>JANUWF010001659.1:0-2400000 GCA_026120185.1 Voacanga thouarsii | reverse complement strand
TATTTTTATATGATTTTATGTGTTTTAGATATGTGATTTATAGTCTAGAAGGCTTAAATGTGTTTATTGAGTAAGAAGGGCAAAATAGTAATTTTTGCTTGAGATGAAAATAGGGAGATAGCTTGAAGATTAAATAGGAGAAATATTTGGGAGAGAAAATAAGGACAAGAGTTATTGTGGTTTAGTGATTAGAGTTTTGGAATTAATTCTTAAGGTCTTTGGTTCAAATTCCATCATTGGAGCTTTAGCATGATTAAGTTTTATTTTTGTGTAGGAAGGCTATATTTCGGCCCTTGCATCATTTAGGGAAGAATAGGAGTGTTGTCCTAGGGGAGACATGATAGGAATGTCCTAATCCTACTCTTGTGCCCTACAAAACTTCTAAGGGACTCATACTCTTTTTAAGCTCTAGCTTTCCTTAATTCTTAGACAATTAGGTTGTTTGATTTATTCAAGCCAATTTTATTCCAGAAAAATTCCAGAAAAGTGTTGTGGCTTTGAAGGTTTCGAAATTGTCCATATGAGTCATCTTGTTGGCCGAAAATGGGGAGGAGTTTTGGAAGGTTCCCAAGAGAATTAATCTCCATGGTTGAACCTTCAAAACTCCAACCTAGCTGTGTTCATTTTCTTCATGTCGTAAACTGAAAAATTTTTCCAACTTCTTGTTCAGTCCAAGTGTCGAAAATTTCAGCCATCTTTTCCTCCCAAATGCTGCCAAAAAAATGGCCATTTCACTCAGCTTGAAGACTGAAAATCTCAGCCAAAACCGAGCTGCACAAAATTTGTGTGAACTAGAAAATTTTTTGGACAACTTTCGTAGCATTGGTGAGCCTAAACCAAGCTATTTTTTCTAGTTTTTCACCCAGCATCTTAGCCACATTTTTCCTCCATAAAGAAGGCTAGAAACCAGCCTTGAAAGACCTCTAAATATCCCTTCAAATCTTCTACAAGCTGACTGGAAAAATGGCAGAAAAATCTCCCCAGGAATTCCAACAAACTTGCGAAAAAGCTTAACAGAATTTTCCAGCTTTGTTCCTTCTTCAGCAATGTCCAAAACCTCCACCATTTTTCTGTACAAACTCCCCTTGAACAGCCATGAATTGAACTTCATCATCTTCCCCAGAATTCTACTCGAAAACTAATCCATGGCTGCTCTTAAAATATCTCCATGAATTACTCCAATCAAGCCATTGATTGAAGACCAAAATTCCAGCAAACATATTTAGTAAACTTCCATAAATCATTCCTCAAACAACTAAAAATCCCTTCATCATTGTGCACCATATTTTTGGCCACCATTAAGCTCCTTCAAACAACTTTCATTCCATCAAAAATCACAGACAAACAACCGGCCATTGGAGCTTCTAAAAGCTCTCCATTGACCAAGATCTTTTTACCATATTTTGTTTTCAAAATTGATTCCCAAAAATATTCTTTTTGGATTTCAAACAACCATCTTTTCTTTTCCTTTCAAACCAGAAAATTCAATTGCCAAAACCCCTCAAACAATTTGGCCACCCTAATCCCACAGAATTTCAGCTAGCTCTCTCCCTAATCTCTCCATTCTCTCCAAACCAAGAACACCTACTAACCCTCTCACGCCTAAGACCACTCCAATCTTCTCCAAAAACTCCAGATTACACCTACTCAACCCCTTGAATCCACTTCTACAATTTTTAACATCAAATACCGAAATCAAAGTCCGTCTTTTGGAACAAAAAACCAGTATTTTCGTGAAGGCTCAAGAATACCTTCAAGGTGAGCATGATCAATCATCTCCATCTTCACTCATCTTCAATTTCTAATGAATATATACATATATATATATATATATATATATACACTAATGGACTCTCTTTTACTCTCTCTCTCTCTCTCTCTCTCTCTCTCTCTCTCTCTCACAGCTGAATGCTCTCTCTCTATCTCTTAGCCAAATGGTTACTTCAACTATGGCCAAATTTTCTTCTTCTCTCTTGTCGGATCAAGTCTCCTAGCGAGAGGATTCTCTAGAAACGTCCCCAAGGTAGTCATCATTCAAGTAAGTTTCTTCCATCTTCTCTTTAAATTCTAGATTCATGTCTCTAGGATGTTATTGGAAGAAGATAGATTGTGATTAGGGTTCGAACATGTATTGTTGTGATGGAGTTGAGATTGAAGCATGAATAAATGTGTGTGTATAATGGAGATGGAATTGATGCATGAGTTGATTATCTTGGTTGAATTTTATGGTTTTTAGAGTTTTGTTGCATGCTCTCCATGTCGTGGGTGGTATATGTGATCAAGCATGATAGAGATTATGTCACATTTGGTTAATAGGGTTTATGTTCATGTATGATTGTTAAGGCCATGAATATGTTTATGTTAGTAGAGTTTGGATCATGCCTTGGTAAATTTAGATCTATGCCTTATTCATGATTTGGATGATTTGATGAATTGGTGTGGAGTGTATGTTCATGATTATGGTTAGCAATAAAAATATGATCATGACCTTGTTGTCCCTAAATTAATTTTATTTCATCAATAAAATGATTAATACTATAACTTCTAGTAAATTTCAAAAACCCTAGGAAAAGTGGATTTGGACTATTATATATAAAATAAGGATATTTTAGTTAAATAATTTATAGATTTTATTAAAGAAATAAAATATATAGAAAATAATAATAAAGCCCTTTTCCCTAAATAATCATACTAAGTGAAATATTAATTTGGTAAATCTTATATTCATAAATACTATTAAAATTTATTTATTGTCTTTTAATCAAAACCTATTTATTTATTGTCTTTTAATCAAAACCTATTAAAATTTACTTATTATCTTTCAATCGAAACCACTAAAACTTACTTACAACTAGTTTTAGTTACCAATTATTTTCTAACAACTAATTAATAATAGATTATTTTTTTACATAATACCACCTAGGACCCTTCATCAAATAAACTCTAATTTATTTATAGCAAGATTTAAACCTTCAACTTATTAGTACCTATTTCCCAAAACCCTAATTATTTTAATATCAAACTAGACTCATCTTATAGACCCTTTATTTGTTATCTAGCCTTAAAGTTTGGGACACTAGGGTCATGGTTGTAGTAAGTTGAGATAGTTTTATTTGTGAAAGTGAATTTTGGCTCGAATTTAATTATGGTTTATATTTACCCCAGGCGGGGTTAGGCCAGCTGTTGGAGACCTTTATTTTGAGCAAGGATCAGGTAAGCTCCTGCATAAAACCTGTTTGATGCAAAATGATTACTATGGCAAGCCAAATGTAAAGTGCGTGGACACTCACTTCTGCAAAAGTAATTGAGGACTATCTCATTTCTCATTTCAGACAAACAAATTATTTAAAAATCAAGGGGCAGTTTTACTCAAACCCTAAAACTCTTTCTAAAACCATTTTTGCCCCAAATTTTGGAAATCCTTAATTGCCATTTTCAAGTGGAACTATGTTTTATTCATTTTTTCCAAGTGGGATAAATTACGTTGAGTACTCAATAAGGGTGGACTGCTAGGACCAGTCTTTGAAGGGTTAGGGTAAGTCTCTCAGTAGGTGGCCACCTCTGAGGGGTGAGTCCTTCCCGGATAAGATGTCAGTTCAGTAAGTCGTGCCGGTCCGAGCTAGCAGTTTTCAGTCAAGTAGACGGTGTGTTGCCGGAATGGACAACCAGTTTTGTTTAGGTATAGAGAAGGAGGAATATCTTACCCGGTAGGCCGATCACCTACTATTTGTCAGTCTGCACAAAGTGTGGCATTCTGACAGTTGTATGGTTATGGGGCCCAATGTGTGGTAACCCATGACCACCTTTTTGAGTGGTTGATTTTATTGAACATATATGATAGGAAAAGCCAAAACACCACTCTTGATTTTGACTATTGTTTATTACTTGCCATTATTTCCCTTATGAAGATTTTACACTTTGTATTCACGAACTATTTTCACTGGACACTCAAAGCAAACACGGACTTATTGAGATTTTTATCTCATCACCCTTTTTACCATGATTTCAGGTCGATCCTGCTGTGGGGGATGAGTAGCTAGTTGTTGTCTGCCTTGGAAGATTTTCTGATATTTATTTTGTGTAATGCTTTGAAAGTTGAGAGTGAACAATTTTATTTTGGATCTATATTTTAGATTCTTGGGTTGTAATAAGTTTTAAGTTTAAAGTATTATTTTTATTCCATTATTTTGATTGTGTGACCTAGTTATAAAGACCCCTTGTCCTTTGGACGGGGCGACATCCCCAGCTCTGTTGGGCCTAGGTAGCATGGTATTACAAGGTTGCTATTTCTTAATTATTCAATCTGGCTTAGGCCCTGAATAATTAATTAACCAATTAAATTAGACAATAAAATTAATTTCTCTCATTCCTTTATTTTATTCCAATCCGAAAAATAAATTAAACTTCCTGAATAAAATAAAATCCTTTTTTATTGTGACTATTTCCTCGACCTAAAATAATTAGGACTTACGGGCTATTTCGAGGACTAAAAAGACACATCACTTTGGCTACTAAAATAACCAAAATACATTTACTATATAAATAGCTATATTTTACATTTTAAATATTTTCTAATATCACTATAAAGAAATATTGACCGCAAGGACAATACTGTGTTAGCTATGTCTTTGACCTATAGTTGAAATGACCAAAATACTCCTCTACACATCGCCGTGTATTTAGAGATGAAAGAGTGTACTAACACCTCTCTAAAATACATCTACCATCCTTAGACTTCTAGTCCAATGATCTATGACTTCTTGGAATATTTCTGTTTTCCAGGAGCTACCTTAAAGTCAATATCCAAGTCATGTTCCATAGGACCTTGGATAATTAGATCATTCGGATAGCCATAAGGAATGATATAGTATAGACAGTATCTTGTATAAGTCTATGTTAACTAACTAGTTACATATACCCAACATACAAGTGTATTGGTCCTTCTCAAGAACCTTAACTATAGTATATCAAAACATATACTTCTAGCTTCGTCATACCACCAACTTACACTCAAGTTGTAGAGTACAAGTCTATGTTATAGCAATAGTAGTCTGGGTTTCTATCACATAGTACTTTTAGAAACCACTACTATAGGTCCTGTTCTATGTATTCGAAATACGCTTATGTTATGAAATGAGTAAACTACTCATTGGCTAAAGGTAAACCGTTCCCTATTTAGAATTCATAACACACTAACCTTGCCAAGATGAGATTCCCATTCTCATCATCTGGTTAAGAACAATAGTTTATGTGTTAAGTATTCCCTGGTTCATACCTTACTGTAAAAGACCTCTATTCACATGAACCATTTACTTAAACATAATGGGTATTTTCTAATAAAATCTTGAACAAATATAAAGAAGATTTCACAAACAAATTCTGAGAAAAATACTTTTTTAATATAAGTCAAAATTACATCAGAAACTTAGTTTACAAGGGTATACATTGCAACAATCTCCCACTTGCACTCTAAGACTAAGTAAGTCCATAGGTGCCCACCTCTATGGCATCTAAGTGTCTTTTAAAGATTCTCTCCACCAAAGGCTTAGTGAAAGGATTTGCTAGATTGTTCTCTGAGGTAATCTGTTCTACCACGACTTTTCATCTCTAGATGAAATCCTGGATTAGGTGGTACTTCTTATCTATGTGCTTTCCCTTTTTATGGTTCCTAGGTTCTTTGGATTGTGAGATTGCACCAGTGTTGTCGCAATACATCACAACTGATTTGTCCATTTGTGGAATGACTCCAAGTTCCAAAAGGAACTTCTAGAGCTAAACTACTTCCTTGAATGCCTCCGAAACTGCCACATCTCAACTTCTATGGTTGAGTCAGCAATGCAAGATTTCTTGATACTCCTCCATGAAATGGTTCCTCCAGACAATGTGAAGATATATCTACTAGTAGATTTTCTCTCATCCTTTTCTGCTAGGAAGTCTGAGTTCGTGTATCTTGCAGGAACCAAGTCATCAGCCTTGTAAACCAACATATAATCTCTTATACTTTTAAGATACTTGAGAATATACTTTACAGCCTGCCAATGAACCTCCCAAGGTTTGACTAATATATTCTAATTATCCCCACAGCAAAACAGATATCTGACCTAGTACACAACATGACATATATGAGACTTCCCACAGCTGAAGTATAGGGAATCATACTCATTCTATTCTTTTCTTCTTGAGACTTTGGACAGTCCTTTTTATTTCAAGAATATAACTGGCTTCACCTAAGTCCTTCATTCTAAATTGACTAGATAGTCAAACCTTAGTAGATGATAGTGTCCCTACATCATTTCCAATGAGTAGAATGTCATACACATACAAGACAAGAAAAATCACATTTATGCCTTCCAGTTTCCTATACACACATGGTTCATTCTCATTTTGAATGAAACCGTAAGACTTTATAATCTCATCAAAATGAATATTCCATGCTCTGGATGCCTGCTTAAGTTCATAAATGGATTTCTTAAGCTTACAACCATATATTTTTTGCCATTAGCAACAAAGCCTTCTGGTTGGGATATATGGATATCTTCATTAAGATGGCCATTTAAAATGTCGTATTAACATCCATTTGCCATATCTCATAGTCATAATGACATGCGATGGCAAGGAGGATACGGATGGACTTAAGCATGGCTACCGGGGAAAAGGTTTCCTCATAGTCAATCATTTCTTTCTGTGTATACCCTTTTGCCACAAGCCTAGCTTTGAAGGTTTCCACCTTCTCATCCCGCTCCCCTCTTCCTCTTGTACACCCAATTACACCCAATTAGTTTTATTCCTTCAGGTGAAGCTAGAAGATCCCAAACCTGATTGAAGTATATAGACTTAATCTCGACTTTAATTGCTTCATGTCATAAGTTTGCGTCGGCATTAGCAATAGCTTGCTCGTATCTAGTGGGATCTTGTTCTTGATGGTTAGAGACTAGGTCAAAAGCCTCTCCAATCCATTTTTCTGAAACTGTAGATATCCTCCCACTACGATGAGGCTCTATTTATATAGGTTCCTAAGGCCGTGCCTCTTTTTGTTCTATAATCGGGTTAGGAAAAGTTGATTCAAAAGATAACTTCTCTTCGAGTTCCAACCTTGTTGAACCTTTAGTGAGGATTGTGATGGAAGCCATAGAGCCGTTGGAACCCCTCTCCTGCTTAGTCTTTTAAAACAAGGGTTTTTTGAAAAATATCATTTTGAAAATTTTCATTAAATTTTCTCTTTAACTCAAAAATAAAAATGTCTAAATCCATTAAAATCTCTATGTTAAGGTTTATATCCTTTGAGAGATTTTTTCATGGACTAATTTTATTTAAGTTAAAAACTTAATGATTTCAAAAATTTCCAATTAAAACTTTCTAGAGACTTTAGTCTCAAAAAAAAAATTTTCTTGTGCCAAAATAAAACAAAATGGCTTTCTATTTTAACTTACAAAAATATCTAAATCTAATATATTTTCAATGTCAAGGATTAAATCCTTTGAGAAAATATCTAAGGATTAATTTTTGTTCAAGTTAAAATAACCATTTAATTTGTAGAAAAATATTTTCTTTGTCAAAAATATTCCCAAAGACTTTGGTCTTTGAGAAAACATGCACATAGGTACATAAAAATAAATAGCATACTAGAAAACAGTAGACGTTTTCATGCTTTTCTATTTTCAAACCAAAGTGCCCATATAATAGAATTAAACACATTAATGTGTCTAATTTTATTCAACTAGATGCATGCTCCCTATATTTTCACAAAACCTTCATGCTCTGATACCAATTGAAGGCATAGAAAGGGAAAAACACAGGGCACGCAGTGGAAGCGAAAAAAAAAACTGGAAGAACTGAAGAAGAGGGAACTCCGAATAGAGCCAGCACTAGCTTCGGCAGCCCGAGCCAGCACCGGTTGCACTCTGCACAGGTTCTGAGGTTTAAAATTTTTACATTTTTTCCTCGTTCTAAGAATTGGATGGATCAGAATGTGTGGAACCGAGGTAGGTGTGCTGGTGGAAACCTTTGGTGTGATTCCTACAAGCCTCCTACTCCATCTTTGCATGTAGGTGAATGCTAAACTCTTGATCTTCCAGCATATGGCCTGCCTAATTCTATTTGGTGAACAACTAACAGAACTAAAGAATATTTTTTGGAGAGAGGGAGAGAGAAACATGTGTTTTTTTTTTCCACAGAGAAGAGTCTGTCAAAAACAACGTTGTTTCCAATCCTCCTGTTTAACCTAAAAAAAACCCTAGGTTAAACTGGACTGACCCATTGGACTCTTAGTTTAGCCTTTTGGACTTAATTAATTATTCTAATTAGAACCAAATAATTGGCCCAATTAATAATTAATTTTTCAGCCCAAATAAACTAGTTCAATAAATAAGCCTATATTAGTTTAGTCCCAGGTTTATCTTTAATTATTCACACTAGGCCAAAACCCTGAATAATTAATTAACCCACCAAACTAATTTAATTAATTCTTTCTCTCTATGGACATTTATTTTATTCTAGCCCAATAATTAAATCAGACTACTTAAATAAAATAAATTCCATTTAATTTAAGATCAATTCCTTAGCCTATTTTTAATTAAGACTCACGGTCTATATTGGAGACCAAAAGACACACTGCCTTGACTACTAAAATGACTAAAATACCCTTGCATATAAATAGCTATATTTTGCATTTTAAATATTTCATAATATCACTATAAGGAAATATTGACCCCGAGGACAATGCTGCATTAGCAAAGTCTCCGACCTACAGGTGTAATAACTAAAATACCCCTCTCTACATCGTCGTACATTAAAGAGGAAAAAATGTACTAACACCTCTCTAAATGACATCTACCATCCTTAGACTTCTAATCCAACAATCCATAACTTCATGGACTGTTTCCGCTTTCCAAGGGAGCTACCCTAAAGCAAACATCCAAGGGCTCTGGATATTTAGATCACTCAGACAACCACAAAGGGCGATATAGTATAGAAATTATCTTGTACAAGTTTGTTTAACTAACTAGTCACATATATCCAACATGCAAGTATATTGGTCCTATGATAGAACCTCAACTATAGCATATTAAAGAAGATGCTTCGAGCTTCGTCAGACCACCAACTCATACTCAGGTCGTAAAGTACTAGTCAACGCTGTAGCAGTAGTAGTCTAAATTTCTACCATATAATACTTTTAGAAACCATTATTACAGGTCCTGTTCTATGTATTCGAAATACGCTTATGTCATGAAGTGAGTGGACTACTCACTGGCTAAAGGTAAACTATTTCCCATTTAGAATTCAGAACATAATAACTTAAACATGATGAAATTCTCATTCTCATCAATTAGTTAAGAACAAAAGTTTGTGTTAAGTAACCCGTGATCCATACCTTACTGTGAAAGACCTCCATTCACATGGACCACTTACTTAAACACAATGAGTCTTTTCCAAACGTAATTGTGCACAAATAAAATGTAAATTTACAAATGATTTTTGAAAATAAATTCTTTTATTAAAATATTCAATATTTACATCAGAAAACTAGTCTAAGAGGGCATATTTCCCAACACTATTAAATACCTTAAAGGAGTATTTAAAGATGTATTGGTTAAAGTGGATAGATTCATATTTCTTGTGAATTTTATTATTCTTATATAGATGAAGATTCTAAAGTTCCCTTAATCCTAAGCCAACCCTTTCTAGTTACTGCCAATTACTTATGATAGGGGATGAAGAAGTCATTATTAAAATTCACAAAAGGATGTAACATCTTATATCTTCTGATGATTCTTGTTTAAGGATTGATATTCTTGGTGAGTCCATCTTTGATTTTATGCAGAAATCATTTGCTAATTTCTTTATGGACTTGATGGAACAATTAATTGCATATTTTGAGGATTCAAATAAGGCCCATGAGTTGGGAGAGTTTAAAGAAATTGAACAAAGTGGTTTAGGAATGATGAAGTCATCTATTGAGGAACCACCAGAATTGGACCTAAAAAACCTCCTCGAGCACTTGGAATATGTATTTTTGGCTAACGGAAGAAAACTGCTAGTGATTATAGCAAAAGACCTTACTTGTGAATAAAAGACTACATTGGTAAGTTTATTGGAAAATATCAGGGAGTCATATCATGGAAGATCACGTATATTAAGGGAATTAGCCCTTCATTTTACACTCACAAAATATTGTTAGAAGAGGGAGCAAAGCTCGTAGTGCAACCCCAACATAGGTTGAATCTAAATATGAGCTATATGGTAAAAGGTGAGATGATGAAACTCTTAGATTCAGGCATCATTTACCCCATTTCTGATAGTATTTGTGTAGTTCCAACAAAAATGGTATTAAAAAAGGGAGGAATGACGGTGAGCCCAAATGAAAAAAATGAGTTGATCCTAATGAGATGGTAACTGGTAGGAGGGTTTACATTAATTATAGGAAATTATATGAGGCGACTAGGAAGGACCATTTTCCTCTCTCTTTCATTGATCAAATGTTAGAAAGATTAGCCAAACATGAGTTTTATTATTTCTTAGAAAGTTTTTTTGATTACTTTCAGATTCCCATAGCATCAGAGGATCAAGAGAAGACTACATTCACGTACCTTTTTGGTATTTTTGCATGTCATTGTGTACATTTTGGTCTATGCAATAATCTAGGAACTTTTTAAAGATGTATGATGGCTATCTTCGAAGGACTTGTGGGAGACATCATGGAGGTATTTGTGGATGGTTTTTCTATTTTTGGTTATTCTTTTGAATTGTGTTTGGCCAATTTAGAAAAAGTTCTTTAAATGTGTGAAGAGACTAACCTCATACGTAATTGGGAAAAATGTCACTTCATAGTGCAAGAAGGTATTGTATTGAAACACAATATTTCAAGAAAATGTATTGAGGTCGATAGAGCAAAAATTGAGACAATTGAGAAACTTCTTCCTCCCACTTCAGTAAAGGCTATCCGAAGCTTTCTTGGTCATACGGGTTTTTATAGGAGGTTTATCTTGGATTTCTCAAAAATTTCTAAACCTCTAACTTCTTTACTTGAAAAAGATGTTTTTGATTTTGATGATAAATGTTTTAATGCTTTTCATGTGCTTAAAATGAAATTGATCAACTCTCCTATTTTAATTGCACCGAAATGGTCTCTTCCTTTTGAATTAATGTGTGATGAAAGTGATTATGTAGTAGGCAAGGTGCTTGGACAAAGGAGGAATAAGCATTTTCAACCAATCTACTATGCAAGCAAATCTCTTATGGCGACACAAGAGAACTACACTACAACGAAAGAAGAATTGCTTGCAATAGTATTTGCTTTTGATAAATTCCGTTCTTATCTTATTTTGTCCAAATTCATTGTGTATACAGACCATTCTGCCCTTAAATACCTACTAACCAAGTATAATTCTAAACCAAGATTGATAAGATAGGTTTTATTTTTATAGGAATTTGATTTGGAAATTAAGGATAAAAAGGAATGGAGTAGAAAATTTAGCTGCAGATCACTTATCTAGGTTGGAAAATCCCATCTTAGAACCATTGGCCGAAGAAGACAACAATGACACCTTCCTGGATGAATAACTTCTACTTGTTGATGGTGAGATTTTTCAAACTCCTTGGTTTTGAGGATTTTGCTAATTACTTGGTTGCGGGAATTGTCCCTGAGGATTTCACGGTGTAACAAAAGAAGAAATTTCTCTTCGAAGTAAAGCATTACTTTTGTAAAGATCCTTACTTGTTCAAGTATTGTGCGGATCAAATTATTCAAAGACGTGTGGATTTCACAGAAAGTGCGAACATCTTGAAACATTATCACTACGTTTGCCTTTTTCTAAGTTTATAGCCCTAAAACTAACATGAGAGGTTGGGTTTAGGATGGCCAAGAATTTTTGCCTCCAATTTTCAAGTTTTTCTCCTAGGCACTTTTCCTCTTCCAAGTATTGCGAGACATCAAATCTTGAACCACCTATCAAATTATCAAAAACCTTTCTCTGAAATGTTCTCCTATTATTCCCTTCCTCGACTATTCAGCTTGTGTTTCTTCCTCTCCACACTTGATTGTGGTATCTATCCCTCTTGTTTCTGCCCTATTATTTAATTCATTTTTACTAATGTCGTTGTTTCCTATGCCTGTTTAATTTTGACAATATCCAAGGACCAAAACATCTATGTTGTTCATCAAAAGAGCCCTTGATCTCTGGTATCTCACTAGAAAAAAAAAATCCAATACCCCATTTTGACCTTTTGATTTATAGCTTCCACTGTTTTGGTACTGTCACAAGCTGACCCCTAACAATTTGCTCGCATGGGCAAGACCTTGCCCATAGCCGACTTCCGTTCTTGAAATGGCAACAAAATGCTCGTGTGTCTTCAGACTTATCTAGGAAACCGAAAGGATCAAACGTTTCAAAATGTACTTGGCCACCTCGTATGGTTTGGTAGAGTATACCTAGGAATGTCTGTGACCTTGTTAAGGATGTCTTAAACAAGTTTAAGGACACTCGAGTGTCCTTAGCCTAAGGCTTAATACGGAGGGTGAAAGATGGCATAGACCAGCCCATTGTACCCGATGCTCACGCTCAATGCTCAGCCGAGGTGCCTAAGACCAACCAAATGTGACAAAGTCATGCTCCAGCCTAATGTGTCGTACTCATGTTGTATGCCCGAACTGAGCCTAGCCCCGTATCCATACCGCACATCTAGCGATTGACAGGTGATTGTGCTCTGTAATGAGTTGATGGTCAACCAACGACCAAAAATATCGGCCCCTCCATTTTCTTGTGTAGTTATTTAGATAGACTTTTATTATTTTTTAAAATTTTCCTAAGGCCTTGAAGGACATGCATGTAGATCTTCATAGAGATTCTTTATATTTAGGTTTAGAGAAAATCGACAAAATTTTTCCACCTCCTCAGAAATATAGTATTTGTTGCAGTAACTAGAGAAAAGTTTTCCACATCTATTATAAAGGGAGAATAAAATTGAGCTAACAAGCAACCGTCAACCCTTGGCACCAAGGTACACCTAGGCTTCCCTTAAGCTTGTCTTAATTCGCGAAAGGGAGGGGGAGAGGAAAGGGGAGAAGAAGTGGCACATTTTATTTGTACTAGAGGAAGTAAATACATTCATTTCTATCATGTTTAGTATGAGTGAAAACAGAAAGTAAATATGGTTTCCATCTAAATCGAAAGGGAGAGATTTGCTGATATGGAGGGGAACAACTCCCCTTCTGCATTTACTTCTCATTCTCTTTACATTCCAACCAAATGAGGTAAATCTTGAATTTACCTCCTAATTTACTTCCTTTTCTTTTTTCCTTCCTATTTACACTCTAACCAAACCAAGCCTTAGCATTACATATGTTGGGGCCAACATGAGATTGAACAAGGCTAGCCAAGATGGATACGAGATAGTTAAGGCCAAGACACGAGATAGACTGATAAGAGAGAGTTAGTTATTGGGCACACGGGCTGGTGCCTAGCCAAATGCATGGAATAATATGCATGGCTAGAACATAGGTTGTTATCGATTAACTAAACCTTAATACACCTAGATGACATCTAGGATAGTGGGAACAGGCTTGGATATGAATGTTGGACAAGATATAGGGTCAATTATCAACATTTTGGGTACCAAAAAATGCACGATCGATTATTGGCAGTTTTGTAATTGTGGCAATATAGCTCAGACTTTTGTGGGACGTTATTCAAGTTGATTAGTTGGTCTTTTTAAGCAATTTATTTTGGATTAGATTTAAATATAGACTCTGGGCATCTTAGCCAGGGTTGTGGATTGTTACATTGAGCATTACTTTTAGTTACAGATAGAGAGTAGGCAAAGGCTCTAGTTTGGTGTATTTATGTTTCCTTGTAACGTTCTTGTTTGACGTAAAGAAAGGTTGGGCGTTTTACCTCTAAACACTGTGTTCCTTTACTTTTGTGTGTGTGTGTGTGTGTGTGTGTGTGTGTGTGTTTTTTTTATCATTTAAGCACATTGAGAACGGATTAGAAAGATGACTAACTGAGGATGCTTGGTTAGGCCGTATGTGTAGGAAAGACCTTATGTAACAGTTAGTATCAGAGATAGGTTTGGCTTATGTGTGGCACTATTTGGCTCGTGTACAGTGCCATTTGGCTCAGTGGTGTCCCATGTTGGTGCTTTTGTGCATAATCCATGGTGACTACTAGTCACAAGACGGCAGATTGGATTGCTATATTGGAGGATCATGTTGGTGCTATTTTCAAGTCCTTGGAAGACCATGAACATGTAACTTCTTACCCGTTGTTACCTAATCGACTCAAGTAAGTTGCTACTGTTGTTGGTCGACTTAAGAACATTGATGTCCCTAAAAGATCTATGGGTATCTCGGTTAATGATCGTCTTAGAAATGGGCAGTTCTGAAACAGAGATTGCAACTATGAGATGTGCCATGGCTAGGTTTGATACTGTATAGGAGGAACTCAACCTACTAAAAAAGGTTATGGCTCAATAGACGGAAACCTTGGATCAAGGTAAGTCCCATTTTAAAGTTCCTAAATAAGTTGGAGAATTTTCTGTGGAATGTTGAGTAGTACTTCTGTATAGCCCATATTCCCACTAGAAAACAAGTATTCTTTGCAAACATGTACTTGTCCGGTGATGCAAAACTCTAGTGGCAAACTAGAGCCTCAGAAGAGTCCCTTCTAGTGATTGAAATGTGGGAAGCCTTTAAACAAGAGAAGAAGGATTTGTTCCTTCCTACGTACATCTCGTAGGTGGCCTATGAAGTAATAAAAAAACTAAAGAATTTTGGCACCGTTCGGGAGTATGTCCAAGAGTTTAGTTCATTATTTTTGGATGTGCATAGGATGTCTGAGGAAGATAAGTTGTTTAATTTCTTAGCCAGTTTACAACCTTGGGTACAGGTTAAACTTTGGAGACAAAGAGTCAAGACATAGTTGCAAGCTATCATAATAGCTGATCAGCTTGTAAACTTAAAGACATCCTTAGGTCAAGATGAGAAACAGAAGCCTGGATAGAAAGAGAAAGATAAGAAGCTGAATGATGGCAAACCTTTTGGCAAGAAAAAGAAGAAGGTGGTCAAGACATCAACTAGTGAGACCACCCATGATAGAGACCAACCATTTACCAGCAAATCTAAAGGCGACGTGTACTTTATCTATGGCAGCCCTCATGTCATGAAGAATTATTTAAAGACAGAAAAGTTAAATGTTCTTGTTCTGGAGGAGGAGGGTGACAAAAAAGACTAAGCTCTATGCATAAACCCAATTCATTTGTTGAATGCCATAACCTCCGAGGAAGATAAGCCACCAGAACAATATGGTCTGATGTACGTGAATATACTAGTGAATGGGGTACAAGCCTTAACCATGTTGGATATGGGTGCAACTTACAATTTTGTTATTGAATGTAAAGTAATAGGCTAAAGCTTAGCATGAAACGAACCACCTACAAAATGAAAGGAGTGAATTCAAGTGCCTTGCTGATTCAAGGATCATCAAAGGCTTAGCTCTCTGTCATCCCATGAAGAGGTATTTGTAATTTGATGGTTGTTTTCCTTGATAATTTCGATTTAATTCTTAGTATTGACTTTATATTAGAAAATAAAGTTTTTGTATCTCTATGATTGGGTGGGTTTACTATTAGCGAAGGTCGGCGCTTAGGCTTTGTGAGTACAACCTTTGACAAGAAACTACTTTTTGAAGAGAAATGTGTCATTTCTACCTTGTAAATGAAGGCTAGTTTAAAGAAGTGAAAGGAAACATATTTGGCTACTTTGGTGGAAGTCAAGACAAATTAGTTCCACGAAGTCCCAGATCAAATAGTCGATTTTCTTGAGAAGTTCAAAGATATTATACGCACAGAACTACCTAAAGAATTCCTACCCAAACGTCCCACGAACCATCGATAGACTTAGTGCCTGATTCTCGTTGTTAGTGTTATGCACTAAAGGCAATTACTTATATATTGTATATGACATATTTTATTTTAATAAAAAGCATTATTTATCTTAAAGTTTCTTTTGTTTACTTTATGTAATATAACTATTAAATAAAGTCCCTAGTACAACATTATGTTAAGGAAATCATGATATGAGATTCCTACTACACTATATAGTTTTAGTACTTAAATAGTCTCTAGTCGTAGTATTAATGATACAGGATATCATTAATGCTTTAAGACTAGCATGTGTTAGACTTCCTGATTTGATCAGGCAGTGGTTCTTATATCCGTGAGTATTAAGATACTCAAAGTTAACACGTGGATGCTTGTTAATAGAACAAGTACATTAGATGACTTAGCTATGAGATAATCACATGGATAACTATTTAGTGCCAGTGATATAATCTCAATATATCAGACATGCAAGTATCCTTAGACTTGAGATCTCCAATGTACTTTATTTGCTGAGCATTGTGCTTTGATTCCAATCTCTGGAGCCAGATCGAGGGCCGCCTATGGGATGGATATTGGATACATTGTGAGGTAAACAAAAGTAGTTGAGAGGGTCAATAAAGGATTCACCACTCCTAATAGTAGGAGCAAATATCTCATGGCTACTTGTAGGAATTACTACTCGAGAAGTCCTTGGCCAAAGCGACTGTGTATTGGAAATAATTTCAATTGATACACATCTAGAGTAGTGGGTTCCTAGTACAAGTACTATTATATTCAGGCAAGAATTAATATATTCTGGTGGGAATTGACACTAATTTTGTACTCCAAACCAAATGAGATATTGTATGATGAAATGAGTTAATTGCACTGTAGTTTGTTATTAAAGGGTTTATGTTAAGTCACTTGACTTCCTGGACTCTTGGATGGTCATGATGTGTTGCTAGATACTACTCATGATCTGAGAATGTAGGTATATTAATTGATAAATTAATAAACCAATCTTGATTAGAATTAATAGGATTAATTCTAATTAATTATAGATTATTAATCTCAAAGACAATTATGGATTATTAATCTCAAAGACTTTGGATTAATTCATGATCGCTACCAATTGACTGGGAAACCTAATAGGTCACACACAATAGAAGATTATATACTCAAGATGTTATTTGATAACATAGTGGGGTTAATTGCGAGAAAGAGAAGTTGTTGTGGCCAAATTATAATTAGTTATAATTTATGGTTCAAATTATAATAGTGAGAACTTAATGTTTCCAATTACAATTAGGTAATTCTAACTGTTTTAGAATTCTCAGATAGAGTGATTTTCATCAGGATTTGTCGTGCATTATATAGGATATATGCACAGTTCCTCAGGGTGAGCAACTCACACGAAAGGAACTCAAAACCTTAGGGCATACAAGACATTCTTCTTCTTTATCTTTCTCTCTCTCTCGTTTTTCTAAAAAAAAAAGAAGAACCCTAGCCACCATTGCTGTTTTTTTGTTAGCACAGAAAATCTTGGCTCTTGAGTGTCATCTTCCGTGTGGATTTTTGTTAGAGATAATCACATACTGTGATTATAGTGATTGGACATTCAACCCTCATGGTGTTTGATCAAGAGGATTGCTGGATCGCGCCTCGACTTGAAGAAGGAAAAACTTTATTTTTTAGATGCTCAAAGAAAGATAAAGCTGTTATCTTTGTTCTCTTTATGTCTTGTTTTTCACACGTATGTGGATCTTGGGTTGGTATCTTGTTCTTATTCTTTCCGTTGCGCCATATATGATATGTGTGAGATACCCAACACCCGTCCACCAGCAGAAGTCCCATCCAGAATGTCTCTAGCAGAATTGGTAGAACTACGAAAACAGTTAGATGAGTTGCTGGAAGGTGGGTTAACAAAGCCATCTGAAGCTCTTTACTGTGTTCCAGCATTATTTTAGAAAAAGCCTGATGATTCCCTTTGTTTCTATGTAGACTACCGTGCCTTGAACAAAAAAACTATAAAAAAATAAGTATCCTATTCCTGACACTTTTAATTTATTTGATAGACTTTTGCATGCTAGGTATTACACAAAGATTGATTTTCGTTCAAGATATTGGTAAGTTCGTATTGCTAAGAAAGACAAGGCCAAAACAATGGTTGTAATACAATATAGCTCGTTTGAGTTTTTGGTTATACCGTTTGGCTTAACTAATGGCCTAGCTACATTATGTATTTGATGAACGATGTATTTTACGGTTTTCTAGATAAGTTTGTTATTGTTTATCTAGATAATGTTGTAATTTATAGTAAAAATTTAGAAGACTATGTTGGTTATTTGAAGCTTGTATTCTCTATGCTGAGAGAACATAAGTTATATATTAAGAAAAAGAAGTGTGAGTTTTGTATGCAGGAAATCACTTTCCTTAGTCATGTAATCAATTAAGAGAAAGTGTTGATAGACAAACGGAAGGTAGATGCTATTATAGATTGGTAGGTTCCAACGAAAGCAACTAAATTGCAGTCATTCCTTAGTTTAGATAATTACTACCGGTGGTTTGTCAATGGCTACTCCAAGATTATTGCCCTTTTGACTGACTTATTGAAAAAAGACCAGCCATAGGAATGGAGTGCGAACCAGGAGGGTGCATTCGAAAAGCTGAAAGAAGCCATTTCCTTAGAACTGGTTCTTAGGTTGCCTAACTCTACATTGCCATTGGATTTGTATACAGATGCTTCTGACCGGGCTATTGTTAGTTCATTGGTACAAGAAAAACATCCGATTGCTTTCGAGAGCAAAAAGCTAAAGGATGCTAAAAAGCGGTACAACACCAATAAGAAGGAGATGAGGGAGTCATTCACTATCTCCAAACATGAAAATACTATCTGTTGGATTCCAAGTTCATTGTTGTGATTAAGAACGTTGCTAACACATACTTCAAGTCCTAGAAAAAATTGACCCCGAAGCAAGCACGTTGGTAAGAATTTTTGGCAGAATTTGACTTTAAGTTGGTTCAAAGACTAGGGCGTGACAATGCTGTGACAAATGCTTTGAGTTGGAAAACTGTGACTAAGTTCGTTGCTACTTTAAGCACGGCGCTGTCAGACTTTGTTGAAGACAATAAAACCCATGCTAAAAAACGATGTCAGTTATCAACGATTGATACAACAAGTTGCTCATGGACTTGTTTGCAGATATTGGCTTGAGGATGGTCTGTTGATTGCCAAAAATTACAAAGTGTATGTTCCCAGATGCGGTGACTTGAGACAAAAATTATTGAGAGAAACACACTATGCACAGTGGGCTGGCCATCCAAGCATAGAATGGACTCGTACCATATTGTCCCGAAG
Organism: Voacanga thouarsii; assembly: GCA_026120185.1. Classification (NCBI taxonomy): domain Eukaryota; kingdom Viridiplantae; phylum Streptophyta; class Magnoliopsida; order Gentianales; family Apocynaceae; genus Voacanga; species Voacanga thouarsii. Next base: position 2,380,787 of record JANUWF010001659.1, on the reverse strand, counting down.
GTTCATTTGGCCAAAGATGGAGGAGGACATTGACGCTTTGTAAGGTCTTGTCTAATCTACTAGCAAGATAAAGTAGAAAAACGGAAGAAAGCCAGTTTGTTGTAACCATTGCCTATCCTAAATCGAATGCGGCGGTCTATCTCTATGGATTTCATTACCAATTTTCCTAAAGTTGATAGTATATCTAGTGTTCTGGTTGTGGTTGACAGGTTTTTAAAGTATAGAGTATTTATTCCTACTCCAAAACCTTGTTCGGGTAATGTTATTATTAAGTTGTTCATTAGACTATTTTGGACCATATTGCTCAAGTTGCTTGGCTCAAAACTCAAGTTCTCCACTGCTGCATACCCATAAATTAACAGGTAGACAAAACAAATTAATAGCCTATTAGAGGAGTATTTGAGGCATTATGTGATAGCTAGCCAAAAGAACTGGGGTGGATTTCACAATCTTTTGCTACCAGGCATAGTCCCTTCGAGTTGGCTAACAGATAGTAACTAATGACACCTTACAAGATCACTATTGAGCATAGATAAATCAATGTCCCCCTACTTACCAGCTTGCTTAGGCCAAGCAAGAGCTGATTGATGAGGTAAAAAATAGCTTAGCTATTGCACAATTTCTCATAAAGAATATGCTGACAGTTACCGATGGGATGTGGAATTTCAGGTTGGTGATTTGGTGATGTTAAAGTTAACTCCCCAAATCTGGAAGAAGATTGATACTAAGAGTGTACATCGTGGCCTAATTCAGAGATATAATGGTCCCTTCGAGGTATTACAAAGAGTAGGACGGGTGGCCTACCGACTCAAGCTCCCTGATCGGTTGAAGATTCATCTAATATTTCGTGCAAGTTTCCTCAAGCCATATAACAAGGATAAGTTGGATGCAGATAGGTAGTTGGTGAAATGAGCATTTCCTACAATCCAGAAGTAATATGACAGGAAAATGACTAAAGTGTTAGCTCATAAGACCCAAGCTTCCAGCACCTTTAATCAAATGACAGATTATTTGGTTCAATGGTGAACACAACATGGGAAAAAGCTGAACATTTGTGGCAATTTGAGATAAGCTTAGAGAGTATTGATGGGCCAAGCAAAACCCCTTGATGAGGGTATCAAGCTCTCAAATGGGAAGAAGTTTATAAAGGGGAGTAAAATTGAGCCAATGGGTGACCATCGACCCTTGGTGCCCAGGCGCACCTATGCTTCCCTTAGCATTGCATGTGCTGGGAGTGCAGTGCTAGAGCCAGCATGAGACAAAATAAGGATGGCTAAGATGGATATGAGATAGCTAGGGCTAAGACAGGAGATAGACCCACGAGATGGAGCTAGTTGTTGGGCATGCGGGTTGGTGCCTAGCCAAACGCATGGAACAGACCCGAACGGCACATGCATAGCTGGAGCATAGGCTGGTATCGGTTAACCAAACCTCAATGCATCTAGACGACATCTAGGATAATAGAAACAACCTTGTGTATGAATGTTGGACAAGATACATAGTCGGTTGTCAGTAGTTGGGGTACCAGAGAATGTATGGTCAGTTACTGATAGTTATATGATAGTGGCTATACAGCTTAGACTTTTGTGGGACATTACTGAAGCTAATTAATTGGTCTTTTTGAGTAATTAATTTTAGATTAGCTTTAAATATAAACTCTGGGCATATTAGCCAAGCTTGTGGAATGTTGTATTGAGCATTACTCTTAGTCACAGATAGTGAGTAGGCAAAAGGCCCTAGTCTGGTGTATTTACGTTTCCTTATAATGTTCTTGTTGGGGATATGCCCTAGTCAATTTGTACTTATACTATTTTCGTTCTATTTTATATAATAATATGAGGCTTTCCTTTCCATGAATAGTGCGTTTTGTTTTGGGGTCATTAAGTACGTGACTTGATAGTAAAACCCAACAATGAATACAATGACTGTTCTAAATCTGTCCCTGATCGTTTATTATTATTGGAACAATAATAAATTAAAATTAGTATGTTTGTGACTGGATGGCTATGTCTTACTGGTTATGGATATTTGTGATATCAAGTCAAAACATAAATAAATGTTAGAGAACATTATATTGGATATGACCCACTGTGAGAGTACTTCATGGAACATGTCATAAGTACTTTCTAGCCATAATAATATTAAAAGTCCTTTGACCTAAATTCATCATAGTTTCCTACTTGATAAATTCTATATTTTGACATTGTCTAAAATTGTCTTTAATTAAATAATAAATTAGACTACTGTTGAATATAGAATAAATCGAGGAGATGAATATGATTGATTGTGAAAGAATTTGTCCCTCTCAATTATGGGAGAGATATCTATGGGCCCCTTGATAAGTTAGACTGTTAAAATTCATGGTCGTGATCAAATATATCAATCTAAGATATTGATATCATTTGTTTGAACAGTCTACTATGAAATCAAGAAATAATTGATTGAGCTTAATAAGGATGACATGCTCCGTGCCTTATGCTTAATCTGGATATCATGTGACAAAAGGACTAAATATAAAATTATGGTTTGGTTCAAAGAGATCACCGATCTTCATTTAACCTGGATAGTTGTAATGTTTTGCTAGAAATCGCTTATAACTTGTGGGCCATTTAAATATGATTTGCGCACATTGCCAGTGTTAAATGAACCTATAGGGTCACACAATAAGCGAACTTGTTAGGTTATTTTTCTGGTAACCGGATTCGATGAATTTGGAAACATGTCTAAGTTAATCGAACTTAGCAAATCTACCAGATACAATGAATCTGGAAATATGTCCACATTCGATGTATCTAAATGATGTCCAGATTATAAGAATCTGACTCGGTAAATTAATTAGTTAAATTATCGAGATAATGGCATAATTTTATCGTATCAGTTTTAATTTAATTTGAATTTAAATTAAAATACGATAAGATATTATTAGGGTTGGACTCTAAGAGGTTCGGAGTGGGTTTTTAAGAAAAACCCTAGCCGTCTTTTTGTGTGTGCCAATTCTGTTGTAAAAATTTGTGCCTTCATCCACCAGAAAAATAAGCCTCTCAAAAACCCTAGGCGCTAGCACTCCCCAGGTGACGAGTGAGTTCGCAGTGTGTATCCGATAGAGGACGTTCGCACAACTGCAGCGTCTGGTGATCGTTCGGGTTGCACACATAGCAGCACAATCGGAACTGATGGATATCGATTACACATAACAGAGGTAAATCTGCAAACCTACGATCTTCTTAATCGTTTACTTGGATCCTCGGAAGGAATTCGTGGATGTTTTCCGCATTCAGGAGTCCACGAATTCTAACAGTTCTTATTTGAAGTAAAGCAAGGTTGGGAATTTCTCCTGTAAACACTTTACCCCTTTACTTTTATGTTTTGTTTATCATTTAAGCACATTAAGAATGGATTAGAAGGCTAACTAACCGAGGATACTTGGTTAGGTTGTACGTGTGAGAATGACCCTATATAGCAGTCTATTATAGAGGACGAATAAAAAGGAGATTGGGTAGAAGTAAACAAAATCGGTTATAAATATTGGTGTTCTGACTCACCAATACTTATTATAAATACTTTGTAATTACTTTCAATTCAATAAAATAACTACTTTCATATAATTGAGTGACGATTAACTTTTGTTTAAGTAGTTCTTTTTGTCATTCTCAATCATTTTCAGTATAATCCATTGTGAAACCGCTCAAGCTTACTTTTAAATGTTCGAATGAGTTTAAAAGAGGCTAGTGTAATATTGGTTCAGGCCTAGCTAAGTGTAGGGATCACATTTAGTCAATTTATGGGAAAACAACCTGTGATAGTTGGCATCAAAACTCATAGCTATGCTATTAGATTGAGTGGGAGTCGGTATTAGAGACTAGTAAATGTGCTACCACCACTATCGAGAGTTAGTGACAGTGCAGTGTAAAATTTCTCAAAGCTATTGGGAGTTAGATTTAGAAGACGTGGGTTGTTGGTTTTTGAGCAAGCAGTGAACAATTTTCGTCCAAGAGCCAGATGAGTGCTTAGTGGGCAATCGCATCAACTAGCCAGAGACTAGCATAGAGGTAGAAAGATATCAGAGGTCTGGACCCTAGTTATATTGGCTAGTGTGGAAGGACCTTAGTTGAGACGTGGTAGTAACTACAGAGGTGGATTCGAATTTTGATTATTTTGGACAGAAAATGGCTAATGAGACAAGTTCGAGTAAGCCTGTGATCGAGATTGGACCTAGCAAGCCTGTAATGGCGACGGTTAGACCATTATCAGGTGAAATACAATAAAGAACCAACTGGAGGTGCTGGAGGCCACTGTGAACAAAATCAGTGCCAAATGCATAGGAGAGATCTTGATAGACATTTGGTTGCTAGTGAAGTATGTAGATTTCATAGAGTTGGACGTTGTGCATCTTAGCGGCTGGGTTGACGAAGTGGTCAGTGCACTAAAAGAGATGGTTGCCATGACAAGATCGCATGAAATCAGGCACGACCAGCATTATGTTGTGCTACAGGAGGTACGCATATCGGTAGTAGTCAATGCCCGTGTTGTGAAAAAGGTACAAGGCATGCTAGAAGAGATCTAGATGGATCTACAGACACTCAAATTAGCCATAGGATAGGTTAATATTGAGGGACAAGTGACAATAAAGATCGTGCAAGCTCCGAAGTCGAAAGTTAAAGAGCTGAGAAGCTCCAAAGGAGTATGAGATGCTAAGAAGATGGAGAACTTCTTCTTCAACCTCAGCCAATACTTCATGATGGTTGGGATAACTGAGAAGCTCTTGAAAGTAGACAATGCTACCATTTACTTGGAAGACGATGCCAAACTATGGTGGAGGGTGTACATTGCTGAGATAGAACCCCAGAAGAGCGAGTACAGGGCAAGAATCTGACTAAACCTCAGGAGAGAATGGTGGAATCGAGAGGCTTTTCAAGAAAACTTTTTAGCCTAGAATAAGTTTAAGTGCGGGAGACGAGCTGTCTACACCAAGAGAGGGATGGAACAGAAATGAAAGAAGGATGGTGGGCAACAGTGAAGGGCATATGGATGTTTCTTGTGTAAGAACCATATCTCATTTGGGATTACCCCAGAAAGGACATTAAAAAATAATTGATAAATACATTGATCGAACCGGGTACCTTGGTAGTATTAGTGAAAGCTATGGGAGCTAACACTTGGGATAGAGGTCTCAATGGAACTAAAAATAATGAAGAGAACAGCTACATTAGGGTAATATCTTGTGGATATGACACCCTACGAAGAATTTGCTAAAGACGAAGTAAATGAGAAGGACTAGGGAGGTGCTTGAACCCTTGCCATGATGTACTAACCAGTTCCAAAGAGAAGCGCAATACCGAAGAGACTGGTGATGATAGATGTTCAAGTGAATAGTGGACTTGTGAGAGCATCAATGGACACAGGAGCATCTCAAAATTACTTGGTGAGTCAAAAATTGAGCAGTTAGGCCTAGTACTAGAGAAGCATACAAGCTTAGTTAAGTCGTGAACATGGCAGCCAAATCAATTGTAGGAGTTGTTCTTGAAGCAAAGGTCAAATTCTGACCCGTGGATAGCATGACTATGTTCACTGTGGTGAAGATGGATGACTTCAGCTCATTCTGAGCCTGAAGTTTTTTAGAGACTTCAGCATGTCCATGATCCCATATGCGAATGCAAGGGTAATGTTAGGAAGAAAACCTTGTGTCATTCCTGCCGTACTTCTAAAAAAAAATCTAGCAGATGGTACAGGCTATCGACTTTGTACATGTTTGAGGGAGAATATAGGAATGACATGTACCAAGCTTCAACAAGAAAAGACAAGTCCAGGGTCATAGACTTTGCTACCAGACCCAGTCACCTGAGGGGACGTCCATCTCAAAGGTGGCAAGGCCAATAACGTTTGGTGAAACACCCTAACAGTACAAGAAATCACAGGAGCTTCATGGAAAAGGTGGCACTGAGGATTGTTGGAATATATGTCCAAAATGTATTGCGTATTTCTGTATATTGGAAATTAATAAAAGTTTCATTCATTAATGATTGTTTGTTTAAACATATTTGCACATTAAAAGTCTAAGTATGTTAGTAAGTAATCTACATGATTGGGTCGTATTTTCACAGTAAGTATAGATTATGGGCTACTAACAGATAAACATAAGTGAAAAAATTATTCATGATCGATTGATGAAATTGGACACTTTATCAAGGTTTAGATCATTACACTATAGTTGCTAAATGAGGAATAGTTTATTTTTAACCAGTAAGTAGTCCACTCACACCAATAGTGTAAAAGTATTTGGATTATCTAGAACTGAACCATGTGATAATAATCTTTATCAAAGTACTAAAATAAAAAAAAGACCGATTTATCACAGCTACTACATGGACGAGTACCCTCAGATTTGAGTATAAGTTGGTGGTATGGTGAAGCTGGACTTGTACACTTTAATGTATATTGGGTGAGGTTTTATCGTAAGGCTAATAACCTTATACGTTGGGTGTATGACTCTAGTTAACTAAGACAGACTTATACAATAGAGTTTCTATACTTCATTACGTGAACAAATCACCCCCTTGTGATTGTCTAAGATAATCTAATAATCTAGAGACCTAAGAAACATGACTAAGTATATACAATTTTGGGTAGCTCCTTGTGAAAAGTGGATACATATTGGAAGTCGTGGATTATCGGACTAGTTATCAAAGGATAGTAGATGTCGTTGAGAAATGTGTTAGTACTATTTTTCTATCTCAAGGACAGGTGTTACGTACAAGAGTATTTTCATTATTATACCTATAGATCGAAGGCACTGCAATTGCAATATTATTCTCGAGGTCAATATTTCCATATAGTGATAAATGAAAGATTTAAAATGATTAAAATACAGCTATTTATTAGCAGGGATATTTTTATCATTTTAGTAGTCAAGAATAATATGTCTTTTGGTCCCAGAGTAGCTCAAATAACCTTAGTAAATTTATTTACTGTATGAGCTTATTGAGTGAAATTATTATTGGAAGAATTATTCTAGGATTCCAATTATTTATTTGACTAGAATAATTAATTATGCCAATTTAATTAATTATCTTGGATAATTTTATATTAGGCCCAAGTATTTTAATTAATTAATAAAAGAACTAATTTAGTTAAGTAATTATCTTAGGTAATTGTATATTAAGCTCAAGTGGATTAATTCATTAATAAGAGAGCTATTTAATTAGTCATTGGACTAATTAATATCACATGGCTCATCAGGGTTTTTTTATGAAGTTGCAATGTGCAAAGAAATTAATAGGAAATGAAAAAGGAAATTAAAAAGAAAAATGAGTGGCTAGTTTTTTGTTTGAAAAAAAATAGGAAACTGCTTTAGTTATTTAAAAGGAATCTCATGAGCAAAAAAGGGTTAAGTAAAATTTTCTTGGAATTAAAAAAAGGCCACCATTTTTCTTGGGTTTTAATTTTCCTTTATTTTTCTTTAACATTTAGCTCTTCTGTTTTTGTTCCAATTCTGTTCACCCTAAATCTACTTTCGCCAGTAGATGTCTATAATGGTTAGAGAATACTCTGGAAGGTTAAGAATTTGCAAACATGGTAAGTGATTGATGCGAAAGAGCTGACAGTTAGCTGGTGTCCCTGTAGAACAAGTAGACGTTCCTATTCAACAAGTGTCGTTGAACTCGAATCCGACTCCAGTTACTAAAGTTAATCGCCCTAGAAGTAAGTATTCCTAGACTTTCACTCTTAAAAAATTTTAATTTGCTGTCTTCCGCTACGTATTTATTTTTCCCGCGATCCTTCAAAGATATAGCTAAATCAAGTAGGGAGAAATGTCATAAGCCGACTTATGACAATTCACTCGCGTTGGCAAGACCTTGCCCATACCCAACTTTAGTGCCCGAAGTGCCAACGAAACACTTATGTGACTTCGAACTTGTCTAGGAAATTGAAGGGACCGAATGTTTCTAAGCGTACTTGACTACCTTTTACGGTTAGACTGAGTATACCTAAGAACATTTATGACCTGGCCAAGGATATCCTAGATAATTTTAAAGACACTCGAGCGTCCTTAGCCGAAGGCCCAAGATGGAGGGTGAAAAATAACATGGAACGACCTAAGACCAAGCCAGCCTGTCATGCCGGTGCCCAAGGCCCAGCCTAGATGCCCGAGACCAACCGAATATATCAGAGCTATGCGCCAGCCTAATGTGTTGTGCTAGTGTCATGCGCCCGAACTGAGCCTCGTGCCCAGCGGTCGACCAGTAACTGGAACTAGTAAGGAGCCAATAGTTAGCCATTGACTAGAACTATCGATTCCTCAATTTTCTTGTGTAAATATGTAGATATGCTTTTGTTATATTTTAAAATTTTCTTAAGACCTTGAAGGCTATGCATATAGATTTTCATAGTTAGTTTTTTGTACTTGGTCTAGAGAAAATCGGCAAACTTTTCCAACCTTCTTGGAAAAATGGTATCTACTACTGTAACTTGGAAAAAGTTTACCACATTTATTATAAGGGTCAAAAGAAAACAAGATTGGATACAAGCAAATGAAATTGGTTGTAAACATTAATGTTCTGCCTCACCAATACTTATTGTAAATACTTTATAATCACTTTCAATTCAATGGAATAACTACTTTCATGCAATTAAGTACTGGTTAACTTCCATTTTCTGTCATTTTCATATCGTTCATTGTCATTTTCAATCGTTTTCATTGTGACCCGCTACGAACCCACTCATGCATACTTTCAAGTGTTCGAACGAGTTCAAAAAAGGTCGTGTGATGTTGGCTCAGGCCTAACCAAGTTATATGCATCACGATTAGTCGATTTGTGAGAAAATGACTCATGACAGTACCCGCACTCCTCAGAGTAGTGCCCGTATCTACCACACTGCAAACATATATGATTGAGACCTTTGTATTCCACTGCTTGGGAATGAACAAAAAGCTTTAAAACGGGCATAAATTTTTATACAAATCAGCCTCCACGCATATACATGCATACTTTAATAACATTTGAAAACCTTATCAATGCAATTCCCTATCCTAAGTAGCAGATCTTCGTCAAATAAATCCAAAGGAAGCTATAGCAGTTTAACCCAAATATGGGTATTGGGAATTACTTCCATAGACGACCAAAAATTAGGTTTCCATTTGGCAAAAACAATCCATAGGCCTTCTTCAAGCACCCTAATATAGTGTTTCTTAACAAGTAATCTCACCTCCAAAATTAAAAAAAAAAAAAAACCATTCTCTAGATCAATAATATTATAGCCCTATGATAGGCCTCAAGGCTATCTAACCTTTTGATTCAAAAGTTTAAAGCTTACCATGCTTCACAAAATTTTGCTAATGAGGGCTCTCTTCTATTGTCTCCACCTCTATGTTGAGTTTTTCTCAATTCTACATGGGATAACTTAAAAAAATGGTAAGGGAGGATTTTCCTATAAATAAGTACCTCTGATGTTAGTATTGTTTTTGGGGGGAGCGCACCAACTCATTCAGCCTAATAAACTAAGAGATTTTTAGGCTTTGAGTTATTTTGTGAGAGTTTGTAATTTTGTCCTTCCAAAAATTACATAGTGGAGTGTTTCCTTTCGGAGTTGTAAATGTAGGTCTAATTGAGAGACTGAACCACATTAAATTTTCATTTTTTAAATTATTTATTTAATTTTCTTTTCTTTTTCTATATATTTGTATGTTGCTTCTGTTGCCTATCCCAACAAGTGATATCAGAGCCAGGTTTTAGCTTAGGAGAAGAGCAAGATTTAAGTCTCAAGAGGAGAGAAAATGAGCAGGAGATGCTTCTTCAGCAGTTTTGAATAAGAGGTAATTTTTTGTGTCACGTAGAGGTAAGGTATTTTATTATGGATTCTTTAAATATAACATATATGAAGAATGGGATTTACTTCCATTGTTTGATGGAAAGATTGACTTCACTCTACAGCAATACATATTTCAAGACTACTTAGTGCAGTAAGGTCTTGATTCTGCATTAGAAGATGGAAGCCAGAAGGGATGAAGGATTTAGATTGGAGTAATATTCAGAAAAGGGCAGTTAGTACTATTCGGTTAGTATTGGCTCCACATATTAAATTTATAATGTTGAATAAGACATCACCTAAGAATATGTGGGAGATTTTAGATAAAAATCATGCATAAAAAACACTGACTAACCTCTTGAAGATGAAGATGGATCTATATTCACTTAAGATGAAAGAAAGAGGTTACATTATTGATCACATAGATAAATTTAATGAGTTGGTATCTCGACTTAAAAATTCAGAGAATGAGATTGAAGATGAGAAGCAAGCATTGCTCTTGTTAGTTTCTCGACCTAAATCTTACACGCCACTAGTGCAGTCATTATTAGCAGGAAAAAGCACACTACAACTGATTAAGGTGTCTAAATCTTTAAAAAAAATCACCAGATGATAAAAGAAAATCAATTTGAAAATAGTTGAGTACTAGCTATTGAGAGTTGGAGAAAAGAGAGGAGTCGAAGCAGAAGAAGAGGTGACCAAGGAAAAGGAAAATCCCAACAAAGTGATAATAGCAACCTTGAGTACTATTATTGTGGAAAGATTGGTCACTTCCAAAGGCGTTGCCCAAAAATGAAAGAGGATTTAAGAACTCTAAAAGAACAAATAAAGGGCAAGGCCAAAGTAAGTGATTCCTTTACAAATATCGTTATAGGAGATGATCTATTATTGATGAGATGTTCAGATGATAATGCTGATGAGAAGTATTCAAATTGGATAATCGATTTTGCATCAAACTTGTATATTTGCTAGAACCAAGACATGTTCAATGATTTGCAATTGAGGAACATTGGCCACATCAACGTGGGAAACAACTCTAAGATGAAGGTTGAAGGTGTTGGACGAATCTGCCTTAAGCTCTACAATGATGAAGTCAAAATACTTCCTGATGTAAGGTATGTTCCTGCTTCTAGTGTCAATATTATTTTATTAGGTGTTATGCCATCAAAAGGATATAAGTATGTTGGAGTTGGAAAATCTTACAAAATATACAAAGGGAACTATCTAGTTATGCAAGGAAAAAATAAGAGAAAAAACATCTACCATCTTGATGGTCATTCCTTAAAGAAATAACTTGAAGGAAGTAAAACTGAAGAAGCAATAGAGAATAAGAATGCAAGGACTTTGAATAAAGTTATATTTTTAGATTCTGTTGTAATTTGAAAAATTGAGAAAAGGGAAGATGATACGAATCTTGTGTGTCTTTTCTTGGTGTTGTGGGTGTTCTAGTTGGCGATGTGTTTAGCTCAATTCAAAGGGACCAAAAATAGAGATTCTTGTGACAAAAAGGAGAAATCAAAATAACAACCTACACTCTATTAAACCCTTGAAGAACTAAGCTTCAAAAACTCTCAAGAAAAGTAGATAGTTCTACTATAATCTCACTCCAATATCCTTGAAGCAATAAAGGCAAATAAAAATAAATAGAATAGAGAAAATAGGCACCCAAATATTGGATTTCAAACAAAACTTAGAAGAACAAAGTAACTAAGACCCATTCAAAGAAAACAACATTGGATTATTCAAAAGATTTATAGACTCATACATAAAGAGGACTAACCCTTAAGCTTGGTCTTGAACAAGATGAACAAGGAGGCTAGGGCCTCTCAAGATTCTCTCTCAAATTTGAATTCAAGTAAAGTGTATTGTCTTGTCAAATCACTAAATGTGCTATTTATACTATCCTAACCCTAGCTAAGTAATCCCTGAGATTTAATTACAGTTTAGGGTCATAATAAGTCTTTACAAGCAATTAAAATTGAAGAAAATTGCAGAAAACATTAAAAATAAGGGGCAATCGTTGGCTGCCCAAGAGAAAGCCGGTGCTAGTTTGGACATCACAGCCGGTGCCGACTGGGTTCTGTCTTCAATCTGGTCTTGTTGTGATTTGAGGCTACTGCTGGGGTAGATTTAAGCCGACGCCAGTTTGGCTGCTAGGAGCCGGCGCCGGCTGTCCTCTGGAAAGCTTCCCTTGTCAAGTTTCGTCTACCTTTGCTGTCGACTTGACTTCTTGTTGGAGTCCTTTGCGGATGGTCATCAATATGAACTCTTGGCTAGCTTCCTCAACCTTCCAATCCTCGTTTATCCTTAAGCATGATTTGATGATCAATTGAAAATTGTCTAAAAGCTTCTTAGACCTAGCTCCTGTCATTGGACCTTGTCCTCTATGATGAAATGGAGTCTCATCATCTCCCCCTCCTTGAAAAGGATTCATCTTCGAATCATCGCCATCATCTATATCAAAGGGAGAGAGGTCACTAACATTAAAGGTGGCACTAACATGATACTCACCGGGTAAATCTATCATGTAAGCGTTATCTCCAACTTTGGAAAGAATTTGAAATGGACCATCCCCTTTTAGATCTAGTTTGCTCCGTCATTGCGTGGGGAATCTCTCCTTACGAAGGTGCACCCATACCCAATCGCTCAGCTCAAAGGACACATTTTTCCTTCCTTGATTGCACTTAGTGGCGATCTCTTCGTTGCGTTTTACAATGGTTGCTTTCACCTTCTCATGGAGTTCCTTCACCATCTCTGCCTTCTTAGCTCCATCAAGGTTCAACTGCTCATCTATAGGCAATGGAACCAAATTTAAAGGAGTTAGAGGATTAAAACCATATACAATTTCAAAAGAAGAATAGAGGTGGTAGAGTGAATAGCCCTTTTATAAGCAAACTCAACGTAAGGCAAGCACTCCTTCCGATTTTTCAAGTTCTTCTTAATTATGGTTCGCAAGAGTTAGGTGAGTGTTCGGTTGACTACCTCCGTTCGTCCGTCCGTTTGGAGATGACAAACTGTGGAAAACAAGAGATTAGTTCCAAGTTTGTTCCATAAAACTCTCCAAAAGTGGCTAAGGAACTTAGTATCCCTATCTGAGATAATAGTCCTTGAAAACCCGTGCATTCTCACCACTTCCTTAAAAAATAAATCTGTAATATAAGACGCATCATTAGTCTTGGAACAAGCCACAAAATGAGCCATTTTGGAAAATCTATCAACAAACGCAAATATAGAGTCCTTGGACCTAGGCAATCCTAAGATGAAGTCCATTTAAATATCAACCCAAGGTACATTAGATGTGGGCAAAGTAGTATGAAGACCATGTGGAAGAGATCTAGACTTAGCTCGCCTACAAATAATGCATTGAGAACAATGTCTCTCCACATCCTTTCTCATTTTTTTTCCAAAAGAAATGTTCCTTAAGGATGCCTAAGGTTTTTGCAATACCAAAATGCCCCATTAGTCCCCCACTATAGGCCTCCCTAACTAGTAACACCCTAATAGAATCCTTTGGCACACAAAGCCTTGCCTCCCTAAACAAGAAACCATCATGCCTATAATATTTGGCAAATGCACCTTTCTCACAAGCATGGAAAATATCCACAAACTCCTCATCATCAACATACAAATCTTTCACAAATTCAAAACCTTTCCTTACCGTTCTTGTATTGAATGACATATGGAAATGTCCCAATAAACTCCATCCACCTCGCATGCCTTTTGTTCAAATTTTGTTGGCTTTTGAGGTATTTAAAGGTCCCATGATCGATATGAATGACAAACTCTCTTGACAAAAGGTAGTGTTGCCAATATTCTAGGGTCCTCACCAAGGCAAAAAGCTCTTTGTCATAGGTAGAATAGTTGAGGGCTGCCCCGGACAATTTCTCGCTAAAGTATGTAATGGGTTTTCTATCTTGGGTCAAGACCACACCTATTCCCATCCCACTTGCATCACACTCTATCTCAAAAGCCTTCTCAAAATTAGGAAGAATAAGAATTAGAACTTGGCTTAATTTATCTTTGAGGGCTTGAAAGGCTTGTTGTTGGGCTTCCTCCCACCTAAATCCCACCTTTTTCTTTACCACTTCGGTTAGAGGGGCTGCTATAGTGCTAAAATTTTGGATGAACCTCCTATAGAAACTAGCTAGCCCATGGAAACTACAGAGTTGGGTAATGGAAGTAGGGGTTGGCCAATCTTGGATGGCTTTTACTTTTCCCTCATCAACCTCAATCCCTTTGGCACTCACAACATACCCAAGAAATATAATCCTCTCCAAACAAAAAGAGCATTTCTCCAGATTAGCATACAATCTCTCGCTTCAGAGGGCAACAAGCACACTTTGAACATGATTCAAATGATCCACATATGATTTGTTATAGATTAATATATCATCAAAGTATACAAAAACAAATTTCCCAATGAATTCTCTCAAAACATGGTGCATTAATCGCATGAAAGTACTAAGAGCATTAGACAATCTAAAGGGCATGACAAGTTACTCATACAACTCTTGTTTAGTCTTAAAATCCGTTTTCCATTCATCCCCTTCTCTTATTCTAATTTGGTGATAACAGGATTTCAAATTAATTTTTGAGAATATGCATGCACCAAATAACTCATCAAGCAAGTCATCTAGCCTAGGAATGGGATAGTGGTATTTTACTGTTATGTTGTTGATAGCGCGACAGTCCACACATATATGCCATGTCCCATTCTTTTTGGGCACCAAGAGAACCAGAACCGTACATGGGCTTAGGCTCTCTCTCACATGTCCCTTCTCAAGCAATGCCTCTACTTGCTTTTGCAACTCCTTGGATTCCTTCGGGTTACTTCTATATGCCGGTCGGTTGGGGATGATGGCTCTGGGCACAAAATCGATTTGATGCTCAATTTCTCTTAAGGGTGGTAGTCCTCCGGGCACCTCATTTGGGAAAATGTCTTCAAATTCTTGAAGAATAACTGCAATTTCATATGGCAAAGACAATGTGGAATCATTAGTAGAAACATAAGAACTTTTGCATAAAAGAAAAATAACTGGTTCCTTAGCTTCTATAGCCTCAATGACCTCACTTTCTTTTGTAAAAAAATTCACTCTTCTTTTACCTCCCTTCTCTTGTCCTTGCTCACTCCTATCCTTGATTGTCAATGGCACTTGTTTATCCATCCTCTCTCTCTCAACTCTTTTTCTTGCATTTCTTTTTCTTTCCTCTCAATTTCTTGCTTTTGCTTAACATCTTGCACTCCTTTCTTCTTTTCTTTCTTCTTCATGATTCATTGGTCTTTGTTTACCTCACTAGGGGCCATAGGGGTGAGGGTAAACTTAGTTCCCTCCTTGAGTAGGGAATAAGTGTTCTTCCTCCCATCATATTTTACATGCCTATTATATTGTCAAGGCCTCCCTAGTAGTAAGTGACCCGCTTGCATGGGTACCACATCACATAGCACATCATCCTTGTACTTCCCCATTTCAAATGACACCAACACTTGCTTGTTTACTCTCATTTCCCCAGTATCATTCAACCATTATAATTTGTAGGGCTTGGGATGTTTAATCCAACTCATGTCCAATTCTTCAACCAAGTTTGCACTAATCACGTTAGTGTAACTCCGACTATCCACAATGACACTACAAGGAGTCTTGTTGATTAGACACTTAGTTTAGAAAATGTTCTCTCTTTGTTGGTGATCTTGATCCTCAATAGCTTGTGAATTTAATGACCTTCTTGTGACTCCCACTAATAAGTATTCTTGACCAACAACTTCTCCTTTATCACTCTCCTCATCTCCATTTCCCTCTTGGTCTCCTTAGTATCTTTCTCCCTTTTTTTCCTCATCGGTAGAGACCTCACCATAGGGATTAGTATACATCGTTTTCTTGCTTGGACACTCATCGAAAGTATGTCCATATCCAATGCACTTAAAATATTTGATATCCTTATTCCTTTATGGCATCTCCATGGCTTTTCCCTTATCCTTGTTCTATCATTCCCTAGGTTTCCAATCCTCCCTAGGCTTTCAATCTTCTCTAGGTTTCCATCCTTCCCTAGGTTTGTTGAAGTCCCTTTGGAACGGCTTAGGGGCTTCATCCTTCTTAATTGGCACCTTACTAGTAGTGTTGGGGTTTGGAAGTAGTGGTCTAGTAAATGCCCTCCTCTTCAATTACCTCTCAATCTTCATAGCAGCATGTACCATATCCTCCAATCGATCATAGGGGTGCAATTCCACCAAATTAGCAATCTCTCTATTTAATCCTCCCAAGAACCTTGCTCTTGTTGCTCTAAGATCCTTATTAATTTAAGCTCTCATCAACATAACTTCCATCTCTTTATGGTAATCTTTCACACTCTTATTCCCTTTCTTGAGTGATTGGAGCCTTTGGTAAAGATCGTTGTAGTAATGGTGTGGTATAAACCTTGCCCTCGTCATATCTTTTAACAAATTCCAACTAGCCATGGTTTCCACTCCCATTTGTTTCCTTTGAGCGCTAACTTGCTCCCACCATACCAACGCATACTCCGAAAATCCCAAGATAACCAATCTCACCTTTGACCTCTCACTATAAGTATGACTTTCTAGGAATATCTCTATCTTGCTCTCCCACTCAAAATAAGCTTCGGGATCACTCTTGCCATAGAATATGGGCATTTTCAATTTAATATAGCTCAACTCCCTCTCCACTTCATTTCCTTCTCTCCTTCCTCCTCTATTACCCCATCCTCTATGATGTTCCCCAAAGGCCTCAACTTGTTTCCCCTCATACCATTCATCAACTCCCTCAAACTCTCTTTCTAGCCCCCTTATATTGTTCCATCCATTCCTTCCTTGGCCCCTTCCTCGTCCTCCTCTCAAACCATGTCTTCCTCCTCTCATAGGAGCTTATTGGAAACCCCCAATAGAGTATTCATCCCATTCTTCCCTTTATTGGGCATGTAACGGAGGAGTATGGGCACCACTATCCCTCATCCTTGGACTTGGCATTTCAAATCACTCTTGGCCTCTCCTTTGTGCAACGGTAGAAGATTGTCCAAGATGATTTATCAACTCCCTTGTCATGTTTTGAAATTCACTTTGTATAGTCCTCATCATAGCTTGCAAGTCATCACACAGTCCCCTAGCATCAATTTGTTCTTCTTGAGGTCTACTAGGTCCACTTGGGTTAGGCCTAGAGATCTCTTGTTCATGGGCCATGGTGATGGAATATCTACTTACTTATACCTGCAAAACAAAAGTGATTAGAAAGAAAAACATATCCTCACTTCACTTTCTTACAAGTTAGCTCTCAATGTTGTTCACTCTACGCTCGTGTTTGCTCTCTTAGGCTCTTCTAATAATAAGCTCACCCTCTTACCTTTTTCTCAACACTCAAGCCTTCTTGTTCAATCCCAATTCTCCCCAATGGCTAAAGCTTTAGTCCAACTTAGTGAATCACACAAATCAAAAGAATTTTCCAATTAGGGGTCTTAGGGGAATTTCAATAAACACTTGTTGGGCACATCAAGCAAAGAAGTTTTTAATCAAGAATTTCAAGAAATGTAGATTCAATCAACACAAAACAAACACTAGATGCACAAGAAACACTTCTAAGCAAGAAACGAATAAGAATTAGCAAGAACAACTAGAACTAGGATTATGAAGAACAAGATGATCAAACTCCTTAGATGCAACCTCGTCACTTAAGAACAACCAGTATTTTCACCCATATTCAAGCCAATTTTCACCACAATCACAAGATAAATTTGTTCCCAAGGATTATAGTAACATCAATGAGCAATTTCCCAATAGAAAAATCAAGATATAATAAAAATTTCAAGATCTTTTTGGAGCAAGTTTTTGAGTGACAGGATTTCCCTGTTTTCCCTTTTCTTCAACTTTGTAGGGTTCTTTTTCTTACTTTCAAGCTTTGATGAGAATCAAGCTTTTCCTTACTCTGATACCAAACTCTTTGATACGAATCTTGTGTGGCTTTTCTTGGTGTTGTGGGTGTTCTAGTTGGCTATGTGTTCAGCTCAACTCAAAGGGACCAAAAATAGAGATTCTTGTGATAAAAAGGAGAAACCGAAATAACAACATAAACTCTATCAAACCCTTGAAGAACTAAGCTTCAAAGACTCTCAAGAAAAGTAGATAGTTCTACTATAATCTCACTCCAATATCCTTGAAGCAACAAAAGCAAATAAAAATAAATAGAATAGAGAAAATAGGCACCCAAATATTGGATTTCAAACAAAACTTAGAAGAACAAAGCAACTAAGACACATTCAAATAAAACAACATTGGATTATTCAAAAAATTTATAGACTCATACATAAGGAGGACTAACCCTTAAGCTTGGTCTTGAACAAGATGAACAAGGAGGCTAGGGCCTCTCAAGATTTTCTCTCAAATTTGAATTCAAGTAAAGTGTATTGTCTTGTCAAATCACTAAATGTACTATTTATAATATCCTAACCCTAGCTAAGTAATCCCTGATATTTAATTACAGTTTAGGGTCATAATAAGTCTTTACAAACAATTAAAATTGAAGAAAATCGGAGAAAACATTAAAAATGAGGGGCAATCGTTGGCTGCCCAGGGGGAAGCCGGTGTTAGTTTGGACATCACAGCCGACGCCGGCTGGGTTCTGTCTTCAAACCGGTCTTGTTGTGATTTAAGGCTGCTGCTGGGGTAGATTTAAGCCGGCACCGGTTTGGTTGCTAGGAGCCGGCGCCGGCTGTCCTCTGGAAAGCTTCCCTTGGTCAAGTTTCATCCACCTTTGCTGCCGGCTTGACTTCTTGTTGGGGTCCTTTGTGGATGGTCATCAACATGAACTCTTGGCTAGCTTCCTCAACCTTCCAATCCTCTTTTATTCTCAAGCATGGTTTGATGATCAATTGAAAATCATCTTGAAACTTCTTGGACCTAGCTCTTGTCATTGGACCTTGTCCTCCATGATGAAGTGGAGTCTCATCAGAAGATATGTTGAGTTTTTCTCAATCTCACATCGGATAGCTTAAAAAAAGAGTAAGAGAGGATTTCCCGATAAATAGGCACCTCCTATATTAGTGTTTTTTTGGGGGAGCGCACCAACTCATTAAACCTAGTAAATTGGAAGATTTTTTGACTTTGAGTTATTTTGTGAGGTTTTGTAATTTTCTCCGTTCAAAAATAATATAGTAGAGTGTTTCCTTTCGAGGTCGTAGATGCAAGTCTAATTGAGAAACCGAACCATATTAAAATTTTCATGTTTTATTTTATTTATTTATTTTTCTTTCCTCTTTCTATATATTTGCATGTTCATTTCGTTACCTATCCCAAGACTCTATTTGCATTCATCTGGAGAGATGCCAACAATTGGCCATGGTGACTCTCCTTACATGTTAGCAGAGCTAATCTTTTCAGATCATTCACGCATTAAATCACCATCATCAAATTCGTTCAATCCTTCGCCAATGTAGAACTCGGCAATCCTAGTAAAATTTTGCACAACTCCTGCAAATTATCTTTCTCCCCACAAATCAATCTGGGGGTTCTCAATTTCCAGCAAAATTCCTCCTTCGTTGAATCTCGTCTTGAATTTCTTTACACTCCTGTGTCCATATCTTCTGTTCTGCTTTCACTATCGACCATGTTATCCGCCCATCATAGTTGCTTGGCTGGCTGGTGACAGTATCTGAAGAGAAAGGCTCAGGAAGTATTTTAGAGAGAGAAAGTTCATTTGTTGTGACAACAAGGACACAAAATACCTTTTTTAGTAATTAAGAAGTTTATATTACAAAGAAAGGATAAATTACGTTTTTAAACTTTTTTTCAAAATTAATTTGAATAAATTACTTTTTATTATGCTACACTATAATATATTTATCTTTTAATACAACGATTTACAAGTAAAATTATTAAATTATTTAGTATTATTTGAATTGATCTCTCTCGAAGTTTTCTTTCTTTTTCTTTTTTTTTTTTTAAGTATAGTAAAGACCTCCTCTCTTCTTTAAAATTTCACAACATTTTTATTATTACATTTTAGAAAAAAAAACTATTCTTTTTTAATACTTTATAAAAATATATTTATGTTAGAAAATGTTTTATATACATACATACATACATGTGTGTGTGTAAGTTGTAAAAGAACATATGAAAATGTAAGTCATCTATGTATTAATATCATAATAAATAATATATGTTTATTTAATATATTTACTTATTCTTTAACAATTTCTCTTAATTTTAATTTATTGTTAATATTTTAGCAGGATATACTTTTTATTGATATCTTTTCTATTGAAGACATAATTTAAAATTTTTGTATTTGTTATATGAATTATACTTTGAAGTACATCAATAAGTAAAAAATAAAAGTAAAATTATTAGTTATGAGATGATAGAAATGCCTTTTCCACTGGGCTTCCGTAAAATGACTTTTCTTATTTTAATTTTTTCAATCAAACTCTAAAGTGAAAAGAGAAGTTGGAAAGGCAATCCATTCCAACTTACCAAACGTTCTCTTAGGAAGATCTAAGTCTTCTAATTTTTTTATTTATTCTTCTAATTTTTTAAGTTGCAAGATCATTTATTATTGTTTTATAATTTATATTTCTAACATTTTGCTCTCGATCGATAATATAAATCAATTCATTTAATGATGCCAATGATAGTTCACAAAAATAGACCAACTTTAATTCGCTCATGGTAATGATAGAACGAGAAAGAAAAGACGATCAATGAAGAGTAAGAAGAGAATTTATAATTAAAAAATAAATTAATTGCAAATAAAGCTGATGAAGGAAGCTCTTCCTTTAAATCCTTTACATAATTGTCTCACTTACTAAGGTAACAAATGGTTAAAAAAAAAGAGGGAAAGGAAAAAAAAAAAACCCGAAAGAATAGCCTCTTCTGTATATGTTTTTTTTTTTTTTAAGGGCTTTTATAGTTTTTTTAACAAAGAATAATAGGCTTTTTAAAAGTTTTTTTTTTTATGATTTCTTTTTTAAATGGGCCTCTTCCCCCCCCCCGCCCTTTTCTTTTCATCATGTGAGCCTTGCAACATGTTTTCTTTTTTTAAAAA
Organism: Voacanga thouarsii; assembly: GCA_026120185.1. Classification (NCBI taxonomy): domain Eukaryota; kingdom Viridiplantae; phylum Streptophyta; class Magnoliopsida; order Gentianales; family Apocynaceae; genus Voacanga; species Voacanga thouarsii. The sequence continues at coordinate 2,359,941 of JANUWF010001659.1, read as the reverse complement.
AAACAAATAGGCTAAATAATGGATTTGGGGCCATTTTTCCTTTAAGGACATTCCAGTTTTCGGTAGAATGACCAGATATAATACGATTATAAAAGCGATTAAGCAGACTTTAGTTTTAGGTAATCTCTATCTTGTTAGGCTTCAACATTTCTTCCAAACCATTCTACATTCTATAGAAGATTATTCTTTAGTGCGTTCTTGATCAGATAGCCTATCATGCAAAGATCCTTTATTAGTCCAAAAACTTGGTCACAGACTTTCACTTCCAAAAAAATAAACTTTTTTTTTTAATATATTAAAGAAGGAAAATGTTAACAAACTTGGAACCTCTTGTCTGGTGAAAAATATATACTTTCACTAACTAAGCTACCATCGAAAAATATATACTTTCACTAACTAAGGTTTTACATGAACAAAACACATCCACTGAGTATTTCAATAGTTGTCAGGTCATTAGATATAAATAAAAAACCTTTCTAACCTCGAAAAGATAATGAAGGGCTTCTTGATCATAAAGTACCATATTTCAATATAATTGGTACACTGATGTACCATGCTAATAACATTCGACCTAATAAAGTATTTTCTGTAAATTTATTAGTAAAGCTTAGTTCTTCTCTCACACAACGACATTGAAATAGTATTAAACATGTCCTGAGATATCTCTAAAAACAATTGATCTCAAAATCATTTTATTCAAATGAAAATAGCCCAATGTTGATTGGTTATGCAGATATTGGTTATGTATCTGATCCACATAAAGTACGTTCTCAAATTAGTTATTTATTTACATGCAGTAGTACCGTTATATCATGGTGCTTTACAAAATAATATATATTAGCCATTTCTTCTAATTATACTGAAATTATTAGTATTCATAAGGCAAGCCGAGAATGTTTGTGGTTGAGATTAATGATCCATTATCCGAGAAAATTATAACTTATCTTTTGAAAAGGAAATCCTAATACCTCTTTATGAAGATAATGTAGCATGATAGCTCAATTTAGAGGCAGATATATTAAATGAGATAGGACGAAATATATTTCACTAAAATTTTTCTTTTCTCATAAACTCTAGAAGAGAGGTGAAATTGATGTGCAACAAATTTGACCGTGTAATAATTTGACAGATTTATTCACTAAGATATTGCTGATTGTTTCATTTAAAAAATTAGTATATAAAATTGGGAGGTGTGGGTTGAAAGATATGAAGTCATCTTGAAGATATTATCAAGAAATGGAGTATATACATATACTATACTTTTCTTTCCCTAATTAAGATTTTTTCCTTCTGAGTTTTTTCTTAGTCAGATTTTAAAAAAGGTAATGTTCCCTTCAGAATGAAAAGTGTATTCTTTTTTCCTTCCCTAAGATTTTGTCCTATAGGATTTTTTCTAAGAAAGTTTTTAACGAGGCATTTTTGAGAGTTTAAAAATGAACATCTAAGAGGAGTGTTATGAATCAATAAAGTGGTTATTCATTTTCTGAAACTATCCATTTATCTTGAAGATAGATGCAATTATTTGATTGTCGATGTTATCCTTTTATCCAGAAGATAAATGTGACTGCTTATATCTTCTAAAGTTATTAATGAATAAGAAAATATTGTATTTATTATATTCATTTTTTATATTTTAGTATGATATATCTAAACTTTTATAAATAAACGTCTTATTTAAACAAATAGAATATAATTAAATCTAAGTGAAGAGTTGATGGCAATTTAAGAAAATTAATTCCAATCCTTGGACTTTGACAAGAAGAATATCTAGGTAAATTCAATCCTAACAAACCATTATATTAAAAGCTTGGAGAAAAACTTGCTTTACCCAAATAGGTTGCATGTACAAGGAAAATTCTTTAGGTGAACCCAAGTTTGGGCTCACCTGTGATCTAGATTTACTGTGACAAAGCCACGTAGCAAATATTTTTTAAAAATAAATCACTAATTAACTTAGAAATTAAACTATTTTTATATTCTTTCTTAAAAGTAAATAAATAAAACTATTTTATCTTTTTTATTTATTAACTCACAAATAAAACTATTGTTGTGCTAGGATCTTTCAACTCAATCAAGCAAAGCCGGTGGTACCATCTTTCTTCCGTACCATAGTAGGTCCCTACCACTATTTTGACAAGGAAAGAAATTTGTATGTAACAAAATTTTGAATGAAATATAAAATACTTAAAAATATATTATAAATAAAGAAAATTAGAGACAATAAAAATATTGATAAATATATAATATATAAAAGTATACTACAAAATTTTGAAGAAATTTATAATTATAGGATGAGCTCTCTCATTCTCTAGTGATCAGGTTGCAAATTTAAAAAAAAAAAAAAGAAATTTCCTAATTAAAGGATAAGTTACATCAGTTCTCCTCTTTTGAAGGGAGAAAAAAAATGTTGATTCAAGAGTTGGAGAAATTCCTAAAGAATGAGTCTTCTGATTCTCCTTTTGGGGAAAGAAAAAAAAATCAATTTTAAAGCTTAATGGATTCCTAATTAAAATATGAGTTCTCTTATTTCTTCTCTTTAAGATGATGATTTCGAATCAAATATATCTGATATGAGCAAGGCATGACCAGCTCCACCTAAAGCTATAGCTGCCAATGGGGGTCGAACCTTCTCGTGAAAGGGAGGGCATATTGGGCAACCCCTGTGGTGGTACAAGTCCAGTCCTGTGACTGCGAGTGTATATAAGAGGGGTATGTGCCCTACTAACATCTATAGCTTTTAGTGGAACTGGTCAAGCCTTGCTCATATCATTTGGTATTAGAGCTAGGTCACGAGTTTGACTCCCAGGAGTTCACTTTGATACGAGCTTGAGAGCACCAAAATTTGAAAATTAAACTCAAGAATAAGAATCAAGAATTAGTCACCAATGCCTACAAAATAAGAACTCTAGGTGATTTAACAACTAGAACCAAAATTCTAATAGGATTTGGCTAACTACTTGATATGATTAAGCATTCATTGGCACTTGGCCTCATTTTCTAGCTTCCCTTCCTTCTCAATGCCATGTAATTCATCTTGCTGAACCCTTTCAATCTTTTCTTCATTTCTTACCCTTCTTGGCTCCTCAACATCTACAACATTGTTCTTGGCCACTTTGGTCTCAAGTCTAGCTCTATGCTTTTTAAATTTATGAATCTCACTTTGCTCCTTAGAGAACTTCTAGTGGCAATCAAATGATTTGTGCCCATAGCCACTACAATGCTCACAAGGAATTGTACTACCTTTTTGCAAATTAAAACTTCTTCCATGATCATTCAATCTTGGGCAATTACATATACTATAACCATATTCCCAACAAGTAGAGCAAACATAATCTTGTTTTCTTCTCATTCATCCTTTTGAAAAATTTCGCATTGTATTTCCCTCATCATGCTTAGAACTTCTTGGACAATTATGGAACATATAAGCAAAACTTTCACATATTTGGCACTCATCGGGGTCAAACCGCTCCCTCATCAATTCTTTCATCTCTTTCCAAGAATTCACCGTTTGATACCCACTTCGCCTTTTTTGTGCATTCATTTGCTTCCACCATTCTAAAATTTTTTTAGAAAAGCTCATTAGTGCCCATTTCGCCTTGAAACTTCCACTAGGCGCAAAACATTTAAACAAATTTTCCATTTTTCTTTCCCATTCATAATTCTCCCCCCAATCTTTCTTCTTATGGAACGGTACCAACTTCTCATTGTGCTTAAACTCCCTATTCTCTACATCTTCATTCCTTCTTTGTAAACTACCCTTTGAATGTTTTTGTGCTACTTCCACATAAACCCCCTCACATTCCTTTTTATTTTCCCAATGGCCTATTTCATAGCTATCATAGACCCTTCTACTTAAAATTTTGTGGGTACTTCTCTTGAAAGCAAAGTTTACTATGGCTAATTGGAATAAAAGTGGAGGATATGATTGCTATGAAAAGCCTTGTTCAACTAGAAGTAGTTATGGTAGGAATGATGAGTATGATTAGAGATATGAAGAGGATGACTATGAGAGCATGGGGTATTTGGCAGAACATGATGAAGGATCACAAAATTATTCATTGAGTGGGTTGCAAATGCAAAAAGAGAGAGAGTATGGGTGCTATACTTATTTGAGTTGTACACACACTTCCTATGAATGTCAAAGAAGATCCAAGCTAAGAGAAATGAGTGCATCACAAAATTTTTCCAAGAGTGGTTTGAGAATAAAGCAAAATTATGTTTGTTCTACTTGTTGGGATTATAGCTATAACATGTGTGATTGTCCAAGAAGGAAAAGTCAAGGAAGTAGAGATGAGTTGCAAAAAAGTGAAGTAAGCCCTTATGAGTATTGCTTCAGCTTTGAACACACTTCGCCTACTTGTCATTGGAAGTCCTTTAGTTTGCAATGTAGCCAATTGAACAAAAGATTTGAGATGTGAGAGAAACAATATGAGGAAAAGAATAGAAATGTGCAAGGGGTTGAAAATAGTGAACAAAATAAGCTACAAGAAATTGAGAAAGAAAAGAAGATAGAAGAAGAAGCCAAAGAAAGAGAATTGCAAAATCAAAGGGGTGAGAAAAAATATGAAGAAGATGGGGAAAGTCCATTAATACAAGAGAGTGAAGACCAACATGGGGATAACAAAGAAGGAGTTGAGCATGATAATGATGTGGTTGATGAGGAGCAAATATTTACTAAAGATGAAGGTCCCAAAAATGCTTCAAGTAACTATGAATTGGGAGAGAGCTCACATCAACAAAAGAAAGAAGGAGAATGTAAGGTTGTGAAAAGTGAAACACCAATACTATTTTCTAGGGAGGCCACAAATCCAAAAGGGGGAGTAGATGGTGAAAGGAAAAATGTGGTTGAGCAAAAAAAATCACTAATTGGTATTGCTAGTAGAGTCTTGGGTACTTATGTTATTGAGGATATAGATGATTCCCAAAGGGAAAATATTTTTTACATAAAATGTAAAATCAATCAAAAGCTATATAATTTGATGATAGATTGTGAAAGTTGCGCAAATGTTATAAGTACTACATTGGTGGAAGAGTTAGGTATAGAGACTATGAAGCATCCTAAGCCATACAAGCTTCAATAGGCCAATGTTTGTGGTGAGGTGAAAGTAAACAAACAAGCTAAGGTTACATTTAGCATGGGAAATTATGGAGGTGCTTTGTGATGTGATGCCCATCCATGTTGGAGAGTTGTTGTTGGGAAGGCCTTGGATGTATGATAGAGAGGTGATACATAATAGGAGAAGAAACACTTATGCCTTGAGAAAAGAGGGAAAGAAGTTTACTTAGCTTCCAATGTCACCTAGTGAGGTTACAAAAGATCAAAATCTTTTGAGGGAAAAAGAAAGGAAAAAAAGAGAGAGAAAAAAAGAAAGGAAAGAAGAGTGAGAAAAGAAAACAAAAAAAATGAGAAAGAGCTAAAAGAAAAGAGGGTTGAGATAAAAGAACTTGAGGTAAAAGGAGAAGAAAGAAAAGTAAAAGAGTATGGAGAGAGGCAAACACAAAGTAATACGGTGTTAAAAAAAAAGCCAAACAAGAGGTTGAGAAAAAAAAATGAGTAAAGGTAAAATGAGGTTGAGGGCTTGGGTTGAGAACAGCGAAAACAAGGGAGTTGTTGAGGACCCAAAGCCAAATGATTTACCTTTACACAAAATATCTTGTTTAAATTGTAATGCAGGTATTAATTCGGAGACAAATCATCTTCAAGAATGGGGGAAGTGATAGAAATTCAATTAGGCATGAAGGCCATTTTCAAAAAGGGGAAAGAATGACAAAATCACACTTCATGGTGCTATGGGTAAGAGCAACATTCAAGAGGAATCAAGGGAGTTTTCAAGACAACAAATTCAATAAGCCCAGGTCCAAAAAGATTGTGAAGAGATGGATGGAAAAGAAAGGGCCAAAAGACGCACAACAAAAGCAACAATCCATGTGGAGAATCAAGCCAACCATTAAACAATGATTGAAAGCCAAATGAGTATCAAGAAGGGCTCAAGACAACCAACGTTTTATTTGGAAGATCAAGGAAACACAGAGAAATGGAATGGAGGTCTAAGGAGCAAGTTTTGAAGTGCAACAAAATAAGAGAGGACACCTAGAGCCTACCCGGCACCAGTTGTGAGTGAAGGACCCGGCATCGACCCTAATCTGGCGACAAATAGTCGCCGGGTAGATTACACCTGGCGTTGGGTCCATTCGAGTTCATCTTGAAATTTTGGCTATTTTTCTTATTTTTAGCCTTTTCACTTGTAATTTAATTTTCACGACTTTTATTATATTTTTACTTATTTTAAGACATGTAATAGGGCCTAAAAACTTGTATTAAGGCCATTTAATTTCTATGCTTTGTTTGCTAATTAGTTAGGGCAACTTGAGGCCTATATTTGTAATAGAATGCAGATTTCAGATTTTGAATAAAAGTGTTGAACTCTTGGAGATGAGGATTCCTCTTTAGTTCTACCTTTCATGACCAAGAAAAGGAATTAGACCGACCTTTGTTTAGAGTCTCTAAAATCCTTGGGTTAATCCAACTTTTTTCTTCATCTTAAGTATTGGGTAGATTCATTCTTGCCTAGTTTTCTTGTTGGGAAACCTAGAATGGTGCCTACTTTTCTCCATCCCACTTATTCTTGAATTCTTTGTAGATTTAAGGGTGTTTAGGTATTGAAGTAGTTGGCCAAATCCTATTAGGATTTAAGTTCTAGTTGTTAAATCACCTAGGGTTCTTATTTTGTGGGCATTTTGGTAGAGGATTGGGTGACCAATTCTTGAGTCTTGTTCTTAAGTTTAAATTTAAAAGTTTGGTGCTCCCAAGATCGTATCAGTATCCCTAATTATGATAGTTATCCATCTCTCCTACTTAGGTTGATGATCTCGAATCGAATAAAAATTTCCTCCAGGACATCTAAAACAAAGATGAAGAAAGACTTCTAAATCAAATAGGGATTTGATAATATAAGAATTTTATAATGAACATTTAACTCTTAAGACTTCGAGACTTTTAAAATGAATGATAAGATGAATACTTTAAATATTTGATGAAGATTTAGAATTTTTTTCAATTTTGATCCTAAAATTTGAGATGTCTTGAAGCTTTGAGAGGAATGCCTATTTATATATTAAAGCTATATAACCTTTTTATAACTTTTTGAGAGACTATTCTATGTAAGAAGCTAATGGTTGAAAGTTTGTAGGAACCCTTGTACTAGTTGGGTCCAATAGAGTAGTCCAATGTAGCTTGTGATGGACTTCAATTTAACTTGATTTTGTGCTTAATTTAATTTATGCCAATTCTATTTAATACATGATAGATTAAACTAAACTTAAATAGAATTTAATAGTCTAATTTTAATAACTCAAGAATATTTGAATTTTCTTAAAATTTTAATTTAATTAATCAAGATAGAAATATCTAATTTTATTGAGTCTCGATTAAATAAAAATATTTATTTTTTCAAAACATTTATCTATTTACAACCATCATTCATCTCTTCTTTCCTCTTTGTTGTCATTCGTTGAATTTTCATTAAATAGGGCAATTTTTAGAGAAAATTCTAACGGTGGGATGGGCTGGTGCGAAATTCCAAAAACTAGAATGTCGTATTTTGAAAATGTGAAATTCCCAAGATAGGAAGGTCATATTTTGAAAATTCATTTTCAGAATGCAACATATCTCTTCTAAATTTATTTTTCTCCAATAGAAAATTTGAAAATTAAAAATTTAGAAAAAAAATTCTAAATAAGGTCACTTTTTTAAATAAGACCTGAAAATAAGACCTTTAGGTCTCTGTTGGATTGTATGCCCTCTTAGACTAGGTTTCTGATGTAAAATTGAATATTTTAATGAAAGAATTTATTTTCAGAAATTGTTTGTGAATTTACTTTTTGTTTGTGCACGATTTTCGTTTGAAACAGACCCATTGTGTTTAAATAAGTGATCCATGTGAATGGTAGTCTTTCACAGTAAGGTATGGATCATGGGTTATTTAAAACATAAACATTTGTTCTTAGCCTATTGATGAGACTGGAAACCTCATCATGTTTAGGTTATTATGTTATGAATTTCAAATGGGGAATGGCTTACCTTTAGCCAGTGAGTAGTCCACTCACTTCATAACATAAGCGTATTTCGAATACGTAGAACAGGACCTGTAGTAGTGGTTTCTCAAAGTACTATATGGTAGAAACCTAGACTACTACCACTACAGCGTGGACTAGTACTCTACGACTTGAGTATGGGTTGGTGGTCTGGCGAAGCTGGAAGCATATACTTTGATTTGCTATAGTTGAGGTTCTATCATAGGGCCAATATACTTGCTTGTTGGGTATGTGTGACTAGTTAGTTAAGACAGACTTATACAAGATAGTTTCTGCACTATATCGCCCATTTGTGGTTGTCCGAATGGTCTAAATTATCTAGGGCCCTGGGAAACATGACTGGGATGTTTGCTTCAAGGTAGCTCCCTTGGAAAGCGGAAACACTCCAGGAAGTCGTAGATAATTGGACTAAAAGCCTAAGGATGGTAGATGTCATTTAGGGGGGTGTTAGTACACTTCTTCCTCTCTAAATGTACGGCGATGTGTAGAGGGGTATTTTAGTCATTTCACCTGTAGGTCGGAGACTTTTCGAATGCAGCATTGTCCCAATATTTCCTTATGGTGATATTTAGGAAATATTTAAAATGCAAAATACAGTTATTTATATAGTAGGGCTATTTTGGTCATTTTAGCAGCCAAGGCGATGTGTCTTTTTGGTCCTCGGGATAGCCCGTAAGTCCTAACTACTTTTGGGTTGAGGAATTGGTCTCAATTGAAGAGGATTTTATTTTATTTTATTTTATTCGGGAAGTCTAATTTATTATTGGATTGGAATAAAATAAATAAATAAAGAAAATAGGAGTTGAGAGAAATTAATTATCTAGTTTAATTGGTTAATTAATTATTCAGGACCTAGGTCCAGTATGAATAATTAAGAAATTAACCTGGGCTTAAACTAGGGGAAATAAATAATGTTTAATTATTTTTTGGGTTATTCATATAGGCCCAAGAAATAAATAATTAAAGATTAATTATTATGGTTCATTTGGGCTCATTAATTATTTATTGGGTTACTTATGTAAGCTCAGAAAATAAATAATTAATGTTTATTATTTTGGGCTTTTTGGGTCCAAGAAAAATAATAAATATTTATCTGGCCCAATAGCTTGGACCTTAGGGTTTTTTCCAGATATGGTTAAGAGGAGCTTAGGGTTAGGACAAACTGATTCTCAGGATAACATCCGGGTGTTTTGAAATCCCAGAGATATGTTTATCAGATAATGAGAGACCTAATTTTGGTTAACTTAAAAACCAACTCTCTGGAAAAAGAATAAACTTTAGTTTTCCCTACCAAAAACCAGAGACTCACATCGTCTCTCTCTCTGCTCACTCTCACGTTTCTTCTTCTCGTTTTCTCTTTGTTCTTTGCTAACCAATAGCGAGCGAACCAAGGACAATTGAGACGGTTTCTCTTTCCCATTGTGTTCACCAACTAGAGGTTAGGCTGAGGAATATCCCGAGAGCTAGAGAGCTAAGCGTTAATGCAAACAAGGCGAAGTCGAAGGCTACCGGGTGTTCAACCGGAAGCTCCTTCAAGTGTGTAAAGCGAGGCGATTCTAGCCGTTCAATCTGTTCCTACGCAACCTAGGAGGGTTAAGGAACGCAAATGTATGATCTTCACGCTTTCGCATGGCCTTTAAGGCTCGCATTTTATTTTTCTCCAATTTTTTTACGTACAGAGCATGCTCCCCTGTTTTTCGTTTTCCCTCAGTCTCAACCTGCAATCTTCAGGACCTGTGGCGTCAAAACTTGTCCTCATACTCCAAGGGTTGCAGATAGCATTTTTAAAAACACAATGAGACCCAAAGGTCTCATTCTAGTCTTATTCTTAGAATAAGACCTTCAAGTCTCATTTTTAACATGTGGCCTTGTTTAGGATTTTTTTTTTTCTAAATTTTAAATTTCTATTTTTTCTATTAGGGAAAAATAAATTTGGAATAGGCATGTCGCATTTTGCAAATAAGACCTATTAAAAACGGGTCTTATTTTCAAAATGCAATATCCCTATTTTAGAAATTCTACACCAGATCATCCCACTGTTAGAATTTCAATTAAAAATCACCACATTTAACGGAAATTCCGTGTTGTTTGCAACCACAACTAATGTTGTTGTACAATCACTATCTTTTTACCTACCTCCCAACCACCATTTGTCATATCCCAATTCTGAAACTTAGACTAAACTCAAAACATAGCACAACAACACTCTTAAAGTTACCATTGAAAATGCTAAACCTCCTCCAACATGCATAATAAACTAGAGCTTCTTCCAAAGATTACATAACAAAAATCTAAAACACATACATCAAATATAATTATTAAATTGATAACACTCCAAGGTACACTACTTGGTATCCCAAAGATCCACCCATTCACTAGAACTTATTACAAACTCAAAACCCCAATACCTTTTAGATAAAGCAAACAAATTATCTATGCATCTTCAAAGAAACTCTTGCATCCTTAAACCAACCTTGTAATTTACACGCTCATCATCTTTCTCAAGGCCATAATCTACAAAATGTAAATAAAGGAATGAATTATGCTAGCACAATAACAATTATGATAAAAAGTTAATCAGAATAAATCACCAAACCAAAATTCTGTTAAATGGGTCTCTTTTTCAATAGAATTCCGATAGTGGAGTGGATGGATTGGAAATTTTGAATATAGCATGGTCGCATTTTGAAAATAAGATCATCTAAAATCAGGTCACATTTTTAGAATTTGACCTTATCATGCCAAATATATATTTTTCATGACCACTAGAGCATCGCCACCACCAGCTTAAACAAGTGACCACTGGAGCATTGCCATCTCTGCAGAAATGTCTTTAACCGGTAGTTCTAGTTACTACTCTACCTCTGTTCTGCTCTGCCAAGGAACCCAAAGGTAAAATTTTCAAATCTATTTTGATAATTTCTTCATTCTTTTGACATTTTTTGTGGAAGAATTTGTAATGTAACTCAAATTTGTGTCTATTGTCTGTTTTGTTCTTTTTCTTGTTTTCTCTAATGTATGGATTGACTACTCAAATTTTTGATGAGCTACTTTGGAATGGAAGATCGTTTTAAACATGGATGATATTTTTATATGATTTTGTATTAATTCCATTTATTGTAGTGTTAAATTGTTATATTATATTATTGTTATTTTGCTTTTTGTGCTGCTAAGGTTCTCTCTCGGGGTTTTAGGAGGGTTTTGACCTGAAACAGCCTAGTGAAGTTAAATGAGAATCAAATGGAGAAGTTATATTATTTCCTCTGTGTTTCTAGGGTTTGAGTGTTTTTAGGGTCAGTGGCATATGTGTTTCTGTGAGCATAATTAGAAAGAGAACAAAAAAATTTTGAATGTCCTTAATGAATTTTGTAAAAAATACAGACTATCAAAGAATGATTCTTACTAAGCCCATGATTGATTTCAACCATGTCCTTAGATATTTAGACAAGATTTATGCAGTTTTTCTATACATATGACAACTCTTGTTGAAATTTGTTATTGTGCATAGTAATCTCCTTTTGCTAAGGAATAATTTGTTAGAATGTATGCTCAAAATGAACTATATATTTCTGTATTTTAAAAATTAATAAAATATTTCATTCACTAATATTTGTTTATTTACATATATTTGCACATTAAGGTCTAAGTATGTTAGTAAGTGATTTACATGATTGGGTCGTACTTTCATAGAATGGTGTAGATCATAGGTTACTAGCATACAAGTAAAAATATTTGTGATCAATTGATGAAGTTAGACGCTTCGTCAAGGTTTAAATCATTACACTATGACTTCTAAATAGGGAATAGTTTACCTTTGACAAGTGAGTAGTCTGCTCAAACCAATAATATAAGTATATTTAGAATACGTAGAACTAGACCACACAATAATAATATTTATAAAAGTATTATAATAAATAAAGATTAGTTTATCTCCGCTATTACATAGATGAATACCTATAGACTTGAATATAAGTTGATGGCTTGGTGAAGCTAAACTTGTGCACTTTGATGTATGATGGGTAAGGTCTTAATACAAGGCCAAGAACCTTGTACGTTGTGTGTATGACTTTAGTTAATTAAGACGAACTTATACCATAGAGTTTCTATACTTCACTTAGTGAAGAATCACTTCCCTTGTGATTGTCCAGGATAATCTAAATAAATCAAGGCCGTAGGAAACGTGACTTAGTACGTATGCTTTTGGGTAGCACCAGGAAAAAATTTGGTAGATACTGGAAGTCATGGATTATCAGACTAGCTATCAAAGGATAGTAGAAGCCATTGAGAAATGTGTTGGTACATTTTCCTATCTCAATGACGGGTGTTACGTAGAAGGGTATTGTTATCATTACACCTGTAGGTCGAGAACATCGCACTTGCAATATTATTCTTGGGGTCAATATTTTCATATGGTAATATATAGAATATTTAAAATGATAAAATTCGGCTTTTTGCTAGCAATGGTATTTTGATCATTTTAGTAATCCAGAATAATATGTCTTTTGGTTCCCATAGTAGTTTAAAAAACCTTTATAAATTTATATATACTATATGGGCTTATTTGGTTAATTAATAATGGAAGAATTGTTCTAGAAATCCAATTAATTATTTATTTGGTCTAGAATAATTTATTGGGCTAATTTACTTAAATTAGTTTATCAATTAATTATCTTGGATAACTTTATATTAGGCACAAGTGGGTTAATTAATTAATAAGGAGTTATTTGATTAGCTTTGGGGTAATTTAATTAAGTTAGTTTATTAATTAATTATCTCAAATAATTTTATATTGGACCCCAAGTGGATTAATTAATTAATAAGAGAGCTAGTTAATTAGTATTGAGCAAATTAAGAAAAACCCTAGCCCCTTAGGGTTGTGAGTGGCGACTTTTTGTTATTTTGGAAATAAAGGATAGTCGTCACAAGTGAAAGGGAAAAGGAAAAAGAAAAGAAAAGGAAACCAAAAAATAAAAAAGGAAAGGTTGTTACTTTTTTTTTTTTTCCCTAATAGTATATATATACAAAAGCTACTTTTTTTTTTTTTAGTTCTCGGTTTTCGCAATTCATGGGAGATTTGTGTGAATAGAAAAGTAAGAATCAAAGATTAGCTTTTGTTTTTCCTTAGTAAACATAGCCACCGGTTCTTTTTTTTTTTTTTTTTTTTTTTCCTTTGGTTTTTTTTTCTTTGAAAAAAATAATAGCTCTCGTAATATTTTTCCAAGAAAATTATTCTTTCACCTATTATTCTACTTTCATCAGTAGATAGCCAATAGAAGGGTCAAAATACTTTAGAAGATTGAAAGTTGGCAATTTTGGTACGCGTGTTTAATGCTAAGAAGTCGATGTTTGGCCGGTATTCTTGTGGAACAAGTAGTCGTAACAAACCAAAGCATTCCATCAAATTTAAATCCTCCAATTATTCAATCTAAGTAGTCTAAAAGTAAGTATTCCTAAATTTTGGCTCGAAAAAAATTTTAAATTTGTATACTTCTGCTACATTTTTATTTTCCTACGATCCTTTTAAGTGGTATTAGAGCCACTATTATAATTTAGGAGCATGCTTAGAGTTAATAACTAGAAAGGTGGTTCCTTTACTAATTAAAAAATTCAATCTTTGTGATTATATGGATCCCTCGTTATTTTTTATATGGGTAGATGTTATGTACGTCTCACGTGTGGAGACATAGGCATTTGTATTTATTATTTATTTGTCGTAGAATTCATGTACGCTTCGTTTTAAAAGGCATAGGCGATTAATATTATATATTCATCTATGAGAATTTTTTTAACAATTTTTATGCTTGAGCAATATCGAGATTCCACAAAAAAAAAAAAAAACGGAGAAAATGTTGATAGTTTTTTTAAGCAAGCAAGGAGTGGTTTTTCTTAGGTAGTTAGATCTCAGTTCGTGCGGTTCAAGCTTCTAATGTGTTCCATCTAATTTTCCTTGCAATTTTTCTTTTCTTTTAGGTCTCATATCACACGAAGTTATTTTTCTTTCAATGGTTTATTAATGGTGATAAATATTTTTGCATGCATATGGTTAGTAAAGGAGGAACCACTTTACGATTAAACAAGATTATTTTAATTTTATTGTTATGATGTTTAATCCATTATTTTGTCACATAAGAATTAAACATCAGAAATAGAATGTAAAAAGTTTTTTTTTTTTTTGGAGTATGGCTATTTTAAATAATTTTGTGATGAAATACACAATGTTTTTTAGAAATTAATTTTTTTCTCTAGATAAAACAATTAAAGGAAAATGTTTTTAAAATAGAACTAAGGAATCTAAAATAAAATTCATGGTTTATTCTTCCAAAATGTTTTATCCTTGACATAAAGAATATTTTGAATTTAAATATTTTAAATTTAGTTCCTAGAAAATGGTTTTAACTTAAGTAGTGAAAATAAAAAATTCACAATTTATTCTCTTTAAGGATTTTATCCTTGACATAGAGGATAATGGTTGAATTGTTAATAAAAACTAATTAACTTTAAGAAAATGTTTTTCCCAAAAACATATTTTTCTCAAAAAAATTAAGTGGAAGAGGAGTTTCAACTACCCCACGACTTCCATCACAGATTCCTATTAGAGATTGTGATTATTCTCGTGTCATTCTGAGTATGATTTTCTATAGGATGGATTTTTACAAGAATCTAGAACTAACAGAGGAATTATAATTAATATTTAGGATATATGTTAGTGTCCGTCAGCCTATCGTTGGAGGCATTAATACTAAATTATTCATAGGTGATAAGAATAGTGGCCATCTTATCAATTGAACTACCTCTGGATCATTACCGATTAAAAAAGTTTAACTTGTGATGGTAAGTAGCTTTTAAGGAAATGGAATCCAAAGTGGTGATGAATCATGTACAACTTCAACCTAAGAGCTTGCAAGATCATGAAGTCCTTCTAAAAGAATTTTAGACTAGGAATTGTTTGTTAAGGTATATTATGTAAATTCCTTCGCCATCTTTACCGTTTGATTTAATTTATTTCTACCTTGAAGCACCTAAGCAAAAAGATTTTCAAAGTCTTAAATCTTAAGAATTTTGGATTAAATAGTTTGGATGGTTTTGCATCCAAAAGCTTCGTCCAAAACTTTGTGGATAGTGTCAAAATATTTCTGCCTAGAAAAGTGCCATTTTGGACTCACATTTTGGATGCACTCTCGTCCGATCCTTGAGTTGGAAACTCTAGAAAATCTGATAGTGTGAAACTAGCCGTTGGAGTTTTATTTTTTTCTTTTATAAAAGCTTTCAAAACTCAATTTTAAAGTAGATTTTTTTCCTATCTCTCTTAGAAACACTCTTACACTCAAGAATAAAAAAGCCTTGCTTTTCATTAGTGCTTCAAAGTGAAATCTAATTGTTTCAAAAGGTAAAGGCTGTCGGTGCTTATTTGTTTACACATTTGCTCAAAAGTGTAAGCTATCTCTGTTTCATTTCTATAATCCTTTTTTAATATCAAGGTTGTGGAGTAAAACTCATTTAGGGTGAGCTTTGATTTGTAATTAATTAAGATGTTTTGGTAAAACCAAATATGGTGATCCTCTGGTGTAATTGGTGTAGCTAAACACCATTGAGTAGGTTGAGTTTATAGAGATCTGGTTTAAAATTCTTAAGCGTGAGCTAAAGGTAGTGGATGTAGATCATGATAGATCGAACTGCTATAAATCTCTTGTTCCTCTTTCTTGCATTTAATTTTGACAGCTTGCGAATTTCTTTACTCAAATACTTTCAATCATTCAAAAGAAATCTTTAAGACTCTCATCAACCCATCTTTATTTTTGTATTGATTGGACATCTCTTGTCTCATTTTATTCAGATCCTAGTTGCTTCCTTAAAGCTGCCCAAAACTCTTCTTTGCATATCTAGCAAACTCCTCGATTTGAAAAACAAAATGAGGAGTGTTGGACTTCGAAAAATAGATTCTTTTTGAAAAGTGTTTTAAATTTGCCAAAAACCATATTCATCCCCCTCTAAGGTTTTTCATTTGATATCATAGAGTTGGTCTACTCTTCTTCGGCTAAACAGCCTTGTAGAAAAAATCGTTATAGTAAATATCTCCTCTCTTCCCTATATCGAGGGATCTTTGACAAATAGACCTCCTTTATTCACTGGAAATAATTACACAGTCTGAAAAAATCGCATGAAGATCTATGTTTGCTCAATTAATTTTGAGCTGTGGAATTTAATTGAAAGAGGACCATATGTTCCTTCTAGAAATGTTGAAGGTCGTATAGTTCCAAAACAGAATGATGAATATGATGCTGAAGATAATGCCAAAATGACATTGAATTTTCAAGCTATGAACATTCTATGTTGTGCTCTTGATGCCACTGAATATAACAGAGTAAGTGGTTGTGATTTAGCTCGTGACATTTGGAGTTTACTTGAAGTCACCCATAAGGGGACAAATTAAGTGAACGAACTAAAATTGGGGCTTTTGATTCATGATTATGAATTATTTACTATGAAGCCAAATGAGAGCATAACCGATAGTTCACTAGATTTACAAATATTGCAAATGGACTTAAAGCTTATAGAAAAAGCTATTCTCTTGGTGAACAAAATAGAAAAATTCTGGATGCCTTGCAAAAGAGCTGGCAACTTAAAGCTCTAGCTATAGAGGAATCAAAAGATTTGGAAATCTTACCCACTGAAGAGCTAATTGGCTATCTCTTAACTCATGAAATGAAACTCAAAAGGCTTCAAGAATTTCATGACATTGACAAAGGCAAAAAAGGAATAGTACTGAAAGCTGCTGATGAGGATGTTGATAGCAGCCAATCTGATAGTGATGATGGAACTGAAGTAGATACCAAAGAATTGGCCATGATAGCAAAAAAATTCAAAAAGATGTTCAAAAAGGAAAACTTCAAAAGAGAAAAGAAATTCGAAAAAGGAAGGGACAAACCTCATCTTTTAAGCCTCAATGTTATGAATACAGGAGTACAGAACACTTCATTATTGACTGCCCAATAGCCAAAGAGAAAAAAGGCAAGAAGATGCTCAAAAAGAAAAAGAAGGATTTGAAAACAAAGAAGGGAAAAGGACTAATAGGAACTTATATAGGATCAAAGCGAGTCCGAATCTGAGGAGAATGGAGATTCTGAAAATGAAACAGCCAACATATACTTTATGGCAGTGGAGCATAAGATAAACCCCTCCTCATCTAATCCTGTAGTTGAATTGCATGATTCTACTTGTGATAATATTAATAATCCAAATGCACTTCCTATTGATGTGTTTTGTGAACTAAGAAGACTATTGAAAGGAACAAGGAAATGAAGGCGAAAATTGATTCCTTATCAAATGAGAATGACAATCTGATAAGTGGGAACAGAACTCTTCTTGACTCCATGTGTTGCTTGAATATTGAAAAAGAAATCATTTCTACTTTCTTAAACTCTTCTACTCTTGAGAATAAATATTTGCATGATAAAGTCTCATCTCTTGAGGTCATGATCTGTGATTTTGATAATATGAAAATGAAAGTTGATGAACTCACTACTTGTATTGAAAAATTCACTGAGGACCGAAGCAACCTAAATAAACTTCATGGAGTTCAATGGATGGCTGGAAACAGGAATGGCCTTAGCTATGGCAATTTGCACAAATAGGAAGACGCGTCTTATTTTGTGAAAGCAAGTTACTCAAATAGAAATTACACATGTTGCACTTATTGTGGTAAAATGGACACAATGCATCTAGGTGTCATATTAGGAAAAGTATTAGATTATGAATGAGAACTGATTGAAGAATTAAAAGAAGCACTACTAACCCTTATGGACCCAAGAAGATATGAGTACTAAAATCACTCTCCCATCTCATGTATAGGTACATTCACCGAAGAAAATGAACTTTATGAAGTGGTTCTTGGATAGTGGATGCTTAAGACACATGACTAGAAATATAGTCCTATTAGAATATTTTCAAGCTACAAATGCTGGGTTCATTACCTTTGGAGACAAAAAGAAAAGAAAAATACTTAGCATAAGTAACATTAGTAAAGGATCTTCAACCATTATCAAATAAGTTTTATTGATTAATGAATTGAAATACAACTTGCTTAGCATTAGTCAATTATGTGACAATGGTTGTAAAGTTATTTTGAGAAAGATTCTTGCTCCTATTATAGATAGTTCAAGTAATGAAACAATTTTTGTTGCTAACCGTGTTGGAAATGTATATGTATTCTATCTTCATGATCTTCTAGCTCATGATATTAGATGTCTTTATGTGCATGACAATGATGGTTATCTTTGTCATAGAAGGCTAGGCCATGTATCATTTGATTTGCTAAACAAATTGTCTTCAAAAGAGCTTGTTAAGGGACTGCCCAAAATGAAGTTTGATAAAAGCAGAATATGTGATGCACACCAATTTGGAAAATAGATTAAAACCTCTTTTAAGCCCAAGAAAATGGTTTTCACATCAAAATCCCTTGAATTAATACATATGGATTTGTTTGGACCGATGAGGACCACTAGCCTTAGAAGTAGGAGGTATGCTTATGTTCTAGTAGATGATTTCTTAATATTTACATGGACTTTGTTTCTTAGACAAAAAGATGAGGCATTCTTTGAATTCTCTAGAGTATTCAAGCGTGTCCAAAAACTTTATTGGATGCAAATTGATTTCTATTAGGAGTAACAATGGTAGAAAATTTTGCAACAATGAGTTTACACATTTTTGTAATGAAAATGGAGGTTTTCACAACTTTCAGCTGCTAAAACCCCTCAACAAAATGGTATTGTTGAAAGGAAAAATAGAATCTTGCAAGATATGACTAGATCCATGATTTGTGAAAACTCTCTTCCAAAATACTTTTGGGCTGAAGCTGTCAATACAACATGTTATATTGTTAACTAAGTCATGCTGAGACCTTTTCTAAGAAAAACACCATTTGAACTTATATTTGACAAAACTCCATCAATTTTCTCTTTTAGAGTCTTTGGTTGCAAATGTTTTGTTCTTAATACTCGAGACAATCTTGGAAAATTTAATAGCAAATCCGATGAAGCTATATTCCTTGGATACTCTTCCAATAAAAAGGCATATAAAATGTACAATAAGAGAACTCTATGTGTGAAAAAATCCGTACATATTGTCATTGATGAATCTAATATTTATACATAAAAAAAAAATGATGATGATGTAGGGACTTCAAAAGAAAAAGGTAAAGATCAAACAAAGCTCCATCGCTTGACATTCATGCCAAAGAAGAAGAATTGGAAGAACAAGAAGTTGAACAAAGCAAGCAAGAAACTGAAGAGCTCACTGATCAAGGACAACCAAAAGATTAGAAGTATAAAATTGGTAATCCAAAAGAGCAAATTATTGGTGATCTAAGCTATGGAGTCAAAATTAGACGGTACTTTGTACATAATTGTGTTTTGCTTTCTAGTATTGAACTTAAATGTATTGATGTGGCCTTGCATGATGATTTTTGGATCCTAATTATGCAAGAAAAGCTGAACCAATTTGAGAGAAATTAAGTTTAGAAACTCGTTCCTAGACTACTTGATCATCCGGTCATTGGTACCAAGTGAGTTTTCAGAAACAAACTTGATTAACATGGAATGGTAATTAGAAACAAAGCTAGACTTGTTGCTTAAGGATTTAATCAAGAAGAGGGCATTGACTATGACAAAACTTTTGCTCCCATTACTATATTAGAGTCCATAAGAATGCTACTTGCCTTTGTATCTTTCAAAAATTTCATACTTTATCAAATGAATGTTAAAAGTGTATTTTTGAATGGTTTTATTGAAGAGGAGGTATATGTAGAAAAACCTCTAGGTTTTATTCACAAGCACTTTTGAAATCATGTTTTCAAACTCTCAAAAGCTCTTTATGGTTTAAAACAAGCCCCACAAGCTTAGTATAAAAGGTTTAGTAGATTCTTACTCTCAAAAGATTTTTCAAGAGGCTCGATTGATACTACATTGTTTATTAAATCAGAAAATTCCAATAATCTTCTCATTGTCCAAATTTATGTTGATGATATCATTTTTTGTGCTACTAATGAATCATTGTGTAATATATTTGCCAAGACTATTCAGCAAGCATTCGAGATGAGCATGATGGGAGAACTCAATTTCGTTCTCGGATTGTAAATTAAAAAAATCAAGAATGGAATTTTTCTAAACTAAGCTAAATATGCTAAGGAGCTGCCCAAGAGGTTTGGTATGAATGGAACTAAAGAAATCAGAAATCAGTATAGCTATGAGTACTTCTCTAAAGTTGTACAAAGATGAAAAGGGTATGAAAGTAGACAAATTAAAATACAGAGATATGATTGGGAGCTTGCTATATCTTACTGCTAGCCGACTCGATATTATATTTTTAGTGTGTCTTTGTGCTAGATTTCAATCGTATCTAAAAGATTCTCACTTATGTGCCATGAAATGCATCCTTAGATATTTGGTTGGAACATATGATTATGGCTTATGGTATCCTCATACTAACTCCTTTGATCTTACAAGCTACACTAATACAGACTATACAGGCTACAAAGTTGAGCGAAAAAGCACTAGTAGGCATTATCAATTTTTCGAACATTCTCTAGTGTCATGGAATAGCAAAAAATAAGTTTACGTATCCTTATCCTCAACCGAGGCTGAATATATTGCAGCAAGGAGCTGTTGTGCACAAATCTTATGGATGAAAAACACATTTCTTTATTTTGGTCTTAATTTCACTTGCGTACCTATACTATATGATAATACAAGTACAATCAATTTGATAAAAAATCCTGTTCAACATTCTAGGACTAAACATATTCAGGTTAAACATCATTTTATTAGAGATCATATGCTTAAATGTGATGTTTGTGTAGAATATGTCCCCACAAATGATCAACTTGCAGATATATTCATAAAACCCCTAGCTGAAGATAGATCATTCTTTTTGAAAAAAGGATTGGGCATCACAAAAATTATGTGACTAAAGTTTGGTTTGGAAAGAATTGACCATTTATTTTTGCAGGTTTCTAAAGAACTATAATTTTGGAGAGAGACATTGGATGCAGTACTTCAAAGAGTAAATCCAAAATTCATCTTCCAAAACTCTCGCTTTAAAGAATTTTCTTTTGGATGGAGCCTCTATCTAAAATGAAAAAAAGCCTAATGGTTCGTATGTTTTTCAAAAATGACTGGTTCCAGATTATTCTTTTTGAAATTTAAAATAATAGCTCTTTTTCAAGATAGCTTTTGAAATCTCTGATGAAAGTCTCTTTCCAATGTACTTGAGTTTACTTATCCTCACAACCTCCTAGGAAACCACAAAGAACTTTTCTCTCTCTTCACTTTCGATTCTAAAACCAACAGAGAACTCTATCTTTCTCTTTTCAATTTTTTCTGTTTTCTCTCTGAAAAACTGAAAGCCCAAGCCTCTACCTTCTAATTAAAATGGTTAAATCTCCAAAATTGACCAAACCAAAGTCAACGAAAACCCAGAAAATCACTACAACAATGAAGAAGAAATCGATTGCAAAGGGGAAATGAAAGGAAGTTGTTTCTGAACTCTCTGCTTCTCAAACTGATTCATCAGAATCAACTTTGAAATAGGAAAGTTCTGAGACTCAAGTACTCCATTTTCTTGACTCTAAAATTGAATCCAACTTTAATGGTTGGGTTTCAAAAAATCAAACTGTGATTGTTGGTTGCTGTGCTAATCTAGAGTCTTTCCTGAACTTTACAAAAATTTTGAATATGTTTGAGTCTTTCAGGTGGGGAACCCTGTTATCTATTGATGAAAAATTATTCACTACTCTTATATGGAAATTTTATGCTAATCTGAGAAAGGGCCGATTAGAGGAGACTGGAGGGGTTTTATGGTCCAGTGGTATACTTCAAGAGTTGGAGGAAAGAACCTTGAGTTCGATCATCATCTATTGAACAGAATATATGGTGTTAGAGATAGAGTATTCAATTTTTTGAACTGAACAAGTTCCCGGAGGGAACTGATCTATTTGATTTGGGAAAATTTGAAAGAATATTTATTGGCATGAGGAGTTTTAAGAATTTAAGTGAAAGGAACACTAAGTGGTTAAATGTTCCTAGTAGGATTCTGCACCACATGGTTTCAACTATAGTGGTTCCAAGTTTTGGTCACAAAACTTCTATAAACATTATTCAGATGGTAATAATGTTGGCACTATTCGAGAATAGGCCAATAAACATTGGGTATCTTGCTACGAAATTGATGATGCAAACAAGGGACATCTCAAGCAAAGCCCTGCCCTATCGGAATTTATTAACTAAAGTGTTCAGATATTTCATTGTTGATCTGAGCTCGATCACCCTTACACCTTCAAAGATGAATGTTTATAGCTTTAAGTCTTTTGAGAAAATGGGATATGTGAGAACGGATAATGAGTGGAAGCTGCTCAAAGATGCTCCCAACAATGAAAAGAAAAAATTGTTAAAGGTTAAGGCCAAAGGAAAGACTACTCAACCTGCAGGAACAAAAAGAAAGGCTTAGATAGAAACTCAAGAAGAGTTCTCTAGTAAGGGAAAATAGAAAATTCAGGACACAATCATCAGTCAGAGCATTCTGGAAGCTATAAATTTGTTGACTATAAAGGTAGACAGCCTCAGTTTAGAAATCCAGAACTTTAGCTACAGATTAACTGTTGTGGAAGAGAATGATCAAAAGGATGCTACCATGCCTGATAAATCAGTACCATCTCGAGAACAAGTGACTGAAGAACATATTGTGCAAGAGGAAGAAAATGACAATGCACAAGACATTGTGAAGGAGAAGAAGGATAAAGAAATGAAAGCCACTCAGATTGACGAGATATTGAAAGACAAAGACCTTGGTCAATCGCAGACATTTGAGGAATAGGAATAAGGAAGGCACACACCCGTGCATAAGGAAAAGTCATCACCACCTACCCCTATTGTCGTACCTCCTCCCAAACTAGCCATAGCTGGCATCTCCTCTGGTAAAAGGCAGAAACATGTGGTGGTCAAAAGGAAGTCCAGTCGCATTATTAGGCAGCACTCCAAAAAAGGTGTCGGGACTAAGTCAACAACTATCCACATTTCTTAAGTGACCATCTCTGCAAACTACTTCCAAGGCTTCTTCTGCTTGAACACTTTTTACTGTTTTTCCATTGACAATCACTTTTATAATTTCTGTACTAGTCTTTGAACAATTTAAATTTTGCATTCTCCTAATCTATCTACTAAATATATATCTCTTCTATCTGCATTTTAAACAGTTTATTTGATATGTTTATTCTCCTCATTCTCTAATTATGCATTTTGATTGATGACAAAGGGGGAGAATGGTCATACAGATTATGGATATACAATATATAGATTACTAATGATAATTATAGATTATAGATTGTTGATGATTATTGTGGATATATAAACTGTTAATGATGATTATGGATTTGTTGGGCGATTGTTTGCTATTGTGAATAGACTATGTGATAATGCGAATTATGAATATATACTGGTTGCATATAATGGATGTATGTTGGTCTATGAAAATTAGTTATGGATTGTGACTATGTCCATTCATGATCATATTTTAAAAAATGCGAATTGTGAAGATATAGGTGTTTTGATGGAGACTATATTGGGTTGTCGTTGTTGATTGCGAACAAAGGAGATTAAAGTGTATGTATAAGTCCATTGTGCATTCTAATAAATTGAGACTTGGTTGGTTAAATGATTTGTTTTGAAAATAATTATGATATGCAATATATTAAAAATTTTGGATGATGAGGACACTTACGCTTATAACATTTTTTTTCATTGCTAAGAATACTCCTTGTGCTTGAAACATCCTGAGAAAACTAGGCTGTTTTAAAAATTTTATGATCTATTTTTTGTGAAAATTCACTTTACCCTGCACATATACAGAGGGAGTTTTGGACTCATGTTTCTTCAATCCAAAAGACCAGTCCAAAAATGAGTTTTTAAAAGATTAGATTTTGCATCATTTTACCCCATTTTGGATGCATGTTTTGGAAGTCTAAAATTTTGCAATCCAGTCTTATTTTTAAAAAATGCACTTCATAACTCTATATTTTGTGTTTATATATGCACATACTAAGGGGGAGCATTACATCTTATGATTTATATTCGATATCTCCTTGTGTACATATCTATACTTTTTTCTACTAATTGTGGCTATTCTTTTGTGGAATAGTAGTGTAATGGAAGGAAGGAGGATAAGGACATAGGTTGGGTCATACGCTCATTGAGCTATGTTTATGAGTATAAGTTTTAAATTTTCTATCTTAATCTCATAAACATTCGTTGAGTCCTTAATGAGAGATTGTATTTCAATGTAAAATATTCTTATTTCTCTCGGTCTAACATATCTGTACTAAACATATCATTGTTTTTATATCACAATCCCATCAAGTTTGTCATCACTCAAAAAGGGGGAGATTGTTAGCCCTAAGGGCATTCTCCTATATTTTGACTTATGATAGACATTGATGAGGACTAATTTGTGTGACTTACATGTGATAGGACATATTTGACCCCAATTCTTTCAAGGCATGCAAATAAGGTTGTTAAGTAGCTCTTAAGGAAATGAAATCTAAAGTGGTGATTGATCATATTCAACTTCAACCTAAAAACTAACAAAATCATGAAGTCCTTCTGAAAGAACTTTAGACTAGGAATCATTTGTTAAGGTATATTTTGTAAATTCCTATGTCATCTTTACCTTATGATTTAATTTATTTCTACCTTGAAGCACCTAAGCGAAAAGATTTCAAAGTCTTAAGTCTTCAGAATTTTGGATTGAATAGTTTGGATGGTTCTACATCTAAAAGCTTCGTCCAAAACTTTGTGAACAGTGTCAAAATATTTTTGCCTAGAAAAATGCCATTTTGGACTCACTTTTGGATGCATCCTCATCCGATCCTTGAGTCCAAAACTCTGAAAAATCTGACAGCATGAAACTAGTCGTTTTTAGCCATTAGAGAATTACTTTTTTCCTTTTATAAAAGCTTTCAAAACTTGATTTTAAAGTAGATTTTTGTCTTATGTCTCTTAGAAACACTCTTACACTCAAGAATACAAAAATTTCCCTTTATTGCTTCCAAGTGAAATCTGATTATTTCAAAAGGTAAAGGCTGTTGGTGCTTACTTGTTTGCCATTTAATCGAAAGTGTGAGTTATCTTTGTTTTATTTCTATAATCCTTTTTTAATATCAAGGTTGTGGTGTAAAACCTATTTGGGCTGAGCCTTGATTTGTAGTTGATTGAGAAGTTTTTGTAAAATCAAGTGTGGTGATCCTCTTATGTAATTGATGTAGGTAAACACCATTGAGTTGGCTGAGTTTATAGAGATCTGGTTTAAAATCCTTAAGTGTGAGTTTAAGGTAGAGGATGTAGATCTTGGCAGATCGAACCACTATAAATCTCTTGTTCCTCTTCCTTGCATTTAATTCTGACAGCTTGTGAATCTTTACTTAAATACTTTCAATCATTCAAAAGAAATCTTTATGACTCTCACCAACGCATCTTTATTTTTGTATTGATTGTACATCTCCTGTCTCATTTCATTTAGATCCTATTTGCTTCCTTAAGGCTGCCTAAAAATCTTCTTTTCATATCTAGCAAACTCCTCGATTTGAAAAATAAAAGGAGGACTTTGAAAAATAGATTCTTTTTTAAAAGTGTTTTAAATTTTCCAAAAACTTTATTCACCCCCTCTAAGTTTTTTCAAGCCAAAATTTTCATATTTTTTTATAATAGTTTTAATAGGTTAACCATATCATGGAAATAATATGATATTTTAAATGTGCATTCTTATATGTGTTCAAAACAAACATTTTTTTGAATGATTTTTTTTTTTCAATCAACAGAAATGTCTAGTTTCAGTCATTTGTCCATTATTCTCAAGGAAAATAAGTTAACTGGACCTAATTACATGGATTGGGAAAGGAATCTAAACATAGTACTTACTGCAGAAGAGTATAAGTATGTTCTGATCGACTTCTGTCCTGAAACTGGGAAAGATTCTATGGACCAAGATTGTAAAGCTGAGAAGGCATGGAGAAAAGTTGATGAGATGGCTAGATGCTATATATTAGCTTCCATATCTAATTTTCTTCAATCTAAACACGAGAACATACCTAATACGTATGATATCAATGTATCATTGCACACTATATTTGCTGACAAGAGCCGGCCTGCAAGGCAGGAAGCTCCTAGGATAATCATAAATACTAAGATGGTTGGGGGGCATTGGTTCATGAGTATACGCTCAAAATGATAGAAAAGGGCAGCAATCGATTCTGAGAGCCAAATTGACGTAGTTCTTGAAACTTTACCAAATTCATATTCTCAATTCAAATTAAATTATAACATGAATAAGTTGAGTATGTCTTTGACCAAGTTAATGAAAGAACTCCAAGCTGCTAAAAAATCATAAAGCCCGCGTCAAAGGTTTTGATTACTGGTTCTAGCTCATCTTCTAGAATTAAGGCCCCACCCAAGAAGTTCAAGAAAAAAAAAAGCCGAGAACAATGTAGAGACCCAGCCTAAGAGGTCTATGCTCAGTCCATCAAGCCTAACACCAAGCCTAAGTGTAAATGTTTTAAGTGTGGCTAGAAGAGGCACTTCAAGAAAGATTGTTCGGACTTCTTGGCTAAGTCCTCTTCTAGTACTACTATTAACTTAGAGTTTATATTAATGGTTGGATCATCATCCACTTCAATTGTTGATTCTTGAGCTATTAACCATATTGTAACTCTTTACACGGGTTCAGTAGGATAAGATAACTTAATAGAGGAGAGTATAGACTGAGAATGAGCAACGAAGCATAAGTATAGGCCAAAGTAATGGGAGATTTAAAAATTTTATTTGATTTTAATAGGATTTTAGTTTTAAAATATATTTTATATGTTTCTAATTTTAAAGAAAATTTGATTTTAGTTTCAAAATTGATTAATCAAGGATATTCTATTTCTTTCTATTCTAGTATTTCAATCAATAGAGATGGAAAAATTATTTGTTCTGGAAACATGTATAACAATATTTTTTATTATAATCCTATTAGTCATCAAATAAATAATACTTAGATGGAATCTAATAATAAGAAGAGAAAAACAACATCAAATAACTCATATTTATGGCACTTAAGAATGGGACAAATAAATCCTAATCGGATTTAAAAGTTAATCCAAAATGGACCATTAGACTCATTGAAATTGGAGGAATGGCCTCAATTTGAATCTTGTCTTATAGGTAAAATGAGCAAAAAGTCATTTACTCAAAAGGCAGAAAGGGCCAAGAAAATATTAGAGTTAGTACATACTAATATTTGTGGTCCCACGTCTACACCTGCTAGAGGAGGTTATGAATATTTTATCATATTCATGGATGATCACACGCATTTTGGTTAAATTTACTTGATGAGATGCAAGTTTGACACCTTTATAAATTCAAGGAGTTTAAAGTTGAGGCGGAGCGTCAGACAAGTAAACTAATCAAAAAGCTAAGATCAGAATGTGGTGGAGAGTATCTCCTTAGTGAATTTAAGGACTACTAGGCACATCAGAGAATAGTATCTCAGTTAACTACACCTGGGACTCCCTAGCAGAATGTAGTTGAGAGAAGAAATAGAACATTGATAGAAATGATCAGAAATATAATGAGTCATGCAATTCTTTCTATTTCTTTTTGGGGATATACTCTGAAAACAGTAACATATATTCTAAACTTTGTGACTTCTAAGTCAGTGCTTAAAACACCCTATGAGATGTGGACTAGATGTAAGCCTAGTATGAATCATATCAAGCTATGGGATTATCTAACTTATGTATTGACTAAGGGAAGTAAGCTAGATCCAAGATTAAAATTGTGCTACTTTGTAGGATATCTAAAAGAAACAAGTCATGGAGACTTTTATTATCCCCAACAGCAAAAGATACTTGTTAGTACTTATGTTAAATACTTGGAGGATGAACAAAGTGTGTCCATTAAGATTTCAAGTAAGGTGGAATTAGAAGAGAAGTTGAGTGGTACTTCAACTTCTAAAACCCTAGTTGAGGAATCAAAAATGACACTACTATATATTTTTATACAAAATGAACCACGTTGTAATGAGATGATATCTAAAGTGCCAGAAAGATAGACTAGAGAAGCTTTTGGGGTTGTCTTTAACTATCAAAAACAAAATCCAACTAGATGAAATGAGGCCATTATTGAAGTTGATGCAGATAAATGGCAAATAGCAATGGATGCCGAGATTGTATTTATGTATCTCAATCAAGTCTGAGATCTTATTACTACACCTAAAGGGATTGAACCTATAGAGTGTGAGTGGGTATACAAGAGAAATAGAAATGTAGATAGAAGGGTGGAAACCTATAAAGTAAGGTTAGTTGTAAAATGTTATACTTAGAAAGAAATGATCGATTATGAAGATACCTTTTCACTTGTTACCATGCCTAAATCCATTCATATTCTATTGGCCATCACATGTTATTATGACTACAAGATATGACATAAGGATATAAAAATAACCTTTCTTAATAGCTATCTTAATGAAGATATCTATATGACCTAGCCTGAAGACTTTATTGCAAAAGACAAAGAACATATAGTTTATAAGTTTAAGAAGTTCATTTATAGACTCAAGCAAGTATCACATGCATGGAACATACATTCTGATGAGATTGTAAAATCTTATGGTTTCATACAAAAGTGGATGAACCATGCATGTATAGGAAGGCAGATGGAAATAACGTATTTTTTATGCCACTTTATACAAATGACATTCTACTCACTGGAAATGATGTAGGGAAATTATCATCTATAAAGATTTGGTTATCAAATCAATTTAGTATGAAGGATATGGGAGAAGTTAGCTATATTTTTAGTATAAAACTTCTTAGAGATTGGAAGAAAAGAATGTTAGGTTTATCCAAATCTGGTTACATTAACAAGATATTGGCTAGGTTTAGATGGATCAATGTAAAGGGACAATTATACCCTTTAGGCACGGATGGACCTTATTTTCTATATAGTGTCCTAAGATACAAGAAAAAATGGAGAGGATAAGAAGAATTTCCTATGCCCCAGTAGTGGGAAGTCTCATGTATGCCATGCTTTGTACAAGGCCATATATCTGTTTTGCAGTAGGCATAGCTAGCAAGTATCAGTCAAACCTAGGGGAAGAACATTAGTAAGTTGTAAAGCATATACTCAAGTACCTGAAGGGAATGGGAGATTATATACTTGTTTATAGAGTTGATGATTTAATTCCCACTGGTTACATTGACTCAAACTTCTAGGCAAATAAAGATGAAAGAAAATTCCCAAGTGGATATGTTTTCACTTTGTCTAGAGGGGCTATTTTATGAAGGAGTATTAAGCAATCTTGTATTGATGATTTCACCATGGAAGATGAGTATCAATGTGGTACTCCAATCCCACATAGGATTGGAATGAGAAGTGTGTATGGTATATAAGAATGAGCCTAAGTACTCATTGTCAACTTAGGATATCCATTTTGGCCCAGCAAGGACGGCGGCTAAGTAGTTGACCGTGGGTACTGTCAGGCCCATAGTTGCGCTCCCGGGTCTGTGGGCACGGGGTGTAACATTTGGTATCAAAGAAGGTAACCAGCCTCCGGTATAGGAACTAAGTGCTACACCATGCGCGGTAGGAGCCACCTCTAGAATCCTATGCTGCTTGGTTAGTCCTGAGTATGGCCCAGCGAGAACGCTTGGGCCTAAAGAATGGGTGAATGTGATGCCCCAATCCCACATAAGATTGGGATGAGAATTATGAATGGTATATAAGAATGGGCCTAAGTACCCATTGTCAACTTGGGATATCCATTTTTGCCCAGCGAGGACATCGGCCAAGTAGTTGACTGTGGGTGCTGTCAGGCCCATAGTCGCGCTCCCGGATCTGCGGGCATGGGGCATGACATTTGGTATCAGAGCAGGTAACCAGCCCCCAGTATGGGAACTAAGTGCTACACCGTGCGCAATGGGAGCCACCCCTAGAATCCTATACCACCTGGTTGGTCCTGGGTTTAGCCCCTAAAATATGGGCCCAGTGAGGATGCTTGGGCCTAAAGGAGTGGTGAATGTGATACCACAATCCCACATGGGATTGGAATGAGAAGTGTATATAGTATATAAGGATGGGCCTAAGTACCTATTGTCAACTTGGGATATCCATTTTGGCCCAGCGAGGACGGCGGCTAAGTAGTTGACTGTGGGTGCTGCCAGGCTCATAGTTGCGCTCTCAGGTCTGTGGGCATGGGGCGTGACAATGTGGCAGCTTCAGAAGCTTCAAAAGAAGCGGTTTAGCTTCAAAAGTTCCTCATAGAACTTGGAATTATGCCACAAATAGACAGACTCATTATCATATATTATGACAATTCTAGAGTTATGTCACAATATAAGGAGCTAAGGAATCATAGAAAGGATAAGCACATTGAGAGGAAGTACAACTTGATACGGAAATTCATTCAAAAATGGGAGATAGAGGTTGATCAGATTTCTTCTTCAAATAATCTAGTGGATCCCTTTACCAAACCTTTAATGGAGAAGGTGTTTAGAAGACATCTAGACATCATAAGGGTAGCCACATATAGACTGTCACAGTCCATTTAGTACAAGTAGGAAATTATTGGAATGTATGTCCAAAAATAGATTATGTATTTCTGTATTTTAAAAATTAATAAAATATTTCATTCATCAACATTTATTTATTTACATATATTTACACATTAAAGTCTAAAGTATATTAGTAAGTGATCTACGTGATTAGGTATTACTTTCACAAAAAAGGTATAGATCATGGGCTACTAATATACAAGTAAAAATGTTCTTGATCAATTGATGAAGTTGGGCACTTCGTCAAGGTTTGGATTATTACACTATAGCTTCAAAATAGGAAATAGTTTACCTTTGACTAGTAAGTAGTCCACTCACACTAATAATGTAAGCATATTTAGAATATGTAGAATTAGACCATTGATAATAATATTTATAAAAATACTATAATAAATAAAGATTAGTTTATCACTACTACTACGTGGACGAGTACCTTTAGACATGAGTATAAGCTGGTAGTTTGGTGAAACTGGACTTGTGCACTTTGATGTATGATGAGTGAGGTCTTAATGCAAGACCAATAACCTTGTACGTTAGGTGTATAACTTTAATTAATTAAGGTGAATATATACAATAGAGTTTCTATTATTCAATTACTGAAGATATTACCCATTTGTGATTGTCTAGAATAATCTAAATAAACCAAGGCCCTGAGAAACTTGACTTAGTATGTATATTTTTGGGTAGCTCTCAGAAATAAGTTGGTACATACTGAAAGTCATAGATATCGGAATAGTTATCAAAAGATAGTAGATATCATTGAGAAATGTGTTAGTACATTTTCCCTATCTCAATGACAAGTATTACGTAGATAGACGTTTATGTTATTACACCTATAGGTCGAGGACATTGCGCTTGTAATATTATTCTTGGGGTCAATATTTTCATATGGTGATAAATATAATATTTAAAATGACCAAATACGACTATGTGTTAGCAAGGGTATTTTGATTATTTTAGTAGCCAAGAATAATATGTCTTTTGGTCCCCAGAGTAGCTTACGTAACCGTAGTAAATTTATTTACTATATAGGCTTATTGGGTGAATTAATAATGAAAAAATTATTCTAGGAGTCTAATTAATTATTTATTTGAGATAGAATAATTTATTGGGCTAATTTAAATTAAATTAGTTTATTAATTAATTATCTTATGTAATTTTATATTAGGCCAAAGTGGATTAATTAATTAATAAGAGAGTTATTTAATTATTCTTGGACTAATTTAATTTAATTTAATTATTAATTAATTATCTTGAGTAATTTTATATTGAGACTAAGTGAATTAATTAATTAATAAAGGAGCTAGTTATTTAGTCTTTAGAAAATTAAGAAAAACTTTAGCCCGCCAGAGTTGTGAGTGATGGATTTTTGTTATTTTAGAAACAAAGGATAACTATCACAAGTAAAAAGGAAAACGAAAACGAAAAAAAAAAAGGAAAAGGAAAAAAAATACTAAGCAACAAATTTTGTTGCTTTGTTGTTGTTATTGTTTTTTTTTTTTTCCTAATAGCATATATATTCGAAAGCTACCTTTTTTTTTTTAGTTCTTGGATTTTCTGATTTACGTGGATTTTGTGTGAATAGAAAAGCTAGAACAAAAGATATCAAAATCCTTTATGTGTGTGTTTATGTTTATGGGTGTCTGTGAGATTAATTAATTTGAATTTCCTTAAAAACATTTATGATACAAACATGGTTAACCAGTTGTATTTGCCTATCATTTTCACTACTCTTCACTCATTTTTGCCTTTGAGTATAGTTTATCAGTCATTGGATCATTTAGCATGATTATGCTTTCTCTATTTCCTAGTGAAGATATTTTTGGGGTGCATGACAATTTATTATTTGGTTAATATGTCCATTAAAATGGAACAAGTTACAATATATGTTTTCAATTTAAATGGGAGAATTTTGGAAAGATCAATCGTGGTTAGTTTTTTAGTTTTTTGTCTCTTTAACAACAGACATAATTTTTTATTTTTTTTTTCATATTTGAGAAAAATAGGTTGAAGCGAGGATAAGAAACTAAGGGTGTAAGCAGATAATAATTAGTTTGAGATGAGTTTTGTTAAAAAATTATTAAATATATGAGGTCATGTGGGGTCCAAAGGGAGAGAATATGATGTGTTGTGAGTAGATAACAGTTCTTGGGAAAGAAAATTATATAAAATAATAATATATTTGAATTAAAATGAAATTTAGGTTTGGAATGGGATTGGAAAATTCCAATCCACTTAAGAGCTTAAGAGAATTACACCGTGTTTGGTTTCAGGTAAAGGAAAGGAGAGGGCATTTTAAGGTACCACAAAGAGGAGGGAAAGGGGGAAAAAGGAGAGTATTAACTTATTTGTCTTATTTAGTAGAACTAAAAAAAAAACAACTAAATTTGGTTTCAAGGAAAGGAAATGAGAGGGTATTTTAAGGTACTATGAAGAGAAGGGAATGGTGGGGAAAAAGGAGAGTATTAACTTATTTATCTTATTTGGTAGCGCAAAAAAAAAAAGAAAAAAAGGCAATGCTTTAATTTCTTTCTAAATTACAGTAGCAAATTGACCCTAAGGACATCACCAAAGGCCGATTATGTCAAATAAAGCTCAAAATTTGATTGACTAAACTCTCTTAACTCTTGTAAAATTAATGCTTCACCCTAATACCTTACATTTTTTAACCTTTTATGTAGCATGGAAATCAATCCAAGCTACAAAGTTGGTAAATTATGTACATAATCTAATCACGCTTACTAGGCTTCAAGGGGGAAGTTCACGAGAATCTATATTGAGATGGATCTTTTGAAAGCCTTGTTCACCCAATACAATATCCAAGTGTTGATTATCTCCACATTCCCTTTCTATCCTTGTAGGCGTACGCCTTATAATCAAATCCTATCAATGATCTAGCATGACAAAGCACTCTCTGAGGGCATGGAATTTCTAAGTTTTTGGTTAGAATCTCCACAATAATGTCTCTATTAGGTTCTTTGGTTGAAATACGAGAAAACTTCATTCAAGTCTCAATGGAAATGGTGGCTTGCAAATTCTCCCTAGACCTAGAAGATCATTTCTAGATCTTCAAATGTATTAGACATTTCAATGTGACTATTGTCACTTTGGCCAAGACAAAAGAATGCGGGGAAACTTAGTAATATGTCGAATCTGCAAACCCTCTATCCAAGTTAGCTTCCAATTCTCTTCTTGTTTAGATGAGACAATAGCAAGCAATCAATAGAAGCCACTTACCATACCAAGGGTTAAGTCTAAGCTATTATTTTTGGATAGGATTTGAAATACAATGAGTTCCAACTCGTGGCAAGAGTATTGGCATCATCAATTCATTTCAAGTGACCTTATTAAGAAAGTATCATTGTCTACCCACATTCAGCTCTTTCCGTGTTCACTTTCCTTTCATTTCCTTACTTCATGAAAATCAATTCAAATACTAAGGAGGCCCGATTTGTCAATTTCCTCACCTTTCTTTTATTTGAAATCTTCTCTGTCCAAACATTTTGATAGGTAAATAGCAAGCATGATCAAAACATGTTTCTTAAGAAGTCGCGCACTTGATAGAATGTTATCTTTCTTTTGATAAGGGTAAGGCTATATTGTGGATATAACCCACTTTTCTTCTTGTCATCTTTTCTAATTCTTTGGACTACAGAATTATGCAGAGCATGTAATTTAGAAGGACAATGTTTTAGGTCACTATTGCGCATTTTTTTCGTCTCTCTAATTTCTAGAATTTGAGCATCATTTATGAACAGGTTCAGATATATATGTTGGACAAGGTAAAATTAGCTTCATGACAACCATATTAGAATAGTTACATTGCCTCTCATGTTGGCTTGAGTGCTAATGGTGGGATAAAACAATGGCCTTAGGCTTTGGCTACTAAATAATGATGTTATTTGAAATGCATCAAAGTTAAGGTTTGGAGAGAATGAAAGAGAAGAAACTTATTAAGCAAATTCGTTTTCTCAATCTCCATCATAAAGTCTGCGGAAAATATTTACTCTCAACGGATTAATATATGTTCTTTGACGTGCTCTTTTTTTTCTTTTTTTATTTGGGTGTGGGAGCAAAATTCGTTATTCATATCCTGTCATCTAGGATAAACTGTGTGATCTTTTTCTATGGCACTCTTCTAGGCTAACTATTTATAGCCTACATGAAGTTAAGGTCTCTTGGGATGGCAATTATCAGGTTTGTTAATGGTTTTGTAACTTGCATGCTCTTGTTTTGCACATGTTGTTGAGTTCATTTGTTTCTTCTTCAATTCCATACACTTTCAGACTAGATTTATAGGTCACCTGAGTATCATAAATATGTTCGGAAGGAGTTTGTGAAACAGGTCAGTTTAGTGGTAGCTCTTAGGTGCATTATGTATAATTATACTTGCAATGACAAAAAGTAATATCTTTTATCTTCTCGTGTGATGTTTAATCCCTTTTTTTCTAGCTCAAGGACTATCATGCTTTGTATGAAGGTTATGTTCCAATGAAGTACAATCGTTATTCCAAGAAAATGGCCAAGTAAGATACTTTCTTGGAAGTTGTTATGTCTACTTGTAATGCTCTAGTTCTCTTCAAGAGGCATTATTTAATGCCTCAATTATACTTTTTGTTCCATTATTGCTTCTGACTCTATTTTAATCTATCTGCAGATCAGGTGAGTGGGGGGATCATGTTACACTGCAAGCAACAGCAGATAAGGTCTGGTATTCCATCAAAAGTTACATTCATTTCCAATTCTCTCTTTTAATGTCTATGTAACAAAATATAAGAAAAGGATTCTCAAGTACTTCATTTATGAATTAACTTTAAACGGTATTATATAGTAGATTATAAGAGAAAAAATGATTACTCCTAAATTTGGAAAACTATCTAATCAAATCCCTCCATTCAAGGGATTAAATTAATCTAATCATATCCCTTCATTTAAGGGATTTAAAACTAGTCATCCTAATTACTTTGTAGCTCATTTACACCTCAATGCCCTCCCTCAAGCTAAGGAATAGATGTTATCCATTCTCAGCTTGGATATAATGCTTTCAAATATTGAATTACTCAATCCCTTTGTAAGTACATCCGCAAGTTGACGTTGTGTAGACACATAAGGCGTACAAATCAAACCACTCTTCAATTTCTCTTTAATGAAGTGTCTATCAATTTTGATGTGCTTTGTACAATCATGTTGTACCGAATCATGAGCTATGCTAATCGCTGACTTATTATCACAATAAAGTCTCGTTGGGCCATCCCACTTAATCTTCAAGTCTTCCAGGATAATTTGCAACCATAGTAGGTCACACACACCCTAAGCCATTGCTCGGAATTCTGCTTCTGCACTAGATCGTGCTCTACGTTTTGTGTTTTACTCTTCCATGTCACAAGATTCCCACCAAGAAAAGTGCAATAGCTAGAAGTTGATCTCCAGTCAACAACAAATCCGCATAATCATCATCTGTGTATGCTTCAAGTACTAGACCTCCATTTCGTTTAAACAAAATACATTTTCTTGGTGTCCCTTTGAGATATTGTAATACTTTATGAGTCGCTTGTAAATGAACTTCTTTTAGATTATGCATGAACTACAAGACTCATAGCATATGCTATATTTGATCGTGTATGAGAGAGATAAATAAGTTTGCTTACAATGCATTGATACATTTTCCTATCTACTATAATATCCTCTTCTGCCTTTCTAAGTTTAAGATTTGGGTCTATTGGAGTAGTCATCGGTTTGCATGCTGTCTTGCTAGTTTCTTTACGGAGATCAATAACATATTTCTATTGAGAGATGAATATACCTTGCCTAGAATGGGCTACTTTGATCCGAAGAAATATTTCAACCTTCCTACCACCTTGATCTCAAACTCCTTAATGCGCTATCTCTCTTTATCATCATTCACAGAAATTGTTATGTCATCAACATACACTAGGAGTATTGTGACTCTCCTTGAAATTGAGTGCTTAATGAACAAGGTATGATCTCCTCGACTCTATTTATATCTTGTGGCTATCATGACTCTGGTAAATCTCCCGAACCATGCTCGTGGGGATTGTTTAAGGCCACATAAGGCCTTTTTCAACTGTCACGCAGTTTGGGCAGTCAAATCATTATCATAGCTTGCTGGTACTTCCATGTTGATTTCTTCCTTAAGTTCTCCGTGTAGAAATGCATTCTTGACATCCAATTGCTGCAACTCCCAACCATAATTAGCTACCAAAGATAAGAGAATCCTAACAGTATTCATCTTTGCAACAATTCCATAAGTTTGGGTATATCCTTTGGCCACCAACCTTGCTCTATATCTTTCATTTGATCAATCTACCCTATACTTCATAGTATAAACCCATTTACAACTCATGGATTTCTCTCCTACTGGCAACTTCATGAATTCTAACGTTTTATTTTTTATTTTTCCAATGCTACCATTTCATCATTCATAGCTTGTTTCCAACTCTCGTTGGTCAAAGACTCAAATAGGGTTTTAGGTATGGCAATAGTATTTAGGCTGACAAGAAAGGCTCTATGAGAATGTGAAAATTTCTTGAAAGAATGGAATTGTGCAAGAGGGTATAGTGGTCGTTTGGTACATTTCTTGGTTCCTTTCCTAATAGCAATTAGAAGGTCCTGATGAGATTCAGTTGCATCATGCAATGAAGATTCAAAAAGTGTTATCATTCATAAGAGTCGGATTAGAGGCTTGAACTTGCGTAGATTCAGGAATGGCCATCTTTTTCCTTGAATACACCTTGCCAAATCTCTCATTCTCAAGGACATCAATTGTCTTTTCAAACTCAGGCATAGATTTAGACGTAGGATTAGGCTTGCACATGGAAGTAGACACAAGGTTAGACTCCAGTAGAGAATCAGAATTAGACTTAGGCACATGTTTAGAAGATGGCAAGTTAAGTGAGAAGAAATCTTGGAAATGTCCCATTAATAGAACATTTTTTATGGAGGATGGTAACATTTGTACCCTTTTTAAGTTGATAAGAAACCTACAAAGACACATTTTTGTGCTCTTGGGTCCAACTTGCCTCTATTTTAACTATGAACATGAACAAAAGACACACACCCAAACACTCCGGGGACAAGACTTTTTGTAATTTGTCTATTTGGATGAAATGTTGCTAGAATTTCCATTGGACTCTTGAATCCCAAGACTCTTGAAGGCAAACGGTTGATAACATGAGTTGTAAGAATGGTTTCCCCTCAAACAGGTTTAGACATATTTTTTTGAAAAAGGAAGGCTCGGGTTTATTCAAGAAGGTGACTGTTTTTCCTTTCTACTACTCTATTTTGTTGTAGAGTATTAACACAAGATGACTCATGTATGGTCACTTTTTTTCTAAAAGTATGGAGTAAGGACTCGATTGAAATAGTCTCTTGTATTATCCAACCTTAACCTTTTGATGTTGACCAAAATTGATTTTTAATCATAGAATATAAATTCTGGTATTACCAATTGGAAAAGATGCTCGTTTGTGTTTGTTGCAAGTTCATACACATCACAATGGAATTCTTTAATA
The DNA here is from genome assembly GCA_026120185.1 of Voacanga thouarsii. Taxonomy (NCBI): domain Eukaryota; kingdom Viridiplantae; phylum Streptophyta; class Magnoliopsida; order Gentianales; family Apocynaceae; genus Voacanga; species Voacanga thouarsii. The sequence goes on along the minus strand of JANUWF010001659.1, from coordinate 2,321,682 downwards.
TTTAAACCCTTAAACAAAGAAGGAAACAAAAATTTGACAATTTTAAATGATAAATGTCCAAGTCAGCAATGGTAGAGCCAGATTTTTTTTTTTTAATTAGATAAAAGAGACTTTGAAAGAAAGGAGTAAGAGAAACTGCCCTTAATCTCGTTTGATAGGCTTAGTGCATCAAGAAAGTAAAGGCCACCCTGTTTTCTAGCATGTCCAATCCTCTTCTCTGAATCCTCATCCTGTTGTTCACAATAATTATGATGAAAAACTACATGACAATTTAAACTTGGGTGAGTTTTTGGATAGAGATTAGTTACAGACCTTAATTGCCCAAAACAACCAGCAATGACGACTGATTGAAATCACAAGGTTGGTGGTGATATATACCAACAATGAAGGTTGGACAATGGAGTAATGGAGGCTGCTCGAAAGAGAAAACAATGCAGCAATGAAGGCTGCCCAACAATGGAGAAGAAGAATCCCAGAAAACCTATGGCTTTGGTACCATGTAACAAAATATGAGAAAAAGGCTTCTCAATTTCTTCATTTATGAATTAATTTTACACGGTATTATATAGTAAATTACAAGAGAAAAAATGATTACTCCTAAATCTAGATAATTATTTAATCAAATCCCTTCATTTAAGGTATTAAATTAATCTAAGCGGGCAAAAAATCTAAGTAGCACTTGATCTATCTGAAATTTTAAGTTTTGCATCTAAACTAAAAAAATGTCTAAAGGCCTAATTGAAAATGAAGCGAATTATTGATTGTTTCATAAAGACCCTTATGCCCACTTCCCAACCATCCCTCCGGAGGAACATGTACATCTAAAAGATCGTTCATACTATGCCCAATTCCGAAATTAGTTCTATACATATGACTAGCAATGAGAAAAATAAATGCAATAGCTAAATGATGATGAGCTATATCAGTCAGCCATAAACTTTGTGTTTGTGGATGAAATCCTCCGAGAAAAGTTAGAATGGCAATTCTTGCTCCTTGGGATGTCCCAAATAAATGACTACTTGAATCGGGATTTTGAGCATAAAGATTCTACTGACCTGTAAAAAGTGGACCTAACCCTTGGGGATGCGGTAATACATCTAAGAAATTATTCCATCGAACATACTCCCCTCTGGATCCAGGAATAGCAACGTGTACTAAATGTCCTGTCCAAGCCAAGGAACTTAAGCCAAAGAGTCCTAACAAATGATGATTCAGATGGGATTCGGCATTTTTGAACCACGAAACGCTTGGTTTCCATTTCGGTTGTAGGTGTAACCAACCTGCTATTAAGGATCGGGCAAAAAGAAATAATAGAAAAAGGGCTGTAATATAAAGATCTTCATTAGTGCGTAAACCGATTGTATACTACCATTGATAAACACCAACAACTCACATTGGGTTTAGGGATAATTAGGCTCGAACTGATGACTTCCACCACGTCAAGGTGGAACTCTGCCGCTGAGTTATATCCCTTCCCTGCCCGTATTGAGAAAAAAAGGATAAAAAATATTACTCTTTGGCCCAAGAAATTGAGCACGGTTTTTTTTTTTTTTTTTGTTGGTAAAAAAAATCAAATGGATTCAAGTAGAGTTTGTTGTAGGAAACGAACAAAGATAGAATTAGACCAATTCCTGAAATGCCTTTTGGGCTATTCCTCAATATCCCGGCTATTCACGGAACGTGTTCGGAAGAAATCGAAGAATTCCTTGGGAATCCTATAAGATCCGATCGTTTTTTTTTTCTCTGGTAGATGGTCAGATAACTCCCCCCTCCCCCCCGAACACAGCTTACAACTTTCATCGTACTATGCTCTCCAAAGAGCAACTTTTCTCAAAATCTCACTCAAAAGGTGCTGAGTTGGAATCCCATTCTAACTAAGGATTCTTATGGTTCCGGAGGATCCAGCTACAGGAGAACCAGGAACGGAGAGCTTTCTTCCCTTTTCCGCCTGACTCTTTGGTCAGTCTTAAGAACACTGGCTTTAAGAATGAGTGATTGCCCTTCCCCGACCCTTACTGCCCAACCTGAGAGCGGCTAGCTAATGCATTCCACTTATTGAAGAATATATCTCTACGTATTTATCATCTAAAGATATATCTTTCATTACAATAGTTATATGACAGGTAGGTTTTTTATTGGATAACTACGTCCCGAGCTCTGGGTTTGAATTTCTTGATGGTAGTACCATTGTTCACTTCGGCCTTACTAATGACTAAATTAGTTTCGTTAGAAGTCATAATGTAACTAGCATTTGCTGCTAAAGTAGCACTTGTACTATTAAAATGTCCCTAAACCCTAAACTCTCTAGATCTCTAAAGACTCATAAAACTTAATTAATTGAACATTCCCAACCATGAGCTCATAAGCTAGAATTTCTAGAACTAAAGCTGGATTGTAGAATCATTGCTTCACTTAGAACTTTCCAATTCGGGGATCCTTTTGTATTCTGGATCACTTGCCTTCTCAGCAGCTCCTCCAAAATCTAAACTCCTAGTCAATATACATCACCTAGCGTCAATCTCTCCGGCCACCAATGCTAATAACTTGGTTTTGAAATCAAATTTTCCCTCTAAACCCTCATTGGTGTCACTTTCCTCCTCTCCGGCTTTCCTTTCCTCACAATAGCCAAACCATAGTAGCAGGAGTTGGCTTCGCCTTGCTCATTGGCATAAAAAAATGACTCATCTTGAAACAACACTGGCAAACTACTTCCGGGGGAGAAGGAGAGAAGAGGAAGAAGAGAAGAAATTAAAAAAAAAGGAAAAAAAATAAATAGCTTTAAAAAAAAAGAATAATGCCATAATATAATTATTCATGTGAAATTACAAAAATACCAATAAAATTGTCACATTGACGGGAGGGCAGCGTCTGGATGATTTATAGTTTGAGGGCAAGTGGGAATCATTTGATAGTTGCAGTGCAAGAGTTGAATTTTTGAATAGTTTAAAGGTCACCGAGATTATTTGCCCATTTAGAATTTAGGAAAAAAAGGAACGTTATTAGAGTGATATATTATTTGCATATGTGTTCACTAAAATTAAAAAAAAAAAAAGAAAAGAAAAGCTTAAACCAGTTTAAATTTATTGTTATTCTAAAAAACCCTTAAATAAGAGTAACTTTACAATTAGTGTTCTAAGCAAACTTATCTTCGTTATTAGCTTTTTATTATCTTTGGTGCAATCCTTGTTCTTCTTCCACTATTGAACAAATAAACTCCTCGTGACTAGTGTTCTAGACAAAGTAAAAAGGGAGTGCATCTGATCAAGAAATAGAAAATATAATCCAAATTGAAACTATTCCTGCTTGAAGCAAAAATGATATAACTCAATAGGAGGAAAAGCAGCGTGTTTTATTATTGTCATATAAGAGTAATATTGTGCTCCTTGCTAGAAGTTCTTAATGAAATAATAAGAAAGAAAGAAACGAGAAGTGATAAGATTGAAATGCAAATAATCCAGTTTGCACTAAGCAATGTGCTTCTAATTTAAATAGAGAATCGGAGGTGAAGCTCTTTTTTGTCTTTTTTCTCTTTATTTTCAAAGTTGGCCTCCCACTGATTAGGGAAGAAATTACAAACTCTTTGGTAGTTAGAAATAACTTAAATGAACAAAACTCTAAGCAGTCCAAGAAAGCGAAAGGTTTGGGGATGGCTTGTCTACTGCATCTTTTCAGTTTGAAAATATCCAACTTCATAAATTTTTGAAATAATTCAAACTGAGGAACAACAGATACTGTCAAAGAAAATTTAGGCATGACATGAAGAAATGCATGACAATATTGTTTATAGTTCCTCTTGCTGTTTTTCTTTTATTTAGCTAATCTTTAGGAGACTTATTACAATTTTCTGCAATTTTGTGACTTCTTGATTGATAATGAAGCTTACTGGGTTTCATTTACAAGTCAGGATAAGTATAGGGAGTCAAAGTAGTGATGAGATCAAAGTTAGAATTACCATGTGAACATTAGGACATCCATGCAAAGATACTTTTGTGTAGGCATAAATTCTTTTAATCTGCTTCATCATATTTTATTCCGAAGCCTGGACTATACTAATATGGCCTCAAAACTAATCAGATTGCCTTGTCTAGGACTTCAAGGTCAGTTTCTGAAGAGCTGGATAATTAAGTTCAGCTTAAATTCCTCTATACCCCTTCCCCTTTCCCACACAAAGGGGTGCCAAGAATAAGAAAGGGAAAAATGAAAGAAAATAATTTTAGGTGGGATTGATTTTATTAAGATTAATTGTTTTTTATCAACAAATAGCTTCCTCAACTAGGTGAATGATGGCCAACCACTAGTTTGGCTGGAAGAATACCCTTTTTAGTTTTCTAGAAATTCACTATTTGCAATTCTTTAAATATCCTCTGAACTTGGCATGGATATTATTTTAGTGTGTCAACAACTCAAGATAGAGATACATTTCTTATTCATTGACAATGATGTGCTTTATGTTGTTTGGTGCAGTTTGCAGCAAAGATCTGTCTTTTAACATCATTTAGAGATACTTGTTTTATCGAGATTCTTCCACAATATCAGATACCTAAGAAAGGTAAATGATGCTCAAATTTTTAATGGACAAGAATAACCGCCCACCCCCAACCAATATTTTAGAATTCCCAAAATTACAGTGAAGTTTTCCTCAAAATTGGGTATGTCTTCTATTTAGCTTGCCAAATTATGGGATTGTGTCAATTGAGCTCTTCCTAGTGTTAACTGTTAAGATTTTCAACTTTAGCCTTATTTTATTAGATTTGCTCCATTTATAAACCATTAATTCCAACTCCTTCTCCGTCCAAAAGGAAAATACAAACAAGCATATGCCTTTAACAGTTTTAAGGACCTTTTGGTGAAGGAAGACCCTCCATAAAGAAAAGGTGAATGTGTTTGCTCCTCTCAACTACATCTGCAACTCCTCCCTACTTCTTCTTGGCTGTTTTGGTTTTCTCCACATCCTTTTCCTCAACAACAGCTCATTCCAATAGCCTCCGAATGCATCCTGTCACCACCCTTCCTCTTCCACCAACAAACACTCCTTCCCCCCAAGTAGGAAGTATTGGAATTGCAGAACCCATGGATCACCACTAACTACAAAACTGGCTTCCCAGTTTAACAGACTTTAATCATGATAATATGAACAATTCAATTGTGCGTTGATGATTGTTGAGCTCCAAGGAATTGGATATTGGAAGAAGAGAAATTTTGAGAATTATTGTGGTATGGGAGATGGAGAAGAAAAGGAACACTGGAAAATAGGTAGACAGAGTTTTGGTGATTGGCTAGCAGATGAGAGGATGGGAACGATTGAAGGAAGGTTGGGCATGGGTAAATGTCAGTCTCTGTCTGTGAGGGTGGTGGACCAGCCAAAGGTCAAAAAGGAAAATTCAATAAGAGGGCTTCCCTATCTGCCTCCATTTAATTTTTTCTTTTTTATATTTCTTTTTCATTTAGGTGTAGTTGCATTCTTTTGGGAAATTTGTGAGCATTATGTGATGAGATTTTGATGTATATGTAGTTCCCCTCCTCTCAGTTTATGTAGAAGGGGTTAAGGAGATTGGTGACTCCAGATAAAAAAAGCAGTATTATGAAAACATCCTTTGGAATTTCTTTGCTAGTATACTGTGGCATCAACGATTAATTTTTGACATAGTCAGCAAGACAGTAATGTTGAAAATTTCTAGAATTAGTTGTTTTGGTGAGGGTAGAAATCAGCTCAATTTCAGACCTCCCTACTTTTCTGTCCTTACCATGTTTTAGAGAAACTGAACTTGTGTTCAACGGTCTACTTCATAATTTGGAGGACTAAATTAGAACCAATTGTCAAAATTATTACTATTTTTCATTTCCAGTATTGTATTTTACTTTTTCAAAAGTTTAAATCCCAAACATGAAATGCGTTTCCTTCCCAGAATCTAAACTCCAAAAAACAGGGGTTACTGTTGAAACATAATGGGAAATCTTGAGAATAGGTCATTTAGAACTTCTAATGGTTTTCTATTTTATTTGAAGATTCTTGGAATAGCCTACTTTTCTAATTAGTGGGTCAGTGTGCATAAATGGGTGTAGTAAGGATCAAAGGAGCAAGATATACTACAATTGAGTAATTCACTTCTAATTTTAATTTGTTGCTGGTGTAGAGCTCTGGTTAAGCTTTTAGTCTGAGGTGCACTATAATTTCCTTTATGAATTGCGAGGTATGTATGACCATGAGCTAATTACCCAAAAATAAAAGGAAAGAAAAAAAAAGAGAGACAAAAGTAAAGGCTATATGTAGCTTGATGCTAATTACTTTCAAATTTGATGAACTCTGGAATTGTTTTTCACTACTTAGATGCTCTAGTACAACACACTGCGAGGAGGAACCATTGGTTGTTCTAGAGGAAGAAATAATAATTGCTTTTAATCTAGATATGGACAGTATCCTTGGATATGACATGTAGCAAGTTAAATATATACATAAAGCTCAATTAAGTGCATTGTATAAATGCTAATGATGCTTTTGCACGTAACTTGTTAGCTCAATGTATGATCTCATTTTCCAATTGTACTTTCTTTTCTTGCCATAAAGTCTGGATAGTTTACCTTTGACCAATCAATATTAAGTACTTATGCAGTAGATGACATGAATGTGCAAGATCTAGTTATAGAATTTTGGAGTGGACAAGGTGAAACGAGGGAAGAGTTTCAAGGGAGAGAATCCCCTCATAGGGACCAGTTGGTTACATGAGTTAGAATTTGAATTATTTTTGCCATTGTTGCCATTGTGGTTCTTTTGTTTGATTTTGCCCATTAGCACTAATAGATGATGTTAAACTTTGAAACTTAAAATTTAAATATTTAAATACTTCCTCCGTCCCTAGTTATCTGTCACAAAAGTTTTTATGTCCCTTTATATCTTTGCATTAAATAGTTTTGAAAAATGAAAAAGTAATAAATTTAGAGAGAGAATTGAGCAAACAAAGTAAGAAAACAGTTGTGGAGAACATTAAATTGAATGGTACTAATTAATTTTTCTTAAATTGTGTGAAGTAGTTAATTGTGACAGATAAATATGGATAGAGAAAGTACATAAATTTGAAAATTAAAGTGTGAAGTATGATTTTTGAAGTTTGAATTCGAATATTGAATTAATTATAGTTAATTTTTATATTATGTATTATTATAATTTGAATATTGAAGAAGAATAAATCAATTAAGTGTATAAAATATTTCAAGTTTATACTTAGGACCTATTTAATAACATATTCAAGTATTTAAAACTAATTAATTGAATATTTCATTAATTAAGAATGTTTAAAATATATAACATTAAGTGTTTAATTATTTAAGTTCGTTTAATAACATATTTTTATTATCGTTTAATTAATTATGATGTGATGAAATTTAATTATAAAATTTTAAGTGAAATAAAAGTTAGTTAAGTGTGAGGTTTGAATATATTAAACAATTATTTTATCATTATTATTTTTTTATTTAATTTAAATTATAATAAAATATAATGTTAAAATAAGTTACAATTAATTAGATTCAAATTTCAAATTTTAAAATTCAATATTTAAATATTTAAATATTAATTTTATGAAACAGGACTTAAACATATTTATACAATAATTAATAATTAGGTTAGGTTACAAGATTATTTCTAAATGTCCTTATGTCTTTTCTCACAAGGCATTTTTTTTTTTTTTTTAAACATCAATGATTTAGGTAGACTTTAAAACATATGATTTTGGGTCTATTCGATAATAATTCAATTAAATATTTAAAATTAATTAATTAAATCTTTATTTTATTCAATACATTTCTTAATAGGTTCGAATTATCACTTAATCGATTAAGACATACAGAAATCTTATTATAAATTTTAAATTAAACAAAAGTTTCATTAAAGATTTATTTGATAAAATTAAAATTTTTTGTTGAGAGAATCTTTTTGTCAAAGAACTAGACTTAGCTTAAATTCCTCTCGTTGTTTGCTATAGACTAAGACTGAAGCTATAATATAAAGGAAATAATTTTAATAGACATAAGTTAATATATGTCTTATAACAAAAACAATAAAAGTGTACTTTCCGCTATAATTGTTCGAGTAACATCGAAATACCTCAACCTCCATAAGTCCTTCGATCAATTTTAGTTTAACATCATTATACCATAATAGAGCTTTTCTCGTTGGATCTTCTAGCCTATGCCTACTAGAATTCACGCATAACTGATGGAAGTTACAGGTGTTTATATAGTTAGACTACGGACCTAAGAATATCATACATGTACAGAGTTCTTTCCACTAAAAAAACTCACAATAAAGCATCATATCCAATAAATTGTTTAATTTGAAAAGATCACATTTTCTAATTGATTAGCCAAATCAAATATGCTAACATGAAGAGATCTTAAAGATCTTTTACCCAATCGTAAAGATTTCAAAGAGAGAGAAATTCAAATCTTCCATGAAAGCATGAAGAGATCTCTAATCTTCCTCTAAGCGTCTCGCTAAATCCAAAATCTTCCATGAAAGCATATCATGAGCATGCTGCAGACGCTGTGAGAGAAATTCAAATCTGGAAAAACAGAAATTTATATTAAAAACCATTATATTGTGGAACATAACAGATTATATTAAAGTAATTTCAAATAAAACAAAGGTACTTTCATGACAGCAATGTCCAAGAAAACATGATAAACTTGGAATACAGCACTGTATTGACTACAAGATTGAAGTATCAGCAATAGTAAAGAAATATTCTGATACAATGACCAAAGAATATAACATAAGATGCACAAAAGCTATCATCGGTGTATGTCATAGAAGCAACCCTATAAACCTCAATTTTCATATGGGTCAGTTACATTGCAGTCTGATGCATTCTTTATCGATGCAAAAGGCTAGGTATTTATTTCCAAGAGCCACTTATATTTGTCAAGCACATTTGCCCCCACAAGTCACGCCATGAACAGGCGAGCAGAAGAATGCAATTGATTCTGTGTAGTCTTTGGTGCTTCTAACACCGGCTTCTGCAGTTGCACAAGTGAGTGCCAAAGGCACCAGCTAGCTCGGGGCAATGCATAGGGAGGGCCCCCACCCAACCCCACAATTGAACTAGTCTCATGTTTTTTAACAAAGGTAATTAATGTTTTAGTGACTGCAACACGATTGCATTATACACATAGGGAAGATATGGGAAAGTTAAATAAAATTCATATTATAGTTTGCAGAACCATGAATAGGTGATAGGGGCTAAATTAACCATATTTTTCCAAGTTATTTGAGGCTCTTTTATGATACATTTTATTCAACAACTAGTCATATTCTTTCATATTTGAGATTTTACCCTTGGAAAGGTATTTTGTTCATTATTTCAGATTTTTGGGGTGTGCTCCAAAGTGCATTTGTGGACATAAATGCACATATTTGGCTAACTACCCAGGTTGTATATAGCATTCAATGACATCAATTAGAAAGAGGTCTAAATATATAAAGACAGTAAAGCTTCTCTATTGACATCATTTAATCTCCCCTCCCAAAAAACAGAAATTATAGGGTGCTGCAGCAGACCGCGCCATGTGGTAACACCCAGGCACATAATTGATGGAAAAACTTACCACACTTTATTCTCCTCAACATCCAGGTAGCGCATATTGCCTCAGAACCAAGTAATTAGTCCCTCCCAAATGGGAAAATAACATAAATAAACTATGTCACAAATAGACATGAAATACAAAATGTCTTACATTTTCTGAGTCATAAACCTGCGTTCACTCCCAAGCTCAGGATCCATACGTGCCATATTGCGTTGGGAAACTGGAATCTGCATCTGGGGAGCAAGAGAAGTTCCATTGTGCTGGGGTATCCCAGGCAAAGAAGCACCTGACTGATTTGGCACTTGGCCTGAAAGTTGACCTGACATATGTGCCTGTAGATTCATCTTTATTCAAGAATCCAAGCAACTGGATTAGAAGTTGAGTTAAAAATTAAAAAAAAAAAAACTTTAGAAGTAACAACAGACATCATTAATGGGGAACATGCCCAACTAAGGAGAGATCAATGAGGCACCACTTCTCTATCAATTCTCTATCACTTCAGAATTGGCACCATTTCTCGATCACTTTAGAACTTTCGAATTCATACTTAGAGTGGACATATCTTATCGACCCATAAATCAATCATCCTAAATTCACTATATCCTCCTGATCAACCAAGTGGGGAGTATCAGCTTAAAGGGATTTCTAGATGAAATTAACTCTGGGAAGAACCCAACAACAAAATGAGTAGCAAAAAGGACCTCACCGTCCCTCTAAAATGTAGTCCAATCGACAGTACACAAAATTACCCTCGCGGTCTTTGTCAAACCGACTCGTCAGTTGACCATCCCGAGCCCAAATCGACTCTAGACTCATTATGCACAGGGAATGTAGAAGACACCCAAAAAAAAAAAAAGAAATCATCCTCCAGCAAAGAAGGGTAAAGATAAGATTGAAAATTTTTAAGGAGATTAAGGAAACCACAGTACCAGAAGAATCAAATTTCTCAAATTAGGGTTTCAATCCTCAGCTATGATCGATTGCTTTTTGCTGGGAATTCCCCCAATTGGGCCTTAATCTTGCTGGGGTTCGAAGAGAATCAAGGGATTCCCACCGATGATGATCACTTGCAGCGATGTCCGGATCTTCGATTTTGTACGTTCTTCTCCGATTGTGCGCAGCTTAGCGTCTTTTAGTTTCTTTTCTTTTTCCCCGATGAGAGATATTATTCTACTTCACTTGCAAGAGGAAATTCTCCCTTAATTTCGATCTCCCAATATAATGCTCGCTGTTTGCAAGCAACGACTCCTCAAGTGAGGCGCAGAACAGCTAAGCGACTCTATGAGTAAAAGAAGCAAAATAAATTTCGGAATATTGAAAAAATTATTGTAAATACCCTTGTTCCTTCATTTCATAAAAAAATTAGCCACACTTTGGATGTGTAGGATGGAAAAAGAAAAAGAGAAAAAAACTCAAATAGAGTCGAACAAAGAGTAAATTTATTTTAACAAGTGATAATACAAGATAAATACTATATATCTTGAATGAGTTTTTTAAAAGAAATATCTCAATTAAGTTTTAATTTGTACTTTTTGCATTCATTTGATAAGGATTTAATATAATCAATAACAATTATTCAATTATATCTAAAATTTATTTGAGAGTTTTTAAAAAAAAAAAAAAAACTGACCGCTACTCCAAATCTTCACTTCCTTTTTAAGGCAAATCTTCTCACCTTTTTTTTTTTTTTATCTAAAAACTTAAAAAAAAAGAAAAAAAATAAGAAAGAAAGAAAGAAAATTATGAGACTTTCCTCTCCACCTTTCTTCTTTACTGCCACCCGAGTCATGACTAAGGAGGTCAATACTATGAATAACTTTCTTGGAGTATGATTAGTGATTTTTTACAATTTTTATATTAAAAAAAATGTTTATAGTTAAAATTAAATAAATAATAAAAAAATTAAGCCTTAGTTCTAAAATATTTGGGGTCAACTATATAACTAATACAAAGTTACATGTGGTCATTCGTGTGAATCATGTCCCTCTACTTATTTCTATTTACTGTCATATTTTCATTTAAATCTTATAAAAATATATCTCTTATAACCGTCTCTATCTATATTATTTTAGACCCCTCTATCTCTATTCACTCTATCCTACCTCCATCCCTCAATTCTCTTAACAGGAATATCGTTTGATCTTCTTTATATATATGTCCAAACTAGCATAAGTGTTTTTTCTCATTTATTCTCAATAGATGCCACTCCTATTTTTTTGTTCCTAATGATCTCGTTTCTTACTCTATCATTTATAGTATGCCCACACATCTACCATACACATATGTATCTCATTACCTTCATTTTGTGAATTTAACATATTTTAACTGTTCAATATTTCATACAATATAATAAAACAGATCTTACAACTGTTATATAGAACTTTCACTTTATGATTACACAAAATATCAGTCACACCCCTCCATTTTAATTAAATTGTCTTAACTCATTGTATAACATCGTCATCGAATTATCTGTCTAATAAGAGATATAAAATATTGAATATTATTTTTTAATAAAAATATTATAACACCAAAAAAATAATAATAATCTAACTAAAACATGTTAAGAGAAAGTACCAAATATAAATTTGTTAGTATTTAGGGTTAGAGTAACATGTTTATTTTGTAAGTAGAGATAACATTTTTAATTTGTTCTTAAAGTGGATATGATAATTAATAAATGTTGAAATAATTAATTTATAGTATCGATAATTCAACATAAAAAAATATTAAAAAAGTCTATTTCTTAATTGTGTAGAGTTGTAACCTTTGAACTCGCCTTACATTTACTTTGAGTGAATCTGTGTCATCCACAAATTCATAATTCAGGCATCACAATTGTAAAAAAAGAAAAAAAAAAGATTATTCTATTTTTTCAACTGAATTTTCAACATTCTTTCTCCACTCTTTACTACTTGTCCTTCTCTTTTTCTTTCGTTTGTCTTGAAAGAGCAATCTAGATAAAATTTTGTGATTTTTTTTCGAGCCAAAAGCTAGGATTGATGTCAAATTTCAGTCGGCAATTTTACAATTGGTGGAATGCAGGAGTTTCGTTTACTTTGATTGAGATTATAAAATAGTATTTTAAGAAAATGTAAAGATAATTTTAAATTTTATTAAAAAAATTATAAGTCAAAAAGTCAATATCTATTTGAATAAATAATAAAATATTAAATTTTAAAAATAAAATTCATCTGTATTAGATCAATTTTTTAGTTTAAATAACAGTATTAAAAAAAATGCCAACCTAGATGGTGTTATATAAAATTTTTTATAAAAGATAGGTTGAGATTTTTAAAATTTTTAGTGGAGTTCAATTGACCCCACTCATCATAACATGACTTAATTCTTACTCTTCTTCAATACTTAAACTACTCTACATAATATGTATTACAAGAACAAAAGTAAAAAAAAAATAAAAAAGTTGATGCATTGCTTGGGGGTTTACAGATAAAAACTAAAAAATAAAAAATGTTACAAATTTATCCTTTCAATTATACATATTGCCAATAATAATACCAATAATACAAGCTATCATTGAATTTTATGTATTATCAATTGGACCATCTAAAATTTGAAAAAAATCACTTACCTTCCCTAGATGTAACACTTGAGTGATAACATTAAATTTATAAAATATACAATGAAACAACAACAACAACAACAACAACAACAACAACAATAATAATAATAATAATAATAATAATAATAATAATAATAATAATAATAATAATAATAATAATATTATTATTATTATTATTATTATTATTATTTTTATTTGTGTTGACGTTATTTTTAGTCTATCTGTTGCAATGGTAACTTTCAGTCAAAGCCGATACGAATGCTGTCAAACGAATGATGACGTGCAGGAAAGTCCTTAGTAGTTGTACTTGGTCAACATCGGAATCAAGAGCCGATGAACCATCACCCACATATCTCGGCATGATCGGCAGGGCATTGCCATTTTCAGCAGTAAAAAATGGGCCACAAAGCGGGATTTTCTCCACGTTCGAAAGTCGGCAATTGCACTACGGCGAGTATAAACCAAGCAGGAATCCCAAATTGAAGAAACCAACAATTATCTCAGACCAAATTACCAAAATTTTTCCAAATTTTCATTTATTTTATCTACATTTTCACAGCTTTCTTCACGGCTTTCGTCTACAGCTTTTATTTACAGCTTTGTTTACAATTTTTCTTTACTCTTTTGATCACAGATTTTCCATTTGATGTTGCTTTGATTATCAGTTACTCTATTCATTCATCATTTTAATCGAAATACATCATATTCAGTTTTGTTTTGCTTTTGTGTGCAATATTTTTGCCTACTTGGACCCTTTTTATAGTAAGTTCAAGGGACCCGCTTCTTTTAAAAGGTCTGGCTCATTCATTCATTTCTCCATTGGACTGCTTATGTTCATCGGAAGAGCAGCCGATCGACGCTTCAATCAGCTCCCTTTTCGTAAGGCAACATAAATTGGCACGCCCAGTGGGACCGGAAGGGTGGTTGTTGCATGCAATTGCATTCAGGACATATTATAGCTAATTCTCAGTAGCAATCCTCAGGGCCTTCATCGGAATCATCCGATCGGCCTACTGTTCGAACCTTATGGGAAGCTTTTGATCCTACTATGACAATATTCGGGAGCACCCAAGTTATTCTCCCTGAGCAACAGGGAGTGCAGACTTCGTCTCCTCCCTAGGTGTCCTACTTGACACCCACTTCTTTGACCGCCATACGACAAGCTATGGAGCAGTGCACAGAAGAACTTATTCAGAGCCTTATTCCACAATTCGCCACAGTATTTTGACCTTTGCTACAGAACCAGCTTCATAATTTTGAACAAAGGCAAAATGCTCAGGGGGCACCTCAGGTAAGTGTGTATCCTCATCTCTCATCATTTGTTGCACCTTCTTAAGGGTTAGTGCAGTTATTGCGCTGAGAACAGTCTATGCCGATGCCTGGGGGGCACCAAGGAAATCCAAGGGTAAATGCACCTGGCGCGGTTTCGATGGAACCTTTCCTAGGATGGACTCCACCATATCTGATTGCAGCGACCCAGGTGCCAGTGGGAGCACAGATGTTCTACGACTAGAATACTTCTTCGAACAGGAACGTTACTTCGTCGTATGGAGGACCCCGGAGCTACATCGCAACCATCCTGACTGCGTATCCCGTTACGGTTTACCTACTGTAGGGTGCAGAGTACTCGAAGATGGCTTCATTTCCTGTACAGAGGTCTCGACCTACTATGGTAGGTTCCCTCATGCAAACTTAACAGCTAATGCCATCAGCCGATGTCAGCTTAATAATGGAGGTTGTGCTTCGACAAGCCAGAGGTTAGCTAGTCTATCAAAAGCCTTACCCAAAATGAGCAGACTCTATGGCGGTACTACCTCGGGGATTTAAGTTGCCAACATTCTTCACTTCTTTGGAGAAGATAACAAGTCCACTATAGAGCACATAGGGGGTTCACAGCACAATGTGGAGACTTCGGAAATAGTGATTAGCATAAATTGCAGTTATTCTCCTTATCCTTGACAGGAGCGGTATTCACTTGGTATGCAAATCTAAAGCCTAGTTCGGTGCATACATGGGCCGATATGGAATGAATCTTCCATGAGCATTTCTTTAAACCAGCGCCCGAGGTGTTCATAGCTGATCTTTTGGCAGTTAAACAGAGATCTTCCAAAGGTGTTGCAGACTTCATTGAGTGCTTCTGGCAAACTAAGGCCAAATAAGCCACCTAATTACCAAAAATGGAATGTGCCCGGATAGCCATTAGTAGAATGTATCTGGAACTCAAAGAATGCCTAATCTTACAGGATTTCTCCGATCTACCCCGGTTGCTATTTCAAGCCGTCAGGATAGAAGAAATGATCAAGGAGAAAGAGAAAAGGTGGCCAGTCAAGTTTTCTTAAGGACAAACCATAATATCGGTAGTGGATGATGTTACTGATAATGAGGAAGAAGTGCTAGATGCGATGACAGCCAAATTAGTAAAAGGTGCATCTAACACTTGCTCTTTCCTGAAGCCTGGCAAAGGGAAGGAAGAAGCTTCTCCTGCAGGGCCATCCACATATAATTTTAATATATCTAGGGTTGAACAGATATTTGATCAAATAGTTAAAGACAAGCAAATTCATCTACTATTCAGTCACAAACTTCCAGGGCCAGAGGAATTGAGGGACAAGAAATACTGGAAGTGGCATAATTCATTTTTCTACAATACTAACAATTGTGTGGTTTTTAGGAACACAATCTATAAGGTTTTGCAAGAAGGAAGGGTAAGATTTGTTGAGAAGCGGGAGAAAACAGTAGTTGATACATAGTCATTTCTAACAGCAGATGAAAGAATGGTGCAGATATGTGAAAAGGACGTGGAGTTAGGAGACTCTCCCGTCAAGAGGCAGTTGGAAGGAAACAAACCAACGTTCTAGAGGCTAGATGGTCAGCCGTCAGTTTTCACCCGGCTTATAGTTCCAACCTTCTCAGCCTATTTCCAAGGGATGGATGTGAAATTTATAGTACATGTGCCTCGCAAAGCGCCGTTCTTCCCAAACCATCGTTCCCACCTCATAAAAACTCAGAAACGACGGGAACAAAAGAGACGAGCTCAGCAGAAGAAAGTGTTGGAAGAATGGATAGAGAAACAGGTATGTGCTTTCACGAGTCAGAATATGCTCAACATTCTTCCATCACAATTCTGAGCTAAGGCTGAGTAAGAAGCAATAGAAAATGATTACTATGCAACGGAAGAAGTGGCTGTTGAGCTCATCGAGTTTAAAGTGCCATCGGAAGGGATGTTCTTTCCAATTCCCATGATAGAACATTCAAATCACCTCAAATTACTGTATATTAAGGCACACATCAATGGAAGACCTTTCTCTCGGGTTTTTAATGGTGGAGGAGCTGTGTTGAACGTAATGCCATTAGCAACTCTAAGGTAGTTGGGTAAGGATTACCACGATCTAACTCTTACTGATGTACAAATGCTAAATTTCACTGGGAAGGTTGCCAAGGCAGAAGGGGGTATCACTTTTGAGGTGGTTGTAGGTTCCAAGATTAGTAAGACTATTTTCTTTATAATCACGGCAAAGCCGGCATTCTTTGTCTTACTTGGTAGGGACTGGATTTATGTGAATCACTGCATTCTATCAATGCTTCACCAAATGATGTTGATCTGGGATGGAGAACAAGTAGAAAGGATACAAGTCGATCCCAATCCATTTTTTTGCAGAAGTGCACATGAATGAGGTAGTATTCTACCGGTCTACTTTTGACCCAAGCTATTACTCCAAGCTTACCATGACTTATAACCAGATCACAATAGAAGGGTTGAAGGATCAATGTCCAAAAATAGAGGACCCTGACGTTCGGCATGCTCCTAGCTTTGTTGTTCAGGACCCGTTAATGGAAGTAGACCACGGGGAACTTGAGGAGAACAGAACCACAAAGGTAAGCTTATGTTTAACTTTCGATTAGTAGAGTGCGCTAACGGTACTGATTTGCAGGTACAAAGATTTTTTGGCATAGGATTATCATGAGATGCTAGGATTTGACAGAGGCATTGTAGAACATTGCTTGCTAATCAAAGAAGGTTTTATGCCTCACAAATAGCCTGGCCAACATTTCAATCCTGCTCTCTTACCAAGGATTAAGGAAGAAATTGAGAGGTTGTTTCGTTGTGGCTTCATCCGTATTTGTCGATATACAGATTGGGTATCCAATATTGTGCCCGTTATTAAAAAGAACGGATAGTTGTAGGTCTATGTTGATTTTAGAAATCTAAATTTGGCCACCCCAAAGGATGAATACACCATGCTGATGGCCGATATGCTGGTAGATTCTACTACAGGAAAGTAATTCTTAAGCATCATGGACAGATACTCCGAATACAACTAGATACTTATAGCTGAAGAAGATACTAAGAAGATGGCTTTCCGTTACCTAGGATCTATTGGTCTATTCGAATGGATAGTAATGCCTTTTGGATTACAGAACGCTGGAGCTATATTCTAAAGAGCTATGAACCTCATCTTTCATGACCTCATTGGCAAAATCATGGAAGTTTACGTTAATGACTTAGTGGTCAAGTTGCCCACTTTTGCACAACACCTACAGTGGTTAGAGTAAGCTTTCCTTAAAATGAGCCAGCACCGTTTAAAAATCAACCTAGCTAAATGCACCTTCGGAGTTTTAGCCGAAAACTTCCTTGGATTCGTGGTGCATTAAGGAGGAATCGAGATGGACCAGAACAAAGCAAGGGATATTTTGCAAGCAAGGCCACCACGAACTAAAAAGGAGCTCCAAAGTTTCTTAGTGAAACTCAATTCCTTGTGACACTTTCTGGCAAATGCCGTAGGTAAGCAGGAGGTTTTCTCTTCTTTGTTCCATTTAAAGTCGTCTTTGGACTTCGTTTGGCAACCGGAGCATCAAACGGCGTTTGATCAGATCAAGGCGGCTTTGTCACGACTGCCAGTTTTGGTGCCTCTACCGGATAAGGTACCTTTAAAATTGTACATTTCTACGGGTCCAGAATCTATTGGTTGTTTGTTGGCTCAGGATGATGCTCAAGAAGTTGAAAGAGCAGTCTACTACCTTAGTAGAAACCTGACGGACACTGAGACTAGCTATTCCTTTGTTGAGAAACTGTGTTTATCTTTATATTATGCATGTGTTAAGCTAAAACATTACCTGTTGCCTAGGGAAGTGTAAGTCTTATGTAAAATTGATCTCGTTAAGTATTTGTTGAACCGACCATTATTGCAAGGGCGGTTAATGAAATGGGCTATCAAGTTACACGCTTTTTCCTTAACTCATTTACCTTTGAAAGCGGTGAAAGGTCAAGCCATAGTCAATTTTTTAGCTGAGCATCCATGTGTGGAAGTGCCCAACACTGAAAAAGAAGATGTGCAGGGGTACATCTCACATAAGCCATCAAGGTTGGAATTCGATAGATCGAGCACGCAGAGGAAGGCCGATGCTGGTTTGGTTGTAGAAGCCCCAGGCGGACAACAAGGAAAAATCTTGTTTGAATTAAGTAAGAGGACTTGTAATAATCAGGCAGAATACGATGCTTTCATTTTGGGGCTTCAGATTTTAAAGG
The DNA here is from genome assembly GCA_026120185.1 of Voacanga thouarsii. Taxonomy (NCBI): domain Eukaryota; kingdom Viridiplantae; phylum Streptophyta; class Magnoliopsida; order Gentianales; family Apocynaceae; genus Voacanga; species Voacanga thouarsii. The sequence continues at coordinate 2,302,993 of JANUWF010001659.1, read as the reverse complement.
CTTTGGATTCAAAAATGGTCAATATAATAGGGGATTCTTAGGTTGTCATCCGGTAGATTTCAACTGAATACAAATGTGCTAACCCTGTTTTATCAGATAAGTTACAAGAGGTGTGGGAGTTGCTACAAGACTTCTTGGAAGACATCTTTACTCATGTTCCCCGAGGTGAGAACTGGGGAGCAAATGATTTAGCTCAGATGGCTTCTAGCTTCAAGAAAATAGTAGGGATAATAATATGTCAATAGGTACCGGAAGAGAGACATGAGGAAGATTGGCGATCCAATATCATTTCATACTTGCGGAAGACTACAGGCTAAGCTTCGCGGGAGCTGAAGCTCAAGGCATTGAACTTCATACTAATCGGGAACGACTTATTCAGAAGAAGTCATACAGGAGTTTTGTAGGCAAGCCACTCATACTCTGGCATTTGCTAGGGTTTGGATTGATGCTGAACACACATTTTTTTTAATGCTCTTCATCCTTTGACTCAAGGCTAATCTCATATTGCCTTCTTTTTCAAAAATAGAAGACTAGCCAGCTGGTTATCTCTAATTCTTTCTCCGAGTCATCGGCGGCTATACCTCCCTTTGTCTCTTGCACAAACGCCAACTGCAAAGGAAGGGACTTCGACTGTTTTGCCTTTGCCAGTTGTTGCCTCAACGTCTAAAATGCCTACCTCAGAGAGAATGGCAATTGACAAACCTGTCACGCCCCCTACAAAAATAGCCCTAGAGCCTCCAATGGAACCTACTCCTTCTCGACTGGTAATGACTAAAACTGTTGCGCTGGAGCTTCTACAGAATCTAATGGGGACAAACTTGCCGACTAGCCAGTCTTCCCAGGATGCCAACAACTAAGCCCTCTTACTACTTGAGCAATCACCATATTCCGATATCCATATAGAATTGAAGAATCTTATCGACTGACTATTTGGAGCAGATGCAGTTCACCCAACGCTTCTTTTCCAACACCCAAAGCAGGCGGGACGAAGCTTCACATCAGCTTCAAGCCTTGGAGGCGCTCCGAGAACAGGAAGCGTTTCTACACACGCATCGCCAAAAGGTCTCTGCTTGCCTGAGTGTCCTTGGAGCTGAAATTTCTGATAGGGTTAAAAGAATTGAAGGCCTTGAGAAGCAAACTACAAGCACTTTAGGCAGAATTAGATTCCAAAAGACGGGCCCTGGATGAGAAGCTTAAGTCCGAGAGCATCTGTTAGCAAACGGCCTCCTCCGCGGGGAGTCAGCGGCTAAATTTCGGGACGAACGACTTATGCTGGAGGTAGAAGAGGAGCTGCTCTAAATGGAACTGTAACATTTGAACAAGTTACTCACTGGCATGCAGTCTTTATTGGACAACTTCCAGTCTTACCTGATCACTTTCTTCCGAAGTCCCGATGAAGCTGGTCCTTCGGGCACTCAAAGCAGGGTTGCTGAAACTCATCCGCCTCCAATAGAAGAATCGGCTGCTGAACCAGAACTAGCACCGGAAGAACTAATCGCCCAAATGAAAGAAGAAGAAGAAACCCCAACGGCGGCCGCTCTGCTCGAGGAAGATTCGAATCGACTTGCCATAGTTCTTTTTGCCTAGCCAATCGAGACGCCTCACACTCCTTGTGAGGAGGATTGACTTCTTTCTTCTATTTTTTTTTTCAAACGTAGTAGTCATGTGATCAGCCGTTTCGTATGAATGCCAACATACTTCTTTTTTCTTTTGTTATTTTTCTATATATATTTTTTTCTTTTTCTCCTTTTTTTTTTTTTTTACTCTTCTTCTACCAAGGTTCTCTTCCAGAATATAGGATAAAACTTTTTTAAATACTTATCGTTTATGGCATTATTTACTTCCTTTCATTGGGTGTCATCAGCCATTAAGCACCTCCATCGAAAACCTGTGTAACAAGAAAAGGCCCCTCCTATGAGGCGGACCACTTACCATAGCCTGGGTCTTTTAGTGAAATGGGTAGTATGATTTTCTAAACTATATATTCTATTTGAAAAAGCGTGTAACTTGATAGCCCATTTCATTAACCGTCCTTGCAACAATAGCCGGTTCAACAAATACTTAATGAGATCAATTTTACTTGAGACTTACACTTCCCTACGCAACAGGTAATGTTTTAGCTTTACACATGCATAATATGAAGATAAACACAGTTTCTCAACAAAGGAATACCTGGTCTCAGGGTCTGTCAGGTTTCTACTAAGGTAGTAGACTGCTCTTTCAACTCCTTGAGCATCGTCCTGAGCTAATAGACAACCAATAGATTCTGGACCCATAGAAATGTACAATTTCAAAGGTACCTTATCCCGTAGAGGCACCAAAACTGGCAGTCACGACAAAGCCGTCTTGATTTGATGAAACGCCGTTTGATGCTCCGGTTGCCAAACGAAGTCCAAAGACGACTTTAAACGGAACAAAGAAGAGAAAACCTCCTGCTTACCTGTGGCATTTGCCAGAAAGGGTCGTAGGGAGTTGAGTTTCCCTAAGAAACTTTGGAGCTCCTTTTTAGTTCACGGTGGCCTTGCCTGCAAAATATCCCTTGCTTTGTTCTGGTCCACCTCGATTCCTCCTTGATGCACTAAGAATTCGAGGAAGTTTCCGGCTGTCCAAAGGCGCATTTAGCTGGGTTAATTTTTAAATGGTGCTGGCTCATTTTAAGGAAAGCTTGCTCTAACCACTGTAGGTGATGACCAATTCGGAGCACTAGCAAGTGTACTAGATCTCGTGTATAGTAACAAGGTTGTCCCACAGAGATTAGAATTAAAACTCCTTCCAATAAAATTAACCCTAACTTGAATTAACAGAACATAAAGATTTCAATGATTTTGGTTTTGGAAAATTGAATTTAAATAACTAAATTAACACTTCTTCCTGGATAAAGATTATAACGAGATGATCTAAGGCACCTGATTTCACTAGATTAACTCTTATATTACTAACGTGACCCGTTATTCTAGAGTGTACCTTATCAGTTAATCAATGTCCGAAATTAACTAATATCCTTTTTCAAGGCATATTAATTCTATTCCTCCAAATAACCCAACTATATTTCTTTGTTGAATTCAACTCAAAGGAACGCATTCAAGAATACAACATTATAATGATCACATAAACCATGCAAATATATTTCTATTTCACATGTGATTTGTGGTCTGATTACCTGTCCTAATTAACTAAGTCATCTTTCGAATTTTCCTAGTTAATGATAAATCAATCTGAATGGTGATCAGGCATTCAATTTCTTTGAGTACAATAATAAGGCAAAGACTCAGTAACATCCTTCAAATACCGGAATCACAAGATAACATAATAATTAATACTAGCTACATCAAGGCCTTAGAATAAGAACTTAATACATAATTGAAGAGAAATTCAAGAACAAATTAAAAGAGAGAGTATGAGAAAACATCACAGTATACTAATACAATCTCCAAGTTTGTCCATGAGTAGCCTCCAATATGTGTTCAACAATGGAAAACCCTCTCAAAATTACAAAAAAAAAAAAAAAAACCCTAGGAAGATAATACCTAAAGCTAATGTGAAAAGAAACTGAACAAAATTCGTCCCTAATGGCTTCCCCCTCCAAAATTCTCTCTTTTCATCTTTTATCTTCACAGTAGGCCGTTGGAGAGTTCAATCCGGCCCTTGATTGGTGAATCCGGCGCCGAATTTAACTCTCCTCAGGAGATCTTTTAAAATTACTTCTTCAGCCCCGCAACTTGTATGCTTTTTCATTCAAGTCCCTAGAAAAATCAAATAACCACAAAAGAGAGTAAATTGTCCAAATAAACCTCATATTGCATTAAATTATAACATGATCTCTCCAAAAGTCACCCAAAATATTCAATGCAATATCACTACATCAAACTCCCCCACACTTAGATGTTGCTTGTCCCCAAGCAAAACCAGGTTTAAATCAAATTAGCAACACAAATGGATGTCAAGATCATAGCTCAAATATATCTCCAGTTTATGCTAATAAAAACACATGCTCAAGTACTCCTCATAACGAATGCAAGACTTGTGTTAGTGAAATCAGACCCTGTAGTGCAAAACAATTACTCAACAATGTTTTCAAGTCATTCAAAGAGTCGAGTTTAAATAAAATATGCATTCCATAGGCTTACTTTTCATACTCTCTCTCCACTAATTGAGGTATATCATGATTCCACTTAGATCAGGTATGACTTTAGCGCTTGTAATGTAAGGCTAGGGAATTGGCTAACAATCGAAAGTTATAAGATAACAACAAACAAAGAGAAGAGAGCTTGCAAGAAAAATATGATAACAAAACAGAGCAAAAACTCTAATCCTTTGCTTGCCCCAATACATATCAACATTCAATTCCCAAATCCTCATATTCTTTGTTTTTTTTTTCTTTGAAAAGAACTGCTGTTCGTTTGTTTTTTTTTCTTTTGCAGCATCTTTTTTTCTTTTTTTTCTTCAACTTTTACATAAGATACACAAGGTCACCCAAGATACACACGATCCATAGTGGCAGTACATTTCCAATTCTAACTGCCTACATAGCATTGAATATGGCCCCAAAGATAATAGTACTCAAAGCAAACCGAGGCTAGAAACCTAACAAAACATACAGTGTAAACCCATCCTGATATTCCTTCAACATCTTTCTACTTAAAGCTGTAATGTTCTTTCACAAACCTGTACCCTAATCCCATGGAGCAATAAAAGAATTAGAATATGAAACAAGCCCTCACAAGGAAATAATAGGTCAATATCTTCACTAGTTCATGAAAGAATTAAATACATTTAGGCTCAAGAAGGGTGCTAGGGATAATTCATAAGATAAGCTTGAAAGGTTCAAACTATCCAAAGAAGGCCTGTGACCGTCGTTTCTAAGCAAAATCATGAATGCCTTCTTATTTCGCCTCGAGATGTATTTAAGTAAGTTCTAGAAGCATCAACAGGAGAATTTTCAAAACAATATAACTTGGAAATAATGTAAAGTATTGGCATACATTACAAGGGTCCATGGTGCGCAAAAAGAGTTATGCATAAGTTATAAAAAGTACAGAACAAATGCTTTATCAACACAAATAAGAGACATGTACCAAACGAGAGCCATACACCAAGAAGAGTTTGAAGAAGAAAAATTTCATCCCACACACGTAAAATATGAAACATGTAATGCCTCCCCCACACTTAAAGCTAACAGTGTCCTCAATGATAGCAACAAAAGGGAAAAGCAGGAGAAAAGAAATCAACTTCCCTGAGAGTAAGGACACAACAGGCCGAGGGTTACCGGGATCCGGATCATCAAAGCTACCGGAGAATACAGAAACTATGGCAGCGGTGGATGGGGAATGGCGAGCCACAGTGCCGGTGTGAAGACACGAGAGAATGAAAACCAGGGGCCTTTTTTTTTTTCAACCTCATTCCAGCACCGGATTGAGCTCAATCCGGCGCCTGAAATTTTCTGTCCGCCGCGATATTTTTTTTTTTTTTTGCTCCAACCTCATTCCAGCACCAGATTGAGCTAAATCCGGCGCCTAAAATTTTTTGTCCGCCGCGGAAATTTATTATTTTATTATTTTATTATTATTTTTTTCGGTTCGAGCTCATTCCAGCATCGGATTGAGATAAATCCGGCGCCGGAAATTTTCTGTCCGCTTTTGTGATGAAAGAATGAGTTGACCCTGAACCGGTTTGAATGCGCGACGACAATCCCGCTCTTGTTTATGTGCATGATGGGAACACTTATCACGATCAAAATCTTCACCAAAATAGTGTTCTTTATCATGATGCCGTTTGGTTCTTTCCTAGTAGAGATGGGCGTTCTTATAGACTTCCATGTGAGGTTTCTCTAGCTCTTCATATTTTGTAGGAATAATCAGGAGGTCCTGCAACTAAGTACGTGCCACATTGTTTCGTCACTTCCGTCGCCTCTACCTCCTTACTACTTTCCTGCAAACATAACTTCAAAAGATCATTATAGGTGGGTTCCTTTACAATGTCCTGAATTGTGGGAGAAATAGAATCAATGGAATAAGAAGAATCACTTTCTGTAGGATATTTTGTAGCCTTATACACATTAAAAGTGACTTCTTCCTCATGAACTCTAAGGATGACCTTACCCTGTTGAACGTCTATTAAGGTTCGACCTGTAGCTAGGAAGGGTCTTCCTAAGATAAGAGATATCTCTCTATCTTCTTCCATATCCACAACAACAAAGTCAGTAGGAATTATAAATTTATCTACTTTCACCAGTACATCTTCAATTATACCCCATGGATAAATTATATTCCTATATGCTAGTTGCAAAATCATGTTAGTCGGTTTGACCTCATCAAGACCCAGTTTCTTAAAGATAGATAAAGGCATTAAATTTATACTTGCACCTAAATCACATAATACCTTATTAAATTGCAATGGCCCTATATTACAAGGAATCGTAAAACTCCCTGGATCTTGGATCTTCTGGGGCAACTTCCTTTGTAGAATAGCAGAACATTCTTCAGTTAACAGTATCGTTCCATGATCTTCGAGCTTGCGCTTGTGAGTTAGGACGTCCTTCAAGAACTTGGCATACTGTGGCATCTGTTCTAGTGCTTCTGCAAAAGGAATGTTAATATGCAATTTCTTAAAAATTTCAAGAAACTTAGCAAATTGTTTTTCTGCAGTTTGATTCTTTAGTCTTTGAGGAAATGGAATTGGAGGAACATAAGGGTTAGGAGGTGTATAAGGTTTAGAGTCTCCCTCTTTAGAACCATCCTCATTCGACATGATTGCTAAGTCATCTGCCTTACTCTCCTTTGACTCTTCTTTCTTCTTTTCCACTTCTTGAAGTCGTTTTCCACTACGAAGAGTCACGACATAGAGTTGCTCTCTAGGATTTTGCTCTATATCACTAGGTAGTTTTCCTTGAGCTTTCTCCTTTATTGCATCTGCAAATTGCCCCATTTGAACTTCCAAATTATGAACGGAAGCTTGATTAGTCTTAGCCACTTGATCAATTTTTGCATCTAGCTTGGACAGATATTGCATGATAGCCTCCTCAAACTATGGCTTCTTTTCTTGAGTCGGAGGTAAGTGTTGTGGAGGTTGCTGTGGGAGGTGCGATTGCTCCTGCTGAAATGGTGCTCTATTTTGTTGGAAGCCCGGAGGTACTCCCTGCCTTTGCATATTCTGATCTCTCCAAACAAAATTTGGGTGGTTCCTCCATCCCGGATTATAGGTGTTTGAAAATGGATCATTCCGTTGGGATGGTCCTTGTCGCTGAGCTCCCATATACTTTGCTTCTTCCAGCATAGAAGGATGGCTACCTGCATTCATACAGAAATTAGTAGTATGCCCGTGCATTCCACAAAGTGCACATACCTCTCTAGTGGCACTCCCTTCTCGAGTCATCAACAGGCTAACTTGGTTAGTTAGCTCTGCTAGTTTTGAAGCAATGTCAGGTTGAGTGTGGATTTCATGAACTGCAGCTCTTCTTCCTCTCACGAATTTTTGTTGAGAATTTCTTGCTAAATTCTCATAGATACTTTGCAGCTCTTGAGCATTCTTATCTCCTGGGTATCCACCTGTAGCAGTATCCACTAATGTCTGACACATCGGAGTTAGTCCTTCATAAAAAAACTGAGTGATTAACAAGAGAGAAAAACCATGGTGAGGACACTGAGTCAATAACAATTTAAATCTGTCCCATGCTTCATGAAATGCTTCTCCTTCTCTTTGTGTGAACGAACTAATCCTACTTCTATAATCCATAGTCTTTTGAGACGGGTAATATTTGAACATGAATGTCTCATAGACCTCATCCCAAGTGCTCATGGATCCTTCAGGTAAACCTAGTAGCCATTGTCTTGCATCCCCCTTTAAACAATACGGAAAGCATCTGAGCCTGAGTTCCTCTTCGGATAGATTGTTCAAGGGGAATGTTTGAACTGTACTGTAGAATTCTCATAGAAACCCCAAAGCGTCCTCAACCCCCAATCCATTAAACGTTGGAAGTAGATGAAGATGGAAGTTTTTCAACTCATAGTTCCTTGCAGCATTGCCTAGCCTAATACATAATGGATTGGTAGCAATGGCGGGCATCTGTAAATCCCTTAATCGAGGATAGGCCGGGTTATTGACTCTTAAGGGAACCAATGGTTGTAACAGATTTTCTGGCCCATCATCATATGCGTGATTTTCTCCATTATTGCTTCAGCCCTTCGATTAGCTCGATTTCGCCTGCAAGTACGCTCAATTTCTGGATCAAAGGGTATTAAATCCACAGTACGGTTTCTAGGCATGCACCACTTAAAATTTATCCACAATATGCACACTTGAGAGAATAAAAAAAAAAAATCAAATTAAAGTTAAAATCAAAAGAAGAAAATTTTAAGTTACTAATCCCAGGCAGCGGCCAAAAAGTTGATGACCAATTCGGAGCACTAGCAAGTGTACTAGATCTCGTGTATAGTAACAAGGTCGTCCCACAGAGATTAGAATTAAAACTCATTCCAATAAAATTAACCCTAACTTGAATTAACAGAAAATAAAGATTTCAATGATTTTGGTCTTGGAAAATTGAATTTAAATAACTAAATTAACACTTCTTCCTGGATAAAGATTATAACGAGATGATCTAAGGCACATTTCACTAGATTAACTCTTATATTACTAACGTGACCAGTTATTCTAGAGTGTACCTTATCAGTTAATCAATGTCCGAAATTAACCAATATCCTCTTTCAAGGCATATTAATTCTATTCCTCCAAATAACCCAACTATATTTCTATGTTGAATTCAATTCAAAGGAACGCATTCAAGAATACGACATTATAATGATCACACAAACCATGCAAATATATTTCTATTTCACATGTGATTTGTGGTCTGATTACCTGTCCTAATTAACTAAGTCATCTTTCAAATTTTCCTAGTTAATGATAAATCAATCTGAATGGTGATCTGGCATTCAATTTCTTTGAGTACAATAATAAGGCAAAGACTCAGTAACACTCTTCAAATACCGGAATCACAGGATAACATAATAATTAATACTAGCTACATCAAGGCCTTAGAATAAGAACTTAATACATAATTGAAGAGAAATTCAAGAACAAATTAAAAGAGAGAGTATGAGAAAACATCACAGTATACTAATTCAATCTCCAAGTTTGTCCACGAGTAGCCTCCAATATGTGTTCAACAATGGAAAACCCTCTCAAAATTACAAAAAAAAAAAAAAACCCTAGGAAGATAATACCTAAAGCTAATGTGAAAAGAAACTGAACAAAATTCGTCCCTAATGGCTTCCCCCTCCAAAATTCTCTCTTTTCGTCTTTTATCTTCACAGTAGGCCACTGGAGAGTTCAATCCGGCCCCTGATTGGTGAATCAGGCGCCGGATTTAACTCTCCTCAGGAGATCTTTCAAAATTGCTTTTTCAGCCCCGCAACTTGTATGCTTTTTCATTCAAGTCCCTAGAAAAATCAAATAACCACAAAAGACAGTAAATTGTCCAAATAAACCTCATATTGCATTAAATTATAACATGATCTCTCCAAAATTCACCCAAAATATTCAATGCAATATCACTACATCAGTAGGTGTTGTGCAAAAGTGGGCAACTTGACCACTAAGTCGTCAACGTAAACTTCCATGATTTTGCTGATGAGGTTATGGAAGATGAGGTTCATAGCTCTTTAGAATGTTGCTCCAGCATTCTTTAATCCAAAAGGCATTACTATCCATTCGAATAGACCAATAGATCCTAGGTAATGGAAAGTCATCTTCTTAGTATCTTTTTCAACTATGAGTATCTGGTTGTATCCGGAGTATCTGCCCATAATGCATAAGAATTAGTTTCCTGCAGTGGAATCTTCCAGCATATCGGCCATCGGCATGGTGTACTCATCCTTTGAGGTGGCTAAATTCAGATTTCTAAAATTAACGCAGATTTGCAGCTATCCGCTCTTGTTAATAACGGGCACAATATTGGATACCCAATCTGCATATCGGCAGGTACGAATGAAGCCACAACGAAACAACCTCTCAATTTCTTCCTTAATCCTGGGTAAGAGAGCAGGATTGAAACACCAAGCAGGCTGTTTGTGAGGCCTAAAACCTTCTATGATTGGCAAGCAATGTTCTACAATGCCTCTATCCAGTCTTGGCATCTCTTGATAATCCCACGTGAAACAGTCTTTGCACCTGTGAATCAGTATCGTTAGTGTACTCCGCTAATCAAAAGTTAAACATAAGCTTACCTTTGTGGCTCTGTTCTCCCCAGGTTCCTCGATGTCTACTTTTGTTAACAGGTCCTGAGCAATGAAGTCAGGAGCATGCCGAATGTCAGGGTCCTCTATTTTTGGACATTGATCCTTCAACCCTTTTGTTGTGATCTGGTTATGAGTCATGGTAAGCTTGGAGTAATAGCTTGGGTCAAAAGTAGATCGGTAGAATACTGCCTCATTCATGTGCACTTTGCAAAAAATAGATTGGGATTGGCTGGTATCCTTTTTACTTGTTCTCCATCCCAAATCAACATCATTTGGTGAAGCGTTGATAGAATGCAGTGATTCACATGAATTTCCATACCAAGTAAGACAAAGTATGCCGGTTTTGCCGTGATTATAAAGAAAACAATCTTACTAATCTTGGAACCTACGCCACCTCAAAAGTGATAACCCCTTCTGCCCTGGCAGCCTTCCTAGTGAAATTTAGCATTTGTACATCAATAGGAGTTAGATCGTGGTAATCCTTACCCAACTGCCTTAGAGTTGCCAATGGCATTACGTTCAACACAGCTCCTCCGTCAATAAAAACTCGAGAGAAAGGTCTTCCGTTGATGTGTGCCTTAATATACAGCGGTTTGAGGTGATTTGAATGTTCTATCGTGGGAATTGGAAAGAGCATCCCTTCCGATAGCACTTTAAACTCGATGAGCTCGATAGCCACTTCTTCCATTGCATAGTAATCCTTTTCTATTGCTTCTTGCTCGGCCTTAGCTCGGAATTGTGACGGAAGAATGTTGAGTATATTCTGACTCGTGAAAGCACATACCTGTTTCTCTATCCATTCTTCCAACGCTTACTTCTGCTTAGGCCGTCTCTTTTGTTCACATCATTTTTGAGCTTTTGTGAGGTGGGAAAGATGGTTTGGGAAGAATGACGCTTTGTGAGGCACATGTACTATAAATTTCGCATCCATCCCCTGGAAATAGGACGAGAAGGTTGAAACTGTAAGTCGGGTGAAAATTGACGGCTGACCATCTAGCCTCTAGAACGTTAGTTTGTTTCCTTCCAATTGCTTCTTGATGGTAGGGTCTCCTAACTCCACGTCCTTTTCGCATGTCTGCACCTTGCTTTCATCTGCTATTAGAAATGAGTCTGTATCAACTAGGGTTTCCTCCCGCTTGTCAGCAAATCTTACCCTTCCTTCTTGCAAAGCCTTATAGATTGTGTTCTTGAAAAGCACACAGCTATTAGTATTATGGAAAAACGAATTGTGCCACTTGCAGTATTTCTTGCCCTTCAATTCCTCTGGCCCTGGAAGTTTGTGACCGAATGGTAGATGAATCTGCTTGTCTTTAACTATTTGATCAAATATATGTTCAGCCCTGGATACATTGAAAGTATATGTGGACGGCCCTGTAGGAGAAGCTTCTTCCTTCCCTTTGCCAGGCTTCAGGAAAGGGCAACTGTAAGATGCACCTTTTACTAATTTAGCTGCCATCGCATCTTGCACTTCTTCCTCATTATCAGTAACATCATCCACTACCGATATTATGGTTTGTCCTTGAGAAAACTTGACTGACCGCCTTTTCTCTTTCTCCTTGATCATTTCTTCTATCCTGACGGCTTGAAATAGCAACCGAGATAGATCGGAGAAATCCTATAAGATAAAGGCGTTCTTTGAGTTCCAGATGCATTCTACTGATGGCTATCCGGCACACTCCATTTCCGGTAATTGGGTGGCGTATTTAGCTTTAGTTTATCGGAAGCGCTCGATGAAGTCTACAACACCTTCGGAAGATCTTTGTTTAACTGCCACAAGATCATCTATGGACACCTCGGGCGCTGGTTTAAAGAAATGCTCATGGAAGATTTGTTCCATATCGGCCCATGTATGCACCAAACCAGGCTTCAGATTTGCATACCAAGTGAATGCCGCTCCTGTTAAGGATAAAGAGAATAATTGCAACTTATGCTAATCACTATTTTCGAAGTCTCCACATTGTTCTGTGAACTTCCTTATGTGCTCTATAGTGGACTTGTTATCTTTTCTAGAGAAAGTGAAGAATTCTGGCAACTTAAATCCCTGAGGTAGTACTGCCACAGAGTTTGCTCATTCTGGGTAAGGCTTCTGATACACTGGAAGATCTTTGGCTTGTCAATGCACAACCTCCGTTATTAAGTTGACATCGGTTGATGGCATTGGTTGTTAAGTCTGCACGAGGGAACCTACCATAGTAGGTCGAGATCCCTGTACGGGAAATGAAGCCATCTCCGGATACTCTGTACCCTGCAGTAGGTAAACCATCATCGTAACAGGATATACAGTCGGGACGGTTGTTATGTAACTCTGGGGTCCTCCATACGACAAACCACATTCCTGTTTGGAGCAGTATTCTGGTAATAAAACATCTGTGCTCCCACCGGCACTTGGGTTGCTGCAATCGGATATAGTGGAGTCTTTCCTAGGAAAGGTTCCGTCGGAATCGCGCCAGGTGCATTTACCCCTGGATTTCCTTGGTGCCCCCTAGGCATCGGCATAGACTGCTCTCGGTGCAATAACTACACTAAACCATAAGAAGGTGCAACAAATAATGAGAGAGGAGGATACACACTTGCCTGAGGTGCCCTCTGAGCATTTTGCCTTTGTTCAAAATTATGAAGCTCGTTCTACAGCAAAGGTCAGAATACTATGGCGAACTGTGGAATAAGGCTCTGAATAAGTTCACTTGTGCACTGCTCCATAGCCTGTTGTATGGCGGTCAGAGAAGTGGGTGTCAATTGGGACACCTAGGGAGGAGACAAAGTCTGCACTCCCTGTTGCTCATGGAGAATAACTTGGGTGCTCCCGAATATTGTCATAATAGGATCAAAAGCTCCTCGTAAGGTTCAAATAGTAGGCCGATCGGATCATTCTGATGAAGGCCCTGAGGATTGCTACTGAGAATTAGCCATAATATGTCCTGAATGCAATTACATGCAACAACCACCCTTCCGGTCCCATTGGGTGTGCCAAGTTATGTTGCCTTACGAAAAGGGAGCCGATAGAAGCGTCGATCGATTGCTCTTTCGATGAACATAAAGAAGTTGGATGGAGAAATGAATGAATGAGCCGGACCCTTTAAGAGAAGTGGGTTCCTTGAACTTACTATAAAAAGGGTCCAATTAGGTAAAAATATTGCCTGCAAAAGCAAAACAGAACTGAATATGATGTATTTCGATAAAAATGATGAATGAATACAGTAACTCGATAATCAAAGTAACATCAAATGGAAAATCTGTGATCAAAGGAGTAAAGAAAAACTGTAAACAAAGCTGTAGACGAAAGTAGCGAAGAAAGCTGTAAAAATGCGGATAAAATGAATGAAAAACTGGAAAAAATTCGATAATTTGGTCTGAGATAAGTGTTGGTGTCTTCAATCTGGGATTCTTGCTTGCTTTATACTCGCCATAGTGCAATTGCCGACTTTCAAATATGGAGCAAATCCCGCTTTGTGGCCCATTTTTTACAGCTGAAAACGGTAACGTCCTGCCGATCATGCCGAGTTATGTGGGTGATGGTTCATCGGCTCTTGATTCCAATGTTGACCAGGTACAACTACTGAGGACTTTCCTGGACGTCATCGTTTGTTTGACAGCATTCGTATCGGCTTCGATTGAAAGTTACCATTGCAACGAATCGGCTAAAAATGACGTCAACACAAATATAATAATAATAATAATAATAATAATAATAATAATAATAATAATAATAATAATAATAATAATAATAATAATAATAATAATAATAATAATAATAATAATTATTATTATTATTATTATTATTATTATTATTATTATTATTATTTCATTGTATATTTTATAAATTTAATGTTATCACTCAAGTGTTACATCTATGGAAGGTAAGTGATTTTTTTCAATTTTTAGATGGTCCAATTGATAATACATAAAATTCAATGACAGCTTGTGTTATTGGTATTATTATTGGCAATATGTATAATTGGAAGGATAAATTTGTAACATTTTGTATTTTTTAGTTTTTATCTGTAAACCCCCTAGCAATGCATCAACCTTTTTTTTTTTTTTTTACTTTTGTTCTTGTCATACATATTATGTAGAGTAGTTTAAGTATTGAAGAAAAGTAAGAATTAAGTCATGTTATGATGAGTGGGGTCAATTGAACTCCACTAAAAATTTTAAAAATCTCAACCTATCTTTTATAAAAAATTTTATATGACACCATCTAGGTTGGCATTTTTTTTAATACTGTTATTTAAACTAAAAAATTGATCTCTAAAAAATTGATCTAATACAGATGAATTTTATTTTTAAAATTTAAAATTTAATTATTTATTCAAATAGATATTGACTTTTTGAATTATAATTTTTTTAATAAAATTTAAAATTATCTTTACATTTTCTTAAAAATACTATTTTATAATCTCAATCAAAGAAATCGAAACTCCTTCATTCCACCAATTGTAAAATTGCCGAGTGAAATTTGACATCATCCTAGCTTTTGGCTTGAAAAAAATCACAAAATTTTATCTAAATTGCTCTTTCAAGACAAACGAAAGAAAAAGAGAAGGACAAGTTGTAAAGAGTGGAGAAGGAGTGTTGAAAATTTAGTTGAAAAAAATAGAATAATCTTTTTTTTCTTTTTTTACAATTGTGATGCCTGAATTATGAATTTGTGGATGACACAGATTCACTCAAAGTAAATGTAAGGCGAGTTCAAAGGTTACAACTCTACACAATTAAGAAATAGACTTTTTAAATATTTTTTATGTTGAATTATTGATACTATAAATTAAATTATTTCAACATTTATTAATTATCATATGCACTTTAAGAACAAATTAAAAATGTTATCTCTACTTACAAAATAAACATGTTACTCTAACCCTAAATACTAACAAATTTATATTTGGTACTTTCTCTTAACATGTTTTAGTTAGATTATTATTATTTTTATTTATAATATTTTTATTAAAAAAAATAATATTCAATAATTTATATCTCTTATTAGACAGATAGTTCGATGACGATGTTATACAATGAGTTAAGACAATTTAATTAAAATGGAGGTGTGTGACTGATATTTGTGTAATCATAAAGTGAAAGTTATATATAACAGTTGTAAGATCTGCTTTGTTATATGGTATGCAATATTGAATAGTTAAAATATGTTATATTCACAAAATGAAGGTAATGAGATACATATGTGTATGGTAGATGTGTGGGCATACTATAAATGATAGAGTGAGAAACGAGATCATTTAGAAAAAAAAAAAAAAGGAGTGGCATCTATTGAGAACAAATGAGAAAAAAAAACTTTCGCTAGTTTAGATATATATATAAAGAAGATCGAACGATACTCCTGTTTAGAGAATTGAGGGATGGAGGCAGGATAGAGTGAACAGAGATAGAGGGGCCTAAAATAATATATATAGAGATGGTTATAAGAGATATGTTTTTATAAGATTTAAATGAAAATATGACAGTAGATAGAAATAAGTAGAGGGACATGATTCATGTGAATGACCACATGTAACTTTGTATTGGTTATGTAGTTGACCCCAAATTTTTTAGAACTAAGGCTTAGTTTTTTATTATTTATTTGTTTTTAACTATAGACATTTTTTTTTAAATATAAAAGTTGTAAAAAATCACTAATCAAACTCCAAGAAAGTTATTCATAGTATTGACCTCCTTAGTCATGACTCGGGTGGTAGTAAAGAAGAAAGGTGGAGAGGAAATCTATAACACCCCACTACCTTGGCCCAACAGGGCCGGGGATGTTGCCCCATCCAAAGAACAAGGGGTCTTTATAACTGGAACACACAAACGAAAATAAAATAATACTTTAAAATTAAAACTTATTACAACCCAAAAAATTCAAGAACAAATCCAAAATAAATTGTTCACTATCATCTCTCAAAGCAACATATAAAATAAACAACAAGAGTCTTCAAGTAGGCAACATTCTAGCTACTCATCCCCACAGCAGGATCGACCTGAAATATGGTATAAAAGGTAATGGGATAAAAATCTCAGTAAGTCCGTGTGTGCTTTGAGTGTTCAGGTAAAACAGTTCATGTATGCAAGTTTTAAAAACTTCATAAGAAAAAGTATTGGCAAACATTAGACAATGTTAAAAATAATGAGTGGCATTTTTCTTTTCTAACCATACATGTGCACAATAAAATCAACCACTTGAAAGGGCGACCATGTGTTACCGCACGTTGGGCCCTATGACCATACAACGGTCAGAATGCCACATTTTGTGCAGACTAACAAAAGGTAGGTGTATGGCCTACCGGGTAAGATACTCATCCTTCTCTACACCTAAACATACCGGTTGTCCACTCTGGAAACACACAGTCCACATGATCGAAACTTGCTTGCTCGGACCGGCATGACTAAGTAGTATTGTCCTTCTCCAAGTTGAGTTCATCTTCTGGAGGTGGCCTTCTACTAGAAGACTCGCTCTTGCCCTTCAAAACTAGTACTACTAGCGTACCTTTATTGAGTACTTAACGTTGTTTGTCCCACTTGAGAGAAAACTGATAAAATATTGTTTAATTTGGAAATAGCAATTAAGGGTTTCTAAAGTTCGTGTCAAACTTGGTTTTAGAAAAAGTTTAGTGTTTGAGTAAAACTGCTTGTTGATTCCAAATGATTTGATTGAAACAAAAAGGAAATAGTCCTTAATTGCCTTTACCAAATGAGTGTTCACACACTTCGCATTTGGCTTGCCATAGTAACCCTTTTGTCATCAAATAAGTTTTATGCAGGAGCTTACCTGATCCTTTGCTTGAGCTAATTCAAAGATCTTCCAAAGTCAACCTAACCCCACCTGGGGTAAATACAAGCCATATGGTTAAACTCAAGCTATATTCGCTTCCATAAATAATCATAGTTCAACTTATTACAATCATGACCCTAATGTCCTATGCTTTAAGGCTAGATGATAAAGGTTTTTGTAAAAGAAGTCTAACTTGATAAGTGAAAATAACTAGGGGTTGTAAAATAACTACTAATAAGTTATAGGTTCAAATATAAATCTTTGTTATTAATAAACCAGGGTTTATTTGATGAAGAATCCTAAGTCCTAGATGATATTATTAAAATAAATAATAAATATTACTAATCTCTTAATTAATAATTAATAGTTAGAAAATAATTAATAAATAAAATTAATAATAAGTATATTTTAATAAATTTTGATCAAAAGATAATAAATAAATTTCAATAGTATTTATGAATATATGGCCTACAAGATTAATATTTTACCTATTATTTTATTATTATTATTATTTATATAAAAGGCTTTATTTAATAATATTAATATATATAAATATTTACATCTATTATTTTTAATAAAAGATATCATTTATTCGGCTAAAATCTCACTATTTCATGTAATATTCCAACTCCAAGGCTTCCTAGGGTTTTCGAAATTGTTGAGGGAAAATATTGTTTTAATTTTGATTAACGTAATAAAATTGACTAATTAAAATATCTTAGGATCAACAAGGTCATGATCATAATTCTCCTATTGCTAACAATAGTCATGAACATAAAATCCAACATCAATCATCAAACCATTCCATTCATGAATAAATGCTTAAATCCATACCTACTAGCATATGGCTAAATCTCTACTAAGCATAATCATATACATGGCTTCAACAAGAATACAAGAACATAAAACCTTATTCACCAAAGGTGACATAATATCTATCATTCTTAATCATCCATACTTACTCACGACATGAAGAGCATGCAACAAACCACAAAATATTATAACACTCAACCATGACAAAACATTCCCATGCTCCAATCTCAACTCCTTCATACAAACACATACTCAATCTCCAATCATATTCTATCCTTTTCTAATAACATCTAAGAGACATGATTTTTAGAATTGAAAAGAGGGTTAAAGAGAAATACTTGGTTGATGTCAATCTTATTGAAGATCCAAGGAGGTCCACATGCGTAGGAGACTTGAATTGTCCAAGGAAGAAGAAGAGAAATGGTCATGGTTGAAATAACCATTTCGGCCTAGAGAGAGAGAGAGAGAGAGAGAACATTAGTATATTATGTTTAAAGAATAAAGGAAAAAAGATGATCAAAATCGTTCTTGGTTACCTTGAGAGAGTTCTTGAATCTTCAAGAAAAATTCTAGTTTTTGATCCGATAGCAGAATTTTGTTTTCAATGTTTGATGTTATAAAATATAGAAATGGACTCTAGAGGGTGAGTAGACGTGATCTGGAGTTTTTGGAAGGGATTGGAGGTGTTTGGAGTGGTCTTAGGCTTGGAGAATGGTCGTGTGTTCTTGGTGTTCTTGGAGAAATGGAGAGAATGGAAAGAAAGCTGGACGAATTTTGCTAAAAGATGTTGGCCAAATGGCTAGGGGATTCTTGTGATTGAATTTTCAGATTAGGGAGAAGTGGGAAATCTGATCATTTGAATTTCAAAAGGAGTAATTCATGGAGTGAGTTAAGGTAGAAGATATGGTAGAGTGGTTTGATTGATGGAGGTTCTTTGGAGCTGCTATGGCCGACTGGATTTTGCTGAGATGAATGAGGTTTGAAGAATCTATAGGGTGGCTGAAATTTTGAGTGTAAGGGTGGGATAATTTCTAGTTATTTGAAGCTTAATTCATGGAGGTTTTCATGGAGTAATTTGCTAAAATTTTGAATTCTAATTGGGAACTTGATTGGAGTAATTGATGGAGGAAATTAAGGAGTGGCTATGGTGTTCATTTCATGTAGATCAATGGAGGAGGTGATGAAGTTCAGTTCATGGCTGACTAAGGTTGGTTTCATAGAAAATTGAAGTGAGTTTCGGACAAGGTTTGAAGAGGGAGCAAGGCTAAAATTTCTGGTTATTCATTTGAATGGTTTGTTGGAATTTTTGTACAGTTTTTTTCTACAATGCTCCAGCCGACTTGCAGTGAGTTTGAAGAGGTATTGGAGGGTCCTTTAAGGCTGGTTTCCAACCTTCTTTATGGTCGAAAGATAGAGTTAAATTACTGGTTTGAAAGGTAGAAGAAACAGCTTGGTTTTTGGCCTGCCATGCTGCGAAACTATCCAGGATTTTTTTTCCTGGTTTGCACAGCTTTGTGTAGTCCGATTTTTGGCCAAGGATTTCGGTCTTCAAGCTGAACAAGTTGGCTATTTTTTTGACAGTATTTGAGTGAGAAACATGGCTAAAGTTTTCGAAAGTTGGTCTGACCAAGAAGCTGGAAAATTTCTAGATTGTACCATGAAGAAGATGAATACTTATGGAGTGAAATTTGAAGGTTTAACCATGGAGATTAATTCTCTTGGGAACCTTCCTTAACTCTTTCCCCATTTTCAGCCAATACTCTATCCTCTAAGTGTCATTTTCGAGATTCTAAGGTTAATAAACCTTGCTGAATTATCTAGAAATAAAAATGGCTTTGGATAAATTGAACAACTTAATTGATAAAGAATTAAGGTAAGCTAGATAGTAGAAAGACATGAATCCTTTAAGAATTCTTTTAAGGCACAAGAATAGGACTAGAACATTCCCTTCATGTCTCCCCTAGGACAACACTCCTAGTTCTACTTATGGGATACAAAGGCTGAAAAGTCCAATCCATAAATAAAATAAAATTATTCATGCTAAATCTTAAATGATGGGATTTGAACTCAAGACCTTAAGGATTAATTCCAAAGTTCTAACCACGAAACCACAACAACTCTTGTTCTTATTTTCTTTCCCAAATACTCTTCCTATTTAATCTTCAAGCTATCTCCCCATTTTTGACTTCAAGTAAAATTACCATTTTACCCTTCAATAAATACAACTAAACCTTCTAGACTATAAGTCACAATCCAAAAGCACATATAAGCATTCAAAAATATATTTATGCATGCAAGAAAATATGATATGCATCCTGACCTCCTTATTCTAGGGTTGGTTTTAGTTGGGGTTTCACAAAATCTCATAATTTTCTTTCTTTCTTTCTTATTTTTTTCCTATTTTTAAGTTTTTAGATAATAATAATAATAAAAAAAAGGTGATAAGATTTGCCTTAAAAAGGAAGTGAAGATTTGGAGTAGCGGTTAGTTTTTTTTAAAAAAAACTGTCAAATAAATTTTAGATATAATTGAATAATTGTTATTGAATATAATAAACTCCTTGTCAAATGAATGCAATAAGTACAAATTAAAACTTAATTGAGATATTTCTTTTAAAAAACTCATTCAAGATATATAGTATATATCTTGTATTATCACTTGTTAAAATAATTTTACTCTTTGTTTGACTCTATTTAAGTTTTTTTTCTCCTTTTCTTTTTCCATCCTACATATCCAAAATGTGGCTAATTTTTTTATGAAGTGAAGGAACAAGGGTATTTAGAATATTTTTTTCAATATTCCGAAATTTATTTTGCTTCTTTTACTCATAGAGTCGCTTAGCTATTCTGTGTAGGCTTATGCATTTGGTGTACGGTTCGATTTTCGATTTTAAATTTCGGTTTTTTATTTTTTTTACCATAATCGAACCGAACCGAACACCATAAAAAACTGAAACAACCGAGCTGAAATTGTTTCAGTTCGGTTCGGTTCAAACTGAAATTTGTTGAGCAACAGTGACCACCTAATGAGAAAGACAGATTTCATAATTTTCATTAACAAACCAATCAAATGAATCAAGTCTTTCAAACAATAACTACCAGAATCTAAAAGCACAAGAAGAAAAATGCTGCAGCAGCAGCAAATGCAATTTTCAACCAGTTAACAACTAAATTCTTGCAAATTGACAATGTTGGGATGCATGGTATTACCACCTGTAGTAAAGAAACCAACCTCACCTCTAAATGTATGCAATGCCATTATAGTGATTAAAAGCAACGAATCACATTTCTTCTAGACTAAATTTGTTTCATAACAAATAGAAATAGCCTTGAGCCAACAAGGCTATTGTTTAATTTAAAGTTACTTTAACACAAATTAAAGCCTTCACTTTTTCACCAATCACACCAACCAATCACAAATTATGCTCACTACACCAGCACAAACTCCACACAAATTCAATTGGCTAAACTAAAATCGAACAAAATAGAATAATCAACTCAACCCAACCCACTTTAAGATTAAACAAATAAACTTCATGCAGTAATTCAGCTCAACAACCCACAGTGGACTCAATTCAACCAATCTCAATTCCACCCTATCAAAACTAATCATTAATAATAAAAACACATGCAATATTATAATCCTCCAAATCAACCGACAAACAATAATATAGTCCACTGAACACCACCAAATCCAATGTTGAGATAGCTAAGCAAGTTGAAGATCGTTATGGGCAATGAGAAAGACAGATTTCATTAACAAACCAATCAAATGAATCAAGTCTTTCAAACAAATCAACTTAGCTAAACTTTAACAAACCAATCAAATGAATCAAGTCTTTCAAACAAATTAACTTAGCTAAACTTTAACACAAATTAATGCCTTCTCTTTTTCACTAATCACACCAACCAATCATAAATTATGCTCCATAAACCACCACAAACTCCGCACAAATTCAAATTGGCTAAACCAAAATAAAAAAAAAAAAATAGAACATCAACTCAACTCAACCCACTTTAAGATCAAACAAATAAACTTCATGCAATAATTTAACTCAACAACCCACAATGAACTCAATTCAACCAATCTCAATTCCACCCCATCAACAACCATTAAAACTAATAATTAATAATAAAAACACATGCAGTATTATAATCATCCAAATCAACCAACAATATAGTCCACTGAACACCAATACCAATAACAATAACTCTAATAGTTCAATCAACCACAGTGTACATTAACATAGTAAAATGAAGGCTGTAGAAGATTTCACCCAACAACTTTCCAGATTCCAGTAGCAACTCTGAGTCTCCAACTCCCAGAACCAGAGGACTGCAAAAGATAGCAAACATGTCATAATATGATTTTGAGGTAAAACAAGAGAAATAGCAGCAAGAGGCAAACATGTAGAGGCAAATAAAAATAGTAGAGCTACAATTAATTCACAATAGGCAAATTAAGATAAAAGAAAACATCTCATAATATGATAAATTTGCCTAAAAATCTGATATTTAGGCTTAACTTTAAAGAAAAATAGCTTACTTGAATTCTCAATAGCTTAAATTCTTTTCAAAGATCAAGAATGGTTGATTCATGACCACTTTTTTTGCAAATTCTACAAAAAAAATTAAAGAAAAAGTTAGAAATCATATTAAGATATAAATAAATATATATTTACAAGCATTAAAAAGCTAAAATAAAACATGAAAAATAGATTACCATTATCTATTTTTTCTAGAATATAAATGTCTTCTTCAATATTAACAGGTTTTGCTTCATTGTGCAACTAATCTTTAGCACACATAAGATATTGCACCATTCTTGGAGTCAAAGAATTTCTAAATGTGTCAAGAACACGACCTCCCATGCAAAAAGCTAACTCGAAAGCAACTGTAGAAACTGGAGTAGCCAATATATCACGAGCCATTTGAGCAGCTATAGGGAATCTTGGAGCATTAAGCTTCCTCCACTTCAGGATATCAAATTCAACCTCATCTTTTTCTCTTTCTTCACCAAGAAACTTATCTAATTCATTTTTTGTATCAACCCCTCCACCCTCATTAAGAAACATATCATACTCATGCCTAGTGTCTACTTCTAAATTTCGCCTTTTTATTAATGGCTTAACTGAAACTTGAAATTGAACTAGAAGATCCACTTGGTGATGGTTGTGGTGAGCTATAACATACTTCAGAACCATTCAACCACTTGTATTCTTCAAATAGCTCATAAATACCTTCCTTCACCTTATCCACAAAATCAATATTATCTAGATACATCTTTTGAATCACCCACCCAACATAATGCAATTTAAATCAGGGATCAAGAATAATTGCGTAAAATATAATGAAATTTATTTTTTCACGATTCCCCCAATACTTATTATATTTATTTCTCATTCTCCTTGCCATTTCACTCAACTCACCATCATCACTGAATTCCCAAGTATTCAACAATTTAACCATATCACTGAGTTCATGAAGCACTTGATTTGAAGTCACATATAATGAGCCAGAAATATGCAATGTAAGTTCATAAAAGTGACCCAAAAACTTCACAAAACGTGAAATATTACTCCAATCTTCCTCACTAGGCAGCCCATCATGATCAACCAATAGGTCAAATTTAAAATGTGGATCTAAATCTTCAAATCTTTCAAAGGCTTTTGCAAGACTCAAAGCTGTATTTAACATCAAATAAGTTGAGTTCCATCTAGTGGGAACACCCAAGCATAATAACCTCTTGCTTTCTATCTTTTCCATTTCAACACACTCCTTAAACTTTTTCAACCTACTAGGTGACTGCCTTATATACCTAATAGCTGCTCGAACACGACCAATGGAATGAGAAATCTCTTTCAAACCATCACTCACAACAAGATTTATTATGTGTGCTATACACCTTACATAAAGATACTTACCCCCAAGCAAATTAGTATTCCAATTAGAGAATCTTTTTTTCAAATAACTAACTGCAACATCATTGGAGTTCGTATTATCAACAGTCATTGAAAAATCATTTACAATCCTCTAATCAAGTAAGCATTTTTTCCACCCCTTTTCCAATCGCCTTACTTTTATAACTGTCTATTAGACAAAAAATTAGAATCCATTTATGCAATACCCAATCATCATCTATGAAATGAGCAGTGAGACACGTGTAATTAATTTGCTTTTCAGAAGTCCATGAATCAGTGATAAGACAAATTCTATTAGATGAATGTCTAAAAAAACCCTTCAATTTTATTTTTTCTTCCAAATATATGTCATAACAATCCCTTATAATGGTAGTTCTAAATGAAATTTGGAAAGATGGGCAAGCAATAGACATGAAATTTCTAAATCCTTCTTTTTCAACAAATGAAAATGGTTGCTCATCCACAATAATCATATATGTATATGCCTTTCTAGTATCATTTTGATAAAACCTCCAAGTAACAATCGAACCACCTTTACCACTATGTGCAAATGAGTGAGAGTGTGGTTGTTGTTTTAGTTGGGTTTCATGAGGTTCATTGTTCTATGGGCTTTTCAAACAGCCCTTCATGTGTTTTTTCAGTGAAGTGGTACCATTTATGGAAGGATTAGCAGCATAAGAAAGACCGCAATAATTGCACCGTGCTTTTTTTTCTCTATCCTCAGTTGTATATTTGGTAAAATAGGACCATACAATTGATTGAGGTGTCATTTCCTTTCTTTTCTTGGAATGTTGTTGGTTAATATTTGAAGTGTTAGATCCTTCATGACTTGGCGGGTCATCTTATGAATTGCTCCTTGTGTTTATAGGGGCACTGTCTGCTTGATCTGACATCCTATAAAATAAGGAATACTAATCTTTGTCAAATTAGGCAAATTAACAAGTCTTTGTCTAACTAACCAAGTGGCGGGGATGATTTAACATGCAAACAAAAGTGGCATATATGGAGCCTGATCTAATAGCGTACAGCTAGAGAAAAATATGCCAAACAAATGTGCACTACTGTGTCTTGCAACAGTAATAACAAAAGAGATGACTTCAAGGCAAAGAATGAGTAGCGAACAAACAAGAAGAGATGATTGTCTGAATGTAATCCCCAAAAATAATGAAATAGGATTAAAACCAAATAAGAGGAGAAGAGTTGGGACAAAGAAAGATGGAATTGAGCAAATGAAAGCAACATTTCATTCAGATTACTTAAGATGATTAAATTGTAAAATTGTAAAAGCAAATATAGTTATCTTTTCAAATATTTAATTTAACATTTGTTTTCTTGGAGTAATCAATTATTAAATAACATAGTTATTGAAAACTATTTATCTCTAGATCATACTTATCCCACAATTTGATGAACCTAACATCACGGAACTGTTCTGCCTTTATCCTCCAAACCCCAAGTCTTCCTCTGTTTCCACATGTCAACAATGCCAATCTAAGGCACAAATGGTGCTATTAAGAACCTAAGTCCCAAAAGCACATCCCAGATCTAAAATTATATATATATATATATATATATATATATTCAATGTGATTCATCTCAAACTAGAGTGCAGGAACATAAGTTTTCACTTTATCCCTTGCTATAACTTATACAAAATAAATAAATAACTGTGGCATGCTAGCATAAATAAACAATATGCCAGCGTAAATAAACAATTTACAAAAAAAAATAAATTAAGGTAGCAGAAGCATGTTCTTGAACAGAATGACAAAACCAAAACAAAATCAATTTCAACATCATGTTCAAACCTCAAGAGTTCCTTTGTAAGAGAATGAGAAAAAGTCCTTTTCTTGAGGATTCCACGAAAGCCAGGAAGCTGACAGGTTGCCGGAAGCACTTGGCACTGCAAAAGCTACGACTGTCAATCAGTCAGTGATAGAGGGGAAGTCGGCGACTGCGAGTAGGCAATGGAGAAGGAGAAAGGAAGGAAGTCTACACTCTATAGTGGTGGTGGAGGCGGAGGTGGAGGCGCAGCGTAGAGACTCAGAGACGGAGAGTGAGAGGAGAGCTAGGGAGGAAAAAATTGGGGAGAGGAGAGCTAGGGCGGATGGGCTTGGCTGCATGGGGTTGGGGTAGGGTTTTAATTAAATTATTTAAAATATATATAATATGTATTATTTTTCGATTTTACTGATTTTTTTAAATTAAACCCAAAACCGAATCTAAATTTTCAAGAAAATATGAAACCGAATCGAACCAAACCGAAAAAATTAAAAATTGAACCTAATTCTTAAATTCAGTTCGATTTGAAAATTTGAAAAAAAACCAAATAGTGCACACTTCTACACCTCACTTGAGGAGTCGTTGCTTGCAAACAGCGTGCATTATATTTGGAGATCGAAATTAAGGGAGAATTTCCTCTCGCAAGTGAAGTAGAATAATATCTCTTATCAGGGAAAAAGAAAAGAAAATAAAAGATGCTAAGCTGCATGCAATCGAAGAAGAACGTACAAAATCGAAGATCTGGACATTGCTGCAAGTGATCATCATTGGTGGGAATCCCTTGACTCTCTTCGAACCCTAGCAAGATTAAGGCCCAATTAGGGGAATTCCCAGCAAAAAGCAATCAATCATAGCTGAGGATTGAAACCCTAATTTGAGAATTTTGATTCGTTTGGTATAGTGGTTTCCTTAATCTCGTTAAATTTTTTCAATCTTATCTTTACCCTTCTTTGCTGGAGGATGATTTTTTTTTTTTTTTTTGGTGTCTTCTACCTTCCCTGTGCAAGTAAGTCTAGAGTCGATTTGGGCTCGGGATGGTCAATTGATGAGTCGGTTTGTCAAAGACCGCGAGTGTAATTTTGTGTACTGTCGATTGGACTACATTTTAGAGGGACGGTAAGGTCCTTTTTGCTACTCATTTTGTTGTTGGGTTCTTCCCATAGTTAATTTCATCTAGAAATCCCTTTTAGCTAATACTCCCCACTTGGTTGATCAGGATGATATAGTGAATTTAGGATGATTGATTTATGGGTCAATAAGATATGTCTACTCTATGTATGAATTAGAAAGTTCTAAAGTGATAGAGAAATGGTGCTAATTCTAAAGTGATAGAGAATTGATAGAGAAGTGGTGCCCATTGATCTCTCCTTAGTTGGACATGTTCCCCATTAATGATGTCTTTTGTTACTTCTAAAGTTTTTTTTCTTAATTTTTAATTCAACTTCTAATCCAATTGCTTGGATTCTTGAACTTTTACCCCAATGTCAATAGATGAGTGGCTTACTTCTTGTGAAGTTAATCCCTGGATGATCAAGTAGTGATAGTTCATGGTATGAAGCGCTCTTTTTTCGGTGGCCAACTGCATAAAGATGAATCTACAGGCACATATGTCAGGTCAACTTTTAGGCCAAGTACCAAATCAGTCAGGTGCTTCTTTGCCTGGGATACCCCAGCACAATGGAACTTCTCTTGCTCCCCAGATGTAGATGCCAGTTTCCCAACACAATACAGCACGTATAGATCCTGAGCTTGGGAGTGGACGCAGGTTTATGACTCAGAAAATGTAAGACATTTTGCATTTTATGTCTCTTTGTGACATAGTTTATTTATGTTATTTTCCCATTTGGGAGGGACTAATTACTTAGTTATGAGGCGATATGCGCTACCTGGATGTTGAGGAGAATAAAGTGTGGTAAGTTTTTCCATCAATTATATGCCTAGGTGTTACCACATGGCGCTGTCTGCTGTAGCACCCTATAATTTCTGTTTTTTGGGAGGGGAGATTAAATGATGTCAATAGAGAAGCTTTACTGTCTTTATATATTTAGACCTCTTTCTTATTGATGTCATTGAATGCTATATATAACTTGGGTAGTTACCCAAATATGTGCATTTATGTCCAAAAATGCAATTTTGAGCATACCCCTATTGATGCGTATGGATTTTAGTATAAAAATCACATAAAAACTAAGCGCATTCCCAATCATGTTTATATTAAAACATTAAACCCAAATTACATATATGAGCAAGCATACTCATCATTAACATAGCATAGGGTTCAAACGAGTGTCGATCCTCAAGGAACAAGTATACATTAATCACCTTTCTTTCATTGTTTAACTGACTCAATAGAGTTAAAACGAAATAAAAAGGAAAATAAAAGAAAATAAAAGAATATATACATGTTAAGGATGGAAAAGTATGCAATTCAAACCATTGTTTAGACAACCATGATTTTAAAGAACCCAACCTTTATCATAACCAATTATTCTCTTGGCATCATGAAGGATTAAAGTAGATTCACTTCTATGGTCAATCCATGAAATCACTACCTTCTAGATAAATTAGAATCACTCGGTCTCGTCTCAACTAATTCATCCAAAAGACACATTAAACACAGTCCTCAATTAAATTCCCTTGGTCTCGAAAAATTTAAAACATGAAATTAATCAATGAACCATTGGTCTTGGAAGACATCAACTAACTTTTAATTAACAATTCTAAGTAATCAACCCCCTTGGTCCAGTAAGTTAATAGCCAACAGAATATGAAATTAATAAATTGAAACTACTATAAACCCCTTGGTCTAGTAAGTTAATGGAGAGAACCAACTAACTAATATCATAATAAGCATAAGTAATTGAATACTAAGAATAACAATCAATTAATCAAAAGATCAAACAGCTCTAAAAATCATGAATACCTAAAATAATGTCAAATTACAATAAAACAATTAATACATCATTGTCAAGAAAAAGAAAATAAAGTAAAAGAAAGCACTCATAGACAAACCTCCTTCTTCTTCATTTGAAGATCTTCTTGCACAACCCTCCTTGAATTGAAGAATTCCTCTTTTGATTGAGTGATTTTCTGTGATGATCAGCAAATTTTTTCATTTTTCCTTGTGTTTTCCATCTATTTATAGGCTTGGGAAGTGCCTAAACTCGTTGGTACAATGTTCTTGGCCGAGTAGAAGTTGGAAGATACTAAAACTCCACAAATTACCAAAAATCGTGTAGAAAAAGTCAAGCACCGCCTTAACTTCAGGGCACAGCCGGCGCCGCCTAGGCTCTCGGAGCTGGAGCCAGTGCCAATTGTGTTCTGTTTTTCCAATTGTTCGACGATTTTTCCTTGAATTTTGCACAATGTGTTCCAGAATGTAGTCGGCACCGCCTTAGCTACTGGAGCCAGTGCCGGTTCCACTCTGTTCCGTCTTGTTTCACCAATTTTTTATCACTTTGAAGTTCGTGCAAACAGTGCATAGCTGGCGCCGGTTCCTCTGTCTAAGCTGGCACCGCCTCTAATCTATTTCGCGACCTTTTTGCTTCGTTTTATCCCAAAAATCTGAAATAATGAACAAAATACCTTTCCAAGTGTAAAATCTCAAACATGAAGGAATCTAACTAGTTATTGAACAAAATGTATCACAAAAGAGCCTCAAATAACTAGGAAAAATATGACTAATTTAACCCCTATCAATTCCCCCACACTTAGCTCTTTGCTTGTCCTCAAGCAAAGTATCAAGAACAAGTAGGAAAACATAAGGTTTAATCAATCACTCAATCAATTTCAAAACAATATTTTCAATGCTTTCTTTATTCAAGAACATAAAGCACATGCTACTACATCTTTCACAACAAACGCAAGACTTGTGTAAGTGAATAATGACTTAGTAGAACTATTCTAATACTTTACAATATTCTTAAACCATTGGAAAGAATTTAGTTCAAAAAGAATATGCATTCCATAAGCTTACTTTTCATACACTTTCTCCACTAATCCGAGACATGTCATGATTCTACTTAGATCAAGTTGGACTTTTAAGCTTGTAATGTAAGGCTAAAGGCTTGTAATGTAGCTTATCAAATGAAGGATATAGGAGAATCAAATATTAAAGAAGCTGAGAGTTAGCAAGAAAAGGATAAACAAATGAATCAATAATTTCCAACCCTTCTTGCTCTCTTATCCCAAAAATCAATCGAACCATAACCTTATTCAGCAATTACAACTCTACTCAAGCAAATCCTGCATTTTTTTCTCTTTTTTTTTTCTTTTTTCTCATCAACTCTTCTCTATTTCTTTCACAAGTTCACTCAAATTTTCAGCAATGGTGTTAAGTACTTTATATGAACTGAACTTTTATAACTCGATCACCATCCCTTTTGTGATCTTTCGTCTCACTTTTCCTTTCAAAAATTTTTTTGTTCTCTTTCTTTTCTCTTCTTTTCACTCTTACTGCTGCTTTTCTTTTCTTTCTCAATTTTATTCTTTCCATCTTTTCTAGCAGCTATTTCTTTTCTTCTCTTGTTTTCAATCTCTCTTTTTTTTTCTTCTCTTTCTTCTCTTTCTTTTTTCTTTCCAGCTCAATTCACTTTGATACATGACTGAAAGTAACAAGTCATGATCTTTTTCAAGTATTCTTCCTCAACATTCTCTTACATATACTTTCATCCATCAAGAGCATAAAGATTTGGAAAATTATTCAAACTCTCAAAACAAGCAATGGACAAAGTATTGTGATGGGTTTTAAAGAAAGAAACCAACAATTTAGGCTCAAAATAGGCACTAGGGATAATATAACAATAGATAGGTTTAAAAAGCTCAAACTATCCAAAGAAGGCCTATTACCATCATCCCTAAGTTAAATCATGACTGTCTTTCTTATTTCGCTTCGAAAAGTACTCAAGTAAGTTCTAGAATGCTCCATAAATTTTAGTAGAAAAACAGGTTTAAGAACAACGCAAAGCATTTGATCAAGAACTACTTCATCCAAGTGAGTGCAAAAAGTCATGCATAAGCCATAAATGATCTAGAACAAATGCTCTATAGTCCATCATAAAGACATGCATTAAACATATGGCTGGAAATCTCAAAGAAAGGTAGAAAATTTTGAAAAATTGAAAACGTTTCGCTCAAAATGTGCTCCCAAAAAGGCTAAAGTATATGTATAGAAGACTTGTCAATCAAATCACTCCCCCACACTTAAACTAGACATTGTCCTCAATGGCCAAATAAATATAACAAGGAATAAACAATGCCAAGGGACTAAAAATATAAAGGAGAAGAGATAAGAAAAATAAACTTTCATTCATTGGGCATTGTGCTGTACAAGAGCTGAATGCTTGAAGAATGAGGCATTGGCAAAGTACCTAAAAAAAAAGAAAAATACAAAAGAGCACACCAAAGTATAAAAACTAGAAAAGAAAATAAAGCTAAAACAAAAGAAAGACAATAGTACAAAAAAAGGAAGAAAGCAAAAACTACAGAAAAGAAAAAGAAAAAAAACATTAAGAGAGAAAGGAAAAACAAGAGTGATCGAGAAAATGTAGACAATCATCGTCAGTCCTCCTCCTCATCATCATCCTCATCATCATCAGCTAATGTAGAAGCTCCCTCACCACCATGTGGTCCATAAGACTGCTGCCTCAATTCGGCCAATTGCTGCTCCATAGTAGCTTGCCGTCTCGCCATGTCATCCATAGTACCCTGCAAGCGTAGGAGCACCTCTATTTGCTGGTCTAGTCATCCCAGCACGGTCGACTCAAAGTCAGTTCGGGACTGGGACTGAGAACTGCTAGCTCGTACATGTGTCGGTGGTGGTGGTTGCTGCTCCTCCACTGTAGGTGGCCTTACCTATCCAAGATGTCTGACCTCGAAGGGAGTTAGCCAGTTCTTCAACTCCTGACTGTACTTGTACCCGCAACTCATAAGAGTTTGCTTAGTCACCATATCGTGCTCATGGTAGCCTCCATCAGTTCTCCCTCAAGACTAACACCAAAGTCTTTCAGAATTTTCATTATAACCAAGGGAAAAACGAAGGATTTTGTGGAGAGACGGTGATGAACAACATCCCTAATGGATTGGATGATCAAAGGTGCAAGAGGGATAGGTAGTGTGTTCTTCATCCTATGCAGAATGTAAGTGTCAATAAGTCTAGTCTTATTGAAACCACTAGCACGGGGTACAACATTGAACCCAAACATATAGACTAGAGCTCTAAAATTGGTGGCCAGATCATTGCTTGAATAGAAACTATTAGCTTGAAAGACATTATGCTTATATAAGCCTAGTGTGGCTCTAGTCCCGTTAGCATCCCAATTCGGGTCAGAAAGAATATTTTGATTATTCACATCTATCCCTTGCCAAGTATTATTGTCAAAGACCTGGAGGAGATTAGCTAATTGATTTTGGGTAATGACAATGGGGAATCCTTTCACTCTCATTTCAATATGGGGAAGGTGTTTATTGCCCTTATCAATCATATTAGCATAAAATTCCTTGATGAGAACGGGACAATACTTCCCTTTCAATTGTACAATTGAACCCCATCCTAGCCTTCTAAATATCATGCCTAATTTGAGTGCACGGTCTAAGGTGGGTGAGAAAGTATGCTCGACAATGATTTTGATAGATGCTCTCCTATTGTACCATTCCTCACAAAATGCATCAATAAACTCAGTAGGTCTAAGGGACAAAGGGTCAACGGATGATGGGGTTGAGGAAGAGGAAGCTCTCGCCATTTTTAGAAGAATGGCCCCTTACTCTAGACATGTTCAAGTATGAAGTGGTGAAAATAGGAAGAGAGAACAATGTAGCTCCAAGACTTAAAACAGGGCTACGACCCTTTTAAAGACACTTCTCAAATCTCACTCAACCCTCAACCAATCTCACAATTCATAGAACCCAAACTCCGTCAATATATAACACCCTCCAACAAACAATTCAATCAATCACCTCTAATCAACTCAACACAACCTACAACAAGACATGTAAAATTCACTGTAAAGCATAAATGTGTTGAAGATCCTCAATGCATGCAAGTAGACATGATCATGTGAATGAAAGCATTATCATGGCATTATGTGAACAACAATTCAAGTATCATAGGTAGTCATCACTCAACCATCACAAATAGCCATAATTCTAACCTTAGCTATATGCATGAAGTCCTTAATGCTCATATGCATGAATCATGTATCAGCGAATTATTAACTCCTAATCTAGTCCAGCTCTTGAGGCTCAAGGAGTAATGCACAATTCAATCAAAGTATACACAATCCCAATTTTCGGCCAATAGTATTTCTACAATTAGATAAAGTTATCTACAACATTTTAACTGTAGGAATTGAATAAAAATCATACTTTTGTACTCTTGTATGCATGGGCAAGCAAAATATGTAAGTTTTGTGCATAAATCTAAACTCCTTGCTTGTGTATTGAATATGATGTTGTTGTGCAAAAATGGACAAATTTGAGGATTTTGATCCGTAAGATCAATAAAAGAGAGGTAAATAGATGTTATAGAAGTGTTTTGGAGGTGAAAAATCAAATTTTGGAAAGTGGAGGATGTGAAGCCGGGCAGGTTTGAGAGAATTTGAGAGGGAGAATGGATATTTTGAAGAAAGAGTGGCCAAAATGGCCCTTAAGAGTTCGCCTACCCGACAAGAACCGATGCCGGTCTAGGCTCTTGGAGCCAGCGCCGGCTTGGTTTTGTCTAGTTCTCTAGATTTTTTTTTTTTGATAAAAAATGTGAAAAACATAATAATGCTGAATAATGCACTCTAATTAATGAAAAACAATCAATCAAAATGGCAGGAATAAAAATTATCCCAATCACAAAAACTGACAGTAAAGTAAAGTAAAGAGGCTTTAATGTTTCCCACGGCTGTGATTCCGTGGATTTTCCTCCATGTTTCTTGGCAATGTCCCAGCTTGACGATCTCCCAATAGTTTAGCTAACTGACCAATTTGATTTTCTAAGTTGCGCATGGAGGCCTCTAGGTTCCGAGTTGTAACATCGACCCCTTGGAACTTAGTCTTCATTGTACTTACCAATTGACCAATCAATTCTTCCAATGGTGGCTTTAAAGGTGCTACAGTATTGGTCATGGAGTTTTGGTTCCTTTGATTTCCTCCAAAATTGAAAGAACCCTGCCTATGTTGATTCCCATTGCTCCAAGAGAAATTAGGGTGATTTCTTCAACCAGGATTATAGATAGAACTATAAGGATTGTTACCTGGCCAGACATTACCTGTGAAGGTTGCTTGCTCAGTAGTTTCTTGGAGTGACCCCATATTTTGGCATTCATTATTGGGGTGTCCTTCTCCATAGAAATCATAATTTATGTTTAAAACCTGGCCTTGAGGCATCACCATCTGTTCTATCTTTTGGGTTAAGGCATCCACCTTAGCCTTTAATACTGCCACAGCATCCACTTTATGCACTTCTTGTGCACGAGCTCTAGACCTTGTACTTCCCCAAGAATAGTTATTAGAAGCCAAATTTTCAATAAGCTCAAATACATGTTCTGGGGTCTTATGATTGATGGAACCCCCTGCAGAAGAGTCCACCACTTGCCGTATTGCGAACGTGAGGCCATTTAAAAAGATAAGCATCTGCATTCCCAACTCAAATCCGTGGTGTGGGCATTTTCATAACATCTCCTTAACTCTCTCCCAACTTTCATATAAAGGCTCATAATCTAATTGTTGGAAGGTAAAGATTTCATTCCTAAGTTTGGCTGTCCTGGCTGGAGGAAAATATTTGGCTAAAAATTTTTCAACTAGGGCATTCCAAGTAGTGATGGAACCTATAGGTAAAGACTTCAACCAAGATTTAGCTCTATCTCTCAAAGAAAAAGGGAAAAGTCTTAACTTTATGGCATCCTCAGACACACCATTCATTTTGAAAGTATCATAAATCTCAAGAAAACTAGCTAAGTGAGCATTGGGATCTTCTTCAAGTAGCCCGTTGAATTGAACCATATTTTGCACCTTTTGAATAATATTGGGCTTTATTTCGAAATTGTTTGCATTTATCCTAAGCCTAGTGATACTCGAGCCTGTGCCCGAGATTGTGGGTTTCGCAAAGTCATCCATAACCCTCCTATCATTCCCAGCATTGTTGTTTTGAGCACCATCCATTTCGACGATCAAGTTCATTTGAATTGTTCAGCGAATTTTTCACAATGTCCTTTTAATTTCAAGGTCAAAATTGACTATTTCGCCTTCGGATTTTTGGGTCATATACCAAGGATAACACCTAAGAAAACGAGAAGCAAGTTAGATAACATAATTAATGATTAAAACAAAATTAGAAGGTTACAAAGTTAATACATCAAACATAGTCAAAGTTAGTAGGTTAGGTTAGGTTACAAGGGTGTACAAGAATACATGAAATACAAAAGATAGCACCTTTTTGCAAAAAAAACAATTATACATAATTTACATATTTACATATTTACATGATTAAATCAACAAAATCCAAGCTTTCATGATATTGTTCCCCGGTAACGGCGCCAAAAACTTGATGCGTATGGATTTGGGTATAAAAATCACATAAAAACTAAGCACATTCCCAATCAAGTTTACATTAAAACATTAAACCCAAATTATACATATGAGCAAACGTACTCATCATTAACATAGCATAGGGTTCAAACGAGTGTCGATCCTCAAGGAACAAGTATATATTAATCATTTTTCTTTCATTGTTTAACCGACTCAATAAAGTTAAAATAAAATAAAAAGGAAAATAAAAGAAAATAAAAGAAAACAAAAGAATATATACATGTCAGGGTTGGAGAAGTATGCAATTCAAACCATTGTTTAGACAACCATGATCTTAAAGAACCCAACTTTTATCATAACCAATTATTCTATTGGCATCATGAAGGATTAAGGTAGATTCACTACGATGGTCAATTTATGAAATCACTACCTTCTAGATAAATTAGAATCACTTGGTCTCGTCTCAACTAATTCATCCAAAAGACGCATTAAACATAGTCCTCAATTAAATTCCCTTGGTCTCGGAAAATTTAAAATATGAAATTAATCAATGAACCATTGGTCTTGGAAGACATCAATTAACATTCAATTATTAGTTCTAAGCAATCAACCCCATTGGTCTAGTAAGTTAATGGAGAGAACTAACTAACTAATCTCGTAATAAGCACAAGTAATTGAATACCAAGAATAACAATCAATTAATCAAAAGATCAAACAACTCTAAAAATCATAAATATCTAAAACAATGTCAAATTACAATAAAACAATTAATACATCATTGTCAAGAAAAAGAAAACAAAGTAAAAGAAAGCACTCAATAGACAAGCCTCCTTCTTCTTCCTTTGAAAACCTTCTTGCACAACCCTCCTTGAATTGAAGAATTCCTCCTTTGATTGAGTGATTTTCTATGATGATCAGCGAATTCTCCCCTTTTTCCTTGTGTTTTCCATTTATTTATAGGCTTGGGAAGTGCCTAAACTCGTTGGTACAATGTTCTTAGCCGAGTAGAAGTTGGAAGATACTAAAACTCCACAAATTACCAAAAATCGTGTAGAAAAAATCAAGCACCACCTTAACTTTTGGGCACAACCGGTGCCGCTTAGGCTCTTAGAGCCGATGCCGATTGTGTTCTGTTTTTCCAATTGTTCGCCGATTTTTTCTTGAATTCCGCACAATGTATTCCAGAATACAACTAGCGCCGCCTTGGTTACTGGAGCTGGTGCCAATTCCACTTTGTTCCATCCTGTTTTACCAATTTTTTGCCGCTTCAAAGTTTGTGCAAACAGTGCATGGCAGGCACTAGTTCCTTTATCCCAACTAGTGCCGCCTCTAATATGTTTCACGACGTTTTTGCTTCGTTTTACCCCAAAAATCTGAAATAATGAACAAAATACCTTTCCAAGGGTAAAATCTCAAATATGAAAGAATATGACTAGTTGTTGAATAAAATGTATCATAAAAGAGCCTCAAATAACTTGGAAAAATATGATTAATTTAGCCCCTATCACCTATTCATGGTTCTGCAAACTATAATATGAATTTTATTTAACTTTCCCATATCTTCCCTATGTGTATAATGCAATCGTGTTGCAGTCACTAAAACATTAATTACCTTTGTTAAAAAACATGTGACTAGTTCAATTGTGGGGTTGGGTAGGGGTCCTCCCTGTGCATTGCCCCGAGCAAACTGGTGCATTTGGCACTCACTTGTGCAAATGCAGAAGCCGGTGTTAGAAGCACCAAAGACTACACAGAATCAATTGCGTTCTTCTCCTCGTCTGTTCATGGCGTGACTTGTGGGGGCAAATGTGCTTGACAAATATAAATGTCTCTTGGAAATAAATATCTAGCCTTTTGCATCGATAAAGAATGCATCAGACTGCAATGTAACTGACCCGAATGAAAATTGAGGTTTACAGGGTTGCTATGACATACACCGATAATAGCTGTTGTGCATCTTATGTTATATTCTTTGGTCATTGTATCAGAATATTTCTTTACTATTGCTGATACTTCAATCTTGTAGTCAATACAGTGCTGTATTCCGAGTATATCATGTTTTCTTGGACATTGCTGTCATGAAAGTACCTTTTTTTATTTGAAATTACTTTAATACAATCTGTTATATTCTGCAATATAATACTTTTTAATATAAATTTCTGTTTTTCCAAATTCAAATTTCTCTCACAGCTGTCTGCAACATGCTCATAATATGCCTTCATGGAAGATTTTGGATTTAGTAAGACGCTTAGAGGAAGTCCTGTTCAAGAGTGCTCCCACAAAGGTTTACTATAGCTTCTAAAGTGGTTTCATAGACACTTTATTTGCATGTCCCTTTCTACATTCTTCATGTTTTCCGTCAAAAAATGTTTTGACTCTTCGCATAAAGTCATGCTATACTCTTATCAGTATACTTTTTCCTTTCTTTTGGGACTTCATTAATTCTTTCACTATGATTGAAGAAATATTGTTGGTTGCTAAAAAGATATTTAGTTATGCTTGATGAATCAATCAATCACAGTCACGTTGATATTTTTCCCATTGTATTTGTTTGTTCCTCATTTAATTTTTTTTTAAGGATGAGTATGTAAACCTAGCTACACTAGAGAGTCGCCTGCAAGTTTTCATTGAACGCTTATCCCTGGGGAATCACAAAGACAAGGTAATCAACGATTGTAAAAGCAAGGGAAATGATTCTGCCCCTAAATGGGGAGCGTTGAGTACTCAGCAGGGGTAGGCTAGTGGTGCTAGTCTTGAAGAGCTAGAGTGAGTCTTCTGACAAGAGGCCACCTCCAGAAGATGAACTCAACTTGGAGAGGCGACAGTACTACTTAGTCAGGCTAGTCCGAGCTAGCATATGGGTCCATGTGGACTTTATTTATTCAGTTTGGACAACCGGTGTGTTGGGTGTAGAGATGGAAGAGTATCTCACCCTAGTAGGAGGATCTCCTACTGCCCATTATTAAAAGGCTACATTGGGATGCTATCATGGTGGTAACCATGATATGGATTGTTATAGTATTGTTTGAATCATTGCTAATCCCTACATAATGAACTTATGATTATAAGATGATGATTTATTGAGAATTGCTTTGGATATGTTGAGTAATGCTCCTTTGAATAATTGTTTATGGATGAAAAGTCTTGTAAACCTGATTTTTGGGTTTTGATAAACCTACATGCATGAAATATTTATATATGACATTCGCACACACGGGACTTACTGAGATGCCAATCTCACACTATTTTACATCATGTTTTCAGGGGACTGCTTTTATTGAGAAGGTTGAAGAGATAAGAGATGATCTTCAGTTTATTTAGTTCTGCTTTGTATTTTTTTCGAGAGATGATTGTTAGTTTTAAAGTCTCAGACTTGTACAAATTTTAACTTTGATTGTAATAAGATTATCGAGAATTTTATTTAGTCATTTTCATTCATTTTGTCCCTCGTTATAAAGACCCCTAATCCTTTGGATGGGGCGACATCCCGCCTATTTGGGTACGTAGGTAGTGGGGTGTTACAGTAGTTATCTAATAAAAAAACCTACCTGTCATATAACTATTGTAATGAAAGATATATCTTTAGATGATAAATACGTAGAGATATATTCTTCAATAAGTGGAATGCATTAGCTGGCCGCTCTTAGGTTAGGCAGTAAGGGTCAAAGAAGGGCAATCACTCATTCTTAAAACCAGCATTCTTAAGACTGACCAAAGAGTCGAGCGGAAAAGGGGGGAAAGCTCTCCGTTCTTGGTTCTCCTGTAGCTGGATCTTTCGGAACCACAAGAATCCTAGTTAGAATGGGATTCCAATTCAGTACCTTTTGAGTGAGATTTTGTGAAGAGTTGCTATTTGGAGAGCATAGTACGATGAAAGTTGTAAGCTGTATTCGGAGGGGAGTTATCTGACCATCTATCAGAGAAAAAAGAACGAACGGATCTTATAGGATTCCCAAGGAATTCTTTGATTTCTTCCGAACATGTTTCGTGAATAGCCAGGATATTGAGGAATAGCCTGAAAGGCATTTTAGGAATTGGTCTAATTCTA
This sequence comes from Voacanga thouarsii, assembly GCA_026120185.1. Lineage (NCBI taxonomy): Eukaryota > Viridiplantae > Streptophyta > Magnoliopsida > Gentianales > Apocynaceae > Voacanga > Voacanga thouarsii. The sequence continues at coordinate 2,263,922 of JANUWF010001659.1, read as the reverse complement.
TCTTTGTTCGTTTCCTACAACTAACTCTACTTAAATCCATTTGATTTTTTTTACCGACAAAAAAAACCCGTGCTCAATTTCTTGGGCCGAAAAGTAATATTTTTTATCTTATTTTTCTCGATGCGGGCAGGGAAAGGATATAACTTAGTGGTAGAGTGCCACCTTGACGTGGTGGAAGTCATCAGTTCAATCCTGATTATCTCTAAACCCAATGTGAGTTGTTGGTGTTTATCAATGGTGGTATACAATCGGTTTACACACTAATGAAGATCTTTATATTAGAGTTCTTTTTCTATTATTTCTTTTTGCCCTATTCTTAATAGCAGGTTGGTTACACCTACAACCGAAATGGAAACCAAGCATTTCGTGGTTCAAAAATGCTGAATCCCGTTTGAATAATCATTTGTCAGGACTCTTTAGTGTAAGTTCCTTGGCTTGGACAGGACATTTAGTACACATTGCTATTCCTGGATCCAGAGGGTAGTATGTTCGATGGAATAATTTCTTAGATGTATTACAGCATCCCCAAGGGTTAGGTTCACTTTTTACAGGTCAGTGGAATCTTTATGCTCAAAACCTTGATTCAAGTAGTCATTTATTTGGGACCTCACAAGGAGTAGGAACTGCCATTCTAACTCTTCTCGGAGGATTTCATCCACAAACACAAAGTTTATGGCTGACTAATATAGCTCATCATCATTTAGCTATTGCATTTATTTTTCTCATTACTGGTCATATGTATAGAACTAATTTCAGAATTGGGCACAGTATGAAAGATCTTTTAGATGCACATGTTCCTCCGAAGGGACAGTTGGGAAGTGGGCATAAGGGTCTTTATGACACAATCAATAATTCGCTTCATTTTCAATTAGGCCTTTAGACATTTTTTAGTTTAGGTGCAAAACTTAAAATTTCAGATAGTTCAGGTGCTACTTGGATTTTATGCCCACTTTGATTAATTTAACACCTTAAATGAAGGGATTTGATTAAATAATTATCTAGATTTAGGAGTAATCATTTTTTCTCTTGTAATTTACTTTATAATACCGTGTAAAATCAATTCATAAATGAAGAAATTGAGAATCCTTTTCTCATATTTTGTTACATGGTACAAAAGCCACAGGCTTTCTGGGATTCTTTTTCTCCATTGTTAGGTAGCTTTCATTGCTGCATTGTCTTCTCTTTCAAGCAGCCTCCATTACTCCATTGTCCAACCTTCATTGTTGGTTTATATCACTACCAATCTTGTGATTTCAACTAGCCTTCATTGCTGGTTGTTTTTGAAAGTGTGGAAAGCGGGAAAACACAGGGCACGCAGCGGAAGCGAACATAAAAAAATTTGAAAAAACAAGAACAGGGAATCCAGGGCAGCGCCGACGCCAACTCCGGCAGCCCTAGCTGGCGCCAGTTGCGCCCTGTCCTAATCCCGAGATTTTAAAAATTTTACCTTTCATTTTAGTTCTCAAAGGTGGCTAGATTGGAACATGTGCAACTGGGGTTGGTGTGCTGGTGAAAACCTTTGGTGCGATTCCTGCAAACCTCCTCCTCCGCCTTTGCATGTATGTGAATGCCTAACTCTCGGTCTTCCAATATATGGTCTGCCTAACTACCGTTTGGTGAACAACTAACAAGCTAGGGAATTTTTTTGGAGAGAGAGAGAGAGAGAAAGAGAGAGAGAGAGACGCCTGGCTATTCCACAAAGAAGAAGCCGTCTCTCTTGTGTGTCTAATTTTCAGCCACGTTGTTTCCAATTCTCCTGTTTAACCTAAATAAAAAATCCTAGGTTAAACTGAATTGGGCCATTGGACTCTTAGTTTAACCTATTGGACTTAATTAATTATTCTAGTTCGAACCAACTCAATAGCCCAACAAATAATTAATTTTTCAGTCCAAATAAATCAGTCCAATTAAATAAGCCTAAATCAGTTTAGTCCCAGGTTAATCCCTAATTATTCAAATTGGGCCGAAGCCTTGAATAATTAATTAACCCACCAAACTAATTTAATTAATTCTCTCTCCATAGACCTTTATTTTTTTTAGCCCAATAATTAAATCAGGCTACTTAAATAAAATAAATTTAATTTAATTGAATTTAATTCCTTAGCCCGTATTTAATTAGGACTCACGGTCTATACTAGGGACCAAAAGACACACCACCTTGGCTACTAAAATAACCAAAATAGCCTTGCCAAATAAATAGCTGTAATTTGTATTTTAAATATTTTCTAATATTACCATAAGGAAATATCCCCAAGGACAGTGCTGCATTAGCAAAGTCTTCGACCTACAGGTGTAATGATTAAAATACTCCTCTATACATCGCCGTACATTCAGAGAGGAAGAAGTGTACTAACACCTCTCTAAATGACATCTACCATCCTTAGGCCTCTAGTCCAATGATCCATGACTTCCTGGATTGTTTCTGCTATTTAAGAGAGCTACCCTAAAACAAACATTCAAATCATGTTTCCTAGGGCCATGGATATTTAGATCATTCAGGCAACCACAAAGGGCGATATAGTATAGAAATTATCTTGTACAAGTCTGTCTTAACTAACTAGTCACACATACCCAACATGCAAGTATATTGGCCCTACGATAGAACCTCAACTATAGTATATCAAAGTATATGCTTCCAGCTTTGTCAGACCACCAACTCATACTCAAGTCGTAGAGTACTAGTCCACGCTGTAGCGGTAGTAGTTTAGGTTTCTTCCGTATAGTACTTTTAGAAACTACTACTATAGGTCCTGTTCTACGTATTCGAAATACGCTTATGCTATAAAGTGAGTGGACTACTCACTGGCTAAAGGTAAGCTATTCTCCATTTAGAATTCACAACGTAATAACCTAAATATGATGAGATTCCCATTCTTATCAGTCAGTTAAGAATGAATGTTTATGTGTTAAGTAACCCGTGATCCATACCTTACTGTGAAAGACCTCCATTCACATGGACCACTTACTTAAACACAATGGGTCTTTTCCAAACATAATTGTACACATATAAAATTGTAAAATCACAAATAATTTCTGAGAATAAATTCTTTTATTAAACTATTCCATATTTACATCAGAAACTTAGTCTAAGAGGGCATATTTCCAACAGTTTTGGGCAATTTAGGCCTGTAACTAATCTCTATCTAAAAACTCACCCAAGTTTAAATTGTTATGTAGTTTTTCATCATAATTATTGTGAACTTCAGGATAAAGATTCAGAGAAGAGGATTGGACATGCTATAGAACAACGTGGCCTCTACTTTCTTGATGCACCAAGCCTATCAAACGAGATTAAGGGCAGTTTCTCTCACTCATTTCTTTCAAAGTCTCTTTCACCTAATTAAAAAAAAAAATCCAGCTCTACTATTGCTGACTTGGACATCTATCCTTTAAAATTGTCAAATTTTCATTTCCTTCTTTGTTTAAGGGTTTAAATATTGATGAATTCCATTGTGATGTGTGTGAACTTGCCAAATATAAACGAGCATCTTTTCCAATTGGTAATACCAGAATTTATATTCTATGATTAATAATTAATTTTCGTCAACATCAAAAGGTTAAGGTCGGACAATATTAGAGACTATTTCAATCAAGTCCTTACTTTATACTTTTAGAAAAAAGTGATCACACATGAGTTATCTTGTATTAATACTCCACAACAAAATAGAGTAGCAGAAAGGAAAAATGGTCACCTTCTTGAATCAACCCGAGCTTTCCTTTTTCAAAAAAATATGTCTAAATCTGTTTGAGAGGAAGCCGTTCTTACAACTCATGTTATCAACCGTTTGCCTTTAAGAGTCTTGGGATTCAAGAGTCCAATGGAAATTCTAGCAACATTTTATCCAAATAGACAAATTACAAATAATCTTGTCCCCGGAGTGTTTGGGTGTGTGTCTTTTGTTCATGTTCATAGTCAAAATAGAGGCAAGTTGGACCCAAGAGCACAAAAATATGTCTTTGTAGGTTACTCATCAACTTAAAAAGGGTACAAATGTTACCATCCTCCATAAAAAAGGCTCTATGTCACGGCAAATGTTAAATTTAATGGGACATTTCCAAGATTTCTTCTCACTTGACTTGCCATCTTCTAAACATGTGCTTAAGTTTAATTCTGATTCTCTACTGGAGTCTAACCTTGTGTCTACTTCCATGCCCGAGCCTAATCCTATGTCTAAATCTATGTCTGAGTTTGAAAAGACAATTGATGTCCTTGAGAATGAGAGATTCGGCAAGGTATATTCAAGGAAAAAGATGGTCATTCCTGAATCTAAGCAAGTTCAAGCCTTCAATCCGACTCTTATGAATAAGGTAACACTTTCTGAATCTTCATTGCATGATGCAACTGAATCTCATTAGGACCTTCTAATTGCCATTAGGAAAGGAACCAAGAAATGTACCAAATGACCACTATACCTTTTTGCACAATTCCATTCTTTCAAGAAATTTTCACATTCTCATAGAGCCTTTTTTTGTCAGCCTAAATACTATTGCTATACCTAAAACCCTATTTGAGGCTTTGACCAATAAGAGTTGGCTTTGACCAATGAATGATGAAATGGTAGCATAGGAAAAAAAAAACGTGAGAATTGGTGAAGTTGCCAGTAGGAAAGAAACCCGTGAGTTGTAAATGGGTTTATACTGTGAAGTATAGGGTAGATGGGTCAATTGAAAGATATAAAGCAAGGTTGGTGGCCAAAGAATATACCCAAACTTATGGAATTGTTGCAAAGACGAATACTGTTAGGATTCTCTTATCTTTGGTAGCTAATTAAGGTTGGGAGTTGTAGCAATTTGATGTCCAGAATGTATTTCTACATGGAGAACTCAAGGAAGAAATCAACATGGAAGTACCAGCAGGCTATAATAACAATTTGGCTGCCCAAACCGCGTGAAAGTTGAGAAAGGCCTTATGTGGCCTTAAACAATCCCCACGAGCATGGTTCGTGAGATTTGCCAGGGTCATGACAGCCACAGGGTATAAATAGAGTCGAGGAGATCATACCTTGTTCATCAAGCACTCAGTTTCAAGGAGAGTCACAATATTCCTAGTGTGTATTGATGATATAACAATTACAGTGAATGATGATAAAGAGAGATAGTGTATTAAAAAATTTGAGATCAAGGTGGTAGGAAGGTTGAAATATTTCTTCGGATCGAAGTAGCCCATTCTAGGCAAGGTATATTCATCTCCCAATAGAAGTATGTTATTGATATCCTTAAAGAAACTAGCAAGACAGCATGCAAACCGGTGACTACTCCAATAGACCTAACTTTTAAACTTAGAAAGGCAGAAGAGGATATTATAGTAGATAGGAAAATGTATCAATGCCTTGTAAGCAAACTTATTTATGTCTCTCATACATGATCAAATATAGCATATGCTATGAGTTTTATAGTTCATGCATAATCTAAAAGAAGTTCATTTACAAGCGACTCATCGAATATTATAATATCTCAAAGAGACACCAAGAAAAAGTATTTTATTTAAACGAAATGGAGGTCTAGTACTTGAAGCATACACAAACGATGATTATGCAAGATTGGTTGTTGACTAGAGATCAATTTCTATCTATTGCACTTTTCTTGGTGGGAATCTTGTGACATGGAAGAGTAAAACACAAAACGTAGAGCACGATCTAGTGTAGAAGCAAAATTCCGAGCAATGGCTTAGGGTGTGTGTGACCTACTATGGTTGCAAATTATCTTGGAAGACTTGAAGATTAAGGGAGATGGCCCAATGAGACTTTATTGTGATAATAAGTCAGCGATTAGCATAGCTCATGATTCGGTACAACATGATTGTACAAAGCACATCAAAGTTGATAGACACTTCATTAAAGAGAAATTGAAGAGTGGTTTGATTTGTACACCTTATGTGTCTACACAACGTCAACTTGCGGATGTACTTACAAAGGGATTGAGTAATTCAATATTTAAGAGCATTATATCCAAGCTGAGAATGGATAACATCTATTCCTCAGCTTGAGGGAGGGCGTAGAGGTGTAAATAAGCTACAAAGTAATTAGGATGACCAGTTTTAAATCCCTTAAATGAAGGGATATGGTTAGATTAATTTAATCACTTGAATGGAGGGATTTGATTAGATAGTTATCCAAATTTAGAAGTAATCATTTTTCCTCTTGAAATCTACTATATAATACCGTTTAAAGTTAAATCATAAATGAAGTACTTGAGAATCCTTTTCTTATATTTTGTTACATAAACATTAAAAGAGAGAATTGGAAAATGAATGTAACTTTTGATGGAATACCAGACCTTATCAGCTGCTTCTTGCAGTGTAACATGATCCCCCGACTCACCTGATCTGTAGATAGATTAAAATAGAGTCAGAAGCAATAATAGAACAAAAAGTATAATTGAGGCATTAAATAATGCCTCTTGAAGAGAACTAGAGCATTACAAGTAGACATAACAACTTCCAAGAAAGTATCTTACTTGGCCATTTTCTTGGAATAACGGTTGTACTTCATTGGAACATAAGCTTCATACAAAGCATGATAGTCCTTGAGCTAGAAAAAAAGGGATTAAACGTGACACGAGAAGATAAAAGATTTTAGTTTTTGTCATTGCAGGTATAATTATACACAATGCACCTAAGAGCTACCACTAAACTGACCTGTTTCACAACCTCCTTCCGGACATATTTATGATACTCAGGTGACCTATAAATCTGGTTTGAAAGTGCACGGAACTGAAGAAGAAACAAATGAACTCAACAACATGTGCAAAACAAGAGCATGCAAGTTACAAAACCATTAGCAAACCTGACAATTGCCATCCCCAGAGACCTTAACTTCATGTAGGCCGTAAATAGTTAGCCTGGAAGAGTGCCATAGAAAAAGATCACATAGCTTATCTTAGATGATAGGATAAGAATAACGAATTTCGCTCCCACACCCAAATAAAAAAAGAACAAAAGAGCATGTCAGAGAACATATATTATTCCTTTGAGAGTAAATATTTTCTGCAGACTTTACAATGGAGATTGAGAAAACAGATTTGCTTAATAAGTCTCTTCTCTTTCATTCTCTCCAAACCTTGACCTTGATGCATTTCAAATAACTTCATTATTTAGTAGCTAAAGCCTAAGGCCACTGCTTTATCCCACCTTTAGCACTCAAGCCAATCTGAGAGGCAATGTAACTATTCTAATATAGTTGTCATGAAGCTAATTTTACCTTGTCCAACATATATATCTGAACCTGTTCATAAATAATGCTCAAATTCTAGAAATTAGAGAGAAAAACAAGTGCAATAGTGACCTAAAACATTGTCCTTCTAAATTACATGCTCTGCATAATTCTGTAGTCCAAAGAATTAGAAAAGATGACGGGAAGAAAAGTGGGTTATATCCACAATATAGCCTTACCCTTATCAAAAGAAAGATAACATTCTATCAAGTGTGCGACTTCTTAAGAAACATGTTTTGATCATGCCTGCTATTTACCTATCAAAATGTTTGGATAGAGAATATTTCAAATAAAAGAAAGGTGAGCAAATTGACAAATAGTATTTAAATTGATTTTCGTGAAGCAAGGAAATGAAAGGAAAGTGAACACAAAAAGAGCTAAAGGTGGGTAGAAAATGATACTTTCTTAATAAGGTCACTTGAAATGAATTGATGATGTCAATACTCTTGCCACGAGTTGGAACTCATTGTATTTCAAATCCCATCCAAAAACAATAGCTTAGACTTAACCCTTGGTATAGTAAGTGGCTTCTATTGATTGCTCGCTGTTGTCTCATCTAAACAAGAAGAGAATTGGAAGCTAACTTGGATAGAGGGTGTGTTGATTCAACATATTACTAAGTTTCCCCTCATCATTTTGTCTCGGCCAAAGTGACAATAGTCACATTGAAATGTCTAATACATTTGAAGATTTAGAAATGATCTTCTAGGTCTGGGGAGAATGTGCAAACCACCATTTCCATTGAGACCCGAATGAAGTTTTCTCGTATTTCAACCAAAGAACCTAATAGAGACATTATTGTGGAGATTCTGACCAAAAGCTTAGACATTCCATGCCCTCAGAGAGTGCTTTGTCATGCTAGATCACTGATAGGATTAGATTATAAGGCGTAGGCCTACAAGGATAGAAAGGGAATGCGGAGACAATCAGCACTTGGATATTGTATTGGGTGAACAAGGCTTTCAAAAGATCCATCTCAATACAGATTCTCGTGAACTTCCCCCTTGAAGCCCAGTAAGCATGATTAGATTATATACATAATTTACCAGCTTTGTAGCTTGGATTGATTTCCATGCTACATAAAAGGTTGAAAAATGTAAGGTATTAGGGTGAAGCATTAATTTTACAAGAGTTAAGAGAGTTTAGTCAATAAAAGTTTGAGCTTTGTTTGACATAATCAGCTTTTGGTGATGTCCTTAGGGTCAATTTGCTATTGTAATTTAGAAAGAAATTAAAGCATTACCTTTTTTTTTTGCGCTACCAAATAAGATAAATAAGTTAATACTTTCCTTTTTTTCCCACCATTCCCTTCTCTTCGTGGCGCCTTAAAATACCCTCTCATTTCCTTTCCCTGAAACCAAACGTGGTTGCTTTTTTTTTTTTTTAGTGCTACCAAATAAGATAAATAAGTTAATACTCTCCCTTTTCCCACTTTCCCTCCTCTTTGTGGTACCTTAAAATGCCCTCTTCTTTCCTTTACCCGAAACCAAACACGGTGTAATTTTCTTAAGCTCTTAAGTGGATTGGAATTTTCCAATCCCATTCCAAACCTAAATTTCACTATAATACAAATATATTATTATTTTATATTATTTTCTTTCCCAAGAACCGTCATCTATTCACAACACATCATATTCTCTTTCTTTGGACCCCACCTAACTTCATGTATTTAATAATTTTTTTACAAAACTCATCTCAAACTAATTATTATCCGCTTACACCTTTAGTTTCTTATTCTCGCTTCAACCTATTTTTCTCAAATACGAACAAAAAAAAAAAAATTTATGTCTATTCTTAAAAAGACAAAAAACTAAAAAACTTACCACGATTGAGCTTTCCAAAATTCTCCCATTTAAATTGAAAACACATATTGTAACTTGTTCCATTTTAATGGACATATTAACCAAATAATAAAATGTCATGCACCCCAAAAATATCTTCACTAGGAAATAGAGAAGGCATAATCATAATAAATGATCCAATGATTGATAAATTATACTCAAAGGCAAAAATGAGTGAAAAGTAGTGAAAATGATAGGCAAATACAACTGGTTAACCATGTTTGTATCATAAATGTTTTTAAGGAAATTCAAATTATTTAATCTCATAGACATCCCCAAACATAAACACACACAAAGGATTTTGATGAATGTGTATACTTGCCTCTGAAGCAACTGTTGGTAATCTAAAATAGCATCATTGGAGTCTGGAATGTAGGAATTGATTAGTGGAATATGCTGCAATTAATAAATAACAAAATTTTGAATAGGATAATTCTCACTGCTTGGTGTTATGCTGACTAAAAAAAAAAAAAAAGAAAATGGAGGTTTTTTGCTTGAAGCTTGAGGGGGAAAAAATGGCCATCAGATCCATAAGGAACCAAAAAGCAAACAAGTTGGCTGCTTTTTCTTTCAACTATTTTCAAGATAATACATTGTGTAAACATGTATCCACATGGACTATTGGGATAGTCTCTCCTACAACTCTATTCTCTCTTCTCTAGGCGGGTCTTATTTAGATTTGACAAAAATAAAAAAGGCTAATTATCTAGTCACTGCAAAACACCCAACCCAATACAATCATCTACGCCGTTATTGTTCCTCATTTACCCCCTTCAGTTTATTGGTCCATGAGACCACAAGCTCCTTAACCTTCACTAATATCTTTCTTTCTTTAGATTCTAGAACCACATTCTCTAAGTCTCTTGTTCCATCCCGTCTCTTTCAAATGCATCTCTACAAGAAAAACTAAATTTGCGGTGAAAATGGCCGTTTTTTCTATATTTTTATTTTTTCTTACAGTTCATTATTTCACTCAGAGTCCAGTTTCTTGAAGTTTTAATCCAACAAATTTAATAACAAAAGTTATCTGACCACTTCTACATATTATTTACAATTCAAGGTGTGCCACATATCATCCATCAAATAAGTGCAAATCAGAAACTTTTGACTTTGGGTCTCAAACAAATGGTAGAATGTGAAATAGTGCTTAGGTACATCTCATCAGGGGATGGAAGAGCGGTGCTTTCATTTGCAAGTAAAAGTGGCAGCAGGAAGTGTCGCAATAGCACAAAGGGTAGTTTCAATGGGTGGTTATAGAAATTTTGTTGTAAACATACGTATATAAAACAGATAACTCTAGCAAGCTTCAAGAAGCACGAATAGGGACAAGAGAGGAAGAGGTCAAGGATTTTATTAAAGGATGCCTATTTTCTTATCTCTCTAATTTGCTGTGATTTTTAAATCTAATTTCTGGTAATGGTATTATCTTGGCACATCTAACACTACATACCAAAATTAATTCTGTGACCTTGATCTTGAATAGAAAGAAAGAAATGGCTGTTATCCCCAGACCACATGCATATTGAAGGAATATGCAATGTCAAATTTCCACATGTTTTTTTCCTTTGAGGTATCATGATAAAAACATTATGAATATTTACTTTTTGTATAACCTTTTGATTGTGAACATCCTTTTTATCTGTTGGCTATGATGAAAGAGCTTTTCATCTGTAATACCACAAACAAAATGTTTCAAGTGGAAGGTTCAAATTCGTATATGTTTCTTTAGTTTTAGTACACACGTATTGTTGTATTCTACTTTATTATGTTTTATAAACTTGAGAAATCTTTGTAGCCTAAACAATCCCTTTTAGCAGAACAATGTCATCCCATATTTCTAAGAGATCACAGTAAAGAGAGTATTCGTCCATTTGCAAAACTTAGAAAAAAAAAAAAAAAAAACATCTTTGGCCCATTACATTGCTTCTTGTTTTGGCCCCAGAAGCAACTCCAAGGAAGGGAAAAAAGGGAGGGGATGAGATAGAAAAGAGATTATGGCATATGTGCACAAGCTCTACAGGCCAAATTCAGATAGACAAACTGTCAACGTATAACAATAAAAGGAAGGACATCATCAACATGTTATTTATGCGGAAATTCTGGAAAATTTTGCTGTTTTCGCCCCAAATTCCGGCAGAGGGGCAGCTGGATTTGGAATTCAGTTTATAGTGAGGTCGCATTCTGGGAATGCGACCTAGTAAAATATGATCACATTCCAGTAATGCGACCTCAGCGCGCTTTTTTCCTTTTTTTTTTTTTTTTTTGCTGTAGAAAACGAGGTCTCATTCCATGAATGTGACCTTAAAGGTCGCATTCATAGAATGCGACATGTGGGGAGCGGGAAAGGAGGCGGGTCTGATGTAATAATGCGACCTTAAGGTCACATTATTACATCAGACCTACCTTAGGGTCGCATTATTACATCATACCTGCCTCCTTTCCCGCTCCCCACATTCTTCTGTAACAACGTTCTTCTGCAATTTCTTAGCAAAGTCACTGCTCTTCGCCGCCGTGCTCTTCGCGGCTGGCCGTTCTTCGCCACCGACCGCTCTTCGCCGCCGCGGCATCAGTAGAGAAGCTTTTTGCACTCCCTTCTTAAACTGTCATCAATAAGAATCTTTAGATTGATTTATGAGTTTATGTTTATGTAATATTTACTCTATGTTTATGCAACATTTTAGTCTTTAGAATCTTTAGTCTATGTTTATGCAATATTTAGGTTTTGAGCCTTCACAAGTGCAACACATGTTGATAGTCATTTAACATTGTACTACAAATATGAACTTCAAATGCAGACAATTATTTCTGGCATGTCTTTTTGTCATGACTACATTATACAATTTCCACCATTTTCCAGAATTTGTTTGTCTCATGTATGAAGAAAGAAGCTACTAGGAATTTTTCTTTTGTGTTTTTGGAACTTTTTTATTATCCTTTGGCATAAATGATCTACTGCTTGGATAGAATTTGACACTTTTCCATATACAATATTATATGTATTGCAATGTCTATACAATGTGTATACATGTATATTTTAAAATTATTCAAAATAATGATAACAATTAAAATAAATAAATGTGATAGAAATTCTTTCATTTTTTTTTTTTTTGGGTAGAGCTTGGAAGCTCTTCTGTTGGTATTATATGAAGGGTTATGAATCCAGAAACAAAACTATCATGATTTATAGTTGAGGATTTAAATCATGCTTTGATTATCTATATTTGACTTTAGGAGAATAATTTATACATTTGATACAAATTTAAACGTATTTTTATTAAATTTTTAGTACTTTTCCCCATTACTAGCCCATTTAAACATATTTTTATCAAATTTTTAGTATTTTTATCAAATTTTTTGTACAAATTTAAATATATATAGTAGTTGAATCTCAAGTCATGTAAAAATAAATATAGTGTAAAGAACTACTATATATAGAGGGAGAGAGGATTTCATGCATTTTAGAGCCTTCGATTTTAGTGCAGAACAACTCTAGAGTTTTACCACATGCAACGTCTATTATTTGTTTGGAATTATACTAATAATTTTAATTTATTTATTTATTGTAAGGCTAAATGGAGCGGGGGACAAAATTGACTTGTCAATCTTTCCCATTTGGGAGTTTTAAGTGAGGAGGGGTTAAAAAAAATGTGAAGAAAAAAGAGAGAGAGATTGACCAGTCAACATAAGCATAAAAGAATAAATTGACAAAATAGCCCTCAGATATTTAAATTCAAACAAAAGTTAAGTGTTCAATTCTTTTGGGAGAAGAAAGTAAAATGAAACCTCAAGTATAATCATCTAGAATATGGAAACAATATTCAAAAGTCATATGCTTGTTTTTGTACTATAGATATGCACATTATAACTATATATATGTCTGCAATGCCTACAGAATCCATTGTTTTGGCTATTATATACTTAATACACTTCATATTTTTTGAGTGTCTATAATGTGCATAGATGCAATCGTAGTTTAATTATGTGATCCTAATTTAAATAGGTATAATGGATCACATGCACATAGATATTCATCCGGGTCCTCTCGTCGATGGTTTACTATCTTTTCAGTCGAACCATCGTTCATCTTTGGTATGGTCCGGTGATCAACATCCCTGTGAGATTCCATTGGTGTACAGACGATACGATTCTGCATTTTGGGAGCATACGCCTCTTTCCGGTAGAGTTGCGGAGTTAGTGGATATGGCTGGTTTTGGTGGAGTCAGACGAGCTGGACACGTCCAGGTTGATCATGCTCTCATCACCGTGTTAGTAGAGCGATGGCGTCAGGAGACCCATACATTTCATTTCCCCATAGGAGAGGCTACAGTGACACTGGAGGATGTTGCGATATTATGGGGTCTTAGAGTAGATGGGGATGCGGTGATAGGGCCTCCTTATCACTACAGCAAAGGTGATTAGATTAAACTTTGTGATAGACTTCTTGGCATTAGGCCACGGGCCGAGGACATACGGGGAAATATGATTAAGAAGGGTCCTATTGAGGAGGCATTGGATTTTCCTTTGGCCGATGATGCTATTGATGACATCGTCCTGCAGTGTGCTCGTTGCCTTATCTTCCTATTGATTGGGGGCCTACTGTTCTCTGATAAGTCAAGGAACCTGATCCACTTGAGATACCTATCTCTCCTGGAGGATTTGGAGGCATGCGAGGCACTCAGCTGGGGTAGTGCTGTTCTAGCTTTCCTGTATAGATGCCTGTGTCAAGCCTCTCTTGGGTCTGCGCAGGAGATTTGCGGACCGATGGTCTTACTCCAGGTACGAATTCAAATGTTTTTTATATTTTATGTTCATTTAATAAACATGTGTGGTACGAGTCTAACACATTTGTGACTATGTTGTAGCTATGAGCATGGGAGCATGTTAGGGTTGTACGGCCAGAGAGGAGTATACCTCTCAATGATCTCCCACCCCTTGCACCCTACGGTGCTCGATGGGATGTTCCAGTACAATTTTATCGGACGTCCACACATGTTCTCGTGACATATCGCTCCCAGCTAGATGCCCTATCAGACGATGATGTGAGTATATATGAATACTTTATTTAAAATTCTTTATTTATTTGACACTAACAATTCAGAACAATGATGTGACAGTTTATCTGGTGGCCTTATCAGACTGATTTGGTCAGTCTTCTCCCCCCTGTATGTTTGGAGGCACCCGATATTTGGAGGTCACGCACAGCGTTGATTAGCTGGGAGGTCGTCGAGTTATATTTTCTAGATCGAGTGATGCAGCAATTTGGGATGCTTCAGCCTATCCCGATAGACTGTGATACGATGATTGTCCTGCACTTGGTTGATAGGCGAAGTAATCCCTCCAGAGATTACAGGATATATCATGCGTCATATCTTCAGATATGGGATACTCGAGCAGACTTTGTCCAGACTACTACGATGGGCGTTTCGGTCACATTGGATTACATGCAGTGGTATAGGGACCGTACCCGTCTACGCATTGAGAACCCCACCACTCGTGCATCATTGATCTCAAGGTATCATCCTACCGGGTCCAATACAATTGTCATGGTATGTATTTCGTTTGGTAATGGTAGGAGTTAATAATTTGATAATTCATTTAATTATTCACAAAATTTTTTGAATGATGATTTCAAGCTGATATTATGCGGCGCTGTGTGACAGTGGCTGAACGCCACATTCATAGTACCGACTTGGTGTCCCAGAGAACATTCATTTATATTCGAGAAATGTGATCCCAAGGACTTGCAGCTAGTCACCAGGATCACGAGTGGTATGCTGGACCAATACCGGTCGATTCAGGCACACCGATCATCCCAGTGACGCAGCCTACGTCAAGGCCCCGGGATCCTGTTGATGGACGCATGCACTCAGGGCTGAGGTGTGGGGGCAGAAGGGCCCGAGTTCGAGCGCATTCGCCATATCACGATCCCGCCCCGGAGGGGGTGCCTCAGCAGCCGGAGGTGCAAGAGCAGACTGGAGATGGCACGCAGTTCGAGAGTGGGACTGATATTGCACTAGATGATCTGCTTGGTAATGACTTCGTTGTCATTCCCGTTCACTCTCCCCGTACCATAGCCGGCGCGTTCGATCACGGGGATGCAGGCCCATCTTTCCAAGCCCAAGGGACAGACACTTTGCGCATTGAGGAGCTTCCCGTGCGTCCCTTTCACGGGATAGTATGTCACCAGCGACGCAGAGTCGGCGCACCAGCAGCAAGACTGATTCCCGATCCCGAGCCAACTCCTGTGCCAGTAGTAGACCAGCCACCAGATCCCGTGGCAGTTTTACCGCATCTCGATGATCACGTGCCAGCTCCACATAGCCTCCGGACGGCGACGAGCCAGCAGGTGGTGGGAGACCAAGGCGAAAGATTAAACCTCGCTGTCTGTGTGTGCTCTCAACACATTAGCTCTACTTGATCTTAGGAGACACTACGTACTTCATATACCATTTGTTAGGGGATGATTTTATTTTTTGATACTCTGCTTTCGTTGTCATTGCTTATAGTGTACATGTTATAGATTTTATTTCATTTGGCTACATGTTATTTTGGATGCTTCTCTATGTACTTGCGATATTATATTAAATTTTACTCATGTGATAAGTGTGTGGTCTACTATCAGTCTTTACTCAAACTACATTAAGTAATTGTAGCAGGTTAGTTGCAGGTGGATATTGTAGTAGGTTGAGGTTGCTTGAATAAGGTTGTATGAATAAGGTTGGAGTTGCAGGCTGGGAAAATTGCAGGTTGAGGAATGCGACCTTGATGAAGTATAGAATGTGACCTCAAGCTCTGCCATTATAAAAAAAAAAGAAATCGCGTAGATGGAATGCGACCTAAACTTATTTGGTCACATTAGAATGCGACCTCACTAAAAATGGAATCCCAATTCTCGCTGCCCCTCTGCCGGAATTTGGTGCGAAAACAGCACCATTTTCCGAAATTTCCGGTTATTTATGTGTATGAGAACTTGAACCCTAGCACATCCAAAATTACTTCTCATCTGATTTCTGAACTTTGTGAAACGAAAAGCCACGATAGGAGGAAAAGACATTAAAAGAATGTCTCAAAACAATGAATTTCATCGAAAAACTATCCAGTATCTTACAGGAACAATAGCTAGGTTGGAAAGACGTTGACCAACTGTGCCATCTAATTTAGCGTACTCTTAAGAGAGTATAATGGCAATCATCTTATCGTCGTTAATGTCATGCTGACTACTTGTGGAAGCTGCACTAGAACATTCACCAACATTTGAAGCCTCATTTCTCATAACTTACAGCTCCAGCACACAATCACCAGAGAAAGAGAAAGAAGAGATTTTACCGCAACCTGTAAAGAAAAATCAGAAGAATTTGACTACTACGCGATCCATTAACTGGTCCAATAAGTTATGCAGTGTTACAAACTAATATAACGATAACCTGGATTATCTTCCTAACAAAGAAAATTGGTAAGAGCTGTAAAACAGTCATGTAGACAGAACAAGGATAATATATTCCTAATGGAAACTCAAAGAAAAAAACCCCATGAATCATCTCTTCTAAAGCCTTCTGCTTTCTAAATGGAATCACGTATAAGCTAATATAGAAAATGGTGTTCCGAATAAAATAGCTTATTCATCCTACCTTTCACCACGAGGCAGATCAAAGTGAGTTGCTTGGTGGATTTCTTCTCTTGTGCAGAAGGGGATTGTTACCGATTGAGCTGGAATAGAACCTGTAACAATCTGGACCAGATCTCGGGGTAGAAATCTCCGATCACAAAGGATCCCAGTAAGATTTATATGGAAATAATTTGAGATTGAGAATTGGTGGTTTCCTAGAGATTTGGCTGGTAGGGATCACTGGAGCAGGCAGTGTTTTGTAGATAAAAGGTGTCGCGTATTTACCAACGACACGAGCTTTGCTAAAGGAAGTGAGGGATGGTGATTGTATTATCCTTCTAAAATACTATATTTTTATAATTTTATTTTTAAAAATTTATCATTAATTTAAAATATTTAATTTTATTTTACCCATGTAAGGCATGACTACAATTGACAAATATTCGGTTGACGGTTAGTCAACCTCCAATTAACGATTAGCTAAAATGGAAAATCTCAACTTTAAAACTTTAACCCTGGTTTTACAGTTTTATAGTTTGGTGGTTGACGTTTATGGTTGCGATTGGCCAACCTTCGATTTGGCGGTTGTTGAAGGAGAAAATATCGTCAAAAAAAAAAAAAAAAGGATCAAAACTAGAAGCCGATTGATAACCGAATGGAGTAGTAAAAGTCTCATGTTGAAATTTTGAATTAAAGCTAATACTATTACTCATTTTTCTCTTACCCTTAGAGCTACTTAGATGAGATATTTAATATATATTAAGAATTAAGAGAGTTAAAAGAATTAAGAGTTGAGGAGTGATGAATTTATTTGATTTATATCTTATTTATGGAGGGAGTAAGAAAGTAATAAATAAATAAATAATAAGCTAGCTGCTAGCCGTTGAAATTTGGCCATTGCACTGGGTTGGCCGTTGCAGAAATTTAAATGCACACGGCCATTATGGCCTTCCTTTTTATTTTTTTAAAATTTTTCATTAATATGTGTCAGCGCGTTAATTAAAAATTTAAATAAAATAAAATAAAACCAATGATTTAAACTGGTGATTGACGGTGGAGAAAAACTCCAATTTGAATCGAATTGTTGACCATGGTTCATGATCTACGGTTACCATGAACAAATTGAACTAGAGTCAATGCTATATGTATATAATGCAACTGTGTTGCAGTCACTACGACATTAATTACCTTTGTTAAAAAAAAAAACATGTGACTAATTCAATCGCAGGACTGGGTGGGGGTCTTTCCTATGCATCGCCCCTTGCTAGCTAGTGCAATGGTGCCTTAGGCACTCACTTCGCTTGTACAAATGTAGAACTGGTGTTAGAAGCACCAAAGACTACCCAGAATTAATTGCATTCTTCTCCTTACCTGATCATGGCTAGTTCTTCTACATTAATCTCATGGATAAGCTTTAACTAATGATGCAATCAATAATCAAAATCTTGTATTAAAGGAAGTAAAAGTTTGTAAAATTGTGTGATTTTATTTTTCAAGAATAGTGTTATATTTTTAAACCAAATAAATGAGATTGGCAAACTGATTAAATTATTTTCTTGTATTATATATATATATATATATATATAATCATAATTTCTGTTTGGCATAAATGACATCTTGCATAGATCATATGCACGAATATATCCATCCCGATTCTCTTATTGATAGTTTATTGACTCTTCATGTCATCATTCATCATTAATTTGGTTTGACGATTGGCAGCTTTGTAAGTCTTTGATGGTATTTTGACAATTTGAATTAGTGTACATTATTTGTTTCAATGAAGTATCCTTATATTTTAACAATTTAAGTTAGTATATCTTAATCCCACCACAACATCAGTGGCTTCGCACAAAAAAATATATTTATATGTGTTGACATCATCTTTAACCGATCCGTTGCAACGGTAACTTTGAGCCAAAGCTTATATGAATTCTGCCAAACGGATGATGACGTCAGGCAAATCTTCAGCTGATGTACTCGGTCAACAACAGAACCAGGAACTGATGAACTGTCACTCCCACGTCACGGCACAATCGGTAAAACACTACCATTCTCAACCATTAAGGACGGACCATGAAGCGGGATTCTCTCTACGTTCGGATAGTTGGCAACCATGCCGCAGCTATCATAAAATGAGCAGGAACCCCAAAAGGACCAACAACAATCGTCTCAAACCAAATTACCAAATTTTCTTACAGCTTTCAATTCCCTTTCTGCATTTTTTACAGCTTTCCTTATGGCTTTGTTTACAGCTTTATTTATAGTTTTGTTTATATTTTCTTTACAGTTTTCCTTACTCCTTTGATTACCAATTTTCCATTTTATGTTGCTTTGATTTCAAATCTCAATACCTTTGTATTTGTTCATCGTCTTAATCAAAATACAATGTTTTCACTCCTCCTTTGCTTTCGCATGCAATATTTCTGCTTTCTTAGACCCTTTCTATAGGATGTTTAAGGAATCCACGTCTTTTAAAAGGTTTGGCTCATCCATTCATCTTTCTATCAGACTATTTATGTTCATTGAAAGAGCAGCCGATTGCGAATTCTATCAGTTCCCCTTTTCGTAAGGCAACATAAATTGGCACGCTTGGTGGGACTAAAGGTAGTTGTTGCATGCAATTGCATTCAGGACGCATTATGGCTAATTCTTAGCAGCAATCCTTTGAGCCTTTATCGGATTCTTCCGATCGGCCTACAATTTGGACCTCACAGGGAGCGTTTGATCCTGCAATGCCCAGGTCACTATCCCTGAGCAACAGGGGGCACAGTCTTCATCTCCTCCCCAGGTGTCCCAGTTGACACCCACTTCTTTAACTACCATACGACAAGCCATGAAGTAGTGTACATGTGAACTTATTCAGAGTCTTATTCCTCAGTTCGTTATAGTGTTCCTGAAGGCTTAGAAAGTGGAAAAGACAGGGTACGTAGCGGAAGCGAAGATCAAAAAAATTGGAAAAAACTAAAGAACAAAGGATTCCCGAACAGGGCCGATGCCAGCTCCGGCAGTCCTAGCCGGCGCCGGTCGTGCTCTGGCGGGACTCCAAGGTTAAAATTTTTTTACCTTTTTTCCTCGTCCTAAGAGTTAGCTGGACCGAAATGTGCGCAACCAAGGTAGGTGTGCTGGTGGAAGCCTTTAGTGCAATTCCTGCAAGCCTCCTACTCCGTCTTTGCATGTAGGTAAACGTCAAACTCTCGATTTTCTAGTATATGGTCTGCCTAAATCCGTTTGGTGAACAACCCACAGACTAAGGAACTTTTCTAGAGAGAGAGAGAGAGCGAGACGTCTGGCTTTTTCCATAGAGAGAGAGTGTGTGTGTGTATGTCACAACCACGTTATTTCCAATCCTCTTGTTTAACCTAAATAAAACCCTAGGTTAAACTAGACTGGGGCATTGAACTCTTAGTTTAACCTTTTGGATTTAATTAATTATTCTAATTAAAACCAAATAATTGGCCCAACAAATAATTAATTTTTCAACCCAAATAAACTAGTCCAATAAATAAGCCTATATTAGTTTAGTCACAGGTTAATCTTTAATTATTCAAACTGGGCCAAAGCCCTAAATAATTAATTAACCCACCAAACTAATTTAATTAATTCTCTCCACATGGACCTTTATTTTATTTTAGCCCAACAATTAAATCAAGCTACTTAAATAAAATAAATTCCATTTAATTTAAGATCAATTCATTAGCCTGTATTTAATTAGGACTCACGATCTATATTGGGAACCAAAAGACACACTGCCTTAGCTACTAAAATGACCAAAATACCCTTGCCATATAAATAGCTGTATTTTACATTTAAATATTTCTTGATATCACCATAAGGAAATATTGACCCCAAGGACAATGTTGCGTTAGCAAAGTCTCTGACCTACAGGTGTAATGACTAAAATACTCCTCTATACATTACCGTACATTTAGAGAGGAAGAAGTGTACTAACACCTCTCTAAATGACATTTACCATCCTTAGGCCTCTAGTCCAATGATCCACGACTTCCTAGATTGTTTCCGCTTTCCAAGAGAGCTACCCTAAAGCAAACATCCAAATAATGTTTCCCAGGGCTATGGATATTTAGATCATTTAGACAACCACAAGGGGCGATATAGTATAAAAACTATCTTGTACAAGTCTGTCTTAACTAACTAGTCACACATACCCAACATGCAAGTATAATGGCCCTACTATAGAACCTCAACTATAGCATATCAAAGTATATGCTTCCAGTTTCATCAGACCACCAACTCATACTCAAGTCGTAGAGTACTAGTCCACGCTGTAGCGGTAGTAGTCTAGGTTTCTACCATATAGTACTTTTAGAAACCACTATTGCAGGTCCTGTTCTACGTATTCGAAATACGCTTATGTCATTAAGTGAGTGGACTATTCACTGGCTAAAGGTAAGCCATTCCCCATTTGGAATTCATAACATAATAACTTAGACATGATGAGATACCCATTCTCATCAATCGGTTAAGAACGAATGTTTATGTGTTAAGTAACCCGTGATCTATACCTTACTGTGAAAGACCTCTATTCACATGGACCACTTACTTAAACACAATGGGTCTTTTTCAAATGTAATTGTGTACAAATAAGATGTAAATTCACAAACAACTTCTGAAAATAAATTCTCTTATTAAAATATTCGATATTTACATCAGAAACCTAGTCTAAGAGGGCATATTTCCCAATAGTTCCGACCTCTATTTCAAAATGAGCTCCATAATTTTGAACAAAGGCAAAATGCTCATGGGACATCTCAAGTAGGTGTGTATCCTCCCTCCTCATCCATTGTTGCACCATCTTATGGGTCAATGCAATTGTTGCACCGAGAGCAGCCTATACTAATGGCTGGAGGGCACCAAGGAAATTCGGGGTTAAATGCACCCGGTATAGTTCCTGCGGAACCTTTTCTAGGAAGAACTCCACCATATCCGGTCACAGGGACCCAGGTGCCGATGGGGGCACAGGTGTTCTACGACCAGAATGCAGCTCCAAACAGGAATGTTTGTTCCTCGTATGGAGGACCCCAGAGCTAAGTTACAGCTGTCCCTACCGCGTATCTTGTCACGGCGACAACTTGCCCAACGTAGGGAGCAGGGTTCCCTGAGATGACTTCATTCCCAAGACAAGGTTCTTGATCGACTATGATACGTTCTCCCACACAGAATCAACAGCCAATACCATCAGCTAATGTCAATTCAATGACAGAGGCATGGCATCGACAAGCCAGGGATCGGCTAGTGTATCAAAAGTTGTACCCAGAATGGGTAGACTCTATAACAGTACTACCACGAGGATTTAAATTGCTTGAGTTTTTCACATTCTCTGAAGAGAACAACAAGTCAATTATAGAACATATAGGGAGGTTTACAACACAATGTGGAGAGTTCAAGAATAGTAATTGGTATAAATTGCAATTATTCTCTTTGTCCTTGATAGGGGCAGTGTTTACTTAGTATGCAAATCTGACACCAGTTCCGTGTACTCATAGGTAGATATGGAATGAATTTTTCATGAGTGTTTCTTTAAACCAACACCTGAAGTCTCCATAACGGATCTTTTGGCAGTCAAGCAGAGATCGTCCGATCGCTCTTGAACACAGAGTTCATTGAACGCTTTCGGCGAATTAAAGCCAAATGCACCATCTAATTACCGACAATAGAGTGTGCTAGGATAGCCATCAGTAGAATATATCCGTAGCTCAAAGAGCACCTTATCCTTCAAGATTTGTCTGACTTATCCTGTCTGTTATCCCAGACCGTCAGAATAGAAGAAATGATCAAGGAAAAAAAAAGGGTGGTTAGTTAAATTTTCTCAAGGGCAAACCATGATATCAGTGGTGGACGACGTTACCGGTAATGAGGAAGAACAATTACTGGAGGTGATGGTAGCAGAATTAGTGAAAGGTACATTTTACACATGTCCTTTTTTGAAACCTAGCAAAGGGAAGGAGGAAGCTTCTCCTGCAAGGCCACCCACTTACACATTTGATGTATCAAGGGTTGAGCAAATCTTTGATCAAATGGTCAAAGACAAATAGATTCGTCTACCTTTCACTACAAAGTTTTGGGGCCAGAGGAGTTGAAGGGTAAGAAATACTGTAAGTGGTATAACTCGTTTTCCCATAATACCAATAGTTGTGTTATTTTTAGAAACACAATACAGAAGGCTTCACAAGAGAGAAGGGTAAGATTTGTTGACAAACGTGAGGGAACCTTAATCGATACAGACTCGTTCCCAGCGGCGGATGCAAATATGGTACAGATATGTAAAGAAGACATGGAGCATGAGTTGGGAGAATTTTCAGTTAAGAAGTAGTCCAAGATTTTGGAGGGGGAAAGACCAATGTTCCAAAGGCTAGATGATTGGTCGTCAGTTTTTACTCGGCTTACAATTTCGGCTTTTGTAGCTCATTTCCAAGGGAAAGACGAGAAGTTTACAGTGCATGTGCCTTATAAAGAGCCGTTCTTCCCAGTCCATCATTCCTAACTTACAAAAAATCAGAAATGACAGGCTCAACAGAAATAAGCATTGGATGAGTGGTCAGCTAAATAGGTATGTACTTCCATAAGTTAGAACATGCTCAGCATTCTCCCATCACAATTCCGAGTGAAGGCCGAGTAAGAAATGGTAGAAGAAGATTACTATGCCACAGAAGAAGTGGCCATTAAGCTTATCGAGTTTAAAAGGCCATCGGAAGGGATGTTTTTTTATCCCCACAGCAAAACATATCAATCACCTCAAACCGTTGTACATCAAAGCACATATCAACGGAAGACCTTTCTCTTGGGTTTTCATCGATAGAGGGACTGTGCTTAATGCAATGCCACTGGAAACCTTAAGGCGTTTTGGATTATGTGCCATGGTAAGCTTGGAGTAATGGCTTGAGTTAAAGATAGAGCGGTAGAATACAGCCTTATTCATATCTACTTTTGTAGAAAATGGATTGGGGTTGGTTGGTATCCTTTCCACTCATTCTCCATCCTAAATCAGCATCATTTGGTGAAGTGTTGATGGAATACAATGGTTTGCATGAATCCATTCCCTACCTAATAAGGCAAAATACACCGATTTTGCTGTGATTACAAAGAAAACAGTCTTACTAACCTTATATCCGACGGCCACCTGAAAAGTGATAACTCCTTCTGCTTTGGATACCTCCCCAGTAAAATTAAGCATTTGGATGTTTGTCGGAGATAGATCGTGTTGACGGCTTTCATTTTTCCTTAGAAAACATAGCCACCGGTTCTTGTTTTTTTTTCCTTAGAAAAAAATAATAATAACTTTCTTAATATTCTTCATAAAAAATTATTCTTTCATATATTATTCTACTTTCATTGGTAGATAACCTATAGGAGCTTTGAGAATACTTTGAAAGATTGAAAAATAGCAATTTTAGTACATGTGTTCGATGTGAAGGAGTCTACATTTGGCCGATATTCCTGCAGAATAAGTAGTTGTGACAAACCAAAACGTTCTGTCATACCAAAATCTTTTGATTATTCAATCTAAGTAGCCTAAAAGTAAGTATTCCTAGACTTTGACTCAAGAAAACTTTTAAATTTGTATTCTTCTACTGCGTTTTTAGTTTTCCATGATCCTTTCAAAATTTTCTCTTACAACTTTAATTGGTATGATTTTCTTTTGGAAAGAACTTTTTCTTTTTTTTGGTAAATTTGTAATAGGAGAATTTACATGGTTGGTTCCAAGAAGTTTTATTACTGACTACACTTTTTTTAATTGTTAAATTATTGGATGGTGCTTTTTCTTCAAATTCCACTTTCCTATAAATATAGGTTTAGGCATTGTATTGTTTGCCACTGTGTCAAAGCTCTTATGAAGAGGATAGTACCTTAAAGACATTACACTTACAATCTATTAGAGGTAAAGAGACCTTAGATAATCTCTTATTTCAGATGTATGCTTATCATGCACACACCAATCCTTTTGTTAAACATAAAGTTTATTGTCAAAGCTCTCATGCACTACAAGCAGCTTTTAATAGTTGAACAAAGAAAAGGAAAAATACCAGTGCAATTACCATAATATATAGTTCCTTGACCACTTTATGATAGATCAATTTGAAGAAGATCATTGCTTACTCCTTAGTCATTATATCCAATACTAGAAAGTTAAAAAAAAAAAAAAAGATATTTATGCCCATATCTCAAGCATATAAGGTCATTTTCAATTGAAAAAGATGCCAAAAAAATAAAAAGGGCACTCCTATCCAAGTAAAGAAAGCTGAACATAGAAATTTGTGCTATAGCCAGAATTTTGATACCAGAAATATAACAATAATATCCGAGTTCTGGGAAAAATGCAATATGACGAGTTGGTTGTAAAAAGCTACAGATTTAGGGAATCATTAGCTTAATTCTTGTGTATATTTTTCTACTAATAAGTTTGAGCTTTCACCCAACATCTATATTACTTAGTTTGTATTTGTGAAACCCCAGTCAAAACTAACCTTAGAGTAAGGGGGTTGGGATGCATATAATATTTTATTGCATGTTTAAATATATATTTATATGATTTTCTATGCTTTGGATTTGTGTGTTATAGTCTCGAGGGCTTAAATATGTTCATTGAGTAAGAAGTGCAAAATGATAATTTTTGTTAGAGGTGAAAATAGGGAGATAGCTTGAGGATTAAATAAGAAAAATATTTTAGAGAGAAAATAAGAACAAGAGTCGTTGTGGTTTAGTGGTTAGAGTTTTGGAATTAATTCTTGAGGTCTTGGGTTCAAATTCCATCATTGGAGCTTTAGCATAATTAAATTTTATTTTTGCTTAGGAATGTTGTATTTTTGGCCTTAGGTACTTTAGAGTAGAGTAGAGGTGTTGTCCTAGGGGAGACATGATAGAAGTACCCTAATCCTATTCTTGTACCCTACAAAAATTCCTAAGGGAATTCATCCCTTCTTGATCCTTAATTTTTCCTACTTCTCAATTCATTAGGTTGGTCAATTTGTTCTAGCCAATTTCATTCCAGAAAATTTAATAAAGTGCTATGGCTTTGAAGGTTCAAAATGTCTAAGGGAAAGACATCTTATGGTCCAAAAATGTGGAAGAGATGGGGAAGGTTCCAAGAGAATTAATTCCCCTAGTGAACCTTCAAATCTTCACTCTAGCTATGCATATTTCCTTCATGTAATGATTTGAAAATTTTCCAGCTTCTTGTGCATGCAAGGTGTCGAAATTCTCAGCCATTATTCCCTCCTAAATGCTGCTAGGAAATGGCCCTTTTTGACCAGCTTGAAATCTGAAATTTACTAGCCAATTTCGGACTGCACAAATGCTGTGCAAAACCAGAAAATTTTCTGGGCAAAATCACAGCCTGTATAAGCTTAAACCAAGCTATTTTCTTCCAGTTTTCTCCCAACTCCTTAGCCATGTTTTTCCTCCATGAAGAAGGTTGGAAATCAGCCTTGAAAGACCTCTAAATGCCCCTTCAAACTCTCTATAATCTGACTGGAAAATGGCAGCAAAAGCTGCCCAAAAAAATTCCAGCAATTGCAAAATCTGTACAAGATTTACTGTCCGGCTTTGTTTCCGATTCCAGCCCTGGCCGAAACTTCATTCTTTTTCTGCACAAACCTCTCTTGAATAGCCATGAACTGAACCCCATTGTCTTCCCCAAGCTTCTGCATGAAAACTAGTCATGGCTGCCCTAAAATATCTCCAATAAATTACTCCAATCATGCCTTGATTGGCTATCAAAATTCCAGCAATCCTAATTTAGAAAACTTCCATAAAATAACCCTTAAACAACCAGACCTTTCCTTCACCATTGCACCCCCTCTTTTCGGCCACCATTAGCCTTCTTCAACCAGCTTTCATCCAGCCAAATCACTGAGCAATCAGTCAGCCATTACAGCTCCAAAAAGCTCTCCATTAATCAAAGATATTCTTGCTATATTTTGTTTCCAAATTTGATTCCCAAAAATATTCTTTTAGGATTTCAACAACCAGCCTTTCCTTTTCATTTCAAACCAGAAAAATCCTCTACCTAAACTACCTAACCAATTCGGCCACTGCACACACACAGAATTTCGGCAGCTTCAAACCAAAATCCCTCCATTCTTTCAACCTTCAAGCATGCATAAAACACCAAAAACACCTACTCACTTCTCTCGCCTAATACCTCTCTAAACCACTTCAATCTTCTTCAAAAAAATTCTAGAATTCAACTACTCACTGTCGTGAGTCTGTCCATACCACTTTTAACATCAAATTCCAAAATCCAACTCTCTCATTTGGATAAAAAATCAGTATTTTTGTGAAGGCTCAAGAACACCTTCAAGGTAAGTTTGTTTAAGTAACTTCATCTTCACTAATCTTTGATATCTAATGAATATATATATGAACAAACAAGCTAATGGACTCTCTTCTTCTCTTCTCTCTCTCTCTCTCTCTCTCTCTCTCTCACTCTCTTGGCCAAATGAATTCTTCAACAATGGCCATGCTTTCTACATCTCCCTTGGACGGATTTAGTCACCTAGGAGTCAAGATCCATTCGAAACTCCTTCAAGGTACTCATCAATCAAGTAAGCCTTTTCAACTCTCCTTTTTAATTCTAGATTCATTTCTCTAGGATGATATTGGTAGGAGATGGATTATGAGTAGGATTTGAGCATGTATTGTTGTGATGAGTTGAGATTGAAACATGAATAAATGTGTGTATATGATGGAGATGGGATTTATGCATGAGTTGGTTATCTTGGTTGATTTTATGGCATTTTTATGGTTTAATGCATGTCTCCATGTCATAAGTAGTATTTGTGATCAAGTATGTTAGAGATTATGTCACCTATAGTGAATAGGATTTATATTCATGTATGATTGTTAAAGCCATGATTATGTTTATGCTAGTAGAGGTTGGATCATGTCTTGGTAAATTTAGATCTATGTTTTTATTCATGATTTGGAAAAGCTGATGAATTGAAGTGGAGTATATGTTCATGATTGTGGTTAGCAATAGAAATATGATCATGATCTAGTTGTCCCTAAGCTAAGTTTATTTCATCAATAAAATATTTAATATTATAATTTTTGCTAGTAAGGTAGACTTGGATTATTATATATAATAAGGATATTTTAGTCAAACAAATGATAGTTTTATTTCAAGAAATAAAATATATAGATATTATATATAATAATAATATGAAATAAGCCTTTTATATAAATAATCATAACAAGTAAAATATTAATTTTGTAAGTCTTATATTCATAAATATCATTAAAATTTATTATCTTTCAATTATTATCCTTTAATTAAAACCTATTGAAATTTATTTAGTATCTTTCAATCAAGACCCATTAAAATTTATTTCCAACTAATTTTAGTTATCAATTATTTTCAAACACTTTATTATTAATAAATCATTATTTTATCTAATACCACCCAGGACTCTTCATCAAATAAACTCTAAATTATTCTTAGCAAGATTTAAACCTTCAACTTATTAGTACCTATTTCCCGAAACAATAATTATTTTTAAATATCAAATTAGATTTAGCTTATAAACCCCTTTTTATTTATTAATTGGCCTTAAAGCTTGGGACACTGGGATCATGATAGTAGTGAGTTGAGCTAGCTTTATTTGTGAAAGTGGATTTTAGCTCGAGATTAATTATGGCTTGTATTTACCCCAAGCGGGGTTGGGTCAGCTGTTGAAGACCTTTATTTTATCTCAAGCTAAGGATCTGGTAAGCTCCTGCATAAAACCTGTTTGATGCAAAATGTTTCTTATGGCAAGCCAAATGTAGAGTGCATGGACACTTATTTCAGTAAAGGCAATTGACGATTGATTCCTTACTTATTTCAGTCAAACAAATTATTTGAAAATCAATAAGCAGATTTACTCAAATTCAAAACTCTTTCTCAAACTGATTTTGACAAAGGCTTTGGAAACCCTTAATTGCCATTTTCAAATAGAGCTATGTTTTGTTCCTTTTTCCCCAAGTGGGGTAAGTTACGTTGAGTACTCAATAAGGGTGGACTTCTAGGACTAGTCTTTGAAGGGTTAGGGTGAGTCTCTCAGTAGGTGGCCACCTCTGAGTGGTAACTCCTCCCCGGATAGGATGTCAGTCCAGTAGGTTGTGTCGGTCCGAGCTAGCAGTTTTTTTTCAGTCAAGTGACTGTGTGTTGCCGGAATAGACAACCAGTTGTTGTTTGGGTATTGAGAATGAGGAGTATCTTGCCCGGTAGGCCGATCACTTACCTTTTGTCAGTCTGCACAAAGTGTCAGCATTTTGACCGGTTATAGGGCCTAACGTGTGGTAACCCATGATCATTTCTTTTGAGTGGTTTATTTTATTGATTATGTATGGTTGGAAAAGCTAAAACACCACTCTTGATGTTGACTAATGTTTATTGCTTGCCAGTATTTCTCTTATATATATTTATACATTGCATTCACAAACTATTTTCACTGGACACTCAAAGCGCACACGGACTTACTGAGATTTTTGTCTCATCACCATTTTTACCATGATTTCAGGTCGATCCTACTGTGGGGATTAGTAGCTAGATATTGCCTGCCTTAGAAGATTTTTCTGATATTTAATTTGTGTAATGCTTTAAGGAGTTGAGAGTGGATAATTTTATTATGGATTTGATTTTGGAATTCTTGGATTCATTCTTGGGTTGTAATAAATTTTAAGTTAAAGTATTATTTTTATTCCGCTATTTTGATTGTGTGACCTAGTTATGAAGACCCCTTATCCTTTGGATGGGGCGACATCCTCGGCCCTGGCAGGCCTAGGTTGTGGGGTGTTACAAGTGGTATCAGAGACTAGGTTATAGACAAATATTGATGATATATGTTCTATTTATTTAAGATTAAATCTTTATCTAACTTATTTCGTTGATGCTGAAGGATGGTTAGAATGCTTAGAACCGCGAGGAAATGGCAGCGAATAGCACCCGCCTATCCCTATATACCCTGAAGATGTTCTAGTTCCCCAGCCAGCCCCTCAGCCAGTTATCCCTATGGAAGATAGCAGTGATGATGAGGTCTAGATCCATGAGCCACCCCCAATTCCAGTGATAGACATAAGTTCTGATAGTGATGATGAGGTGATAGCAGTGAAGCATGTACCCCACCCTCCTAGTCCCGTAGTGGACTTAGCAGCAGATAGCGATGACCCGGGGGAGATAGACTATAAGTCTCCACCTAGGCCTTCTTTCACTCCTCTTTTCAGCCGATTTGAGCCCGGGGAGAGTTCTAGGCGCCCTGGGAAGGAGCCGATGGAGGGATTTACCAGTGGGGTTAGGGTAGATTTTTCTAAGAATTCTGGGGGTTGGTTGTATGAGGCTGATGATGAGGATTTTGATGAGGACTAGAGGGCTAGGAGTTATTTTGAATTGGATGTTTATTTATTATTTTTTGAAAACTTTTATGTCAAGTATTTTTAATTTTGTTTTCTATCAAAATTTTGAATTTATGCAAGTCAATTTTTGAAAGAGAATTTATTCCTTAGGCAAAATTTGCATCTGATTTCTTTTTACATATATCTAACTGTGAATGCATGCGCACCTAAAATGATTTGATCCTTGAATACATACACTTATCATTTGGGGTGTGGTTTAGAATGGCACCTAAGCGTCGTGTAGCTTCATCCAGCAAAAGGGCTCCGGAAGTTGATAATGTGGCACCGGAAGTCGAGACAGGCCAGATGCACTCACCCGACTGGCGTGATGGGAGTAGTCTGGATATGGGCATAAGGTTTGAAATTCCGATTAATGTGACGGTGGGCCAGGCATTTAGCAAGATGACCGAAATTCTGTAGACTCTGACCAAGCGAAGGAACCTTAAAGGGGAAGATGAGGCATTAGAGAGGTTTCTGAAGTTTCAACCGCCCGTCTTTCTGGGTGAAGCAGAACAATATCAGAAGGCAGAACAGTGGATCGAGCAAATGGAGGACATATTTGCAACACTTCAGTACACCGAGGAGTGGATGGTTAAGTTTGCGGCTTTTCGGTTGAGAGGACCAGCTCGGGTATAGTGGCAGCGAGTTCAAGACAACTGGGAAATGAGCGAGCAGGAATAGACATGGTCCAACTTTGTTGAAGTCTTTCAAGCTGAGTACATCCCTCAGTGGATCGTGGAAAAGCGGGAGGATGAATTTCAGAATTTGAAGCAGGGGAGCATGTCAGTGGCTCAGTACGTGGCACGATTCACCCTGCTATCAAAA
Source organism: Voacanga thouarsii (assembly GCA_026120185.1). NCBI lineage: Eukaryota > Viridiplantae > Streptophyta > Magnoliopsida > Gentianales > Apocynaceae > Voacanga > Voacanga thouarsii. The sequence goes on along the minus strand of JANUWF010001659.1, from coordinate 2,233,047 downwards.
TACTGCCAAAGATTAGTGGATACCGAGCAAAATAGGACGAGGCAGTTCGTCAAGGGGCTAAGGTCGGAATTGAGGAGGGCGTTGGCACCTTCTCCGCCAACGACCTATTCGGGGGCAATGGATGCGGCTACCCGAACTGAGAATGAGGACCGCAGCAGGATGGTGCCCAGGCCTTTCCAACTGCCAAGGCAATCGCAAGGACACTTTCAAGGGCAACAATCTAACAAGCGCTACGCCAATAGCAGTGGCAGAATCGGGGAAAGCAAGCCCAGACAGTACCAGTGGGTCCTGCACAAAACCTTCCAATATGCCGGCAGTGTGGGAAAAAGGGCCACACAGAGAAGAATTGCTGGTCCAAGGGTGGCGAAAGGAAATGTTATCACTACAGCGATCGGAACCACCTGCAAAATGTCTACCTTAAGTTGCACCAAGTCAGGCAAGGAAACCCGGCACAGAACCCGGGGCTCAACAGATCCAACTCCGTGGGAGCATCCGGGAATGGAGCACTGAAGCCACAAGTGAAGGCCAAGGTTTTTGCTCTCAATAGAAAGGAAGTTGGGACTGATGCAACGGTTGTGGAAGGTACGTTTACTATCCACGGACGACCTGTTAATGCATTAATTGATCCTAGCTCTACTCACTCCTTTTTAAACAAGATTTTTGAATGTCATTTGGGTTGGGATGGAGTAGAGCTACCATTCACTTTAGTGGTAAGCACACCTTTGGGAAAAATGGTGCAAGCAGATCGGTATGTGAAAGATTGTAAAATTGATGTAGGGAGAGAAAGTCTGGAGGGAGACCTGATAGTATTGGACATTGAAGATTATGATTTGATATTGGGGATGGATTGGTTAGCCAAGCATAGGGCAAGAGTAGACTGTAAGAATAAGTCGGTCCAATTCATTAGACCGGGTTGTTTGATGGCAAGAAGGTAAAAGAGTTAAAGTATTTGATAGCGGGGGCTAAGGCCTAGAAATTGCTGAAGCAAGGATGTCAAGGGTACCTGGCTTATGTGATAAACAAGCCGAAGGACCAGTGCACTCTGGAGGACACCGAAGTAGTGAAGGATTTTCTCGATGTGTTCCCAGCAGAGCTTGATTCTTTACCTCCCAGCCAAGAGATGGAATTCACCATTGACTTAATTCCGGGAGCGGAACTAGTATCACGGACCCCGTACCGGATGGCATCAACAGAACCGAAGGATCTGAAGGAACAATTAGAGGAGTTAGTGAGTCAAGACTACATCAGACCTAGCACGTCGCCCTGGGGAGCGCCTGTGCTATTTGTGAAGAAGAAGGACAGGACTCTAAGGCTATGTATTGACTATCAGGGTTTGAACAACTTAACGATTAAGAACAAGTATCCCCTACCGCTGATTGACGAGTTGTTCGATCAGTTGCAAGGATCCAATTGCTACTCCAAGCTGGATCTGAGGCAAGGGTACTACTAAGTGCGGATAAAAGAGAAGGATATCCCCAAGATGGCTTTCAACACCAGATATGGGCATTATGAGTTCGTGGTAATGCCGTTCGGGGTGACAAATGCTCCAATAGTATTCATAGACCTGATGCACCGAGTGTTCCGACCCTATTTGGACAAGTTCGTGGTGGTCTTCATCGACGACATTTTGATTTACTCCAAGAGTCCGGAGAAGCATGCGGAGCATCTGAAGCTTGTATTGGAGAAGCTTCGGGAGCACAAGCTGTACGCCAAGTTTAGCAAGTGAGAATTCTGGTTAGACAGTGTGGCATTCCTTGGCCATGTGGTGACCAAAGAGAGAATCAAGGTAGACTCGGCAAAGGTCAAAATGGTGTCAGACTGGAAGCAGTCGGAGAATATCACCGAGATCCGAAATTTCTTAGGACTGGCTGGTTATTACTGGAGGTTCATCAAAGGGTTCTCGACACTCGCATTGCCAATGACCCGACTGCTGAGGAAGGATGTTCTATTTGTGTGGAACGAGAAATGTAAGAAAAGTTTTCAAGAGCTGAAGCGAAGGTTAATAATGGTGCCAATATTGAGTCTGCCAGAGGAGGCTAAGCCTTATGTGCTATATACCGACGCCTCGAAGGAAGGATTGAGAGTAGTGTTGATGCAAGACCGGAAAGTGATCGCTTACGCTTCTTGGAAGTTAAGACCTCATGAAGTTAACTATCCTACTCATGATCTGGAGTTGGCAGCTATCATGTTCGCCCTGAAGAAATGGCGACACTACCTGTACGGAGCCGAATATGAGATGTTCACCGACCACAAGAGTCTGAAGTATATCTTCACTTAGAAGGATTTAAACTTGAGGCAACGAAGATGGATGGAATTTCTAGAAGAATACCGTTGTCCGATCAACTACCATCCCGGGAAGGCCAACGTTGTGGCGGACGCCCTGAGCAGGAAAGTTGGAATGGCCAGACTAAGGGTACATGAAATTCAAGCGGTTCAGGATGTGTTGGACAGAAGGGTGGAAATGCAAGACCAAAGAATTGTCGTCAGCAATTTGAAGTTGGTACCAGATTTGAAGCAGAAAATCGTGGAAGCTCAGCAAAGCCACGCCGAGTTTCAACTTTTCAAGGATAAGGAGCTCAAGCGGCCAAATAGTGAATTCCGTCAGGAGGAGGCGGGAGTTTTGCATTTCAGGGATCGGTTGTGTGTACCCGAAGAGTAGCAATTAAAGGACAGAATTTTGGAAGAGGGGCACAAGAGCAAGTACGCCATTCATCCGGGAGAAGTCAAGATGTATCAGGACTTGAAAAGAGCGTATTGGTGGCCCAGACTGAAGCGAGATTTGGTCAAGTATGTCTCGATCTGTCTCACCTGCCAAAAAGTCAAAGCAGAGCACAAGAAGTCAGCGGGATTATTGCAGCCATTGCCAGTACCAGAATAGAAGTGGGAGAAGGTGACTATGGATTTTGTCATCGGACTTCCCATGTCAAAGACCCAGAAGGATGCCATATAGGTAGTGGTGGATCGACTGACCAAGACGGCCCATTTCATACCGGTAAATGTAAGAGACTCTATGGAGAAACTGGCTCAGACTTATGTTCGAGAGATAGTCCGACTGCACGAAGTGCCTTCAAGCATAGTGTCTGATCGAGACCCGAGGTTTATATCTCGATTTTGGGACAAGTTTTAGGAAGCAATAGGGTTGAGTCTGAAATTCAGTACAACGGCTCATCCACAGACCGATGGGCAATCAGAAAGGGTTATACAGATATTGAAATATATGCTGAAAGCCTGTGTTCTGGATTTTGGGGACAAGAGAATAGAGTGTGTACCGTACGCGAAGCTATCATATAACAATAGCTATCAAGCTTCAATTGGGATGGCACCGTATGAGGCTTTGTATGGACACAAGTGTCAGATACTGCTGTATTGGAGTTGGTCAGAAGAGGGTTGCATAAGCAGAACCAGAGAAGTCTGTGTCCAAGAGATGTTGGATAAGGTGAAATTGATCAGGGAAAAGTTGAAGGTGGCTCAGAGCCGATAGAAGAGCTATGCAGACAACTGGCGGCGAGAATTGGAGTTTCAAGTCGGGGACAGCGTATTTCTGAGATTGACGTCGAATAGGGGGATCTTGAAGTATCCGAAGGGAGGAAAGTTGAATCCGAGGTATTTGGGGCCGTTCCTGATTAAGGAAAGGATTGGACCAGTAGCTTACCGATTGGACCTGCCAGATGGGTTGACGGGAATTCATGATGTGTTCCATGTGTCACAATTGAAGAAGTACAATGCTGATCCCGACCATGTTCTGAATAACGAGCCGTTGGTGTTGCAACCCGATTTGAGCTATGTGGAAAGGCCCGTGCGGATATTGGACCGCAGTATCAAGAATCTTCAGAACAAGTAGATACCGATGGTCAAGGTTCAGTGGGAGCATCACGGCACGTAGGATGCCATATGAGAATCGGAAGAGTGGGTTAAGCGGAAGTATCCTGATCCGAAATAGAGGTATGCTTGAATTTCGGGACGAAATTCCTCTAATGAGGGAAGGATGTGAAACCCCAGTCGAAACCAACCTTAGAGTAAGGGGGTTGGGATGCATATCATATTTTATTGCATGTTTTAATATATTTTTATATGATTTTCTATGCTTTGGATTTGTGCGTTATAGTCTCGAGGGCTTAAATATGTTCATTGAGTAAGAAGGGCAAAATGATAATTTTTGCTTGAGGTGAAAATAGGGAGATAGCTTGAGGATTAAATAGGAAAAATATTTTAGAGAGAAAATAAGAACAAGAGTCGTTGTGGTTTAGTGGTTAGAGCTTTGGAATTAATTCTTCAGGTCTTGGGTTCAAATTCCATCATTGGAGCTTTAGCATGATTAAATTTTATTTTTGCTTGGGAAGGTTGTATTTTCAGCCTTAGGTGCTTTAGAGTAGAGTAGAGGTGTTGTCCTAGGGGAGACATGATAGAAGTACCCTAATCCTATTCTTGTACCCTACAAAAATTCCTAAGGGAATTCATCCCTTCTTGATCCTTAATTTTTCCTACTTCTCAATTCATTAGGTTGGTCAATTTGTCCTAGCCAATTTCATTCCAGAAAATTCAGTAAAGTGCTGTGGCTTTGAAGGTTCAAAATGTCTAAGGGAAAGACATCTTATGGTCTGAAAATGTGGAAGAGATGGGGAAGGTTCCAAGAGAATTAATTCCCCTAGTGAACCTTCAAATCTTCACTCTAGCTATGCATAATTCCTTCATGTAATGATTTGAAATTTTTCCAGCTTCTTGTGCATGCAAGGTGTCGAAATTCTTAGCCATTATTCCCTTCCAAATGCTGCCAGGAAATGGCCCTTTTTGACCAGCTTGAAATCTGAAATTTACTGGCCAATTTCAGACTGCACAAATGCTGTGCAAAACCATAAAATTTTCTGGGCAAAATCGCAGCATGTATGAGCTTAAACCAAGCCGTTTTCTTCCAGTATTATCCCAACCCCTTAGTAACGTTTTTCCTCCATGAAGAAGTCTGGAAACCAGCCTTGAAGGACCTCTAAATGCCCCTCCAAACTCTCTGCAATCTGATTGGAAAATGGAAGCAAAAGCTGCCCAGAAAAATTCTAGCACTTGCGAAATCTGTACAAGATTTTCTGTCCAGCTTTGTTTCCTATTCCAGCCCTGGCCGAAACTTTATTCTTTTTTTGCACAAACCTCTCTAGAACAGCCATGAACTAAACCCCATTGTCTTCCCCAAGCTTCTGCACGAAAACAAGTGAAGGCTACCCTAAAATATCTCTAATAAATTACTCCAATCATGCCTTGATTGGATACCAAAATTCCAGCAATCCTAATTTAGAAAACTTCCATAAAATAACCCTTAAACAACCAGACATTTCCTTCACCATTGCACCCCCTCTTTTCTGCCACCATTAGCCTTCTTTAACCAGCTTTCATCCAGCCAAATCACTGAGCAATCAATCGGCCATTACAGCTCCAAAAAGCTTTCAATTGATCAAAGATATTCTTCTATATTTTGTTTCCAAATTTGATTCCCAAAAATATTCTTTTAGGATTTCAACAACCAGCCTTTCCTTTTCATTTCAAACCAGAAAAATCCTCTACCTAAACTACCCAACCAATTCGGCCACTACACACACACAGAATTTCGGCAGCTTCAAACCAAAATCCCTCCATTCTCTTCAACCTTCAAGCACACATAGAACACCAAGAACACATACTCATTTCTCTTGCCTAATACCTCTCTAAACCACTTCAATCTTCTTCAAAAAAATTCCAGAATTCATCTACTCACTGCTGTGAGTCCGTCCATATCACTTTTAACATCAAACTCCAAAATCCAACTCTCTCATTTGGATAAAAAATCAGTATTTTTGTGAAGGCTCAAGAACACCTTCAAGGTAAGTTTGTTCAAGCAACTTCATCTTCACTAATCTTCGATCTCTAATGAATATATATATATATATATATATATATATAAACAAACATGCTAATGGACTCTCTTCTTCTCTCTCTCTCTCTCTCTCTTGGCCAAATACCCTCTCCCTCTTGGCCGAATGAATTCTTCAACAATGGCCATGCTTTCTACATCTCCCTTGGACGGATTTAGTCACCTAGGAGTCGAGATCCATTCGAAACTCCTTCAAGGTACTCATCAATCAAATAAGCCTTTTCAACTCTCCTTTTTAATTCTAGATTCATGTCTCTAGGATGATATTGGTAGGAGATGGATTATGAGTAGGATTTGAGCATGTATTGTTGTGATGAGTTGAGATTGAAACATGAATAAATGTGTGTATATGATGGAGATGAGATTTATGCATGAGTTGGTTATCTTGGTTGATTGTATGGTATTTTTATGGTTTAATGCATGTCTCCATGTCATAAGTAGTATTTGTGATCAAGTATGTTAGAGATTATGTCACCTATGGTGAATAAGATTTATATTCATGTATGATTGTTAAAGCCATGATTATATTTATACTAGTAGAGGTTGGATCATGCCTTGGTAAATTTAGATCTATGTTTTTATTCATGATTTGGATGAGTTGATGAATTGAAGTGGAGTATATGTTCGTGATTGTGGTTAGCAATAGAAATATGATCATGATCTAGTTGTCCCTAAGCTAAGTTTATTTCATCAATAAAATATTTAATATTATAATTTTTGCTAGTAAGGTAGACTTGGATTATTATATAAAATAAGAATATTTTAGTCAAATAAATGATATCTTTTATTTCAAGAAATAAAATATATAGTTATTGTATATAATAATAATACGAAATAGAGCCTTTTATATAAATAATCACAGCAAGTAAAATATTAATTTTGTAAGTCTTATATTCATAAATATCGTTAAAATTTATTATCTTTCAATTATTATCCTTTAATCAAAACCTATTAAATTTTATTTAGCATCTTTCAATCAAGACCCATTAAAATTTATTTTCAACTAATTTTAGTTATCAATTATTTTCAAACAATTAATTATTAATAAATCATTATTTTACCTAATACCACCTAGGACTCTTCATCAAATAAACTCTAAATTATTCTTAGTAAGATTTAAACCTTCAACTTATTAGTACCTATTTCCTGAAACAATAATTATTTTTAAATATCAAATTAGACTTAGCTTATAAACCCCTTTTTATTTATTATTTGGGCTTAAAGTTTGGGGACACTAGGATCATGGTAGTAGTGAGTTGAGCTAGCTTTATTTGTGAAAGTGGATTTTAGCTTGAGATTAATTATGGCCCAGGCAGGGTTGGGTCAGCTGTTGAAGACCTTTATTTTATCTCAAGCTAAGGATCAGGTAAGCTCCTGCATAAAACCTGTTTGATGCAAAATGTTTCTTATGGCAAGCCAAATGTAGAGTGCATGGACACTCATTTCGATAAAGGCAATTGAGGATTGACTCCTCACTTATTTCAGTCAAACAAATTATTGAAAAATCAATAAGTAGATTTGCTCAAACTCAAAACTCTTTCTAAAATTGATTTTGACAAAGGCTTTGGAAACCCTTAATTGCCATTTTCAAGTGGAGCTATGTTTTGTTCCTTTTTCCCCAAGTGGGGTAAGTTACGTTGAGTACTCAATAAGGGTGGACTGCTAGGACTAGTCTTTGAAGGGTTAGGGTGAGTCTCTCAATGGGTTGCCACCTCTGAGAGGTAAGTCCTCCTCGGATAGGATGTCAGTCCAGTAGGTTGTGTCGGTCCGAGCTAGCAGTTTTTTTTTCAGTCAAGTGACTATGTGTTGCTGGAATGGACAACCAGTTATTGTTTGGGTATAGAAAAGGACAAGTATATTACCCGGTAGGCCGATCACCTACCTTTTGTCTGTCTGCACAAAGTGTCCCCATTCTGACCGGTTACAGGGCCCAACGTGTGGTAACCCTTGATCATTTCTTTTGATTGGTTTATTTTATTGATTATGTATGGTTGGAAAAGCCAAAACACCACTCATGATGTTGACTAATGTTTTTTGCTTGCCAGTATTTCTCTTATAAAGATTTATACTTTGCTTTCACGAACTGTTTTCACTGGACACTCAAAGTACACACGGACTTACTGAGATTTTTGTCTCATCACCCTTTTTATCATGATTTCAGGTCGATCCTGCTGTGGGGATGAGTAGCTAGATATTGTCTACCTTGGAAGATTTTCTATTATTTAATTTGTGTAATGCTTTTGGGAGTTGAGAGTGGATAATTTTATTATGGATTTGATTTTGGAATTCTTGGGTTGTAATAAATTTTAAGTTAAAGTATTATTTTCATTCTACTATTTTGATTGTCTGGCTTAGTTATAAAGACCTCTTGTCTTTTGGACAGGGCGACATCCTCAACCCTGGCGGGCCTAGGTAGTGGAGTGTTACAGTATCTAGAATGGAAATGAACTACTTGTAATTAGCAAAACTACAACACATCAAGATAGCTTAAGAGGACTGCATATCAAGACATACACTTTTAAAGAGGATTATTTTTTGCCTATAATATATTCATCACCTTTCGATGAAGACTTGATATAAAAAGGACTACAATTTTTTTTTCTTGTTTGTTTCACTTTTAAAGAGGATTACTTCTTGCTTATGCTCTCATAATATTGTCAAATTTTATGCATTAGGATATTTCACTTGTGAGGTTTTATAATTCAGTTTCTTCATATATGTTAGTCATTTTCATTTATTTCATGTACTACTAATAAGAGTATGACTTTTTATCTTCTTTATCATTCTTCGAAAAGATAGCATACTTCAAAGCAAACACTTTGCTTTCGGAAGAAAGAAAGAAATAATAACAAAAAAATTCTTTTGGATATCTAACAAACAAACACTTATCAGACTTACTCTCAAGTTTGTCTGACTGTAGCCTTTTAACAAAGGTAGGGTAACCCCTTATTCTAAAGTGAGATAGCTTTGGTCTCTTACCAAAGACTAACTTAAATGGGTGGTGTCAACTGTTTTTTACCGAACACTATTTAAAATGTAAACAACAGTCTCCAATGCGTATCCTAAAATGATTTTGGTAAGTCTGGATAAGCCATCATAGTCCATACCATGTCTAGAAAGGCTCAAGTTATCTTTTCTTGGCTTCTTATTATTTATATTGAGAACTTAATTTTCCATGTCTAGAACGTATAAACCATCGTCAAAGTTGCAATACCACAATGGATATCATTTAATGAAAAAGAATAACTTTTATCCTTAAAAATTAAATGAAATCCAAGTAAATCCAAATAAGTAACTGAGATAATGTTTTTAAGTAAAACTGATACATAAGAATAGTTTTCTATTTCTAGAATTAATTTGGAAGACAAGTGTAGATGATAAGTCCCCACAATAAGTGCAGCAACCTTTGCTTCATTTACTGCACGAAGGTCTATATCACCTTTCTCTAGCTTTTGCTGCTCTTTAGTCCCTGCAAATTATTGCACAAATAATATCCATATATGGTATCCATTACCCATAGCTCATTATTAAAGGTAGTATTGATCTCAATCATAAACATACCAGGAGTGGAAGTACAAGTTCTTACAAGCTTCTCCTTCTCTTTCTTTTCCTTAGCAGTCTCCAAGTAGCTTTTGCAATTGCATTTCCAATGGCCTATTTTCCCACAATGGTGACATGGGCCTTTGGTAGTTATCTTTTTCTTCTTCACACCACCTTTAGGTTTAGTTAGATTCTTCTTCTTCTTCTTAGAAAAAGAATCAACCAATAAGACTATATTGTTTTCTTTCTTCATAGATGACTCAACAGTCTTAAGAAGGTCGATCAACTCAGCTATAGTAGTCTTAATATTATTTATCTGGTAGTTCATCACAAATTGTAAAAAACTAGCTGGCAAAGATTGAAGAACTAAGTTTATACTTAATTTGTGATACATAGTGAACCCAAATGATCCAAGCTTCTTAATTAATCCCAGCATCTTAAGTCCATGAGTAGCCGTTGAAGTGCCTTCTACTATCTTAGAATGAAATAATTGTTAGGAGATCTCATATCTCTCTGTACTTCTTACTTATCAAAAAACTTTCTTAGATGGAAGATAATAGTATGAGCATCTATATGCTCATGATGTTTTTAAAATTCATTGGCTATTAATGCCAGCATGATACAAGATGCTGTGTCATTATCCTCTTGATATTTCTTGTGGACTTCATGCTCTTCAGCAAGAGCATCATTAGCTGGCGGTAGTGGAATTGGAGCATCTAATACACAGAGCAACCTTTCCAATTTGAGAACGATTCTTAAATTTTTATACCATTCCAATAAGATTGATTCGGTGAGCTTATTTGTTTCCAAAATGTTACATAAGTTCAAAATCGTTGTCATGATTCAAATGACCTAGATAAAAGATAAGACACATTAGACTATGTATATGCACATGAAATGCGTTTAATTAGGTCTTTAATTAAACACATATTTATCCTACTATTTTTCTTAAATTAATAGTCTCCACTATTGACTCGGAAAATTCCATTAGAAGTTTTCCTAGTGGACCGCTATCCAAATTCTTTAAGAATGACCTTGAGTATGCCCAAAAAAATACTCTTAAGTTTAATGGTAGGTATTCAATACCAATTACATCAAATGTAACTACTGGATCATTAGGTGATTAACATCTTTTAATCTTAAAGCACTTAGTGCTACCCCAACTTAGCCTCTAATATTCCTTATGATTGGGTATGCCCAACCTGGATAAAGATATTAGTTAAATCTAACCAATTAATCTGGAATCATTTTTCATAACTTGAACATGCTTAATGTTGAGTAAGCTTAGGTATGCCCAATAATCTAATCTCGAAAAAGAACTCTTGTTCTTGCTATATTAATGAAAAGCTTTAGATTTAATATTATTTGAGAGATTTTAATTATTTAATTAGAAGTCTCATCATTTGGCATGCAAAGTATCAACACTTTGACATAATTGTAATAGACTCAATTACATGGCTTGGTTATAGACTTTTCCAAATTAATTTTCTTGAGCCAAGAAGAAAATTAATTTTAGTCAAACCTATGTGTTCATACATGTTTGAGAAGAAAGTCTTACCACCCTCTCGCTTCGTTCTTGAATGCCATTTCTATAAGCTTGACAAATAATTTCTAATCTATCTAATCTATGTAATCTAATTACATAAATTTCTAATAAAGAAACCTCGAGTTACATTCGAGGGGCTTTAAATGAGAAGAGAAGTTACAGAAGAATAATAGAGAAGGCAGGACTAGCAGACTCTATTTATTCAAAACAAAATAATAAAATGCATGAAACAAATATCAATTAATCAAAGTTAATTGGTCTATGTCCATAACTAAGCCAACATGTCAAAATCATGCTTAAAACATATTAAGCAAAAATAAATATATATTTAAATATAAATTTCCAAAATCATTATTTTAGAAAAATAAAATAGTTATTCCCAAAGTCAAATTTTAAGAAAAACTTTTGAGTCCCTTTCTCTGGAAAAATAGCGATCCCGCTGGCCTGTCAGCAGGTAGGGTCAAAGGGGAAGTGCCCCCTAATTTTTTTGTCTCTCAATAAATGAGATTCTGCCTTCCAAATCACTATTTTGGAAGAATAAAAAATAGTGGGTCCAAAATCTAATTTTGGAAACTTGTGGGTTTTCTTTTTTGAAAAGTAATGTCTAATGGGAAAAAGAACAAAAAATAGAAGTTTTTTTTTAAAATAATAATAATAATAATAATCATAGCCGCTTTCATAAAGCCGACCGCAACATAGGCCCAATTTTTTTAAAAAAATAATTCTCGTGATTCTTTCCAATTTTTAAATATGCAAATTGATCGTTTTAGCTTTCAAGAAAACAATTTTGATCAATTAAAGATGCAGAACGAAATTACTTTCTATTAATTTGATGTTATAATCATAATCATAGAAATGTTTCTACTATCAAAGAATCACGGCACAAAGATTTCAAAAATCCTTCACTGAAACAGTTTCATTAACCTGCGTACATAACAATTACCTACAAAAGCCAAAACCCACTAAAACAGAACTCTCCACCTGAAGACTAATTTTCTTTCTTATTTGATTTCCATAATCACAAAACCAAGTTTCATCAATTTAGTTCACAGAAAACAAATTAATCTGTAATAATTTATATGATCATTATCAATATCAAATCCAAAACCAGTACTTTCAAGGATTTCATAAATCCTCCACTGTTTGTTTCCAAAACAAAATAGACACTGCCAAAAACAATTTCATTACGCACACAAATTTTTTTAAATTATTACTGTATAACAATTATAGTAATATGTTTGCAAAAACCAAAACCTACAAAAATTACTTATTTCCATAAACCAAAATAATTTTGTGAAACACTTTCACAGACCCATACGTAAAATAATTTTCACAAACCCTTGAAATTTCTTGAAACAATTCAATTAACACACAAATATATTTTGAAACAATTTCAAAATTATAATAATAAAGCCGTAAAATACATACGAGATGGCTCTGATACCACCGTTGGATTTCGTTCATGTGAACCAATTTACATGCAGCGGAAAATTAAAACGAAATTTACGCAATAGGATTACTCATATGTAATTAAATGGATTAGGAGAAGGAAGACAAATTAGTTACCTCGAAAACATAGCTTTTAAAAATTTTCTTCGCACAAATCCCCTTTAAAAGTCGATCTAATCGAGTCACCAAATTCTAAGAATAGGAATTCTTGAACAGTAATCCACACAATGAATTGTATTCAAGGACGGTGCAAAGAAACTGATGCTAGTGGGTATAATTTTTGCGGCGTTAGGGATTTAGTATGGAGAGAAGAAGAAGGGAAAACAATTTTTAGAAAAAAAGACTTCTTTTCTTTCAGTAAAGAAAAGAAATGATACACATATAATGAGCCAGAAGGCGGCAGATTTTTCCAAAAATAACAACTTGGAAACCGCACATGGTATATTCATCTATATACCTTTTCCACCGCCTCAGGAAAACACGAAAAATCTCAAATTTTGTTTCCTAAACAATTTAGGAGCCAATTTAATCCTTTTCCTTTCCTAAAGCATTCAGGATGCACGTTGTATCCTTCTTTCCATTCCCCCCCCCCTTTTTCCTTCCCAATTATGGACTTTGAGATTTGATAATTGCAATTTAGCCCATAAATTATAACAAGTTTATAATTCAACCACAAGACTTTTAAATAATTGCAATCTTATCAATATAATTATAGCACTTTATAATTAGCTCATAATTATTATTTCTTCTTACAAATTAATTCTATAATATTATCAAAATAATATCTTGAGTACCAATTTCTCTATTATATGTGATGTATTAGGTTTTCTAATCAATTGGTAGTAAAATATGAATTAACTCTAATCGCTGTAGAATTAATAATCCTTAATAATTCGAATTAACTTATTAATTTTACTTATGATTAATTTATGAATTCTCTTATTAATATATCCATATTTAGTAGATTATAAGTGGCATCTAGCAATACATCATGACCACCCAAAAGTCTAGAAAGTCAAGCGGCTTGACCTGGACCTTTGAATAGCAAAACATCGTGTAATAAATTACTTTCACTATACAATATCTCGTTCAGTTTATGGTATGGAATTAATGCCAAGTCCCTCTAAAATATTAATTAATTTTGGTCTGAATATTTTAGTACTTATTCCGGAAATCCATTACTCATCATGTGTATTAATTGGAACTATTTTTAAAACATTGTCGCCTTGGCCAAGGACTTCTTGAGTAATGATTTCTACAAAATGGCCTTGAGATATTTACTCCTACTATTAATGGTGACGAATCCTTTATTGACCCTCTTAACTTCTTTTGTTTACTTCATACTGTACCTAATATCTATCTTATAGGTGGCCCTTAATATGACTTCAAAGATTATAATTAAAGTGTAATGCTTAGTAAACAAAGTACCTTGGAGATCTTAAGTCTAGGGATACTTGTACACTTACTATAACGAGATTCTATTACTGACACTAAATAGTTATCTATGTGATTATCTCATAGTTGGGTCATCTAATGTACTTGTTCAAGTAATAAGCATCCACGTGTCAACTTTGAGTATCACAATACCGGATGTGAGAACCACCTCTTGATTAAAATAAGAAGTATAACACGTGCTAGTCTTAACGCATTAATGATGTCCTATCTCATTAATACTATGACTAGGGATAATTTAAGTAAAAACACAATTCAATGTAGTAGGAACCTCACATCATAATCTCTATTATGATTTTCTTAACACAGTATTATACTTGAGACTTTATCTAGCAGTTACATACACATAGAAGCATAAATATAATGACCTGTAGGACAAAGAATGCCTTTATTATTAAATAAATATGCAATATATAATATGTGTGTGTGTGTGTGTGTGTGTGTGTGCCTTTATTATTAAATAAATATGCAATACATAATGTGTGTGTGTGTGTGTGTGTGTGTGTGTGTAAGTGATTGCCTCTAGGGCACAACACTAACAATATATATATTTTTATATATACATACTTTATTTATAACTAATTATATGTTTAAATCCTTACATGTATTATTTTTATTATACTTTAGTTAGCAACTATTTCAGCTTGAGTTAGTGAGTCTCTTCCCCCTCGATCTATTTGGAGGGACTCATATATAGAGGTCATGCACAACACTTATTAGTTGGGAAGTAGTCGAGCTCTACTTTCTAGACTAGGTAATGTGCCAATGTAGGATGCTACAATCTATACTGATAGATTGTAATACTAAAGTTGACCTACATGAGATTGATAGATAAAGTAATCCTTCTGGAGATTACAATTTATATCATGGGCCATATCTTTAGACATGGGCACAATGCTTGGACTATTTATAGACTACTTTGATGGGTGTTTTAATTACATTAGATTTTATGCACTGGTATAGGGACCATACTCGTCTTCGGATCGAGAATCCTATCATTTATGGTTCACTACAGTCGGGATATCAATCTATCAGATCTAGTACTATTATCGTAGTATGTAAATATCTACCTAATTCTTAAATTTTTAATTTAAATAACCTTCTAAATATCTCTCTAAATTTTGTACGCTTTTTTAGGCTGATATTGTAAGACGAGCTATAATCATGGCTAAATGCCAAATGAATAATGTTGATTTGACTTCTCAGAGAGTATTTATGGAGATATGAGAAATGTGTGCTCGAGGACTCAGTGTATTTCATTAGGCACACGATAGATATGTTGGTCCAATTGAAACTGATTCAATTAGGCCAACTGTCACACTTGTGCAACCTACATCGAGGCCTTAAGCTCTTATAAAAGGCTTCTCCACCAAACCATCATGTTAGATCCCCCCTGCTATAGCTAATGAAGAGATCGTACCAAGTATTAATGAGGAGGGAAGGGATGATTTGTATATTGGGATGTTATTGGATAATTTGCTAGGCGATGATTTCGTAGTACTTCCAGTTCAATCTCCACAAATGTCAGATGGTGAGTGCAAGAATGAAACTACAGAGCCATCTTAGTCCGAGATCCAAGAAAGAGATATGGCATATGTTAAGGATCTTCCCACTAGTGTAGACCAGGCTACTGGGAGCGTGCAACCTACTGATTATGTGACTCGAGAGACAATTATTTCACGCATTAAGGAACTTCAAGTACGACTATTTCATGGGATAGTCTGTTATAGGTGACAGAGACGGGGTGAAGAGGCTCCATAACAAAATCTAGATCTTGCCTCATCTCCCTAATAAAATCCAGATCTTGCCGCTGCTCATGAAGGCAATAATGCTAATATTGTTGGAGACCAAGGAGAATGATTAAGCTTCATTGGCCATGTGTACTCTCAACACATTAGATGTTACGGTATTAATTTTTTGGTTTGTTTCTTTTTATTTTATTATCACATATAATTTACTTTATATTAAATTTAAATTGGTATATATCTAATAGCTTGTCTTAGACTAGAATGCAGGCTCTAACAAGAACCCTTAATCCTAGCAAAATAAGTTAGATAAAGCTTTGGAATCTTTAAAAAGGACAAGAGGTAAGTTGTGCAACTATTAGCTGGTTTAGTTTCTACTGGTAGAGCTTTCGAAGTGCAAAGAACAATAGACATACTTAAAGTCAAAGAACAAGCAGCTTTAAGTTGTCATAACACTGCTATATACTTACGATTATAATTGGGACTATATCTACATCTTCGTTCATACTTAGAATTATACTTGAGTCAGTGTATTGTAACAATTAGTTGGTTAGGAGATATAATGTATTTTAAAAATGCAGTTCAAGACAAATAGAGTGTGGTAATCTTCATTGTTGGATTTAGTGAGACCTATTTTGTAGAATATGTTTGAAGCTAGATGAATATGTAATTATTTTGTTACAAATTTCCAACTATTAGACTTGAAGATATTGAATAAAATATGTAGCTTTATTTGCATAATCATCTTACTCCATACATTACTTATAGGTATGGTAAATGTAGATTGGAGACATCTATGTGTCCTATGTGTTCTATAGGTGCCAAAGATATTGATGAACAAGATGACAATGGCTTCTCAATATGTAGTGGAAAAATTGACTTTTAAGGTAAGTATACTGGAAGAAAATATTAATTTGTATTATCTTTCTATTTTATCTTTGTTCCTGAATTTGAGAAGTTGTTGTTTAGTTGTCTAATTGGATGGCGTTTAGCTGCGGAATCGTTTTTAATCAGTTTGAATTTAGATGTGGTGGTTGAATTTGTGGATGGGTTTATTTAATGTGGATAGTGTTTGCTGCTTTGAGGGCAAGTTCATGAATTTGATGTTTTGTGGGTATGTTTCTTCCCATAATGGTGAATGAACTCTTAAATGCATCAAGGAACTTTTTATTTGAATAAATATTCTTAAACATTACAAATGCATATTTCCAACTCTTCAGAAATTTACTTACATAAGCATTTCTGTAAGTTTGTTGAATACTACTGAAAGTATGTTTCGAAATGCAGGATACGTGCATTGTTTATTTTTTTGCCCCAATAATTAATTTATATATATATATATATATATATATATATATATATATATATATATATATAAGATCGCATTTTCATAAGGAGACCTTAAGGTCGCATTATAGAAATGCAACCTTAAGGTCATATTACACAAATACGACCTGGTCGAACTCTATAAGCTTCAACTTAGTTCTCAATCTGCATCAATTTTCACACAATTCTTCAAAATCATTGTCAGGCAATATGCTAACATAATGAGCGATCTCCGCGAATTCCAAATCTAAATATGGCATGGGATTGTTGATTTACAATTAAGTATCAAGGTAACTTCATCTTGAAACATATATTTATTTTCTTTGCATTTTTCATTCAGTGAGCTATTTATACTCTTTTTCATTTTCCTTCCTACTCTAAATCTAAAATGCAGTTATTATTTTATTAGATTTTAAGGAAAAAATCACTACTTAGGAGGCAAGTATTCTGCCATACTCTTCCATAAGGTTATTACAGTAGCTGCTATAGATGCTTTACTAAAATTAAACAAAGAACTCTAAAATTTTTTTTATTAGTTTTTTCTTTAACTTTCTAATAATGTTAATATTTTATATATCTCAGATTGGGCCCGTATTATTATCATAGATGCATTAGAACCACCTACTGTGTTGTGCCTTTTTTAGAATTGTCAAATACAGCATAATTATCGCACCTCTATATGGTTTGATAGGACAATTAAAAAAACTTGCATTCTCTGACGTTGGATATCTTACTCTGAACTTGCTGACAAGGTTCGTAGATATCTTAGATTGGAAGGAAGAAATATGACAATCAAGATTACACTAGGACATCCATTTTTTTTTTTTATAGATATGATCAATAATATACTGCAAATGAGTTAAGCGATGATGATGATATGGAGGTTTTGTGGATGTTGCCACATAAATTAAGTCACTGAGCATTCAACTTTATGTCATTTATTCTGAGATGACTTTTCAACACCCGAGTCATTTATCTGAAGTATCACTACCAATGGGTTCATTCGTGGCAATGCTTAATCAAGTGATGGGTCTGGGTCCTTGATAAATGAACAACATAATTCATTTTCTCAACTCTCCATGGGCATGAGAGGAGAAAAATTAAACTACATGTAACTTAGAGCATTATAAAAGCCTGTGGAAAATATAGGGGCAACCACCCTAAACAATGGAGGAAATGAATACATTAGTTCAATTGGGAATAATGTTGATACAGTTAATGTTGTTCATACATCTAAAGGTTTTGGAATTAGATGTAATTTGATCAACTCCGAACATGATAGGAATCAAGCTAACCAAGCAGCTCAATCTTAAGAAAGAGGAGCGTCAATGCAAGGGCCAATGACAGATCAAGGATCAAAAGACTTCAAGGTGATAGCCAATTGCTCCTACAATCATACTTAAAGATGGAAGAGATTTGGAAGAGTGATAAAGGCCGTCGCGAACTCAAATTGATGAGCATCCAAGTGGAATCCTAACAATAGTTAATGCCTGCACCAAAAGAGGGAGCAAAGGGGGGGAGAAAATGCTAAAATCCAACTACTAGATTACACCTGGCACTGGTCCCAGTAGACAGACCTTGTGCCAGGTGCATTCGACCAGGCGAACACTAGATTTCCAGCGCTGACCTGGCGCCAGGTCCAACACCTGCTTCTGGCGTCGGATCTAGTCGGGAAGGGCACCCTATTTTGTCGATTTTTACTATTTTATCCTCATTCTCTCTATTTTAAATACTTTGTAAAGACTTTTTAATCCCTTAAATTATCTTGGGGCCTTATTTGTCACTTAGCTAGGGCTAGGGTAGTATAAATACATCTTTTGTGATTTAACAAGACAATTCATCTTACATTATTCAAATTGTGAAAGAGAGCTTTGGGAAGTTTAACCTCCTTGTTCATCTTGTTCAAGACCATAGTTAAGGTTTAGTCCTCCCTATGTATGAGTCTCTAAAATTTTTGGATAATCTAATATGGTTTTTCTTGATTGGGTCTTAGTTGCTTTGTTCTTCTAAGGTTTGTCTTGAATTCCATTGCTTGGGTGCCTATAGTTGTAGTTCTTTTATTCTTGATTTCCTTTGTTATGTCAAGGATATTTGAGTGAATTTATAGTAGGTCTTGCTATATTTCTTGTGGGTCTTTGATGCTTTGTTTCTTAAAGGTTTGCTAAGAAATAGTTAGATAGTTTTCTTTCTTCTTTTGCCACAAAATTGTCACTGTTGGGGTTATATTTGTTTAGCCAAGGGTTTTACCCATTTGTTTGCCATTGTTCCAAAAATTTGCCAATACAAGATCATATCAAAGAATTTGATATCAGAGCAAGGAAAACCTTGATCTCAATTAAAGCTTGACATCAAGAAAAGGAGTCCTACAACTTAAAGAAAAAAAATAGGGAAATATCGTAACTCAAAAACATGCTCCAATAAGGTCATGAAATCTTTGCTATAATTTAATTTTTCCTTGAGGAAATTACTCCTTGATGTTATTATAATCCTTGGGAATAAATTTTTTCTTATGTTTATGGTGAAAATGAGCTTGAATATAGGTGAAAATATTGGTTATTCTTAAGTGACAAGATTGCAACCATGGTGTTTGATAAATGTTCTATGAGGATATTTATGGCTATGGTTAGGGTTTTGACTTTTAATTTTCATTCATTAGGACTTGGTATATCACTCTATTGTTGAAATCCATACTTATTGAACTTACATTTGCCATTGCACATTTGTGGTAGTCTTGTTCTTCCTATTCCTATCTACTAGTTTTTCTTGTTTCTTGTTCTTGCTAATTCTTATTCGTTTTTTGTTTAAAATTGCTTTCTTACATTTTAGTGATTGTTCTTACACTATTTGAGTCCTTTTCCTTTGAAATTTATTGCTTGCAAAACTTTTTTGCTTCGGGTGCCCAACAAGTGTTTGTTGAAATTCCCCTTAGATCCTCTAACTGGAAAATTCATTGAATTTTGTTGATTCACTTGGTTGGACTAAATCTATAGATATTGGAGAGGATTGGATTGAACAAGAAGGTTTAAGTGTTAAGAAAAATGCAAGAAAGAGAGACTATCATCAAAAGAGCTAAAAAGGGTAAACATAAATGTAGAATGAAAACATTTGAGAGTAAACGAGAGGAATTGTTTCTTTTTATTAATCTCTTTTGCAGGTATAACTCCTAGAGTAATTTCATTGCTATGGCCTATGAACAAGAACTTCCTAGACCTAATCCAAGTGGTCCTAGTAGACCATAAGAAGAACCACTTGATGCTAGGGCTTTGCAAGATGATTTGTCAGCTATGATGAGAACTATGCAAAGTGAGTTTCAACACATGACAAGGGAGCTAACGGGGTTGAGGAATCAACTTGGTACCTCTTCTACTATTGCATAAAGAAGACGTCAAGAGAGATTTGAAGCCTCTAACCCTAGAATGAGGGATAATGATGCCCATACTCCTGCATTGAATACTCAACAAGTTAATGAGTGGGACGATCACTCTATTGGGGGATTCCAACAAGCTCCCATAAGAGGGGGTAGATATGGAGTAAGAGGAGGACGAGGTAGGGATCAAGAAAAGAATAAGAGAAACAATCTAAAAGGGTTGGAAAGAGTTGATAAATAATATGAGGGAGAACATTGTGATGCATATGGGGAACTCAGTAGAGGATGGGGCAATAGAGAAGGTAGGAGAGAAAGAAATGATGAGGATAGGGAATTGAACTATATCAAGTTGAAGCCCCTAACATTCTATGGGAAAAGTGATCCCGAAGCCTATTTTGAATGGGAGAGCAAAATGGAAATATACTTTCAATGCCATACCTATAGTGAAAGATCTAATATGAGGCTATCTATCTTTAGGGTTTTCAGAGTATACATTGGTTTGGTGGGAACAAGTTGGCACTTAAATGAGGTAAATGGGAGTAGAAGACGTGGGCAATTGGAACTTGTTAAAAGATATTATGAGGGTTAGGTTTGTCACACACCACTACTACCAAGATCTCTACTAAAGGATTCAATCCCTTAAAAAAGGAAATAAAGGTGTGGAGAACTACCATAAGGAAATGGAGATAATGTTAATGAGAGCTCAAATCCAAGAGGATCCTAGGGCAACAAATGCTAGATTCTTAGGTGGATTGAATAGGGAAATAGCCAATTTAGTAGAGTTGCACTCCTATGATCGACTTGAGAACATGGTTCATGTCACCGCCAAAATTGAAAAGCAACTAAAGAGGAGGACTTTTGGTAAGACTACATTTCAAAATCCAAACACCACTAGCAAGATGCCAATCAAGAAAGAGGATGGTGCTAAACATTTCTAAAGGGAGTATAACAAGCCAAAGGAATGATGGAGACCTAGAGAAGGTTAGAACAAGGATAAGGAAAAAGCTATGGAAAAACTACAATGAAATAGAGATATCAAGTGCTTCAAGTATCTTGACTATGGGCATACTTCTCATGAGTGTCTAAGTAAAAGGGCTATGTACACTAACCCCTATGAAGAAGTCACAACCGATGAAGAAGATAAGGAAGAATGATACCAACGAGACCAAGAAGAAAATATAGAAAAGGAAAGTGATGAAGGAGAAGTGGTTGGACAAGTGTATTCTTTAGTTGGAGACACGAGGAGATCATTGAACTCCCAAGCCATTGAAGACCAAGACCATCAACAAAGGAAGAACATATTAGACACAAGGTGTCTAATCAACAAGACCTATTGTAGTGCCATTGTGGATAGTGGAAGTTGCACCAATATGATTAATGAAAACTTAGTTGATGAGTTGGGTATGAAATGGATTAAACACCCCAAGCCCTACAAGTTACAATGGTTGAATGATAGTGGAGAATTGAGGGTCAACAAATAAGTCTTGGTATCTTTTGAGATGGGGAACTTAAAGATGATGTGCTATGTGATGTGGTGCTTATGCAAGTGGGTCATTTGCTTTTGGGGAGACCTTGGCAATACGATATGAATGTAAAGCCTGATAGGAGGAAGAACACCTATTCTATTGTCAATGAGGGATGAATAAAGACCAAAAGATTATAAAGGAAAGAGAAAAAAAAAGTGAGCACAAAATGCTAAGTAAAAACAAGAGTTAGAGAAAAAAGAATAAGGAAAGAGAAAGATTTGAAGGAGAGAATGAGAAAACAAATGTCATTAACTATCATAGATGGAAGTGAGCAAGGACAAAAGAGAGGACATAAAAGAAGAGTGAACTATTTTGCAAACGGGAGTGAGATCATAGAAACAATAGAGGCTAAAGAACCGATTATTCTTCTGATTTGCAAAAGATCTTATATTTCTACTAATGATTCTGTCTTGTTTTTACCAAGTGAAATTACAACCATTCTCCAAGAGTTTGATGATGTTTTCCTAACGGAGGTGCCTAGAGGATTGCCACCTATAAGAGGAATCGAGCACCAAATAGATTTTATGCCCAGAGTTGTCATCCCCAACTGACCAGCCTATAGAACTAATTCGGAGAAGGCCAAAGAATTACAAAAGCAAGTGGAGGAATTACTTGAGAAGGGACATATGAGAGAGAACCCAAGCCCTTGCGTGGTTTCGGTTCTCTTAGTTCCCAAAAAGGTTGGGACTTGGCGCATGTGTGTGGATTATCGTGTGATAAGGGCTAAATTAGTCATATTTTTTCTAGTTATTTGAGACTCTTTTGTGATATATTTTGTTTAATAACTAGTCATATTCCTTCATATTTGAGATTTTACCATTAGAAAGGTATTTTGTTCATTATTTCAGATGTTTGGGGTAAAACGAAGCCAAAACGTCGCAAAACAGATTAGAGGTGGCGCTGGCTGGGATAGAGGAACCGGCGCTGGCCATGCACTGGTTGCATGAACTCTGAGGTAACGAAAAAATTGGTTAAATAGGATGGAATAGAGTGGAACCAGCACCGGCTCCAGTAGCCAAGGTGGTGTCGGCTGCATTTTGGAATACATTGTGTAAAATTCGAAAAAACTCGGCGAACAAGTAGAGAACTAAAACACAACCGGCACCAGCTCCAAGAGCTAAGGCGGTGCCGGTTGTGCCCTGAAGTTAAGACGGTACTTGATTTTTTCTACGTAGTTTTTGGTAATATGTGGAGTTTTAGTATCTTCCAACTTCTATTCGGCCAAGAACATTGTACCTACGAGTTTAGGCACTTCTTAAGCCTATAAATAGATGAAAAACGCAAGGAAAAATGGGAGAATTCATTGATCATCATAGAAAATCACTCAGTCAAATGAGGAATTCTTCAATTCAAAGAGGGTTGTACAAGAGGGTCTATGAAAGAAGAAAAAGAAGGCTTGTTTATGAGTATCTATTTCTTTCCTTTGTTTTCTTTTTCTTGAACAATGATGTGTTAATTGTTTTATTGTAATTTGACATTGTTTCAGATATTCATGATTTTTAGAGTTATTGATCTTTTGATTAATTGGTTATTATTCTTGATATTCAATTATTTGTGCTTATTACGATATTAGTTGGTTATTTCTCTCCATTAACTTACTGGACCAAAGGGGGTTGATGGTAGTTTCAATTTATTAATTTCATATTCTATTCGCTATTGACTTACTAGACCAAAGGGGGATGATTGCTTAGAATTGGTAATTGAAGGTTAATTGATGTCTTTCGAGACCAAAGGTTCATTGATTAATTTCATGTTTTAAATTTTTCGAGACCAAGGGAATTTAATTGAGGACTGTGTTTAATACATCTTTTGGATGAATTAGTTGAGACGATACCAAGTGATTTTAATTTATCTAGAGGATAGTGATTTCATGGATTGACCATCGAAGTGAATCTATTTTAATCCTTCATGATGCTAAGAGAATAATTGGTTATGATAAAGGTTGAGTTCTTTAAGATCATGGTTGTCCAAACAATGGGTTAAGTTACATACTTCTCCATTCTTGACATGTATATATTTTTATTTTATTTTATTTTATTTTCCTTTTTATTTATTTTTAACTTTATTGAGTCGGTTAAACAATGAAAGAAAGGTGACTAATGTATACTCGTTCCTTGAGGATCGACACTCGTTTGAACCATATGCTATGTTAATGATGAGTACACTTGCTCATATGTGTAATTTGGGATTAACATTTTAATGTAAACTTGATTGAAAATATGCTTATTTTTATATGATTTTTTATACCCAAATAAATACTCATCATCGTGCCATCAACAACATTACGGTTAAGTATCTCTTTCTCGTTCCTAGGCTAGATGACTTGATTGATAAATTGTTTAGTGCAAGCATTTTCTCTAAATTCGATTATCACCAAATTAGGATTAAGGAAGGAGATGAACGAAAATGGCTTTCAAAACCAAACAAGGATTGTATAAGTGGCTTGTTATGCCATTTGGGTTGTATAATGCTCCTAGTACTTTCATGCATTTAGTGCATCATGTTTGAAGATAATTCATTGGAAAATTTGTTGTTGTGTATTTTGATGACATTTTAATTTATAGCAAGTCATATATAGATCATTTAAATCATCTTCAATGTGTACTTGTTACTCTTAGAAGGGAAAGATTGTATGCTTACTTGAAAAAAATGCTCTTTTTGTTTAGAAAGGATTACATTTCTTAGGTATACTGTGAGTGTTAAGGAGATTGAGGTTGATGAGGGAAAAATGAAAGCAATCCAAGATTGGCCCACTCCCCACTATTACCTAAATTCGTAGCTCCCATAAACTAGCTAGCTTCTATAGAAGATTCATAAAAAACTTTAGCACCCTAACAGCCCCTCTAATCGAAGTGGTGAAGAAAAATGTGGGATTTAAGTGGGAAGAAGCTCAACAATAAGCCTTTCAAACCCTTGAGGATAAATTGAGCCAAATCCCAATTTTCACTCTACCAAACTTTGAGAAAGCATTTGAGATAGAGTGTGACGTAAGTAGGGTGGGGATAGGTGTAGTTCTAACTCAAGATCGAAAACGTATTGCTTATTTCAATGAGAAATTGTCCAGGGCAGCCACCAATTACTCCACTTATGACAAAGAACTTTTTATCTTAGTGAGGACCTTAGAATATTGGGAACACTACCTATTGCCAAGAGAGTTTGTAATCCACACTAACTATAAAACCCTTAAGCATCTCAAAAGCCAACAAAACTTGAACAAGAGGCATGCAAGGTGCATGGAATTCATTAGGACATTTCCTTATGTCATCCAATATAAAAATGGTAAGAACAATGTGGTTGTGGATGCACTATCTCAATTGTATGCACTTTTAAACTCTTTGGATGCTAAAATTCTAGGTTTTGAGTTTGTAAAGGGATTGTATGAAAATGATGAGGAGTTTGGGAAAAATTTTCATATTTGTGAAAAATATGCATTTGCTAAATACTATAGGTATGACGGATTTCTATTTAGGGAGTCAAGAGTTTGTCTGCCAAATGGTCCGTTAGGGAATTGTTAGTCAAGGAGGCTCATAGTGGGGGGCTAATGAGACACTTTGGTGTTGCAAAAACCTTAGGCACACTAAAAGAACACTTCATTTGGCCAAAAATGAGAAACGATGTAGAAAAATATTGTTCTTAATGCATAACATGTAGGAGAGCTAAGTCTAGGTCACTTCCACATGGACTATACACTCCTTTGCCCATTTCAAATGCCCCTTGAGTTGATATTTCAATGAACTTTATCTTAGGGTTGCCTAGATCCAAAAAGGGCAAGGATTCCATATTTGTGGTTGTTAATAGGTTTTCAAAAATGGCTCATTTTGTGGCTTGTTCAAAGACTAATGATACTTCATATATTGCATATTTATTCTTCAAAGAAGTGGTAAGGATGCATGGAATCCCAAGAACTATTATGTCTGATAGGGATACTAAATTTCTTAGTCATTTTTGGATGGTCTTGTGGAATAAACTTGGTACTAATCTTTTGTTTTCCACAGCTTGTCACCCCTAAACGGATAGGCAAACGGAGATAGGCAACCGGACACTCACCTAACTCTTGAGGACCATTATTAAGAAAAACTTGAAGAATTGGGAAGAGTGATTGCCATACATTTAGTTTGCTTACAACTGGGTTATCTATTCTACTACTTGTTATTCTCTTTTTGAAGTTGTATATGGTTTTAGTCATATAATGCCTTTGGACTTGGTTCCCTTGCCTGTAGGAGAACGCATGAATCTTGATAGAGCCAAGAAAACAGAATTAGTGAAGGCACTCCATGAAAAATTAAAGGTAGCCATCACAAAACAAAATGAAGATATTGCTTTTAAGCGCAACCAAGGAAAGAAATAAGATTTCATTTGAGCCCAGTGATTGGGTTTAGGTGCACCTTCACAGGGAGAGATCTCCTACTTAAAAAAAGAGCAAGCTAGTCCTTAGAGGTGATGGACCTTTCCAAGTCATTGGCCAAGTTGGAGATAACGTCTACAAATCGATTTACCCGGTGAGTATAAAGTTAGTGCGACATTTAACATTAGTGACTTAACTCTTTTTTATGTAGGTGATGATTCATGGAAGAATCAACTTCAAAAAGGGGGAAATAGTAGGAATCAAGCTAACTAAGTAGATCAATCTCAAGAAGGGGGAGCATCAATGCAAGGGCCAATGACAAAATCAAGGACCAAAAGACTTTAAGGTGATATCCAATTGCTCCTATAACCATACTTAAAGATTGAAGAGATTTAGAAGAGTAATAAAGGCCGTCGTGAACTCAATTTGATAAGTATCCAAGTGGAATCCCAACAACAGCCTATGCTTGCACCAAAAGAGAGAGTAAAGAAGGGAGAAAATACTGAAATCTAGTTACCAGATTACACCTGGCACCGGCCCCAGTAGGCAGACCTGGCACCAGGTATGCTGGATTTTCGGTGCTGGACCTGGCACCAAGTCCAGTTAGGAAGGGCACCCTGTTTTGCCAATTTTTACTATTTTCTTCGCATTCCTTCTATTTTAACCACTTTATAAAGACTTTTTAAGCCCTTAAATTATCTTGGGACCTTAGTAGTCACTTAGCTAGGGTTAGGGTAGTATAAATACATCTTTTATGATTTGACAAGACAATTCATCTTACATTATTCAAATTGCAAAGGAGAGCTTTTAGAGGTTGAACCTTCTTATTCATCTTATTCAAGACCTTGCTTAGGGTTTAGTCCTCTCTATGTATGAGTCTCTAAAATCTTTGGATAATCTAATATAGTTTCTCTTGATTGGGTCTTAATTGCTTTGTTCTTCTAAGGTTTATCTTGAATTCTATTGCTTGAGTGCTTATAGTTCTACTTCTTTTATTCTTGATTTCCTTTGTTGTGTTAAGGATATTTGAGTGAATTTATAGTAGGTCTTGCTATATTTCTTGTAGGTCTTTGATGTTTTATTCCTCAAAGGTTTGTTAGGGAATTGTTAAATAGTTTTCTTTCTTCTTTTGCCACAAAATTTCCACAGTTGGGGCCAAGGGTTTTGCCCATTTGTTTGCCATTATTCCATAAATTTACCAACACAATATCATTTCAAAGAACATCTTAAGGTTCGTTCACAAAGTCAAGCATTTAGTACATATTAGAAGGAAGGCAACACTCATCCTACCACCACTTTGGTATATAGTATAGCATCTCATTCACACACAGTTACTCGTGTAGTATATGTAGATTCGATGGCGCATACATTTAATGATGGTGCATTCACAAGCTCTAGGGGTTTAAAAAATTAGAATGATAGAGATGACGATGAAGAAGCTGAGATTCCAGTAAATGGTACATGTTATAAGCCTAACATTCCTTTGGAAGACAATAGGAATACTATAGTAGGGACTTCGAATACCACATGGGAATCAACAAGATTTTCAATATTTGATGACGTAGGAACTGGTACATATGCTAGTGAATTGCTTCACATATGCTATATTAATATCTCAAGAAGTTGGTCTGACACTGAAATTGACTTGCATTTGCAAATGAGATTTAAGAATAAGAAAGAGGCTATATATGCAGTAAGAAAGTGGTCTATTCAAGTTGGGAGCAAGATTGACTGTTAGTATGCCAAGTGTAAACATGCAAGTGCTGGCAATCCTTACTTTTGAAATCTTCATATCATACACAAGAAGACTCATGGAGAATAGCATATAATAGTTTTGAATGAAGAATATACATGCACTATTACAATTGTGAACAATGTGCATAGAAATATATATTATCGGTTTATAGCACAAAATATGACACACTTAGCTTTAAATAACCCTGAATGCAATGTGAGAAATGTTATTGTTAAATTTCAAAAATTGTGGAAGGCAGGGTATTCTTATAAGAAAGCTTGGGGATCTCAAAAAGTATCTATAGAACTTGTATATAGTGATTGGCCCTCTACATGGATTGCCCTTCCAAAATACATGTTGTATTGCAGGATTCTAATCCTGGGACTATTGTGAAGTGGAAACACCATGGACTAATGTGGGTGATTTGAAATCTTTTCATTTCCTTTTTTGAACATTTAAGCTTTCAATTATTGGGTTCAAATATTCTCATCTAGTGGTATCCATTGGGGAAACCCATCTAAGAGGACTTTATCTGGGAAAATTATTGGTGGCGTCTACTTGGGATGCAAATATTCACCTCTTCCCACTTGCATTTGCCATCTTAAATATGGAGTCATTAGAGAGTTGGAGCTGATTCTTAAAACTCCTACGTCATCATGTTATTTTTGAAAAACATATATGTCTAATTTCAAATAGACATAAAGGCATAATCAATACTGTACGCTAAATGAATGAGTAGCAAGAACCTTTAACTGTTCATCGATATTACCTCGGGCATATCAAGGTAAATTTTCATACCAAGTTTAAGGATACTAATTTAACAAATTTGATGTATGCTGCTAGTCTAGAGTATAAAAAAATTAAGTGTCAATCATATTTGGATAAGATCAGTGATAGGGACTAAAATCATCATTATTTTACTAGTTATTTAAGGTTATTTTTAGATACTTTTGTTGTAATAACTAGGCATATTTCTTTCTATTTGAAATTTTACTTGTACAAAGTGTTTTTGACAAATTTATGCAGATTTAAGTTAAATTAAAGCAAAATTGGAGATTCTTCAGAGTACACCTGGCGCCGGTCTGGCAAGTGAACCAGGTGCTAGGTCCATTCTGGATGACCAGAGAAAAATAGAGCAAAATCTAAGGGAGAAGCAGATTACACATGGTGCCAGGTGGATCGACTGGACCCAACACCAGGCGCATTCTGGGATGCCAAAATCCTGTGCTCGAATTTAAGAATTTTCCAATAATTTTGATATTTTTCAAATCCTACTCGGCCAAGACTTCCCAAACTACGAATTTAGCATTCAAAAGGCCCATAAAAAGCAAGAGAAAGCACAAGAAATAAAGGGTGGATCTAAGAGCTAAAATTCCAAACACTCATTAAAAAAGGAATTAACCATTTAAGAAGGATTGTTTAAGAGAGTTAGCAAGGGAGAAGAAAGAGGCTTGTTTATGATTACTTTCTTTTAGCTTTGTTTTTTTGTTCTTAAACAACAATGTATTCAATGTTTTTATTGTAATTTAATATTATTTCAGATTCATGGTTTTGTGTTAATTTAGTTATTTGATCAATTCTTTACCATCTTTGGTATTTGATTACTTATTATCATTTGTTATTGGTGTGAGTTCTTCTAATTGACTTGGGAAAACAATGTTAGGAGTTTCATTGCATTGATTTTGTATTTGTTAAATCTTAATGGACTTGGCGATGAAGTTAAGATTATAGAATTAAAGTAATCGAAGATTAGTTGATTTCACATCGAGCAAAAGTCATTAGCTAATTTCATGTTTATAAGGAATTGAGATTAATGCATGTTTTTGTTATGTTAGCTTGATAGGGAAATTTGCTAATATTAATCAAAAGATAGAGATTCCATGGATTGAGAAAAAAATTAGAATTTATCTAAGTAGATTCATGACTTGGAAAATAATTAAATTTTATTTTATATTCCTTCATGATCCAGGATAATAATTAATTGAGAGAATTGCTAGTTGGTTCATTATAATATTTTCTAGTATAATTGCCTAAATTGAATATTCCTACATCCTTAAGTTGTATATATTTTTTATTTTTATTTTTATTATTTTCTCACTTTATTTGGATCGATTAAACAATGAATGAAAAGTGATTAGTGTATACTTGTACCTTGAGGATCGCTGCTCGTTAATTTCCTACACTATGTTTACGATAAGTATACTTACTTATATGTGTATTTTGAAATTAATGTTTTAATTAAAACTTGACCAAAGAATGGATTTAAATTTGATAATTTTTATACACCCAAAATTTACACATCAAGTTTTTGGCGCTGTTGCCGGGGAACAATATCACGAAAGCTTGGATTTTGTTGATTTAACCATGTTTATATATTCATATGTTTATGTGTCTATATATAAATATGCATATTTGTTCTTTGTGTAAATAGGTGCTATATCTTTTTGTTTGTAACAATGTGTGCCTTAATTAACTAGCTTAGTTCATGTTGTACTTATAAATACCACTAATTTTTGTGTTTAGGCAGTTTGTGAATATATCTAACATGTGTGTTTTTCTTTTCTTTAATTTTCTATTACTTTTGTTTGTTTTTATTTTTATTTTCTAGTTGACTTTTGTTTTTCTTTGCACGAAAGATTAAAATCTTCATCATGGATAACCAACAATAGGGACATATGTGGCCATGGACACAAATTCAAAGGAGTTATAATGATAATACGTTGGCAAGGTTGTAAGCTCCAATTGATGCTTTTAGTGAGATGTCACTTGAAGCTTCAATCAAATCATTTGTTGCCAACACAAACACATCCATTAGGTGGTATGAAGAAGCATCCCAACAAATAAGCTCTACAAGAACACAACTAGTCAAGTTGGTTGAAGATATCAGAAAGACCTATACACTTGAAAAAGAAAATTCCCAAGGATAGAGAGGATATGAGGAACAATTATTCAATGTGGAAAGGAAGGTATTCAATTCTCCTGTATATGCTAATAATTCTAATCTCATTTTATCACATGATTTTTTAGGTTCCTCTCAATTCTTGGAGAACAAGCTTCCAAATGATGATGTGTTGAATTTATCATGCTTCAACGAGTTGGATCTTTCAACACTACATCATAAGAAATCCTTGGAGGATGGTGATAATTTCTACCCTTCACCCCATTCAAAGGGAGGTAACTTAATTTTTATAAATGTGTCAAAAAGTAAGGATTTTTTGATCCCATCTTTAAGAATGCAATTGCTAAGTTTTAAGGAGAATTTTCATTGTGACAAATCTTTTGAAGGGTTAAATGGTATTTCAAGTTTGATGCATACTTTAAAGACCATGTGCACTTATATGTTGACAAAGATATTTGTGTGTCTAAAGGAATCTTAGAGAATAAGGTTAATGTGTTTTGTTTTACAGAGAAAAATTGTTTTCATGAACATGACATTTTTCAAAAACCTCCCTTCTTTCTACATTCATCATGCCTATCTTCTACTTTAAGCTTTAATTTCTTTTACAAAAGTTTGATGACGAAGCATGATGAGTGGAAGGAGTGTTTTTTATTTGTTTTGGGTTTGTTTTGAATTTGGGTTTCATTAGGTCTTTTGGTCATTATTTTGCTTTATCTAGTTCCATTTGTTTAGTTGCTAACCATTTTGTTATTTTTCCCAAATAAGGAAAATATTTTTCACTTTAAGTGTGGGGGAGTGAGTCGTATCTCTATTTGCTTTGTTAGGATTTTTATTCGTATTTTTCTTTAAGTTTGATTTCTTTTATTTTGGTGTGATTTATTTTTATTTTATTTTCTTTATGATTTTATTTATATTTTGTTTTATATATAGGAATAAAGTCCTCTTGGACAAGCCTTCTCTCTATCTTAAGTTTGGATATCGATTAGAGCATTATTGCACAGTAAGAGTATTGCTTAAACTTTCTACCCTTCTATTAGTTTTAGTCCTTTTGGAAATGTTTTAATGTGTTAATTTTTAGCCAATGAGGACATTGTCCAATTTAAGTGTAGGGGAGTGGTTTGGTGATATTCTTTGTCTAAGTTTTTATTAATTATCTTGGTGTTTTCTTGATATTAAGCTACTTTGGAAAGTATGAGCTACTTTTTGAAAATTTTGATCTAAAAAAATAAATTTTGATTGAAAAACAACTTTGTTGCAAGCTCCTTGAAAGTTTTGAAATTTTGACGATATAAAAGTCGGGAAATTTTGGAACTAATACGTAATGAAAGTATTTTCTTTTCTCTATTCTTTCTTTTGATTTATTTTAGTCCTTTGGCTTTGCTTTCACTATTATATTTTTTGTCATTGAGGACAATGTCCAGTTTAAGTGTGAGGGGGAGAATGAGGTTGGAGAACTATTTTCCATATCATTTTGTGTGATATTTTTTTTCGAAATTTTTTGTGGTTTTCATTATTTAGCAAAGATGTAATTCTTTTTCTTACTTGGATATGAATTTTTTTCATTCATTCGGTGGACTTTTATGAAATTAGTTTATTAGTTAGGATATTTGTCAAGACTTGATAATTTTGATTAATCTTTCTTATGCATTAGTACTTAAATGTTATTTGGCTTATCTAGTTTGAATATGGATGATATAATGAATGTGGGGAAAGTTTATTAGCTAACTCTTGTATTATAAGTTTAAATTTTGCTTATCTTGAGTTATGATGAGAAATGTGAGTTGATAAAGATATTTTAGAGGAAAGATTGTGAAGAATTGTGGAAAATATTTTGTGAGTTGAAAAAACAATAAGTGAAAAGAAAACCATTATTATGTGAGTTGGAAAAAATGCTCTTATTGGTAATCTTTGAAGACCTTTTGCTGAAAAAGGGAGGTTAATACGGGGAGAAGTAGCAAGTGTTATCCGGTACATTCTCTTAAGGCTATCTCGAAGGCAAAAAGGGTAAGAAAGAGCAAAGAAAAGAAATATGTTGAAAAAAATGCTAAACACATTGATAAGTCATGACTAGAAGGGGGCCAATATGGTGTGTGAAGAAAAATCCATACACTTGAGGCTATTAATTCCCTAAGTCATTAAAAAATTTGAGAGAACAAGATTGGAGTGCTTTCCTTACATTATGACTTGAGTTGTGTAATTTTCAGATTTATAATGCTTGAATTGGTAGATGGCTTTGAAGGATCAAAACGAAAAATATCAAAGAAAACGTAGTAGAAAATTTTCAGTTTTTCGAGCACATCTAGGAGAGAGTACTTACTTTTCCTTATTGGTCGCGGATGAACCAACACAGGGACGGGTTACACTAGGACTTCTTGCGTTGGAAGTGAAAAGAGAGGCGCCTACTATTCAACTGGAACTCCCACTAATCTTCTACTCCCACGCTTCAAGTGTCTCTAAGCTTCTTCTCTTCATCTTTCGGAGTATAACTCTACCTTGCTTTTGGTATTAGCTTGGTGAGAGCTCCTTTTGGATAAACAATCATACTTTTAGAGAGAAGGAAGAGAAAAGATGAAAACCAGAGACAAAGGAAGAGATGGCACACTTGAGAGGCAGAACTCAAAGAAAACTACGTTTAGTTTTTCCTCCTCTTCACATCGTATTTTTCAACCAACCTTAGGGCTTCATTAAGCCCTAATGGTCGAAAACATTAAGCCCTAATAGGTTTGGTGCTGTGCTCCAAAACCAATCCTAGATTGACTTAATCCTCTTAATTAATTATCTTTTCTAGGCCTTATTAAATACCCAAGACTAAATAGTTAATTCTAATTGGACTCTTAATATATGTCAATATATATCAGCCCAATTAATTAATTTATTCCAGCCCAATTCTTTTAATTAATTAATTATCTTTTTTAGGCCTTATTAAAATCTAAAACTAATTAATTAATTCTAATTAGACTTTAATAATAAATTTAATTTTTCTTCTAAATAATTATCCATTAAGCCCAAATTGTATCTAAATAACACGAATGTAACTTGAGCTACTCTAAGGACCAAGAGACATATTATTCATGGTTACTAAAATGACCAAAATGCCTTTTTGAGTAAATAATCGCATTTTATCATTTTAAATATTTTCATTTATCACCATATAAAAATATTAACCCCAAGAATAAATTTGTTAAAGTAATGTCTCCGACCTATAGGTGAAATTATAGAAATACCCCTCTATGTAGCACTCATTAATGAGACAGGATAAATATACTATCACCTATCTCAAAGACATCTACCATCCTTAGATCTCTAGTTTGATAATCCATGACTCACTTGAATGTACTTACTTATCATTGGAAGCTACCCAAAAGCACACATTCTAAAGTCATATTTCCAGGGCCTTAGAACATTTAGATTATCCTGGACAATTAAAATAGGGTGATTTAACTTCACTAAGTTGCAAAACCCCACCTAAACCGACCTTAGAGTTAGTGGGATGGAGTGCATATCATATCATTGCATAAAATATATTCCTTGAATGATTTTGTATGCCTTAGAATTGTAGTATATGGGATATATGATTTATTTATACTTGTTGAATAGTAAGGGTAAAAAGCAAATTTTACTTGAGGACGAAATAGGAAGAAGGCTTGAGGCTTAGATATGAAGAAAATTTGGTTGGAAAAATAAGAACAAGAGTTAGTGTGGTTGAATGTTTAGAGCTTTGTGATTTAATTTCTAAGGTTTTGATATGATCTTGAGTGGGCTTTTTCTTGGTGTTGTGGGTGGTTTAGTTGATTATGAGTTCAGCTCTTTCCACGGGACCAAAACAGTGAATTTATTGAGACAAAAAGGAAAAATTAAACTAACAACCTACCTTCTATCAAACCCTTGAAGAACTAGGCTTCAAAGACCCTCAAGAATAGTAGAAAGTTCTATTATAATCTCACCACAAGAACCTTGAAGCAACAAAGGCAAATAAGAACAAAAAGAATAGAGAAAATAGGCACCCAAGTAATGAAATTCAAACAAACCTTAGAAGAGCAAAGCAACTAAGACCCATTGAAAGAAACCACATTAGATTATCCAAAAGATTTTATAGACTCATTCATAAAGAAGACTAAGCCTTAAGCATGGTCTTGAACAAGATGAACAAGGAGGCTAGAACCTCTCAAGATTCTCTCTTCAAATTTGAATAAAGTGTGTGAATTGTATTGTCAAATCACTAAAAGTTGTATTTATACTATCCTAACCCTAGCTAAGTAATCCCTGAGGTTCTAATATAATTTAGGGCCTTAATAGGTCTTTACAAAACATTTAAAATGGAGAAAAACTGGAAAAAACATCAAATCGTTGTGTAGGTTGAAGCCCATGCTGGTTCGAATGCGTAGGCCAACGTTGGCTGTGTTGGGTATCTCTGGCTCATATCATATACGGCGCTGCAGAAAAATAAAATGAGATACCATCCCAGGACCTGCCTATGTATAGAAAATAAGACATAAAGATAATAAAGGTAACCGACTTTTACCTTCGTTTGATAGTCCAAAGAACAAAATTTCTTCTTCAAATTGAGGCACGATCTAGCAATCCTCTTGTGCAAACTCCACGAGGGTTGAACGTCCAACTACTATAATCATAGTGTGTGATTATCTCTACTAGTAATCCATACAGAAGATACACTCAAGTACCAAGATTTTCTATGCTAGCAGAAAAAAGATGGCAGCTAGGGTTCTTCACATTTTTAGCAAAACGAGAGAGAGAGAGAGAGAGAGAGAAAAGATCTTGTGTATTACCCACAGCTAGGGTTGGCGGCCATATCATTATATAACATAAAAAAACCTACCAAAAATTGAGAATTCTAATCTTATTAGAATTCTCTAATTGTAATTAGAAACATCAAGTTCTTACAATTACAATTTGGACCATAAATTATAACTAATTATAATTTGTTCACAACAACTTCTCTTTCTCGCAATTAACCCCACTATGTTATCAAATAACATCTTGAGTATATAATCCTCTATTGTGTATGACCTATTAGGTTTCCCAATCAATTGGTAGTGAACATGAATTAATCCAAACGTCTTTGAAATTAATAATCCATAATTAATTAGAATTAATCCTATTAATTCTAATCAGGATTGGTTTATTAATTCATCAATTAATAAACCAATATTCCTAGATTATGAGCAGTATCTAGTAACACATCATGACCACCCAAGAGTCCAGGAAGTCAAGTAGCTTGACATGAACCCTTCAATAACAAACTTCAGTGCAATTAACTCCTTTCGCCATATAATATCTCATTTAGTTTGTAGTACAGAATTAGTGCCAACTCCCTCCAGAATTAATTCTGGCCCGAATACAATAGTACTTGTACCATCAACCCACTACTTTAGATGTGTATTAATTAGAACTATTTTCAATACACAATCGTCTTGGCCAAGGACTTCTTGAGTAGTTATTCCTACAAGTGGTAATGAGATATTCGCCCTTACTATTAGGAGTGGTGAATCCTTTATTGACCCTCTCAACTACTTTCGTTTACCTCACAATGTACCTAATATCCATCCCATAGACAGCCCTCGATCGAGCTCTAGAGATTAGAATCAAAATACAATACTCAGCAAACAAAGTACCTTGGAGATCTCAAGTCTAAGGATACTTGCACGTTTGTTATATTAAGATTATATCACTGGCACTAAATAGTTATCCATGTGATTATCTCAAAGCAAGGTCATCCATTGAACTTGTTCCATTAACAAGCATCTATATATTAACTTTTAGTATCTCAATACTTACGGATATGAGAACCACCGCCTGATCAAATCAGGAAGTCTAACATATGCTAGTCTTAACGCATTAATAATGTCATGTCTCATTAACACTATGACTAAGGACTATTTAAGTACTAACACTATAAAGTATAGTAGGAATCTCATATCATGATCTCTATCATGATTTCCTTAACATAGTATTGTACTAGGGACTTTATCGAACAGTTATATAACTTAAAAATAAACAAAAGAAATTGTAAGATAAATAATGCCTTTAATTAAAATAAAATGTGTCATATACAATGTACAAGTGATTGTCTCTAAGGCACAACACTAACAAGCTGTCTGCTGGAAGGCCACCTTTTGGTCAAATTTCATCCGTCTTTGTTGCCAGCTTGAGTTCTTGTTGGGGTCCTTCTTAGATAATCATCAAAATGAACTCTTGGCTAGCTTCCTCAACCTTCCAACCCTCTTCCATCCTCAAGTATGATTTTATGAGCAATTGAAAATCATCTTGAAGCTTCTTGGTCCTAGATCTTGTCATCGGTCCTTGTCCTTGCACGATCACGCCTCCCTCTCCTTGATCTTAACCTCTATGATGAAGTGGAGTCTCATCATCTTTCCCTCCTTGGAAAGGATTCGTCTCCGAATCATTTCCATCATCTACATCAAAGGGAGAGAGGTCACTAACATTAAAAATGGCGCTAATATGATACTCTCTGGGTAAATCTATCTTATAAGCATT
This sequence comes from Voacanga thouarsii, assembly GCA_026120185.1. Lineage (NCBI taxonomy): Eukaryota > Viridiplantae > Streptophyta > Magnoliopsida > Gentianales > Apocynaceae > Voacanga > Voacanga thouarsii. The sequence continues at coordinate 2,195,705 of JANUWF010001659.1, read as the reverse complement.
ATTTCCAACTTTGGTGAGAACTTGAAATAGACCATCCCCCCTTAGGTCTAGTTTGCTCTGTCGTTGCGTAGGAAATCTCTTCTTGCGAAGGTGCACCCATACCCAATCGTTCGGCTCAAATGACACCTTTTTCCTTCCTTGATTACACTTATGGGCAATATCTTCATTTTGTTTTGCAATGGTTGCTTTCACCTTCTCATGAAGTGCCTTCACCATTTTCACCTTCTTAGCTCCATCGAGGTTCATCCATTCACCTATAGGCAAGGGAATCAAATCTAAAGGAGTTAGAGGATTAAAACCATACACAATTTCAAAAGGAGAATAAGAAGTGGTAGAGTGAATAGCCCTATTATAAGCAAACTCAACATGTGGCTAGCATTCTTCCCAATTTTTTAAGTTCTTCTTGATTATGGTCCGCAAGAGTTGGGTGAGTGTTTGGTTGACAAAGGAGTACAAAAACTATGTGGAAGTGATCTAGACTTAACTCGCCTACAAATAATGCATTGAGAACAATGTCTCCACATCCTTTCTCATTTTTTGCCAAAAGAAATGTTCCTTAAGGATGCCTAAGGTCTTTGCAACACCAAAATGCCCTATTAGTCCCCTATTATGGGCCTTCTTAACTAGCAACCCCCTAATAGAACCCTTTGGCACACAAAGCCTTGCCTCCCTAAACAAGAAACCACCATGCCTATAATATTTAGCAAATGCACATTTCCTATAAGCATGGACAATATCCCCAAACTCCTCATTATCAACATACAATTCCTTCACAAGTTCAAAACTAAGAAGTTTAGCATCTAAAAAGTTTAGTAGTGCATACATTCGAGATAGTGCATCCGCTACTACATTTTCCTTACCCTTCTTGTATTGGATGATATAAGAAAATGTCTCAATAAACTCCATCCACCTTGCATGCCTGTTGTTCAAATTTTGTTGGCTTTTGAAGTGTTTAAGGGTCTCATGATCGGTATGAATGACAAACTCTCTTGGTAAAAGGTAGTGTTGCTAATATTCTATGGTCCTCACCAAGGCAAAAAGCTCTTTGTCATAGGTAGAGTAATTAAGGGCCGCTCCGGACAATTTCTCACTAAAGAATGCAATGGGTTTTCTATCTTGGGTCAAGACCGCACCTATTCCCACCCCACTTGCATCACACTCTATCTCAAATGCCTTCTCAAAGTTAGGAAAAATAAGAATTGGAGCTTGGCTCAATTTGTCTTTGAGGGTTTGAAAGGCTTGTTGTTGGACTTCTTCCCACCTAAATCCCACATTTTTCTTTACCACTTCAGTTAGAGGGGCTGCTATATTGCTAAAATTTTGGATGAACCTCCTACAAAAACTAGCTAGCCCATGGAAACTACAAACTTAGGTAATAGTGGTAGGGGTGGGCCAATCTTGGATAGCTTTTACTTTTCCCTCATCAACCTCAATCCCTTTGGCACTCACAACATACCCAAGGAATGTAATCCTCTCCAAACAAAAAGAGCACTTCTCAAGGTTAGCATACAATCTCTCCCTTCGGAGGGCAACAAGCACACTTTGAACATGATTCAAATGATCCACATATAATTTGCTATAGATTAATATATTATCAGAGTACACAACAATAAATTTTCCAATGAATTCCCTCAAAACATGGTGCATTAATCGCATAAAAGTGCTAGGAGCATTAGACAACCCAAATGGTATGACAAGCCACTCATACAACCCTTGTTTGGTTTTAAAAGCCGTTTTCCATTCATCCATTTATCTTATTCTAATTTGGTAGTAACCGGATTTCAAATCAATTTTAGAGAAAATGCATGTACCAAATAGCTCATCAAGCAAGTCATCTAGCCTAAAAATGGGATAGCAGTACTTTACTGTGATGTTGTTGATAGCGCAACAATCTATGCACATACGCCATGTCCTATCCTTTTTGGGCACCAAGAGAACCAAAACCGCACATAGGCTTAGGCTCTCTCTCACATGTCCCTTCTCAAGTAATGCATCTACTTGCTTTTGCAATTCCTTGGACTCCTCCAAGCTGCTTCTATATGCCGATCGGTTGGGGATAACAGTTCTGAGCACAAAGTCGATTTGATGCTCAATCCCTTTTATAGGTGTTAGTCCTCCGCACCTCCTTTGGAAAAACGTGTTCAAATGCTAGAAGAATAGTTGCAATTTTATTAGGTTAAGACAATGTAGAATCGTTAGTAGTAACATAAGAACCTTTGTATAAAAGAAGAATAACTGGTTCCTTAGGTTCTATAGCCTCTATGACCTCACTTTCTTTTGTAAAATAATTCACTCTTTTTTTACCTCCCCTCTCTTGTCCTTGCTCACTCCTATCCTTGATCGTCAAAAGTACTTATTTATCCATCCTCTTTCTCAACTCTTTTTCTTTCCTCTCTTGTTCTTTCCTCTCAATTTCTTATTTTTGTTTGATATCTTGCGCTCCCTTCCTCTTTTCTTTTTCCTTCATTATTCTTTGATCTTTGTTTACCTCACTATTGGCCATGGGGGTGAGGGTAAACTTAGTTCCCTTCTTGAGTAGGGAATAAGTATTCTTCCTCCCATCATGCTTTACATGCCTATCATATTGCCAATGCCTCCCTAGGAGCAAGTGACCCGCTTGCATGGGTACCACATCACATAGCACATCATCCGTGTACTTTCTCATCTCAAAAGATAGCAAAACTTATTTGTTTACTCTCAATTCCCTACTATTGTTCAATCATTGCAATTTGTAGGGCTTGGAGTGTTTAATCCATCTTATGTCCAATTCTTCAACTAAGTTTGCACTAATCACGTTAGTGCAACTCCCATTATCTACAATGACACTACAAGGAGTCTAGTTGATTAGACACCTAGTGTAAAAAATGTTCTCTTTTGTTGGTAGTCTTGATCTTCAATGGCTTGTGAATTCAATGACCTCCTTGTGACTCCCATCAAAGAGTATTCTTGACCAACAACTTCCCCTTTATCACTTTCCTCTTCCCCATTTCCCTCTTGGTTTCTTTAGTACTTTTCTCCCTCTTCTTCTTTGTCGATAAAAACTTCACCATAGGGATTAGTATACATCGTTCTCTTACTTAGACACTCATGGGAAGTATGTCCATATCCAAGGCACTTAAAACACTTGATATCCTTATTCCTTTGTGACCTCTCCATGGCTTTTCCCTTATCCTTATTCCAACCTTCTCTAGGTTTCCAATCCTCTCTAGGTTTGTTGAAATCCCTTTAGAATGGCTTAGGGGCTTCATCCTTCTTAATTGGCATCTTGCTAGTAGTGTTGGGGTTTGGAAGTGGTGGTCTAGTAAATGCCCCCCTCTTTAATTGCCTCTCAATCTTCATAACGGCATGTACTATATCCTTCAATCGTTCATAGGGGTGTAATTATACCAAATTAGCAACTTCCCTACTTAAGCCTCCCAAGAACCTTGCCCTTGTTACCCTAGGATCCTTATTAATTTAAGCTCTCATCAACGTTACTTCCATCTCTTTATGGTAATCTTCTACACTTTTGTTCCCTTGCTTGCGTGAATGGAGCCTTTGGAAAAGATCATTGTAGTAATGGTGTAGTATAAACCTAGCTCTCATCATATCATTCAACAAATTCCAACTAGCCACGGTTTCCACTCCCATTTGTCTCCTTTGTGAATTAACTTGCTCCTACCAATCCAAAGCGTACTCCGAAAATCCCAAGATAGCCAACCTCATCTTTGACCTCTAACTATAGGTATGACTTTCTAGGAAGATCACCATCTTGCTCTCCCACTCGAAATATGCTTTGGGGTCACTCTTGCCATAGAATGTGTGTACTTTCAATTTAATGTGGTTCAACTCCCTCTCCTCATCATTTCCTTCTCTCCTATCTCCTCTATTACCCATACTCTATTGTGTTCCTCAAAGGCTTCAACTTGTTCCCCCTCATACCATTCATCAAATCTCCCAAACTTTCTTTCTAACCCTTTTAGGTTATTCCCACCATTCTTTCCTTGACCCCTACCTCATCCCCCTCTCTTACTATATCTTCCCCCTCTCATAGGAGCTTGTTAGAATCCCTTGATAGAATGCTCATCCCACTCTTCCCCTTGTTGGGTATTTAACGGAGGGGTATGGGTATCACTATCCCTCATCCTAGGGCTAAGTACTTCAAATTACTCTTGGCCTCTGCTTTGTGCGAACGGTAGAAGATTATCCAAGATGATTTATCAATTCCCTTGTCATGTTTTAAAACTCACTTTGCATAGTCTATCATAGCTTGCAAGTCATCACGTAAAACCCTAGCATCAATTTGTTCTTCTTGAGGTCTACTAGATCCACTTGGGTTAGGCCTAGAGATCTCTTAATCATGGGCCATGGTAGTGGAATATTTATTTATTTATACCTGCAAAACAAAAGAGAATAGAAAGAAAAATAGATCCTAACTTTGCTTCCTTGCGTGTTGGCTCTCAAAGGTTGGTCACTCCACGCTCGTGTTTGCTCTCTTAGGTTCTTTTAGTAATAGCCTCACCCTCTTGCCTTTTTCTCAATACTCATGCCTTCTTATTCAATCCCAATTCTCTCCAATAGCTAAAGATTTAGTCCAACTTAGTGAATCACACAAATCAATAGATTTTTCCAATTAGGGGGTCTTAGGGGAATTTCAACAAACACTTGTTGGGCACTTTAAGCAAATAAGATTTTAATCAAGAATTTCAAGAAATGTGAACTTAATCAACACAAGAACAAACACTAGATGCACAAAGAAACACTTCTAAACAAAAAACAAACAAGAGTTAGCAAGAACAAGGAAACAAGAACAACTAGAACTAGGATTATGAAGAACAAGATGATCACAAATGTGCATTAGTAAAGTCGAGTTCAATGAGCATAGAATTCAACAATAGAGTGATATACTAAGTCACAATATCCCAAAGAATGAAAATTAAGAATCAAAGTTCCCAAATATATTCAAAAGCATTCTCATGGAACATTTATCAAACACCTTGATTGCAATCCCGTCATTCAAAACCAACCAATATTTTTACTCAAATTTGAGCCCATTTTCACCACAATCACAAGATAAATTTGTTCCCAAGCAATATACTAACTTCGAGGAGCAATTTTCCCAAGAAAAAAAATGAAGAAATAGCAAAGATCACATGACCATTTTGTAGCATTTTTTCAAGTTACGAGATTTCTCTTGTTGTTTCTTTGATATGATCTTAAGTGGGATTTTTCTTAGAGTTGTGGGTGGTTTAGTTGATTATGAGTCCAGCTCTTCCCACGGGACCAAAACAGTGAATTTATTGAGACAAAAAGGAAAAATTAAACTAACAACCTATCCTCTATCAAACGCTTGAAGAATTAGGCTTTAAAGACCCTCAAGAATAGTAGAAAGTTCTACTATAATCTCACCCCAATATCCTTGAAGCAACAAAGGCAAACAAAAACAAAAAGAATAGAGAAAATAGGCACCCAAGTAATGGAATTCAAACAAACCTTAGAAGAACAAAGCAACTAAGACCTATTGAAAGAAACCACATTGGATTGTCCAAAAGATTTTACAGACTCATTCATAAGGAGGACTAAAGCCTTAAACATGGCCTTGAACAAGATGAACAAGGAAGCTAAGGCCTTTCAAGATTCTCTTTTCAAATTTGAATAAAGTGTATGAATTATGTTGTCAAATCACTAAAAGTTATATTTATACTATCCTAACCCTAGCTAAGTAATCCCTGAGGTTCTAATACAATTTAAGGCCTTAATAGGTCTTTACAAAATATTTAAACTAGAGAAAAATCGGAGAAAACATCAAAAACGCGGGGTAGCCGTCGGCTGCCTAGGCTGGAACCGGCGCTGGCTAGGGCTATTGAGCCGGTGCTGGTTGTGCAGGTTGAAGTCAGCGCTGGTTCGGCTACTTGGGCCAGCACCGGCTGTCTGCTGGAAGGCCACCTTTTGGTCAAATTTCGTACATTTTTGTTGCTGGCTTGAGTTCTTATTGGAGTCCTTCTTGGATAGTCATCAAAATGAACTCTTGGCTAGCTTCCTCAACCTTCCAACCCTCTTCCTTCCTCAAGAATGGTTTTATTTGCAATTGAAAATCATTTTAAATCTTCTTGGTCCTAGATCTTGTCATCGGTCCTTATCCTTGCATGGTCACACCTCCCCCTCCTTGATCTTGACTTCTATGATGAAGCAAAGTCTTATCAGGTTTTGAATTCAAATCCCATCACCTAAGTTTTATTCTTAATTATCGTAATAAATGTTTGAATTTTTTTTTTCTTTTCTTACATACTTTAAAGCTAGGAATGTTGTCTTAGGAAAGACACAATGATAATATTCTAACTATGTAATCTTGTCCTAAAAGAAATTTTAGAAGAGTTTTGGTCTCCATCATTTTAGCAAGCCTTGTCTGAACTTATTTAAATTTAAAATACTCCTATTTCTTTAATACTTTTCAATTTCTATAAAATGTCTTGGATAATTCTTGCCTTGAATTTTTGAAATTTCCAGCCTTTGGGATAGGAGGATGGCAGAATTTAAGGAAGGAAAATAGGAAGGAGGTTTTCAATTAAATCACCAAACTTTTCTTCCAAGAACTCCATTTTTTTCTTGTTCTTGTTTTGGTTAAAATCTGGAAATTTTCCAAAAATTCTTCTAGGCTGATTTTCAAAAATTGTAGCAACCTTTGCCTATATAATTCTTGCAACAAACCAACCTTTTTGTGTAGATATGAAAGTTGAAAATGCTTTGGAATTTCACAGCTCTTGCAACCGTACCAAACTAGAAATTTTCCAACAATCCACCAAGAGTTAGATATGAATGTTGAGCTATTCATTTATGCATAAGAATACCTGAAACTTTCCTCCTTCTTCTCCATGATGGTGGCTGGAAAACCATCATTAATGGACCTTCCAAAACTCCTAGAATTCAGCTGCAAATCCATTTCAAAGTGGCTTAAAAATTCTACTCAAAATCCTCTCAAATCCTAAGAATTCTTGTAGCTAAAATTCCAGAATTTTTTTTCCAGCTTGCCTATCAAAGGCAAGAACCGACTTCTTCATTAATCTCCTTCATATATTCAGCCACCTTGAAGCCATGAACAAAACACATTGTCTTCTTCATCTACCATAGCCATTAGAGCACCATTAATACACCTCAAAATACTCCTAACTTTATTCTATTCAAAACTTTTCAAACTAGAAAATTAAATTCCAAATTTTCCTCCATTAAAATCTCACCAAGCGAGATGAATAAACCAGAAATTTCTCCGCTCTTGTACAGCCATTTTCAGCCAGCTATAAGGCTAAAACCATCCTTCATTTCATGATCAAAACATAGCTAGTCTAGCCACCCACCATTGAATGACAAGAAACCTTCAAGAAGAAAACACCATTACCAAATCTTCTACCTCAAACATATCCACATTTTTCTCATTTTAAAATTCAAAATAGTTGAACTCTCTCTCTTTTCCAAGGATAACCAAAATTCTCCTCCCTGACTAGGCCATTCGGCCATCACACACCAACAACACACAAATCATTTTCTCTCACTTTCTCTTGTGTTCTCAAGGATACTAAGAACACCAAGAACACACACTAAACTTTTTCAACCTCCAATCACCTCTATTCATCCCAAATAAATCCAAAAACTCTCAAACCAACTAGGATTCAACCCATACTCATCCATAGCACACTCTATAATACTAAAAACACCAAAGTTGATCTTCCATTCAGATCAAACGTACTTTTTGTTCAAGAACAAGAAGAACATCAAGAAGATAAATTCAATCACCTTGATCCTTCTTCACTTCTTTATCACCATTTCGTCATCGTCCTAGTCATTCCATCTATCTCTCTCTCTCTCACTCTCTTGGTCGGACCATTAGTGGCCATTCTTGAACATATTTCAATCAAGAAAGGACTCCTCAAGCACTCAAGGACCTTCATTGGATAAGGCGACATCTTTAACCAACAATCATCAAACAAGTGTTTCTTTCATAACCTTCTCCTTAGATTTTCAAACTCAAGGCAATTAGATGATGGAATTATTAGGTTGATCAAATAATGTTGGGTTGGAGTTATGTATGTGGGGGAAGGAAATAATTTTAAGACATGGAAATTGAAATGAATATTGAGGCTTAAAAATTATTGTTGGATTATACTTTAGGATCATTGTATGATCATGACTATATTATGATTAAAGGCTTTATGTCACTAGTATGGATGTTTTGATATGTTATGGATAGTATACCACCATTGTTTGATTGTGGATCCATGATGTTATTTTTGTCAATAAATCTCTAGATAATATTTTTAGTGGATAGTATCACCCTTGTTGTAATAATTATTTTTACAAGTCTATTTTTAGGTAAATCAACATGTTATTTATTAAATATATGTGTGTATGAATATATATAAATTTTGTACTAGTAAATTCACTAAAGTCATTTAAAATTATTGTTAGAATTACTTTTAGTAGTAGTAGTAGTAGTAGTAGTATGTAGTAGTAGTAGTATTATTATTATTATTATTATTATTATTATTATTATTATTATTATTATTATTATTATTATTATTATTATTATTATTATTATTATTATTATTATTATTATTATTATTATTATTATTATTATTATTATTATCATCATCATGGTTTAATTTAATTTATTGATTCCGGACAACATTAAATATTTTCGTAATTAATAATTACTCAAAATAGTAATAATTTTTATTAGGCATTGTTAAATATAAGTAATAATATATAGGAATTAATTAATATAATATCAATATCTTTTAAATTTATATTATTTATAGTAATAAATACTATTGGCAATTATTATCAAAATAATTTATTTATTATTATATATTATTAGAAATTATTTATAATTTATTATTATTAATACTTATAATTTATTATTTGATAATAAATAGTTAATATTAAATTTATTATTTATTTATTATTTATAACACCTATTTATTTAGACTTATCAAATTAATCTTATTCTATAAAATGTTGTATCAATTAATGTTAAAGCTTAAGGCATTAATGTCATAGCTGGATGTTATTGCAACTAGTTGAGCTTAAGCATATTAGGCTAAGAGTTATTTATTTAAGCAAGTGTTGTCTGGATATTTGGACTTATAACCTATATTTACCCCAGCGAGGCTAGTTTGCCTTGAACCATATTGGAAGGCTGTTGTATCTAGGAAAAGCAAGGGATCAGGTAAGTCCTTACATAAAGCTGTTTGAAGATCAAAGTCACTTTGGCAAGTCAAACATGATGTATACATGGAAATGTATTATGGATGCAATTATGGACAATTTTTCTTTTCTTTTCTAGTCAACAAACAATTTCCAATTGAACAAGTAATTTTACACAAAATGCTAAACTTTTTCTAAAAACTAACTTTGACAAGAATTTTGGAAACCATAATTGCTATTTCAAAGAAAATACATTGGATGATCCTTCTTTTCCCAAAAAGGACAAATACAACGTTAAATACTCGGTAAGAGTAGACTACTAGGACTAGTCTTTGAGGGTTAGGGTAAGTCTCTCAGTAAGTGGCCACCTCTGAGGAGTGAGTCCTTCCCGAATAGGATGTTAATCCTATAGATCATATCAGTCCAAACTAGCAAGTACAGTCAAGTGGACTGTGTATTTTCAGAATGGACAACTGGTAAGTTAGGTATAGAGATTGAGGAGTATCTCACTCGGTAGGCTATACACCTATCTTGTGTCAGTATGCATAAAGTGTGGCATCTTGAACATTTCTCGTCATGGTGCACAAAGTATGGTGCCATGGCTACTTCTTTAGAGTGGTTGCTTTTATTTTATACAATGTATGGCATTTGAAAGGAAAACACCACTCCCTACCTTGTGAAATTTATTTGAGACTTACCAGCACTTTACTTTCTTAAAAGTTTCTCAACTGGCATACATGAACTGTCTTACCTGAAGCACCCTAAAGCACACACGGACTTACTAAGATTTATGTCTCACCACCTTTTATACCATGCTTTTAGGTCGATCCTGCTGTGAAGGTTATTGATTAAAGATTGCCTTTCTTTGAAGACTTATTTTGATTGTATTTCATATTTGAGATAATCTAGCAGACATTTGTTTACTTTGAGAATTGTTCATGTATTTGTTTTAAGTTGTAATAAGTTTAAAATTGGATTGTTTCTTTCATTTTTTTTTTTTTTTGTGAATCCTAGTTATAAAGACCCATTGTCCTCCTGCTGTGAAGGTTATTGATTAAAGATTGCCTTTCTTTGAAGACTTATTTTGATTGTATTTCATATTTGAGATAATCTAGCAGACATTTGTTTACTTTGAGAATTGTTCATGTATTTGTTTTAAGTTGTAATAAGTTTAAAATTAGATTGTTTCTTTCATTTTTTTTTTTTTTTTTTTTTGTGAATCCTAGTTATAAAGACCCATTGTCCTATGGACGGGGCGACATCCCTAACCCAATTGGGTACGTAGGTAGTAGAGTGTTACAAGTGGTATCTGAGACTAGGTTTAGACAATTATTGACAGTATTTAATTTATTTTATTAAGATTAAAAATATTTTAACTAATCTGGGTTATTTATGATGTAAGATGGTCAGAATGTATAGAACTGCAAGGAAAGGGCAGTAATGGCATCCACCAATCCCTATCTACCTAGAAGACTTACTAGTGCCACAACCTGCACCTCAACCAGTCATACCTTTGGAGGAAAGCAATGATGATGAGGTTCAAATTATTGAGCCACCGCCTATACCCATAATAAACTTAATCACTGATAGTGAGGATGAGGATATCAATATGGAATATGTTCCAAACCCACATAGCCCCGTGATTGACTTAACTGCTAATAGTGATGATCCGGGGAAGATAGACTATGAATCTTCACCGAGACCTTCTTTTGTACCCCCACCCAACTGTGTTGAAACTGGAGAGAGTTCTAGGAGACCCGGGAAGGAATATATGGACTATGAATTTGTGAATAGTGCAGGGATAGACCTTTCTAAGAATATCGGGGGTTGGTTGTATGATGCCAACACTGAAGATTCTGATAAGGATTAGGAGCAAAGTTTTTCATGTCTAGAAAACTATTATTTACTGATTTCAATAAACTCCTATGCTAGGGGTTCATTTATGTTTATTGCTCCATTTTTAAATTTTTACAAATAAGAATATCTTGGCATACTCCAATCTTGAACAAAGTAATTATTTATACAAAACTTGCATATGATCTGCTTTTACTCAAGTCTGAATATGAATGCATGCCTCGATTTAAATATTTTGAACTTTGATGCATAACTCATTATTTGGGGGCCATGGTATAAAATGGCACCAAAGCGTCGCATAGCAGCAACCAGCAGAAAGGTTCTTAAAATAGAACCCGTGACTCCGAAATATGAAGCTACTCAACTTTTCTCGACAAATCAGGGGAATGAGAATGAACCAAAATAGGAAGTGGGGTCTGAAGAGCCTGCTAATATGACTATGAGGCAAGCATTTCACAAGACGACCGAGATACTTCAAACCTTATCAGAGCGAAAGAACCCAAAGGGGGAGGATGAAGCACATGAGAGGTTTCTAAAATTCCAACTTCTTACCTTCTTGGGTGAAGCTGAACAAGATCAGAAAGCAGAGCAGTAGATGGAGCAAATGGAGGACATCTTTGCTACACTCTAATACATTGAGAAACAGATGGTTAAATTTGCTGCATTTAGGCTTAGAGGCCCAGCTCGTGCTTGGTGGTAGCAAGTCGAAGAAGACTGGGAACTGATGGATCAAGACTAGATGTGGGCCAAATTTGTGGAGGCATTTAAAGCAGAATATATCCCTCAGTGGATAGTGGAGAAAAGGGAAGATGAGTTCAAGAATTTAAAGTAAGGGAGCATAATTGTGGCTCAGTATGCTGCTCGTTTCACTTAGCTATTGAAGTATTGCAAGAAAATAGTGGATACCGAGTAGAACCAAACTAGGCAGTTTGTCAAGGACTTGAAGCAGGAGCTGAGAAAGGCTTTGGCACCTTCTCCACCAATGACATATTCTGGGGTGGTAGACGCAGCAACCTGAACAGGGAATAAGGACTGAAGCAGGATGGTACTAAAACTTTTCTTGCCGCCAAGGCAACCACCGAGACCTTTTCCGAGGCAACAAGCTAATAAGCGACTTGCCCACCAACAATGGCAGAATCGAAAAGAGCAAGCACGTACGGTACCGACTAGTCCTACTCATAATCTCTCATCATGCCGACATTATAAGAAGAAGGGTCATGTGAAGAAGAACTGCTGGTCTAAAGAAGTTGTAAGGAAATGTTACAAATGCGGAGACCTAACGCATCTTAGAAACACTTGCCCAAAACTCCTTTGAATCGGGCAAGGAAACCCAGCCCAGACCACGAGAGCCTCCAGAAGTGGAACTCAGAAGCCACAAGTGAAAGAAAAGGTTTTTGCTCTTAACCGAGAGGAAGTTGGAGGAGATGTAGCAGTGGTGGAAGGTACGTTTACTATCCAAGATCGTTTAGCTAATGCATTAATAGACCCTAGATCCACCCATTCCTATCTAAATAAGAATTATGCATACCATTTGGGTTGAGATAGAGTAGAACTACTTTTTACCTTATTGGTAAGTACGCCCTTGAGAAAAATAGTGCAAGCAGTTCAGCAAGTGCAGAGTTGTAAGATTAGAATGGGGAAAGAGAGCTTAGAGGGAAACTTAATAGTCTTAGCTATTGATGACTATGGCGTAATTTTGGGTATGGATTGGCTAGTTAAGAATGGAGCTAAAGTAGATTGTAAGAACAAGTTTGTCCGATTCATTAGACCTAGTTGTGATGTGCTAGAATTCAATGGCAAGCGAGTAAAAGAATTGAAGTTTTTTATTGCTGGAGCAGAAGCCCAGAAGTTGCTAAAGTAAGAATGCCAAGGATATTTGACTTACATGATGAACAAGTCAAATGATTAGTGCACCCTGGAAAGTACGGAGGTGGTAAAAGATTTTCCCGATGTGTTCCCTGTAAGTGCAAATTTTGGCTAGACAATGTGTCATTTCTTGGTCATGTGGTAACCAATGATGGAATCAAAATGGACCCAACAAAGGTTGATGCGGTTTTAGACTGGAAGCAGCCGAAGAACATCATTGAGATTAGAAGCTTCTTGGGGTTGGCCGGCTATTATCATCGGTTTATTAAAGGGTTTTCAATGCTAGCATCACCTATGACCCAATTGTTGAGAAAAGATGTGCCATTTGTCGAGAGTGAGAAGTGCAAGAAAATTTTCTAAGGGCTGAAGTGGAGATTAATGACGGCCTCAGTGCTGAGTTTGCCAAAATGAGACCAACCCTATGCTTTGTATACTAATGCATCTAAGGAAGGTTTGGGAACGGTATTGATGCAGGATAGGAAGGTAATAGCTTTTGCCTCTCAGAAATTGAAGCCTTACGAAGTCAATTATCTGATGCATGATTTGGAGCTGGCTGCTATTGTTTTTATGTTGAAGAAATGGCGACATTATCTATATGGAGCCAAGTATGAAGTATTCACAGACCACAAAAGTCTGAAATATATTTTTACCCAGAAGGACTTGAATTTGAGGCAGTAGAGAATGATAGAATTTTTGGAGGAATATCGTCATCCTATCAACTACTACCCAGGGAATGCCAACGTAGTTGTTGATGCCCTGAGTCATAAAGTCAAAATGGCTAGATTGAGAATTCAAGAGATTCAAGTAGTCTAAGAGGCGTTGGACAAAAGGACTGAGGTACAGGAAGGAAAGATTTATATCAGCAATCTGAAATTAGTATCGAATCTAAGGTAGGAAATCATGAAAGCACAGCAAAGCAATGCGGAGTTTCAACAATTTAAAAATAAGGGACTTAAGTAGGAAGGCAGTGATTTTCGGCAAAATGAGATGGGAGTAATGTATTTCTGAGATCGCTTGTGTGTGCCTGATGAGTAGCAGCTGAAGGATAATATTTTAGAAGAGGCACATAGAAGTAAGTATACTATTCATCTGGGAGAAGTAAAAATGTATCAAGACCTAACGAAAGCCTATTGGTGGCCTGAAATGAAGAAGGACGTGGTGAAGTATGTTTCCACGTGCCTAACCTATCAGAAAGTTAAAGCGGAGCACAAAAAATTGGCAAGATTGTTGCAACCTGTACCAATACCGGAGTGGAAATAGAAAAAGGTGACCATGGACTTCGTTATTGGACTACCTATGGCAAAGACCCAAAAGGATGTCATATGGGTAAGGTTGACAGATTGACCAAATCAGCGCATTTTATTCCGGTGAACGTAAGGGACTCAATGCAAAAGTTAGCTCAAACATAAATGCGGGAGATAGTCATATTGCATGGAGTACCTTCGAGTATCGTGTCTAACTGAGATCCGAGGTTCACATCCCGATTTTAGGCTAAGTTTCAAGAATTAGTGGGTTCTAATCTGAAGTTTAGTACAACGACACACCCACAAACCGTTGGTTAGTCAGAAAGGATTATTCAGATATTGGAAGATATGTTGAGAGCTTACGTATTAGATTTTGGGGATAAGTAGATTGATTGCATACCGTATGCGAAATTAGCTTACAATAATAGCTACCAATCTTCGATTAGAATGGCTCTGTATGAAGCGTTGCATGGACATAAGTGTTAAGTACCTTTGTATTGGAGTTAGTCGGAAGACGGCCACATAAGCAAGTCTGGAGAAATCTGCATTCAAGAAATGTCAGATAAGGTGAAGCTGATTAGAGAAAGGTTAAAAGCGGCTCAAAGCCGACAAAAAAGTTTATGCAGATAATAGGCGAAGGGAGTTGGAATTCCAGGTAGGAGACAGTGTGTTTTTGAGGTTGCGAGTAGGGGAATCTTGAAGCTTCCAAAAGGTAGAAAGCTAAATCTGAGATATTCAGGACCCTTTCCAAACACAAAATGAGTTGGACCAGTTGCGTATCGACTGGATATGCTGGATGGTTTGGTTGGGATACATGATGTATTCCATGTGTCTTAGCTAAAGAAGTACAATGCCGACCCAGGACATGTTCTAAATGATAAACCGTTGGTATTGCAACCCGACTTGAGTTACGTGGAGAAACCAGTTAAAATTTTAGACCGAAGTATCAAGACTCTCCAGAATAAACAGATACCAATGGTGAAGGTGCAGTGGGAGCATCATGGCACCTAAGATGCCACGTGGGAGATGGAAGAATGAGTGAAGAGGAAATACCCCGACTTCAGATAAAGGTACATGCTGAATTTCTAGACGAAATTCTTCTAAGAAGGGGAGGATGTAAAACCATACCTAAACCGATCCTAGAGTTAGAAGGATGGGGTGCATATCATATCATCTTGCATAAAATATATTCCTTGAATGATTTCGCGTGCTACCTTAGAATTGTAGTGTATCATATCATCTTGCATAAAAAATATTCCTTGAATGATTTTGCGTGCCTTAGAATTGTAGTATATGGGTTATATGGTTTATTTATGCTAGTTGAGTAATAAGGGTAAAAAGGGAATTCTGCTTGAGAAGGAAATAGGAAGAAGGCTTGAGGCTTAGATAAGAAGAGAATTTGGTTGGGAAAATAAGAACAAGAGTTAGTGTGGTTAAGTGGTTAGAGCTTTGTGATTTAATCTCTAAAGTCTTGAGTTCAAATTCCATCACCTAAGTTTTATTCTTAATTATCTCAACCAATGTTTGAATTTTTTTTCTTTTCTTACATTCCTTAAAGCTAGGAATGTTGTCTTAGGGAAGACATAATAGTAATGTCCTATCCATGTGATCTTGTCCTGAAAGAAATTCTAAAAGAGCTTTGGTCTTCATCATTTTTGCAAGCCTTGTCCTAACTTATTTAAATTTAAACTACTCCTATTTCTTTAATTCTTTTCAATTTCTATAAAATGTCTTGGATAATTCATGGCTTAAAATTTCATAATTTCCAGCCTTTGGGATAGGAGGATGACCGAATTTGAGGAAGGAAAATAGGAAAGAGGTTTTCAATTAAATCACCATAGCATTTATTTTAAGAACTTCATTTTCTTCTTGTTCTTGTTTTGGTTAAAATATGAAAATTTTCCAGAATTCAAGAATTGCAGCAACCTTTGCTTATATGATTATTGCTAGCAACCAACCATTTTCTATAGATATGAAAGCTAAAAATGCCTTGGAATTTCGCAAATCTTGTAACCTTACCAAACCAGAAATTTTCCAGCAATCCACCAAGAGTTAGACATGAATGTTGAGCTATCCATTTATGCATAAGAATACCTGAAACTTTCCTCCTCCTTCTCCAAGATGGTGGCTAAATAACCACCATTAATGGACCTTCCAACACTCTTAGAATTCAACTACAAATCCATTTCAAAGTAGTTCAAAATTTCTGCTCAAAATCCTACCAAATCCTAAAAATTCTTGTAGCTAAAATTCCAGAATTTTTTTTCCAGCTTGCCTATCAAAGGCAAGAACCGACTTCTTCATCAATCTCCTTCATATTTTTGGCCACCTTGAAGCCATGGACAAAACACCTTGTCTTCTTCATCTACCATGGTCATTAGAGCTCCATTAACACATTCCAAAACACTCCTAACTTTACTCCATTCAAAACTTTTCAAACTTGAAAATTAAATTCTAGATTTTCCTCCATTAAACTCTCACAAGCTAGATGAATAAACCAAAAATTTCTCTGTTCTTGTACCTCCATTTTTGGCCAGCTATAAGGCTGAAACCATCCTTCATTTCATGACCAAAACATAGCTAGTCTAGCCACCCACCATTGAAGGACAAGAAACCTTCAAGAAGAAAACATAATTACTAAATCATCTACCTCAAACGTCTCCACATTTTCCTCATTTTAAAATTTAAAATAGCTGAACTCTCTCTCTCTTCTTAAGATAACCGAAATTCTCGTCCCTAGCTAGGCCATTTGGCCATCACACACCAACAACACACAAATCATTTTCTCTCATTTTTCTCTTGTGTTCTCAAGAACACCAAGAACACACACAAAACTTCTTCAACCTCCAATCACTTCTATTCATCCTAAATCACTCCAAAAACTCTCAAACCAACTAAGATTCAACCTATACTCATCCATAGCACACTCCATAACACTAAAAACACCAAAGTTGATCTTTCATTCGGATCAAACGTGCTTTTTGTTCAAGAACAAGAAGAAAATCAAAAAGGTAAATTCAATCACCTTGATCCTTCTTCACTTCTTCATCACTATTTCGTCATCATCCTAATCATTCTATCTCTCTCTCTCTCTCTCTTCTCTCTCTCTCTTGGCCGAACCATTGGTGGCCATTCTTGAACATACTTTAATCAAGGAAGGACTCCTCAAGCACTCAAGAACCTTCATTGGACAAGGCGACATCTTCAACCAACGATCATCAAACAAGTATTTCTTTCATAACCTTCTCCTTAGATTTTCAAACTCAAGGCTTTTAGATGATGGAATCATTGGGTTGATCGTATAATTTTGGGTTGGAGTTATGTATGTGGGTGAAAGGAATAATTTTAAGACATGGAAATTGAAATGAATATTGAGGCTTAAGAATTATTGTTGAATTATGCTTTAGGATCATTGTATGATCATGAGTATATTATGATTAAAGGCTTTATGTCTCTAGTTTGGATGTTTTGATATATGATGGATATTATACCACCATTGTTTGATTATGTGCCCATGATGTTATTTTTGTCAATAAATCTCTAGATAATATTATTGATAGATAGTATCACCCTTGTTGTGATAATTATTATTACAAGTCTTTTTATGGGCAAATCAACATGTTATTTATTAAATATTTGTGTGTATGAATATATATAAATTTTGTACTAGTAAATTCACTATAGTCATTAAAAATTATTGTTAAAACTACTTTTATTATTAGTATTATTCTTATTATCATTAATAATAATATTATTATTATTTGTATCATGGTTTAATTAAATTTATTGATTTCAGAAAACATTAAATATTTTCGAAATCAATAATTACTCAAAATATTATTATTTTAATTAGATAAAATAAATAGCAATAATTTTTATTAGGCTTTGTTAAATATTAATAATAGTATATAGGAATTAATTAATATAATATCAATATCTTTTAAATTTATACTATTTATAGTAATAAATACTATTGGAAATTATTATCAAAATAATTTATTTTATATTAATATTATTTATTATATATTATTAGAAATTATTTAAAATTTATTTTTTATAATACTTATTATTTATTATTTGTTAATAAATTGTTAATATTATAATTTATTATTTATTATTTATAACACCTATTTATTTAGACTTATCAAATTAATCTTATTCTATAAAATGTTGTATCAATTAATGTTAAAGGTTAAGGCATTTATGTCATAACTGGATGTTGTTGCAACTAGTTGAGCTTAAGCATGTTAGGCTAAGAGTTATTTATTTAAACAAGTATTGTCTAGATATTAGGACTTATACCATATATTTACCCCAGGCGGGGCAAGTTTGTCTTGAACCATCTCGAAAGGCTATTGTATCCAGGAAAAGCAAGAGATTAGGTAAGTCCTTGTATAAAGCTATTTGAAAATCAATGTCACTTTGGCAAGTCAAACATGATGTATACGTGGAAATGTATAATGGATGCAAATATGGACAATTTTTCTTTTCTTTTCCAGTCAACCAAACAATTTCCAGTTGAACAAGCAATTTTACCTAAAATGCTAAACTTTTCTAAAAACCAACTTTTGCAAGAATTTTGAAAACTATAATTGCTATTTCATAGAAAACACATTGGATGATCCCTCTTTTCCCAAAAGGGACAGATAAAATGTTTAGTACTCAATAAGAGTAGACTACTAGGACTAATCTTTGAAAGGTTAGGGTAAGTCTCTCAGTAGATGGCCAACTCTGATAGGTGAGTCGTTCCCGGTTAGGATGTCCATCCTGTGGATCATACTGGTCCGAGCTAGCAAGTACAGTCAAGTGCACTATGTGTTTTTGGAATGGACAACCGGTAAGTTGGGTATAGAGATGGATGAGTATCTTGCCCGATAGACAGTACACCTATCTTGTCTCAATATGCACAAAATGTGGCATCCTGAACATTTCTTGTCATGGTGCACAAAATGTGGTGTCATGGCTACTTCTTTAGAGTGGTTTCTTTTATTTTATACAATGTATGGTATTTGAAAGAAGAATACCACTTCTCACTTTGTGAAATTTATTTGAGACTTGCCAACACTTTACTTTTATAAAAGTTCCTCAAACTTGCATACATGAACTGTTTTACTTGAAGCACCCTAAGCACACACGGGCTTACTGAGATTTACGTCTCACTACCTTTTTTACCATGCTTTCAAGTCGATCTTGTTGTGAGGGTTATTGATTAAAGATTTCCGTTTTTTGAAGACTTACTTTAATTATATTTCATATTTGAGATATTCTAGCAGACATTTGTTTATTTTGAGAATTGTTCATGTATTTGTTTTGAGTTGTAATAAGTTTAAAGTTGGATCGTTTCTTTCATTTCTTTTGTGGGTCATAGTTATAAAGACCCCTTGTCTTATGGATGGGGCGATATCCCCAGCCCAATCGGATACGTAAGTAGTGGGGTGTTACATAAGTGAAGTATAGAAACTCTGTTGCATGAGTCCATCTTAACTAACTAGAGTAATACACCCAACATATAAGGATATTGATCTCATAAAAGAAATCTCACCCAATATATATCATAGTATAAAACTCTAGTTTTGCCAGACCACCAACTCATACTCAAGTATGAAGATATCCGTCCATGTTGTAGTAGTAATAGTCTAGTCTCTTTAATTATAGTACTTTAAGAGAGACCACTACTATAGGTCCAATTTTACGTTTTCGAAATATACTTATACCTATGATGTAAGTGAACTACTCACTGATTCAAGATAAACCATTCCTCATTAGAAATAATGGCATAATAGTTTTACCTTGATGAAATGCCCAGTTCCATCAAACGACTAAGAGCTTAATTTTATTTGTATGACAAGTATCCATGGTCTATACCTTACCGTGAAGAACAACCTAACACATAGATAATTACTTGTCATACTTAGACCTTTAAATATGCAATAATATAAGTAACAAACCAAATAGAATGAATAAACATTTTATTGCAATATGTTTACAAAGAATACATAGTCTTTGAGGGCATACTTTCCAACAATTTCCCACTTGTACTACAAAGACTAAGAAAGTCTATAAGTGCCTACCCCTATGACATCTAAGTGTCTCCGAAACACCTTTTCTGTTAAAGTCTTGGTAAAGGGATTCGCCAGATTGTTGACAGAGGAATTCTGATTTACCATAATCTCCTATTTCTAGATGAACTTCCGGATGTGGTGATACTTCCTCTATATATGCTTGCTCTTCCTATGGTTTCGAGGTTCCTTGCATTGTGGCACCGCTCTAGAGTTGTCACAATAAATAGTGACAGGCCTATCCATATGTGGTACTACTCCAAGTTCTATGAGGAACTTCCAGAGCCACACAGCTTCTTTAGAACCTTCTGAAGCAGCAACGTACTCAGCTTCCATGGTAGAATCAGCAATGCAAGATTACTTGATACTTCTCCATGAAATAGTTCCTCCAGACAAAGTGAAGACATATCCACTAGTTGATTTTCTTTCATCTTTATCTGTTTGGAAGTCTGAATCTGTATAACCAATAGAAACCAAATTATTAGCATGATATACAAGCATATAATCCCTCGTTTCCTTAAGGTATTTGAATATATGCTTTACGGCTTGCCAGTGAGCTTCCTCTAGGTTTGACTAATATCTACTAACCATGCCTCCTGCAAAGCAAATATCTGGCTTAGTACAAAGCATAGCATTGATAAGACTTCCCACAGCTGAAGCATAACGGATCCTGGTCATTTTCTACTTGTCTTCCTACGTCTGAGGACACTACTTGGAAGATAAGGATAATCCATAACTAAAGGATATAATAGCCCTTTTATATTGATCTATGTTGTACTTGACTAATATCTTATCAATGTAAGTAGACTGGGATAAGCTTAACATTTTTTACTTCCTATCTCTAAGCAGCTTAATGCCTAGAATGTAGTTAGCTTCTCTATGTCTTTTATGCTAAATTGACTAGATAGCAAAACCTTAACGGATGACAATATACCTACATCATTTCTAATTAATAGAATGTCATCCACATAAAGTACTGAGAAAATCACTTTACCACTATCTGATTTCCTATACACACATGGTTCATCCACATTTTGAATGAAACCATAAACTTTCATAGTTTCATCAAAATGTATGTTCCATGCTCGTGACGCTTACTTAAATCTATAAATGAATCTTTTAAACTTACAAACCATTTATTCTTGATGCTTAGCAACAAAACCTTCTGGTTGGGACATATAGATGTCTTCGCTAATATAGCCATTTAAAAAGGCCATTTTGACATCCATCCACCATATCTTGTAGTCATAATGATATGCGATGGCTTAGAGAATTCGTATAGACTTAAGCATGGCTACTGGCAAAAAGGTTTCTTCATAATTAATCCATTCTTTCTGAGTATAACCTTTAGCAGCCAACCTTGCTTTATAGGTTTCAACATTTCCATTTTTTACCTCTCTTCCTCTTGTATTTACACCCAATGAATTTTATCCCATCAGGTGCAGTGACAAGATCCCAGACCTGATTAAGGTATATAAACTCAATCTCAGCATTCATGGCTAGCTGCCATTTATCTCTATCAGCATCAACAATGGACTCCTCTTGTAATAATTCATAATTAATTAGAATTAATCCTATTAATTCTAATCAGGATTGGTTTATTAATTCGTCAATTAAGAAACCCATATTCCCAGAGCATGAGTGGTATCTAGCAACATATCATGACCACCTAAAAGTCTAGGAAGTCAAGTGGCTTGACATGAATTCTTCAATAACAAACTACAGTGCAATTAACTCCTTTCACCATACAATATCTCATTCGATTTGGAGTACGGAATTAGTGCCAACTCCCTCCAGAATTAATTCTGGCCCGAATACAATAGTACTTGTACCAAGAACCCACTACTCTAGATGTGTATCAATTGAAACTATTTCCAATACACAATCGTCTTGGCCAAAGATTTCTCGAGTAGTAATTCCTACAAGTGGCCGTAAGATATTCGCCCCTACTATTAGGAATGGTAAATCATTTATTGACCCTCTCAACTACTTTAGTTTACCTCACAATGTACCTAATATCCATCCCATAGGCAACCCTCGATCTGGCTCCAGAGATTGAAATCAAAGCACAATGCTCAGTGAACAAAGTACCTCAGAGATCTCAAGTCTAAGGATACTTGTACATTTGCTATATTAAGATTATATTACTGGCACTAAATAGTTATCCATGTGATTATCTCATAGCTAGGTCATCTAATGTACTTGTTCCATTAAAAAGCATCCATGTGTTAACTTTGAGTATCTCAATACTCACGGATATGAGAACCACTACCTGATCAAATCAGGAAGTCTAACATATACTAGTCTTAACGCAGTAATGATGTCCTGTCTCATTAATACTACGACTAGGGACTATTTAAGTACTAATACTATACAGTGTAGTAAGAATCTCATATCATGATCTCTATCATGATTTCCTTAACACAGTGTTGTACTAGAGACTTTATCTAAAGTTATATTACATAAAAGTAAATAAAAGAAACTATAGGATAAATAATGCCTTTTATTAAAATAAAATGTATCATATACAACGTACAAGTGATTGCCTCTATGGCATAATACTAACGGTTTAAGGACAAAAAGAAGGTTAAATATGCAGTAAGAAAGTGATCTATTTAAGTTGGATGAGAGTTCAAAGTTTTTGAGAGTAAGAATGACCAATGGTATGCTAAGTACAAACATATAAGTGTTGATAATCCATACTCCTGACATGTTCGCATTATTTATAAGAAGACTCATAAAGAGAGAAAGATAATAGTTTTGAAAAAATGATACACTGAGCATTAATACAGTTATGAACAATCTATATAGAAACATAGATCATTGATTTATAGCATGAAATATTACACATTTGGTTTTAAAAGACCATAAATGTCATGTGAGTGATGTTATTACTGAAGTTCAAAAATTGTGCAAGATGGGTTGTTTGTATAAGAAAGTTTGGAAAGTATGAAAAGTAGTTATGCAAATTGTATATAGTGATTGGTCCTTTACATGTACTACACTTCTGAAATACGTACTTGCATTGTAAAGTTCCAATCCTAGGATTATTGTGAAGTTGAAACACCATTGGACTAGTGTAGATTATTTGAAGGCTTTTCATTTTCCTTTCCAGGAATTCAAACCATCAATTATTGGATTCAATTATTGTCATTTAATGGTATCAATTATGAAACCTATCTAAGAGGACTTTATCAAGGAAAATTATTGGTGGCATCCACCTAGAGTGCAAATAACCATCTTTTTCCACTTGTATTTGCCATTATGGACAAGGAGTTATTGGAGAGTTGGAGTTGATTATTAAAACTCTAACATTGCCATGTTATTATATATATATATATATATATATATATAATTTTGGATAAATACAAGTATATAATCAATATTGTATATCACATGAGTGAATGGCAAGAACCTTTAACTATTCATCAATATTATCTCAGGCATATCAAGGTAAATTTTTATACCAAATTTAACAACACTAATTTAACAAATTTGATGCTACTCTAGAGAACAAAAAGATTAAGTGTTAATCATATTTGGATAAAATTAGGATTTGAAAGGAGGATGCCTTCAATTATTTGATGGAAATTGGTTTAGAAAAATAGGCTTTGTCATATGAGGAAGGACATAAATTTGGTTCAATGACCATAGCTTTTCCAAGTGCATGAATAGCGTACTCAAGAAAGCAAAATTTCTCCCATTAAAAGTTTTAGTTAAAACTTCATTCGTAAAGTTAGTTAAGTATTTCAATGAGCATAGAGATGATGCATCTAATTTAAGATATCTTTTATCGTTTGAAATGTCAAAAATGTATTTTCGTTTTGAGGAAACATTTAGAGAACATATTGTAATTGAATTTAATGTGGAAACTAATATATTCGGGATCAAGTCATTAGTACATGAAGGGTGTAAAGGTTCAAACATTTATAGTGTAAATTTGAAAGAAAGATTATGCAGTTGTCAAAAGTGGAGCATATAGGGTGTACCTTATTCACATGAGTTTGTAGCATGTTGTCACAGAGGTTGGAACCCTATTGACTTTACTTTGGAACTATATACTCAAAGGAATTACGAGTTTGACATAAGAGGGACAATTTTTCAAGTGGCAGATGAACAATTTTGGATGCTTTGACTTTTACAATTGCACATCCAAAAGAAATTATTATGAATAAACCTCCTAGTCATCCGCGAACATAAAGGATGCCTTAAGATATAAATTATTGCACACCTAATTCGCCCTTAAGATATAGAAATTGTCATGGGAATTTGAAGTAATAGTACTAATAACAATTTAAATGCTTCAAGAGACTAGTTCATTTATTTGATGTATTTTATTTATGTTAGTCATTTATTATTTCTTCTATTTTATGTTAAATATACTTTGTTGTAATTATCATTTTGTTACATACATTTTGGATGGATTCAATAGGATAACTCTTTTCTTAAATTATTCCATTTATTATAGTTATTTATAATTTCTCTATTATATGTTTTAATATTTTCAAAATTTAGGACAATTACTTTATTGTGGTTGTAATATTATTACATACTCTTTATTAATTATAAGAAAATGGGGAGCACTGGACATTGTCTCATTTGATTAAGGTCTCATTTTTTTTTTTTTTAATGCAACCTTATTATCTCCCCCCCAAGTCCCAAATTTTGCAACTGTATATAGGAAATTGAATTTAGCTAAACATGAAATGAGACCTAATTTTTGGAGGAATGCGACCTCTCCAAATTAGGAATTTGTCCCTAGGCGACCCCATTTTTGGAATTATGATGGAAAGTGACACCATTTAATGGAAATTTCCGAATTCTATGCTGCCACCACTGTGCAACCATCATCTTCCTTCTCTCTCTTGAATCACCATTGTGCAAGACCCTTGGGAGAGTCTAGATCTGGAGTGTCTAGAGTGTGGGAAGGAGAGAAAGTGGTGCTTAGCCTATGTTTGGTTCACGAAGGGGAAAGAGGGAGGCACCCTTACTTCTACTAAGGGAAGTAATAAAAACATTTATTTTTATTTTTATTTGGTATGAAAAGAAGAAGAGATGGAATGAGAGAAAAAAAAGAGAGAAAATAATTAATTTAATTTAATATTTTATCTCTGATTATCTATTTTGTTAAAATTTTTAATGTTAAAAATGAGGTCAATGCTATCATTTTTGCTCCCACTTTATTTTCTCTCTCCCAATCTCTCTAAATTGGGAGGGAAGAAAATGCTGATGTAGAAGAGGAGTGGCACTTTATCCTAATTTACTTTCCCTCCACATTTATATCCAACTAAACACGGTAAATGTACCATTCACCTCCATATTTACTTCTCCTCCTCATTTACTTCCATAAAATAATCCAACCAAACATAGCCTTAGCGAGGAGAGAGAAAGAGAGACATGAGACACTAAATCTAAAGTCCAGAATTGGGGGATGAATGAGAACGAAAAAGTAGTGTGGAGAGGTGGGGGCAAATGGGGACAGATATAAACAAGACAAAGATAAGAGGTGTGTCAGGTAGCAAAAAATTACCTTTGGACTAGGTTTTTCTAAGAATCTCTCCATGTACAATTTAACAAAATCATTTCCTCATAGAAAGGTTAGTTAGAATTACTATAAAATCATCTACAGTGGGCCTTTAACCATGACAAACTCACCCAACCCTAGCTAATCTTCAAAACCTCTTCAACTAGCCTATCCCACAACTTCCCTAACTAATCTTAAAACCCGCTTCGACTAGCTTATCCCAAAACTTTCAGTGTCGTTGAAATTCTATGTGCCGCTATCTTCAAAAAGCCAATCCCAAATACATAGAGCTACATCTACCGTAGGCCCATTTTTTGTTGTTTGAATGTTCATGAAATTTGCAAAGTTTTGACAAACTCGTTGAAAATTGAATATGCTTATGAAGGAGAACTAGAAAAGATACACTTCTATCCAGATTTGAAGTTAGAGCCGGATTTGAAGTTAGAGTTGGCAAGAAGAAAAGCCTTTATGATAGAAAGATTGTGAAATCCCACCTAAAACTACCCATAGAATAGGGGAAGGATTTACATTTCATAGCATATCATATGTGCATATAATTTTCAAAATGAATCTATGTGCTCTATATTACTTAATTGTGTCTTTGTTGAGTGCTTATGATGATTGGAAATTGTTATTTCGACTTGAAAAAACGTTTAGATTACGATATTTGGGTTAGGAAAATATAGACAATTTTGAGGTTGGATAGAAGATAATAATCTTGGAAGGATAGAACCCAAGTTGTTGTGGACAAAATGGTTAGAGCTTGTGATTTGTTTCCTTTCCTTAAGACTTGAGTTTGAATCCTTTTGTTAGCTTTTATTTTGATTTTAACTTTGTTTTACACTCTTGTTTGGAACATTGATTTCCCTTGAGCCTATGTACCAAGCATTGTGAGTACTAGCCCTTATTTCTTTTCTTTTGGATCCGCCAAGCACTTTTCATTTATCTCCAGTAAAATCAGACCATTTATAGGCCTCCTTCTTCACTCTTTATATTGCCTCTTAGCTGAAAAGACTGAGAACAGCAAGTAGACATCATTTGTGTGTAAACTACTTCATACACCAAATACAACGTTCCGCTTCTCTACTTCATGTCTCTAATGTCTCGAATGACAAGTAACAATGAAGGCCACGTGCCCTCCATCTTCCTTCTTTATTCTTCAGTGAAACTGAGACAAGATCACATTTTAATCCTTCTATTTTTCTTTCAAAACCATGGTTGAAGTTAGATCAAGCCATGGACCTCCTTTGCTTAGCCATAGACCAACTATATCTCACAAAAAAAACCAAGCCATGGACCTCCTTTACCAAGCCATAGACCTCCTACATCTCCTAAACCAACCAAGCCATGGACCATCTTGCTCCCAAGCCATGGCTGGCTGCCTACTTTTAGCAAGGCAACACCGCCTTGCCTAGCCATGGGTCGGCTTCCACTCATACAACACAAGCTATGGTCGGCTGTTATAGTGCAAACCAAGGACGAGTCCATTAAAGTCAAGATCGACATGCCTTTATTCTTTGTACCATCATCCTTTCCTTCTTCACTATGATAGACAATTGAGAACTTCATGAAAGCACCTGCAATTTCTCCTAATCTACCGCAAATTCAAATGACTTTGAATTCAAAATTGAAAGCTTAGAATCTCACATATAAGCTCTCAACTAATTCCAACTCTTCCATAAATATAAACGAGACAAAGCTGTTCCATTTTTATTTTTTTTCAGTTTGCAGACTCTCAAACACCAAACAACTGTAGCAATTTTCCTCTTTCTATTTCTTGTTCCATAACTCCGAGACCATTAAGTTCACATCTCATTCAGCATTCAACTTCTCTTTGAATTTCAAATTCAAAGGAAGCAGAAAAAGCTCCTGGATATTCTCCTAACCTTATTCATACTGGTACACTAGAGACACCCACACTTTCTCAACCTCTCGATTCCTCTCATTCCCAGACTTCAAAACATATTTAGCATTTCATACCATTCACTCAACTTATACTTTTCTTTCAAACACTACAGTACCTCTAAAACACTCAAAACACCTGATTTCTCTTTTTTCTACACAGATTCTGGCAGCAACGAGATAAGGTATTATATAGCCATTTTCTTTTCTTCAATTCACTCTCACTTTTTTCTTTCCTTTAAGACCGAGACTGATGTTTTTCCTTCTCTTTTATTTTCTTTTCCTCTACTTCTATTTTCTCTTTACTTTTCCTTCCTTCTCTCTTATTAAATCAATATAGACGATCTTCCCTTTCTGCACTCCTTCTCTTAACTTCTATTGGTCTCAAGATGGTCTCAACTAGGAGAGACTGGAAGCTAATCAGTAACGCACTCAATTTTCAAAAATTATATCAATGGGCAACATCATCATCAAGCGATATATATATATATATATATATATATATATATATATATATATATATATAGATGATGTTTTGGTATGAGATGCGAAAAGGATGCTTTGTGATAGTTTGATTTTGCTGGAGTGGATGGGACAGTGTATATGTGAAGTATGGAGATAAATATGATTTATATAATTGTGGCAAGTGTATATAATGTACTGTTGTGATTTGATCTAATATAATATTTATCGTTAAACTATTTAACATAATTATTCACTTATTGTTATTACTATTGGGATTGTTATGCATTGTTTATTAATACTATTGCTAAAATTGTTATTTGATTATTTACTTATATAACTATTAAATATTTATTTTGTGTCAATTATTAGTTGTTATTATTATTAATATTTAATATTACATAATATATATTATTTATTAGTTAATATAATTATCAAATTTTATTGTTTAGTACTTATTATTATAATCACTAAAATTATTACTTATTTGTTCTTGTATATCTATTAGCTATTATCTATATCTATTATTAATTAATAGTTGTTATTGTTGAAAATTATTAATTGAGATTTGCTATTATTTATACTATTATCCATCAACATTATTAATATTAATGCTGATATCAATATTTTTATATGTCCAAATTATTTGGTAATATTTACTATTTAGTGTTTACTAGTTAACGTTTCCAAGCTACGCGTGGAGGTTTTTCCCCGTCACTTTAAAAAAATATTTTAATATGGGTTTTTTCCCGTCATGTTAAAAAAAATTTATATATATATATATATATGTATGTATGTATGTATGTATGTATGTATGTATGTATGTATGTATGTATGTATGTATGTATGTATGTATGTATGTATGTATGTATGTATATGTATATGTATATGTATATATATATATATATATATATATTGTATTTTTACAAAACTCTATGTATATTTTTTTCGTAAGATCTCTTTTATTGAATAATGACCAATTGTTTTGTGTAAATATTGAAAATAAATGAAGTATAAGCTCAGATAATGGTTGCGTTTAGAAAAACAAATATCTTCAAACAAAGGCTTTGTTTTGCATGGAGGGCTTTATATTTTGCTTCTCCTAAGCATAAGATCTCACAATAACCCTTAATTATACCTTGATATCTGCAAAAACATCTTCAAATTTAAGAAAAAGTCCATATGTTGTAATATCACAATATGTATATAAACATTGAAATCCTACTATCGGAATATTTTTAAAAAAGAATAAGAAAGTAGAATAACTGGAATATTGGGCAAAAGAACTAACAAGTTATCAAACTCCTTAATAAATACACTACACTAAGAAAATGAGATTTCATTCCTTTAAATATCAATACAGGAATATAGAAGTACAGTTTTAGAATTCTTATACAAATGAAACTTTACTGATGGAAGGAAAAGACAGTTGCTGAAGTGGTAATAATTTGCCGAAAAGTAGGGATGTGGAAGAACAAATAAGAAAGAAGATATTTTAATTCCTACATGATCACATTAGAATCTTACATATTAACCAATTTTGTAGCTTTACCAATGCATACAATTAGTAAACCAGAAGCCATGGGATCGAGAGTTCCAACATTTTCCACCTGTAAGTGTTGATTTGAAGAACACTAGATGAGAAATCAAACAAAAGGGACCTTAATTTGAAGGAGAACACCTGTTGAGAAAGTAAACAAAAGGGACCTTATTCTAGAAAATTGAGAAGAAGAAAATTATACATATGGCACTCAATGGAAATAGTGAGGGTGAGCTCAACCATGATTTTTTATAAGTTCATTCGAATTAAGAATCTAAACTATAAGATAATTGGAGACAAAATAGATGCTATAAATAGCCAGAGAACCAAAAGTAGTTGCGACTGCATCAATAGAGACTCAATGAAACTTGATACACAAATAGTAAGATAAAGAGAAGAGCTTTCCTTGGTAAATGTCCTGATTCTCTGGAATGAAACTAAAGCCAAATCTTAAATCCATAATTTGAGTCATTTCACTCCCAGCAATAAACAACTAATAGAAATACTTGCGAATTGCATCTCACAACATCAAATGAGAGGGAGAAAAATACTAGAATGCAGTGTAGTTGGAAAACCCAGAAGCAGAGACCATAACTCCAATCGACACAGCTGTAAATACACATTGCCCAATCCTCTATAGCAGCCTACATACAGTCCCAGGGCTCCCTATCAACACCTTTATTTCTTCTCTCCAACCTTTTCCTCTGGCAGCAAGGCCCTTCTTTCTCCCAAAAATCAAAAGGGCCCTCCCAGAAGCCCTAGATTTTCCCAAGCTTCCTCATTTCCTGCAACAATGAAGATTCCCAATCTTTTTCTTTAAGCAATGTACTTCAAGATTTGATTACTGGTGTGATTTTGGAATGGATTAGAAATCAATCAAATATGGTTATGCATCTTTAATAGACTGTTGGCTCATTGTGTCTTGGGAATCTACAAGTGCCAAAAAATCCATTTCACAGAAGGAATGGCATTATAAATCAACACAACCCTTGTTTGTATAAACTCACATGTAATTCTTCTAGAAGGACCATATGTCAGTATTTTCTCAATGAGATAAATGACCAATGGATTCACATGTGGAAAAACAATACCCAGCTGCTAATGATAGAATCGTGGAATCCGCCAGATATATCTTTCCGCATCCTCATTGCGTATAGAGCCAATATCATATTCAATTGTTGTCCCAGAATCTATAAGTAAAACAATGAACATAAAGGTTCAGTCACCAAGGAAAAAAGCTATCAATGAAATAAAGGCTGAAATAGTGAAAAGTGGGAAAATCCATAATGTATAATGCAAAAATGGGATTTATTAATTTTCTCCACAGGGGCGATCATGCTTACAAGTTCAATTATGAAAGAGAATTTCACATGATCTTGCTTTCTGATTTGTAAAATCACATCATATTTTCTCTTCTATATGCTTCCTACTAAAATTTTCAAAATTTTTTTTCTCCTTCTTGTCTACTTTTGTAGTAGCCAAAGAACATGTAAAAATTAAAGTTTTTGCATGAATCAACATCAAGTTCTGAAAGGAAGAAAAATTTTGAAACCATAAATCTAACAAACCTAAGAGTAATAGCGGCAGGAAAGATGAATCCAATGCAAACAGCAGCAGTTGCTCCAGTAAACTGGAAAGCATCCTAGATGCTGGGTATGAAATTTGCTGCCCAAAAGTTCAAGAGAATGAGACTGATGCTGATTGATGCAAACCTCAAGTTTTCTAAAGTCAGTGTACTTGCAAATGGAAAGAGAATGCCATCCAAGTTCAACCTTAGCGGATAGAAAACCATGGGAAAGACAAGCATCAAGTGAGCGGTATAGCTAATGCAAACAGCATCATTCAGTAGGAAGGCATAAGGAATCCCAAGATTAGTGTAAAAATTGGAAAGCACATCATCAACAGTTGCATCACCAAATAGAAGGAATCCATAGAGGCTTGTGAACACATATACAGATGAGCAGCGAGCAAGTGAAGCCCGTACAATAGCTTGTATCTTAGTTTTTTTCTTCAAGTTCATTCTCTGAGACCTTCACAGGGTTTTAATCAACTTCAGAAAATAATTAAGTGTGCATTTTGATCTAAGTAGTTATTCCAAAAAAGATTGAGAAGCTAAACTTTAGAAGGCTGATTTTCTGACAATTTATACTGTAGTGAGACTAACATGTTTTATTACCATGTCATATTCTATGAGACCCACCTCTGTATTAGTATTGTAAAATAATAAAGTCTATACACTATTCAATAGAATTCATTTCACAAAGAAACTCATGGTAGAAAATATAGTAGGAGCTGTAGCAATGGTTGATTGTACTAAAAACGCAGTTTAAGAATATCATGATGCAGTTATGATCAAAAGAAGTAACACTAAGGTGATATGCCAGCATTGTACATTGGGCACCAAGTTTTTTTAGGACTATAACAGTGATATTATTTAATGCAGGGTCTATATTCTATGTCATATGTGTGAAACCCCAGCCAAAACCAACCTTAGAGTAAGAGGGTTGGGATGCAAATCATATTTTCTTACATGCATAAATATATTTTTGTATGATTTTATATGCTTAGATATGTGATTTTGCTTGAGGTGAAAATAGAAAGATAACTTGAGGATCAAATAGGAAAAATATTTGGGAGAGAAAATAAAAACAAGAGTTGTTGTGGTTTAGTGATTAGAGCTTTGGAATTAATTCTTGAGGTTTTGGATTCAAATTCCATCATTGGAGTTTTAGCATGATTAAATTTTATTTTTGTGTAGGAAGGTTATATTTCGGCCCTTGTATGCCTTAGGGAAGAGTAAGAGTGTTGTCTTAGGGGAAACATGATAGGGATGTCCTAATTCTACTCTTGTGCCCTACAAAAATTTCTAAGGGGGTTCATACCCTTCTTGATCCTTAGCTTTCCTTACTTCTCAATTCATTAAATTGTTCAATTCATCTAAACCAATTCTATTTCCAAAAAATTCCAGCGAAGTGCTGAGGCTTAGAAGGTTCGAAAATGTCTAAGTGTGAGACATCTTGTTGCTTGAAAATGGGGAGGGGTTGTGGAAGGTTCCCAAGAGAATTAATCTCCATGGTTGAACCTTCACACTCCAACCTAAGTGTGTTAATCTTCATCACGTAGTAATCTAGAATTTTTCCAACTTCTTGTTCAGTCCAAGTGTCAAAAATTTCAACAATCTTTTCCTCCCAATTGCTGCCAGAAAAATGGCCATTTCACTTAGATTGAGGACTGAACATTCCAACTAAAACCAAGCTACTAAAAAAAACTGTGCAAACCAGAAAATTTTCTAGACAATTTTCGTAGCATTGGTGAGCCAAAACCAAGCTATTTCTTCTAGTCTTTCACCCAGCAACTCAACCTCGTTTTTCCTCCATAAAGAAGGCTGGAAACCAGCCTTGAAGGACCTCTGAATATCCCTTCAAACCTTCTACAAACTGACTAAAAAATTACAGAAAAATCTACCCAGAAATTTCCAGCAAACCTTGCGAAAATCTGTTCAGAAATTCCAGCTTTGTTTTCTTCTTTCCCCTTGCCCGAAACTTCCTCCATTTTTCTGTACAAACTTCCCTTGAGCAGCCATGAACTGAGCTTCATCATCTTCTCCAGTATTCTACTCGAAAAACGGTCCATGGCTGCTCCTAAAATATATCCATCAATTACTCCAATCAAGCTATTGATTGAAGATCAAAATTTCAACAAACATATTCAGTAAACTACCGTAAATCAACCCTCAAACAACCAGAAAATCCCTTCACCATTGCATATCATATTTCAGCCACATTAAAGTTCCATCAAACAGCTTTCATCCCAGCAAAAACCCTAACCAATCAGCCGGCCATTGAAACTTCCAAAAGCTTTCCACCATCAAATATCTACTTATCATATTTGTTTCCAAAATTGATTCCCTAAATTATTCTCTTTGAATTTCAAACAACTAGCTTTCCTTTTCCTCTCAAATCTGAAGTTCCAATTGCCAAAAACCATTCAAACAATTCGGCCATCCTATTTCCACAGAATTTCGGCCAGCTTCATCCAATTTCTCTCCATTCTCTTCAAACCTTCAAAAACACCAAGAACACCTACTACCCTTCTCACGTCTAAGGCCACCAAAACCACTTCAATCTTCTTCCAAAAAACTCCAGATCACACCTACTCAACCCCTTGAAACCACTTCTGCAATTTTTAACATCAAATTCCGAAATCCAAGTCTCTCTTTTGGATCAAAAACCAAAATTTTCTTGAAGGCTCAAGAACACCTTCAAGGTAAGCACGATTAATCATCTCCATCTTCACTCATCTTCAACTCCTAATGAATACACACACACACACACACACTAATGAACTCTCTCTCTCTCTCTCTCTCTCTCTCTCTCTCTCTCTCTCTCTCTCTCTCTCTCTCTCTCTCTCTCTCTCTCTCTCTCTCTCTCTCGACCGAATGATTATTTCAACCATGGCTATATTTTCTTCTTCTCTCTTGGACGGATCAAGTCTCCTAAGAGTAAGGATTCTTTTGAAACTACTTTAAGGTAATCATCAATCAAGTAAGCCTCTTCAACATTCTCTTTAAATTTAGATTCATTTCCCTAGGATGATATTGGAAGAGGATGGATTATGATTAAAGTTTGAGCATATGTTTTGTGTTGGAGTTGGGATTGAATGGATGTGTTTTGCGAAGGAGTTGAGATTGATGCATGAGTTGATTGTCTTGGGTGAATTTTATGGTTTTAGGGTTTTGTTGCATGCTCTTCATGTCGTGAGTAGTATGATTGAATAAGCATGATAGAGATTATGTCACCTTTAGTGAATAGGATTTTGTGATTATATATGATTGTTAAAGCCATGATTATGTTTATGATAGTAGAGTTTGGATCATATCTTGGTAGATTTGGATCTATGTTTTATTCATGATTTGGATGTTTTGTTGATTAATGTAGAGTGTATATTCATGATTATGGATAGCAATAGGAAATATGATCATGAACTAGTTATCCCTAACCTAATTTTATTTCATTAATAAAAAGATTAAAACTATAATTTCTTCTTGTAAATTTCGAGAACCCTAGGAAAATGTGGGTTTGGACTCTTATATGAAATAATGATATTTTAGTCAAATAAATGATAGCTTTTATTTAAGAAATAAAATATATAGATATTATATAAAATATATAGAAAATAATAATAATAATAATAATAATAATAATAATAATAATAATAATAATAAAGCCTTTTATATAAATATTCATAATAGGTAAAATATTAATTTTGTAAGTCTTATATTCAATACTACTACTAAAATTTATTTATTGTCTTTTAATCAAAACCTATTAAAATTTACTTACAACTAATTTTAGTTACCAATTATATTCCAACAACTAATTATTAATGGATTAGTATTTTAGATAATTCCATCTAGGTCCTAGGACCCTTCATCAAATAAACCCTAATTTATTTATAGCAAGATTTAAACCTTCAACTTATTAGTACCTATTTCCCAATCTCTAGTTATTTTAATATCAAGCTAGATTTATTTTGTAAACCCTTTTATTTATTATCTGGCCTTAAAGCTTGGGACACTAGGGTCATGGTTGTAGTAAGTTGACCTAAGATTATTTGTGAAAGTGAATTTTGGCTTGAGTTTAATTATGGCTCATGTTTAACCCAGGCGGGGTTAGGTCAGCTGCTGAAGACCTTTATTTTGAGTAAGGATCAGGTAAGCTCCTGCATAAAACTTGTTTTATGAAAAATGGTTATTATGGCAAGCCAAATGTGGAGTGCGTGGACACTCACTTCTGTAAAGGCAATTGAGGATTGTCTCCTATCTCATTTCAGTCAAACAAATTATTTGAAAATCAATAAGCAATTTTACACAAACCCTAAACTCTTTCTAAAATCAACTTTGTCCCAAACTTTGGAATTCCTTAATTGCCATTTTTAAGTAGAGCTATGTTTTATTGAGTTTTCTCCCAAGTGGGATAAATTACGTTGAGTACTCAAAAAGGATGGACTGCTAGGACTAGTCTTTGAAGGGTTATGGTAAGTCTCTCAGTAGGTGGCCACCTCTGAGGGGTAAGTCCTTCCCAGATAAGATGTCAGTTCAGTAGGTCGTGCCGGTCCAAACTAGTAGTTTCAGTTAAGTGGACTGTGTGTTACCGAAATGGACAACCAATTTTGTTTGGGTGTAGAGATGGAGAAGTATTTCACCCAGTAGGCCGATCACCTATTGTTTATCAATCTGCACAAAATGTGGCATTCTGACCGTTGTATGGTTATGGGGCCCAACATGTGGTAACCCATGACCACCCTTTTGAGTAGTTGATTTATTTGTACATGTATGATTGGAAAAGCCAAAATGCCACTCTTGATTTTGACTATTGTTTATTGCTTGCCAGTATTTTTCTTATGAAATTCTTACACTTTGCATTCATGAACTGTTTTCACTGAATACTCAAAGCACATACGGACTTGCTGAGATTTTATCTCATAACTCGTTTTACCATGATTTCAGGTCGATCCTATTGTGGGGATGAGTAGCTAGTGTTACCTGCCTTGGAAGACATTTTGCTATTTATTTTTATGTAATGCTTTGGGAGTTGAGAGTGAACAATTTTTATTTTGGATTTATTCATGAATTTTTGGGTTGTAATAAGCTTTAAATTTTAAGGTATTATTTTATTTTTATTGTGTGTCCTAGTTATAAAGACCCCTTATCCTTTAGACGGGGCGACATCCCCGGTCCTGTTGGGTCTAGGCAGTGGGGTGTTACAATATGTCTTAGAGTAATGTAAGCCTTAGTCATTGTGGTAAGCCTATAGAAGCCAATCAAAGATAATTTTAACGGACAAGGCATATGTTATTCATACCACTAATATTTCACATATAGTCTTCAAAAATCAATTGTCTAGACAGAAGATGAGAATTTATGTGACAATCTAATCTCATAGATCAAGTAAAATGGAAGAATACAATTCTCTCATCATAATTTGCTAAAAATTCAGTTTATCGTGCACAAATAAACAAATTTACCAAGAGAAATTCAGGGAAAAAAAACTACAATCATTCTTTCCAGATTTATTTCACTTTTTTTTAATAAAATATAGGAATTCCATTCTTACCAAATTAGCAAGTTCAAAAATCCAAGACATTCCAGACTTACTAGAAAATGCATATCAACTAATTACATTTTTTACCTAGATTTAGAATTATGATAAGAAAACTAAGAATAAACTAAATGGTCATAAAGATAACTACCTCTTGCTCAAAGAAGGGCTTTTTTGGAAGAAGGTTTTTGAATGTCCCGTGATCATTATTTCCTATTAGCCAATCATGTGAAAGGAAGATTTCAATTGGTTTCTCAACTTTCATGTGCTTGTGAACATCATACTCAACAACATAATATACAAACTGAATATCTCTTTCATTGTAAGGAAGCTTTTCATAGTGCCTTTCCATGCCAAAGCTAATTACAAATAAGTTACTTTAAACCAAGTAGTCAGAAGAAAAAGAAAATTTTACATTTTAGAATTCCACTCATACAAATCAATTTTAACATAAGTGCATGCTTCATAATAATACTTGAGTGATAATCTCGTTCCTTGTATATTTTAGAAAGTCCACCAATACAAAATGTTTCCAGACTTGACCTACTACAAGAAGAAGAGGCTTTCCTAACAACTTTTTAATGACACTTTTTAAAAAGTGTCATAATAGAATTCCTATAATGACACTAGGTTTATTCGCATCATTATAATAAAATTAAAATGACGTAGTTTTATTATATTGACATAAATTGACATACTATTATGACACTTTATTATGTCATGAAAGATAACATATCTTTCATGACAGTTTTATAGTGTAAAGAAAAGAATGGACGATTATAGAATTTCTCATCAAAATAAAAGCCACGAGTTTTTTTTTCTAAAAGGCTGGGGAAATTAGGAATTTTCATTTGTGCTTTCTTCTTCACCTCAAGGGTCAAAGCGTTGTGTTAATTTCTTTTTCACCTTAAAACATTCATCTGTATAGAGTGCTTTCTTTTTCACCTCAGCCTTGTGTTAATTTCTTTTTCACCTCAAAATCTTCATCTATACAAAGCACCGTCTGTTGCTTTGAGGGCAAAGCCCTCTTTTTTTTTTTTTTTTTTTGGTTCGTACCTTTGAACCCCGTCATTGCATCGTCGACTCTGCTACAGCGTGAAGACGAGTTCGTCATTATAGCCATAACAATTTTGTAGTAAGACGTAGTTCC
Organism: Voacanga thouarsii; assembly: GCA_026120185.1. NCBI lineage: Eukaryota > Viridiplantae > Streptophyta > Magnoliopsida > Gentianales > Apocynaceae > Voacanga > Voacanga thouarsii. The sequence continues at coordinate 2,157,827 of JANUWF010001659.1, read as the reverse complement.
TTCTAGCCTCCAACTTTAGTATTTAGTTAGCCGATTAATTCCTCTAAATGTTTTTTATCGTCTTCTCTTGCTTTCTTTTTACAATCTAGTTCAGTAGTGTGTTTGAGTAGTGGGCTTCTTGTGTTTTTTTTCAATTTTTGACTTTTTAGGTTAATAATTGTTTATAGGATGAAGTACCTTGAATAGTGCTATCTTTTTATTTCTATGATTGTCCATTTTTTGGTGCTCAAACTTTTTCGAGTTAAGGTTTGTTTGTTCGTGTGATTCTATGGCAGATGTAGCCTACAAAAAAGTCAAAGCAGTTTTATCCCTCTCCTTTTTGTGACGTTCATTAGTTATTTTATCAAATGTTGTGTTGGCTATCTAAAATACTGCTTTTCTAGACAAACTATGTTAAATCCACGTACAAATTGTAAATGTGTTGTCCTACAAATTGCCATTTTTTCTTGGGCAATTTAGCTGTAGGGAGCTGTTTTAAAGCTTATTAGAACCAACCTTAGATTATCCGTTAGTGTTTTGATCAAAAATTAATATAAATTTGTACCAATTTCTTTCTTTTCTTTGTTGAGTGTCACTAGTTTTTCTATTAGATTTGTGTAAATTTATCTCTTCTTTTGCATAGTGTTAGATTAGGCCCTATATAGAGCATGATGTTTTAGGAAAGGGCCATTGAACATGCAAATGAGACCATATGTCACTTATCCATGGTCAGTTAGTAGTGTTAGATCCATTTGGTGAAAAGCCATACTTTAATTACTGAGTAATAATTAACTAATGGTTCATTGGAATAGGTAGCCCTAGGAAAAAAAGCAGTACAAATTAGCTGGGAATGAAGATACTATATTACTCCCTCTGTCCTAAAAAGGATGTCAAATTTTTTTATTTTTGTTGTATTAAAATACTTGTCAATTTTATAAATCAATAATGCATTTATTACATATATTCTTAATTTACCCTTCATTAAACTACTCAATAAATATTTGACTCATTAAATATGTGTGTACTCTAAATTTAATTAATAAAAGTTTGCTTTTATTTAAGGATACAATAGTATTTTTTCTATTATAATTATATAAGTTTTAGCAATTCTTTAATCTATGTGCCATTTTCTAGATTGATATCCTTTTTAGGACGGAGGGAGTACTAAGGTTTCAGTCAGTTACAACTTTTCAATTTTCTTGAATTTTATTGCTCCATACAGCTGCAGATAGTAAGAGCTATTTGACCCTGTTCTTTTCTTTTCAAAGGGTTCTGCATCAAAATATATATTCTTTGTTTAACACAAGAATTAATAAGCTAACAAAACATGAACAAGCATGGTAGTACAGGTTTGGAAAAACTTATGTATGAAAAGAGACAAGTTCCTTATATGCAATGACTATTACTCTCAGTTTTAACCACATCCTTTCTCATGTTCCTTATATGCAATGACTTAAAGCTTGTTGACTACAGGAATTGTTGGTGGCCTGTGTGGACTGATTTCAAGAGAGGTTTATTTCCTTTGATTGATACATTATTGGATGTAAAGTAAAACTTCTTTTACATAGAGTTTTAACAAATATGTTATCCTAGTTTTTATATTTTTTGGTCAAGATCATTATGTTTGGCATATGTTTGAATATATCTGTTTAATTGGTATCATATTTGTTATTCTATGCTTCCACTACTCATATCCATTTTGGTTTTGCTGCGCCACTTTGGACACAATACTTAAGTTGCTACTATTTGATAAGCTCTCTTTTCAGTAAGGCCCTTGTTTAGTCATCCATAGTTTACACAGTTATGCTTGTTGGAGGACTTGTCACGTACTACAATTGATTTATAAAGCACTGCTCAGTTCCTCTTCCTACTAAGTTAAGCACTGTTAAACTAGTGTCAGTTTTCATGGTTATGCACATTATTTCTAATAAAATTTCTTGGCAGAACAAATTGCCAAGTCAAGATGGTAAGCTGATGCAGGGTTTTGTAGAGTTTGATTTGGTTTTTAACAGACCATATGGGAGAAGATATTCATGACTATATATGGAGATGCAAACATGATGTGATCTCATAGTTTGATAAAAGTGATAGACCTGAGGCTTAGCTTTCCCTTGAATGTTGTTTCTCTGCTTTATAGTAGTGTAATAAGCCACAAGAACAAAAGCTGATCAAGTCAACTCTTTCATGATGCTGATACTATTGTTGCTTAGTTTTTTGAACTTTGCCATGCATTATGTATTTCGATTGCATGTGTTTCCGATTGTGGCCGGTGAACTCAAACTGAAAAGGCATCACAACACAGCACATATTGTGATGCAACTTTGGATGACACTGTTCCAAAGCGTCATAACGTCAAAAGTGTCACTAAAGCCCTACTGTCCTTATGCTTATTTGCGTCAGGAAAGCCTTTTTTTTATTGTAGTGGCCACTCCTGCAAATCCAAGGAAGTATATATTAGGTGATGTCTATCCTTTGTAGTATTTGAAAGAATAGATCAATTTTTCAATTCAATAGTCATCCTATGTTCTCAAAATAGAATCCAACAATATTTTAATTACTCTTAGTGTTGGGAGGTGGCCATTCTATTTCATATTGGTCCTTAGAGTTTTAACAAAGACAGAAATGAATGATAAGAATATTTTTCATTCATCACAACATAAACATATTCAAGCATATTATAAATTTTGCTTTCTTTCCAGTCATTCCCAGGTCAAAAGCTAAGGAAAGAAATGCAATAGTTAGGACAAGGGCATTAATATAAGGTCTCAATAGTAAGGGTGAGCTCAACCATGATTTTGTATAAGTTCATTCGAATCAAGAATCTATACTATAAGATAATTGGAGATAGAATAGAAGCTATAAATAGCTAGAGAACCAAAACTAGTTAGGGACTGCATCAACAGAGACTCAACAAAACTTAATACACAAATAGTAGGATAAAGAGAAGAACTTTCCTCAGTAAATGTCCTGATTCTCTGGAAAGGAACCAAAGCCAAATCTTAAATCCACAATTTTTGAGTCATTTCAATCCTAGCAATAAACAACTAAAAAAAATACTTGAGAATTGCATCTCACAACATCAAATGCGAGGGAGAAAAATACCAGAATACAGTGTAGTTGGAAAACCCATAAGCAGAGACCATAACTCTAATCGACCTAGCTGCAAATACACATTGCCCAATCCTCAATAGCAGCCCACAAACAATCCCAGGGCTCCCTATCAACTCCTTCATTTCTTCTCTCCAACCTTTTGCTCCGGCAGCAAGGCCCTTCTTTCTCCCAAAAATTAAAAGAGCCCTCCCCAAAACCCTAGATTTTCCCAAGCTTCCTCATTTCCTCCAACAATGAAGATTCCCAATCTTTTTCTCTAAGCAATGCACTTCAAGATTTGATTGATGATGTGATTTTGGAGTGGATTAGAAACCAATCAAATATAGTTATGCATCATTAATAGACCGTTGGCTCATCGTGTCTTGGGAATCTACAAGTACCAGAAAAGCCATTTCACGGAAGGACTAGCATTATAAATCAATACAACCTAAGCTCCAAACATGATAACATGGGTCATGAGTCACTTCAAGTCCTCCGCCTTCTCTGGTTTCCCCAGGAACATTCCCAGAAACATCCTTGCAAATTCTCTTACTCAATTTGAGAAAGGAAGATGTTGATACTACGAAACAAAAAACATAGACCCCTGAATTTCTTGTTAAGTCGAGGACTCGAAGGTAAAAATGGAGGGCCTTTAAGACGCCGACGGGTGAACAGGTAGATCTGAAAAGCTTCATGTCTGAAACAGATCTAAAACCACCAGGAGTAAAAAGTTTGGAAACGACATCTAGAGTCAAGAAGGAAGCCAACAGTTACAAATTTTAAAAAGGAAAATTTAAAAAGAAAATTAAAAATATTATAAAATGACGAAATTGGATATAACGACCAAATAAATCTTAATTGTCCAAAAAGTTATCCAAAAAAAAAATTGATGAGATATGAATCATCATTCATAAAAAAAAAATTTAAAAAATTATCTTCCATTAAATCTAAACCATAAATTAAATGCTTATAAAAATATTTTAAAAAGCATAAAAATTTTGTAAAGACAAATCACCCCCTCTTCACAATTAGAATACACATTTAGAATATTTACTATTTATTAATATTTAGTAATTATTGGTTACTTACTATTTATTAATATTTAATATTTACCAATTATTTACTATATACCAAAGCATATTGTCTACCTTTTAATGTCTATTACTTGTGAAATGTAAACTATTAACCTTAACTACATATCCAAGCTACCATTCCATACTATAATATATCAATTGTTATTATTTATTTAGTATTTATTAAAAATTTATTATACACCATTTACAAACTATCATTTAATAAAATTTATTATTTAAGCGATATTGCTATTGAAGCTATTTATTTATAAAAAGTAATATTATTTAAATATAATATATTTACCGATTAATAATATTTGTTATTAATTATACAATTAGTACTTATCATTGAAACCTAATATTTCTTATTTCTTATTTATTTATAAATAATAAATATTATTTATTATTTAATAATAATAAAACCTATTGTTTATTTATTATTTATTTGTCTTAATTATTTAACATCTCTTGAGAGTTATTCAAAACATATTACTTACTATTATAAGTACTAAAACTATCTTTTAACACTACAACTACTAGATAATATTTATATTAATTATTTATATATATTTTTATTGAATTTTGTTATCAATAGTAGTTAATATTAATATTTGAATTTTTTTTGGATTGTGGAATGCATGTTTGAACACTTAGAGATTGGGGATATGATGTCATATCTAGCATGTTATATTTGGGATGAAGATATTGATTGGTTTGAACTATGTGATGACTTGATATGTGAAATTGAACTATTTTGAATATGATGTTAATATAAGGGTTGTAGAGTAATTTATGACATGATCTTTATATTTTCTCTAAACGTGATTAGATTTAATTTATCAAGATAACATGAGAATTTTTATTTGTGAGACACGGAAATAAGGTAAGTCATTGCATAAAAATTGTTTATTATTCAAATATTATGTTGCAAGTCACATGTTATTATTATTATGATAAAAGGAGGTTGCATTTGTGAAGTGCAATTGTGGACTTTACTCTTCCTTTATTTAAATAAACATTTTCAGCCAAATAAAGATTTTTAAAATACAGTGTTCTAATTCTTAAACTCAAACTTCAAACTAGAATTTACTAAACCATAATTGCAGCTTCAATTGTTGAAATTCTATTTGTGACTTTATCCTAAGTGGAATAGGAAACGTTGAGCACACTCAAGAGGGTAAGCCAATAGTATTAGCCTTAGAAGTTTAGGATAAGTTTTATAGTAAGAGGCTACTTCTGGAAAATGAGCTCTTTCTGGATTGGGCAACCGTACTAATTGATTAGGTTGGTCCGAGTTAGTAACTCAATTCAAGTGGACTGTTTTTCCAAAAATGGACAATCAGTAAGTTAGAGTGCAGGGATGGAAGAATATCTCACCCAGTGGGCCGAACATCCACTTGTATTGTGATGCAGGGTTTCATAGCCTTAACTATGATGCAGGCTTTCATAATCACCTTTTATTTTGGAGTGGTTTATTTATTTTCTAAATGTGCACTTTTATTTAATAAATTGTCATAAAACACCACTCTATATTCAAAAACAAATTGATATGACTTGCAATCTTTTCTAGTGTTTGACTCAAAGTTGCATAAAATGAAATATTCTTTAAATTATTATGAGTACACACAGGACTTACTAGGAAGTTTTTCTCACTATGTTTTATATCATATTTTTTGGAAGATTCAGGTTGAGCTTGCTTTAAGATAGAAGATTCTATTTTTGTTTTGATGTATTATCTGTTAAAGATTTTATTTGGATATTTTGAGACATGTATAAGTATTGATCGCATTGTAATAAATTTTGAATTTAATTTATTTTAAAATTTTTTTACTAAATTATAAAGATTCCTGATACTTTGGATGTGACGATATTTCCGTCTCTTTTTGGAGTACATAGGTAGTGGAGTATTACATAGGGGCAAATTTTCGATGGAGGAAATGGAAGGTCAAGACAAAAGATGTAAAACAACATGACCTCCCTCTTGAGAGTATTTGGTAAAGAGAAAAGCCTCTTTTAGCAGATAATTCTGCGTATTGGTTTTATTTGCCATGTGCCCAAGTACATATTGTGAACTTGAGGTCTTTAATTGATAAGCTATGTCCATTACCAATGCAAGTTAAGTACATTAAAATTTACTTGTTCTCCATTTGTTCTTTGACATCTCACGGATAAAGAATTTACCCATATTATAAAGCTTTAATATGGATTTTTTTTTAAGATTAAATTATTTTATTAAAAATTATTATCATTTTTCGAATCTGATTGGAAAATGGAGTAGGAAGACTTCGGCGTTTCATAGACCGTAAATTTGATTTGAAAATTGAAATTGAAATAATGCTATGGTTTAATGTGGTAATAAATTACAAAAATAATTAAAAATAATAAATACATTATTAATTTCACAAAATAATATATAATAATAGACCACAACAAAAAAAAAAAAAAAATCAAAGATGAGAGATAAAAGCAAATGGGGTTAGTAATCAAATACAGAAAGATACTCCCTTCATCTCCTTTTATCTGTCCATTAAAAATTAAGATTTTTATCTTAATTTATTGATCCTATTAAAAAACCAAGACTATATTAATTGTTATGTTTTTCATAAATACCCATATTCGATACAGTAAGTACTTCTATATTTATGGTGAAAAATAAAAATAAATTAAATATACTTACAACACATAAAACTTTAAAATTTAATTATTCTTTAATAAAGAGAGATTTTTTAAAAGTAAAATATGAAATATTGATTCATTAACTGAAAAATCTTATTCTTTTTAAAACTTATGAATCAATTAAAATAGATAGATTAAAAGAGACGGCAAGTGTAATATTTTGCTGAACATGTTAATAATATACGACAAATTTTATTATCAAATAGAAATCAATTATTTCTACATTTCTATTTTTCTTTGAAGGGGTGGTTAGAGCCCTTTCTATTTAAAGTAACGCTAAAATGTTGTCACATCTATTCTATCGTTACAAAGGGAATGTTTCAAAAGTATTAGGGTCTCATATTTGATGGTGAGGGCAGAAGCTAAGCTCAAATCAAACCACACTCTGCTAAACAATTCGCAGAGCAATTCGTTTACCATATGTGAAAACCGATTTTTCCGAGCTCGTTTTTGGAAATATGCAGATCCTCTAAGTCAACTAAACTTGGAGAAGCATCGACATCTGCTTCCCTCACGAATTGGAAATTGTATCCCACCACAGAGACCGTTTCAAGAATGATCCCCTCTCGAATTGACCCTTTTTTCCCCTCCTCTTGGGTAGTGATAAAAAGTAAATTACCCACATAAAAATAAGAGTAATAACCTAATAAGTGGCTTTAGAATAGATACTTGTTCTCTTCCTGAACAGATTTTTTTCTTTTTTTAATTTGTACTTAAGATGTACTTAAACTGCAACTCAATCCAATTGAATTTTTCAGTTCAAGTTTAAAGAATCAATCTAAATAATTTTTATTTCTTAATAACTAGCATCTACTCATAAAACTTCATATTCTCTCTCCTTAACCTATATGTTTTTATTTTCATAATTCAAATTCTTTCTCAATTCAAATAAATTATTCCCAAAAAATTTGCAATCCAAGTGCACTAAAGCAATGCTAGAAGAAAAATCCATATGCATCTTTCCTGCACCCAACCCATCAAAACACCCCAAGAAAAATAAAGGTGAAGGATGGAAAGCAGTTATTTTAATAACTTCTTGACATATTTGCAAAATTCTACTCCATGAGAGTACATCTTTCCATCAAATGCAGAGGTTCCTTACATAAATTGTAAGGCATAAAAGCTATAAATTCCCAAATGCCATAAAAAAGGTCAAAGGTGATTTAAACACTTACAATTAAGTTACTACACAATATTATACCTTGCTAAGTCCTTGATCAATGTCTTACCAGTACACGCAAGATAAATCATCATTAAAATCCAGGGATAAAAAATACATTCAGAAACACAGAATATCCCTGCAGATCACAGTTGCCAATTTATGGGCGACATTCCAATTTTCTCCAAGATCTGGTTCGCTTGGGAAAAGTGCCTGTTTATTAAATATCAATAGAGGGTTATACAACTTAGAACTCCTTTCCCAGTCATTTTAAGGGCAACACTTTCCAAGGACAAAGGAACGTAATACAAAATACACTATTTTAGAAATATGTGTTGTACTACCTATCACCATTACCAATCATAGAAATGGTCTACAAGATCTTACAGAGAAAGATGACATTTAGTTTACCAATCATGAAAGCAGTAGAAAATGGGTTTTACAGTACTTTCTCTATTACCATGCCAGCTCAGATGGAGAAAACAAGTTTCTGAGTAACCACTATAGGCCCATAGCACTTAGAGAAAATAACAGGAATAGGACACAATTAAATCATAATGTGTCCCTCAAAGAAGCTCACATGCTCATTTTTTCTTTTCCCTCCACCAACCCCCCACCCCCACCCTCCTTTTCTTTCTTGTTGAATCAAAGGCAAAGATTGGCTGCTGATAATCAATCAACTGTAGGGCAGGACTCAAAAACAGAAAGGAAACAGGAAACTACACATAGTAGGCAACACGGATTTTGATTTTGCACAAACGCAGTTCAGCAAAGAGAACCAAATTTATCTAAAAAAGTAGCAATGGAATCTTTTTACAAAACACTCCAGAGAATGCAACAACTAAATGTATGATTTATCCAAGAGCAAACAGAGATAGGTTTCAAGAGCCCCATGGAGATTTTAATGAACATATTACAGAATCATCATAGTTAGTTCTAGAAATTTTCATAGCTTTTAAATAAACTTGGAATTATTCCAGTATGATTTCCCTGGAAATTTTTAGGTACACCAATGGTTTCAGGTCCAACAATGTCAAATCTGTTTCTTTAATGATTCAAAAAATTGTTGCCTAACATTCAACTTTTGATCACTTGCTAATTATAATCTCCCCACGCAATCTAGGGAGGCTCATACAAAGTGTCCTTACACTAGGGTGAAACTGTTATCACCCTATATCATCATTTTAAGAAGATACCAATAGCATGCCCACAGAACATAAGGATAAAGCTGTTACCACCTTCGGGGGTTATAGTTCAAAAACTTACATCCCACATAAAAGACAAGCAACAAGAGCATGTTTTAATAGGTGATCACTATTTTGGGAGAGAGAAACAATTTATAGTATCCATTATTAAAGTATTGGGAAGAAATAGTTATATGTAAACATTCTTTCAACTGGTGCAATCTACTAAAATCTAAACTACTGCCTTCTATCCTTTCAGCTTGAAAATCCTAGCATGTGTCCAACCTCAAAATCGAGAAAAGTTCAGTTGGTTGCCATATTTAGGCACAGTGAGTAGAAAACACTCAAATGATGCATATAGATTTGGAACATTTATATAAGGATCTATAGCATAAGAAAATTATCATGCAGCATTGGGAAAAATACCTGCAACCAAAGAAACCTTTATGTGCAGATAAACCAGAAGGATGGGCTGATTTTAGTATATAGTGCTTGGTCTCATCAATCAACCTGCACAAACAGCTAAATTAGCTATACCCAGAAGAAAGCATTGAATGCCATGTTTGATTGGTAGGACATTTAAGTGCTGGGAAATATTTCTAGGAATTTGAATCCACACATTCTGAAAAACATCCATTTGTCTGTTTGGTCATGAATATTCACAATTCAAAATTTTATTTTATTTCTCAACTGATGCTGCTACAAGAGAAGGAATATTATGCATTTGTATCAGGTTCTTCAAGAATATGAACAAATAAATATGCCACAGGGTATAATTCCATTAGCATTTTTATCAGGTCATTCACCATACACTTACTTGCAATATCATAGCCCTACAGTTAAAAAACCATATTCCCTTAGAGAGATGCACAATAGGCCAAACAAATCAAATCTCAATCCCCGAAAGCATTTTCCTCCCCACTGCATCTCACTCCCTTTCTTGAGTGTTCCCCTGCCGCCACTTACTATCCATTACTATTAGAGGTTTCAAGACAACTGCCAACTACTTTCTTTTAGCCTAGCTAGCCCAGGGAGGAGGAAATTCCATAAATGGTGCCAATTTCTTCCAGCCGCTCAGCAAATGGTGCCATCTTATAAGGACTGCAGCAAATAGGGTTAACAGAGTAGCAAAATGCGTCCTTCGAAAGCAAGAACCCATTTTGTTAATGCATTCTTGTTGAATTACTCTTTTTCTGAAAATGAAAATTAGTTTTGGGAATTGAAAATAAAGAAATGGACAATGCATTGTCTTAATGCATTGTGAACTAGCATAAGAAAGCATTTAGGTAATGCCTTATTACATTTCTGAAAATCAAAGTCACTTAAGAAGTTTGGTCATTTATATAATTTTTTAGATTAGGTTTGTTTTCCTTAATTTTTTTAACTTTCATGGCCAAGAATGAATTTCTACCTTTCTATTGCTTGGGTTGGGTTTCATTTTTCCCTTTCCCCTGTTCTCCATTTTCATGCTAAATCACAACATCAGTATCTTCTAGGTATAGAGGGAAGTGAAAACATTGAAACTCATTTTAAGCAATGTAATTGCACGTGATTTCATACCACATAATGTAATTGCATGTGATTTCATACCACAATGTAATTGCGCCGTGTCGGTCCCGGATACGGTGTCAAATATGCAAGGGTGTAGGGTAAAAAAGACAGTCTATGGGGATAGGATTCGTCTAGCTACATGGAATAAATGATCTTTGACCGGTAGATTGACAGAGCTAGTTGAGGTAATGCGGAGGAGAAAGATTAGCATTTTGTGTCTTCAGGAAACCCAGTAGGTAGGTGAGAAGGCGAGAGTAGTCGCTCCATGGGGTTATAAGCTTTGGTATTCAGGTAGAGTTAGAAATAGAAATGGAGTCGGGATTATTACTGATCGTAAATTTATTGATGATGTGGTTGAAGTACAGAGGAAGAGTGATAGGATTTTGAGCATCAAGATCATGATTGGCGGCGAGATTACTACTGTTATTAGTGCGTATGTGCCGCAAGTAGGACTCGATGATTCGGTTAGGCAACAGTTCTGGGATGATTTAGATGAGATTGTCCAGAGTGTACCGTGTGTAGAAAAACTTTTCATTGGTGGTAATCTAAACGGACATGTAGGTACTGATAAGAGCGGGTTTGAGAGTGTTCATGGAGGTCAGGGTTTCGGAGCTAAAAACGAAGCAGGAACTGCTATTCTTGATTTTGCCTTGGCCTATGATTTGACCATAGCAAATACTTTGTTTAAGAAGAGAGATTCTCACTTAGTGACCTTTAGAAGCGGGTTAAATGCCAGTCAAATAGACTTCTTTATTATGAGGCGTAGGTTTCGTAGTGGGTGTACGGATTGTAAAGTTATTCCAGGTGAGAATGTAGTTACGCAACACAGGCTGTTGGTCCTCGATTTTAATTTTAGGAAAAAGAGTAAGCAGCAGAATTTTTGAGTTGACCCTAGGATTAGGTGGTGGAGGCTTCAGGGGGATGAAAGAATAGCCTTTGTCAATAAGGTAGTTGAGGCGGATAATTGGTCTTCTGATATGGATTCGGATCCAGATACTGTGGAGAAAGATGGCTCAATGTATTAAGACAGTAGCTAAGGAAGTGCTTGGGGAATCTAAAGGAAAAATACCTCTTAACAAGGATGTGTCGTGGTGGAACAACGAAGTGAAAGAAGCCGTAAGGAGTAAAAGAGAGTGCTATAGAAACTTAGGAAGGTGTAGGAGTGATGAAAATTTTGAGAAATACAAGGTCGCGAGAAGAAAAGATTCGTAAAACTAGCGTAAAAATCAGAGATAGAAAGATTATCCTCTTCGAGAGTGGATATTTTATGTTCAAGCTGGAATCTATGAGCAGTGTTTTGCTGGCTAGAGAGTTTCTACAAGTAAGTCCACATCTCAACTGCAGTCTTGAAAGGTCTTAGATTCAGGACAATATTGGGTTCGATGGATCCTAGAATCCATGACATGATCTGACCTCCCACTTGGTGTGTTCATCCTTTTTGTCAGGAGCAGGTTTACTTCCATCAACATGACCCCATAAATCTTTGCCTTTAACAAATATCTTGAAATGGAATGCCCAAGCAGAATAGTTTTTGCCACTACAATGAATCAAGGAGTCATACTTGTCTGAAGACACGAGGCTGCAAGATCTTGATCAAGATAACTAAGAACAAGAGATTGAACGAGGGCTATGGAAAACAAAAGACAAGAGATTCGAGATAACTAGGGCTTTGATACCATGATAAACTTACGAGAATTTTGGAGAAAAAGTGTATGTATTTCTTGGTGGAGAATTTCCCTTTTATACTAACTACAAGCTGATTTCTAGCCCCTAAAAAAGCTATATACATATCTGTTACAAATTAATTAAGGAAAACAACACTAAATCTGCTGGCTTTAAATGGCTAGTTACAAGGCTGAAAATCAAGCATAAAATTAGCTAACTAAATCAACATAAAATCAGCTAATAATCAAGCATAGAATCAGCTAATTCTTCTAACAGAATTAACCCTAAAAATAGCAATCAACCCAAATAACAACGGGATTTGTTGAGAAGTTCAAATTCAGCATAAAGAAGCTTACAAAATCAGATACCTGGCTTTTGCTTGGGCATAATTCCCCCAGAGAAGAAAAACAACTCCATTTTTCTCGTGTGAGATTGTTCTTATGACAGTATCAGTAAATAGTTCCCACCCTTTATTTGCATGGGAATTGGCTTTGTGCTGTTTAACTGGAACATAAGGCACCAGAAAACCAAGCATATGTGAACAGAAGAACATGGAAAACAATAATACGGAAAATCTAACTGCTTAGAAAAAGCATGAAATATTATATCTGTATGGTTCTATCAAAATCCAAAATCTTCTATTCAAAGAAGTAAGACTTGAAGATGTATGAATGGATAAAGAACCCCAAATACTGAAATTTTAGAAAATAAAAGAAAAAAGTGTAATACGCAAGCAGCAAAAACAGCTTGCTTGACTGAAATTTGAAAAAAAAAAGAGTAATGTCTAAATAGCAAATTCAGAATGAACTCAGAAATTAACTCAGAGATCAAAGACATCAAATTTTCTTTATTATAAATAAGCTCAGATATCAAGTAACTTCAGTTCCGAGTGTAGGTAGCCTGGCGCTTTCGAACGAAGAGGTTAACCGTGCATGGATTCGTCGTATTCAGAAGCATGAAGTCCGTGATGCCCTTAAAAGGATGAGTCCAAAAAAAGCTGTAGGACCGGATGGTATACCGATCGAGGTTTGGAAGTGTTTAAGAGATATAGGTATTACGTGGCTGACAAGTCTGCTCAACAAGATATAAAGTTAATAGGATGCCTACAGAGTGGAGGAAGAGTACTCTGATTCCTCTGTACAAGAATAAAGGAGATGTCCAGGATTGTGCCAATTACCGTGGGATTAAACTCATGAGTCATACTATGAAGCTTTGGGAGAGAGTGATTGAACAGAGGTTACGGGGCATTATACAAATTTCAGATAATCAGTTTGGTTTTATGCCTAGGTGTTCCACTACGGAGGCAATTCATTTATTACGGCAGATGATTGAATATCATAGGGAAAGAAAGAAATATTTACATATGGTATTTATTGACCTGGAAAAAGCCTATGACAGGGTTCCTAGAGAAGTAGTTTGGTGGGTGCTGGCCAAGAAAGGTGTATCAATAAAGTATATTACTCTCATTAAAGATATGTATGAGGGAGCATGTACAAGTGTAAGGACTGGCGCCGGAGTGACTGCAGAATTCCCTATTAACATCGGGGTGCATCAAGGATCAGCGCTTAGCCCTTTCCTCTTTGCAGCCGTTATGAATGAGTTGACCTGCACTGTACAGGAGGCTGTGCCATGGTGTATGTTGTTTGCGGATGATATTGTACTAATTGATGAGACTAGAGCCGGTGTAAATGCTAAATTGGAGTTATGGCGGCATACATTGGAATCCAACGGTTTCAGAATTAGTAAGAGTAAAACAGAGTATATGGGATGCAAGTTTAGTGGTAGCAGAAACATAACCCAGAGTATAACTTTAGAAGGTAGAGATATACCGTTAGCTGATTGTTTTCGCTATTTAGGATCTATTATTCAGAAAGACGGAGAGCTCGATAGCGACGTTGCACATCGAGTTAAGACGGGTTGGTTGAAATGGAGGAGTGCGACTAGTATTCTTTGTGATCGTAATGCACCGTTGAATTTAAAGGGAAAGTTTTACAAGGCAGTCGTACGACCTGCTTTGTTATATGGTACGGAATGTTGGGCAGCTAAAAGGTGTCATATTCAAAAAATGAAAGTAGCTGAGATGCGTATGTTACGGTGGATGTGTGGATATACTAGGAATGATAGAGTTAGAAATGAGATCATTAGGGAAAAGGTGGGTGTGGCATCTATTGAGAAAAAGATGAGAGAAAGTCGTCTGCGTTGGTTTGGACACGTTCAGAGAAGACCGAGGGATGCTCCTGCTAGGGCGATGGAGAGAGTGAGGCAGGATAGGTTAGACAGAGGTAGAGGTAGAGGTAGGCCTAAAACGACATGGATAGAGGTAATTAAGAGATATATGTCTTTGTTAGATTTGGATGAAAGTATGACGTTCGATAGAAGAAAGTGGCGAGAGAGGATTCATGTGGATGACCACACATTGTCTGACGTTGGTTCATGTAGCCGACCCCAAGTTACTTGGGATTAAGGCTTAGTTTGTTGTTGATCAAGTAACTTCAGTTTCTAAAAGACAAAAATATCAATTTGCATCTTACAAAATATCTGAGTAACCAATAACCAGACCAGCATTTTACAAAATATCTTGTATCATGTCTTCTCCAGCTCCACCTCCATAGTATGACTGAGTAAAAAGTTACTCCATTCTCCCAAAAATTGTTAGATTTAATTATACCATTCTGAAATGGTTTTGTTAACAACTCCTCAGATTACACATCACAAATATCTAAACTTCAGGCATGGCACATCTAGAGCTCTAGGTTGTCTACCTTAAGAGATTCTTTCATACATTCTGTTCGGAACTTTTTGCATTTTCTTTATAGAGTAAGGGGTGTGACAAGTACACCTTGTTCCTAAGTTCATGGTTAGAATTACTTGATGAAAACACAAATTGATGCCGCACCATTTCAGCTCTAGTGGCCACTGATTTGGTGTAATATTCTTTCACTATAATTCAGGAAGCTGTGATGGAAAATTTAGAAGAGAGAAAAATGCCTAGATTTAGAGGAACAGAAAGAAAGGATAAAGGGAAAGCAAGAATTCAGTAAGACAATAGAAAGAAAAGGGGCAAAACCTCACAACAAACCACTCTATTTCATCATTCAACAATCATCCCCCTTTTTAGATTAGTTATAATGATATATATAGGCAGAAAAGCCCTAGAACCAAAACTACTTCAAAGCTAAGAAAATTTCAAAACTAAGTAACTTCAATCCTAAGCAACTTAAAAGCCAAAATATTTTACCAGAAGGTGTGCAGTTCGGAAGCAGCTAAACCCTAGCTAAACTTAAACTATTATAAATAGAGAATTACTAAATTATACAAAAATAAACATAGGAAAGAACCACCAGCTTTAGAAACATGTGCAAGCTAAACAAAGGACTTAACAAAATCACCAAGGACATTGTCTTTTAGATCAGACCAGGGACAGAGCCTTTCAAAGGCCATGGGGGCCATGACCTCCCACCAAAAAACCAAAAAAAAAGGGGGGGGGGGGGGCTAATCATAATAATACGTAGGTAGTTGCCTCAAAAAAGTTAATATATATAGTACCGCCCCCTCCCCCCAAAAATTGTCCCCCCGAAGCTCCATCCCTGGACCAGAAACTTCTCTTAGCAACTGCATTACAAATCCCTTGTTATTTTGGCAATTAATGACAATAGCTATGAGACTATGTAGTCAAGACAGCTGTGTGGCAATACCAACCATCTTTCAAATACCAACACTCTTCTAACACTCATTGACAATTGCTAGGCATTTCTTTGGCCATATCACCAAGACACCAACTGAAAAAGAAATTTAATGTCTCATATACATGCCAGACATTACTGAACAAATTTCTTGTGCCTCTATTTACAACATATGTCCATTAAAAAAGAACATACATCTGTGTCAGAGAACATAGAAATAGAGCAGACATACATAACAAGAATCACTTGAAAGAAAATTTAATATAAGTAGTCACAATGTTGCCAAGAATAATGATAAAATTGGACAAAACTGCATTCACTAATTGCATAAACCTTGTTTTGATAAAGGGTATGTGCTTATCAAGATGAAATAAATGCATTATCCCTTAATATCTTTAAAATATTTTGAACATTCAATGTGTATTTCTGCTAAATTATTATATAAGTCCTAATGTAAATTGTCACATGTATAGAATAATTATTGATTACACATACAAATGTCTGATACATATATATTTTGTCTAATCTACAATATGTCATATCACACCTTTTAGAAAAATTCATTCTCTAAATACAGTACCACGAGCGTGCCCCAGTTCTTAGACTTAAAGAAACCATTTAAGCAATAGCTGCATGAAAAAAGGAGTTTAAACAGTAAGTGAAAATCCCTATTCTGTAATCTCAATTTCAGCCACTCCAAGAAAGCATGATTATATAATCCATGCAAGTTTTTCTAACCTACTAGTTGTAGGAATTTCATGTTGTTCTGTAAAATATCAAACCATGAACAAAAATTTATTGCTTGGGCCTTGGATGCTCTTCCTAAAAACTTGATAACCACTCTCCTAATAGCAAGGCCCAAATATAACAGCAATGACAATTCCAATAAAATGGCTGTTCCAGATTATCAAGAAACATACAGACAGGGAAGAAGAATTTACAGCAATGAATAGTTTGATGATAGGATCAGAAATAAATGGCAAAACATACCTGTAAGAACGGCATTGAGCAGCAGAACTCCCTGGCAGTAATAGGATCAAACATTAGGAAATATTTGAAGACGTGAAACAGAAAAGTCATCCAAATGCATGAGGAGACGATTTAGTAAAAGAATACAGAAAGAGGAATAGAGGAATAGGTAGTGCATATGTAGAAGGAAAGGATGCATGTGGATGACCACACATAGTCTTGTATTAGTTCATGCAGTGACCCTAAGTTTCTTGAGACCAAGACTTAGTTTTGTTGTTGTGTACTAAACCAAACAAAAATGAGCAAATTCATGGTAGTATGTCTTAAGTGGCAAGTTTGAGGTACTGCAAACACTACTGTTAATACTTTTGCAAAATAACTTATCAGTTTGCCTCTTGTCTATCTTCTTTTTATCCTATCGACTTTTAAGGTTATTGTTCCTCTTCCTTAAGTGTAAATACTACTGCTTGCTGGAAATGGAACTTTAGCTGTCAAATACATGTAGAAATCCAGTTAAAAAGGTCAACTTTGCTCTATTCACATCAACCAAAATAGAAGAAACGAAATATGAGAAAAGAATTCTGAATTTCTTACTCCTATGAATTGACTCTATATGGTATTATATAATAGATTATGTGGAAAATTTTATGGGGATATGTTTAGTATAATTAGGTAATATCTACAGCTATGTTTCCTTTTCTATGTTTTTCCTTTTTCTGTTTGTACAGCTAGGAGTCCTATAATTCATGCGATCTGACAGCTACAAGTAGTTTCCTAATTTCTGCTAGGATATTTGCGTATAAAGGCTGACCAACACTATATGTACACAAGAGTGAATTCAATAGAAATTGTTTCTCGTTCCATTCACAATACAATTTCTCTCTGTGTGGGAAAATATGGCTAAAGAGTGTATTTTAGGAAAGTACGGCTGTAAATATTGTAACACTAGAATTAGGGAAGTTTGACCCTTAAATTAGGGGATTTTGTAATCAGTGATTAGGGATTTTTGTGGGCAGTAATTAGGGGATTGATTGGGAGATTTTGTGAATCAATTTATTAGGGTAGTTGCTATATTTGTGCCTTAGGCAGCTTGTATATAATTAGCTCATTGCAATCTTTGAGTGATATATAAAAAGAGATTATTCTCTCTCAATTTCTTACATGGTATCAGAGCTGTTCATCCTGATCTGCTTCTGATTTTTTTGCTTGCGCCTATTCTTTGCTTCTTCTTCTTCTACCAGCCGGCCTTAATTACTGGTAGTGTTTTGTTCATTCTAATTCCTACGCCCAGCCAGCCTTAATTGCTGGTATTTCTCCTCTATTTTTCTTCATCGTAGGTGTTGTATAGCCGACCTTTATTACTGGTGTTGTTTCCAATTGTTTTGATACTAATTTGTATCCAGCAGCCTTTATTGCTGTCATTTTCTCTTTATTTTTCCTATTCAGGCAACCTTAATTGCTACAAAATATTTTTTTTTACCATGTCAACCTCCCAAACACGAGTTGTAAGCGCAAAATGTTGGACGCTTCATGGGAAACCACCCAGCCGAGAATGGGAGCAAAAGTGGACAAGCCAATGTAGCAGCTGGCCAAATTGCTGAGCCACCAAAGTCAGACATTGCTAGTCTCAACCAAGATGAATTGGACAGGGTGAATACACTCATCAGCAGTTTAGAAAAGCCCTCAGGTACTTGTTCTGTGGCATATTCAGATAAGTTTCCACTTTCCATTGGATTAAATGTTTCGGATACACCCTTTTCCACCTCTTGGATCATAGATTCAGGAGCTACCGACCATATAACCCCTTCACCAAATATCTTCACCACCTATTCTCCGTGCCCGAGCAGTAGGAAAATAGCCACTGCAGATGGTTCTTTGACCACTGTGGCAGGAATTGAAAATGTCCAAATTAACCCATTGTTAACCTTGAAAAATGTTCTCCATGTCCCTAAGCTAGCTACCAATCTGATATCCATCCAAAAACTTGCCCATGACTTACAATGTATGGTGGTTTTTCATCATAATAGTTGAGTATTTCAGGACAAGAGTTCAGGGACGATGCTTGGACATGCTAGAGAACGGGGTAGCCTCTACTTCCTTGAAGTAAGTCAACCAACCATCCCCAAGGGTAAACCGTTAGTGTCATTTGTTTCCGAGTCTTTGTCATCTAATACGGAGAAAATTTGGCTCCATCATCATCGACTTGGACATCCATCATTTCGAGTTATAAAACTCTTGTTTCCATCTTTGTTTCAACATTTAGATATTGAGTCTTTTAATTGTGAAAAATGTGAACTTGCCAAACACAAACGTGTACCCTTTCCAATGAGCAATAGCAGAAGTTCCATTCCCTTTCATTTAATCCATAGTGATGTCTGGGGTCCATCTACTATTGCTAATATTTCTGGGGCGCGATAGTTTGTTTCCTTTATTGATGACTGCAGTGTTGTTTGCTGGGTCTTTCTTCTTAAACAAAAATCTAATGTCAGTATTGTTTTTCCAAATTTCTGCTCTATGATTAAAAATCAGTTTGGAGTGACCATCAAGAGAGTTAGGTCTGACAATGCACGAGACTATTTCAATCAAACTCTAAGTCCATATTTTCAAAAGGAAGGGATAATCCATGCATCATCTTGTGTGAATACCCTGCAGCAAAATGGAGTTGCAGAAAGGAAAAATGGTGATCTCCTTAAAAAAACTCGAGCATTGTTATTTGAACATCATGTACCTAAAACCTTTTGAGGGAGGCTGTTCTTACAGCAACACATCTCATAAACCGATTGCCATCTAGAGTCCTAGGATTTCAAAGTCCAATGGATGTATTGTCCACTTTCTATCCTAACTTCCACACCACAAATAATCTTGTTCCTAGAGTGTTTAGATGTACATCCACTGTACATGTTCACAGTCACAACCGAGGAAAATTGGATCCAAAGGCTCTAAAATGTGTATTTGTGGGATATTCCTCAACTCAAAAAGGATATAAATGCTTTCATCCACCCTCCCGAAAATTCTTTGTTTGTATGGATGTTACTTTCAATGAACGTGAATCTTACTTTCCAAACTCTTTTCTTCAGAGGGAGAAGTTTGTAAGAGAATATGAGAGTTTGGGTTTTGACTTGTTATTGGATCTTTCAACTTCAAATCATCCTACTTCCTCATCCACTAGTAATCCTGTCCTAGTTCACTCTGAACTATCTGAGTCTGTCACAATCTCCTCTAAACCTGTATTTGCTCAATTTGACACCACTGAGTCTGTTCCCAAGGATGTTAGATATGGCAAAGGAAAGATGTATACAAGGAAGAAGACGGCTGCCCCCAACCCTACGCAAGTCCAAGAGTCTAATCAGGTAACAACTTCTAAACCCACATTACAGATTGAAACAGAACCAGAGGTAGAGAGTGAGATCCATAGGGGTAATAGTAGTGACATAGACTTACCCATTGCATTGAAAAAAAGTGTGAGAGAGTGCACTAAAAGACCTCCTTTATACCCCCTTGCACATTTCTTGTCCTTTCAATATTTTTCTCCGTCACACAGAGTCTTCCTCAGTAACCTAGAAACCATTACCATTCCTTCTAATCTATCCGAAGCTTTACCTAATGAAAAATGGAAACAAGTTATGAATGTAGAAATGAAGGCACGGGAAAAGAACAAAACATAGGAGCTTGTGGAGTTACCAGCAGAGAAGAAACCAGTGGGGTGTAAATGGGTGTACACAATAAAATATAGAGCTGATGGTTCAGTGGATAGATACAAGACAAAGCTAGTTGCCAAGGGTTATACTCAAACGTATGAAGTGGACTATCTAAACTTTTGCCCCAGTTGCAAAATTGAATACTGTTAGTGTAATACCCATGTTAGACCGTCTTGGGTAAGTGAGGGAAAAGTCATGCATGTCATATTAAGTTATACCACATTTGATGATTTGAATTATTTTTCATGAAAAATATTGGTTGTGGATTGCATGAATTAATTTGTTCTTGAAATAGTTTGATTGCTTGAGCTTTCATTTATTGAGGAGAGTTTATTGGAAAAAAAGGGCAAAGCAAGTGGGGAGAGCATTTAAACCTTGACGGGCTTGAGTTTGAATCCTAGCAATTTCAAATCCTTTTCATTCTCTTATTTTCCGTCCTCCTTCCCTAACTTTTCCCTAGTTTGGCCGAAATCTCTAGGAGACTAGCCACTAGGAAATTAATTTCCTAAAAAGAGAAAAATAAATTAGGAGAGTGATTTATTTGAAAATTTTATAAAATATTTGAGAACAAATTAAATTGTTGGTTCTGATATCTTATCATAACCTTTTAGAGAATTTTAATAATATATTAGTAAAGAAAAGCATATATAAGAAAGCATATAGGTATTATTTTCAAGGAAATAAATTCCCATATTTTATCTTCTTTCAAATAATATTTTCTTAATGGAAATAAAAGACTTGGAGGTGAAATTAAATGGAGTATTTATCTCTTGGATAAATCCAGGAATTTTCGAAGCCTTAGGGGAAATATCAGTAGGCATGAATAGGAAACCAGAATTTTATTTCCTAATAACTATTTAATAGCTATTTCCTAATTAGATGACCTAATTCCTCTCTAGGGTTTTCTGGAAAACTCCCTTCTAGCCGCCGCCACTTAGGGTAAAGACAACTTACCTAAAACACTCCCAAACCCTAGCTAAGATTGGCCAAGAAAACCCTAACCAACTAGGACTTGTCTTCAGCCAAAAGGAAACCAGAATTTCAGCCTTAGACCCTCAGAATTTTCGTCACTGTTCACACCTATTCTGCCTAAAATTTCCAGCACAAAATCTGCACAAAAGTGCCCTAGCTATCAAGCAGAAAAACAGCTGCACGAAGGCCCATTCTTCCTCTCCTATTTTCGCTATTATAGGGACTCAAAACTCATCAGATTTTTCCCCTCTTTCTGTCCGGAATCTCAGCACCCTCAGCTACACAAACACAGCAGCCACCAACCCTAATTCCCCTCCAAAATCTCGACAGCCCTAGAGAACACCAAAGCTGAACAATTTTCTGTTTTGATCAAGAAACCCTAGTAAGGCCAAAACTTCTTCAAACACCTAAACCCTAAAGCACCTCAGCCTAACCTATCTCCTTCATCAATCAGCCTCAAACAAACCCTAAAAACCCTCCATTGCTCAGAAATTCCAGCCGCCAACCCTCCTCCACATCTGGACCAAAATAGCACCCAAAACTCCATCAAAGCTGAAAACCAACTCTAAGGTAAGCAACTCCTCAACTCTTCATCAACTCCTCTTCAATTCCTCTCGTCTTCTTCTCCTAAATCTCGATCATAAGGGACTGATTTTACCCATTCTTTGGGGAGTCTTGATCAAGGACATCCAAGCGATCCAAACTCTTCAACTAGTGATCAAACTCAAGCTAGTCAACAAGGAGTTGCCGTGATTTAAGTCTAAATCGCTAAGAGGTAATCAAGATCCTATTTTTATTGATTTACAAGGTCTTAAACTTCAAAATATTGACTTAAGGATGCTTATGGAGTCTAGTATGAACGCATGAATATATTAGATTGATGAACATGTTGATGAAAGCCATAGACAAAGCATGTATGAGATAGGACATTGATGTATCTTGCCATGATGAACCTAGATTCATGCTAAATAGGCAAAAGATGAGATCTTTTAATGTTTATGGGGCTATTTATAATGATTTTATGTTAGTTTAATATGGAAGAGGTCATGTGAAGAATTGATCTAGATCAATGCACGGTCATGATCAATAGAATCGTAAAGGAAAGTTATATATGTGATTTAGTGAATCAAATACCATGGATGCAATAGGTAAATAATAAAATCCTGAAGAGTCATGTTGTATGAAATAATGGGTGGAATGATAAAATCCTAATTGTGGGATTATTTGCTCTAGATAAGAAAGGAGAGGAAATTAGAGCAATCGATTGAGTTGGATTTGGCTGTGATATATCCAGGTAAGTCCCTGCATAACTGTTTTGATAAATGTTACTTGTTTGCAAGCAATTTTTACAATATTATTTGAAATTGGTATCAATATGATGCTTTGACACAAGGATTGAGCCTTGACTAAAAATGATGAGTTATGTTGGATTGTTGTGAGATTTGGATTGGAAACGTGGATGTTCTATTTTCAAAAACGAATTTGCTAAATTTTAATTGTTCAAACTTCGAAAATGATTTCTTAAACCATTGTCAAACGATTTGGAAACGCTATTACGAAAAACCACGTTTTGCAATCAAATTAATTAAAGACTTTCGGAAAAGGGAAAATGATTCTACCCCTGAATGGGGAGCGTTGAGTACTCAGCGGGGGTAGGCTAGTAGTACTAGTTTCGAAGAGCGAGAGTGAGTCTTACGGTAGGTGGCCACCTCCGGAAGATAAACTCAACTTGGAAAGGCGACAGTACTACTTAGTCAGGCCGGTCCGAGCTAGCATATTAGTCCATGTGGACACTGATGACCCAGATTGGACAACCGGAGTATTAGGTGAAGAGATGGAGGAGTATCTCACCTGGTGGGTGAATTCCCCACTACCCATTGTTGAAAGAATACATTGGGAAGCTATCATGATGGTAACCATGATATGGATTATGTTACTATATTGTTGAATCATTTGCTAATCCCTATTTAATGAATAATGATTGTGATGAAACAATGATTTATTGTGAACTGTTTTGGATTGATTGAGCAAGGCTCCTTTTTATGACGGTTATTGATGAGATTGGCTTGCAAACACGATTTTGTGGTTTTGATAAATCTGTATACATGAAATGGTTTTAACTGACATTTGCACACACGGGACTTACTGAGATATCAATCTCACACCTTTTATATCATGATTTCAGGAGATTGCTTTCAGTGAGCGGGGCGAAGCTAGGGTTGAGCTCCAATTTATTTATTTAGTTGTGGTTGAATTTATTTCAAGAGATGCTTGTTAGTTTTGATTTTCCAAACTTGTATAAGTTTTGCTTTCAGATGTAATGGAATTATCCTTTTAATTTTATTTAGCAGTTTTTGTTTTATTTTGTACCTTGTTATAAAGACCCCTGGTCCTTTGGTGGTCCTTTGGACGGGGCGACATCCTGCCCTATCTAGGTACCTAGGGTGTGGGGTGTTACAGTTAGGGTCCTATTGTCTTTGGCAGCCAACTTTGGATGGGATTTACAACAGTTGATGTCAAAAATGCTTTCTTGCATGGAGATCTCCAGGAGGAGATATATATGGAGACACCTCTAAGTTATGGGAAAAGAGTTGCTGATCATACAGTCTGTAGGTTAAGGAAGGCAATGTTTGGGCTTAAACAATCTCCTCGAGCATGCTTCGGCAGGTTTGCCAAGGTTATGGTGATGTTAGGATACAAGCAAAGTCAAGGAGATCATACTTTGTTCATCAAGCATTCGTCTTCAGGAGGAGTCACAGTCCTCTTAGTTTATGTGGATGACATGATTGTTATAGGAAGTGATGATGAGGAGAGACATTCTTTAAGTGAGTGCTTAACAAAAGAATTCGAGATTAAGACACTTAGGAAGCTAAAATATGTTCTCGGAATTGAAATGGCACATTCAGAGAAGGGTATTGTTCTCTCTCAACAGAAGTATGTAACTGATCTACTCAAGGAGACAAGAAAAACAGCATGCAAACCAGTGAGTATTCTGATAGATCCAAATATAAAACTTGGACTAGCAGAGGAAGATGCTATGGTGGACAAAGGGGTATATCAACGTTTGGTGAGAAGGCTCATTTATTTGTCCCACACACGACCGGATATAGCTTATGCTGTGAGTGTGATTAGTCAATTTATGCACAGTCCGAAAGAGGTTCATCTTCGAGCAGCACACAGGGTGTTGCAGTATCTTAAAGGTACACCAGGAAGAAGACTTCTTTTTAGGAGAAGTGGGGGCCTAATGCTTGAAGCCTATACAGATGCTGATTATGCTGGGTCATTGATTGATAGAAGATTGACCATTAGATACTGTACGTTCCTTGGTGGAAATCTTGTGACATGGAGGAGTAAAAAACAAAATGTAGTAGCACGGTCTAGTGCAGAGGCTGAATTTCGAGCGATGGCTCAAGGAGTATATGAGTTACTTTGGTTAAAGATCATTCTAAAAGACATAAAGATTAAGTTGGAGGGCCTAATGAGACTTTACTGCGATAATAAGTCTGCAATTAGTATAGCTCACAATCCTGTGCAGCATGATTAGACAAAACATATCGAAATTGACAGACATTTTATCAAGGAGAAATTGGAGAGTGGATTGATCTGCACACCTTATGTGTCTACAAATGATCAGGTTGCTGATGTGTTAACCAAAGGGTTAAGTGGTCCAATGTTTGAAAATATTGTATCCAAGCTGGGAATGGAGAATATCTATTCACCAGCTTGAGGGGGAGTGTGGGAAAATATGGCTAAAGGGTGTATTTTAGGAAAGTACGGCTGTAAATATTGTAACACTAGAATTAGAGAAGTTTGACCCTTAAATTAGGAGATTTTGTAATCAATGATTGGGAGTTTTTGTGGGCAATAATTAGGGGATTGATTAGGAGATTTTGTGAATCAATTTATTAGGGTAGTTGCTATATTTGTGCCTTAGGCAGCTTGTATATAATTAGTTTATTGCAATCTTTGAGTGATATATGAAAAGAGATTATTCTCTCTCAATTTCTTACACTCTGTTCAAATTCTGAGATGATATTAGATCAGTTCTTCCTTGGGAACTGTTTCTGACTTTGCTTCTGCCAGATTGACTATCGATACTCTCTGTTTTTGGCCAGCCTTAATTGCTAGTTTCTTTTCTTCATTTGATCAGCCTTAATCACTGGTGGATCAGCCTTAATTGCTAGTGTGTTAGCCCCGTTTTTCCCTCCGGTTTGACCTTCCAAATTGCCTTCTATTCTTGCCAGCCAACATGTCAAAAATAACAGAGAATACTGCCTTCTAGATTGCTTCACCACAAAGTGCAGTTGCATCACAAGAGTCTAAGTGGTGTTAACCAAGAGGAACTTAAGAGGGTGAGATCTCTTATCAACTATCTTGAAAAGTCTTCAAGCACTTGTTCTTTGGTGTATTCAGGTAAGTTCCCTTTCTCCATTAGATTAAATGCTTCAAATACACTTGCAAGAAAATCCTAGATCATGGACTCTTGGATCATGGACTTAGGAGCTACCAATCACATGGCCCACTCATCCAAATATTTTTCAACCTATACCCCATGCCCTAGCAATTGGAGAATATCCACAGCCAATGGATCTTTAACAACTGTTGTAGGCGTAGGAAATGTTCAAATAAACCTAACTGTCACCCTAAAAATGTCCTTCATGTCCCCAAATTATCCACCAACCTTGTCTCCATACAAAATACAAAAACTTACCTAAGATCTATCCTGCAATGTAGTTTTATAAAGTGATTGTTGTGTGTTTCAGGAGAAGGGTTTGAGGAGGATGATTGGATATGCTAAAGAAAGAGACAACCTCTACTACCTCGAGATGCCACGATAGTTGAACATAGCCGAAAGCAGGGTTCTCATATTAGAGACCAGTTTATTGAACAAGGAGAAAATCCTTCTCTACCATCGTCGTTTAGGACATCCATAGTTTAGGGTCATTAAGACTTTATTTTCAAGTTTGTTTTTGAATTTAAGTGTTGAAAAATTCCACTATGAGATGTGTGAACTTGCCAAACACAAGCGAGTGCCTTTTCCAATCAATAATAAAAGGAGTTCTATTCCTTTTTTTCTTGTTACTGATATCTACCGTTCCTACTGTCTCTGGAGCACGATGGTTCGTTTCTTTTATTAATGATTGTACTCGTGTTACTTAGTTATTCTTGTTAAAGTATAAGTCTACTGTTATTACTGTACTACCAAATTTCTGCTCCATAGAAAAAAAAAATCAATTCGGGATTAATGTCAAGAGATTTAGGTATGATAATGCTAGGGATTATTTCAACCTGGTCCTCACTGCTTACTTTAAAAAAGAGGGGGTTATTCATGAGTCATCCTGTGTAAGTACTCCATAACAAAATGGAGTAGCATAAAGAAAAAATGGTGACCTCCTTGAGAAAACTTGAGCACTATTATTTTAGAAAAACATGCCTAAAACCTTTGGTGGGGGAAGAGTTAAATCATTTGCCTTCACAAGTCTTCGAATACAAAAGTCCAATGGAAGTTCTTTCATCCTGTTACCCCAACATAAGAACCACCAACGATCTTATTCCTAAGGGTTTTTGGGTGTGCGTCTTTCATTCATGTTCATGGTCCACATAGAGGAAAACTTGATCCTCAAGCTAAAAAATGTGCTTTTATTGGGTACTCTTGAACTCAAAAAGAGTACAAGTGTTACCACCCTCCATCAAAGAGATTCTAGGTCTCCATGGATGTCACATTCAACAAAAAAGAATCTTACTTCACCAAATCTTCCAGGGGGAATTCCACTCAGGAAGGTTTCTTTTTCGATCCACTTAATCTGTCCCCTAGTCCTAGTCCTCTTCTGTATGTTCCTCATGTCTCTATTTTAGAGCCTATTCCTCTTGTGTCTATTTCAGAGTTTGACACCCCTCTTGAAACTGGTACCGCCATTCCTAACGCCCTTGACGAAGCCGCTCCTACTGATGCTACTAGAAGACTTAACGAAGACATGAGATATGCACAGAAATACAAAAAGAGGGAAGTAAAAGTTTTCCCTGAACCTACACGAGTCCAACTGTCTAACCCGAAGCCAGTGAATGAGGTAATATATTCTAATCCCAACTCACATGGTGAGATCGAAGGTCAAATGGAAAATAATGATCAACCCATTAATGTAGCTGAAACACAGGTTGAACAGGTTGATGATGATGATCTAGACTTACCCATTGCCATTAGAAATAAAACCAAAGAGTGCAAAAATCTATTGTTATACCCTTTAGCATATTTCTTATCATTCAAAAAATTCTCACCACATCACAAAGCCTTCCTCGTTAGTCTAAACGCCATCACTATCCCTACGAGTGTATCTAAAGCTATGTCTAACGGAAAATGGAAACAAGCAATGGATATGGAGATGAAGGCATTGGAAAAGAACAAAACCTAGGAGTTGTTGAGGTTGCCTGTTGAAAAAAGACCCGTGGGCTGTAAATGGGCGTATACTGTAAAATATAAAGCAAGTCGGTCAATCGAGAGATATACGGCTCGGTTGGTAGCGAAAGGGTATACACAGACGTATGGTATTAACAATATACAGACCTTTGCTCCTATTGCAAAAATGAATATAGTTAGAGTATTGCTAGCACTTGTTACTAACTATAGATAGGACTTGCAATAGTTTGATGTCAAGAATGCATTTTTACATGGGGATCTAGAGGAGGAGATTTTTAGGGAAGTCCCATCGGGATATGGTAAGAACTTAGATGCTGACATCTTGTGTAAATTGAAAAAGGCTCTATATGGTCTTAAGCAATCCCCTCGGGCATGGTTTGGAAGATTTGCAAAGGTTATGTTGACAATGAGGTATAAACAAAGCCAAGGTGATCATACATTGTTCATTAAACATTCTCCTTCAGGGGAAGTCACAGCTCTACTTGTGTATGTTGATGATATAGTGATAACTGGAAATGATGATGAGGAGAAGTAGACATTGAGGCAGTGTTTGGCTAGGAATTTGAGATCAAAGCATTGGGAAGGATGAAGTATTTCCTTGGAATCGAGGTTGCTCATTCAAGATAAGGAATCTTTATCTCGCAACATAAGTGTGTTACAAATCTTCTCAAGGAAATAGGCAAGACAACGTGCAAGCCAGTGAGCACACCCATGGACCCAAATCTCAAGCTAGTGACAACAGAAAATGATGCTATAATAGATGGGAAAATGTATCAACGACTGGTAGGGAGACTCATATATCTCTCTCACACAACTAGACATGGCATTTGCAGTGAGTGTAATAAGTCAATTCATGCACCCCTCGAAGGAGGTTCATTAGCAAGCAGCTTATAAAGTACTTCATTATCTTAAGAGGACACTAGGAAAAGGTATTTTATTCAGAAGAAATGGAGGTTTGGTACTTGAAACATACACTGATACTGATTATGCCGGGTCTATTGTTGATAGAAGGTTAACATCCGAATATTGCACATTTCTTGGTGAAAATCTTGTGACATGTAGGGGCAAGAAACAAAGTGTGGTAGCTCGGTCGAGTGTAAAGGCAGTGTTTAGGGCCATGGCTCAAGATGTATGTGAACTACTTTGGTTGAAGATCATCTTGAAAACGTAAAGATTTAGTAGGATACACCTATGAGACTCTATTGTGACAACAAGTTTGCAATCAACATAGCTCACAATCTGGTACAACATGACCGAACAAAGCACATTGAGATTGACAAACATTTTATCAAGGAAAAGCTGGACAGTGGACTAACCTACACGCTTATGTGTCAACAAATAATCAATTAGCAGATGTGCTAACGAATGGGATAAATAGCTCAATGTTTTAAACTATTGTATCCAGGCTGAGAATGGAAAATACCTATTCACCACCTTAAGGGGGAGTGAGGAAAAATTATAGGGATATGCTTAGTATAATTAGGTCACATCTACAGCTATCTTTCCTTTTCCATGTTTTTCCTTTTTTTGTTTGTACAGCTAGGAGTAGTTTCCTAATTTTATTTGTACAGCTAGGAGTCCCATAATACATAGGATTTGACAAAGGATAGTTTCCTAATTTCTGCTAGGATTTTTTTGTATAAAGGCTAACCAACACTATATGCACACAAGATTGAATTCAATAGAAATTTTTTCTCGTTCCATTCACAGTAAGATTTCTCTCTGTTCAGATTCTGAGAGATTACAAGCGGAAAAAGGATCACTCCTAAATCTGGATAGTTATCTAATCAAATCCCTCCATTTAAGCAATTTAAAATTGATCTTCCTCATCTATTTACAACTCATTCTTCTAATCAATTTACAGTTCATTTACACCTCGACAATGGGCTCAAAATTTAAATCTCAACCAAGCAAATAATGAGAAATTCTTCATTTCTTAATCCTAGAAGACATTCCAGATCATTAAAATGGTGCATGCATCTGCATCAAGTAGCTATTCTTTATATTAGTTTTCTTGAGGCTTTCCGGTCATAGTTCCATAATTGAGTAAACAAGTGTACTATGTATTCTAATCTAGAATAACCAAATTGGCCTGAATGCAATTATCTAACTAAATATATTCATGGGAATCAATAGCATTGTTGCTCACATTAAAATATTTATTTCCAGTTTGTTGATTGTTTCATACTTGAATAATCCACATTATGTTCACATAAATTCAATCTACAAGCATAGACCCACCTTTGAACATTATGGTCACTGATTATTATTATTATTTTGTTGGGTTGGGGGGGGGGGGGATGTGTTGTGTTGTTGTTGGGGTTGGGGTGGAGGGAAAAGGTAGGGATGTGGGAATGTTATAAAGGTTCTGCTACACCAGCTTAAAGACAATCAATACCATCAGCAATCTAATTGCCTATTTGAAAGATATACTCACAGATCCAGATGCTAGAAGAAGACAGGTTATTCACTTTCAGTGTTCCATTACTGTTAAAATTTCCAAACAGCAAGAGAGGGGGGGGGTGGACAAAGAAACCAAGGCATCAAGTTTCTTGAAGATTCTAGTAAATACAAGTTCCTTGATATGAGACCAGTAAGCAAAAAAAAAGTCATAGATGACAGCAGCTTGTTTACCCGAGGGGGCACTGCAAAGCACATAGCCAGTCAAAGCATTTAAATTAGCTTGTGAAAGTAATTAACTAATATATGATAACTATGAAGATATCTTTCTTACGTTAAACCTCTGTCCTTTTTAACAGCTCAGGCAATGCAATACATGTTGAATCCAAGATTATCCATAGGAGCAGAATGCACAGGATTCATGTCACATTGTAAATATTATAAATAATTATATAAATATCACAACCCAAATGACTTACCTGTAGGCAAAGTGCACAATCAAAAAAGACCAAATATGGAAGAAAAGTTATACAGCATATGACAATCTTACCTGTATAGCCCACCTTTCTAAATTTCCATGGGTTGGAATGGAACAACCCAAATCTTGCTGAAGTTCCTTATATATGTTAACCAAACTTGAAGGGACTTTAACACCATTTGGCACAGAGAAAGAGAGACCCATGGCTTGACCAGGACCATGATATGGATCCTAGCATAAGAACATACCCACAACTCAATCTTCCATTTAGTTTAATCAATATATAAGCTTAATAAGCTGTGAATATATAACTCCTTTGATAATATCTATAGAAGTTGATGTACAGGTCCAAATTTTTTTATCTTCCATCAACATGTAATGTAACAGATGGTACAGGACATATAGGATCTTGTTTAATACTAATTATCCTTATCGGAAACAAGATATTCTTCCCACTTAACGTTGTTTTGAGAATACTTTTTTTTTAATAAAAAAGGCATATACATAAATGAATATAAAGATCATTTACTTGTTGCTTTTTAGATGTGCTGATCGTAAGCTTCTTCCAAGTAACAACTAAGGCCAAATTATCTTTTCAAATTTAGTTGTTATTTATCTATTTTTTCTGATCGGAAAGTTAAAAATGAAGCAAGAATAAATTTCCACTCATATGTCTATCTATCTCAAAAGAAAAGCACAAGGAATAGAAACAGTAACTTATTCAAAACCTGGTAACCAACCAGCAGTTCATAATTCACCTGTCCTATGATGACAACTTTCACACTGTCAAATGGAGTAGTATTGAGAGCATTAAAAATCAAATGCTGAGGAGGATAGACTGGAACACCACTCCCCTTGGTTTCATACTCCAAAAATTTGAACAGCTTTTTCGCATATGGCTTCTGAAACTCTCCCGGTAACACTTCCAGCCAGCTCTCCTCAACCAACAGGTCCTCCAACTTGACATATCCCAAATCCTCACCTACAAAGCATTTTTCCATTGAAAAGATCAATATATAAACAAAGACCACGCTTTTAAAGCATTTATAGAAATCGACGGGACTAAAGAGACAAGGTTTTTGATAAGCACGAAAGTTGTAGCATGAATGATCATATGATCACACACACACAAAAATCAAAACAAGAAATGATGGATAATAAAACACCAAAGAAATAAAGAAACCTGCGGGATTACCCTTGGAAATTTTCTCGGAGCAAATCTTAAGGTTCCGTTTCGCTCTGGCGAGAGCTTTATTGAACTCGATTCTTGATTTCTGTTCAGAGGTAAGAGTAGTAGCAGAATTAATCAAAACAGCATTGTCTTGGTCATGATTACTGTGCTCATTAGAGGATGATGACGATAACGAAACGCTCCGGGTAACAACAAGCTGTGCCGCCGGCGCCAGCGAAGAGGACGTGGTTTTCAAACGCTTTGCTGCCGGTTTTTTAAATAGGTCCATAATTGTTCTCGAAGAAGTCATTTTAGCTTTAATTCAATTCAATTTCCTAACGCAAGGAGAAAAAGAGACTGGCTCTTTGAACTAGAAATGGGTTTCTATTTTCTGGCGGGGAGAAGAAGACGTCGACGAAGCGCTTCGCCTTCGGTTTTTTTTTTTTCCTCCTCCTGCAGGAGAATTACGGAATTTTCTGTTATATTGGGTTGTTTTTGGCTGATTTTACGGCAGTGTGATGGCGCTATGTGGAATTCTGGACGCAACGAGGTCGCATTTCCATAATGCGACATTATGAAATTATAGAAATGCAATCATAAATGATACTTCCCCTGGCGACCAGAGATTTGAAGCCGAATAAGCTAATGCGACCTATACTTATCCCTCACGATGCGTCGCGATTTTCATTTCCGCCTGAAGCTTCCCGATTTCTCTGCGTTCTTTCGCGATGAGCTCGAGTATTTGTGCCAGCGATGTGACTGTTTCGACAGTGGGTTTCCTCTTCAGCGACGAGCATTTCATTTTGGACCATTTTGGTATAATTATTTGTTCTGTTTAGCCTAAACTTGTGAAATTTTGATTGAGTGAATATTATTAGGGCATTTACTAAGCAATTATGCTGGCACTTTATTGATTGATTCTTATTGAATATTATTTTGATTGAATATTATTTTGATGCTAGAGATGCCAATTTTTGAATAGTTTGATTCATCTTTATTGCTGGAGATGCCAATATTATTTTGATTGAATATTTCTTTGATTGAACATTTTGATTCTTCTAGGGCAATAAGCTTGATTCTTATTGAATATATCATTTGGAAAACAATCATGCTAGAGATGCCAATATTATTTGTTGAAGTTGTACACCTTTTTGGAGTTGCCTTTTGTGTAGTTTTTATCCAAGATTTAAAGAGAGTTTGGATTAAATTTGTAGTACATATGATACTTTTTAAATGTTGGAAAGTTCGAGAAAAAGTTGAATTCATTTTCTTGAATAAAAAGCTAGTCGAATTGCTAATATCTTGACTGTTGCAAAATAGAATTCTCTAGTATATATATAATGTTATAGTTTGCTAGGGATTTTGATAGAAATCAAATGCATACTCATTTAACTCTGTTCCTTGAAGTTTTGGGATCATTTGAGTAGTTTGGAAATGTTTGAATGTATGCCCATTGGGTAGCTTATATATATGGTCAATGTATTACGTTAATTGTTTCAATTTACTCTAAATAAGTAGAATGGATCACATGCACATGGATATCCATCTCGACCCTCTTGTAGGTGGTTTATTATCTCTCCAACCCAGTCACCGTTCTTTATTGGTATGGTCTAGCGATCAGCGTGCTTGTGAGACTCCACTGGTATTTAGACGATACGATTCTACATTTTGGGAGCACACTCCACCTTCAAGCAGAGTCATGGAGTTAGTGGATAGTGCTGGATTTGGGGAAGTTAGACGAGTTGGGCATATATAAATAGATCACACCCTTATTATTGCATTAGTAGAGCAATGGCGGTAGGAGACTCATACATTTCATTCACCAGTAGGAGAGACTGCTGTTATATTAGAGGATGTAGCACTTTTATGGGGCCTTAGAGTAGATGGGGATCCAGTCGTAGGAGCACCTTTTCACTATTCAAAATCCGATTGGATTGATCTTTGTGATAGATTACTAGGTATTAGACTACAAGCAGAGCACATTCAGAGGAATAGGATTAGAAAGGCTCATGTTGAGGAGCACTTGCAGATTCCTCTGGCAGATGACGCTACTAATGACGTTATACATCAGCGTACTCATTGTCTTATATTCTTGTTGATCGGGGGGTTATTATTTTCTGATAAGTCTAGAAATTTATTTCACTTGAGATATTTGCCTATTATAGAGGATTTGGATGCCTGTGGCACCTTAAGTTAGGGTAGTGCAGTCTTAGCATACCTTTATATGGGATCAAATCGTCTGTCCAACAAGGCGGTAGAAGTCCAAATGTTTACAGTGTCAATTTGATGGAGAGATCATGCAGCTGCCGAAAGTGGAGCATATATGGTATACCTTGTTCGCATGGGTTTGCAGCATGTCGTCACAGAGGTTAGAACCCTATTGAATTTGTTTTGGAGTTCTATACCAGCCAGAATTACAAGTTGACATATGAGGGTCAGTTTTTCCCTGTGGCAAATGAACAATATTGGAGGCCTTCTACTTTTACGCTTTCACCTGTGGAAGAAATGGTGAGGAATGAAGTTCCAGGCCGTCCGTAAACATCAAGGATACCTTGTGATATGGATTATCGAACGCCCAACTCTCCTCCAAGATGCAGCAACTGTCATAGGAGTGGATATACTAGGAGAAATTGTAATAATAATACTTTTACTATTTCGAGAGATTAGGCCATTTCTTCAAATGTTCCTTTGTAATATATTTTATTTTATTTTAAGAATCATTTCTAAATGGTACTTGTGATGTTGGAATTTATATTTTGAAATGTTTCCGCACTTTACATATATATTTTTTTATATAGAAATCTAATATGTTCAGTCAATGGAGGCTTTAGTTGCGGAAGTTTTTAAGTAAGATGACAAGACGGTTGTATTTAGTTTAGTTGACAAACAGGTCGCATTACAATAATGCAATCGCATTACAATAATACGACCTTCTGGTCGCATTATTGTAATGTGACCATATCTCTTTAGGCCTTCCATCTTTGCTTAAGTGCTTAGGACTGAGGGCTGCTATGGTCGTATTTCCATAATGCGACCTTGGAAATGCGACCTAGCTACATCCGGAATTCCGCACAGCGCCACCCCACTGTGGTAAAATCAGCAATAAATAACCACATATAACGGAAATTCCGGGAGAATTAACTATTAAGCTACATCTACTACACCACAGCAGCCTCTATTTCCGATGGATTGGGGCCGCGCAATTTGGGCTTGGAAATTGCACGGTCCTTTCGCGGTCAAAATATATTGGTGTCCGAATCATGCAGTATAAGAGAAGCCACTGCATGCATCTGAAAAAAAAAGTCAAAGCGATGTTATTTTGGCACAAGCTAAGCCAAGCAAATGGCTTTACTTTAGCCAACTCTGACATAATGCCCAATAACTTGTACTTTTGCTTAATTTTCTCAAATTTTTAGATCCTGCCCAAAATTTCCCTGCAAGGCTAATTTAAGCAGGGCAAACAAAAACAAAAGCTTTCCTGATATGCGTATACTTCCACCTTGTTTCTCTCTCGTTTCTTCAAACAAGAAATCTTTTTCGCACAACAGCAGAAATGGGTGAAATCCCTTGAAATTTGAAGAAGGTCATCGACTTATTGCTGCAAAATGGGTCAACAAATCTAAGAAAGGGAGAGGAGGACAAAGCATCATAAGCACTAAAAAATGGAAGCTTTCCTGATGCAGACATATGAGGTTATCGGTATTCAACACTAACGGTATATTTCTCCTTGAAGAGCTGCAGTTAAAATTTTTTCTTTAAAATTTTTCGGTCACTGTCTTGCAGTAGCAATTAAGTATGTTTATCTGAAGATGCTTCTAATGTAATTTGGATTTTTAAGTTGATATTCGTGTTCATGTTTTGTGAGAATGAGTTACACAATGTATATGCTATGTTGATGAGATTACTTTTCGTGTTAGATGTTAGTGTTGTATAGTGGTTATCGTGATAGTATGATTATGGTGTGACTGGCTATGTTCATGTTTTTGTATGGATTGTTCATGTGTTTGTGTTTCTACTTCATGTGTATGTGTGCTGAGTCATGTGTTCTCTATTCATTTATTAACCACTTGTTTGATTGTATTCATATGTTTGTATGAATTGTTCATGTGTTTGTGTCACTAGTTGATGTGTATGTGTGCAAAGTTCATGTATTTTTTATTCACTTGTTAACCACTTGTTTGACTGTATCACGTCTTTGTGTGGATTGTTCATGTGTTTGTGTAGCTAGTTTATGTGTATGTGTGTTGAGTTCATGTATTCTCTGATAATCTGTTAACCACCCATTTGATTATGTTCACGTCTTTTTGTTGATTGTTTATGTGTTTATATCGCTAGTTCATGTGCATGTGTACTAAGTTCATGTGTTCTCTGTTTATTTTCTAACCACCCGTTCTCTGTTCATGTGTTCTCTATGCTGAGTTTAGTCTCTTTCTTTTTTTGGTAATGAACTCTCAACTTCTTAGTAGCCAAAAGAATTGATGGAATTTTTGGGTAATTGGGAACATAAAGCCACCTAAATTTCCTTTATTGGTAAACATTTTCTCAATGTGACTCTTTCTTTCAATCGTGTATGGTAAAGTAGCTTAAAAATTCCAAACCCAATACTATGGCTAAATTATTTAATAGATAACATAAGTTTGTTGTGTTAGCTAATGGTTCCCAACTAGGGACATTAGATGAACTTTGACACTAGGGATGAAGAGGAGTGGAGAAATTTTGCTAAAGTTTACAAATGGAGAATTTTTCACATTTCTAGGTTGAACTAAGTTAAGTTTCAGTTTAATATTCTTTGAAATATTTTGAGGATTTGATATTAATTGGGAAGAATGAATGCATGAATGGGCAATCAATGGTAGCCAAAATTTAAACTTGAAAATAAAAATACTTTTAGTCACCTGTAAGTTAGCTGAAAAGAATTAAAAGTATTGTCTCAAGTTAGAGAATGGTTGTACAATTGTATCCTTAGTTATTAATCCCTCTGTTGTCAAATAGAATTATTTTTATAGAGTGTAGATATTGTTTTGAAGATTTGCCAGAAGTATTATGTATATGTTGAATGTAAATGGAAAATTGTTGATCTAGTAGTAAGCCATTATTAATAAGATTAGCATCAAGCTTCCAGTGTGAAGAATGTCTTGAGTACAAAATTTCTTATCTTGATTATTTCAGGAAGACCTACTTTAGACTGGAATACCAGAAAGAGAACTGCAATTGGAGCTGGAAGGGATCTTCTCTACCTCCATGAACAATGTGATCCAAAAAATAATTCACCATGATATGAAAACGTTGCCAATGTTCTCCTAGATGATTACTATGAGCTTGTTCTCGGAGACTTTGATATTGCAAAACTCCTTGATCATGTTGATTCTCCTATTGCAAGAGCTATTCATGGCACTGTTGGCCACATTGCACTAGAGTACCTCTCCACTGATCAATTATCAGAGAAAACTAATGTATTTGATTTTGGTATTCTCTTGGTAGATAATTAGAATTAAAGCTCTTGAATTTTGAAAAACTACACATAAAAAATGAGTCATGCTTGAGTAGGTATGTTTTTCTAGCCCTACTAAATGAATATA
The DNA here is from genome assembly GCA_026120185.1 of Voacanga thouarsii. Classification (NCBI taxonomy): domain Eukaryota; kingdom Viridiplantae; phylum Streptophyta; class Magnoliopsida; order Gentianales; family Apocynaceae; genus Voacanga; species Voacanga thouarsii. Next base: position 2,120,085 of record JANUWF010001659.1, on the reverse strand, counting down.
CTCTGTTTGCATTTGCATGAACATGGCTTTTAAATTACTTCAAAACTAAAATGCATCTTTGCTTGCAATCAAAACATATTTGCTAATAGCTTACCATTTTGTCAGTTCACAAGGTTATATTTCCTCTCTTATTAGAATTACTATTAAGACAATAAAATATTTTGTGCCATAATGAGTTTAAGTGATACTACTAATAAGTTGGCACTTGATTTTAGGTTAAGAAAGTAATGCAATAGAAGAAATTTAAACTTTTGATGGATAGAGAGGTGGGAAAAAACCTATGACCAAATTGACGCACGCGAGATGCTGCAAGTGGCTTTGCTTTGCACTTAGTACTTGCTTGCCCACTGGCCAAAGATGTTGACGTGGTTCAAATGCTCAAATGAGAAGGCCTTATAGAAAATATAGCAGTTAAATTTAAGCAGTTGGTGCATTTAAATCATCTTTCTTTTCTTGGATGTTATATGATAGCTCCTTTGATATTTGAATATGCACTTAGTGAATATGACTGTTCTCTAACATTGTTACCTATAGGTTCCTCCCAATCTATGTCACAAATTGACACAATATTTGAACATATGGAAGATGCAATCTGACAAAAAAAATATAGTAGTAAAATTTGATTGGTAATATTTCATTTAAGCATGTACAATTCTGAGGACAAGATGAAGCTTTTATTGTGGCATGACTTTAGAAGGGGACCAATTCAGAAAAGTGAATTGAATTAGATAAACTCTTTTCTTTTTCCACATCAGCCAATGATCCTCTTAGAAATGTATGCAAAGGAGAAAGAACCAAAGAACTATGTAACTTAAAGTTTTATTGGTGTGACTGTTTTAATGTTCCATATGACTGTTCAAGAATGAAGATATCATGTAATTCCCTTCAATAAAAGTAATAAGCTGAGTTACTACTGGCACAAAATGTATCCTGCTGGCACAAATCCTCCAGTATTTCACGAAAGTTATAATAATTTCCAAGCCTAAATGTATGGAACTTAATCTAGAAAACTACATTACACGGTCAATGAAATGAACAGGTCTAGCGGTCTAAAAGATTCGAAAGTTGTAGTGCCAATAAAGCTATAAACTAGAAATTAGAAAGCACCCACAATAAGAAAAGCAAATCATAGTGCAAGGATAACAAGTTTTGGAGCTCATCATTGATGCTAATCCTCAGGTATTAAGATCTATAACAACAAAAATATATTTTTAGACAGAAACAACCTACCCAAAAAACTTACATGAACAAGAAACACAAACACATGAACACTGGATACAAATACATGAACACAGTCATGCACTAGGCACTATATGAACATGCCACACAAACATATAAACACTTGAAATAAATACATGAACATAATCTCCAAGCATACTCTAAACATGCAATAGTCACTAAATGAATAAGCCACACAAACATATGAACAACTGATACAAATACATGAACATTTTACACAACCACATTAACACAGTCCCCAAGCATACCTTAAACATACAGTAGTTACTATATGAGCAAGCTATACAAACACACATGAACACTTGACACAAATAAATGAATATCTTACATAACCACATAACAAAATCCCTAAGCTTACCCTAAACATGCACTGGTCGCTACATGAACAAGTCATACAAACGCATGAACAACAGACATAAGTACATGAACACCTTATACAACTACATTAATACAATCCCAAGCATATTATCAACCTGCACTCGTCATTATATAAGCAAACCATACAAACATATGAACACCTAACATAAATTCATGAACGCCTTACATAACCACATTAACATTGTGCACTAGTTACTAGTTACTACAATATGCCACATAAACATCTGAAGAGTTGACACAAATACATGAGCATTATGTACAATCACATTAACACTATATACAAACAACAACACAAGTTTAATTAACATTATATGGGAGGACATAAATAAGATAGTTCGACAATATTCTATCACCATTTCTCCCACACATTAATAGCAATACGAACAACAAATCCTCCATAGCCAACAACCGTTCATCCTCGATCAATATACATCAAACAACCAACAAAAATACAAACAGTAAACCCTTATAATAGTCCTAGGTTTTTGAACATGAATACAAATAACCTATTAACAACAATCCACGTTTTACTCAGATAAACAGAATGTCTTCATCCTCAATCAATATCCAACATATATCCCACAATTACGTCCAACATAATCCAACAGATCAGTTTGGCAGAAACAGAAGGTAGGGAAAATCTATGTAGCAGGGATAGGCCAGGTGAGGTCTTCAATGGTTGGTAGACCTGGGTAGGCAACTTTAGGTCGTGGCATAAGTGTTCACGCTTTTCATTTGTAGAAACTCTTATTAATGCCCTATATGACTGCAAGCGGTAGTGATTCATGTTAACCTGTCTAGGTGAATTTCAACAAATAAAAAAAACCAAATCAATGTACGTAAAAGAAGAGAAATTCAAATAGGATATTAGCTAGCATACTAATTTACTTTAATAACAAATGGGTTAATTCGATCCTACCGCCGTTTTAAGAATTGTATGGCCATAACTCTGGTGTCACATCTAATAACGAATAACAACAAGTAGAATACGGACATGATTAGAAGAAAAACATTAAATCAACCCTATCATAATTGTAGATTACCTTATTGAATACTTACCCTATGTTCTCTTTGCATCGAGATACATGGGCTTCTTGACACTTGAATGGCCTAGACAACATGTACGTGAATGGGTATACTAGTCTCGAAACTGTATCGAAGATATGCCCATGTAAATTAAATAAGAAAATTAGCACCCTCTTAAAACATTTTTTATTGTTGTGAAGATGGCAATTGAACATTTCATAAGACGCTAAATTTGAATGATTTAATATGCTAAATTTGGATGATTGAAGTAAAATAGAGAAAACAACAATAAATTTAGCAAGTTTTGAAACAAACTTTGTTGATGCCCCAGGGTGGGGTCAAGAACATTGATCTGCCTTTGATGCAATTAGTATTATTGTTTAGAGAAGAAACTAAGATATATGGCCTTTGAACCTGGAACCATGAGTATCAAGCAAGTACACAGTTAAAACTCCTTTGCAGTATGCCAAAATAGTTTAGAGTAAGTTTAATTATTTTTTATGACAACTAAACAAAGCTCCCTAATTGGTTATATCCAGAGCAGATACTTTTGATGAATTTGTTAAACAAGTAAATAGTCTAGCAGTAGATGTTCTATTTAATTCAGTTTCTCCTCGTCTCAAAGTCTTGGAGGGAGGTCTATGTTTAGGCTTATTTGTTTGTCTATTATCCTGATGACATTAAAGAAATTCAACTAGTTGGTAATGTTAATTATGTAGGCTAGGTAATAGTTTGAAGAAAATATAGTCTTCTGCATAGGTTGAGCTTTGTAGGTGAGAGTGACCAGAGACAAGGAATATAAAGATATATTAGTGGTAGGTGTGAGTAGAGTATTGGGGAATAGATGCTATTTTTGTACTTGACATAAATTATTTGACTCTTAAGATCCCTATAGTATTTTTAATAGGAAGCAAAGTACTTTTTATTTTAATATGTTTTATGGGTGTTTTATTCACTGAAAAATCAAAAATATTTTATTCTCCAGATTAATATAAGCCTAATGATGGCCTCCACTTTATTTTTGAACTTTAATTGTGTCATGACTTCTTAATTGCAACCCCTCGATTTCTTAGTTTGAAGATTACTTTTGACCCCTTAATCTTTTTGGTTTGTGTGTAGAAAGTGACAAATAAGTACATGAAAAAGATCGAGTCCATCTACAAACAGAAGGAGAAGATAAACTTCCCTAAGCTATCCCATTATGAGGAAAAATACAAAAGAAGGAAAAGATAAAAAAAAAAAAAAAACTCTCCAGTGAAATATTTTCTTGTGCCTAGTATTCTGCACTTTTTTTGACATAAAATATGGAATTTAAGCTTTACAAAACCAATTGAGAAAAGAAGAAATCTCTTGGTACTTCCTGTTATATCTTATCAACTCTTGAATTCAATGTTTTTTATTATTTTATTGATGAAAGTTTTTGACAAACAACTATTTCTTCTGCTTGACCATGATCTCACAGTCAAAATCTCTAGGTGTTTTTCTAAATAGACAATCTATTTTTTTTTTTTTGGTCCTACCACTATCTGTGAAACCCCAGTCAAAACCAACCTTAGAGTAAGATGGTTGGGATGCATATCATATTTTATTACATGTTTAAATATATTTTTATATAATTTTATGTGCATTGAATTTGTGTTTTATAGTCTAGAGGGCTTAATTATGATTATTGTGTGAGAAGGGCAAAATGGTAAATTTTGCCTGAGGTGAAAATATGGAGATAGCTTGGGAATTAAATAGGAAAAGAATTTTAGAGAGGAAATAAGAACAATAGTTGTTGTGGTTTAGTGGTTATAGCTTTGGAATTAATTCTTGAGGTATTGGGTTCAAATTCCATCATAGGAGCTTTAGCTTGGTTAAATTTTATTTTTGTTTGGGAAGTATTATTTTCGGCCTTAGTGGTGTTTGGAGTATGGTAGAGATGTTATCCTATGAGAGAAATGATAGGAGTCTTCAAATCCTACTCTTTTACTCTACTCGAAATTTCTAAGGGGAATTCACTCCCTTTTGAACCCTAATCCTTCCTATTTCTCAATTCATTAGTTTGTTCAATTTGTTCAAACCAATTTTATGCTAGAAAAATTCTAGTAAGGTGCTGTGGCTTTGAAGGTTCAAAATGCCTTAGTAAAAGACATCATATGGACCGAAACAATGGAAGAGGAGGAAAGATTTCAAGTGAATTAAATTCATTAGTGAACTTTCTAAAAATTCACTCTAGCTAGGTTCATTTCCCTTCCAACATGGAACTGAAATTTTCCCAGCTTTATGTGCCTTCAAGGTGTCGAAATTCTTAGCCATTATTCCCTCCAAAATGCTGCTAGAAAATAGTCATTTTGATCAGATTGAAATCTGAATTTTCCTGGCCATTTTCGGACTGCACAAATACTGTGCAAAACCAGAAAAATTTCTGGGCAGATTCGCAGCTTTGGAGGTCCGAAAACCAAGCTGTTTTCTTCCAATTTTTGCTCATCATCTTAGCTACGTTTTTCATCCATAAAGTAGGCTGGAAACTAGCCATGGAAGACCCCAGAAATCTCCTTCAAACTCCTTGCAAGCTAGCTGGAAGTGGCATCTGAAACTGCCCAGGGAAAATTCCAGCAAGGGCGAAAATCCTGTGCAGGATTTATTTCCAACTTTGTTTCTAGTTCTATCCTAGCCAAAACTCCATCATTTTTCTGCTCAAACCACCCTTAAACCTCTATTAACTGAACTCCATTGTCCTCCCTAAGTTCTGCACGAAAATCCAGTCATGGCTGCCAAAAAGATTTCTAAAAAAATTCTGCAATCATGCCTTGATTTGGATACCAAAATTCCAGCCACCATGATTTAACAACTTTCTATAAAATATACCTCAAAAAACCAGACATTCTCTTCACCATTAGACTCCTTAATTTTGGCCACCATTAGCCTCCTTCAACCAGCTTTAATCCAGACAAAATTCTGCACAAGCAGTCGGCCATGGCAGATTTCCAAGAGCCCTTCCATAATCAAAGATATTCTTGAATATTTAGTTTCTAATTTTGCTTCATAAAAATATTCTTCAAGGATTCCAACAACTAGCCTTTCCTTTTCCCTTCCAAACCAGAAAACATCTACCTAAACCCTACAAAAAATCGGCAACCCTAATCCTCATAGAATTTCGGCAGCCTCCATCCAAAAGCTCTCTACTCTCTTCAACCTTCAAGAACATATAGTACACCAAGAACACCTACTCCTTCCTTTCACCTAATACCACTCCAAATCACTTCAAACCACCCCTAAAAATTCCAGATTTCATCTATTCATTGCTGTGAGTCCATCCGAACCATTTTTAACATCAAACTCCAAAATCCAACTTGCACTTTTGGATAAAAAACCAAAAATTTTGTGAAGGCTCAAGAACACCTTCAAGGTAGGTTTGTTCTAACAACTTCATCTTCTCCAATCTTGATCTCTAGTGAAAATATATATGAATAAACATGCTAATGCTCTCTCTCTCTCTCTCTCTCTCTCTCTCTCTCTCTCTCTCTCTCTCTCTCTCTCTCTCTTGGCCGAGCCACTCACTTGGCCGAATGGTTTCTTCTCCATGGCCATGCTTCCTTCATCTCATTTGGACGTATTTAGGCATCTAGGGCTTGAGATTCATTTGAAACTACTTCAAGGAATTCATCAATCAAGTAAGCCATTTTAACCCATCTTTTAAATTCTAGATTCATGTCTCTAGGATGATGTTGATAAAAGATGGATTGCGGATAAGGTTTGAGTATATATTGTTGAGGTTGAAGCATAAATGTATGTATGAATATGAAAGAGATGTGATTTATGCATGGATGGATTATCTTGGTTGATTGTATGATGATTTGAGGTTTAATGCATGTCTCTATGTCATAGGTAGTATTTGTGATGAAGTATGCTAGAGATTATGTCACCTTTGGTGAATAGGATTTATATTCATGTTGGATTATTGAAGCCATGATTATATTTATGCTAGTAGGGGTTAGATCATGTCTTGATAAATTTAGATCTATGCTTATATGCATGGTTTGGATGATTTGATGAATTGAAGGATTGTATATGTCCCTGATTGTGGTTAGCCATAGAAGTATAATCATGATCTAGTTGTCCCTAAGCTAATTTTTAATTCATGAATAAAATATTTCATAATGTGATTTTACTAGTAATTTCCAAAAACCCTAGGAGGGGTAAATTTGGATTATTATATATAATAAGGATATTTTAGTCAAATAAATAATAACTTTTTCTAGAAAAATAAAATATATAGATATTATATATAAAATGATAATATCAAATAAAGCATTTTATGGAAATAATCATAATTAGTAAAATATTTATTACTAAAAATTTAATTATTATCTTTTAATCAAAACCCATTAAAAATTTATTTATTATCTTTCAAGCAAGATTCATTAAATTTATTTTCAACTAATTTTAGTTATCAATTATTTTCTAACAACTAAATTATTAATAAATCATTATTTTACCTAATTCCACCTAGGACTTTTCATTAAATAAACTCTAAATTATTTTAGCAAGATTTAAACCTTCAACTTATTAGTACCTATTTCCCAAACTCTAATTATTTTAATATCAAACTAGATTTATTTTATAAACCATTTTATTTATTATCGAGCCTTAAAGCTTGGGACACTAGGATCATGGTAGTAGTAAGTTGAGTTGTTTTAAATTGAGAAAGTGGATTCTGGCTTGAGTTTGATTGTGGTTTGTATTTGCCCATGCGTGGTTAGGTCAGCTATTGGAGACCTTTGTTGTGAGCAAGGATCAGGTAAGCTCCTGCATAAAACCTGTTTGATGAAAATGGTTTTTTTTATGGCAAGCCAAATGTAGAGTGCATGGTCACTCATTTCTGTAAAGGCAATTGAGGAATATTTCCATTCTCATTTCAGACAAATAAATTATTTGCAAATTAAGGGGCGGTTTTACTCAAAACCTAAAATTCTTTCTAAAACCAGTTTTGCCCCAAACTTTGGAAAACCTTAATTGCCATTTTCAAGTGGAACTATGTTTTGTTCATTTTTCCCAAGTGAGATACGTTACGTTGAGTACTTAACAGGGGTAGACTGGTAGTACTAGTTTTGAAGAGTAAGAGTGAGTCTTCTGGCAGGAGGCCACCTCCAGAAGATAAGCTCAACTTAGAGAAACGTCAGTACTACTTAGTCATGCCGGTCCGAGCTAGCAGTGTTTTGTCGGAATGGACACCCGGTTGTTGTTTGGGTAGAGAGAAGGAGGAGTATCTTGCCCAATAGGTCGATCACCTACTTTTGTCAGTCTACACAAAGTGTGGCATTCTGACCGGCGGTATGCACAAAGTGTGGCATGCTGACCATCCAGTTATGGGGCCCAACGTGTGGTAACCCGTAATCCTTTCTTTCGAGTGGTTGATTTTATAAATTATGTATGACTGGAGATGCCAAAGTACCACTCTTGTTTTTGACTGATGTTTATTGCTTGCCAGTGAACTCTTATAAAGAATTTTATACTTTGTATTTACGAACTGCTTTCACTGAACACCCAAAGCACACACGAACTTACTGAGATTTCTGTCTCACCACCATTTTACCATGATTTCAGGTCGATCCTGCTGTGGGGATGAGTAGCTAGTGTTATCTGCCTTGGAAGAGAATGTTATCTTTTATTTTTATGTATTGCTTTGGGGAGTTAAGAGTGGATGATTTCATTTATAGATTTGTCTTTTTTTTGGGAATTCTTAGATTTATTCTGGGGTTGTAATAAATTTTAAGTTAAATTATTTTTTTATTCCGTCATTTTATTCGTGTGACCTAGTTAGAAAGACCTCTTGTCCTTTGGACGGGGCGACATCCCCGGCCCGGGCGAGCCTAGGTAGCGGGGTGTTACACTATCACTATCACCCATTTGAACTACTATCAAAATAACTGTTTATTCATTTAATAAGTTATCTTCTCAATAAATAGAGCAATATAAACCTTTATCAATGAACAAAAAGAAAAAAAGAGATAACACAAACTTGGATTCAACCTATTAATAAAATTTCAAGAATCTCATCCTCTTTTCATATTCGGTATAATCTAATTTTAAATGATTTTCATCATTCAATAGCATGTTATGCAACCATAGCATGGTTAGGTCGTTTCCCAGCCCATGATCTTCTCGACATCATTCTTAGTGAGTTGGAAGTTGTCACAATTACGTATGGCAAATTCCAAAAGTATTCTGATGGAGTAGGGTAGCCTGTCTATAGGAAGAATTTTATGAGAAAGAATAAACAAAATCTTAAAATACAAAATTGTAAATCCAAAAGAAGATTCCTAAAAAAAAAAAAAAATCATATACTAAACTCAACCCAATGATATTGCTCAACTATAGATATGGGATATGCTACTAGATCCAAGAAAGTAACATAAATGGAAGCATCTCACTGGCAGGAAAACTAGGCACAAGCACAATGGAAAAGCAAGAGAGAATATAGTAGTAATTTTGATAATAAACACTAAGGTAGTATATAGACACATACTAATTCTAGGGTCATTTAGAGCTGGAAAGCTATAGAATTTTCCAAACTTGCCACCTCCAGGCTTAGGAAGACTGGTCAAAATTTCGGTGAAAGGATTTTGTGAAGCTGGGGATAGACAGATAAATAGATACAATGATGATCAGTAAAGTAGAATTTTACAACAACAACACTGTAAATTAACATCCCATTTTGTTCCAAGAACGGGGAAATAAGAGCAATGGTTTACAAAATCAACATTGGAACATGCAGTCTAGAAACAACCAAAACAATCAAAATGCAGGTTCAACAAGAACTTTGAAAACACTTCCAAAATAAAATCTTGACATCAAAATAGAATATAGGACCACCTCCCTAAGTTGATGACACTACACACAAACTATAAAACTAGGTAGAAATGAAATCTCCACAGCACACTATATCATGCACAAATTGAATAGATAAAATGACTTACACAGAAATTACACTCTGCTAAAAACATTCTAGATGTCATCATTGTGCTCCAGATAAACATAACATAACAAATCCAAAAAAATAATCATCCACAACAAAATTATGAAAAGCAAGCCCGCAATCCAGTTCACTCAAATTTCCGAACTTTACAACAGACATGAAAAAAATTTCCACAGCAAGTACCCATAGTAGTGATCTTGTGCTCAAAGCGTTTGATCACAGGAGTAGCAGTTTTGATCTAAGCCCTACGACTGACAAGTGATCTCCAGGCAACACCATGACTCCACTTAGGAACAACATAATGAACAAGTAATACAGTGACTTCACTTAATAAAAAAAGTTACGGTTGCCGGCGATAATGGAGGTAACTAGCCTAGGTTTTTTGCCCAAAGAAAGGTGGAGTATTTTCTTTCTTCTAGAGAGATTTTTCCAAATCAACTCCAAGAAATTTGTCAAGGCTTCCAAAATTTTTCTTTCTTCTAGAAACTCACAGCTGGAATTCCGGTGGTAAAGGAAGTGAAAGGCAGTACTAGTTTGGTTGTCCAGAGGTGGTGATTTTCGGGTTGGCAATGGCATGAAGAAATTAATCCTCTCGACAACTGGAAAAATCTCTGCAAATGTCATTACATCAACATCAATAATGAGGGACAGAACCAGCTTGGCTTCAGCCACTGTAGAGCCAATGCCAAAGGTTGCTTAATACGATATCGTTTTGTCCTATATTTATAACATGCAGCGTGGCTTCTCCTCAACCGTAAGTGTTGGGGATATGCTCTAGAGTCAATTTGTACTTATACTATTGTCATTATGTTTTATATAATAATATGAGGCTTTCCTTTTCATGAATAGTGAGTTTTGTTTTGTGGTCATCAAGTACGTGACTTGATAGTAAAACCCTACAATGAATACAATGACTATTCTAAAACTGTCCCTGATCGATTATTATTATTGGAATAATAATAAATTAAGATTAGTATGTTTGTGACTTAATGGCTATGTTTTACTGGCCATGTATATTTGTGATATCGAGTCAAGACATAAATAAATGTTAGAATTGGACATGACCCACTGTGAGAGTACTTCATGGAATGTGTCATAAGTACTTTCTAGCCATAATAATATTGAAAGTCCTTCGACCTAAATTCATCATAGTTTCCTACTTGATAAATTCTATATTTTGACATTGTCTAAAGTTGTCTTTAACCAGATAATAAATTAGACTACTGTTGGATATAGAATAAATCAAGGAGAGGAATATGATTGATTGTGAAGGAATTTGTCCCTCTCAATTATGGGAGAGATATCCATGGGCCCCTTGATAAGTTAGACTGTTAAAAATGCATGGTCGTGCTCAAATATATCAATCTATGATATTGATATCATTTGTTTGAACAGTCTACTATGAAATCAAGAAATAATTGATTAAGCTTAATAAGGATGACATGCTCCGTGCCTTATGCTTAATCTAGATATCGTGTGACAAAAGGACTAAATATAAAATTATGGTTTGGTTCAAAGAGATCACCGATCTTCATTTAACCTGGATAGTTATAATGTTTTGCTAGAAACCGCTTATAACTTGTGGGCCATTTAAATATGATTTAGGCACACTGCCAGTGTTAAATGAACCTATAGGGTTACACAATAAACGAACTTGTTAGGTTATTTTTCTGGTGACCAGATTCGATGAATCTGGAAATATGTCCACATTCGATGTATCTGGATGATATCCAGATTATAAGAATCTGACTCGGTAAATTAATTAGTTAAATTACCGAGATAATGACAGAATCTTATCATATCAGTTTTAATTTAATTTGAATTTAAATTAGAATATGATAAGATATTATTAGGGTTGGACTCTAAGAGGTTCGGGGGTTTTTAAGAAAACCCTAGCCGTCTTTTCAAGAGTCTAATTTTTCAGTTGAGAACATTCGTGCCATTCTCTACCAAAAGAGAAAGAAAAAAAAAACCTCTCAAACCCTAGGTGCTAGCACTCCCTGGGTATCGAGTGAGTTCGCGGTGTGTATCCAATAGAGGACGTTCGCATACTGCAACGTCTGGTGATTGTTTGGTTAAACGTACAACAGCGCAATCAGAATCGAAGGATTTCGAATACAGCAACCAGAGGTAATTCTTAAACCTTAGATTTTCTTAATCATTTACTTGGGTCCTTGGGAGGGATTCGTGGATGTTTTCCGCGTTTAGGAGTCTACGAATTCTAACAACAAGATCTACTGTTAGCAGATCCTGGCCATAAAATGATCGTGCAATTTCCATACTAAAATTGCACAGCCTTGGATCCATTTTTGATGCACCTGAAAAATGAGTTTTTGACCAAAAAAAAAAAAAAACTCCCTCCGTCTCAAATTATTATTAGTCTACTTTCTACTTTAATCTTTATCCTAAATTATCTGTTCCTTTAGGAAATCAAGATTTAATATTTCAAATTTACTCATATTTAATAGTATTCTATTACTCAAACATATTAAAATATAGTTAAAAACTCATTTTATAAGTTCTGATATTCATGTTCATCTTGGTAATTCTCAAAAAATATCAATAGCAATTTGGAGAGAGAATTAAATACTCATCAATATTTTTTATTCATTTTCTAACAAGAATTAAATATTCAGGAGAGAGAAGTAATTTGGAGTTATATCAAAGTTTTGAAATTTGTATATTTCTTAATATAAAGAGCGATACTTATCATTGAATTCTAAGGGTAAAAATGGAAGAGAACACTTAATTAACTAAAAAACTTACTTTTCTTAATCTCCGCGTATTCGATTAAAGTTGACAGATCATTTAGGACGGAGGGAGTAGGAGGTTTTTGAAAAGTACGTCTAGAATCGGGTACGTTTTTTAAATACTTTGAAAGGTGTCTTGCGTTCGCCAAATGAGAACGCCACTGGAACCTTGCGTCCAATAGTCATGTGCGAGGAGTGCCACCACTCTTACACCGATGTTAGGCATCTTGACGGGTTAAAAAGTAACTTGCAACGGTAAAAAAAGACACACACTATGTCTCGTGTCTAGGTGACACGAGGCCTTGTGTCTCATGTCCACCAGACACGATAACAATAAGGCTTTTTCAGAGATTCCGTCAGGAATCTCTGAGAATTCACATGGCTTCAGCAAAGTTCATAGGGAAAAATGGGTCTAGCATGTCACGAGCCAGAGATCAATGTTTCACGGACTCTCAGTTGAAGATCTATTTATACCAATGGCACATCCATTTTTCCTTTCTTCTTTGCATTCCAATTCTCTCTGTTCCTTTCTTTTTTGCCTTATTCTAATTCCAACTTCTCTATACCTTTCTTCTTTGCCTCATTCTAATTCCAACTCCTCTGTTTTCTTCAATTTTTTTTTCATTATTGCCGGAGTCTTATAGCTAGTGAGAGTTGTTGTCAAAATAGTACCGTTTTTGAATAGCTACTTCCAGAATTTTTATTTGCTAGAGCATTGCTAGAGTTCTCCATATATAACAACAAGTTTTTTTTTTTCAAGAAAAAAGAAAATGTACTTAAATTTTGTATTTTTTGAATTTTAAATTATTATAATATTGAGATTTATTGTTGAATTGTAACAAAATGCTGTATTTGAGACTTTGCTGAATTATTTACTAATAGATATATTATATATAAATAATTTGGATTTGTGTATTGAATAAAAAATTTACTATATTATTAGTTTGGTTTGTATTGTGCTGTGTTGTGATGAATATATATAAATGGCTTTGGTCTGTGATAAATAGGTATATATGAATGACTTTAATCTGCAAACAGTGGGTATAAAATGAAATAAAGTAGTCTCATAGTGAATCTCATATTTATTCTACTCTGTCATGAGAACCTATCAAAATCTTCTGGTATTTTCGTGTAAGGATTTCTTAACATTCTCTAGATTATATACAATCCTTGAATATGTGTTTTTTCTACTTTATAATTTAATTTATTTGTAATTTTTAGTATATATTCAAATAAATGTGAAAAGACAGAAGAAATAGAGCCATTACTAAAAATTAAAAGGTTTTAGCTAGGCATGTCAATACGTCGGGTCTACCCGGACTCATCCTACCCGATTACTCGTTTACACAGGTCTAGTACAATTTTTTTGTTACCTGGACCCAACTTGCCCTAATTACCCCTTTAATCTATATAATTGGGTTCGGGTATGGGTATTTAAGTTCCTTACCTTTTTACCCGTTTAATTTAAAATGTCTATTATATTATATTATATAAATATATATATATATATATATATATAATATTATATCAAATATATATTATGTTTTAACCCTACCTACTACTCCCAGACCAAACATCACACCCACACCCACACTCAATTTAAAATATTATATTTCTATAATATATCATCAGTTACACAGAGAGAAAATGAAGTAAAAAGCATATTTCAAAAGCTTCGATTTTGTTGATTTAACCATGTTTATATAGTTATATGTCTATATGTAAATATATAAACATGTAAATATATTCTTTGTGTAACTAAGTGTCATATCTTGTTGTATGTATACATGTATCTTAACTAACTAACTTGATTTGATATTGTACTATACTTATATGATAGTAACAAACTACCATATGCAAGTAACATGTCCAATTGGAACATAGGACGATACCCTGACCTGTCTCGAGAGATGACAACTCGGCCATCCAACTTCACTGCCTTAGAAGGGGTATTGAGAAAATTTGCTATCCATGTGACTAAACGATTTCATGAAGTAGATGACACGTTGGCTAAATTTGAGGAAATAATTCGAAACATAGAAAAGCAAATTTGGGTTTTTAATGGATCTAGTGATAAAGTCGCCAATGGGGTTGGAAACACAAGATTTAGCTACCATCACATTACGAGGTGGTAAAGAGCTACTCGATTCTAGCACGAAAATGGCACTATCTCAAGAAGTTGGGCCGGTGCCGGTTCCTCTTAGTGAGCCACTTGAAAAGCAAGCTAAAAATCCAGATTTTCAGCCACTAGTGCCTTACCCCCACTTAAACACAAAAAGCAAGAAAGGATGCACAATTTGATAAGTTTTTAGAAGTTTTTAAATAACTACACATAAACATCCCACTCAGTGAGGCTTTGAAACACATGCCAAAATATGCAAAGTTCCTCAAAAGCATGCTTGTTAATAAAAAGAGGTCGAAAGAATTATCCACTATAGTTTTAAATGAAGAATGCTCTACCATCTTGCAACACCAACAGAATTTGCCATGTAAAGAAAATAATCTAGGGAGTTTTTTATTACTTGTCTTGTTGGTACTCATACAATTTGTAATGCATTTGCAGACTTAGGTGCTAGCATTAATATTTTTCCAATACAAAACTTTCAAAAAGTTTGGCTTAGGTGAGCCTAAGCCTACTAGGATGAGTATTCAACTCGTGAATAGATCTATTAAATATCCTAAGGGAGCAGTCGAAGATGTATTGGTTAAAGTAGATAGATTCATATTTTCTGTGAATTTTGTTATTCATGATATGGATGAAGATTCTAAAGTTCGCTTTATTGGATTGTATGCCCTCTTATACTAGGTTTCTGATGTAAAATCGAATATTTTAATAAAAGAATTTATTTTCAGAAATTATTTGTGAATTTACTTTTTGTTTGTGCACAATTTTCGTTTGGAACAGACCCATTGTGTTTAAATAAGTGGTCCATGTGAATGGTGGTCTTTCACAGTAAGGTATGGATCACGGGTTATTTAACACATAAACATTTGTTCTTAATCTATTGATGAGACTGAGAATCTCATCATGTTTAGGCTACTATGTTATGAATTCCAAATGGGGAATGTCTTACCTTTAGCTAGTGAGTAGTCCACTCACTTCATGACATAAGCGTATTTCGAATACGTAAGATAGGACCTGTAGTAGTAGTTTCTAAAAGTACTATATGATAGAAACCTAGACTACTACTGCTACAGCGTGGACTAGTATTCTACGACTTGAGTATGAGTTGGTAGTCTGGCGAAGCTGGAAGCATATACTTTGATTTGCTATAGTTGAGGTTCTATCGTAGGACCAATATACTTGCATGTTGGGTATGTGTGACTAGTTAGTTAAGACAGACTTGTACAAGATAGTTTCTGCATTATATCGCCCTTTGTGGTTGTCCGAATGGTCTAAAATGTCCAGGGCCCTAGGAAACATGACTTGGATGTTTGCTTTAGGGTAGCTCCCTTGGAAAGCGGAAACACTCCAAGAAGTTGTGGACCATTGGAATAGAAGCCTAAGGATGGTAGATGTCATTTAGAGGGGTGTTAGTACACTTCTTCATCTCTAAATGTACGGCGATGTGTAGAGGGGTATTTTAGTCATTTCACCTATAGGTCGGAGACTTTGCTAATGCAGCATTGTCCTTGGGGTCAATATTTTCTTATGGTGATATTAGAAAATATTTAAAATGCAAAATACAGCTATTTATATAGTAGGGGTATTTTGGTCATTTTAGCAGCCAAGGCGATGTGTCTTTTTGGTCATCGGAATAGCCCGTAAGTCCTAACTAATTTTGGTTTGAGGAATTGGTCTCAGTTCAAGAGGATTTTATTTTATTTGATTTTATTCAGGATGTCTAATTTATTATTAGATTGGAATAAAATAAATAAATAAAATAAAATAGGAGTTGAGAGAAATTAATTATCTAGTTTAATTGGTTAATTAATTATTTAGGGCCTAGGTCCAGTATGAATAATTAGGAAATTAACCTGGGCTTAAACTAGGGAAAATAATTAATGTTTAATTATTTATTGGGTTATTTATATAAGCCCAAGAAATAAATAATTAAAGATTAATTATTATGGTTCATTTGGGCTCATTAATTATTTATTGGGTTGTTTATATAAACCCAGGAAATAAATAATTAATGTTTATTATTTTGGGCCTTTTGGGTTCAAGAGAAATAATAAATATTATTTCGGCCCAATAGCTTGGACCGTATGGTTTTTTCCAGATACGGTTAAGAAGAGTTTAGGGTTAAGCCAAACTTATTCTCAGGATAACATTCGGGTGTTTGAAATTTGATATCCCGGGGATATGTTTATTAGATAATGAGAGACCTAGTTTTGGCTGACTAATAAACAAGTCTTTGGTAGAAGGAAAAACCCTAACTCCCTAACACAACTAAGACTCACGTCTCTCTCTCTGAGACTCACGTCCCTCTCTCTCTTGCTCACGCCTCCTTCTTCTCTGGTTTCTTCTTGTTTCTTTGCTAATCAATAACAAGAGAACCAAGGAGATTTGAGACCGTTCTTCTTCTCCGTTGTGTTCACCGACTAGAGGATAAGCAGAGAAATATTTTGAGAGCTGAAAGGCTTGGCGTTAATGCAAACAAGGCGAAGTAGGAGGCTAGCTGGTTTTCAACCAGAAGCTTCTTCAAGTGGGCAAGGCAGAGCGATTCCCATCGTTCAATCCACTTCTACTCAACCTAGAAGGCTTAAGGAGCGTAAATGTATGATCTTCACGCTTCCGTGCGGCCTTTAAGGCTTGCATTTTTTTTCCTCTGTTTTTACCGTCACTGCATGCTTCCTCTGTTTTCCCGTCCCTCACGCTTAATCCTAGGCCGACCCTTTCTTGCTACTGCCAAAGCATTAATTGATATTCATGAAGGAAAGTTAACACTTAGGGTTAGGGATGAAGAAGTCATTATCAAAATCCAAAAAAGCATGCAACATCCTATATCTTTTGATGACTCTTGTTTAAGGATTAATATTCTCGATAAGTTTATCTTTGACTTTGTGGAAGAATCATTTGCCAATTTCTTTATAGACTTGATGGAACAATCAATTACATATTTGGAGGATTCAAATAAAGGCCGTGAGTTGGGAGAATTTGAAGAAATAAAAAAAAATAGTTTGGGAAAAATGAAGTCATCCATTGAGGAACTACCATAATTAGACCTAAAAGATCTCCTCGAGCACTTGGAATATCCATTTTTGGCTGATAAAATAAAACTACCAGTGATCATAGCAAAAGACCTTACTTGTGAACAAAAGACCAAATTGGTAAGTTTATTGGGAAAATATAGGGGAGTCATAGCATAGAAGATCACAGATATTAAGGGAATTAACTATTCCTTTTGCACTTACAAAATTTTGTTAGAAAAGGGAGCAAAGCTCGCAGTGCAACCCAAATATAGGTTGAACTCAAATATGAGCGATATGGTAAAAGGTTAGGTGATTAAACTCTTAGATTCAAGCATCATTTACCCCCATTTTTTATAGTATTTAGGTAAGTCCAATACAAGTGGTACCAAAGAAGGGAGGAATGACGATGAGCCCAAATTAAAAAAATGAGTTGATCCTAATGAGATTAGTAACCTATTGGAGTGTTTGCATTGATTATAGAAAATTGAATGAGGTAACTACGAAGGACCATTTTCCTCTCCCTTTCATTGATCAAATATTAAAAAGATTATTTGGGCATGAGTTTTATTGTTTCTTAGATAGTTTTTCCGGTTACTTTCAAATTCCATAGCACCAAAGGATAAAGAGAAGACTACTTTTACATGCCCTTTTGGTATTTTTACATATCGTCGTATGCTTTTTGGTCTTTGAAATGGTCTAAGAACTTTTCAAAGATGTATGATAGCTATCTTTGAAGGACCTATGAGAGACATCATAGAGGTATTTATGGATGATTTTTCTATTCTTGGTGATTCTTTTGACTTGTGTTTGGCCAATTTAGAAAAGGTATTTCAAAGATATGAAAAGACCAACTATTGTGAAGTATGCCCTCTTAGACTAGGTTTCTGATGTAAATATTGAATGTTTTAATAAAAGAATTTATTTTTAGAAATCGTTTGTGAATTTACTTTTTATTTTTGCACAATTTCGTTTGGAAAAGACCCATTGTGTTTAAGTAAGTGATCTATGTGAATGGTGGTTTTTTACAGTAAGGTATAAATCACGGGTTATTTAACACATAAACATTTGATGAAAATGGGAATCTCATCATGTTTAGGTTATTATGTTATGAATTCCAAATGGGGAATGGCTTACCTTTAGCTAGTGAGTAGTTCACTCACTTCATGACATAAACATATTTCAAATACGTAGAATAAGACCTGTAGTAGTGGTTTCTTAAAGTACTATTTGGTAGAAACCTAG
Source organism: Voacanga thouarsii (assembly GCA_026120185.1). Classification (NCBI taxonomy): domain Eukaryota; kingdom Viridiplantae; phylum Streptophyta; class Magnoliopsida; order Gentianales; family Apocynaceae; genus Voacanga; species Voacanga thouarsii. The sequence continues at coordinate 2,101,353 of JANUWF010001659.1, read as the reverse complement.
ACTACTACTGCTACAGCGTGGACTAGTACTCTATGACTTGAGTATGAGTTGGTGGTCTGACGAAGCTGGAAGCATGTGCTTTGATATGCTTTAGTTGAGGTTATATTGTAGAACCAATATACTTATATATTGGGTCTATGTAACTAGTTAGTTAAGACAGACTTGTACAAGATATGTTCTACATAATATCGTCACTTGTGGTTGTCTGAATGATCTAAATGTTCAGGGTCCTGGGAAACATGAATTGGATGTTTGCTTTAGGGTAGCTCCCTTGGAAAGCGGATACACTCTAAGAAGTCATGGATCATTAGATTAGAAGCCTAAGGATGGTAGATGTCATTTAGAGAGGTGTTAGTACACTTTTTCCTCTCTAAATGCACATCGATGTGTAGAGGGGTATTTTAGTTAATTCACCTATAGGTCGGAGACTTTGCTAACGCAACATTTCTTGGGGTCAATATTTCCTTATGGTGATACTAGGAAATATTTAAAATGCAAAATACAACTATTTATATAGCAGGGATATTTTGGTCATTTTAGTAGCCAAGGCGATGTGTCTTTTTGGTCCTCGGAATAGCTCGTAAGTCCTAATTAATTTTGGGTTGAGGAATTGGTCCCAGTTAAAGAGGATTTTATTTTATTCAAGAAGTCTAATTTATTATTAGATTGGAATAAAAATAAATGAAAAGAAGTTGAGAGAAATTTATTATCTAGTTTAATTAGTTAATTAATTATTCAGGGCCAAGGTCCTGTTTGAATAATTAGAAAATTAACCTGGGCTTAAACTAGATGGAAAAAGGTTTATTTAATTATTTATTAGGTTATTTCTATAAGCCTAAGAAATAAATAATTAATGTTTAATTATTTTTAGTTCATTTGGGCTCATTAATTATTTATTAGGTTATTTCTATGAGCCCAGAAAATAAATAATTAATGTTTATTATTTTGGGCTCTTTGGGTCCAAGAAAAATAATAAATATTATTTTGGCTTAATAGCCTGGACCATAGGGTTTTTCTAGATACGGTTCAGAAGAGTTTAAGGTTAAGCCAAACTCACTCTGTTGATCATATCCGGGTATTTGAAATATCACATGCAGGGGATATTGTGATTAGATATTAGATACCTTGGATTTTGGCTAGAGAGTCTCACATCTTTGGAAAAAAAAGGGAAAAACCTTCTGTTGTTAAAACTCTCTCTCTCTCTCTTTCTCGTGACTTCTCTCTTCTTCTTTGTTCTTGGTATTTGCTAATCAATAGCAAGATAATCAAGAAAATTGAGACTACTCCTCCTTGCCTTTTGTTTCACCGACAAGGATTGAGGCAGTGGAATATTCCGAGACCCGGAAAGCTTTGGCGTTCATGCAAACAAGGCGAAGTAGAAGGTTAGCGGGATTTCAACTGGAAGCTTCATCAAGTAGGCAAGAAGGAGCTATCCTTGTGGTTCAATCGACCCTTTCACAACCAAAGAGGTTTAAGGCACATAGAGGTATGGATTAAATGCTTCCATGCTGTTGTTCTTCGTTGTTTTTTTCCCTCTATTTTTCATTTCCCGCACTGCATGCACTCTCTGTTTTTTTTCAAACTACACCAACCTCATGCTTAATTAGGAAAAATGTCACTTCATGGTGCAAGAAGGTATTGTATTAGGACACAAGATTTCAAGGAAAGGTATTAAGGTCGATAGAGTAAAGATTGAGGTAATTGAGAAACTTTCTCCTCTAACTTTAGTGAAGACTATCCGAAGCTTTCGTGGTCATGCAGGTTTTTATAGGAGGTTTATCCTAGATTTCTCAAAATTTTCTAAACCTCTTACTTCTCTACTTGAAAAAGATGCCGTTTTTTAATTTGATGATAAATGTCTTAATGCTTTTAATGTTCTTAAAAAAGAAATTGATCAACTCTCCTATTTCAATTGCACCAGATTGGTCTCTTCCTTTTAAATTAATGTGTGATGGAAGTGATTCTGTAGTAGGCACGATGCTTGGACAAATGAGGAATAAGCACTTTCAACCAATCTACTATGCAAGCAAAACTATTATGGCAACACAAGAGAACTACACCACAACGGAGAAAGAATTTCTTGCAATAACGTTTGCTTTTGATAAATTTCATTCTTATCTTGTTTTGTCAATAGTTATTGTGTATACGGACCATTCTGCCCTTAAATACCTATTAACCAAGCATGATTCCTAACTAAGATTGATAAGACGGGTTTTATTGTTGTAGGAATTCAACTTGAAGATTAGGGATAAAAAGAAAGTAGAAAACTTGGCTGTAGATCACTTATCTAGGTTGGAAAATCCCAACATAGAACCATTGGCTGAAGAGGGCATCAATGACACCTTCCTAGATGAACAACTTCTACTTGTTGATGGTGAGATTTCTCAAACTTCTTAGTTTGTGGATTTTGCTAATTACTTGGTTGTAGGAATTATTCCTGAAAATTTCACGGTATAGCAAGAGAAGAAATTCCTCTTTGAATTAAAGCATTACTTTTGGAAAGATCCTTACTTGTTCAAGTATTACGTGTATCAAATAATTCGGAGACATGTGGATTCCGTGGAAAGTGCAAACATCTTGAAACATTGTTATGAAAGACCTGTGGGAGGCCACTACTAAGCTAACAACACTGCAAGAAAGGTGCTTGAGTTCGGATTTTATTAGCCAACAATCTTTAAGGACTCTCATAAGTTTGTTCAAAATTGTGATAGGTGCTAATGTACAGGTAACATTTCTAATTCTAATGAGATGCCATTGCAAAATTTTCAAACTTGTGAAACTTTTAATTGTTGGGGGATTAATTTTATGGGTCCTTTTTGTTAGGAATCCTTGTCATGCAAATACAAATTGCGCATCGGAATAAAACCAAGAATTTCCACTGAGGATCTCATTTGTGCATAAAAAGGATTGAACGACAAAAAATAATGGAAAAACAAGAAGAGTAATATACCTTATTTGTGCAACACTATAAAACAAAATTTTCAATCAGATACTGAGGTGAGATCCAGAATCCGATAGCAACCTTTTGAGAACTGTTTCTCAATGTAGATGGTTCAACACTGCGTGGATGTCTTGCTGCTTCAATCTCTGTGTGAGATTGACTTTGATAGTATCCATACGAGGTATGTTCTCAAGAAAGCCAAAAATTCTCTGCTAGGAGAATTTCTTGGCGGCTAGGGTAACAACCGGAGAAGAGAAGAAATGAGTCGTGTGTATCAAAAATTAGAGAGAACAATTTTCTCTGTGTGTTTTAAAATAAAATAACCACGGCTTATTCTATGAAAAAATCCCAGAAAAAAAACTGATAACACGTTTCGTGAATTCTAAAATAATTAGAATTCTTTAATTGTAATTGGAACCTATAAGTTATTGCAATTACAATTTGGCCTAAAAATTATAACTAATTATAATTTGGTCCAAATAACTTCTACTGCTCACAATTAACCCTACAATGTTATCAAATAATATCTCAAATGCATAACCCTCTATTGTGTGTGACCTATTAGGTTTCCTAATCTATTGGTAGCAAAATATGAATTAATCCAAACGTCTTTGAGATTAATAATTCTTAATAATTTAGAATTAACATATTAATTCTAATCAGGATTAGTTTATTAATTCATCAATTAATAAATTCATACTCAGCAGATTATGAGCGGTATCTATTAACACATCATGACCACCCAATAGTTCAGGAAGTCAAGTGGCTTGACATGAACCCTTCAATAATAGACTATAGTGTAATAAACTCATTTCACCATATAATATCTCATTCGATTTGGAGTACGAAATTAGTGTCAACTCCCCCCAGAATATAAATTAATTCTGGCCCGAATATATTCATACTTGTACTGGAAACCTACTACTCTATATGTGTACCAATTGGAACTATTTCCAATACACAATCACCTTGGCCAAGGATTTCTAGAGTAGTAATTCCTACAAGTGGCCATGGGATATTCGCCCCTACTATTAGGAGTGGTGAATCCTTTATTGACTCTCTCAACTACTTTTATTTACCTCATATTGTACCCAATATCCATTCCATAGGCAGCTCTCGATCTGGCTCTAAAGATTGGAATCAAAATACAATACTCAGCAACCAAAGTACTTTGGAGATCTCAAGTCTAAGGATATTTGCACGTTTGCTATAATGATATTCTATCACTAACACTAAATAGTTATTCATGTGATTATCTTAAAGCCAGGTCATCCAATGTACTTGTTCTATTAACAAGCATGCAAGTGTTAGCTCTGAGTATCACAATACTCACAGATGTGAGAACCACTGCCTGATCAAATCAAGAAGTCTAACACGTGCTAGTCTTAGCACATTAATGATGTCCTATCTTATTAATACTATGACTAGGGATATTTTAAGTACGAACACTATCTAGTGTAGTAGTAACCCCACATCATAATCTCTATCATAATTTTTTTAACAAATTGTTGCACTTGGGACTTTATCTAATAGTTATTTTACACGAAAGCATAAATAAAATAAACTAAAAGATAAAGAATGTCTTGTTTTATTTAATAATGCATAATATACAGAATACATATGATTACCTCTAGGGCATAACACTAACACTTTTCCTAATACTTTGGGTAACAAATACATCTTGGTTGAGATTGAATATTTGTCTAGGTGGTTAAAGCACAAGCCTTGCCCACTAATGAGGCTCGGGTTGTAGTCAAATTTCTTTAAAAAGCTTTCACCTGTTTTGGTGTACTTAAGGTACTCATTAGTGATAGGGAAACACTTTTTTGCAATGCCTAATTGCACGATGTTCTCAAATATTTAGGTGTTATTTATAAGTTTGTTACTCCTTATCATCCCTAAACAAGTTCCTAAGTTGAGGTGGTAAATCGAGAGTCAAAAAGAATTTTGAAAAAAATGGTTAATCATACAAGGAAGGATTGGAGTTTGAAATTAGATGATATTCTTTAGGCTTATAGAACTGATTTCAAAACTCCTATTGGTACAACCCCTTATCGATTAGTGTATGGGAAGTCATATCATCTATCAGTAGAAGTTGAACATAGGGCTCATTAGGCAATTAAACTTATCAATTCTAATCTTCACCTTGTAGGACAATAGAGATTGCTTCAAGTAAATGAGTTGGAGGAGTGGCGTAATGATGCTTACCATAATTCTTGGATTTACAAGGATAAGATGAAATGTTGGCATGATAGGCATATTCGTTCTCCTCAAGAGTTCAAAGAAGGGGATAAGGTGTTATTATATAACTTTAGGCTCAGACTTTTTCCTGTTCAGTTGAAGTCAAGGTGGTCAGGGCCATATGAGATATATCAAGATTGTTTGTTTGGGGTTATTGATGTTTTTCACCCAACTAAGGGGATCTTTAAGGTAAATAGAAGTTGAGTTAAACCATATTTAGGTGAAGAACTTAGCACTTTAGAGCATCTTGATGTTACCCTCTTTGATTAGTGATTTTCCTTTTGCACTTTTCACTCCTTTTTCTTTGAATTATCTTATTTTTATTTTTATTTTCTTTTCCTTTTCTAGCTTTATGTTTTTTGGTTTTACTTCTCTTATGTTTTATCTAGGTGCAGTCGTCCAATGACTCATTGTGATGGATTCTCATGTGTTGGAGCTACTCCGTAATGGAAGTATTTTTTTTTCTCTATTCCTCCCTTTTATTTATTTTGATCCGTTGGCTTTATTTTCTTTGCTATATTTTTTGCCATTGAAGTGAATGTCCAGTTTAAGTGTGTGTAGGTGGGGGGGAGGGGAAGGGAGGGGGAGTTTAGCATTGAAGATATTTTCCATACATTTTTGGTTGAAAGATTTTGGAAATTCTTCACATTTTTTGTGATTTTCATTACTTTAGCAAGGTTGTAGTTATCTATCTTACTTGAATATGAATTTTGTCATTCATTTAGTGGATTTTTATTGATAATGAATTAGTTTATTGGATGGGATATGTTAGGACTTGAGAATTTGGGTTAATCTTGTTTATGCATTAGTGTTTGAGTATTATTTGACTCATTTAGTTTGAATATGGATAATATGATGAACATGGGGGAAGTTGTTGGCTAACTCTTGTATTATGAGTTCAAACTTTATTTAACTTTAAGTTATGATACAAAATCTTTGAGTGGAAAGATTGAGTGAAAAAAAAAAATAAAAACTGATTGTAAGTTGAAAAATGAGAACAATGAGTTGAAAAAAAAATTATTTCCTCTTTGAATGTGAGAAAGCACTTTTTGCTTGATTATGGGAGCCAATACAGATAGTGAAGAGAAATTCACTTTCTTGAGGCTATTAATTCCCGAAAACAAAAGGAAGAAATAAAAGTGTTGAAAAAATGATGAGTGATGACTATAAGGGGGCCAATACGGTGAGTGAAAAGAAATCCATTCACTTAAGGCTATCAATTCCCTAAGATATTGAAAAAAAGTTAAGAGAAAAAAAATGGAATGTTTTTCCTAAATCATGACTTGAGTTGGGCAATTTTTAGATTTATAATGCTTGAGTTGGTAGGTAGCTTGACTTGTATGATTTATATTATCTGCGTTTTTGCTTGAAGGGTGAAATAATTTTCTTAGACTTAAGTATAAACTTGTTTAATTTGACTTCAAGAGTCTTGTTATGTCTTATCAAGTGCTTTAATTTGCAATTATTTTCAAAGGCTTAAATGAATGGCAAAGTTGTATCTAAAGCTTGAATCAAGGATATAAGCCTTGTTGTGATCAAAATTTTGGAACAATAAAAGCTTGTGTTTTCTTATTATTTTCTTCTTGACTTAAGTATTTTGCTTGAGGACAAGTAAAGACTCAAATGTGGGAGAATGTGATGAGGGCTAAAATCATCAATAATTTTCTAGTTATTTGAAGCTAATTTGAGATGATTTTGATGATTTTAGCCTCAAATATACTGGAAGATCGAGAGATTGGCGTTCACCTACAAGTAAAGATGGAGTAGGAGACTTGCAGGAATCGCATCAGAGGCTTCCATTAGCATACCTACCCTGGTAGTACACGTTCCAGTCCAGCCAACTCTTAGAACGAGGAAAAGAGGTAAATTTTTTTTTAACCTCAGAGTCCAAACAGAGCACAACCGGCGCTGGCTAAGGCTGCCGGAGCCAGCTCCGATCCTGTTCGGGAATCCCCTATTTTTGTTTTTTTCTAGTTTTTGATCTATGCTTCTGCTGCGTGCCTTGTGTTTTCCGCTTCCTATGCCTTCAATTGGTATCCGAAAATGAAGGTTTTGTGAAAATATAGGGAGCATGCATGTAGATGAATAAAATTGGACACATATGTGTGATTAAAATTGTGATCCTTCACTGTTTTTGGTATGGATAGATTCTCTATTAAACCTCGCAGGTGGAAGTATAGGGATATGTAATTTACTACTTTTCTTAGTAAATCGTGTAAGCCCAATGTTTATGGGTATATGCAATTGTTGGTTTCGGTTGATTTCATTGTATTTGGTTTGAAATCGGAGAGCCATCGAAGTCGGAAGCTGTGCAAAAAAAAAAAAAAAAAAAAACCACAGGATCAGGCGTCTAGATTGGAACTAGCACCAGCTTGGGGTGTTGGAACCGGTGCTAGCTTGGGTCTAGAAGGCCCTGGTTCTGTGCGGCGGGTGTAGTGGACCACAGTGCAGATGGGTGCATGATCCAGTGTGGCGAATGCAGTGAACCAAGGAAATTTTTTTTTTAATTTTTCATTGTAATTTTTCTTGAATTTTCTTTTAGTTTTGGAGTCTATACCAGGTGAAGTTAATATTTTTCAATAGTAAATATTCGTGGAATATTTTTGCATGAAAAATATTAGTAAGGGATTTTAGGATTAAACAAGACCATTAATTAATTAATTAATGTGTTTAATTCTATTATTTGGGCACTTAGGTTTAAAAATAGAAGAGCATGAAAACGTCTACTATTTTCTAACATGCTATTTATTTTTGTACCTATGTGCACGTTTTCTCAAAGACCAAAATCTTTGGATTTTCTATTTTAACCTTACAAAAATATCTAAATCTAATATATTTTCTATGTTAAGGATTAAATCCTTTGAGAAAATATCTAAGGATTAATTTTTGTTCAAGATAAAATAACCATTTAATTTGTAGAAAAAATGTTTTCCTTGTCAAAAACATTTGAGACCAAAGTCTCTAGAAAGTTTTAATTGGAAAATTTTTGAAATTATTAAGTTTTTAACTTAAATAAAATTAGTCCATGGGAAAAAACTCTCAAAGGAAATAAAGCCTTGACATAGAGATTTTTATGGACTTAGACATTTTATTTTTGAGTTGAGGGAAAAACTTAATGGAAACTTTCAAAATGATATTTTTTAGAAAATCCTTGTTTTAAAAGACTAAGTGGGAGAAGGGTTCCAACGGCCCTACGGCTTCCATCACGATTCTCATTAGAGATTGTGGGTCCCCTTGTGTCACCCTGGGAGTGAACCCATATAGGATGGGGATACCACAAGGATCTAGATCTAATGGAGGGATGTAATTAATAACCTGAGGCACGTACTATGATCGGTCAGCCCCTCATTGGAGGTCATAGTGTGAGGTATGTCCATAGGAAATGAGAGGAAACGGCCATCTCCTCGATGGAGTTATCTTTTAGATCATTACCTAGAAGGGAAATTAATTTGTGGTGGTTAACACACTTAGCTTAGGAAACTGTTAATCTTCCCAAGAAGCTACGTCAGTTTTCCTAAGAGCTAAATTGATTATTATCAGTTTTGATAATAAGGATAAAGTGCACATATTTATTTTGTTTTCACAAACTGAATCTTTTTTCTTTTATTTTTTGATATTTCAGTAATGGTGGGAGGTTCTTTTAGTCCATTGGCTGTTATTCTCAGGGAGAATAAGATAATAGGACCAAACTATGTGGACTAGAAGAGGAACCTGTATATAATACTTACAACAGAAGAGTATAAGTATGTCATTTACGAAACCTGCCCTGTTATCGGGGAGGGTTCCACCACCGAGGAGCTTGAGGCTAAGAAGGTATGGAAGAAGGTCGACGAGATGGCTCGTTGTTATATGTTGGCCTCCATGTCAATGTGCTCTAATCTAAACATGAGCACATGACCACTGAGTATGACATAACCCAATCATTAGCCACGATGTTCGCGGATAAGAGTCAAACCATTATTAACACTAAGATGGTTGAGGGAGCATCAGTCAGAGAGCATATACTCAAGATTATTGCTGTTTTCAAGGAGGCAGAAATCTTAGGGGCTGCATTGACTTCGAGAGCCAAATGGATATGGTTCTTGAATCTCTACCGGGTTCCTTTACTCAATTTAAGTTGAACTATAACATGAACAAGTTAAACATGGGTTTGACTGAGTTGATGAAGGAGCTCTAGATGGTAGAGAAGGTCATGAAGCCACGATCTAAGGCTATGATTGCTAAGGCTTCATCTTCTAGAACTGGGCCCAAGCCCAGAAAGTTCAAGAAAAAGAAGAGGAATGCAGAGGGCTAGGCCAAGACCCAGCCCAAAGACAAACCCAATGGCAAGTGCTTCAAGTGTGGACTGAAAGGATACTGGAAAAAGGAGTGTCCAGATCTTCAAGCCAAGAAAAACCCCACAGGTAATGTTTTCTATCTAGAGTCTATATCAATGGTTGGATTAACTTCCACTTGGATTATTGATTCAGGAGCTACTGATCACATCTGTAACTCCTTACAGGGGTTTAGAAAGATTAGAAGACTCCAGAAGGGCGAACATAGACTACGTGTGGGAAATGGAGCATAAGTTTAGGCCCTTGTAGTGGGAGAGTTGGATCTTGTTTTTCATTGTAATAGAATAATGGTTTTGAAGATATTTTATATGTACATGGATTTTGACAGAATTTAATTTCGGTTGCGAAACTAATAAATCAAAGATATTCTGTATTTTTCCATTTTGGAATTTCTATCAGTAGAGATGGAGAAATTTTATGTACTGGGCACATGTATGGGAATTTATTTTTCTTAAACCCTATTAACAATCAATTAAATAACGCTCAATTTGAACCTTTAACAAAGAAGAGGAAGACCAATATCAATGACTCTTATCTTTGGCATATAAGGTTGGTTCATATCAACTCAACTAGGATTTAGAGGTTGATCCATGATGGGCCCCTAAGCTCATTGAGATTGGAAAATTGGCCTTAGTATGAGTTCTGCCTGATGGGAAAGATGACCAAAAGGTCATTTGCCCCTAAGGCGGATAGAGCCAAGGAGGCATTGAGTTTTGTTCACACTGATGTGTATGGTCCCCAGTTTATACAAGCTAAAGGAGGTTTTGAGTACTTCATCATTTTCATGAATGATTGTACAAGGTTTATTTACGTTTACCTGATGAGACGCATGTCTGACTCTTTTGACAAGTTCAAAGAGTTTAAGGCTGAAGTGGAGCGTTGGACAAGTAAATTGATCAAGACCTTACGATCGAATCGTGGTGGAGAGTACCTCCTTAGTGAATTCAAGGACTACATGGTACATCATGGGATAGTATCCTAGCTCTCTGTGCCGGGGACACCCCAGCAGAATGGAGTAGCTGAGAGAAGGAACAGAACATTAATGGAAATGGTTAGAAGCATGATGTCACATGCTACTTTTCCAGTGTCTTTTTGGGGATATGCCCTGGAAACAGCGACATATATTCTAAACTTGGTGCCTTCCAAGTCAGTACCTAGGACTCCCTATGAGATGTGGACTGGGTGTAAGCTAAGTCTGAATCATCTCAGGATATGGGGTTGTTCAACTTATGTACTGGTCAAGGGAGACAAGTTGGAACCAAGATCAGAATTATCCAAAAGGGACAAAGGGTGGTTACTTTTATCATCCTAAGGAGCAGAAGGTACTGGTTAGTACTAATATTAGATACTTAGAGGATGATCAAACTACTTCCATGAAAGGTTCAACTAGGTTGGAACTGGAGGAGAAGTTATCTTCGGAAGCAACTTCTTCTGACCCGGCTGTGGAACAAAAAGAGGCACAGCCTCAAGAGCCTGTACATATGGAGTCTCGTCGTAGTAGGAGAGTGTCTAGGGTTCCAGAGAGGTGGACTGGAGAAGCTTTCGAGCTAGTTTCTGACCATTAGGAACAAGACCCCACTAGATACGAGGAGGCTATTATTGATGCCGATGCAAATCTGTGGTATGAAGCAATGAAAGCCGAGATTGAGTCTATGTATCTCAATCAGGTTTGGAATCTTGTAGCTTCACCTGAAGGGATAAAACCTATAGGGTGTAAGTGGGTATACAAGAGAAAGAGGGGAGTAGATGGGAAAGTGAAAACTTTCAATGCTAAGCTTGTGGCGAAATGGTATACTCAGAAAGAGGGAATCGATTATGAGGAAACCTTTTCCCCGGTAGCTATGCTTAAGTCCATTTGTATCCTCCTTGCTATCGCATGTCATTATGACTACGAAATATGGCAAATGGATGTCAAGACGACATTTTTAAATGGCTATCTTAGTGAAGATATCTATATGTCCCAACCGGAAGGCTTTGTTGCTAAAGGCCAAAAGCATATGGTTTGCAAGCTTAAGAAGTCTATTTATGAACTTAAGCAGGCATTGAGAGCATAGAACATTCGTTTTGACGAAATTGTAAAGTCTTATGGTTTTATTCAAAATGAGGATGAACCATGCGTGTACAGGAAACTTGAAGGCATTAATGTGGTTTTTCTTGTCTTGTATGTAGATGACATTCTACTCATTGGAAATGATGTAGGGTCATTATCATCTACAAATGTTTGGTTGTCTAGTCAATTTAGTATGAAGGACTTGGGAGAAGCCAGCTACATTCTCGAGATTAGGCTTCTTAGAAATAGGAAGCAGAGAATGTTAGGGTTATCCCAAGCAACATACATTGACAAGATGCTGGCCAAGTACAGCATGGACTCATGCAAGGGAGCTCTAATCCCTTGCAGACATGGGTTGTCATTTTCTTTGAAGGACTGTCCTAAGTCTCAAGAAGAAAAGGACAGGATGAGTAGGATTCCCTATGCTTCGGCTGTGGGAAGTCTCATGTACACCATGCTATGTACTAGGCCAGATATCTGCTTTGCCATAGGCTTGGTTAGCAGATATCAGTCAAATCTTGGGAAGGTTCATTGGCAAGCTATAAAGCATATACTCAAGTACCTTAAGGGAACGAGAGATTATATGCTGGTTTACAGGGCTGATGACTTGGTTTCTACAGGATACACAGACTCAGACTTCCAGACGGATAAGAATGAGAGAAAATCCACTAGTGGATATATCTTCACCTTGTTTGGAGGAGTTATTTCATGGAGGAGTATTAAGCAATCTTGCATTGCTGGTTCAATTATGGAAGCTGAGTATGTGGCAGCTTTGGAGGCATCCAAGGAAGCGGTTTGGCTTCGAAAGTTCCTTTCAGATCTTGGAGTCGTGCCACAAATGGATAGGCCAATTGTGATGTATTGCGACAACACTGAAGTAGTATCACAATCCAAAGAACCTCAGAACCACAAGAAGGGGAAGCACATCGAGAGGAAGTACCACCTGATTCGGGATTTCATCCAAAGACGGGAAGTCATGGTGGAACAAATTGCCTCCGAGAACAATCTAGCAAATTCATTCACCAAGCCTTTGGTTAAGAGAGTCTTCAAGAGACACGTAGATGCTATAAGGGTGGGCACCTACGAGCTTACTTAGTCTTAGAGTGCAAGTGGGAGATTGTTGGGATGTATGCCCTTTTAGACTAGGTTTCTGATGTAAAAATTGAATGTTTTAATAAAATAATTTATTTTTAGAAATTATTTGGGAATTTACAATTTTATTTATGCACAATTATGTTTGGAAAAGACCCATTGTGTTTAAGTAAGTGGTCCATGTGAATGGAGGTCTTTCACAGTAAGGTATGGATCACGAGTTACTTAACACATAAACATTCGTTCTTAACCGACTGATGAGAATGGAAATCTCATCATGTCTAGGTTATTATGTTGTGAATTCTAAATGGGGAATGGCTTACCTTTAGCCAGTGAGTAGTCCACTCACTTCATGACATAAGAGTATTTCGAATACGTAGAACATGACCTGTAGTAGTGGTTTCTAAAAGTACTATATGATAGAAACCTAGATTACTACCGTTACAGTGTGGACTAGTATTCTACGACTTGAGTATGAGTTGGTAGTCTGACGAATCTGGAAGCATATACTTTGATATGCTATAGTTGAGGTTCTATCGAAGGGCTAATATACTTGCATGTAGGGTATGTGTGACTAGTTAGTTAAGACAAACTTGTACAGGATAGTTTTTATACTATATCGCCCTTTGTGGTTGTCTGAATGATCTAAATATCCAAGGTCATAGGAAACATGACTTGGATGTTTGCTTTAGGGTAGCTCCCTTGGAAAGCGGAAACAATCCAGGAAGTCGTAGATCATTGGACTAGAGGCCTAAGGATGTTAGATGTTATTTATGTGAAACCTCAGTCGAAACCAACCTTAGAGTAAGGGGGTTGGGATGCATATCATATTTTATTGCATGTTTAAATATTTTTTTATATGATTTTATGTGCTTTGGATTGGTGTTTTATAGTCTCGAGGGCTTAATTATGTTTATTGAGTAAGAAGGGCAAAATGGTAATTTTTGCTTGAGGTGAAAATAAGGAGATAGTTTGAGGATTAAATAGGAAAAATATTTTAGAGAGAAAATAAGAACAAGAGTTGTTGTGGTTTAGTGGTTAGAGCTTTGGAATTAATTCTTGAGGTCTTGGGTTCAAATTCCATCATTGGAGCTCTAGCATGATTAAATTTTATTTTTGCTTGGGAAGGTTAGATTTTCATCCTTGAGTGCTCTAGAGAAGGGTAAAGGTGATGTCCTAGGGAAGACATGATAGGAGTACCCTAATCCTACTCTTGTACCCTACACAAATTCCTAAGGGAATTCATACCCTTCTTGATCCTTAGTTTTTCTTACTTCTCAATTTCTTAAGTTGTGCAATTTATTCAAGCCAATTTCATTCCAAAAAAAATTCCAGCAAAGTGTTGTAGCTTTGAAGGTTCAAAATGTCTGAGTGTAAGACATCTTATGGACCGAAAATGTGTAGGAGTTGGGGAAGGTTTCCAAGAGAATTAATCTCCATAGTGAACCTTCAAAACTCCACTCTAGCTATGTTCATTTTCCTTCATGAAGTAATCTGGAATTTTTCCAGCTTCTTGTGTATTCAAAGTGTCGAAAAATTCAGCCATCATTCCCTCCCAAATTCTGCCAGAAAATAGTCCTCTTGACCAGTTTGAAACCTGAAATTTTCTAGCCAAATTCAGACTGCACAAATGCTGTGCAAAACCAGAAAATTTTCTGGGCAAATTCGCAGCTTTGGTAAGCTTAAACCAAGCTGTTTTCTTCCAGTTTTCATCCAGCACCTTAGCCACATTTTTCCTCCATAAAGAAGGCTAGAAACTAGCCTTGAAAGACCTCTGAAGTCTCCTTCAAACCCTCTGCAAACTGACTGGAAAAATGGCAGCAAAAGCTGCCCAGAAAATTCCAGCACTTGCAAAATCCTGTGCAAAATTTTTCCAGCCTTGCTTCATCTTCAGCCATGTCCGAAAACTTCCTCATCTTTCTATCCAAACTTCTCTTGAGTAGCCTTGAACTGAACTCTGTTGTCTTCCCCAGCCTACTGCTCGAAAAACCCAGTCATGGCTGCCCCTAAAATATCTCCAACAATTACTCCAATCATGCCTTGATTGAAGACCAAAATTCCAGCAATCCTAATTTAGCAAACTTCCATAAAATGTCCCCTAAACAACCAGACATTTCCTTCACCATTGTACTCCCTCTTTTCTGCCACCATTAAGCTTCTTCAACCAGCTTTCATCCAACAGAATCCCTAGTTTTCAGTCGGCCATTACAGCTTCCAAAAAAGCTCTCCCTTGATCAAAGATATTCCTGCCATATTTTGTTTTCAAATTTGATTCCCAAAATTATTCTTTTAGGATTTCAAACAACCACCCTTTCCTTTTCCTCCCAAACCAGAAATTCAATTGCCCAAAACCTCTCAAACAATTCGACACTCCTTCCTACACAGAATTTCAGCAGCTTCAAATCAAAATTTCTCCATTCTCTTCAACCTTCAAGCACACATAGAACACCAAGAACACCTACTCACTTCTCTTGCCTAATACCACTCCAAACCACTTCAATCTTCTTCAGAAAAATTCCAGATTTCATCTACTCACTACTGTGAATCCATTCATATCACTTTTAACATCAAACTCCAAAATCCAACTCTCTCTTTTTGATAAAAAATCAGTATTTTTGTGAAGGCTCAAGAACACCTTCAAGATAAATTTGTTCAATCAACTTCATCTTCGCTAATCTTCAATCTCTAATAGATATATATATATATATATGTGTGTGTGTAAGCATGCTAATGGATTCTCTTCTTCTCTTCTCTCTCTCTCTCTCTCTCTCTCTCTCTCTCTTGGCCGAATATCCTCTCCCTCTTGGCTGAATGATTTCTTCACCAATGGCCATGCTTTCTTCATCTCCATTGGACGAATCTAGTCTCCTAGGAGTTGAGATCCATTCGAAACTCCTCCAAGGTACTCATCAATCAAGTAAGCTTTTTCAACCCTCCTTTTAAATTATATATTCATGTTTCTAGGATGATATTGGTAGGAGATGGATTATGAATAGGATTTGAGCATGTATTGTTGTTATGAGTTGAGATTGAAGCATGAATAAATGTGTGTATATGATGGAGATGGGATTTATGCATGAGTTGATTATCTTGGTTGGTTGTATGGTGTTTTAGGGTTTAATGCATGTCTTCATGTCGTAAGTAGTATTTGTGATCAAGTATGCTAGAGATTATGTCACTTATGGTGAATAGGATTTATATTCATGTATGATTGTTAAAGCCTTGATTATGTTTATGCTAGTAGAGATTGAATCATGCCTTGGTAAATTTAGATTTTTGCTTTTATTCATGATTTGGATGATTTGATGAATTGAAGTGGGGTATATGTTCATGATTGTGGTTAGCAATAGTAATATGATCATGATCTAATTGT
Source organism: Voacanga thouarsii (assembly GCA_026120185.1). Classification (NCBI taxonomy): domain Eukaryota; kingdom Viridiplantae; phylum Streptophyta; class Magnoliopsida; order Gentianales; family Apocynaceae; genus Voacanga; species Voacanga thouarsii. The sequence goes on along the minus strand of JANUWF010001659.1, from coordinate 2,085,322 downwards.
CCCTAAGCTAATTTTATTTCATCAATAAAATATTTAATATTATAATTTTTGCTAGTAAATTTAAAAACCCTAGAAAGGGAGATTTTTATTATTATATATATAATAAGGATATTTTACTCAAATAAATGCTAGCTTTTATTAAAGAAATAAAATCTATAGATATTATATATAATAATAATATCAAATAAAGCCTTTTATATAAATAATCATAATAAGTAAAAATATTAATTTTGTAAGTCTTATATCTATAAATATCATTAAAATTTATTTTTCAATTATTATCTTTTAATCAAAACTTGTTAAAATTTATTTATTAGCTTTTGATCAAGACCCATTAAAATTTATTTTCAACTAATTTTAGATATCAATTATTTTCAAACAATTAATTATTAATAAATCATTATTTTACCTAATACCACTTAGGACTCTTCATCAAATAAACTCTAATTTATTCTTAGCAAGATTTAAACCTTCAACTTGTTAGTACCTATTTTCTAAAACACTAATTGTTTTAAATATCAAATTAGACTTAACTTATAAACCCTTTTTATTTATTATTTGGCCTTAAAGCTTGGGACACTAGGATCATGGTTGTAGTGAGTTGAGCTAGTTTTAATTGTGAAAGTGGATTTTAGTTTGAGTTTGATTATGGTTTATATTTACCCTAGGCGGGGTTGGGTCAGCTATTGAGGACCTTTATTTTATCTCAAGCTAAGGATTAGGTAAGCTCCTGCATAAAACTTGTTTGATGCAAAATGTTTATTATGGAAAGCCAAACATAGAGTGCATGGACACTCATTTCTGTAAAGGCAATTGAGGATTGTCTCCTGTCTTATTTCCGTCAAACAAATTATTTGAAAATCAATAAGCAGATTTACTCAAACTCAAAACTCTTTCTAAAAATGATTTTGACAAAGACTTTGGAAACTCTTAATTGTCATTTTCAAGTAGAACTATGTTTTGTTCCTTTTTCCCCGAGTGGGGTAAGTTACGTTGAGTACTCAATAAGGGTAGACTGCTAAGACTAGTCTTTGAAGGGTTAGGGTGAGTCTCTCAGTAGGTGACCACCTCTGAGGGGTAAGTCCTTCCTGGATAGGATGACAGTCCAGTAGGTCGTACTGGTCCGAGCTAGCAGTTTTTCAGTTAAATGACTGTGTGTTCCTGGAATGGACAACCGGTTGTTGTTTGGGTATAGAGAAGGAGGAGTATCTTGCCCGATAGACTGATCACCTATCTTTTGTCAGTCTGCACAAAGTGTGGCATTCTGACTGGTTATGGGGCCCAATGTGTGGTAACCCATGATCACTTTTTGAGTGGTTGATTTTATTGAACATGTATGGTTGGAAAAGCTAAAACACTACTCTTGATTTTGACTATTGTTTATTGATTGTCAGTATTTCTCTTACGAAGGTTTCACACTTTTCATTCACGAATTGTTTTCACTGGACACTCAAAACACACTTGGACTTATTGAGATTTTTGTCTCATCACTCTTTTTAGCATGATTTCAAGTCGATCCTGCTATGGGGATGAGTAGCTAGATATTGCCTGCCTTGGAAGATTTTTCTGATATTTAATTTGTGTAATGCTTTGGGGAGTTGAGAGTGGATAATTCTTATTATGGATTTGATTTTGGAATTCTTGGATTCATTCTTAGATTGTAATAAATTTTAAGTTTAAAGTATTATTTTTATCCTATTATTTTGATTGTGTGACCTAGTTATAAAGACCCCTTGTCATTTGGACGGGGCGACATCCCCGACCCTGTCGGGTCTAGGTAGTGGGGTGTTATAATTTAGAGAGGTATTAGTACATTTCTTTCTCTCTGAATATATGGCGATGTATAGAGGGGTATTTTAATTATTACACCTGTAGGTCGGAGACTTTGCTAACGCAACACTGTTTTTGAGGTCAATATTTTCTTATAGTGATATTAAGAAATATTTAAAATGCAAAATACAGTTATTTATATAACAAGGGTATTTTGGTCATATTAGTAGTCAAGGCAGTGTGTCTTTTGGTCCGCAGTATAGACCGTGAGTCCTAATTAAATACGAGCTAAAGACTTGATCTTAAATTAAATAGAATTTATTTTATTTAAGTAGCCTGATTTAATTATTGGGCTAAAATAAAATAAAGGTCCCTAGAGAGAGAATTAATAAAATTAGTTTAGTGGGTTAATTAATTATTTAGGGCTTTGGCCTAGTTTGAATAATTAAACATTAACTTGGGACTAAACTAATATAGGCTTATTAATTGGACTAGTTTATTTGGGCTAAAAAATTAATTATTAATTGGGCCATTTATGTTGTTCTAATTAGAATAATTAATTAACCCCAAAAGGTTAAACTAAGAGTCTAATGGCCCAATCCAGTTTAACCTAGGGTTTTATTTAGGTTAAATAGGAGGATTGGAAACAACGTGGTGACAGAACACACATTCTCTGGAACGGCCTCTTCTCTGTGAAAGAAAGGCCAGACGTCTCTCTCTCTCTCTCTCTCTCTCTCTCTCTCTCTCTATTTCTCTCCAGAAAAAGGTTCCTTAGTTTGTAGTTGTTCACCAAACGGATTTAGGCAGGTCATATACTGGAAGATCGAGAGATTGGCGTTCAACTACAAGCAAAGACGGAGTAGGAGACTTGTAGGAATCGCATCAGAGGCTTCCACCAGCATACCTACCCCGGTAGTACACGTTCTAGTCCTGCCAACTCTTAGAACGAGGAAAAGCGGTAAAATTTTTTTAACCTCGGAGTCTGAACAGAGCACAACCGGTGCCGGCTAGGGCTGCCAGAGCCGGCGCCGGCCCTGTTCGGGAATCCACTGTTTTTGTTTTTTTCCAATTTTTGATATTCGCTTCCGCTGCGTGCCCTGTGTTTTACGCTTCCTATGCCTTCACAAAAATCTTCCAAAATCCTCATAGTTGGCACAGCATCCTTGCAGGGCCGTGTATAGTCTATAGGGATCCACAATCTATCCCCTATTATACACGGGATCATGCACAATCATGCACTAGGCCATGCATGTTTTCTAAGGTCTATTCTATTTTGTAGGGCTTGATGGTCATGCAGCAAGCCGTGCCCCTAAAAAATACATAAAGAAGTTGTGAAATATGTATTCCAAGACCTTAAATTCACATATATTCATTCACATCATAAAAATACATCATTTAAGCCCTAATTCTGCTCATTTTTCAACAAGAGTCCTTAAGATCTATGAAAACACATTTTGAGTAGAAAATCATTGTTTACTTCATAAAAGCATGCCAAAAAACAAAGGAAAAATTCTATAAAGGTGTGATTATTTCACACCTAACGAAAGTTCAAATAGTAAGTAACTCAATTTAGTTGGGATGGAGAGAGTATTAAATATATGTGGTCGCTATATAAAATTAATAATAAAATTAATATGATAAACTCAAAATATATGAACTTCATTAAATGTTGTAGGCCCCTATATAAAATATCTTAGAATATCATTAAATTTTGTGGGCCATACGTATAAAACATCTAAGGAATTATTAATGAAGTAGACCACCACATATAAAATATCTAAGGAATCATTAATGGAACGGGCCATTCTTCCATTTATTTTATTTTGTAGCCAATCACTTTCTTCCAAACCATTCTCGTATTATATCCTAAAGACCACAAAGGTAGTAAGGTATGTCCTATCTCAAGATTTCTCAAGGAAGAGTGTTACAGTAAATGCCAGCTTCACTGTATGTTATGGTTTGCTTCTTCTTGTCACATTGACATGTATGAGCTTTTACTTTTACTTTGACTCTAAGTTCATGTTAGTGTTATACCCTAGAGGTAATCATATGTATTTTGTATATTGTACATTTATTTTATAATATGAGGTATTATTGATCTTTCAGTTTGTGTTATTTATACTTTTGTGTGTATATATAACTGTTAGATAAAGTTTCAAGTGTAACACTGTGTTAAGAAAATCATGATAGAGATCATGATATTAGCTTCCTACTATAATGAATAGTGTTCATACTTAAATTATCCTTAGTCATAGTATTAATGAGATAGGACATCATTAATGTGTCAAGACTAGTACGTGTTATACTTTCTGATTTGATTAGACAGTGGTTTTCACATCCATGAGTATTGTGATACTCAAAGTTAACACGTGGATGCTTGTTACTAGAACAAGTACATTGAATGACCTAGTGATGAAATAATCATATGGATAACTATTTAATACCTGTGATAGAATCTCATCATAGCAAATATGCAAGTATCCTTAGACTTGAGATTTCTAAGGTACTTTGTTTGTTAAACGTTATACTTTAATTCTAATGTCTACAGTCTTGACAAGATCGCCTATAGGATAGATATTGAGTAGAACGTGAAGTAAATGAAAGTAGTTCAGAGGATCAAAAAAGGATTCATTACTCCTAATAGTAGGGGTGAATATCTCACGGCCACTTGTAGGAATCACTAATCGAGAAGTCCTTAGCCAAGACAATTGTGTATTGAAAATAATTCTAATTGATACACAAGATGAGTAATAGATTTTGAGAACAAATACTAAACTTTTTAGGCAAGAATAAATTTATATTCTGGAGGGAGTTGGCACTAATTCTATACTTTAAACCGAATGAGATATTGTATAGTGAAAGGAGTTTATTGCATTCTTGTTTGCTATTAAAAGGTTCATGTCAAGCCACTTAACTTTCTGGACTTTTGGATGGTCATGATATATTACTAGATACTACTCATGATCTGCTGAATATGGATTTATTAATTAGAGAATTAATAAATTAATCCTACTTAGAATTAAGAGGTTAATTCTAATTATTAAGGATTATTAGTCCTAAAGATGCTTGGATTAATTCATATTTCGCTACCAATAGACCGTGAAACCTAATAAGTCACACACAATAAAGGATTAAGAACTCAATATGTTATCTAATAACATTAAAGGGTTAAATGTGAAAAGAAGAAGCTTTTGTATTCAAATTATAAATAGTTATAATTTAGAGGCCAAATTATGATTATGAGAACTTGTGGGTTCCAATCATAATTATGAATTCCTAATTTGATTAGGAAACTGAAACACACACACACACACACACACACACACACACATACAGAGATAAATATATCATATATGTAACACCCTACTACCTATGTACCTTTTTAGGGCTGGGGATGTCGTCCCATCCTTATGACAAGGGGTCTTTATAACTAGGACTCACAAAAGAAAGGAAAGAAATAATTCAAATTTAGACTTATTACAACCCAAGCAATACATGAACAATTTTAAAAAATAAATAAATTTCTACTAGAGTCTCTCAAATAAAATACATAGGAAAAGAAATAAGTCTTCAAAACAAAGGTAATCTCTAATCAATGACCTTCACAGCAGGACCGACTTGAAAGCATGGTATAAAAGGTGGTGAGACATAAATCTCAGTAAGCCCGTGTGTGCTTTGAGTGTTTCAGGTAAAATAGTTTATGTATGCAAGTTGAGAAATTTTTATAAAAGAAAGTACTGGTAAGCCTTAAATAAATTTCACAAATGAAAATTGGTGTTTTTCTTTGAAACCATATATGAATACAACAAAAGCAACCACTCAAAAGAGGTAGCCATGGAACCACACTTTGTGCACCATGACAAAATAACGTTTCGGATGCCACACTTTGTGCATATTGACACAAGGTAGGTGTACGGCCTACTCGGTGAGATACTCCTCCATCTCTACACTTAAACTTACCAGTTGTCCATTCTGAAAATACAAAGTCCACTTGACTGAACTTGCTATTTCGGACTGGTACGACCTGTAGGACTGGCATCCTATCCAGGAAGAACTCACCCCTCAAAGGTGGGCCACCTACTGAGAGACTTACTCTAACCCTACAAAAACTAGTCCTAGTAGTCTACCCTTATTGAGTACTCAACGTTGTATTTTTTCCTCTTGGGAAAAGAAAGATCATTCAATGTGATTTCTTTGAATTAGTAATTATGGTTTCTAAAATTCTTTGTCAAAGTTGGTTTTTAAAAAAAGTTTAACATTTTGTGTAAAATTACTTGTTCATCTTAAAAATGGTTTGTTTGACTAAAAAGGAAAAGGAAAATTGTCCATAATTGCATTCATAGTACAATTTCTCGTATACATCATATTTGACTTGCCAAGGTAACTTTGATCTTCAAACAGCTTCATGCAAAAATTTACCTGTAAGACCCCACTACCTAGGCCCGACAGGGCCGGGGATGTCGCCCCGTCCAAATGATAAGGGGTCTTTATAACTAGGTCACACAATCAAAATAATAGAATAAAATAATACTTTAAACTTAAAACTTATTACAATCCAAGAATTCAAAACAAATCCATAATAAAAATTATTCACTCTCAATTTCCCCAAAGCATTACATAAAAACAGATAACAAAATCTCTTCCATGGTAGACAACACTAGCTACTCATCCCCACAGCAATATCGACCTGAAATTATGGTAAAAGGGGTAATAAGATAAAATCTCAGTAAGTCCGTGTGTGCTTAGAGTGTCTAGTGAAAACAGTTCGTGAATGCAAAGTGTAAAATCTTCATAAGAGAAATGCTGGCAAGCAATAAACAATAGTCAAAATCAAGAATGACTTTTTGGCTTTTCCAACCATACATGTTCAACAAAATCAACCACTCAAAAGGTGGTCATGAGTTACCACACGTTGGGCCCCACAACCATACAACGGTCAGAATGCCACACTTTGTGCAGACTGACAAAAGGTAGGTGATCAGCCTACTGGGTAAGATTCTCCTCATTCTCTACACTCAAACAAAACCGGTTGTCCACTCCGACAACACACAGTCCACACGACTGAAAACTGCTAGCTCAGACCGGCATGACTAAGTAGTACTGCCGTTTTTCTAAGTTGAGTTTATCTTCTGGAGGTGGCCTCCTGCTAGAAGACTCACTCTTGCTCTTCAAAACTAGTACTACTAGCCTATCCTTATTGAGTACTCAACGTAATATATATCCCACTTGGAAAAATGAATAAAACATAGTACCACTTGAAAATGGCAATTAAGGATTTCCAAAGTCTTTGTCAAAATTAGTTTAGAAACAGTTTAGTGTTGGAATAAAATTGCTTGTTGATTTTCAAATAATTGGTTTAACAGAAACAAGAAAGGAAACAGTCCCTAATTGCATTAACCAAATCAGTGTTCACAAACTTTGAGTTTAGCTTGCCATAATAACTTTTTGCAACAACAAGTTTTATACAGGAACTTACCTGATCCTTAGCTCGAGATAAAACAAAGGTCTCCAACAGTTGACCTAACCCCGCCTGGGGTAAATATAAGCCATAATTAAGCTCAAGCTGAAATTCACTTTCACAAATAAACCTAGCTCAACTTACTACAACCATGACTCTAGTGTCCCAAGCTTTAAGGCTAGATAAATAAATAAAAAGGTTTATAAAACAAATCTAGCTTGATATTAAAATAACTAGAGTTTGGGAAAATAGGTACAATAAGTGGAAAGTTTAAATCTTGCTAAAAATAAATCAGGGTTTATTTGATTAAGGTTCTAGGTCCTAGATGGTATTATGTAAAATAATAATATAGTAATAATTAATGGTTAAAAAATAATTGGTAGCTAAAGTAAATTTTAATAGGTTTTGATTGAAAGATAATAAATAAATTTTAATAGTATTTATGAACATAAGATTTACCAAATTAATATTTCACCTAGTATGATTATTTAGGGAAAAGGGCTTTATTTTTATTTTCTATATATTTTATTTTATATAAAATCTATATATTTTATTTCTTTAATAAAAGCTATCTTTTTTTTTTTTTTGGACTAAAATATCATTATTTTATATAAGAGACCAAATCCACATTTTCCTAGGGTTTTCGAAATTCACTAGAAGAAAATATAGCAATAATCATTTTATGGATGAAATAAAATTAGCTTAGGGACAATAAGGTCATGATCATATTTCTATTGCTAACCATAATCATGAACATACACTCCACACCAATTCATCAAATCATCCAAATCATGAATAAATGCATGGATCTAAATTTACCAAGGCATGATCCAAACTCTACTAACATAATCATATTCATGGCTTTAACAAAAATACATGAACATAACCCTATTCACCAAAGGTGACATAATCTCTAACATGCTTGATCACATAAACCACTCACGACATGAAGACATGCAACAAAACCCTAAAACGCCATACAATCATCCAAGACAATCAGCTCATGCATCAATTCCCATCTCCATCACATACATACATTTATTCATGCTTCAATCTCAACTCCTTCACAACAACACATGCTCAAACCCTAATCATAATCCATCTCCTTCCAATATCATCCTAGAGACATGAATCTAGAATTTAAAGAGGAGTTTGAAGATGCTTACTTGATTGATGACTACCTTTGAGTAGTTTCGAAGGGATCCTAACTCTTAGGAGACTTGATCCGCCCAAAAGAGATGAAGAAAATATGGCCATGGTTGAAGTATCCATTCGGCCATGAGAGAGAGAGCATTTGGCCAAGAGAGAGAGAGAGAGAGAGAGAGAGAGAAGAGAGAAAAAAGAGTTCGTTAGTATGCTTATATATACATATATTCATTAGAAGTTGAAGATGAGTTAAGATGGAAGCGATTGATCATGTTTACCTTGAAGGTGTTCTTGGCCTTCTCGAAAATACTGGTTTTTTTTATCCGAAGAAGAGGGCTTGATTTTCGAGTTTGATGTTAAAAGTGGTAGGAATGAATTCACAGGAGTAAGTAGGTACAATCTGGAGTTTTTTTTGAAGAAGATTGAAGTGGTTTTGGTGGCCTTAGGCGAGAGAAGGTTAGTAGGTGTTCTTGAAGTTCTTGAGGGTTAAAGAGAATAGAGAGGATTGAGGGAGAGTTGGCCGAAATTCTATGGAAGAGAGTGGCCGAATTACTAAAGGGGTTTTGGCAACTGAATTTTTTGGTTTGAAAGAAAAAGGAAAGTTGGTTGTTTGAAATCCAAAAAGAATATTTTAGGGAATCAATTTTGGAAACAAAATATGGTAAGAAGATCTTGGTCAATGGAGAGCTTTTGGAAGCTCCAATGGCCAGTTGGTTGTCTGTGATTTGAAAGTTGTTTGCAGGAGCTTAATGGTGGCCAAAAATATGGAGTACAAAGGTGAAGGGATTTCTGGTTGGTTGAGGGATGATTTATGGTAGTTTACTAAATATGTTTGCTGGAATTTTGGTCTTCAATCAAGGGCTTGATTGGAGTAATTGATGGAGATATTTTAGGAGCAGCCATGGACTGGTTTTCGAGCAGAATGCTAGGGAAGATGATGAAGCTCAGTTCATGGCTGTTTAGGGGGGGGGGGGGGTTGTACAGAAAAATGGTGGAGGTTTCAGACATGGCAGAAGGAGGAACAAAGCTGGAAAATTCTGTTCAGCTTTTTCGCAAGTTGCTGGAATTTTTCCGGGCAGATTTTTCTGCCATTTTCCAGTCGGTTTGTAGCAGATTTGAAGGGGGGATTCAAAGGTCTTTCAAGGCTAGTTTCTAGCCTTTTTTATGCAGGAAAAACGTGGCTAAGATGCTTAGTGAAAAACTGGAAGAATCAGCTTGGTTTAGGATCACCAAAGCTGCGAAAGTTGTCCAGAAAATGTTTTGGTTTGCACAGCATTTGTGCAGTTCGGTTTTGGCCTTATAATTTCAAACTTCAAACAGGTCCAGAGGGCTATTTTTCTGACAGAATTTGGGAGGGAATGATGGATGAAAAATTTGACACTTGGACTGAACAAGAAGCTAAAAAAATTTCAGATTACTACATGAACAAGATGAATATACTTAGGTAGGAGTTTGAAGGTTTAACCATGGAGATTAATTCCCTTGGAAACCTTCCACTACTCCTCCCCATTTCCGGCCAACAAGATGACTTATTCACAGCCATTTTCGAAACCTAAATCTCACAGAACTTTGCTGGAATTTTCTAGAATGAAATTGGCTTGAACAAATTAATCAGCCTAATTGATTAAGAATTAAGGAAAGCTAGGGAATCAAGAAGGGTATGAAACCCTTAAAATTTTTTTTGTAGGGAACAAGAGTAGGATTAGGGCATTTCTATCATGTCTCCCCTAGGACAACACTCCTACTCTTCCCTAAAGTATGCAAAGGCCGAAACCTAGCCTTTCCAAACAAAAATAAAATTTAATCATGCTAAAATTCCGATGATGGAATTTGAACTCAAGACTTCAAGAATTAATTCCAAGGCTCTAACCACTAAACCACAACAACTCTTGTTCTTATTTTCTCTCCCAAATATTTTTCCTATCTAATCATCAAGCTATCTCTCTATTTTCACCTCAAGCAAAAATTACCATTTTACCCTTCTTATTCAAAAACACATTTAAGCCTTCTAGACTATAAATCACATATCTAAAGCACATAAAATCATATAAAAATATATTTATGCATGCAATAAAACATGATATGCATCCCAACCCCCTTACTCTAAGGTTGGTTTCAACTGGGGTTTCACATTACCTGATCTTTTACTCTTCCTGGGTACAATAGACTTCCAAGGTAATTCAAGGCAACCTAATCCCGCCTGGAGTAAATATAGGGTATAAGTCCAACATCCAGACAACACTTACCTTAAATAAATAACTCTTAGGTTCAACTAGCTACAATATCATCTAGCTATGACAATAATGCTTTAAGCTTTAACACTAGTTGATAAAGTATTTTATAAAATAAAATTAATTTGACAAGTTAAAATAAATAGGTGTTATAAATAAATAATAAATAATAAATTAAAATATCAACTATTTATTAACAAATAATAAATAATGAGTGATATTAATAATAAATAAAATTAGTAATAAATAATGAGTACTATTAATAATAAATTCTAAATAATATTGGTAATAAATAATAAATAATATTATTACAAATAATAAGTAATATTAATAATAGATTATAAGTAATTTTAATAATAAATAATAAATAATGAATAAAATTAATAATAACTAAATCATTCTAATATAAATAACATTTATGAGTGTAAATAAAAGTTTTGGTAAGGCTAACTAATAATAATATGAATGTAAAAGACATTTGATATTAATTAATTCCAATATGTTATTATTTATATTTAATAAAAATATTACTATTTATTTATCTAATAAATTAAAAATATTTCAACTAATTATTAATTTTGAAAATATTTGTGTTTATTGAAATTAGTCAATAAAATAATAATAATAATAATAATAATAATGATGATGATGATGATAATGATGATGATGGCAAGAATAATTCTATAAATAATAAAAGTAGTTCTTACAATAATTTTATTGCTAGAGAAAATCCACACACATATTCATACATACATGGATTCAATAAATAACATGTCGATTTATCCAAAAATAGACTTGAATTAACATATATCACAACAAGGATGATATTCTACTAGGCATAATATCATCTAGGGTGATGTATTTGGATTTGTGTATAAAAATCATATAAAAATAAGCTTATTCCCAATCAAGTTATTAAAACGTTAACTCCAAATTACACATATGAGCAAGCGCACTCATCATTAACATAGCATAAGATTCAAACAAGTGTCGATCCTCAAGGAAAAAAGTATGCATTAATTATTTTTCTTTCATTGTTTAACTGACTCGATAAAGTTAAAACGAAATAAAAAGGAAAATAACAAAATTAAATAAAAGAAAATAAAAGAATATATACATGTCAAGGATGGAGAATTATGTAACTCAAGCCATTGTTTAGACAAACATGATCTTAAAGTATCCAATCATTATCATAACTAATTATTCTCTTAGCATCATGAAGGATTTAGATAGATTCACTTCTTTTTCAATCCATGAAATCACTACCTTCTAGATAAATTAGAATCACTTGGCCTCGTCTAAACTAATTCACCCAAAAGATGCATTAAGTACAATCCTTGATTAAATTCCTTTGGTCTCAGCGAATTTAAAACATGAAATTAACCAATGAATCGTTGGTCTCGGCAAACATCAATTAACCTTTAATTACTTAGTCCTCATCAATTAACCCCTTTGGTCTCGGCAAGTTAAGAGACAATAACTATGAAATTAATAAATTGAAACCACCACCAACCCCTTTGGTCTCAGCGAGTTAATAGAAAGAACCAATCAATTAATCTCGTAATAAACTCAAGTAATTAAATACCAAGAAGAACAATCAATTAATCAAAAGATCAAATAACTCTAAAAATCATGAATACCTAAAATAACGTTGAATTACAATAAAACAATTAACATATCATTGTTCAAGAAAAAGAAAATAAAAGAAAGCACTCATAGACAAGCCTCATTCTTCGTCCTTTGAAGACTTTCTTGCACAACCCTCCATGAATAGAAGAATTCCTCCTCTGATTGAGTGATTTTCTGTGATAATCAATGAATTCTCCTCTTTTCCTTTGTGTTTTCCATCTATTTATAGGTTTGGGAAGTGCCTAAACTTGTTAGTGTAATGTTCTTGGTCTAGTAGAAGTTGGAAGATACTAAAATTTCACAAATTACCAAAAATCGCGTAGAAAAATCACAATCCCGTCTTTTCCTCAGAGCACAGCCGTTGCCACCTTGGCTCTCGAAACCGGCGTCAGTTGTGTTCTGGTTCTCCACTTGTTCGCTAATTTTTTCTCGAATTTTGCACAATGTAGTCTAGCATGCAGCCGACGCCGCCTTGGCTCTTGGAGCCAGCGCCGGTTCCACTCTGTTTTAATCTATTTTGACAATTTTTTGTCACCTTGAAGTTCATGTCAACAGTGCATGGCTGGCGCCAATTCCAGTGCCCTAGCCGGCGCTGCCTCTCTTTTGTTTTACGACGTTTTTGCTTCGTTTTACTCCAAAAATCTGTAATAATGAACAAAATACTTTTCCAAGGGTAAAATCTCAAATATGAAGGAATATGACTAGTTATTGAACAAAATGTATCACAAAAGAGTCTCAAATAATTAGAAAAAATATGACTAATTTAGCCCCTATCATAGAGATTTATTGAAAAATAACATAATGAAGGCATACTCAACAATGGTGGTATAATGACTATCACATATCAAAACATCCATAAAGCTCTTAATCATAATGAACATATAATGATCCTAAAGCAGAATCCATAAGTCACAACATTCATTCCAATCCTCATATCTTAAATCCATTCTCTTCACCCACCTACATATTTTTAACCCCACATTATTCAATCAATCTATCAAATCTATCATCTAAGAGTCTTGAGTTTGAGAATTTAAAGAGAAGATCAAGAAAGAAATACTTGATTTGATGAACGTTAGATAAAGATATCACCTTACTTAATGGAGGCCCTTGAGTGCTTGAGAGTCCTTGGTTGAAGTTTGTCCAAGAATGGCCATCCAAGGTTAGGCTAAGAGAGAGAGAGAGAGAGAGAGAGATTAGGATGATAATGAAATAGTGATGACGAGATAAAGAAGGTCCAAGGTATTTAAAGTTACCTTCTTGATGTTCTTCTTGTTCTTGACCAAAAAGGTGTGTTTGATCCGAATGGAAGATCAATTTTGGTGTTTTTGATGTTATGGAGTTGCCTATGAGAGAGTATGGACCAAATCCTAGTTGGTTTAAAGGTTCTAGGAGTGATTTGGGATGAATAGAGGTAATTGAATGTTGAAGAAGCTTAGTGTGTGTTCTTGGTGTTTTTGAAAGGAAGTGAGAGAGAGAGTGATTTCGTTCGTGTGTGAATGATAGCCGAATGGCCTAGCTAGGGGAGGCTTTCGATTATCCAAGAAGGAAAGAGAGAGTTTCAAAATTTTCAAATTTTAAATTGAGAGAAAAGTGGAGATGTTTGAGGTAGAGGATTGAGTAATGGTGTTTGCTCTTTGAAGGTTTCTTGTCCTTTAATGGTGTATGGCTGAACTAGCTATGATTTGATCATAGAATAGAGAGTTGTTTTAGCTTTGAGCTGGCTGAAAATGGCTGTGATATAGCAGAGAAATTTCTGGTTTTATTGTATAGCTAGGTGAGTGTTTAATGGAACAAAAATCTAGAATTTAATTTTAAAGTTTGAATAATTTTGAATGGAGTGAAGATAGGAGTGTTTTGAGGTGTGTTAATGGAGTCCTAATAACCAAGGTAGATGGAGAAGCCATGGTGTTCTATCCATGGCTTCATTTGGCTAAAAATATGATGAAGTTTGATGAAGAAATCGGGCTTAACATTGAATAGGCAAAGCTGGAAAATTTCTAGAATTTTAGCTTAAGAAATCTTCAGATTTTGGAAGGATTTTGAGCAGATTTTTTGAAGCTCTTTAAACTGAATTTGCAGCTGGAGTTTAGAAGTGTTTGAAAGTCCATTAATGGTGGTTTTCCAGCCACCATCTTGGAGAAGAAAGAAGAAAGTTTCAGGTGTTCTTGTGCACAAATGAATGGCTAAATGTTCATGTCCAATGCTTGGTTATTTGCTGGAAAAAATTCTGGTTTGGTGTAGCTTGTAGGGCTGCAAAATTCCAAAAGTGTTTCAGCTTTCATCTTCACACAAGATGGTTGGTTCTTTGCAAGAATTAGGTAGAGAAAGGTGGCTGTGAATTTCGAAAACTAGCCATGAAGAAAATCTGGAAAATTTTTCAGATTTTAACCAAAACAAGAACAAGAAGACAATAAAGTTCTTGGAGGAATAACTATGGTGATTTAATTGAGAACCTCTTCCTATTTTCCTCCACAATTTCAGCCGACCTCCTATCCCACAAGAGTTGGAATTTTTGAAATTTTAAGTAAGGAATTATCCAAGACTTTTATAGATATAGAAATAAATTAAAGAAATAGGAGTAGTTTAAATTTAAAGAGGTTAGGACAAGACTTGCAAAAATAATGGAGACAAAAATTCTTCTAGAATTATTTTTTGGACAAGATCACATGTTTAAGACATTACCAATGTGTCTTCACCAAGACAACATTCCTAACTTTAAGGAATGTAAGAAAAAAAAAATCAAACATTGGTTAAGATAATTATGAATAAAACTTAGGTGATGGGATTTGAACTCAAGACTTTAGAGATTAATCACCAACCTCTAACCACTTAACCATACTAACTCTTGTTCTAATTTTCCCAACCAAATCCTCTTCTTATCTAAGCCTCAAGCCATCTTTCTATTTCACCCTAAAGTAAAATTACCTTTTTTCCCTTACTACTCAACTAGCACAAATAAACCATATAACCCATAAACCACAATTCTAAGGCACACAAAATCATTCAAGGAATATATTTTACGCAAGATGGTATGATATACAGCTTATCCCTCTTACTCTAGGGTAGGTTTAGGTGGGGTTTTATATCCTCCCCTACTTAGAAGAATTTCGTCCCAAAATTCAGGCGTACCTTTATCTCAAGCCGGGGTATTTCTACTTCACTCATTCTTCCGTTTCCCATGTGGAATCTTCAGTGTCATGATGCTCCCACTACACCTTTACCATGGGTATCTATTTATTTTAGAAAGTCTTGATACTTCGGTCTAAAATTTTAACTAGTTTCTCCACGTAGCTCAAGTCTGGTTGCAATAGCAACGGTTTATCATTCAAAACATGTCCAGGGTTGGCATTGTACTTCTTCAATTGAGACATATGGAATAGATCATGTATTCTTGTCAAACCATCAGGTAGATTTAGCTGGTACACAACTGGTCCAATTCTTTCCGTTATCGAAAATGGTCCTAAATATCTCGGATTCAGCTTTCTACCTTTTGAATGCTTCAAAATTCCTCTACTTGGAGTCAACCTCAAAAACACATTATCTCCTACTTGGAATTCCAACTCCCTTTGCCTATTATCCGCATAACTTTTTTATTGGCTACGATCCGCTTTCAACCTTTCTCTGATCAGTTTTACCTTTTCTAATATTTCCTGAATGCAGACTTCTCCAGACCCACTTATGTGGCCGTCTTCCGACCAACTCCAATGCAAAGGTACTTGACACTTACATCCATATAACATTTCATATGGAGCTATTGAAATCGAAGATTGGTAGCTATTGTTGTAAGCCAACTTAGTGTATGGTACGCAACATATCCATTTATCTCCAAAATCTAATATGTAAGCCCTCAACATATCTTCTAATATCTGTTTTGCTATTTATGATTGACCATCGATTTGAGGATGTGCTGTTGTGCTGAACTTCAAGTTAGATCCCATTAATTCTTGAAACTTAGACTAAAACTGTGATGTAAACCTCGGATCTCGATCAGATACGATACTTAAGGGTACTCCATGTAATCTGACTATCTCTCGCATATATGTCTATGCTAATTTTTCCATCGAGTCTTTTACATTTATTGGAATAAAATGTGCTGTCTTCATCAATCTATCCACTACTACCTATATGGCATCCTTTTAGGTTTTTTACATTGGCAATCTAGTTACAAAATCTATTGTTACCTCTTCCCACTTCCATTCAGGTATTGCCAATGGTTGCAATAGTCCCGCTGACTTTTTATGCTTAACCTTTTTATAGGTTAAGCATGCAGACACGTATTTCATAACGTCCTTCTTCATTCTGGGCCACCAAAAGGCTTTCTTTGGATCTTATCCCAGATGAATAGCATACTTGCTCTTATGTGCCGCTTCCAAAATCTTCTTCCTTAGTTCTTGCTCATCTAGCACACACAGGTGGTCTCAGAAGTAAATTACTCCCAACTCATCTTACTGGAAATCACTGCCTCCTCACATAAGCTCCTTACCTTTATAGTGTTGAAACTCTGCATTGCTTTGCTGTGCTTGAATGATTTCCTGCCTTAGATTCGAGTATCAATCTCAGATTAGTAACGATAATCATTTCTTCTTATATTTCCATCCTTCTATCCAACACCTCTTGGACTACTTGAATCTTTTGCACACTTAATCTGGCTATTTTAACTTTATGACTCAGGGCATCAGCAATAACATTGGCCTTTCCGGGGTGGTAGTTGAAAGGACAAAAATACTCCTCCAAAAATTATATCCATCTCCGTTGTCTCAAATTCAAGTCGTTCTGGGTAAAAATGTATTTCAGACTCTTGTGGTCTGTGAACATCTCATACTCGGCTCCATATAGATAATGTTGCCATTTCTTCAATGCAAAAACAATGGAAGCTAGCTCCAAATCATGCGTTGGATAATCGATTTCGTGAGGTTTCAACTTCCATGAGGCATAGGCTATTACTTTTCTCTCCTGCATCAATACTGCCCCTAAAACTTCCTTAGAAGCATCCGTATACAAAGCATATGGTTTATCCCCTTCTGGAAAACTCAGTACTAGAGCCGTCATTAACCTCCGCTTTAGCTCTTGGAGACTTTTCTCATATTTCTCACTCCAGACAAAGGGTACATCCTTTCTCAACAATCGGGTCATACATGCTACTAGCGTTGAGAACCTTTTAATAAACCGCCTATAATAGCTGGCTAATCTCAAGAAGCTTCTAATCTTGGTAATATTCTCTGACTGCTTCCAGTCCAAAACTACTTCAACTTTTGCTAGGTCCACTTTAATTCCATCCTTGGTCACAACATGGCCAAGAAATGACACATTGTCCAACCAAAATTCACACCTGCTAAATTTGGCATAAAGCTTGTGCTCTCTTAGCTTTTCCAATACCAGCTTTAGATGCTCTGCATGATCCTCTGGATTCTTGGAGTATATAAGTATATCGTCGATGAATACCAACAAAAATTTAGCCAAGTATGGTAGGAAAACACGATGCATCAAATCCATAAACACCATCGGTGCATTAGTCACTTCAAAAGGCATCATTACGAACTCATAGTGACCATATCTCTTGTTGAAGGCCATCTTAAAAATATCCTCCTCTTTTATCTGCACTTGATCATATCATTGCCTCAAATCTAGTTTGGAATAACAACTGAAGCCTTGCAACTGGACAAACAGCTAATGGTAGGGGATATTTATTTTTTATGTCAAATTATTCAACCCCTGATAGTCGATGCACAATCTCAAGGTCTCGTCTTTCTTCTTCACAAATAGCACTAGAGCTCCTTAAGATGACGTGCTAGGTCTTATGTAACCTTACTTCACCAATTCTTCTAGCTGTTCCTTTAGTTCCTTCAATTCTGCCAGTGCCATCCGATATGGGGTTCGGGATACAGGTTCTGCTCCTAAAATTAGATCTATGGTGAACTCAAATTCTCGGTTGGGGGGGAGAGAAGTGAGTTCTATGGGAAACACATCGAAAAAATCTTTTACCACTTAAGTATTTTTTAGGGTGCACTGGTCCTTTGGCTTGTTTATCACGTAAGCCATGTTAGGTATCTCATGCATATAATATATGGCACAGTGGAAAAATAAGATTGAGATACCATCCTAAGATCTGCATACGTGTGAAAAACAAGACATAATGAGAACAAAGGTAATTGCTTTACCTTTTTTTGTGCGTCTGAGAAACAAAATTTTTCTTCTTGTCTGACGATTGTAGTGCGATCTAGCAATCCTTTTGATCAAACACTACAAGAGTTGAATGTCCAACCACTACAATCACAGTGTGTGATTATCTCTAACAGAAATCCATATGGAGGATCACACTCAAGCATTAAGATTTTTCTGTACTAGCAGAAAACAAAGTGGCGGCTAGGGTTCTTCTTGTTTTAAAAAAAAAAATGAGAGAGAGATAAGAAGGAAAGGCTTTTTTCGGCTGTTGTTTTTTCCGTGAAGCACCCTTTTTTTTGGGTTTCATGCATATACCTTATATGTAAAAAAAAAAAAAAAATCACTGAAAAACTGAGGATTCTAAAACAATTAGAATTTCCTAATTGTAATTGGAAATATTAAGTTCTCACAGTTACAATTTGGCCAATAAATTATAACTAATTATAATTTGACTATAACAACTTCTCTTTCTTGCAATTAACCCTACTATGTTATCAAATAACATCTTGAGTATATAATCCCCTATTATGTGTGACCTATTAGGTTTTCTAGTTAATTGGTAGTGAACATGAATTAATTCAAACGTATTTGAGAATAATAATCTATAATTAATTAGAATTAATCATATTAATTCAAATTAGGATTGGTTTATTAATTCATCAATTAATAAATCCATATTCTGTAGATCATGAGCGGCATCTAGCAATACATCATGACCACCCAAGAGTCTAGGAGGTCAAGTGGCTTGACATGAACCTTTCAATAACAAATTACAATACAATTAACTTATTTCACTATACAAGATCTCATTCAGTTTGGAGTACGGAATTAGTGCCAACTCCCTCTAGAATGTATATCAATTCTGACCCGAATATAATAGTACTTGTACTAGGAACCCATTACTCTAGATGTGTATCAATTGGAACTGTTTCCAATACACAGTTGCCTAGGCCAAGGACTTCTTGAGTGGTAATTCCTACAAGTGGCCGTGAGATATTCGCCCTTACTATTAGGAGTGGTGAATCCTTTATTGACCCGCTCAACTACTTTTATTTACCTCACAATGTACCCAATATCCATTCCATAGGCGGCTTTCGATCTGGCTCCAGAGATTGGAATCAAAGCACAATGCTCAGCAAAAAAAGTACCTTGGAGATCTTAAGTCTAAAGATATTTGCACGTTTGCTAAATTGAGATTATATCACGGGCACAAAATAGTTATCCATGTGATTATCTCATAGTTAGGTCATCCAATGAACTTGTTCCATTAACAAGCATCCACATGTTAACTTTGAGTATTTCAATACTCATGGATATGAGAACCACCGCCTGATCAAATCAAGAAATCTAACACATGCTAGTCTTAATACATTAATGATGTCCAGTCTCATTAATACTACGACTAGGGATTATTTAAGTACTAACACTATATAGTGTAGTAGGAATCTCATATCATGATCTCTATAATGATTTTCTTAACACAGTGTTGTAGTAGGGATTTTATCTGACAGTTATATTACACAAAAGTAAACAAAAGAAACTGTAAGATAAATATTATCTTTTATTAAAATAAAATGTGTCATATACAACGTACAAGTGATTGCCTCTAGGGCATAACTCTAACAAACTCCCACTTGCACTAGAGTTAATCATTCATGTATCTAATACCGAATGTCTCAACATACCTATCATATTTCTTTTGGGATAGTACTTTTGTAAGCGGGTCAGCTATGTTCTCATCCGTGAGAACTCTTTCTATCTTTACATTATTCCTATCTATGATCTCCTAGATAAGATAATAGCATCGTAGTACGTGTTTGGATCGTTGGTGAGTCGTGGCTCTTTTGCTTGTGCAATGGCTCCGTTGTTGTCACAATACAAAGATATTAAACTAACAACGCTAGGAACCACACCCAGTTCAATCACAAACTTCTTGATCCAAACAGCCTCCTTAGCTGCTTCAGAAGCGGCTATGTACTCAGCTTCTATCGTAGAGTCGGCAATAGTCTCTTGTTTGGAACTCTTCCAACCTATTGTGCCTCCGTACAACATAAACACGTAGCTGGATTGTGATTTGAAATCATCTTTGTCTGATTGAAAATTGACATCAGTATACTTGTTTATTTTTAAATCACTTTCTCCATATACTAAGAACACATCCTTAGTCATTTATAAGTACTTAAGAATGTTCTTTACAGCCGCCCAATGACCCTCACTAGGGTCAGATTGGTATCTGCTCGTCAAACTGAGAGCATAAGATACATCGGGCCTTGTACATATCATAGTGTATATGATAGATCTAATTGCCGAAGCATATGGAATCTTACTCATGTAATCCTTTTCAACTTGTGTCTTGGGAGATATCGACTTTAAAAGACTTACACTACGTGACATGGGTAAGAATCCCTTTTTGGATTGATCCATGCTAAACCTCTTTAGCACTTTATCTATGTATGTAGACTGTGAAAGACATAGAAACCTTTTAGATCTATCTCTATAGATCCTTATTCCAAGAATATAGGTTGCTTCACCAAGGTCTTTCATGGAGAATTGTTTGGACAACCAACCTTTAACCGTTTGCAAGACAGGTATATCATTTCCTATTAGCAATATGTCATCTACATAAAGCAATAAGAAAACGATTGCGCTCCCATTGACCTTCTTGTATACACAAGGCTCATCCATGTTTTGAATGAAACCAAACTCTTTGATTGTTTCATCAAAACGGATGTTCCAACTCCTAGAAGCTTGCTTAAGTCCATAAATGGACTTTTGCATCTTACACACCTTTGTGCCATCATTTGATGTGAAACCCTCAGGTTGTGTCATATACACTTTCTCAGTCAGATTCCCATTTAGGAAAGCTGTTTTCACATCCATTTGCCAAATCTCATAATTCCAATGAGTAGCAATGGCTAGGAGTATCTTGATGAATTTTAACATGGCTACTAGCGAGAAAGTTTTGTTATAGTCAATACCATGTTGTTGATGATAACCCTTCGCCACTAGTCGTGCTTTATAGGTAACTACGTTACCATCTATGTTCGTTTTCTTCTTGAAAACCCGCTTGCACCCAAAAGGTTTAATTCCTTTGGGTGGATCAGCTAAAGTCCATACATGGTTGTCGTACATGGAATCCATCTTTGACCTCATGTCCTTAAGCCATTTGTCAGATTTTGAACTGTTAAGAACATCGTTGTAGGTAGTAGGCTCATCTTCACCTATGAGCAATACGTCATTGTGGTCACTAATGAGAAATCCATAACTCTTAGGTGCCACACGTATCCTACTAGACCTATGAGGTTCTTGTGTAGTAGAAGGTTCATCTATTCTCTCAATAGATGTGGGATCAGATGGTTGATCCTTGTTTGTTTTATCTTCTTGAACTTCACTAAGTTCAATTTTACTCCCACTGTCCCCTTTGAGCATGTGCTCCTTCTTTAAGAAGATGGCATGCTTCGAAATAAACACTTTGTTTTTGGAAGGGAGGTAAAAGTAATATTCGAAAGATTCTTTCGGATATCCCACAAATAAATACTTGTCAGACTTACTATCAAGTTTGTCTGATTGTGGCCTTTTGACAAAGACAGAACAACCCCATACTCGCAAGTGAGAAAACTTTGGTTTCTTACCAAAGAACATCTCAAATGGAGTAGAATCAACCGATTTTGTTAGAACTCTGTTTAGTATATAAACAGAAGTCTCTAGTGCATACTCCCAAAACAAATTCAGAAGGTCAGCAGAAGCCATCATGGTCTGATTCCTTCTCTCAGATACATCGTTATGTTGAGGTGTATATGGTGGAGTCCATTGAGATAATATCCCATTATCTCTAAGATAACTCAGAAACTCTTGGCTCAAGTATTCTCTTCCTCGATCAGATCTTAGAGTCTTAATACTTTTGTCAAGTTATTTCTCTATTTCATTCTTGAAGTCTTTGAACTTATTAAAGGCCTCAGATTTGTATTTCATTAAATATAAATACCCGTATCGTGAAAAATCAGCGATAAAAGTTATGAAATAGTTATAACCTCCTCTTGCTTGTATTGATATTAGGCCACATACATCAGAATGTATGAGTTCTCATAACTCCTTGGCCCGTTCTCCTTTTCCTGAAAAAGGAGTTTTAGCCATTTTACCTAGTAAACAAGACTCGCATGTGCCATATGATTCATAATCAAATGACCCTAAGTCAGCAAGCTTGTGTAACTTAGAAACACTATTTTCGTTTACATGGCCTAAACGACAATGCCATAAGTAAGAGGTGTTAGAGTTATTTATTTTAGGTTTCTTATTATTTATATTGAGGATTGGATTATCCAAGTCTATAACATATAAACCATTAACCAGAGTTGCTGAACCATAATGAATATTATTCAATGAAAAAGAACAACATTTATTCTTAAATATCAAATGAAATCCATTTAAGTCTAAACACACAACTGAGATAATGTTTTTCATTAAAACTGGTACATAATAATAGTTTTGTAATTCTAGAACTAATCCCAAAGGTAGGTTCAGCTCGTATGTCCTCACAGCAAGTGCAGCAACCTTTGCTCCATTTGCGGTATGTAGGTCTACGTTGCGTTTCTCTAGCCTTCTACTGCTCTTTAGTCCCTACAAGTTATTACACAAATGAGATCCATATCCGGTATCTAATACCCATATCTCATTTCTAAAGGCAGTATTTATCTTAATCATAAACATACCCGGAGTAGAAGTAGAAGTACTTGCAAGATTCTCCTTCTGCTTCTTGTCCTTAATGGTCTCTAAGTAGGCCTTGCAGTTGTGCCTCCAATGGCCTATCTTGCCACAATGATGGCATAGGCCCTTGGTAGCAGCGTCCTTCTTCTTCACACCATCTTTGGGCTTCATGGGAGCTTTTTTCTTCTTCATTTGAAATTTCTTCTTAGAAGAAGAAGATTCTACCATTAAAACTGCATTGGAATCCTTCTTCATAGAGGACTCCGCAGTTTTGAGAAGATTGATCAACTCAGGAATGGTTGACTCAATCTTGTTCATTTGATAGTTAATCACAAATTGTGAGAAACTATTAGGCAAAGACTGTAGAATTAAGTCAACACTTAAGTCATGATCCATCATGAACCTGAGAGATCTAAGCTTTTCTATTAAGCCCAGCATCTTCAGCCCATGAGTGGCCACAGAAGAACCCTCTGCCATTTTGCAACGGAATAGTTGCTTTGAGATCTCGTATCTCTCAATTCTGACTTGGGCGTCAAACAGCTATCGAAGATGTAGTATAATCGATTGAGTATCCATATGCTCGTGTTGTTTTTGTATCTCGAGAGTCATGGATGCCAGCATAATACATGATGCCGTATCACTATCCTCATTGTGCCTTTTGTGGATAGTATGCTCATCAGCATGAGCATCTTGAGCTGTGGTGGTGGAATAGGAGCATCTAATAGGTAGAGCAACTTTTTTGATTTGAGAACAATTATCAAATTTCTATACCAGTTGAGGTAGTTTGATTCATTTAATTGTTGGTTTCCAAGATGCTACATAGGTTTAAGTTTGTAGACTTGATACAAGTGTCCTAGATGTAAAGATAGAGAGGATTAGCTATTGTATATGCGTATGAAATGCAAATAATTAGGACTTTAATTAAATGCATTTTTACTCTACTATTTTATTCAAACTTATAGCCCCCCTACTAATTTGGGAAAGCCCGTTGGAAGTTTTTCTAGTAGACCGGTATCCAAATTCCTTAAGAATAACCTTGGGTTTACTCAACAAGCCACCCTTGAGTTCATTGGTAAGTATCTAATACCAATTACATCGTATGTAATTACCGGATCATTGGGTGATTAACAGCTTTTAATCTTAAGGTCTTTTGGGCTACTCCAACTTTTCCTCTAAATTTCTTTATACTTGAGTTTGCCCAACCGAGATAAAGAATTTAGTTAAACCCGACCCATTCATCAGGAATTTAATTCCATAGCTTGAACATGCCCAATGTCGAGTAGGCTTGGGTTTGCCCAATAACCTGGTCTCGAAAAAGGACTTTCGTTCTTACTATATTAATAGAAGGAATTAGGTTTAATATTAATTGAGGGATTTGTTCCTTTTAGTGATTTCAATAAATGACATGCATAAAAATCAATAAATCACATAATTGATAATCATGATAATAAAGCGATTATATGGTATAGTTATGGACTTTACCCTAAATTAATTCCTTTGAGCCATAAAAGAAATTAATATAGTTAATCCTATGTGTTCATGCATGATTTAAGTAGAAGGTCTTACCTTCTCGTCTTATTTTGGTTGCCATCTCCAAAATAAAATAATTCTACTTCTATTTAACATATGTAAACTAATTACATAATTTCCTAAAGAGAGAAAACCTCAGTTACATTCGAGGGGAGTTAGATGAGAAGAGAATCACACAAGGATTTTAGAGAAGACAGGACACGCAGGCCCTATTTCATAAAAAACCAAAATTGTTAAATGCATGAACAGATATAATTAGTTTTAGTCCAAAACCATCCACCATGCCATTATTTATGCTTAAACAAAATAAACATATAATTTTTATTATTCCAAAATCACTATTTTAGAAAAATAAAACAAATTCTAAAATTAATATTTTAGAAAAATACATCAATTTTAAATTTTCAAAATCATTATTTTGAAAATAAAATTGTTTGTCTCAAAACTTATTTTGAGAAAATGCTTTTAGGTCCCATCTCTCATCAATTGAGAATTTTCCCTTTCAAGACTCTATTTCAATTTATTTTTTTTCAAAATGGCTGGAATGTCCCGAAAAACAGAGCAGAACCGGCGCCGGTTAGGAGCCAGAGGCAGCACCAACTGCGGTCTGGTTTTAAGAAAATTTTCCAAAAATGATTTCTGGATGTCATGGAACAACACAGAGTCAGCGCCAGTTCGGAGCCGAAGCTGGCTCCTGCTGTAGCTGGGAAAGGGCGGCGATTTTTAAAATTTTTTCAGAAATAATTTCTAGAGCCCTTATCTTCTACAATGGTTTAGTGAGAACAATTCTCAACATAATTTTTCTGTTTTGAAGCTCAAAACAACAACCAATTTGTTAGTTTAAACAAAACAAAACAGAAAATTAGGATGTAACGGAAGGCAACAACCCTGTTCAAGAAAACATTTTTCTGCAAAAATTTGCAGCACATAAAGAAAATATTTTTTGAAATATGCTGTAACTATTACACAAGCATATTGTTCTACGAACCCAACCCACAATGCTCAAAATGATTTCGACTTGAGTGAAAACAATTTTTCATAGTGAACAAATTCATACATGAATACATGAAACAGCTTTCACTTAAGAAATAATGTCTGCAAACCACACATAGCATGGCTCTGACACCACTATTAGGTATTTCATGCAATCATATATGGCACAGTGAAAAAATAAGATTGAGATACCATCCTAGGATCCATATACGTGTGGAAAACAAGACATAAAGAGAACAAAGGTAACAACTTTATCTTTCTTTATGTGTCTGAAAAATAAAATTTTTCTTCTTGTCTAGCGATTGTGGCGTGATCCAGCAATCCTCTTGATCAATCACCACAAGAGTTGATTGTCCAATCACTACAATCACAGTGTGTTATTATCTCTAACAGAAATCCACACAGAGGATCACACTCAAGCACTAAGATTTTTCTGTGCTAGCAGAAAACAAAGTGGCGGCTATGGTTCTTCTTGTTTTTTATGGGTATCAATCCCTACACAGAAAAGTCTATCCCTACACCATTCACAAACCCATAGTCCATAGGTTCCTTCCTGGGTCTCCTAGAACTCTCCCCAGTTTCAACATAGTTGGGTGGGGGTACAAAAAAAGGTATAGGTGGAGATTCATAGTCTATCTCCCCCGGATCATCACTATCAATTGTTAAGTCAATCACAGGGTTAGGTGGGTTAGGACATATTCTATATCAACATCCTTATTCTCACTATCAATGATCAAGTCTATTACAAGTATAGGGGGTGACTCAATAATTTGAACCTTATCATCACTGCTTTCTTCCAAAGGAATGACTAATTGAGGTGCAGGTTGTGGTGTAGGTTGTGGCACTGGTAAGTCTTCCGGGTAGATAGGGATTGGTGGAGGCTATTGCTGCCCCTTCCTTGCGGTTCTATACACTCTAACCATCCTACAACATAAACAACCCAGATTAGTCCAAAGATTTTAATCTTAATGAAATAAAGAAAATACTATTAATAATTATCTAAACGTAGGCTCTGATACTACTTGTAACATCCCCGCCCCTTAGGGTACGTCGGTAGCGGGGTGTTACAATGTACATATGTCGTGGAGTATGGGTGAGTTTTATTCATGTGGTTTTGGAAACCATAACTGGCACAAAAATAGTCCTTTTGTAATCTTCTTCTTCTTCTGTAAACCCTAGCTGCCTATACTACTTGCTAGCACCAGAGTAAGGTAATTCTTGGGATTTCTTCCTCGTGAGGATTTCTATTTGAGGCAAGCTTAAATTTGGTTTGCAGTCGTTGTGACCAAATAACAAAAGAAAACATACTCGCGCATTTGTTGTTGGATCACACCTTCAGCAAGGGAAAAATTTTAAACTAAAGAGATGACATCAAAGGTATTTTTTCCTCCTTTCCTATGATCTGTTCTTCATATATGAGTGATCCTTTAGGAGGCTTTCTCAATTTTTATTTCTACTGTGTAATCTGATTACATGCCCGAGATAACCTATAGTGGTATCAAAGCCCCCTTATATATGATTTACGGATGTTTATACCAAATGAAATTGTTTCACATTATGTTGTCTCTGTTTGTTGTGAAAGCTGTTTCACATTATGCTCTAGGTTCCCTGAAAGTTTTTTTTTTGGTGAGAAACTGTGCATGTGTTTTGAAATCGTTTCGTGAAGGCATCTTGATTTTGAATAAATATTTTGTGGGTTTGGTCTCTATGAAACGTTTTGTGAAAAAAAAACATATTGTCATTTTGTCTTTCTCACGCTCTGGAATTCATTTTGAATGCACTGGCATTTTATGTAAATCGGTTACAGTGAAAAATTATTTTCTGTACAGAATTTCTTTACAAATTTATGCTTGTTTTAGTCTATTTTGGTTTTGTTTTTTGTGAACAGAATGTTTATTTGTGTGAGTTTTGAAAACATAAAAAAGGTGGAATCAATTTAGAGAATTGTTCTCTGGAAACGCAGCACAATACTGTGGAAGAAAACCTTAGAAATCATTTATGGAAGAAGCTAAAAAAAAAAAAAGTGTTTTTGGTCCAAACCGTGGCAAGATTCTATTGAACCGGTCGTGGCTTGGACCATTCTGTGTCCAAAGCTGCGGAAGCCTTGGACCAGCCGCGGCTGGCTTACACCAAGCCAATTGTAGTTTTGGCTTGTATTTAAAAAAATATATATTTTTATGCTTTTCGTTTCGCAAAAGGCCCACAATAAATTTTCTTTCTAGTTAGCACCCAATAGTTTCCAAAAAATTATTTTTGGGGCTAACGAAATTAATTCCAAAATCTTGATTTTGAAAATTAATATATTTTCTAAAATATTGACTTTAGATTATAAATTATTTGATTCCTAAAATATGATTTTAGCAATTAATATATTTTCTAAAATATTAATTTTAAAATTTATTCTATTTTCCAAAAAATAGTGATTTAAGAATTATTTCCTATGTTTAATTTTATTTTGAGAATAAAATTAGCATGGTGGTTTGGTTATGGACTAAAGACCCAATTAAATTGTTCATGCGTTTTATCGCTATGGTTTTTAATTAAATAGGGCCTGCGTATTCTACCTTCTTTATTTCTCTTGTGTAATTTTTCTTCTCATGTAACTCCCCTCGAATATAACTCGAGATTTCTTTATTTGAATTTTATGTAATTGATTACATAGGTTAGATATGATTAGAATTTATTATAAGTCAAGAAAAAGGTGATCAAGACCAAAAGGAAGACGACCAAACTTTCTTCCTAGATCATGCATGAACACTTATGATTAACCAAATTAATTTCCTTTGTGGCTCAAGAAAATTAATGTGGTAAAGTCCATAATCAAACCACGTAGTTATTTTGCAATGTATGAATATATTGATATTACACATGCAATGTATGAGACCACTAATGATCACAAATCCCTCGAATTAATATTAAACCTAATGCTTTCTATTAATATAGTAAGAATGAAAGTTCTTTTTTGAGACCAGGTTGTTTGGCTAACCCAAGTCTACTTGACATCGGGTATATTCAAGCTATGGAATTTAATTCTTGATTAATGAGTTAGGTTTAACTAATTTTGATATCCTGATTGGGCTAACCCAAAAATTAAAGAATATTAGAGGCAAGGTTGGTTTTACTTAAAGGCTTCAAGATTAAAAGATGTTAATCACCCAATGATCTAATAATTACATTCGATGTCATTGGCATTGGATACCTACCATTGAACTTAAGATTGGCTTGTTGAACAAACCTAGGGTCATTCTTGAAGAATTTTGATATTGGTCCACTAGAAAGGCTTCCAACGGGCTTTCCCAAATCAATAGTGGGTTAAAGGTTTGAGAAAAATAGTAAAATAATTATGGCTTAATTAAAAACCTAATTATTTGCATTACATGTGCATATACAGTTAGCTAATTTCTCTACCTTTACATTTAGGTCATCTGCATCATGTCAACCAACCTAAATTTATGTATGCATCTTAGAAATCAATAAACTTACCGAGTCGAACTTTTTTTACTGCTATAGAAACTTGAGAATAGTTCTCAAGTTTGAAAAGTTACTCTATGTGCTAGATACTCCTATTCCACCAGCATCAATCAAGATGCTCATGTTGATGAGCATGCTATCCACAAAAAGCACAAAGAGGACAATAACACAGCATTTTGTGTGATGTTGGCGTCAATGACCCCAGCACTGCAAAAATAGCATGAGCATATGAATGCTTACTCGATCATTTTACGTCTTCGAGAGCTGTTTGATGCCCAAGCTAGAATGGAGAGATATGAGATTTCAAAATAACTGTTCTATTCTAAGATGGTTGAGGGTACTTTTGTGGCTACTCATGGGCTGAAGATGCTGGGCTTAATTGAGAAGCTTGGGTTTTTTGGGTTTGTAATAAACAATGAGTTAAGTATTAACTTAATTTTGCAATTTTTGTCAAGTAGTTTTTCACAATTTATGATCAACTACCAGACGAACAAGATTGAGTCCACAATACCTGAGCTCATTAATCTTCTCAAGACCGTAGAATCCTCCATGAAGAAGGAATCTAATGTTGTATTGATAGTAGAATCTTCTTTTTTTTAAGAAGAAAGTTCCTAAGAGAAAAAAAAAAGGCACCCACTAAGCTCATTTGTGGCATAAAGAATAAGGAGGCAGCTGCCAAAGACCCATTGGAGGTGCAACTACAAAGCCTACTTGGAGACCGTTCAGGATAAGAAGGAGAAGGAGATGCTTGTGGACACTTCTATTTCTACTCCTTGTATATTTATGATTGAGATAAATACTGCCTTTAGAAATAAGATATGAGTATTGGATATCGGATATGGATCTCATTTATGCAATAACTTGCAGGGACTAAAAGATAGTAGAAGGCTTGAGAAAGGCGATGTGGACTTACGTGCTGCAAATGGAGCAAAGGTTGTTGCACTTGCTGTAGGAACTTATGATCTACACTTGCCTTTTGGTTTAGTTTTAGAACTTTAAAACTGTTATTATGTACCAGTTCTTTAAAAAAAATATTATATCAGTAGCTTATTTAGACTTATATAGATTTCATTTAATTTTTAAGAATAAATGTTATTTTTTCATTGAATGATATCCATTATGGTTTTGTAACTTTGGTTAATGGTTTATATGTTCTGGATATGGATAATCTAATTCTCAATATAAATAATAAGAAACCAATGATAAATAACTCAACCTCATCTTACTTATGGCATTATCATTTAGGCTATATAAATGAAAATCACATTTCTAAGTTATACAAGTTTGGTGACTTAAGGTCATTTGATTATGAATCATATGACACATGTGAATCTTGTTTACTTGGTAAAATAGCTAGAACTCCTTTTTCTAGAGAAGGAGAAATGGCCAAAGAGTTATTAGAACTCATGCATACTAATGTATGTAGCCCAATGTCTATACAAGCAAGATGAGGTTATCACTATTTCATAATTTTTATCGACGATTATTCATGATATGAGTATTTGTATTTAATGAAATACAAATGTAAGGCCTTTGACTAGTTCAAAGACTTCAAGAATGGAGTAGAGAAATAATTTAGTAAAAGTATTAAAACTCTAAGATCTGATCGAGGAGGTGAATATTTAAGCTAAGAGTTTCAAGGTTATCTCAGAGATAATGGGATATTATCTCAATAGACTCCACCATATACACCTCAACATAATAGTGTATTTGAGATAAGGAATCGAACACTTCTAGACATGGTACAGACTATGATGGCTTTTGTAGACTTACCAAATTGTTTTGGGGTATGCACTAGAGACTTCTATTTATATTCTACACAGAGTTCTATCAAAAATGGTTGACACTATCCAGTTTGAGTTATTTTTTAGTAAGAGATCAAAGTTATCTTACTTGAGAATATAAGGTTGCTCTACCTTTGTCAGAAGGCCATAGTCAGACAAACTTAAGAGTAAGTCTACAAGTGTTTATTTGTTAGATATCCAAAAGAGTCATTCTAATATTACTTCTACTTCTCTTCTGAAAACAAAATGTTTATTTTGAAGTATGCTGTCTTCTTAGAGAATAAGTACATGTTCAAAAGAGACAGTAGGAGTAAAATTGAACTTAGTGACGTACAAGAAGAACAAATAAACACAGATCAACCCTCTGATCCCACAGCTATTATGAGAATAGAAAAACCTTCGTCTATATAAGAACCTCGTAAGTCGAGTAGGATACGTGTGGCACTTGAAAGATATGGATTTGTCATTGGTGACCACAATGACGTATTGCTCATAGATGAGGATGAGCCTACTATTTACAAGGACGTTCTAAATGGTTCAAAATCTATCAAATGGCTTTAAGTCATAAAGTCAAAGATGGATTTCATATATGACAACCAAATATAGGCTTTGGTTGATCCACTCAAAGGAATCAAACCTATTAGGTGTGAATGGGCTTTCAAGAAGCAAACCGATATAGATGGTAATATAATTACCTATGAAGTACGATTGATTGCTAAAGGTAACTGTCAACAGTATGGTACTAACTATGACGAAACCTTCTCACCAGTTGCTATGCTAAAATTTACAAAAATACTCCTAGCACTTGCCGTCTATTATGACTATGAAGTCTAGCAAATGGACGTGAAAACAGCTTTCCTAAATAGAAACCTAACTGAGAAAATATGTATGACACAACTTAAGGGTTTCACATCCAACAACAGTACAAAAGTGTGCAAGCTGTAAAGGTCTATTTATAGACTTAAGTAAACTTCTAGGAGTTGGAACATCTATTTTGATAAAATAATCAAAGAGTTTGGTTTCATTTAAAATATGGATGAACCTTGTGTACACAAGAAGGTTAGTGGAAGTGCAGTCATTTTTGTGTTGCTTTATGTAAATGATATATTGTTAATAGAAAACGATGTACCTGTCCTTCAATCAGTGAAAACTTGGTTGTCCAAGAAATTCTCCATGAAAGATCTTAGAGAAGCAACCTATGTTCTTAGAATAAGGATCTATAGAGATAGATAAAAAATGTTGCTAGGTTTTTCATAGTCTACATATATTGATGAAGTGCTAAAGAGGTTTAGCATGGATCAATCCAAAAAGGAATTTTTACCTATGTCTCACATGAATAACTATTTAGTGCTAACGATAAAATCTCGTTATAGCAAATGTGCAAGTATTCTTACACTTGAGATCTCCAAGGTATTTTATTTGCTAAGTGTCGTATTTTGATTCTAATCTCTAGAGTCCTGACAAGACCGCATATGGGATGGATAATGGGCACAACGTGAAGTAAACGAAAGTAGTTGCGAGAATCAATAAAGGATTCACCACTCTTAGTAGTAAGGGTGAATATCTCACGATCACTTGTAGGAATCATTACTCGAGAAGTCCTTGTCTAAGGTGACTGTGTATTGAAAATAGTTCCAATTGATACATATGATGAGTAATGGATTCCGAGAACAAGTACTAAAATATTCAGGCCAGAATTAATTAATATTCTGGAAGGAGTTGGCACTAATTTCGTACTTTAAACCGAATGAGATGTTGTATGGTGAAAGGAGTTTATTGCACTATTGTTTGCTATTAAAAAGTCATTTCAAGCCACTTGACTTTTTGGACTTTTGGGTGGTTATGATGTATTGTTAGGTGCCACTCATGATTTGTCAAATATGGATTTATTAATAGGAGAATTAATAAATTAATCTTAATTAGAGTTAATAGGCTAATTCTAATTATCAAGGTTATTAATCCTAAAAATGCTTGGATTAATTCATATTTTGCTACCAATAGACCAAAAAACCTAATAAGTTACACACGATAAGGGATTAAGAACTCGAGATGCTGTTTGATAACATTAAAGGCTAAAATATGAGAAAAAGAAGTTTCTGTGGTCAAATTATAAATAGTTATAATTTATGGGCTATATTATGATTATGAGAACTTGTGGGATCGAATTATAATTATGAATTCCTAATTTGATTAAGAAACTAAACACATGCACACGGATAAGTATATCATATACATATACCATAGAGTATGGGTGAGTTTTGTTCGTGTTGTTTTGGAAACCATAACTGGCACAAAAATAGTCCTTTTGTAATCTTTTTCTTCCTCAGTAAACCCTAGCCGCCTATACTACTTGCTAGCACTAGAGTAAGGTAGTTCTCGGGATTTCTTCCTCATATGGATTTCTATTGGAGGCAAGCCAAAATTTGGTTTGCAGTGGTTGTGACTGAACGACAAAAGAAAACATACTCGCTCGTTTGTTGCTGGATCTAGCCTTCAACAAGGGAAAATTTTTAAAATAAAGAGACGACAACAAAGGTATTTTTTTCCTTATTTTCTATGATCTATTCTTCACATATGAGTGATCGTTTGGGAGGTTTTCTCAATTTTTATTTCCTCTGCTAATCTGATTACATGCCCGAGATAACCTACAGTTCAAATCTTTTATGATTCCATCATTATGATTGAATCCTTTTTAGTGCATCTGAATTTTCTCTGCCCAAACACAGGTAGATGAATTTATGGTTTGTCATGGTTTGAAACATTTTGGATAAGAAACTGATCCCAATTTCGTTGAGATGTGCTGACCACCTTTCCTATTTTGTTTTGTTGAATGTCAACTATTGAATACTCTATTTTCCTTTGTAACAATAGGTTCTTAGTCCATATGTGAAAAGCATTCATGACCATGATTATACACTTCATTTTGGATTACCTTCTCTTAGTATATTTTTT
The DNA here is from genome assembly GCA_026120185.1 of Voacanga thouarsii. Classification (NCBI taxonomy): domain Eukaryota; kingdom Viridiplantae; phylum Streptophyta; class Magnoliopsida; order Gentianales; family Apocynaceae; genus Voacanga; species Voacanga thouarsii. Next base: position 2,051,489 of record JANUWF010001659.1, on the reverse strand, counting down.
ACCAAAGGCAACCAATTTGGTGAGTGGACACAACTCATGTTTTCGTTTTTTTTTTTTAAGTAGGGAAGCCATGAAGGCCTAGTGAAGTATATATATCTTTTCATCTATATGATTGCTTTTTTATGGATAGACTTTGATGATTTTCTTTGCCCAACTGGTTTTAACAATTTTTTATATAATTTATAATCTTAGGTACCCATTCTTCTAGTGAGTCTATGAATGAACGTTGTAGCTATGATGTCTAAAAGTGATAGGTTTTGGCTATTTATTGAACAAAAACTGTTTTCTAAATTTGAGTGCAAGAAATATGGTAAAGATATATCATGGTTACCAATTTATTTGAATTTTCATGCTAAGAACCTCTAGATTTATCAAGCAAAAATCACATTTCGTTAACTAGTCTTTTGTCTACTTTAAGCAATATGATTAACAGAAAAGGAAAAACAGTTACTAGTGGAAAACAAAATGGAACTCTCTTACTAGAGTCTTCTAAATAGTAAGATTTGGATTTTAGATGGTTTGTATAATTAGAGTTTTCTTGTCTTTCCTTTCTCTCTAGTTGCTTATAAAAAATAGTGGAGTGTGTCACTAGATAATATTATTGGAATATCCCAAGAAACATTTGCTTTTATGGAATTTGTAGAAAGAAAGATTTTTTGTACTTCAGGGGTAATCCATTTCCTACAATTCAATTCACCACATATGGTCCGACTATTATTCACTTCTTTTTAGGTTGTCATTATTAGAAGGTTACATTTGCAATTTCTAACTTCTTTATAGAAAGTAGGACAGCTTATTCAAGGGGTGGTTAAAAGTATTGACAAATCTCATAAACTGATATATTTGAGTTCTGACTATGGTATTGTGTCAAAATGTGCGGTAAGTTAATAGTTGCTGCTAATTAAATTTCCCAAATTTATACAATCTGATGAATTATTTTGTCATTGAACCTATATTCTTGCTTTCTTAAATAGAACAATGGCCTCAAAGTTCTCTCAATTGATCATCTTGTTCACAGTATGATGGTTGATGCAATGCATGGTCCACACTAGAAAATGAAATTATGTTATCATTTCTTACGTACTTTATAGGAACTACAAGTTTTGTTAGGACAATGCTAAGGATTTATTTTGATATCATGAGCGAGAATGCTCCATTGAGTTTTATCTATTGGCGATTGACTAGTTATGGATTAAAAGCCTTTGATGTTGTATTGCAATTAAAAGATTGCCCTTAAGACTCTAAAGCTTTCAAAAAATACTATTGGAGATGAAGGAACTAAGGTAAAGATTGATGTTCAAACATCCATAAGAAAGATAGACATTTAAAATTGATTACCGCTTTTTGGAAGTAATTTGTCTTGTAGGAAGGCCTTAGAAGTTTATATATTTCATAACATTTTAATCTCTATGCTTTGATTTCCAGAGTGAATTTTCAGACAAGTATATCATATTCATACCAAAGGATCTTTTTTCATTAAAAAAAAAAATTGTTTGGTAGGGGTAGCTAATATTTATATAGCCCAGGAGAAGTTGCTTTCTTGGCTTAAAAAACCATTGGTCACCTTTAAAACAAAGTTTCTTGTAGTTTTGTTTGCAATATTATATCTCAAACTTTTGTTTTTGTAACATTGAATTTTCTTGTTTTCAGTTTCTAAGGGTTATTCTTGTGGAAAATGTTGGTATTCAGAAGCTTCCGTTGAATAGTTTTGGATTGGGTGATGAGTTTGGCGTCACTTAGAATTGAAGTAGTATTTTATATAATAAAAGACAAATGCTTGCTTATACAAGTATCTAAGAGGATGTATGAGTTTATTTGCTAATGTTTGAGGTCACTTGACTTTGCAAGGAGCAAAGGCTATTGCTGAGATGTTAAAGAAAAATTCGACTTTAGAAGTTATTTTTTTCATTTCATTTTGTCAAGTTTAATAAAATTACCAAAGCTTGCAAACTATATTTGCTCTTGTTTATTCTGAATATGAGAAGGAAGGGGTTTTTATGGCTTGTTGAAGCACTTCTTAAGAATAGAAGTTTTCACATGCTTACTTGAAAATTTTTATGTGTTCCTTTTTTTTTTTTTTGGCATGGTGGGAATTCTTCATGTACTACTTGCCATCTGTGTTGTAGTACATGTAAAAAGAAAATATCTTTTTTTAGGTGTGGTGAGAATTCTACCTACCTCATTAATTAGTCTACTTTTTTTTTGGTTTTTTTAATCATATTTTATAATATTGTTAAAAAATTCAATCCATATAATAATTCCATATAATATTATACGTGAGGATCCACGAAGAAGATTAAAGAGGTAGAAATGATGCTTAGCTTGAGGATTCTGAAGCCTAATGCTTGGTTTTTGATTGTTTTTGAAGGGATTAATGGGATAAAAGAGAAATGATGTATTTAAATATTGTAATTCTTATTTGTAAACTATTTTTGTTGGATGACTATGAATGTTAAATTTAGATATTATGAAATTTATATTTGAGTTTGACCTTTTTTTCAATATGGAGTACTTTTGATTGTTTTGACACTTAGTAATGCATTTAGCAATTGTATTTTATTTATGGGTACAACAAAAGTTTATACTAACACTTTTGAGAATAGCAATAAATAAATATCAAATTTGAATTTTTGACCATTATATGATCTATAATGACATCGTAAATGTGTAATTACACACACACACACACACATGTGATAGGGGCTAAATTAGTCATATTTTTTCTAGTTATTTGAGGTTCTTTTGTGATACATTTTGTTCAATAACTAGTCATATTCCTTCATATTTGAGATTTTACCTTTGGAAAGGTATTTTGTTCATTATTGCAGATTTTTAGGGTAAAACGAAACAAAAACGTTGTAAAACAGAGAAGAGGCGGTGCCGGCTAGGGCCCTAGAACCGACGCCGGCCATGCACTGTTGACACGAACTTTGGAGCAACGGAAAAATTGGCAAAACAGAAGGAAACAGAGTGGAACCGGCGCCAGCTCCAAGAGTCAAGGCGGCATTAGCAGCATTCTGGTCTTCATCATGTGAAATTCGGAGAAAAATCGGTGAACAAGTAGAGAAGCAGAACACAACTAGCGCCGGCTCCGAGAGCTAAGGCGGCGCCGGCTGTGCCCTGAAGTTAAGGCGGTGCTTTGATTTTTCTACACAGTTTTTGGTAATTTGTGGAGTTTTAGTATCTTCCAACTTCTACTCGGCCAAGAACACTATACCTACGAGTTTAGGAACTTCCTAAGCCTATAAATAGATGAAAAACATAAGGGAAAAGGGGGAGAATTCATTGATCATCACAGAAAATCACTCAAATCAAAGGAGGAATTCTTCAATTCAAGGAGAGTTGTACAAGAAGGTCTTTAAAGGAAGAAGAATGAGGCTTGTCTATGAGTGCTTTCTTTTACATTGTTTTTTTTTCTTGAACAATGATATGTTAATTGTTTTATTGTAATTTGACATTGTTTTAGATATTCATGATATTTAGAGGTATTTGATCTTTTGATTAATTAATTGTTATTCTTGATATTTAATTACTTGGATTGATTACGAGATTAAGTGGTTGTTTCTTTCTATTAACTTACTTGAAAAGGGGGTTGATGGTGGTTTCAATTCATTGGTTTCATATTTGTTATCTCTTTACTTGCTTGAAAAAGGGGTTAATTGCTAAGAACTAGTAATTAAAAGTTAATTGATGTCTACCAGAATATAGATTCATTGGTTAGTTTCATGTTTTAAGTTTGTCAGAATATTGAAATTTAATCAAGGATTGTGTTTAATGCATCTTTTGGGTAAGACTGGTTGAGACAGAACATGTGATACTAAGTTACATAGAAGATATGGATTCATGGATTGAAAAAGAAGTGAGTCTATCTTAATCCTTCATGATGCCAATAGAATAATTAGTTATGATAATGGCTGAGTTCTTTAAGGTCATGTTTATCTAAACAATGGTTTGAGTTACATACTTCTCCATCGTTGACATGTATATATTTTTAATTTAATTTTATTTTCCTTTTTATTTGTTGTTCACTTTATTGAGTCGGTTAAACAATGAAAGAAAAGGGATTAATGTCTACTTGTTCCTTGAGGATTGACACTCATTTGAACCCTATGCTCGGTTAATGATGAGTATGCTTGCTCATATGTGTGATTTGGGTTGAACGTTTTAATTTAAACTTGATTGAAAATGTGCTTAGTTATTGTATGATTTTTATATCCAAATCTGGACACATCAGTATGTATGTATGTATAGAATGTCATATTTAAGCCACTGGCATGATACTTAAAAGTGACACAACACCTATTACAATGCTATATAGTATCATATTTGTGATGATTCACGTTGCTTAGTGACTTTTTTTTTTTAATAATAAGTGACGAAAATTACACCACCTATTTGTGTGATTCATTTTTGTCATTAATAATTAAATATTCATCTCTTATTTTCTAACAATTCTTGTTATTTAATGACATTCTTTTCTAATAATGGGTGACAAAAATTACGCTACCTATTCATGTGACATTTTCATTTTTATCATTAATAGTTGTATATTCAGCTCATATTTCGTGACAATCCATGGTATTGGTGATGTTATCTTTTAATAATGGTTGGCGAAAAATACATCACTTATTGGTGTGGCATTTTTATTTTTGTCACATATAGTTGAACATTTAAATCATATTCCATGATGATCTAAAATATTTTATGACAATCCATAAGCTATTTTACGATGAAATTAAATGTCACAAAATCATAGTTATAACATAACATTTCTTTGAGACACTATGTATTGTTTATCAATTTGTGAAAAAAATATTCATATTGTCACTGTATATTTTTAGGAATGGTGAAAATGTGATGATCAACATGACGATATAAAAAATATCATAAAATATTATGCATGACGAATATAAAAACATTATATGACATTAATGGGTGTGTCACTAATTGCCAATTTTGGTAGAATGATGCAACATAAAGGAGTTCTTGATCAATCGTTGAAGTTGAGCACTTCATTAAGGTTTAAATCATTACATTATAGTCTCTAGGTGGGTAATGGTTTATCTTTAACCGATAAGTAATCCTCTCATACCAATAGTGGAAACATATTTGGAATACATAGAATTGGACTATGTGATAGTAATTTTTATAAAAATATTACAATAAATAAAGACTGGACTATTCCTACTACTGTATGGACAAATATTCTATGGTTTGAGTATGAGTTGGTAGTTTGGTAAGGCTAGACACATACATTTTGATATATTATAGGTGAGGTTTCCATCATAAGATAAATATTCTTGTATATTAGGCATATATCTATAGTTTAATCAAGACAAATATGTACAATAAAGCTTCTATGTCTTTCTTCGTGAAAGAAATGATTACTCCCTTGTGTCAGTTTAAGATAATATGTGAAAATCCAAGATCTAGGAAATTACTAAGAGTGTTGCTTTAAGAATTGCTCCATTTAGATAGGCGGTTATACTCATGAAGGTAATATATTATGGACTATAGATCAAAGGATAGTAGATGTCGTCAAGAAAGATGATAGTACCAATTAGTTGTATTTTAATGATAGGAAATATTTTTTGTTATTACAATTGTAAGCTGAAGACAACACTATTGTAATATTATCCTTGATGTTAATATCTTCATATGGTGATGAATGAAAATATTTAAAATGGAAAATCTAACTATTTAGGCATTTTGATCCTTTTAGTAGTCAAGGATATATAATATGTCTTTTAGTATCCAAAGTAACTTTAGAAACCCAAATTGCTATTTTGGTTATTATACAAATTATTTGGATTGTTTGAGGAATGAGAAAATTTATTTTATTCTAGAAAGTCCATTGAGTTCGAATAATTAATTAAGTCCAATATTTATTCATGGGTTAGATTAATTAATTAATTAATCCTAAAATGTTCAATTTAATATATGGGCATGAACAAAATAAATAAGGATTGGTCTAATAATTGTATTGAGTCATGTATTTGTTGTTTTAGGTTTTAATTAAAGCCTAGATAAAATAATAAATAGATTAGGCTAAGGTTTTATTATTTTGGGTTTAATAAAAAGACTTAAGACAAATAATAAAAAACCTAATAGGCAGATAAAACTCTAGCCCATCTTAGACTAGTACAGCCAGCCATGAACCTTCTTGGAGGCTAGCCAAGGAGAGTAGCCAAAACCCTAGCCACCACTCTTATGTCATTTCTCTCAATTTCTTCCTCAGAAAAATAATTCTAACTTACTTTCACAGATCTATAAGGTTGAGAAAACACGTTGGAAGATCAAAAGTTTCAGCATTATATACATTTCATGCATGGGAGTAGACATTTAGTAGGTCTTCTTATGGTTCAAACAAATTTCAGACAGCCTACTAGTCAGTCGAATTTGGTTATTGCCGTAGTTTCTTCTTATTCAAGATGAAAAAATAAGCATGTTATCTAGTCCCATGTCTAGTCGTCAGTTCCTCTAGAATCCTATCATTAGCCAAGGACTTGCACAACCACCAAACACTAATGCCCTATTTAGAAAGGGTAGGATTTTGGAGATTGCCAATCTACCAGAATTCACCCACAGTCTAACATAAGTTAAAGCATATGGCTTTACCCCCATCAAGAACATAATTCCATCATTTTCACATTTCACAAAAGCTCCCACAATAGATTTCCTATAATATTAGCTTTATACATTTCCAAACAATGTGTGTCAAATCACACAATGATATCCAGAAGCTATGGTTTCTAAATTAACATTTCTAGTATAAGAGTTATAATTGAAAGAGCTACATGCTTGTTTGAGTCATGCTATGATTTTCGAAAATGCATGCATGAGCATAAACTCATAGTTCAAATGTTCAAAATAAATCTCAAAGTTTGATACTTTGCTTCTAAATCATGCCTAAAAAATATATAGTTTTCAAATTTGAAAAGTTTTTTAAAATAGACCTAAAAATAGCTCATATTCAAATATTTCATAAATTTAAGGGAAACTTACCTTATTTTTCAAGCTTAGGGTAGAAATTCTAATAAGTCAGTCCTTACCCTTAATATCCTCCTATGTTTATCAAAAGGTATATAAATCAATCACAAATGCTATCCTAAGTCAACTTATGAAAATATAAACTCATATCTCCAACTTCACATCATAAGTACATCATGTTCATCATATAGCTTGTTTTGTCCAAAAAAGAACACCAAAAGATTGTAGACATAATCTTCATATTTTTAGTACTTAAGGCTTACAAAAATTCCTAAAGAAATATATAATTCACTCCTATTCATATCTCATGAAAACAAAATCAAACTTAGCAATTTCCCAATAAAGCCGTAAGTTGTCTACAGTTTCCAACAAGCACAATTCAAGTTTTTAAGGGTAAAAGACCTTTGTACACTTATCCAAATAACTAAAAATTTTGAAAATACATAATAAACATGTAAGGAATGAAATAAAATTAGCAAAATCTATAAATTATGTTCATATTAGTAACCAATGTAAAAGATGATTTCTTTTTTGAAAACTCCCTTAGAAAATCACTTTTTTTTTGGGGGCAAGATTACCAAGAAAAGACTCATATAACAACAACACACACCATTCCTGATCGTAAGACATATGAATCAACCATCCAAAAGTTGAAAGTTTATAGCTTGAAGGAACATCATGTTGGCAGTCTTGTAAGAGAGGGAAAAAGAAGGATTTTTGTTTACCTCTTTAAGTGAAAACACACTAAACACCTTAGGCACTAATGTTAAACTTTTCCTTAAGTAATTGAAAGTAAAATCCTTGAAGAAGTAGGAGGAAGATTCTACGGTTTTGTGAAGAGATGAGTGGTGGCAAACTTCTAGACAAGGTTTTCGATTTTCTTTGAGAGGTAAGAGGAAGAAGGCCGTGAGTTCTTGTAAGGGAATGAAGTGTGACAGTTGCACAATATGAGAGAGTGATTATAGGTAGTTTTAAGGTTATGGAGATTTAAATTTTGCTAAAAGGTAAGAGAGCAAAACCATGAAGCTTAAGGAAAACAAAAGTGGTAGCCAATTAGAGGAGAAGTAGTGTTAGTATTTTGTCCTAGAGGCAATCACTTGTACATTGTATATGATACATTTTATTTTAATAAAAGGCATTATTTATCTTATAGTTTCTTTTGTTTACTTTAAGTAATACAACTGTTCGATAAAGTCCCTAGTACAACACTGTATTAAGAAAATCATGATATGAGATTTCTACTACACTGGATGGTGTTAGTACTTAAATAGTCCCTAGTCATAGTATTAATGAGATAGGACATCATTAATGCGTTAAGACTAGCTTGCGTTAGACTTCCTAATTTGATCAGGCGGTGGTTTTCATATCTGTGAGTATTGAGATACTCAAAGTTAACACATGGATGCTTGTTAATGGAACAAGTTCATTGGATGACCTAGCTTTGAGATAATCACATGGATAATTATTTAGTGCCAGTGATATAATCTCAATATAGCAAACGTGCAAGTATCCTTAGACTTGAGATCTCCAAGGTACTTTGTTTGTTGAGCATTGTACTTTAATTCCATCTCTGGAGCTCGATCGAGGGCTGCCTATGGGATGGATATTGGGTACATTGTGAGGTAAACAAAAGTAGTTGAGAGGGTCAATAAAGGATTCACCACTCCTAATTGTAGAGGCGAATATCTCACGACCACTTGTAGGAATTACTACTCGAGAAGTCCTTGGCCAAGGCAATTGTGTATTTAAAATAGGTCCAATTCATACACATCTAGAGTAGTGGATTCCTGGTACAAGTACTATTATATTCGGGCCAGAATTAATTCTGGAGGAAGTTGGCACTATTTCCGTACTCCAAACCGAATGAGATATTGTATGGTGAAAGGAGTTAATTGTACTGAAGTTTGTTATTGAAGGGTTCATGTCAAGCTACTTGACTTTCTGGACTCTTAGGTGGTCATGATGTGTTGCTAGATACCGCTCATAATTTGGGAATATGGGTTTATTAATTCATGAATTAATAAACCAATCCCGATCAGGATTAATAGGATTAATTCTAATTAATTATGGATTATTAATCTCAAATACGTTTGGATTAATTCATGTTCGCTACCAATTGACTGGGAAACCTAATAGGTCATACACAATAGAGGATTATATACTCAAGATGTTATTTGATAACATAGAAGCGTTAATTGCGAGAAAGAGAAGTTGTTGTGGACAAATTATAATTAGCTATAATTTGTGGTTCAAGTTGTAAATGCGGAAACTTGATGTTTCCAATTACAATTAGGAAATTCTAATTGTTTTAGAATTTTAGATTTTTAGTGGATTTTGGAACATATATTGGATATGCTCGAAACCCTAATCTAAGGGAGATTCACACAAAAATAGGAGCCACAAAAACCAAACGTCTTCTTCTTCTTCTTCTTCTTCTTCTTCTTCTCTCTCTCTTTCTCTCTCGTTTTGCTGAAAACAAAAACAGCCCCAGCCGCCATCTTTTTCTGCTAGCACAGAAAATCTTGGTGCTTGAGTATTCCTCTGTGTGGATTACTGTTAGAGATAATCACATACTATGATTATAGTGGTTAGATGTCCAACTCTCTTGGAGTTTGCATAAGAGGATTGCTGGATCGCGCATTGACTTTAGGAAGAAAATTTTGTTATTCGGATGATCACCCCAAAGGTAAAAAGATGCTGCCTTTATTATCTTTATGTTTTGTTTTCCACACATAGGCGAGTCCTGGGATGGTATCTCGTTTTATTTTTCACTGTGCCGTATACGATACAAGCCAGAGATACCCAACAAGTAGGAGGACTTTTAGGGATTTCAAGCCTTAAATTTCCAGCAATGACTTTTGATCTTAATGTTGATTTTTAGGATAATATGAGCCTTGTAGCAACTTATTCTCACCATTAGTATTTGCCGAAAAAAATCATAGCATTAGGAAGGATTAGAAAAGGGCACCAAATATGAGGAGGATTAGAAGAACTAGGATTCCCTCAAGACATTTTCCTATAAGGAAAATGATTAAGTGAGGATATTGGTAGTCGAAAAGTGACAGATAAGAGAAGGGAAAAATGGAGGAAATTTTATCAAGAACTCTTCTTGATATTCCAAGATCAAAATTGAAAATATTCGAATTTTCAAAAGTAACAGATAGGATAAAGATCAAGTAGAAAAATGGATTTTCTTAGATAAATAAAATACGAAATTATAGGGATTATGGGATTTTAAAGATGACAGCTAAAAAGAGAACAATTAGGAAGAAAAGTTTATCCAAACCTCCATGATATTCATTGAAATAAAAATTGAAAAGATTAGGGCTTTCAAAAGTGGCGACCGAGAGATAGGATAATTAGGAGAATGTTTAGGAAATTTAGTGTTTTAAAAACTCAGTTGAAATTTTATTTTCTTTAAAATTTCAAAATAAATTCTAACTCATAAAATACCCTTATTATTCCATAGGGCATTATATTTAGCATATCAAGAGTGGCATCTAGCAATGCATCTTAACCACCCAAAAGTCCAGAAAATCAAGTGGCTTGACATGAACCCTTCAATAGCAAAATATCAGTGCAATAAACTCTTTTAATCATTATATATCTCATTCAGTTTAGATTATGTAATTAGTGTCAGCTCTTACTAAAATATAATTAATTCTAGCCCAAATCCATTAGTATTTGATCTAGAATCCATTATTCAACATGTATATCATTTGAAACTATATCCAATATATAGTCCTCTTAGCTAAGAACTTCTTGAGTAATGATTCTATACAAGTGGTCGAGAGATATACGTCCCTACTATTATGAGTGATAACTCCTTTATTAACCTTCTCAATTACTTTCATTTACTTTACGTTATACCTAATATCCATCCTATAGGCGGTCCCGATGAGACTCCAAATTTTGAATCAAAGTACAATGCTTAGTACACAAAGTATCTTCGGGATCTCAAGTCAAATGATACCTTCACATTTGCTATAATAAGATTCTAATACTAACACTAAATAGTTATATATGTGATTATCTCATAGTTAGGTTATCCAATAAATTTGTTCACTTAACAATCATCCATATGTTAACTTTGACTATCACAATACTCACAGATGTGAGAACCACCGCTTGATCAAATTAAGAAGTATAACACATGCTAGTCTTTGTGCATAAATGATGTCCTATCTCATTAATACTATGATTATGGATAATTTAAGCATAAGAACTAAATAGTGTAATAGGAATCTCATATTATGATCTCTATTATAATTTTCTTAACACTATACTACATGCATAGGACTTTATTTACCAATTTAATACGTATACACAAAATGATTAATTAAATTGAAAGATAAATAATGTCTTTTATTAATAAATGTGTAAAAATACATTGTACAAATGATTGACTCTAAAACACAACTCTAACAATCTCCCACTTACACTTAACACAATCATTAATATATCTAATATCGAATGACTGAACATAACTATTATGTTTCTTTTGGGATAATACCTTTGTAAGTGGATCAGCTATGTTTTGATTAGTGCAAACTCTTTTATCTTTACATTTTTTCTATTAATGATTTTTCTAATAAAATGATAGCACCTAAGTATGTGTTTGGATCATTAATGAGACCGTGGTTCCTTTGTTTATGCAATGGCTCCATTGTTATCACAACACAAGGATATTGGATCAATAATGCAATGTACTACTCCTAGTTCTGTTATGAAGTTCTTGATCTAGACTGCCTCATTTGCTACTTCAAAAATCACTACGTACTCAGCTTTAGTGGTTGAATCGGCAGTTGTGTCTTACTTGGAACTTTTCCAACTAACTGCCTCATCGCCAAAAGTGAATACATAGCCTGATTGTGACTTATAGTCATTTTTTTTAGATTAGAAACTGGTATTAGTATACCCTTTGACCTGTAAGTCACTATCTCTAAATATCAAGATTACATCCTTAGTTTTTCTTAAGTACTTAAGGATATTCTTGACAGTCATCCAATAACCTTCTCTAGGTTAGATTGGTATCTGCTCGTCAAACTAAGAGCACAAAATACAACATGCCTAGTACTTATCATAGCATATATGATAGAACTAATTGCCAAAACATATAATATCTTACTCATGTGATCCATTTCATCTTGTATCTTAGGACACATAGATTTTGAAAGGCTTGTATCATAGGTCATGAGTAAAAATCCCTTCTTGGATTTATCTATACTAAACCTCTTTAGCACTTTATCTATGTAAGTAGACTGCGAAAGACTAAGCAACTTCTTTGATCCCTATCTCTATTGTAACAACCCCCACTTTTGTACTTTAATTGGCTACTACATGTAATAGGATGAGAATTTGTATCAATGGCCAGAATAAAAGATGATCAGTATAATGACGTGAATATTTTGGTATAATAATATTTTGTTGAGCCCTGGATGAAATTATTGGATTTGTTCTACTCGTACTCTAAATCTTCAGAAGGATACTACTATTAGTAGAATAAGAATTTAGGGGTACACTGAGATAGGAAATTAATCAAAGCGATGAAACACACGATTTGGTATGAATTATATTATTCAGTTTATCAGGGGCATTTTCGTCATCTTGACAGTAAATTTGACCAAATTGAGAAAGAATTGAAGAATATAAGTATTATCAATGGATTCAGTGGAATTTTTGGAGTTAGATGGTAAAGTAAAATATTTTTTCCAATTTCGACCCGATTTTGGTCATTTCTAAGAAAATATTGAAAATGCAATCGAAAATTTGGTCGTGTGGCATTTTGTGATTGGTAGCCATGAACATGCATCAACTTATAAGAGGTTGCATGAAGAATTCATGCAAGATACATGGAATTAAAGAGTTATAAAAAAAAAAATAGAAGAATGATGTGTTTAATTATAATTGGAACACATCACTTGTGGAGCCCTTCAATTAATGCCTTGAGCAATTTATTTAGCCAATATTTTGACATGGAGATGGTGGTGGAATGGCTGAAAATTGTCCAGAAAATCCATAGCCACAAGAGTGAATAGAAGAGAAAAATTAAAGAAGAAAAATAAAGGAAAATGGTATGTTAAATTGTGATTGGAACACATCTACATGAATTCCACCATATACTCAATTGAATTAAAATTTTCTTGGCTAAAATTTGATGAGAAATGGTGGTGGGAAGGCTTTTATACAGCTAGAAAAAATTGGCAGCCTTAAGGGGAGAGAAACAAGAGAAAAGAAATCAAAAGAAAATAGCAAAAAGGAAGAAAAAAGTAGCTAGTGTGTATTCTTGCTGTAGTGTGTGAGTTCTTGAGAGATTCTTCGAGAAAATCACACCAAAGAGCTTTATATACAAGGTAAAACCTCACCTTACTAGAATTAAAGTTGTTGTTGGGTGAATGGTGATCATTATGATATCAATTTTAACATGAAAACATGATTTTCGTGTCTTGATTTTGGATAAAAAAACAAAAGTTCATAAACTTTGTTTGTGAACTTTTTGTGTGTCTATGTATGCCGGCTACCAAGAAGACTTGTGGATAATTTTTAATGTGATAAAGGATTGAATATTCATGGTAGTTTGAAGGGTTGATCTTGGTTGATGAAATAAGGATCAAAGTGGAATGAAAATGATTATTAATTGGTTAGAAGGATTAATTATGTTAGATTTTGATTGAAAGAAATGAAGTTGTGTTGAATAAATATGACTTTAATGAGTTTTTGGAATCTAAAAATTGAAGGATCAAAGCTAATTTGAAGAGGAAATTGAATGAATTTATTGTTCTCAAGGTGTCAAAGGTTAAAGGATAGTAAAACATAACATGAATGGTTGAAGATGGACAAACTATTGGGGCTGTCTTTTCCTCTGTATTGTTTCACGGATACCTGATCTCAGAAAAGAGTTTACATAGACTTAAATTTAAGAGTCTTACGGTCACTTTAGTATATCATAGAGCTCAATCGGAATTGTAGATTGAAAGTTATGTGCAAAACAAAATCGTGTATCAAGAAGCAAAATTCTAGAAAATTGGTTGGAAAATGAATGAACTTAAGAATGATTCATTACGTGATTTTGGGATGAAATGAATGGAAGACGTGATCATAATTTGTTGTTCATGAAGAGAGGAAGGATATAGAAAAATAAAAATGAAAGAATTGGATACACGACAGAAAAATGACGCGAACGACCATCGTGCATTTTCTTGAATGAAGGCTGACTATCAGCTAACCATTAGGCATGTAGGCTATTTTTCGATCAAACACGACTAAACCTATAGGTTTGTCGGTAAATAGCCAATAACACAATAAAAATGGTGGAAACGGTAGTTGAACAACCTATGAACGTGGAAAGTTTATGGAGGACATGAGATGAATCCCACTATTTTTAAACCCTATTTTAGCTAAGTGTTTTTCTGAACTGATCATGTGTTTTCCTGATATAGTTAATGCTTTCCTGATATATTATGAGATGAATGTTACACTAGAGTTTGAAAGAATTATCAAGCACTCGATTTCTTGAATATGAAATATCTCGTGTGATCTTTTCAATTTCTAAATCTCGATTTTGGTAATGTGTTTTTCCTGATATAGAAAATATTTTCCTGATGTGCTCAAGTGCAAGCTTTCTATATAGATTTAGAAGTATAATGAACAATATGAATCTTCAATTCTTGATTTCCTAAACTTGTCAATCCTTGAATCTAATACATGACTAACTTGAATACTTGACGCATGCACTGACTTGAATACTTGGCGTAAGCACTACCTTGACTACTTGGCGTAAGCACTAACTTGAATATTGGCGTATGCAGTAACTTAACTACTAGGTATATTCACTAACTTGAATACTTGGCATAAGAACTGACTTTACTTGAATACCGGAATACTCAAATACTTGAATACCTAAATTAGATTGTTTTATACTAGAGTTCTTGAATACTTGAATCAACATGTTTTCACTCGAAATCCTTGAATACTTGTTTTGAGAATGTTTTCAAAAGAGAATTTCTGAACTAGCTTAGTTATGTTGAGATTACTCTTCATGAGATTTTATCAGTGGAAAATACTAACACACACGGGACTCACTGAGCTTTACGCTCACACATGTATTATCTTTTTTGATTTTTCGGATTAGAGGCGCAGCAAAAGCGTGGTGGACTTTTAGAGGCTTATGCTACATCTTGGACTTGTCATTCCCGTGAGTGTATGAATCAGAAGCTAAATTCTTGTACTTTTCTATTTTGAGAAAATTTTCGCTGCCTATTAAGTTAAGTTTGTTTTAAAGACCCCCCCCCCTCGTCTGAGCAATGAGATAGGACAACATCTCGAAAAGCTACAGCCCACTACGTTATAGAAATATGGGGTATTACAAATGGTATCAGAGCATAGCAGAAACTATAATAGAGCTTCTGATGGAATATAGCTGAGCCTCTAACGGGACATTGGGGAGTCCGTCATAGTATGAGTAAATGTGAATTTATAGAAATAGTGTATTTCATGAAATTGGATATTGGAGTAGATGTGACATGTGACTTGGAGATATAATTTCTTCGGATGAGCCAGAAGAAGAGTGACCTGAGACAATTCTAATATCTTTGAAAAGGGTCTATGACCCCGAACTCGAACAATATTAAAGGGATTAAGATCAGTGAGACCTTATATTTGAATTATTTACTTATTCTGAACTTCCCATTTTGGGACCAATAATCGTGAGATGATGAATAAAAGAGGTTGAACACTTAAAGGCCGTGTGTGTATAGTGAGACATAAATTGTGTAGGTAAGAATATGCGCGCTTGTATAGTGTTCTAGTATTATATTTGAGCGCTAAAAGTCCTAGTTTATCATAATGTGTGAAATGATATGATTATGTCAATACTAATGTACTAGGAATCATTAGACATTTGAAGTTAAACATTCTTGGGTTAAAAAAATTCTAAGATGGGTAACCCCTGGGAAGTTCCCATGAAAGTTGAAATGATGTGATTTAGGGTTGTTTAAAGAAATGAAAGTATGATCTTTATGTCAAATGATATAAATACAAGAGGTTTAATTATAGATCATACGAGAACGATGTATATGAAAGTTAATTATTAGGTTGAAAGAATATGAGAATTTCTCAAGAGATCATGTTTACATATGTAAAATAGAAATTTCATGTCATATGAATGGGAAGTATTAAGTTGTATATATATTTCCCTAGTTCTTCATGAAGTAGATTTAAAGAGAAGAAGATATGTTGCGAAAAGTTACTCGTGGTAGTACTAGAGATTGAGCTGCAAATTTCGACAATTTTTTTTTTTTGAATGAGGGGAGAGTGTAACAACTCCCACTTTTGCATTTTAATTGGCTATTACATGTAATAGGATGATAATTTGTATCAATGGCCAAAATAAAAGATGATCAGAATAATGAAGCGAATATTTTGGTATAATAATATTTGGTCGGGTGATAGGGGTAAAATTAGTCATATTTTTCCTAGTTATTTGAGGCCATTTTAAGATACTTTTTATATAATAACTAGTCATATTCCGTCCTATTTGATATTTCCCTTATAAAAATATTTTTCTGTAATTTTATGCAAAAATAAGGAAAAATTAGAGCTAATTGTGTGATTTTCCAGAATAGAGGCAGCGCCAGCCCGAGAAGGACAGTCGGTGCCGGTTAACTACTGGATGCACAAAAGATATTGAAGGAACAGAGTATTGCAATTGAAAATGGAAAGGAAAAAGGAGAAAAATGGCTAAGCTTCTGAAGGCTACGTCACAGACTAAGCAAAAGAAGAAGGATGGATTTCGGTCAACAATTTCGGCAGCCTCATGGCTCCAAGCTAAAGCCGATGGACAATAAAAGCAACAGAGGACAATTGTACACAAAGTGAAGAAATCGGTGGGGGCTCAGATGCAAAGAAAAGTCAACAATGGTAGGCAGCAAAAGAAGCAGCCGAAACAAGCAATGCAAGAAGAAAAAAAAAGAAGCAGGCGGTGGCTTGATTTATTGGCTCAATTGAGCCGACAATAAAGTACAAATAGAAGAAGCAATTCGGATGGCGGCTCAATCGAAGCCGACACTACAAGTAGAAGATAGCTCGGCAATTTCATGGCTCAAATCAGAAGCTGATTTCAGCAATTACAATCCCATAAGAATTGAACGTCTCCAGCACAAAACAACAAAAGTAAATTGAAGTCAAAATTGATTTCCAATCTTCCAATTCACAAAGTCAAAGGCGGTGGAATTTCTTTATATTATTTAGATTTTTATTTTAACTTTTATTAATCTTTTTTTGTTTTGGATATTTTTTAGTAATTACTTCTTCTTTACTTAGGACTCTTTTAGGAACTTTGTAGGCTTATAAATAAAGCCAATTTACCCTAGAAAAGGGGGGAGGGGGGGTGCACAATGTAGGGACTTAGATTTATTTTGGAGTGCATCACCAATATTTTCTCGAGATAAATAATTCAAGGTGGGTTGTGCAAGAAGGTCTTCAAAGGAAGAAGAAGAAGGCTTGTCTATGAGTATCTATTTCTTTCATTTGTTTTCTTTTTCTTGAACAATGATATGTCAATTGTTTTATTGTAGTTCGACATTGTTTTAGATATTCATGATTTTTAGAGTTATTCTATCTTTTGATTAATTGGTTATTATTCTTGGTATTCAATTACCTGTGCTCATTACGAGATTAGTTGGTTGGTTCTCTCTATTAACTTACTGGACCAAGGGGATTGATGGTAGTTTCAATTTATTAATTTCATATTCTGTTGGCTATTAACTTACTGGACCAAAGGGGTTGATTGCTTAGAACTGGTAATTGAAGGTTAATTGATGTTTTCCGAGACCAGGGGTTCATTGATTGATTTCATGTTTTAAATTTTCCAAGACCAAGGGAATTTAATCAAGAATTGTGTTTAATACATCTTTTGGGTAAATTAGTTGAGACGAGTCCAAGTGATTCTAATTTATCTAGAAGGTAGTGATTTCATGGATTGAAAAATAAGTGAGTCTATTTTAATCCTTCATGATGCTAAGAGAATAATTAATTATGATAATGATTGGGTACTTTAAGATCATGATTGTCAAAATAATGGTTTGAGTTGCATACTTCTCCATCCTTGACATGTATATATTTTTATTTTTATTTTCTTTTGTTTTATTTTTCTTTTCACTTTATTGAGTCGGTTAAACAATAAAAGAAAAGGGATTAATGCATACTTGTTCCTTAAGGATTGATACTCGTTTGAACCCTATGCAATATTAATGATGAGTACGCTTGCTCATATGTGTAATTTGGGGTTAACGTTTTAATTTAAATTTGATTGGGAATGTTCTTATTTTTATATGATTTTTATACCCAAATCCGAACACATCAAGTTTTTGGCGCCGTTGTCGGGGAACAATATCATGAAAGCTTAGATTTTGTTGATTTAACCATGTGAATATTTAAATATGTAAATTTGTACAATTGTTCTTCTTGCAAAAAGGTGCCATATTTTGTTGTTTGTATAATTGTCTTTTAATTTCTCTATATGTTGTAAATATGTAAATATGTATATACATGTTCATAATAACTAACTTGTTTTTGTATGTTTGTATATATTGTATATTTATTTATTTAATTTTACTAACCTAATGTCAATATGGAATATGTGTAATAATGATATTTTTAATTTGTTGATTTTTACATATATAATTTTGAGTCAATACTAACTCTTCTTATTTTCAAGTTTGGACGTTAGCTGACACAATATTGGAGATGGACCATTTTATTTTATTATTTGTTTCTTTATTTATAACTTTTTATTTTAGTTGAATTTAGGAGTTCTTGTTTTAAATGTATTGTGGTCATGTATTCAATTAAGATAGCTTTCAGTAAAAATAAATAAATAAAATTAAAAAAAAATAAAAACGGAGCTCGGGCAGAATGCAACCGGCACCGGTTAAGGCCCGGAACTGGCACCGGCTCCAGTCTGGTAGGCTATCAAAAAAATAATAATAATAATAAAAAACATTTTTTCCCTTTTTCGCTTCTTTCCTTACTCTTTTTTCTTTTCTTCCCAAATTTTTCTTAGTTTGTCTTTTTCCTCTTATTTTTTCTTTTTCTTTGTTTCTTTTTTGCTTCTTTTATTGGTCTTGTTCTTCTATTTTTCTTTCTTCTTTTATTTTCCTAGCATGATATTTTTTACTTCCTTCCTTTGTTTTCCCCTTCTTCTTCTTCACATTATTTTTCTTCTTCTAATTATCCCCCATGGATTAAAATTTTTTTCAAACTTCTACGTGGGGGAATACATTGGTGAGAAAAACTCTCTTCATGTTTAGCTTGATTTTATCCTCTTGAATTTCTTAGTAGGATGTAGATGTGTTTTTGAGGAAAAATTTACTAGACATGGAAAAATCTTTGTTGAGTTTATTTGGTAGGCCGAAAATGCATAGAATGAATTATGCTTCTTGTGATTGTTTCTAACAAATTAGCTATGCATTTTTCTGAAATTTTTGCAAATTTGGAAATCTTGAACCTCCTGGTGGTATTTTGTTGTGTTGATTAAAATTGGTTGGCATTGTACTTTTGCTATCTATGTTGGATATTCTCCTTGTCTTGTGTTTCTTGAGAATAAAAAATCTGGAAAAGTTCTTCTTTAAAAAGAGAACCAATTGCCAAGTAGATTTGGCTGCGACACGAAAATTCTTGTGATCTACTTGGAGGTTATGATGGTTTATTTGGTGGTTCTTTTGGACAATTTGGAGACTCTACTTTGAGGAGGATTTAAAGGCTTTGACTTTCTATCTTTCATCTCCCTTGATTTTTATTTTGTTTCAATTACTCTTTATGCTTTTACTTGTGTGTTAATCTATCATTTGTAGGTTGAAGTTCACGGGCGATTATTCTTCCAACTTCACGCAGCATGAATTTCACATATCTTGGAGCTAATCTACACGTGGGGAGTATTGCATAAACTTTCTACCCCTTTTTAATTTTGGTCCCATTGGAGATGCTTTATTGTGTTTATTTTTTGCCCCTGGGGACATGGTCTAGTTTAAGTGTGGGGGAGTGGTTTGGTGATATTCTTGCTCCAAGTTTTTATCAATTATCTTGATATTTTCTTGTTGTTGAGTTACCTTGGAATTTGAAATTTGGATTTTTCATGGAGCTAATCTGCCTTGGGAAGTATTATTTTCTTTTCCTCTTTACATTCTTGGTTTCTTGGTTATGCTTTAGTGTGCTATTTTAGGCCATTGAGGACAATGTCCAATTTAAGTGTGGGGGAGAGATTTAACATTTTCTCAAGTGCATCTTTGTGATTTTCAATGGATTTCCAATCAATGATATATGTTTGAATTATTGATTTTAAAAAAAAAGAGAAAAAACAAAAAGATTTGAAGCTAAATTGATTTTATTTGTTTATAATGAAGATATGATTTCCTTTTTAACTTTGGATATGGATTTGTCATTCAGTATGGTAGGATTTTATTAAAAAGGTAAACTTGTGTATTATGTTGAATTTTGCTAAGTCTTGAGAATTTAAATTAACCTTGGTTATATTTGGTATTTGAGTTTTATTTTATTCTTTGAGTTTGAATATGGATGATATGATAAAATATGTGAAGAGTTGTTGATTAATTCTTGTATGATGGATTTAGAATTTTCTTAACTTTGAGTTTTGAATAAGGAATGTGAGAGAAAAAAATTTTAGTTGAAAAAGATATGAGAAAAAAATTAAGTGAAAAAAAATTGAGTTGAAAAAAAAAATGTTCTTATTGTTTTTATCATTGAAGACCTTTTGCTAAAAAGGGGGTCAATATGGGGAGAAGTAGCAAGTGCATTCGGTGCACTCTCTTGAGGCTATCCTGAAGGTAAAAAGGCAAGAAAAGAGAAAAAATTTGTTGAAAAATTGTTAGAGAAAAAATGATGAGTGATGATTGTAAAGGGGGTTAATACGGTGTGTGAAGAGAAATCCATGCACTTGAGGCTATTAATTCCCAAAGTCATAGAAAAAAAAAAAAGAGAGTGGAGTGTTTTCCTTATTTCACTAACTCGGGTTTGGTAAATTTGAGTTTATAATGCTTGAATTGGTTACATTACATGACTTGTATAATTTATGTTATCTATGTTTTTGCTTGAGAAGTGGAATAACTTTTATGTACTAGATATAAGCTTGTTTAACTTAACTTTGATGGCCTTGAGATTATTTGATTTAATGTATGAGTTTACAAAGGTTTTTGAAAGGTGAATGAATGACAATTTTGTGTCTAAGGTTGGAAAGAAATTATGGCTTTGTTATGGATGAATATGAAAAGAAATAAATTATTTTAAGTGCTTGGTCTAAGTGTTTATTTGAGGACAAGTAAAGATTCAAGTGTGGGAGAATTGATAGGGGCTAAATTAGTCATATTTTTCCTAGTTATTTGAGGCCATTTTATGATACTTTTTATATGATAACTAGTCATATTCCTTCCTATTTGACATTTCCCTTATAAAAATACTTTTCTGTAATTTTATGCAAAAATAAGAGAAAACTAGAGCTAATTGTGTGATTTTCCAGAAAAGAGGTGGCGCCAACTCGAGAAGGACAGCCGGCACCGGTTAGCTACTGGATGCACAAAAGAAATTGAAGGAATAGAGTATTGCAATTGAAAATGGAAAGGAAAAGGAGAAAAATGGCTAAGCTTCCGAAGGCTACGTCACGGACTAAGCAAAAGAAAAAGGATGGATTTCGGTCAACAATTTCGGCAGCCTCATGGCTCCAAGCTAAAGCCGACGGACAGCAAAAGCAATAGAGGACAATTGCACACAAAGTGAAAAAATCGGTGGGGCCCAGATGCAAAGCAAAGTCAACAATGGTAGGTAGCAAAAGAAGCAGCCAAAACAAGCAATGCAAGAAGAAAAAAAAAAGAAGCAGGCGGTGGCTTGATTTATTGGCTCAATTGAGCCGACAATAAAGCACAAACAGAAGAAGCAATTTGGATGGCGGCTCAATCGAAGCCGACACTACAAGGAGAAGACGACTCGGCAGTTTCATGGCTCAAATCAGAAGCCGATTTCAACAATTACAATCCCATAAGAATTGAACATCTTCAACATAAAACGACAAAGGCAAATTGAAGTCAAAATTGATTTCCAATCTTCCATTCCACAAAGTTAAAGGCGGTGGAATTTCTTTATATTATTTAGAATTTTATTTTAACTTTTATTAATCTTTTTTTGGTTTTGGATATTTTTTAGTAATTACTTCTTCTTTACTTAGGACTCTTTTAGGAATTACTTCTTCTTTACTTAGGACTCTTTTAGGAACTTTGTAGGCCTATAAATAAAGGCTAATTTTACCCTAGAAAAGGGGGGTGCACAATGTAGGGACTTAGATTTATTTTGGAGTGCATCACCAATATTTTCTCGAGATAAATAATTCAAGGTGGGTTGTGCAAGAAGGTCTTCAAAGGAAGAAGAAGAAGGCTTGTCTATGAGTATCTATTTCATTCCTTTGTTTTCTTTTTCTTGAACAATGATATGTTAATTATTTTATTGTAGTTCGACATTTTTTTTAGATATTCATGATTTTTAGAGTTATTTGATCTTTTGATTAATTGATTATTATTCTTGGTATTCAATTACTTATGCTCATTACGAGATTAGTTGGTTTGTTCTCTCCATTAACTTACTGGACCAAGGGGATTGATGGTAGTTTCAATTTATTAATTTCATATTCTGTTGGCTATTAACTTACTGGACTAAGAGGGTTGATTACTTAGAACTGGTAATTGAAGGTTAATTGATGTTTTCCGAGACCGAGGGTTCATTGATTGATTTCATGTTTTAAATTTTTTGAGACTAAGGGAATTTAATCAAGAATTGTGTTTAATGCATCTTTTGGGCGAATTAGTTGAGACGAGACCAAGTGATTCTAATTTATTTAGAATGTAGTGATTTCATCGATTGAAAAAGAAGTGAGTCTATCTTAATCCTTCATGATGCTAAGAGAATAATTAGTTATGATAATGATTGGGTACTTTAAGATCATGATTGTCAAAATAATGGTTTGAGTTGCATACTTCTCCATCCTTGACATGTATATATTTTTATTTTTATTTTATTTTGTTTTATTTTTCTTTTCACTTTATTGAGTCGGTTAAATAATAAAAGAAAAGGGATTAATACATACTTATTCCTTGAGGATCGACACTCGTTTGAACCCTATGCTATGTTAATGATGAGTACACTTGCTCATATGTGTAATTTGGGATTAACGTTTTAATTTAAACTTGATTGGGAATGTACTTATTTTTATATGATTTTTATACCCAAATCCAAACACATCATCAGGACATTGATGAAATTATTGGATTTGTTCTACTCATGCCCTAAATCTTCAAAAGGCTACTACTGTTTATAGAATAAGAATTTAGGGGTACATTGAGAAAGGAAATTAATTAGTGCAATGAAACGCATGATTTGGTATGAATTATGTTTTTTGGGTTATCAGGTGCATTTTTGTTATTTTGACCTTGAATTTGACCAAATTGAGAAAGAATTAAAGAATTTTAGTATTACCAATGAATTTAATAGAATTTTTGGAGTTGGAGGGTAAAGTAAAATATTTTTGCATTTCGGACCCGATTTTGGTCATTTATGAGAAAACATTAAAAATGCGATAAAAAATTTGGCCGTATGGCGTTTTGTGATTGGTAGCCATGAACATGTGTCAACTTATGAGAGGTTGCATGAAGAATTCATGCTTGATATATGGAATTAAAGAATTATAAAATAAATAGAAGAGTGATGTGTTTAATTATGATTGGAACACATCACTTGTGGAGCCCTTCCATTAATGCCTTGAGCAATTTATTTGGCAAATATTTTGACATGGAGATGGTGGTGGAATGGCTGAAAATTGGCCAGAAAATCTGCAGCCATAGGAGTGAATAGAAGAGAAAACTTAAAGAAGAAAAATCAAAGAAAATGGTGTGTTAAATTGTGATTAGAACATACCTACATGAATTCCACCATATACTTAATTGAATTAAGTCATATACAACGTACATGTGATTGCCTCTAGGGCATAACACTAACACCTCATACTCATCAACAAGAGCATTTATAGCTGGAGGTGGTAGAATAAGAGTATCTAACATGTAGATTAACTTTTTCAACTTGAGAACAATTCTCAAGTTTCTATATTAGACCAAGAAATTATGCTTGGTAAGCTTGTTCATGTCTAATATGCTAAGTAAGGTCAAATTTATTGTTATGATGCAAATGACTTAGATGAAAGATAAGAGATATTAGACTATGTACAAGCACATAATTACAATTATGTCTTTAATTATATGCATATTTGTTCCACTATTTTACTCAAATCAATAGCGTCCACTATTGACTCGAGAAAGCCCGTTAGAAGCTTTCCTAGTGGACTGATATCCAAATTCCTTAAGAATGATCTTGAGTGTCCCCAACAAACCACTCTTAAATTCAATGGTAGGTATTCAATATCAATTACATCAAATGTAACTATTAGATCATTAGGTGATTAATATCTTTTAATCTTAAAGTATTTAATGCTACCCAAACTGAGCCTCTAGTATTCTTGATGATCCACGTCTCAGGGTCAAGCACTGATAAGCACATTAAACTATCCATGTGGCTGAGAGCCCTTACAGCCCAGACACAACGATGCAATTATCAAGAGCGCGCTCTACTATTAAGCTAATAGCCCATTGTACAAGCCTCCTACTGGGGCCCGTTATGCAAAAAGCAAGAGAAACAGTATTCCTCTCTTTCCTTCTTTCGCCTCTGTACTTGGGTGTGCCCAATTTGGATAAAGATATTAGTTAAATCCAATCTATTAATCTGGAATTATATTCCAACTTGAACATGTTCAATGTCGAGTAAGCTTGTGTGTGTCCAACAACCAAATCTCATAAAAGAACTCTCGTTCTTACTATATTAATGGAAGGCTTTCGATTTCATATTATTTTAGGAATTTAATTACTTAATTAGTGGTCTTATCGTTAGGCATGCATAATCATCAACATATTGAAAATATTGTAATAGACTTAATTACATGGCTTGGTTATGGATTTTCTTGATTAATTTTCTTGTGCTAAGCAGGAAATTAATTTTGGCCAAACTTATGTGTTCATGCATATTTTAAGAAGAAAGTCTTAACATCTTCTTACTTCATTTTGGTCGCCATCTCCATAAGCTCAAAAATTAATTGTTACTCCTATCTAACTTATGTAATCTAATTACATAATTTCCTAATAAAGAAACCTCAAGTTACATTTAAGAGGAATTAGTTGAGAAGAGAAATTATAAGAGAATTATAGAGAAAAGTAGGACTCACATGCCCTATTTATTCAAAACAAAGCAATAAAAATACATGACATAATATTCATTAATCAAAATTGATTGGTCTAAGTCCATAACAAAGCCAACATATCAAAAGCATGCTTAAAACACATTAAGCAAAATAAATACACATGAAATATATTATTCAAAAATCATTATTTTGGGGGGAAAAATACTTTATCCCAAAATCAAAATTTGAAAACTTTGTGGGTTCAAAACCAAATTTTTAGAAACCTTTTGGGTCCCTTTTGAAGGAAGAAAAATATTTGTAGGTTTAAAGAAGACAAGAAAAAAAATTAAAGATATAGGCGGCCTAGAAAAGTCCTTAGGCTGCCTAGGGAAGTTCAGGGCGGCCTAGGGAACTCCCTGGGTAGCCTAGGAGGCCCTGGGTGGCCTAGGGAGATCCTAGGCTACCTAGGGGGTTTTTTTTTTCTCTCTTTCTACTTCACTGTGTTATTTATTTATTTATTTTTGGGTCATTCCTTCCAACTTTACAAAAACTATTTCTATTATGTTTTTCCTTAACAGATTTAAGGAACACACAGCAAAACAACACTAATCTTACTTGGGGAAAAAAGCAACACCACGTTCGAATTTTATAAATCCTTTATAGAAACAAATTTCAATAATTAAACAAAAACCCGTAGAATCCCATTTTTTTAGCAATCAAAATATTTGTGAAACAATTTCACATACCCAAATATAATATTAAAATAATTTCAAAATTTAGAATATATATAAAATAATTTCATAAAGCCAAATTTATTTTTGAAATAATTTCAAAACCAATAATAAACCCGTATAACACATATGAGATGGCTCTAATACTACTGCTGGATTTCGATTATGCAATACAATTAATGCGCCAAAAAAATTAAAACAAAATCCACTCATAAAAATCACTCATATATAAATTAAACAGGTTAGAAGAGGAAAGAAAAATTATGTTACCTAAAGTCGCAACTTTTAAAATTTTTCTTCACACGCACAAAACCCTTCTGCAAATTTGTTCAAATACGAACCAACAAATTCTAAGTGTAAAATTTTCTCTAATATTGATCTACAAGTTGATGTATTCAAGAATGACTAAAATTTTCTATTAGAAAAATAATATGGCGGCTAGGGGTTCGATTTGAAGAAGAAAAGAAAAAATGCGTATTAGTTTTTTCTCTATAGTGTAGGGGATTTTTCTAACACTTAACAGAGAACCAATTCTCTATATTTCTATGCCTTTTAACCACCACTAGATAAACAAAATCACCTATAGTGCTTGTTTTCTAATTTTCTTAGGAAAAAAATATTTGTCCTTTTTCAATTATAGGCTTGGGCTTTCAAGATTTGTAATCTGGCCCATTGAATAATAACAAGTTTATAATTCACCCATAAAGATTTAATAATTACAATTTAACCCGAACAAATTATAACACTTTATAGTTAGTCCATAATAAAAATTATTCCCTCAAAATAATCTCATAATATTTTGAGTACCAATTCCTTTATTATGTATGACCTGTTAGATTTTCTAATCAATTGGTAGCTAATATGAATTAATTCTATTATAATAGAATTAATAATCCTTTTATAATTAGAATTGATTAATTAATTATAATTAGGATTAATTTATTAAATTTTTAATTAATAAATTCATATTTAGCATATCAATAGCGGCATCTAGCAATACATCTTGACCACCCAAAAGTCTAGAAAGTCAAGTGGCTTGACATGAACCCTTCAATAGCAAAATATCAATACAATAAACTCCTTTAATCATTTGATATCTCATTTGGTTTAGAATATGGAATTAGTGACAGTTCCTACTAGAATATAATTAATTCTAACCCGAATTTATTAGTACTTGATTCAGAATCTATTACTCAATAAGTGTATCATTTGGAACCATTTCCAACATATAGTCGCCTTGGCTAAGGACTTCTTGAATAATGATTCCATACAAGTGGCTAAGAGATATCCCCCATACGATTAGGAGTGATGAATCATTTATTGACATCCTCAACAACTTTCGTTTACTTATTGTTGTACCCAATATCCATCCTATAGTCAGTCTCAATAAGACTTCAAATATTAGAATCAATATATAACATTTAATAAACAAAGTATCTTAGAAATCTCAAGTCAAATGATACTTACACATTTGTTATAAAGAGATTCTATTACTAGCACTAAATAGTTATCTATATGATTATCTTATAGTTAAGTCATCTAATGGACTTGTTCACTTAATAAGCATCTAAATGTTAACCTTGAGTATCACAATTCTCACGAATGTGAGAACCATACTTGATCAAATGAAGAAGTATAACACGTGCTAGTCTTTGAGCATTAATGATGTCATATCTCATTAATACTATAGCTAGGAATAATTTAAGCATAAGTACTACATAGTGTAGTAGGAATCTCACATTATGATCTCTATCATAATTTTCTTAATACTATACTATGTGCTTGGGACTTTATCTACCAATTTAATACATACACATAAAATTAGTA
The DNA here is from genome assembly GCA_026120185.1 of Voacanga thouarsii. NCBI lineage: Eukaryota > Viridiplantae > Streptophyta > Magnoliopsida > Gentianales > Apocynaceae > Voacanga > Voacanga thouarsii. The sequence continues at coordinate 2,023,661 of JANUWF010001659.1, read as the reverse complement.
ATTAAATTGAAAGATAAATATGCAAAAATATATTGTACAAATGATTGGCTTTGGAGAACAACTCTAACACCATGAATTTTATTTTCGCTGAAACTAGGTATGATTAGGATAGGGGGTTACAACATTGGTAGATTTTATACCAATATTTTAATGATAAAATTATGTTAATATCTCTTATTATGTGTTCAAGCGTTTGTGTTATTTTCATGTATTTGTGTACGGACATGCTAATGTGTCTCTGCTACCATGTTGCTCGATTTGTGAAAATATTAATATACTCTTGCTACATATTTATGTATTTTTGTTTCATCTTTATGTACTAATATGATGTGTTCATAATGGAAACATGACCTGTCATGCAAAGACAAAAAATGTTGTTGATTCCAAGGGCATATAATTCTCATGTGCTACACATACATTTGCAATGTCCATGAATGTATTTGGCTAGGATTTATCCATAGAATCCTAAACACATGATCACCGCAAACTTGCAAAGACATGTTGGGGAAGTCAACGAATAAAATGCATTTATGACCAAGCAATATGGCATAAAAATGAATACTACACCATTCATCAGAATGGTTAGAGACATGAGGTGTCAAATTGTAGTTTAATCATGCTTTAAAAAAAGATAACTCAATATTTGGAATACTTATGTTTCCAAAGTGTTTGATTGAAACCATATGATGCACATTTCCAAACAATTTATTAAAAAATGACGTCTTGACCCTTATGTACAAAAACAAAATTTATAAAATGAAAATGTTTTAGTAAAAGAGCAATAAAGTCATACTTGTAACACCCCTACCACAAATAGCAAAGAAAGCATACCATAAACCCGATGTCGCCCCATCTAGTTGCCCTGACAAAGGGCTTTTATAACGATAATAATTGATAAGTGAAATAACGGCCCATACTAATATAATAAAACCATACTCAAGTATAAACAGTACAAAAGTGAGGTTTAGGACACACTGATATTAGTACTGAAACAAAACCATAATGCATGTATAAAGAATAACATTAGTAGGACCTACGTTGTGGAATCGTCTCTATCTCTAAATGTGGTCACCAGCTTTGGATCCTATAAAATAAGACAAAAGACATGTGTTAGTGAAAATCACACAGTGATTCACAAGTGTGTGCTAGTACTTTATAAAAACAAATCGACATAAGCATTTTCGAAATTTATTTTCAAAAATCCATCACGAGGAAAATGTTGTAATTTTCCACTAAAAACAATTCTACCATTCACTAGGAGGGAGTTTGTTTCAATTTCATTTATATTTGGAAAATTCATGTTTCATTTCACAGTCATTGTCCTAATTTTCAAAATGCAGGCACTTCTCTCAATAGAAAGTCGGCTCGCATACAAAGCTCACAAGGCTTTGCTTTTGACATCACAGTCTTCTTGCACTAAGGACACAAGTCTATTGCACTCAACTATGCATTGTCAAAATGGTAAGTGCTAACAAGCATAATACCGAGAGTAATAGAATATTTTACTTGCTACCATAAGCCCAGGGGTCTTAATCCTAACTTCAATCACCATCGAGGTAGCAATGAGTTGAACACGCCAGGTGTCCCCGCCTAGCTCTGTGAACAATTCAAATCAACGTGCACACAAGACACAGCAATTGCCAGGCACTAAACGGCTAGCCAGGATGGCTTATCTCAATATCCTGTCGCCCTATTTGGAGTAAAACAATCCCCAAAATGGATCAGATTACTTGGGGTCGTCTATCTCTAACATGAGCTATTACAAAAATCAAAGCACTCACAAGACTAGTACCATTTCCATATTCCCGAAGGAATTCCAAAAAAAATATTTTTTGGGGCCAAAATATTATTTTTCAAAAGTTAATCTCATACAGAGAGATCGTTTTCAAAATCTGTAGCGAAAAAGGATAGAAAATCCCTTTTGTATCATAAAATGTTCCAATAAGGGTATTCGGGTCATTTTACCCATACTGATTCCAAAAAGAATTTTGTTCAAGAATTCTAGAATTCTAACCCTAGAAGAAGATTGGATTTAATGTTTCCAATTATGCTTCCATAAAATATTCCAATAAGGGTATTTCGGTCATTTTTTTGAATACTCGATTCCAAAAATTACCATATTTCGAAAATCTCAGTTTTTTAATTCCAAAAGGATTAAATTTACAAAATACATGTGTTTGTCATCCTTTAAGGTTTCCAAGCCAATTATGATATTTATACCAGCATCACATGGCAAGATAATATTTTCTTGCTCAGAAAAACCCTAAATCAAATCAGGGATTCCAAAATGGTACTAATGTGTTATTTCATGAAAAGTAAAGCATACTAGCATTTAAAAGTTTAGAAATCCAGTAGGACTCACCTTGCGTCCCATATTGATATAGCTGGTCAAATATCGTATCTAACCCGTCACCAACCGTTTAACGTGAATAACCTACATTTGATGTCATTTCACATTTAGTTCGGCTTGTTAAAGTTCAAACCAACACTTAGCCAACACAAATATAAGGAAATCTATTTCCTATTTCTTCATTTTTCTTCTTTGAGCAAACATGTACGTATACATATATTGCACACTCAATTCTTCCATTTCCCGTTTCCATATTTTCTCTTTTTCATGAACATGCAATCTTATTCATATTCTCCACCATTTTGATTTCCAAAGTCATGCAAACAATTCTTTTGAGTTTATTTCTTTTAAAACCAAAATCCTGCATTTTCCCCGTTTAACACACAATTTTGTTTTGTGCATAACTTTTGATCCACAACTCTGATTGGGTTCCATTTTATATCAAAACATTCATTAGACTTTCAACTACACTCCTATAGGTTTCATTTCCCCATCCTCAACTTCGTCGAGAATTTACTGGGACAAAACGATCCCAGTTTTTTTCATTTCTTTAATTTATTTTCACAAAATAATATTACCATCTTATTCTCCTTTATTTATAGCATCTATACAACCCTTAATCTACCTTATTCCCCATGAAAACACCTTTAATTCTTCATGTTTTTAGACCAAGCAGCCACCAATTTCATGCTTGCACAATATGAAATCACCAACATAACAAAATAACTATAGTTTATTTTTCACTATATCTACCTTTTCTTTCCAATTCTACCATCTTTCTTCACAACTATGAACAACTCCTTAAATTACCATTCAAATACTTCTATTCACACATAAAACATAGCACATGCATCCTTCAACCAACCAGTACACACACTTACACACACAAAACTTCATATAGTATAGGAAAAATCATAATCATAATCATGGTTTTCATATTGTTAAAATTCATACCAAAACAATCACGGTAAAATCTACAACTTTAATTCATAGGGTATAGCCTTTTACCTTGTTTGTAGGATTATTTAGGCTTAATTTTGTCCAAGAACACCTTTTTCCCTTCAAGAACACTTCTCTCTTTCTCTTTTTCTAATTTTCTCTCAATTTTCACCAACTTTTCTTCCTTTTCTTTCCTTTTTCTTCCTTTCTCTCCATCTTATTGTTGTTGGCCAGTTTTTCCCCTTTCTAACCACCACCAAAGATCAACCTACAATAAATGCTATGGTAGGCTATCCAACACGCGTCGCATTTTCTAATTTTCACCTATTTTTCCTTTTATTTTGTAAAGCTTACTTAATAAGCTTTTCTTGCATGAATGTTTCATATATCCTCTCATTGTGTGACACTTGTCCATGCCCACCAATCACAAAATGCCATGTGTTCGAATTTTGACCACGTTTCCAATTTCCTCAAAAAATAATTATTATTTCGGTCCGTATTGAAAAAATATTTTATTCCACCAATGAAATCTATAAATTTACTGAATTCAATGGTAGGAATCAAAACTCTTAACTCCTTCTCAATTATTGCCAATTTGTGGTCAAAATTATAAAAATGCCACTGATATTGCCGGTACCTTAATTTATACCAGAATACTCGTCTTATCGCACTAATAAATTTTTGTTCTTAATGTACCCCCAAACTCTCATTTTATTAAAAGTAGTTGCAATCTGAAAACTTAGGATATGGGCAGAACAAATTCAAAATTACATCTAGGTCTCTACATATTTTTATTGTACCAAAATATTCTTCGCATTACACTGATCATCTTTTGTTCTGGCCACTGATACAAATTCCTACTCTATCAAAAGTAGTAGCCATTCAAAATTAAAAATACGAGACGTTACAATACTTGAATTTTATTGTAAGTAAACCTTCCTACTACATTCCTAAGAACAACATTCCTAAGAACAAGTGAGTAAACCATTGGTTCGTGTTATTAATATTGATGACTAAACTCAATTTCAGCTAGTAGCTTTTTCTAAATGAACGTGATAGAAATCTTCCCACACTTCAAGGCAGCATCAACGAAGGGGGAAGAAGGCCTAAATTTTTTGCCCCTACTCCAAGAGAAAGGGCAAGCCAAAGGAGATTTCAAGCTAAGAACACCATCAAACCTTTGGCTAAAAGGATTGTGAAGAAGTGTGTAGCAAGGAAAGCAACTAAGGAAGGCCAACATAGCCCACATTTCACATGGAAGATCAAAGAAACCAAATGACATCAAGGAGCTGAAGTTATGTAGGGTGGTCTATTCATCCAAGATCGAACCGACGTTGATACCATCCCAAACTAGCACTGGCTTAAAAGTAAAATAGCATACAGTTATAACAGAAACGAACCGGTGCCACCTCAAGTACATAAATAGGCACATTTGAAAGGGCTCCAAACTATTATTTTACTAATATACATTGAAGCCTTTTTCATGTATTTTGTAGGACTTATAAAACCTGGACTTGTACTAAACACAGATAACTTTTGGTATATATTAACTAAAGAGAGAGGAACATAGAACAACTTGTGAGGAATCTTCCTCTTGTTTATCCAAATCCAAGAACATCTTAGGGATTAGTCCACCATAGTAGTTGTATCTTTAAATTCTTTTAGATAACTCATCTCGATCTTTTGTTAAAGTCTTGAAGATGCATTTCTTTTGAGGTTTTACTTAGATCTTTATGAATACCTATAAAATTATCCTCTTGTTATTAATCTTCTTGCAAGATTAGGAGTATTTAAGTGTATCATAGAAGATCAAATCTACTTTATTTTAAGCCCTTATTGCTTAGATCTACAAAGGTTCCTTGTTAGTAGAAAAGTTATTGTTATTATTAGTGTTATGTTCTATTGTTTTACTTCATTTTTCATAGTTTGATCTTCTTAAAGAAGGCTAGATCTTGTTGTTTCAAACCAAAGAAATCTTGAAGGAAGAGGCCCCTTTCCAACTCATATCAAATTGGTATCAAATCAAGACTTACTTTTAATTCTCATCAAGATTAGATTTACACAAAAAGAAGCTAGAAGAGTTGGAGAGAAAAGTTGCAAAAGGAATCAATTCAAGAGCCATAAAAGGTCATATTTTCTTGTTATATTTAGTGTTTTTATTGCAAACGATTGATCTTTGTTGGTTAGATGTTCTTGGAAAATAATCTTATTTTATTGTTGTGAAGAATTTGGGCTTATGTGAGATAAAATATTTGTGGAGTGTTGTTTTGAAAAGTCTTGCATATAAGGTGTTTGATGAAAGTCCTCTATGATTGTTCACAATGTGTTTGATAAAATGCCAATAAGAAGTAAAGTTGCTTAATGTGCTCATTGATTATCTAAATCATTGTTACATTTTGAGGTAAACCTAGTTTCTTATTTCTTGAAGTAATTGCATTTGGTTTAGCTTAAAACCATTGTTGTATCTTTGCTTTGCTACACTCATATAATCTATCTAATTTTTGTTGTATTTGTTGGGATCTCATCACTTGAACTATTGTCTACATTTGCCTTAGCATTTAGTCCCCGCCAAGTGTTTGAAAAAAATTCCCCTAAGACCTTAGCTGACAAATTCCAAAGAAATTAGGTTGACTAAAAAAGTGAACTAAACCCTTTGTAATTGGGGAAGAGTTGGTTGAACCACAAGAGGACTTGAGTGAATTGAAAAAAGAAAAAGGCAATAGGAAAAGCTTAACATTAAAAGAACTAAAAGAGTGTAAACATAAGGGTAGAGAGCAAACACTAAGGGATTGTGGTAAGAAAAATTTTCTTTATCTCTAACCATTATTACAGGCCAAAAAAACTTTTGAATTCAATTCACAGAATAGAGCAAAAAGAAGAAGCCACTATACTCATTCAAGTAGGTACAAGTCGACCACAAGGAGGTGAGGTTCTTGCATCTTTACAAAGGAGTATAGATGATATATGGAGAGAAATAAATAAACTCTAGAATCCACAAGGCCAATCCTCGACCATCGCATAAAGAAGGGATTCAGAATTACAAGGCAACTACAATACTCCATAACTTAGTGGGATGAGCACACTATTGGGGGGGGGCTACCAAAAAGGGGTGGGTATGGGTTGAGAGGAAAGAAAGGAAAAGCTCAAGGGAGATTTGGAAAAGAAAATATGAGGGAAGTTAAGAGAAACATTGAAAGGGTATATGGTTGGGATGAGGAACATCGAGAGGGAGAGTATTGTGTTCAAAATAAGGATTATAGATGAGAAATAGATTGAGAGAAGGAAATAAAGTAGAAAAAGAGTTAAAAAATATATAAAAATAAAAGTACCTATATTTGTGGAATGAGTGACTCGAATGCATATTTTGAATGGGAGTAGAAAATGGAGATCTTGTTTGAATACAATAACTACAATGTAAAAGACTAAGGTAAAGTTTGTAGTGTTGGGTTTCATGGACTATGCATTAATTTGGTAGGAACAAATCTTGTCAAATTGAAGGCAAATGGGCTAATAATCGTTATCCAATTTGGATTTTCTAAAGAATTTATTGATAACATAATTTGTGCTACTCTATTATTACAATGAGAATTATAAAAAGCTTTGAGTACATAAGTAAGGAAATAAGAGTGTTAAAAACTATCACAAGGTGTTAGAAGTTCTAATGATGGGAGCTAATGTGGTTAAAGACAGAAGGGCTACAATGGCAAGATCTTTGAGCGGGTTAAACTGGGATATTACCAATATTGTTGAATTAAATTCATATAATGCTTTAGAAGACATGGTTCACATGGCAATGAAGGTAGAAAGACAACTTAGAATGAGACATCCAAGGGGAATACAAGTCGCTAATCTACACCAAGTCCCCCAATATTGCCATCAAGAATGACCAACAGGCTAAGAAATGAGTGGAGAAGATACATAGGGAAGACCATAGAGAAGCCTCGAAGGAGTCATGACATCAAATGCTTCAAGTGCTTAGGGTACGGTTACACTTCACATGAATGTCCCACCAGAAAGTAATCTACACTAATACTCATGGTGAGATTTCTTCTAAGGAAGAATAATATGATAAAAGATTGAAAGGAAAACTTGAAAGTGATGGTGAAAAGAATGACGGAAGTGGCAAAGAGGTTGAAATTGCACCCTATGTGTCCGTTGGCTAGAGTTGCTATAAGAGAAGTGGGAGTTAACCAAAAAGAGGAGACAGTGAATCAAAAACGCAACAACATCTTTTATACACAATGCCTTATCCAACAAAAGTCATGTATTGTGATTGTTGATAATAGAAGTTGTATTAATGTGGTTAGTACAAGTTTAATGGAAGAATTGGGAATGAAGATGAATAAACATCTAAAACCCTATAGAATCAAATAGTTCAACGATAGTGAAAAATTGAGGGTTAACAAACAAGTAGTAGTGCCATTTGAAGTAGGAGCATATAAGGATGAAATTCTTTGTAATGTGGTGTCAATGCAAGTAAGCCAACCACTATTAGGAAAACAATGGAAATATGATAGACGTGTAGTACATGATGGGAGAAGGAATACTTGCTTGGTGCAAAATGGAAGAGAAGCTTAATCTTTTACTATTATCCCTAGTAAGGTGAATGAAGTACAAAAAATATGAGTGAGAACAAAAGAGAGACAAGAAAGAGTAAAAAAAGAAGCGAAAAGAAAAGAATATAAAGATGGAGAGGAGAGAAAAGAAAGACCACAAGTAAACCAATACAAGCAAAAAGAGCAGCGAAAAAAAGAAAATTGAGGGACAAAAACAAGTGATTTCTAAAGAAAGGAAAACAAGAATGACTGTTATACTAGTAAAAGAAGAGAACTATGAAATGGATAAGAAACTAAAGCCATAACATATTTCCTCACATATATATACTTGTTCTTGATTCTTGTCCAATGCAGGTAAAGAGCGAAATGATAGAAATCTTCCCACGCTTCAAGTCACTATCAAAGAATGGGGAAGGAGACCTAGATTTTCTACCCCATCTTCAAGAGCAAGAGCAAACCAAAGAAGTCAACAAAAGGAAATTTCAAACACCATCAAACCTTTGGCTAAAAGGATTGTGAAGAAGTGGGTAGCAAAAAGAGATCAAGGAGATGAAGTTATACTGGGCAGTTACTGTTCATCCAGGCTCGAACTAGCACTAGCTCTACCCCAAATCGACATTGAATTGATAATAAAATAGTATACAGTTTTTACAGAGTTGAATCGATGCTGGCTCAGCTGCATAAACTGGCGCCAACTCCCTTCTGAATAGGTGCCGAGTTATTTTTTTCTAATGTACTTTGAATCCTTTTTCATGTATTTTGCAAGACTTGTAAAACCCTGACTTCTACTAGTCATAGATAGCTTTTGGTATGTATTAACTGAAGAGAGAAAAATAGAAAAACTTGTGAGGAATATTCCTCTTGTTTATCCAAATCTAGGACCATGTTAATGATTAGTCCACCTTATTATTTATGTCTTTAAACTCATTTGGATAACTTATCTAAATCTTTTGTTAAAGTCTTGAAGATGTATTTCTTTTGAGGTTTTACTTAGATCTTTATGAATGCCTATGATATTTTTCTCTTGTTTTTAATATTTTGCTAGATTACGAGTATTTGAGTGTATTGTAGAAGATCAAATCTACTTTATTTTGAGTCTCTGTTGCTTAGATCTACAAAGGTTCCTTGCTAGTAGACAAGCTATGGTTATTATTAGTATTATGTTCCATTATTTTACTTCATTTTTCATGGTTTGTTCTTCTTGAAGAAGGCTAGATCTTGTTATTTCAAACTATGGAAATCTTGAAGGAAGAGGCCCCTCTCCAACTCATATTAGAATGCCTCCAATCTATCTTTTTGAGTTAGTACTAATTTCCCAACTAGGAAAGTGTTAAAGCAATATGAATTTGAATTCATTTGTCTTCATCACCTTCCTATTCTATTACTATTTCATCTAAACATGATTGAATTGGAGAAACTTTTGGGCTTTTTCATAGTTCGGGAGGTAATATTTAGTTAATGGATTCAAATTCAAATACAGAAAGTAATAGAATTAGAAGGGTAATAGAAAGAACTCACATTGGAGAAAATAATTAGAACTTTGAAAGTGGAAATAGAAAAAAAGAAAATGCAAAAGACCAAGCAAAATAGAGTAGCAGAAGAAATAGAGAGGGACCAGCTAAAAAAGGAGCACTTTTAGCGGATTTATTTTTTCACCATTCAAACAGAATAATTTTGACAAACTTCTAAGGATGATTAACCTAAATAGTCCTCAAACTTTTTTTATAGTGCCATTTTCATCCTTGAACTTTATTTTGATTTATTATTTTCCTTAAAACTATTTTAACAATATTATTTTTATCCTCAACCTTTAGTTCGATTTATTATTATCTTCAAATTATTTTTGAAGTACCAAAATAGTCCTAAAGTCTAATTACTAAAGGGTAAAACTCTCTACACAATTCATTCCTACTTCATTAGCATTGTCTACAACTTGTAATAAAACTACTATCACCACATCCTCTTTATACCCAACTCCTTAGTCACCACCTACCATCTCCTTCTCCAATAGCACCATGCAACTGCATCCACTTTGCAAGGGTAGAAGGCCCATTTCTCAACATAAAATCCAGTGGATTGCATATGAAGAGAGAAAGATGTTTGTAGGAGGAAAGATAGAGGACATGTTTTGGTTCTTGTTTTCAAGCCATGTCTGTACACCTAGTGGAATTTTAGTAGCAAGAAGAACCTATTCACCTTTATCCTTTCTAATAAAAAATAAGAATCTTGCACACATGTAGAATTTTCTAACATAGAAAAAACTCAAAACTCACTTCCAAAATACTGTCACTATTCCAAGATCTGCTATAACAACACTTCTTCAAATTTCAATCAACTTTTTTCTACCTTAAAAATATCTAAAAACAATTCATAGAGATAAGCTTATAGGGATTGAAATTATTACAAACCATCAAATATTTCACGTTTATAAAAATAAAAAGTAAATATTTATGTACAATTAAGTTGAAGAAAAGAATTTCTAAGGAGAGGTTGTCATTCTTGGATGGGAGACGGTATGAAGATAGAATTTTACTTGGATATAATCGGTGGAAGAGTAAAAGGGTGGTGCATATTGGACTAGAAATCCTTTCTACCAACTTTTCTTCTCCATAAACTTCTCCTCTCTTACCCAAAGTTTCAGATGAATTTAAATAATTTTGCTATCCAAATATGAGCAAGCAGTAGTAGTGGTTTAATAATTGAGGTAGTAGATAAGGTAAGAGTAGTGATGATATTTGGAAGCATTGGCTAGATTCTTTGATTCTTCAATAATTGGGTCTCAGGATTATTTTAATACTTTGAAAATAGTTTTAAAATGATAATAAATCATAAATATAATTTATGTATGAAAATACTATCATAAAATAGTTTAAGGATGACAATAGATCGGAAAAAAAATTTTGAGGACGAAATGATACTACAAAAAAAGTTGAAGGACCATTTAAGCTAACTGCCCAACCAGAGCATAACAACCCTACTCCATTACTGAGTCTTTCAATGAATTACTGAACTTAACTACTCCAGTGAACATGCCTAATATTCATTTAAATGTACCTACACGTGTTCATGCCAATAGTCTTGCACACCTCTCAACTAATATTTTCCAATCCCTTTATATTACATCAGTTTCAGATACCCCAATTTTTGGACCCAGTAATCAATACCTATCAATCTTGAAGGGATTTGTTATGCCTCTACTTCATGTCGACATTAAACCTAGTCAAACACAACACAGCTAGCCGTTATTTTTAACTACGAAAATAGATGTTCCATTAGATGTAACCCCCAGTCGATGAATGGATTACTTGAGAGCCTAATTGGGTAGGTGTTAGTGTTATACCTTAGAGACAATCATTTGTACGTTGCATATGACACATTTTATTTTATAAAAGACATTATTTATCTTACAATTTCTTTTGATTACTTTTGAGTAATATAACTGTTAGATAAAGTCTCTAGTACAATACTGTGTTAAAGAAATCATGATAAAGATCATGATATGAGATTCCTACTACATTGTATAGTGTTAGTACTTAAATAGTCCCTAGTCATTATATTAATGAGACAGGACATCATTAATGTGTTAAAACTGGTATGTGTTAAACTTCCTAATTTGATTAGGTGGTGGTTCTCATATCCGTGATTATTGAGATACTCAAAGTTAACACATGGATGCTTGTTAGTGGAACAAGTACATTGGATAACCTAGCTATGAGATAATCACATGGATAACTATTTAGTGCCAGTGATATAATCTCAATATAGCAAATGTGTAAGTATCCTTAGACTTGAGATCTTCAAGGTACTTTGTTTACTGAGCCTTGTGCTTTGATTCCAATCTCTAGAGCTCGATCGAAGGCCGCCTATAGGATGAATATTGGGTACATTGTGAGATAAACGAAAGTAGTTGAGAGGGTCAATAAAGGATTCACCACTCCTAATAGTAGGGGCGAATATCTCACGTCCACTTATAGGAATTACTATTCGAGAAGTCCTTGGCCAAGGCGTATGTGTATTGGAAATAGTTCCAATTGATGCACATCTAGAGTAGTGGGTTCCTGGTACAAGTATAATTGTATTCGGGCAAGAATTAATATATATTTTGGAGGGAGTTGGCACTAATTCCGTACTCCAGACCGAATGAGATATTGTATAGTGAAAGGAGTTAATTGCACTATAGTTTGTTATTGAAGGGTTCATGTCAAGCCACTTGACTTCCTAGACTCTTGGATGGTCATGATATGTTGCTAGATACTGCTCATGATCTGGGAATATGGATTTTTTAATTGATGAATTAATAAACCAATCGTAATTAGAATTAAAAGGATTAATTCTAATTAATTAAGGGTTATTAATCTCAAAGACGTTTGGATTAATTCATGTTCGCTACCAATTGACTGGGAAACTTAATAAGTCATACACAAAAGAGGAATATATACTCAGATGTTATTTGATAACATAGTGGGGTTTATTGCGAGAAAGAAAAGTTGATGTGGCCAAATTATAATTAGTTATAATTTATGGGACAATTTGTAATTCTAAGAACTTGATGGGTTCCAATTGCAATTGGGGAATTGCAATTGTTTATTTGGAATTCTCAGATGGTTTTATTGTTGAGGTTTTTCGGGTGACCGAAGAGGCACACATGAAATAAAACATGAAAACTAAAGGTCACTTGAAACAACTCCAAAACAACATAAAACCAAAGGGCACACAAGAGGATAAATATATGATCTTTTGTTCTCTTCACACTCTCTCATTTTCGTGTATCTCTCCAAGAGAATACTAAGGGTCTTCTTCTTCTTCTTCTTTCTCTGGTTTTTGTTTAACAAGAAGAACAAGAAAAACCCCAGCCACCATTATTATTTTCTGCTAGCACAGAAAATCTTAGTGCTTAAGTGTAATCCTCCGTGTGGATTTCTGTTAGAGATAATCACACACTGTGATTATAGTGGTTGGAGATTCAACTCTTGTTGTGATTCTTCAAGAGGATTGCTGAATCACGCCACAATTATCATACTTGAAGAAGGAAAGTTTTGTTTTCCACACAAACAAAGAAAGGTAAAAGTTGTTATCTTTATTTCTTTGTTTTCAATATATATGTCATGTTTTCCACACATATGTGGATCCTGGGATGGTATCTCATTCTTATTCTTCCGGTACGCCGTATTTGATACGCGTAAGATACCCAACAGTAGGTACTCCGGAGGTGACTATGGACGGTATAGGACCAATATCGAACATTAATGGGCCTGCTGCAGAAGATACCCTTGATGAGGACAAGGATAAGGATGAGGGGGATGGTGACGCTGGAGAATAGATTCCCAATCCTTCTGTAATGCAACAACCTGCTAATACACCTGCTGAACTGAATTAGTTGTATAATCCACTGTATTCAATCTATCTTAATAGGTTGGATACTTCTTAAGAATAAAAAATGAAGTCGGTGGAATGGTAACAAGTAGAATGGGACGGACTTATGGTCAGAATTCAATAACGACTTGAGGGTTGGCATGTAGTTCAAGAATAAAAATAAGTTATTTTGTGCTGTTTAGTAGTGGTTTGTTAGAATAGGTTATGAGTTTATGGTATAAGAAAGTAAGGCTGCAACATTGGTTGTTGAGTGTAAAAATTCAACTTCACAACATCCCTGTTATTGGTAAATGCGTGCGCAAAAAAAGAAAGGTTGTGGTCTATGGCGAATTATTCGATGGCATAGGGAGCATATTTGTCTAGTATAGGTAATAGATGGAAACCATCACAACATGAGCATGAAATTTATGGTGAAGCACATTTTTTCGATAATTCACAATAATTCATAAATTAAGGTTAGCGAGATAAACAATCATATTCATGAGACATTGCATTTCATTCCGTTTTAAAAGAAAGGATGGAACGCGCGCAGATATGCTATTAAGATGATCTATGGAGATTAGCATTCTTCATTCGCATAGCTACCACGGTATATATAAGGCTTACAAGATGCAAATTCAGGTACCATCGTGGCATGGCACTTCTTAACTATAGATAGCAATGGGACAAAGATATTTGGATATATTTTTTGGTCGTTCAAACCATGTATTACCCCTTGCATTTGCAATTATTGACGAAGAAAACTCTTAACAATAGTGGGTCAAGATGCTAACAATCATATATTACCTATTGCATTTGCACTCGTTGAAAAAAGAAACTAATAACAGTTGGGATTAGTTTTTGTCCTTAGAGTGCATGTTCCAAAGGATCAAAAAATTTATTTAATATCCGACAGACACATTGGGATAGTGAATGCTATTCAACGATTACCTGGGTGGCAAAAGCCAATGACAGTGCATAGATTGTGTCTTAGACATATTTGGAGCAACTTCAATGCAAAGTTCAGGAATAATTAGTTGAAGAAGTTGATGTATGCAGCTGAGATCAAAGCAAGAAGCGTAAATTTTTGAAAATTATGGAAGAAATTAATTTGTTAAACCCTAAGTGAAGGTGTGATTAAATTTGATTATGAAGGAGTAATGGATGCTTACTTATGACGGTGGATATTGGTGGGGTAATATGACAACTAATTTAGCAAAATCATTTAATAGTATTATCAAATGTATACGTGCCCTACCCATCAATGTTATTGTTGAGTCATTGTTAAAAAAAGGGGGGGGCAAATATTTCAATGACCATTGATAGGAGGCTATCCATGATAGATATAACTTTCAATCGACAATATAGCAAAGTTTCTGAAGAATGAGACGAAAAGAATGAGACACCATATGCTAGCTTTCAATTAAGATCGATATATTTTTAGTGTTATATCACTATATCGTGAGCAAGGAAAGAGAAATAATTTGTACGAGATTAATATTGGTACCAGGATATGCAGTTGCTACAGATGAGAAATATATGGAATACCTTATTCCCACGCATTTACAGTATGTCAGCAACTGGGACAAAATCCTGGGGATCTCGTGTCATCAGAAAATACAACACTAAAATACAAATTGACTTGTATATCACGGTTCAAACCAATTTAACACGAGGATTATTGGTGTAACTCTAGTTTTAGCATAGCACCATTCGCTCACCATTTCAAGAACTATCGAGCTGGTTGTTAGTGTTATTCCTTAGAGGCAATCACTTGTACGTTGTATATGACATATTTTATTTTAATAAAAGGCATTATTTATCTTATAGTTTCTTTTGTTTACTTTTATGTAATATAACTATTAGATAAAGTCCCTAGTACAATACTGTGTTAAGGAAATCATGATAGAGATGATGATATGAGATTCCTACTACACGGTATAGTGTTAGTACTTAAATAGTCCCTAGTCGTAGTATTAATGAGACAAGACATCATTAATGCATTAAGAGTAGCATATGTAAGACTTCCTGATTTGATCAAGCGGTGGTTCTCATATCCGTGAGTATTGAAATATTTAAAATTAACACATAGATGCTTGTTAATGGAATAAGTACATTAGATGACCTAGCTATGAGATAATTACATGGATAACTATTTAGTGTCAGTGATATAATCTAAATATAGAAAACGTGCAAGTATCCTTATACTTGAGATCTCCAAGGTACTTTGTTTGCTGAACATTGTGCTTTGATTCCAATTTTTGGAGCCAGATCGAGGACCGCCTATGGAATGGATATTGGGTACATTGTGAGATAAACGAAAGTAGTTGAGAGGGTCAATAAAGGATTCACCACTCCTAATAGTAGGGGCGAATATTTCATGGCCACTTGTAGGAATTACAACTCGAGAAGTCCTTGGCCAAGGCGACTATGTATTGGAAACAGTTCCAATTGATACACTTCTAGGGTAGTGGTTTCCTGGTACAAGTACTATTATATTCGGACCAGAATTAATATATATTTTAGAGGGAATTGGCACTAATTCTGTACTCCAGACCGAATGAGATATTGTATGGCGAAAGGAGTTAATTTTACTGTAGTTTGTTATTGAAGGGTTCATGTCAAGCCACTTGACTTCTTGGACTCTTGGGTGGTCATGATGTGTTGCTAGATACTGCTCATGATTTGGGAATATAGGTTTATTAATTGATGGATTAATAAACCAATCCATATTAATTGACTCCAAACGTGTTTGAGATTAATAAACCAATCATAATTAGAATTAATCATATTAATTCTAATTAATTATGGATTGTTAATCTCAAAGACGTTTGGATTAATTCATGTTCGCTACCAATTGATTGGGAAACCTAATAGGTCACACATAATAGAGGATTATATACTCAAGATGTTATTTGATAACATAGTGGGGTTAATTGCAAGAAAGAGAAGTTGTTATGGATAAATTATAATTAGTTATAATTTATGGTCTAAATTGTAATTGTGAGAACTTGATGTTTCAATTACAATTAGGGAATTTTTACTGTTTTAGAATTCTCAGTTTATTAGTGATTTTTGTGGCATATAGGGGATATGCATGAAACCCTAGGGGTAAGAGTGATTCACAAAACAACAGCTTCCAACCTTCTCTTCTCTCTCTCTCTCTCTCTCTCTCTCTCGTTTTTGCTGAAAAACAAGAAGAACCCTAGCCGCCACTTTAGTTTATGCTAGCACATAAACATCTTGGTGCTTGAGAGCGATCCTCCGTGTGGATTTCTGTTAGAGGTAATCACACACTGTGATTATAGTGGTTGGATGTTCAACTCTTGTGGTGTTTGATTAAGAGGATTGCTGGATCACGTTTCAGCTTGAAGAAGGAAAACTTTTGTTTTTTAGACGCTCAGCAAAGAAAGGTAAAGCTGTTACCTTTACTCTTTATATGTCTTGTTTTTCTACACATATGTGGTTCCTGGGTTGGTATCTCGTTCTTATTCTTTCCGCTGCGCCATATATGATGTGCGTAAGATACCCAACAGTGGTATCAGAGCCTTGCTATGTGTGGTTTGCAGACATTATTTCTTACGTGAAAGCTGTTTCATGTAATTGTGTATGTCTTTGTTCACTGTGAAAATTGTTTTCACTCAAGTAGAAATTGTTTCGAGCATTATGAGTTGGTCCATAGCACAATTTGCTTGTGTAATAGTTACAACATATTTCGAAAAATGTTTTCTTTATGTGCTGCAAATTTTTTGCAGAAAAACATTTTCTTGAACATAGTTGTTGCCTTCCGTTACATCCTGATTTTCTATTTTGTTTTGTTTAAACTAACAAATTGGTTGTTGTTTTGAGCTTCAAATCAGAAAACTCTGCTGAGAATTGTTCTCACTAAACTATTGTAGAAGATAAGGGCTCCAGAAATTGTTTCTGAAAAAATTTCTAAAAATCGCCACCTCTTCCCAACTACAGCTGGCACTGGCTTTGGCTCCTAGTTGGTGCCGATTCCGTGCTGTTTCTCGACGTCCAGGAATCGTTTCTGGAAAAATTTTCTTAAAACCAAACTAGAGCCGACGCCGCCTCGAGCTTCTAACCGGCGCTAGTTCTGCTCTGTTTCGCGACGTTCCAGCCATTTTTTTTAAAAAAAAATTGAAATAGAATTTTAAAAGGGAAAAATCTCATTTAATGAGAGATGGGACCCAAAAGCATTTTCTCAAAATTAGTTTTGAGACAAACAATTTTATTTTTCAAAATAATGATTTTGAAAATTTAAAATTAATGTATTTTTCTAAAATATTGATTTTAAAATTTGTTTAATTTTTCCAAAATAGTGATTTTGGAATAATAAAAGGTTATATGCTTATTTTATTTAAACATAAATAATGGTATGGTGGATGGTTATGGACTAAAACCAATCATATCTATTCATGCATTTTATAGTTTTGGTTTTTTTTTTATTTTTATGAAATACGGCATGCGTGTCCTGCCTTCTCTAGAATTCTTATGTATTTCTCTTCTTATCTAACTCCCCTCGAATGTAACTCGAGGTTTTCTCGCTTTAGAAAATTATGTAATTAGTTTACATATGTTAGATATGAGTAGAATTATTCTATTTTGCAGATGGCAACCAAAACAAGGCGAGAAGGTAAGACCTTTTACTTAAATCATGCATGAACACATAGGGTTAACTATATTAATTTCTTTTATGGCTCAAATAAATTAATTTAGGGTAAAGTCCATAACCATACCACGTAATCGCTTTATTACCATGATTATCAATTATGTGATTTATTGATTTTTATGCATGTCATTTATTGAAGTCACTAAAAGGAACAAATCTCTCAATTAATATTAAACATAATTCCTTTCGTTAATATAATAAGATCGAGAGTCCTTTTTCGAGACCAGGTTGTTGGGCAAACCCAAGCCTACTCAACATCGGGCATGTTCAAGCTATGGAATTAAATTCATTTGAAATTAAATTCCTGATTAATGGGTTAGGTTTAACTAAATTCTTTATCCCGGTTGGGTAAACTCAAGAATAAAGAAAATTTAGAGGAGAAGTTGGGGTAGCCCTAAAGGCTTTAAGATTACAGGTTGTTAATCACCCAATGATCTGGTAGTTATATACAATGTAATTGGTATTGGATACCTACCAATGAACTCAAGGGTGGCTTGTTGGGCAAACCCAAGGTTATTCTTAAGGAATTTGGGTATTGGTCCATTAGGAAAGCTTCCAACGGGCTTTCTCGAATCAGTAGTGGGGGCTATTGGGTTGAGTAAAATAGTAAAGTAAAAATGAGTTTAATTAAAATCCTAATTATTTGCATTTCATGTGCATATATACTAGATAATCCTCTCTATCTTTACATCTAGGACACTTGTATCAAGTCAACAAACCTAAACCTATGTAGCATCTTGGAAACCAACAAGTTAAATGAATCAAACTACCTCGACGGATATAGAAATTTGAGAATCGTTCTCAAATAAAAAAAAATTGCTCTATGTGCTAGATGCTCCTATTCTGCCACCACCAGCTCAAGATGCTCATGTTGATGAGTATGCTGTCTACAAAAGGCACAAGGAGGATAGTGATACAGTGTCATGTATTATGCTGGCATCCATGACTCCCGAGTTGCAAAAACAGCACGTGCATATGGATGCTCAATCTTATGCTTCATCTTCGAGAGCTGTTTGACGCCTAAGCTAGAACTGAGAGATATGAGATCTCGAAGCAACTATTCCATTGCAAAATGGCAAAGGGTTCTTTTGTTGCCACTCATGGGTTGAAGATGCTGTGTTTGATAAAGAAGCTTGGATCACTCGGGTTCGCGTGGGCCATGACTTAAGTATTGACTTAATTCTGCAATCTTTGCCTAATAGTTTCTCACAATTTGTGATTAACTATCAGATAAACAAAATTGAGTCCACCATTCCCGAGTTGATCAATCTTCTTAAAATTGCGGAGTCCTTCATGAAGAAGGATTCTAATGCAGTTTTAATGGTAGAATCTTCTTCTTTTAAGAAGAAAGTTCAAATGAAGAAGAAGGCTCCTATGAAGCCCAAATGTGATATGAAGAAGAAGGATGCTACCACCAAGGGCCCATGCCATCATTGTGGCAAGATGGGCCACTGGAAGTGCAACTGCAAAGCCTACTTAGAGACCGTTAAGGACAAGAAGCAGAAGGAGAAGCTTGTAAGTATTTCTACTTCTACTCCGAGTATGTTTATGATTGAGATAAATACTGCCTTTAGAAATGAGATATGGGATTTAGATACCGGATGTGAATCTTATTTGTGCAATAACTTGCAGGGACTAAAGAGCAGTAGAAGGCTAGAGAAAGACGACGTGTACCTACGTACTGCAAATGGGGCAAAGGTTGTTGCACTTGCTGTGGGGTCATACGAGTTGAACCTGCCTTCGGGATTAGTTCTAGAATTACAAAACTATGATTATGTACCAGTTTTAATAAAAAATATTATCTCAGTTGTGTGTTTAGACTTAAATGGATTTCATTTAATATTTAAGAATAAATATTGTTCTTTTTTATTGAATGAGCAACTCAGGTTAATGGTTTATATGTTCTAGACTTGGATAATCTAATTCTCAATATAAATAATAAGAAATCTAAAATAGATAGCTCTAACACCTCTTACTTATGGCATTGTCATTTATGCTATGTAAACGAAAATCGTGTTTCTAAGTTACACAAGCTTGGTGACTTAGAGTTATTTGATTATGAATTATATGATACATGCGAGTCTTGTTTACTAGATAAAATGGCTAAAACTCCTTTTTCAGGAAAAGGAGAACGGGCCAATGAGTTATTAGAAGTATACATTCTGATGTATGAGGCCCAATGTCAATACAAGCAAGAAGAGGTTATAACTATTTCATAACCTTTATCAATAATTTCTCACGATACGGGTATTTTTATTTAATGAAATACAAATCTGAGGCATTTGATAAGTCCAAAGATTTCAAGAATGAAATAGAGAAACAACTTGGCAAAAGTATTAAGACTCTAAGATCTGATCAAGGAGGAGAATACTTGAGTTAAGAGTTTCTGAGTTATCTTAGAGATAATGGGATATTATCTCAATGGACTCCACCACATACACCTCAACATAACGGTGTATCTGAAAGAAGGAATTGAACTCTTCTAGACATGTTACGGACCATGATGGCTTTTGTAGACCTACTAAAATCATTTTAGGGGTATGCACTAGAGACTTCTGTTTATATACTGAACAGAGTTCCGATAAAATCGGTTGATTTTACCCTATTTAAGATGTTCATTGGTAAGAAACCAAACTTATCTCACTTGTGAGTATGGGATTGTCCTACCCTTGTAAAAAGGCCATAGTCAGACAAACTTGATAGTAAGTCTGACAAGTGTTTGTTTGTGGGATATCCGAAAGAATCTTTCAGATATTACTTCTACCTACCCTCTGAAAACAAAGTATTTGTTTCGAAGTATGCCGTCTTCTTAGAGAAGGAGACATGCTCAAAGAGGACAGTGGGAATAAAATTGAACTTAGTGAAGTTCAAGAAGATTAAACAAACAAGGATCAACCGTCTGATCCCACATCTATTGAGAGAATAGATGAATCTTCTACTACACAAGAACCTCGTAGGTCGGTAGGATACGTGTGGCACCTTAGAGATTTGGATTTCTCATTAGTGGCCATAATGACGTATTGCTTATAGATAAAAATGAGCCTACTACCTACAAGGATATTTTGAACAGTTTAGAATCTGGCAAATGGCTTGAGGCCATGAAGTCAGAGATGGATTCCATGTACGACAACCAAGTATGGACTTTGGTTGATCCACCCAAAAAAATTAAAACTATTGGGTACAAATGGGTTTTCAAGAAGAAAATGGACATGGATAGTAACATAGTTACCTATAAAGCATGACTAGTGGTGAAGAGTTATCGTCAACAACGTGGTATTAACTATAATGAAACCTTTTCACCAGTTGCTATGTTAAAATCCATCAGAATACTCCTAGCCATTGCTACTCATTATGATTATGAGATTTGGCAAATGGATGTGAAAATAGCTTTCCTAAACGAAAATCTGACTGAGGAAGTATATATGATACAACCTGAGGGTTTCACATCCAATGATAGCATAAAGGTGTGCAAGCTGCAAAAGTCCATTTATGGACTTAAGCAAGCTTCTAGGAGTTGGAACATCCGTTTTGATGAAGCAATCGAAGAGTTTGGTTTCATTCAAAACAAGGATGAACCTTGTGTATACAAGAAGGTCAGTGGGAGTGCAATCATTTTCTTATTGCTTTATGTAGATGACATATTGCTAATAGGAAACAATATACCTATTGATAGAGGCTAAATTAGGCATATTTTTCCTAGTTATTTGAGGCTTTTTTTGTGATACATTTTGTTCAACAACTAGTTATATTTCTTCATATTTGAGATTTTACTCTTGGAAATGTGTTTTGTTCATTATTTCAAATTTCTAGGTTAAAACGAAACAAAAACGTCGTAGAACAGAGGAGAGGCGGCGCAGGCTAGGGCTCTAGAACTGGCGTCGGCTATCCATTGGATTACATGAACTTCGAAACGACGAAAAATTGTCAAAACAGAACGGAACAGAGGGGAACCAGTGCCAGCTCAAGAGTCAAGGTGGCGCCGGTTGCATTTTGGGCTTCATTGTGCAAAATTCAGAGAAAAATTGACAAACAAGTAGAGAAGCAGAACACAACCGGTGCTGGCTCCGAGAGCCAATGCGGTGCCGGCTGTGCCCTGAAGATAAGGCGATGCTTTAATTTTTCTATGCAGTTTTTGGTAATCTGTGGAGTTTTAGTATCTTCCAACTTCTATTCGGTCAAGAACTCTGTACCTACAAGTTTAGGCACTTCCTAAGCCTATAAATAAATGAAAAACACAAGGGAAAAAGGGGAGAATTCATTGATCATCATAGAAAATTACTCAATCAAAAGGGAAATTCTTCAATTCAAGGAGAGTTGTACAAGAAGGTCTTCAAAGGAAAAAAGAATGAGGCTTGTCTATGAGTACTTTCTTTTACTTTGTTTTCTTTTTCTTGAGCAATGATATGTTAATTGTTTTATTGTAATTTGACATTGTTTTAGAGATTCATAATATTTAGAGATATTTGATCTTTTGATTAATTGGTTGTTCTTCTTGGTATTTAATTACTTGCGCTTATTACGAGATTGGTTGATTATTACTTTCTATTTACTTACTTGAAAAATGGGTTGATGGTGATTTCAATTTGATTGATTTCATATCTGTTGTCTCTTAACTTACTTGAAAAATGGGTTAATTGTTAAGAACTGGTAAATCAAGGTTAATTGATGTCTGCCAGAATATGGATTCATTGGCTAGTTTCATGTTTTAAGTTTGCTAGAATATGAAAATTTAATCAAGGATTGTGTTTAATGCATCTTTTGGGTAAGACTGGTTGAGATAGAATATGTGATACTAAGTTGCCTAGTAGATAGGGATTCATGGATTGAAAAAGAAGTGAGTCTATCTTAATCCTTCATGATGCCAAGGGAATAATTAGTTATGATAATGGTTGAGTTCTTTAAGATCATGTTTGTCTACACAATGGTTCGAGTTACATACTTCTCCATCCTTGACATGTATAAACTTTTATTTTTATTTTTATTTGTTTTTCGCTTTATGGAGTCGGTTAAACAATGAAAGAAAGGTGATTAATGTCTACTTGTTCCTAGAGGATCGACACTCGTTTCAACCCTATGCTCGATTAATGAGGAGTACGCTTGCTCATATATGTGATTTGGGTTGAACGTTTTAATTTAAACTTGATTGGGAATGTTCTTAGTTTTTGTATGATTTTTACACCAAAGTCCGGACACATCAAGTTTTTGGCACCGTTGCCGGGGATAAATATGTGTTTATTGGTTTAATAATTTTTTCCTCGTGCCAAAAACATCAAGTTTTTTATGCCGTTGCCGGGGAACAATAGTATGAAAGTTTGGATTTTGTTGATTTAACCATGTAAATATGTAAATAAGTAAATACATAAATATGTATATATGTTCCTTGTATGAAGAAGTGCCTATGTTGTTGTTTATATAATTGTATTGTAATTTCGCTATATGTTGTAAATATGTAAGTACGTATATACATGTTCATATTCACTAACTTGTCTGTGTATGTTTGTATATATTGTATATTTAGTTATTTAATTTTACTAACTTTCTTCTTGTCTTTTATAGGTGTAGGCCGTGGAAAGCAGTGAAATCATTTTTGCTGTTTGAAATAATTTTTATTTTGGTCGTTTTGTTTTGTTCTTTTTATCATGTCATCATGAATTAAATTGCATTATTCATCATTATTGCATGTTCATCATTTTTCTTGCATTCAAAAAAAAAAAAAAGAAAAAAAAAACATCAGTGTATTGATTGGCAAAATTACAAGCTCATATTGATGTTCTTAGTGAGATGTCATTAATAACATTGGTGAATTTTTTTGTTGCCAATATAAATTCATCTGTTCAGTGGCATGAAGAAGCTTCCCAACGATTGGGTGATTAAAGGAAACAATTAGTTAAGATTATTGAGGAGACTCATGAGTTCATGCTAGCCCGTACAATTGACCATAAAAAAAAAAAAAAAAGAGAGGCTATGAGGGACAATTACATGATGTGGTAAGAGAGGTATTTGATTTTACTCTATGTGCTCATAATTCTAATATTTCTTTGTCACATGATTTCTTAGGCTCTTCTCACTTCTTGGAGAACAATGGTCCCAATGATGATGTATGGAGTTCAACATACCTCAAGAAGTTGGATTTATCATTCATTCTAAGAAACATTGTGAGAATGTTGACGAATTCTACCATTCACCCCAATCTCAGGGAGGTAGCTTGGTATTTGTCACAGCATTGAAAAGTAAGAATTTCCCAACCCTATCTTTAAGAACTCAAACACTAAGTTTAAAGGGGTATTTTAAATTGTAAAAATTCTTTTGAAGGGTTAATCGGTGATTTCAAGCTTGATGCATTCTTTAGAAACCATGTGCACTTATATATTGACAACAATATTTATGTGTCTAAAGAAATGTTAGAGAAAGAGGTTTATGTGTTTTGCTTTAGTAAGAAAAAATTATTTTCATGAACCTTCTATTTTTCAAAATCCTCAATTCTTTCTACATTCAGCATGCCTATCTGCTACTTTGAGCTTTCATTTCTTTTCAAAAGGTTTGATGAGGAAGCATAATGAGTGTAGAGAGTTTTTATTTTATTTTTTATTTGTTTATTGTTTTATTCTTTTTCTTTAGTTTGTTTTCTTTTATTTAGGCATATTTTTATTTTATTATTATTTGCCTTGTGCTTTTATTTGTGTTTTGTTTTATAGGCATAGAGTCCTCTTAGACAAGTCCTTTTCTGTACCTCACGTTTGGATATCTATTGGTTCATTATCGCACTTGGGTAGTATTACTTAAACTTTCTAACCCCTTATTATTTCATCCCTTTAGAGATGCGTTCTTATGTTTATTTTTTGCCAATGGGGACATTGTCCAATTTAAGTATGGGGGAGTGGTTTGGGGATATACTTTGTCCAAATTTTCATCGATTTTAGCACATTACACAATATATGGAAGTATTGTCTTTCTTATCTCTTCTCCTTTATATTTTTAGTCCCATGGCATTGTTTCTTTCTTGTTATATTTATTTGGCCATTGAGGACAATGTCCAGTTTAAGTCTAGGGGAGTGATTTGATTGAAAATTCTTCTATTCATCATTCTTTTTATACTTTCCTTCTTCTTGTGAGCAAAATTTTCAAAATTTTTCTGACTTTCTTTGAGATTTCGAGCTATATTTTTAGTGCATGTGTTTATGATGGATTATAGAGCATATGTTCTAAATCATTTATGGCTTATGCATGACTTTTTGTACTCACTTGAAAGAAGTAGTTCTTGATCTAATGCTTTGCATTGTTCTTAAACCTGTTTTTCTACTAAAATTCATACAAAAACTAAGCACATTCCCAATCAAGTTTAAATTAAAACGTTCAACCCAAATAACACATATGAGCAAGCGTACTCATCATTAACCGAGCATAGGGTTCAAATGAGTGTCGATCCTCCAGGAACAAGTAGACATTAATCACCTTTCTTTGATTGTTTAACCGACTCCATAAAGTGAAAAATAAATAAAAAGAAAAATAAAATAAGATAAAAATAAAAGTATATACATGTCAAGGATGGAGAAGTATGTAACTCGAACCATTGTGTAGACAAACATGATCTTAAAGAACTCAACCATTATCATAACTAATTATTCCCTTGGCATCATGAAAGATTAAGATAGACTCACCTCTTTTTTAATCCATGAATCCCTATCTACTAGGTAACTTAGTATCACATATTCTATCTCAACCAGTCTTACCCAAAAGATGCATCAAACACAATCCTTAATTAAATTTTCATATTCTGGCAAACTTAAAACATGAAACTAACTAATAAATCCATATTCTGGCAGATATCAATTAACCTTTAATTACCAATTCTTAGCAATTAACCCTATTTTTAAGTAAGTTAAGAGACAACATATATGAAATCAATCAAATTGAAACCACCATCAACCCTTTTTTCAAGCAAGTCAATAGAAAGTAACAATAAACCAATCTCGTAATAAGCATAAGTAATTAAATACCAAGAAGAACAACCAATTAATCAACAGATCAAATATCTCTAAATATTATGAATCTCTAAAATAATGTCAAATTACAATAAAACAATTAACATATCATTGTTCAAGAAAAAGAAAACAAAATAAAAGAAAGCATTCATAGACAAGTCTCCTTCTTCTTCCTTTGAAGACCTTCTTGTACAACCCTCTTGAATTGAAGAATTCCTCCTTTGATTGAGTAATTTTCTATAATGATCAATGAATTCTCTCATTTTCCCTTGTGTTTTTCAGCTATTTATAGGCTTAGGAAGTGCCTAAACTCGTAGGTACAGAGTTCTTGGCCAAGTAGAAGTTGGAAGATACTAAAACTCCACAGATTACCAAAAACTGCGTAGAAAAAATCAAGCACCGCCTTATCTTCAGGGCATAGCCGGTGCTACCTTATCTTCAGGGCATAGCCGGTGCCACCTTGGCTCTTGGAGCCAGCGTCGGTTGTGTTCTGCTTCTCTACTTGTTCGCCAATTTTTATCTGAATTTTGCACAATAAAGATCAGAATGCAGCTGACGCCACCTTGACTCTTGGAGCCAGCACCGGTTGTCCTTTATTTCGCTCTATTTTGACAAATTTTCGTCACTTCGAAGTTCGTGTAATCCGAGTGCATGGCCGGTGCTAGTTCTAGAGCCCTAGCCGGTGCCGCCTCTCTTCTATTCTGCGACATTTTTATTTTGTTTTACCCTAAAAATCTGAAATAATGAACAAAACACATTTCCAAGGGTAAAATCTCAAATATGAAGGAATATAACTAGTTATTGAATAAAATATATCACAAAAGAACCTCAAATAACTAGGAAAAATATGCCTAATTTAGCCCTTATCATATTTCCACACACTTAGCTCTTTGCTTGTCCTCAAGCAAAGTATCAAGAACCAGTAGGAAAACACAAGGTTAAATCAATCACTCAATCAATTTCCAAACCATATCTTCACTGCTTTCTTCATTCAAGAACATAAAACATATGATACTACATCTTTCACAACAAATGCAAGACTTGTGTTAGTGATAAATGACTTAGTAGAACCATCTTAATACTTAACAACATTCTCAAACCATTGGAAAGAATTTAGTTCAAAAAGAATATGCATTTCATAGGCTTACTCTTTATACACTCTCTCCACAAATCCGAGACATATCATGATTCTACTTAGATCAAGTAGGACTTTTAAGCTTGTAATGTAAGGCTAAAGGCTTGTAATATAGCTTATCAAACGAAGGATATAGGAGAATCAAAAATCAAAGAAACTGAGAGTTCGCAAGAAAAGGATAAATAAAATGAATCAATAATTTCCAACTCTTCTTGCTTTCCTATTCTAAAAATCAATCAAACCATAACCTTATTCAGCAATTCCAGCTCCACTCAAGCAAATGTTGCATTTCTCTTTTTTTCTTTCAACTCTTCTTTATTCCTTTCACAAGATCACTCGAATTTCCAGTAATGGTGTCAAAGATTTAATATGAACTTAACTTTTTACAACTCAATCACCATCCCTTTTGTGATCTTTTCTTTTCTTCTTTTCTTTTCAATTGTCTTTTCTTTCACTGCTGCTATTTTTATTTTTTCTCACTTGTTTTCAATTTGTCTTTTCTTTTTCTTCTCTTTCTTCCTTCCCTTTCCTCTTTCCAGCTCAACTTGTTATTGATCCATGACTGAAAGTAATAAGTCATGATCTTTATCCCAACATTCTTCCTCACATGCTCCTACATATACTTTCATCCATCAAGAGCGTAAAGAATTGGAAAATCATTCAAACTCTCAACAACAAGCAATGGACAAAATATTATGACAGGCTTTAATGAAAGAAATCAACAATTTAGGCTCAAAATAGGCATTAGGGATATTATGACAATAGGTAGGCTTGAAAAGCTCAAACTATCCAAAGAAGGCCTATTACCGTTATCTCTAAGTTAAATCATGACTGTCTTTCTTATTTCACCTCGAGAGATATTCAAGTAAGTTCTAGAATGCTCCATGAAGTTTAGTAGAAAAATAGGTTTAAGAACAATGTAAAGCATTTGATCAAGAACTACTTCGTCCAAGTGAGTGCAAAAAATCATGCATAAGCCATAAATGATCTAAAACATATGCTCTATAATTCATCATAAAGACATGCACTAAAAATATAGCTCGAAATCTCAAAGAAAGTCAAGAAAATTTGAAAATTTTCGCTCAAAATTTGCTCCCAAGAAGGCAAAAGTATATGTATAAAAGATTTGTCAATCAAATCACTCCCCCCACACTTAAACTGGACATTGTCCTCAATGACCAAATAAATATAACAAGGAATAAACCATACCATGGGACCAAAAATATAAAGGAGAATAGATAAGAAAAACAAACTTCCATTCCAAATTAGCTCCAAAAGTTTCACTCTTCTAAATCTTTAAATTTTCAAAACTTTTAAACCAAAATTTTCTAAAGTAGCTCACCACTAAGAAAACACCAAGTTAATTGATAAAAACTGGGACAAAGTATATCACCAAACCACTCCCCTACACTTAAATTGGACAATGTCCTCCTTAGCAAAAGATAACCACAAGAAAGCATCTCCAAAGGGATAAAAAATAATAAAGGGGTAGAAAGTTTAAGTAATACTTCCCAAGTGTAATAATGCTCCAATAGATAGCCAAGCTTGAGGTAAAGAGAAGGGCTTGTCCAAGAGAAGGGCTGTATGCTTATACAACAAAACACAGATAAAAGCACACTAAAAATAATAATAAAATAAAAACATACCTAAATAAAAGAAAACAAAGTAAAGAAAAAGACTAAAATAATAAAAATAAAACAAAAACGCTCTACACCCATCATGCTTCTTCATCAAACCTTTTAAAAAGAAATTAAAGCTTAAAATAGAAGATAGGCATAATGAATGTAGAATGAAGAATGGAGGATTTTGACAAATGGAAGGTTCATGAAAATAATTTTTTTTTTCACTAAATCAAAACACCTAAACCTCTTCCTCTAATATTTCTTTAGACACACAAATATTATTGTCAACATATAAGTGCACATGGTTTCTAAAGAATGCATCAAGCTTGAAATCACCGATAAACCCTTCAAAAGATTTGTGATAATTGAAATTCCCATTAGAACTTAGCAATTGAGTTCTTAAAGATGGGATCAAGAAAATCCTTACTTTTCACGGCATGGTCTACGAAAAATAAGTTACCTCCCTGAAATTGGAGTGAAGGGTAGAATTCATCAACATTCTCAAAGGTTTTCTTATGATGTAGCGTTGAAAGATCCAACTCCTTAGGGTATGAGAAATTTAACACAATATCATTTGGACCCTTATTCTCCAAGAATTGAGAGGAACCTCAAAAAATCATGTGATAAAGAGATATTAGAATTATTAGCACATAGAATAGAATTGAATACCTCCCGTTCCACATTGGACAATTGGTTCTCATATCCTTTCTCCTTTCCTTGGAGATTGTCTTGTTTAAGCATATGGGCCTTTAAGGCATCCTCAACCAATTTGGCTAATTGTGTTCTTTGGTAGCTCAATCATGGAGACACTTCTTCATACTACTAAACAGATGAATTTGTATTAGCAACAAAAGAATTCACCAATGTTTTTAATGATGTCTCACTAAGAACATCAATACGAGCTTGTAATTTTGCCAATCAATACACTAATGTTTTTTTTTTTAATGCAAGAAAAATGATGAACATGTAATAATGATGAATAATGCAATTTAATGCATGAAGAAAGAAATAAAAATGAAACAAAATGAAATCTACTATATCGCCTTCAGGTCATTGGATCATGTACCAAGGCTAACACCTAGCAAAGATAAAACAAAAGTTAGATAACAGAATTCATGATTACAACAAAATACAAAGTTAGTCAAAGTTAGTAAATTAGATTACAAGAGTATACAAAGATACACAAGATACAAAAGATAGCATCTCTTTGTGAAAAGAACAATTGTACATATTTACATATTTACATGGTTAAATCAACAAAATCTAAGCTTTCATGCTATTGTTCCCCGGCAATGGCACCAAAAACTTGATGTTTTTGGCACGAGGAAAGAATTATTAAACCAATAAACACAGATTTATTAGTCTTTTTCTTTAGCTTGTTGTCTTTTATTTTGGTCTGTTTTTATTTTATTATTATTTTCTTTGTGCTTTTATTTGTGTTTTGTTGTATAGGCATACAGTCCTTCTCTTGGACAAGCCATTCTCTTTACCTCAAGCTTGGCTATCTATTGGAGCATTATTGCACTTGGGAAGTATTACTTAAACTTTCTACCTCTTTATTATTTTTGGTCCTTTTGGAGATGCTTTCTTGTGGTTATCTTTTGCCAAGGAGGACATTGTCCAATTTAAGTGTGGGAGAGTGGTTTGGTGATATACTTTGTCCCAATTTTTATCAATTATCTTGGTGTTTTCTTAGTGGTGAGCTACTTTAGAAAATTTTGGTTTAAAAGTTCTGAAAATTTAAAGATTTAGAAGGGTGAAACTTTTGGAGCTAATTTGGAATGGAAGTTTGTTTTTCTTATCTATTATCCTTTATATTTTTAGTCCCATGGTGTGGTTTATTCCTTGTTATATTTATTTGGCCATTGAGGACAATGTCCAGTTTAAGTGTAGGGGAGTGATTTGATTGACATGTCTTTTATACATATACTTTTGCCTTCTTGGGAGCAAATTTTGAGCGAAAATTTTCAAAATTTTCTGACTTTCTTTGAGATTTTGAGCTATATTTTTAGTGCATGTCTTTATGATGGATTATAGAGCATATGTTCTAGATCATTTATGGCTTATGTATAACTTTTTGTACGCACTTGGATGAAGTAGTTCTTGATAAAATGATTTGCATTATTCTTACACCTATTTTTCTACAAAACTTCATGGAGTATTCTAGAACTTACTTGAATACCTCTCGAGGCGAAATAAGAAAGATAATCATGATTTAACTTAGGGATGACAGTAATAGGCCGTCTTTGGATAGTTTGAGCTTTTCAAGCCTACCTATTGTCATAATATCCCTAGTGTCTATTTTGAGCCTAAATTGTTGATTTCTTTCATTAAAGCCCGTCACAATATTTTGTCCATTGCTTGTTGCTGAGAGTTTGAATAATTTTCCAAATCTTTATGCTATTGATGGATGAAAGTATATGTATGAGAATATTGAGAAAGAATGTTGGGATAAAAATCATTACTTGTGTCTTTCAGTCATGGATCAATAATGAGTTGAGCTGGAAAAAGAAAAGCAGTAGTAAGAATGAAAGAAAGAAGTTGGAAAAGAGAGAAAAGGAAAAGAGAGGAATTGAAAAAAAAAAAAACAAAAAGCTGATAGAAGGAAAGAAAAGAAAAACCAAGAAAAAGAAAACAAAAACAGTAGCAGTGAAGGAAAAGACAAGTGAAAGAAGAAGAAAAGAAAGATCACAAAAGGAATGGTGATTAAGTTGTAAATAGTTAAGCTCATATTAAATCTTTGACACCGTTGCTAGAAATTTGAGTGATTTTGTGAAAGGAATAAAAAAGAGTTGAAAGAAAAAGAAAAAATGTAGGATTTGCTTGAGTGGAGTTGTAATTGCTGAATAAGGTTATGGTTTGATTGATTCTTAGAATAGGAGAGTAAGAAGAGTTGGAAATTATTGATTCAGTTTGTTTATCCTTTTCTTGCAAACTCTCAGTTTCTTTGATTGTTGATTCTCCTATATCCTTTGTTTGATAAGCTACATTATAAGCCTTTAGCCTTATATTACAAGCTTAAACGTCCTACTTGATCTAAGTAGAATTATGATATGTCTCGGATTAGTGGAGAGAGTGTATGAAGAGTAAGCCTATGGAATGTATATTCTTTTTTAATTAAATTCTTTCCCATGGTTTGAGAATATTGTTAAGTATTGAGATAGTTCTACTAAGTCATTTATCACTAACACAAGTCTTGCATTGGTTATGAAAGATGTAGTACCATGTGTTTTATGTTCTTGAATGAAGAAAGCATTGAAGATATGGTTTTGAAATTGATTGAGTGATTTGTTAAACCATATGTTTTTCTACTTGTTCTTGATACTTTGCTTGAGGATAAGCAAAGAGTTAAGTGTGAGGGAATATGATAGGGGCTAAATTAGGCATATTTTTTCTAGTTATTTGAGGATCTTTTGTGATACATTTTATTCAATAACTAGTCATATTCCTTCATATTTGAGGTTTTATCCTTGGAAAGGTGTTTTGTTCATTATTTCAAATTTTTAGGGTAAAACGAAACAAAAACGTCGTAGAACAAATGAGAGTTGGCGCCGGCTAGGGCTCTAGAACCGGCACCGGCCATGCACTGGATTACACGAAAAAAATTATCAAAACAGAGGGGAACCGGCGCTAGCTCCAAGAGTCAAGGCGGTGCCGGCTGCATTCTGGGCTTCATTGTGCAAAATTCGGAGACAAATCGACGAACAAGTAGAGATCAGAACACAACCGGCGCTGACTCTGAGAGCTAAGGCGGCACCGGCTGTGCCCTGAAGATAAGGCGGTGCTTGATTTTTTCTACGCGATTTTTGATAATCTGTGGAGTTTTAGTATCTTCCAACTTCTACTCAGCTAAGAACATTGTACCAACGAGTTTAGGCACTTCCTAAGCCTACAAATAGATGAAAAACACAAGGTAAAATGGGAGAATTCATTGATCATCATAAAAAATTACTCAATCAAAGGAGGAATTATTTAATTCAAGGAGGGTCGTACATGAAGGTCTTCAAATGAAGAAGAATAAGGCTTGTCTATGAGTGCTTTCTTTTACTTTTTTTTCTTTTTCTTGAACAATGATATGTTAATTATTTTATTGTAATTTGACATTGTGTTAGAGATTCATAATATTTAGAGATATTTGATTTTTTATGAATTGGTTGTTCTTCTTAGTATTTAATTACTTGTGCTTATTACGAGATTGGTTGATTGTTACTTTCTATTGACTTACTTGAAAAAAGGGGTTGATGGAGGTTTCGATTTGATTGATTTCATATCTGTTGTCTCTTAACTTGCTTGAAAAAGGGTTAATTACTAAGAACTGATAATTGAAGGTTAATTGATGTCTGCCAGAATATGGATTCATTGGTTAGTTTCATGTTTTAAGTTTGCCAGAATATGAAAATTTAATCAAGGATTGCGTTTAATGCATCTTTTGGGTAAGACTGGTTGAGACAGAATATGTGATACTAAGTTACCTAGTAGATAGGGATTCATGGATTGAAAAAGAAGTGAGTCTATCTTAATCCTTCATGATGCCAAGGGAATAATTAGTTATGATAATGGTTGAGTTCTTTAAGATCACGTATGTCTATACAATGGTTTGAGTTACATACTTCTCTATCCTTGACATGTATATACTTTTATTTTTATCTTATTTTATTTTAATTTTTTTTTGTTTTTCGCTTTATGGAGTCAGTTAAATAATGAAAGAAAGGTGATTTAATTTAAACTTGATTGGGAATGTTAATCCTTCGCTTTATGGAGTTACATTAGTTTTTGTATGATTTTTACACTCAATTCCGGACACATCACCTGTCTTACAAATGGTTAAAGTTTGGTTGTCCAAACAATTCTCCATGAAAGACCTTGGAGAAGTAACCTATATTCTTGAAATAAGGGTTTATAGCGATCGATCCAAAAGGTTGCTAGGTCTTTCGCAGTCTACATATATAGATAAAGTGATAAAGAGGTTTAGCATGGATTAATCCAAAAGGGAATTCTTACCCATGTCTCATGATGTAAGCCTTTCAAAGTCGATGTTTCCCAAGATATAAGTTGAAAGGAATTACATGAGTAAGATTTCATATGCTTCGGCAATTGGATTTATCATGTACACTATAATATGTACAAGGCCCGATATATCTTGTGTTCTAAGTTTGATGAGTAGATACCAATATGACCTTGGTGAGGGTCATTGGGAGGCTGTAAAGAATATCCTTAAGTACTTACGAAGGACTATTGATGTGTTTTTAGTATATAGAAAAGGTGATTTAAAAATAAACGGGTATACTGATGCTAGTTTTTAATCTAACAAATATGATTTCAAATCACAATCTGGCTACCTGTTTACGTTATGCAGAGGGGTAATAAGTTGGAAAAGTTCCAAACAAGAGACTATTGCACGTACTTCGACACTATCATATGATCTGGGAGATCATAGATAGGAATGATGTAAAGATAGAGAGAGTTCCCACGGATGAGAACATAGCTGACCCGCTTACAAAAGCACTATCCCAAAAGAAACATGATAGGCATGTTGAGTCATTCGGTATTAGATACATGAATGATTAGCTCTAGTGCAAGTGGGAGTTTGTTAGTGTTAGGCCCTAGAGGCAATCACTTCTACGTTGTATATGATACATTTTATTTTAATAAAAGGCATTATTTATCTTACAGTTTCTTTTGTTTACTTTTATGTAATATAACTGTTAGATAAAGTCCCTAGTACAATACTGTATTAAAGAAATCATAATAGAGATCATGATATGAGATTCTTACTACACTGTATAGTGTTAGTACTTAAATAGTCCCTAGTCGTAGTATTAATGAGACAAAACATCATTAATGAGTTAAGACTAGCATATGTTAAACTTCCTGATTTGATCAGGCGGTGGTTCTCATATCCATGAGTATTGAGATACTTAAAGTTAACACATGGATGCTTATTAATGGAACAAGTGCATTGGATGACCTAGCTATGAGATAATCACATGGATAACTATTTAGTGCCAGTGATATAATCTTAATATAGCAAACGTGCAAGTATCCTTAAACTTGAGATCTCCAAAATACTTTGTTTGCTAAACATTGTGATTTAATTCCAATCTCTGGAGCTCGATCGAGGGCCGCCTATGGGATGGATATTGGGTACATTGTGAGGTAAACAAAAGTACTTGAGAGGGTCAATAAAGGATTCACTACTCCTAATAGTAGAGACGAATATCTCACGGTCACTTGTAGGAATTACTACTCAAGAAGTCCTTGGCCAAAGCGACTATGTATTGAAAACAGTTCCAATTGATACACTTCTAGGGTAGTGAGTTCCTGGTACAAGTACTATTATATTCGGGCCAGAATTAATATATATTCTGGAGGGAGTTGGCACTAATTCTATACTCCAGACCGAATGAGATATTGTATGGTGAAATGAGTTAATTGCACCGTAGTTTATTATTGAAGGGTTCATGTCAAGCCACTTGATTTATTGGACTCTTAGATGGTCATGATGTGTTGTTAGATGCCGCTCATGATCTGTGGAATATGAGTTTATTAATTGATGAATTAATAAATCAATCCTGATTTGAATTAATATGATTAATTATAATTAATTATAGATTATTAATCTCAAATACGTTTGAATTAATTCATGTTCACTACCAATTGACTGGGAAACCTAATAGGTCACACACAATAGAGGATTATATACTCAAGATATTATTTGATAACATAGTGGGGTTAATTGCGAGAAAGAGAAGTTGTTATAGTCAAATTATAATTAGTTATAATTTATGGGCCAAATTGTAATTGTGAGAACTTAATATTTCCAATTACAATTAGGAAATTCTAACTGTTTTAGAATTCTCAGTTTATCAGTGACTTTTCATGGCATATAGGGGATATGCACGAAACCCTAAGGGTAAGAGTGATTCACGAAACAACAGCTTCCAACCTTCTCTCTTCTCTCTCTCTCTCTCTCGTTTTTGCTGAAAAATAAGAACTCTAGCCGCCACTTTAGTTTATGCTAGCACATACATATCTTGGTGCTTGAGAGCAATTCTCTGTGTGGATTTCTGTTAGAGGTAATCATACACTGTGATTATAGTGATTTGACGTTCAACTCTCATGGTGTTTGATCAAAAGGATTGCTGGATCGCGCCTTGACTTAAAGAAGGAAAACTTTTATTTTTCAAACGCTCAGTAAAGAAAGGTAAAGTTGTTACCTTTGCTCTCTATATGTTTTGTTTTCCACATATATGCAGTTCCTGGATTGGTATCTCGTTCTTATTCATTCCGCTACGCCATATATGATATGCGTGAGATACCCAACACTGGTGACATGCGAACTTTGCATATTCAGAATTAAATGGACGAACATAACCCTGATTTACCCCCTCGATGTAGCTTATGCCATCACAGCAGACATAATAGGAGGAATTGCACCCACAATGTCATAGAGTGATGTTAAAACATTATATATGTAATATTTATTTAATTCATAGGACTGATGTAATATTTCTTCTTTGATCTATTGTATCAATCTATATTTATGTGTGTAATACTTTTAATCATATTGTTTGTAAATTTTGTTGCTAATATTATGCACGCTTGTTGACATGCATTTAGTTATTTGTTTCATGCATTTAGTTATATCTCATCATGATATTTTCACTTTGATTTCATTGAATAATAAAATTACTAACTTACTATCTTATTTTAGTGCACCATGTACGAGTCTGCGCCCGACAGAGTTGATCCTTATTATTCCGGACTTATTGACCCTTCACTGTAGACATAGATCAACACATATTGGACAAAGCAGTTAGAAGAGGCCGCCTGTTAGTGTTGTGCCCTAGAGGTAATCACTCATACGTTGTATATGACACATTTTATTTTAATAAAACGCATTATTGATCATACAGTTTTTTTTGTTTACATTTATGTAATATAACTGTTAGATAAAGTCCCTAGTACAACACTATGTTAAGAAAATCATGATAGAGATCATGATATGAGATTCCTACTACACTGTATAGTGTTAGTACTTAAATAGTCCCTAGTCGTAGTATTAATGAGACAAGACTGTTAGATAAAGTCCCAAGTACAACACTGTGTTAAGGAAATCATGATAGAGATCATGACATGAGATTCCTACTACATTGTATAGTGTTAGTACTTAAATAGTCCTTAGTCGTAGTATTAATAAGACAGGACATCATTAATGCGTTATGACTAGCATGCGTTAGACTTCCTGATTTGATCAGGCGGTGATTCTCATATCCGTGAGTATTGAGATACTCAAAGTTAACATATGGATGCTTGTTAATGGAACAAGTATATTGGATGACCTAGCTATGAGATAATCACATGGATAGCTATTTAGTGCCAGTGATATAATCTCAATATAGCAAATGTGTAAGTATCCTTAGACATGAGATCTCTAAGGTACTTTGTTTGCTGAGCATTGTTCTTTGATTCCAATCTCTAGAGTCAGTTCGAGGGCCGCGTATGGGATGGATATTGGGTACATTGTGAGGTAAACGAAAGTAGTTGAGAGGGTCAATAATGGATTCACCACTCTTAATAGTAGGGGCGAATATCTCACGGCCACTTGTAGGAATTATTACTTGAGAAGTCCTTGGCTAAGGCGATTGTGTATTGGAAATAGCTCCAATTGATACACATCTAGAGTAGTGGGTTCCTGGTACAAGTACTATTGTATTCAGGCCAGAATTAATTTTGGAGAGAGTTGTCACTAATTCCATACTCCAAACCGAATGAGATATTGTATGGTGAAAGGAGTTAATTGCACTGATATTTGTTATTGAAGGGTTCATGTCAAGCCACTTGACTTCCTAGACTCTTGGGTGGTCATGATGAGTTGCTAAATACCGCTCATGAACTAGGAATATGGGTTTATTAATTGATGAATTAATAAACCAATCATGATTAGAATTAATAGGATTAATTCTAATTAATTATGGATTATTAATCTCAAAGACGTTTGGATTAATTCATGTTCTCTACCAATTGAATGGGAAACTTAATAGGTCACACATAATAGAGGATTATATACTCAAGATGTTATTTGATAACATAGTGGGGTTAATTGCGAGAAAGAGAAGTTGTTGTGGCCAAATTATAATTAGTTATAATTAATGGTCTAAATTGTAATTGTGATAACTTGATGTTTCCAATTACAATTAGGAAATTCTAACTGTTTTAGAATTCTGAGATTGGAGTATATTTGGAGCATGATTTTTTGTGTGATATAGAGATACACTCAAAACCCTAGCTGATTTGGTATAAGACACGAAAATAACTCCAAACCCTAAGGCACACGATTTCTCTCTTCTCTCTCTCTCATGATTGTTCTTGAGAAACCTTAGCCGCCATCTTTTTCTGCTAGCACAGGAAATTTTTGGTGCTTGAGTATTCCTCTGTGTGGATTATTGTTAGAGATAATCACACACTGTGATTATAGTGGTTAGATGTTCAACTCTCGTGGAGTTTGATCAAGAGGAGTGCTGGACGCGCCTCGACTTGACGAAGAAATTTTTGTTCTTCGGACGATCAAAGAAAGGTAAAAGTTGTTACATTTGATATCTTTATGTCTTATTTTTCACATATATGCGGGTCTTAGAATGTTATCGTATTTTATTTTCCATTGCGCCGTATAGGATACGAACCTGAGATACCCAACACCACCCTCACTGCAAAGTGCAAATTAACCATTTAATCTCTGTATCGAGCAACTTATAGATATAACTGGGTTTAGTAGGGTGATTTGTTTGCCATATATGAAAATTAACCATCCACTGATTACAACGTTGGTGGAAAGATGGTGCCAAGAGATGTACACTTTCCAGCTTCCAATTGGAGAGACCACTATTACCATGTAAGATGTAGAAGTGCTCTTTAGTTTATGTGTGGATAATGATCTAATTATTGGCCATGGGTTCAACTATCTGCAGGCAGAGTTGTTAGACCTGTGTAGTGCGCTCCTCGATTTTCATCCCACGGGCACAGACCTAGACAGATCTTGATTGAAATTAAAGTCACTCGAGAGAGCCTTATCTCAACCTCTTCCACCATACGCAACTGTATATACAATTGATAGTGGCTAAATTTATCAATAATTTTCTAATTATTTGAGGCTAATTTGAGATACTTTTGATGAAATAACTAGTCATATTCCTTCCTATTTGATGTTTTGCTTGTGGAAAGTGTTTTTGATGAATTTGTACAGGAATTAGAAGATTTTAAGCAAAGTTGTGCATATCTAGTACCAACCCAACGGTTTCCCAAGCTATGCAGCTTGGCACCAGGTCAGCTTTGGAAAAACAGAGCAAACTGAGTCGAAATCCAGAGGCAACCCAACACCAGGCTCGCTGAAGTGACTAGGTGCCGGGTCAACACTGTCCAAAGGTGGTGAAATTCTATTTTCATGTGGATTTGGAATGTAATTTATCAAAAGTAAATACTATTGTAATAAATTCTTTTTCCGTTGTAGTGTAGTTCTCTAGTATTGCCAAAAGAGTTTTGCTTGCATAGTAGATTGGCTGAAAATGTTTGTTCCTTTTTTGTACAAGCACCGTGCCTACTGCATAATCACTTGCACCATACATTCAAAGCATTAAAAGCAATTAAATAGGAGAGT
This sequence comes from Voacanga thouarsii, assembly GCA_026120185.1. Taxonomy (NCBI): domain Eukaryota; kingdom Viridiplantae; phylum Streptophyta; class Magnoliopsida; order Gentianales; family Apocynaceae; genus Voacanga; species Voacanga thouarsii. The sequence goes on along the minus strand of JANUWF010001659.1, from coordinate 1,984,396 downwards.
TGATCAATTTCTTTTTAATCACATTAAAAGCATTGAGACATTTATCATCAACATAAAAAAACAATATCTTTTTCAAGTAGAGAAGTAAGAGGTTTAGAAATTTTTAAGAAATTCAAGATAGACCTCCTATAAAAACCTATATGACCAAGAAAGCTTCAGATAGCCTTCACCGAAGTAGGAGGAAGAAGTTTCTCAATTGCCTCAATTTTTGCTCTATCAACCTCAATACCTTTTCTTGAAATCTTGTGTCCCAATACAATACCTTCTTGCATCATAAAATGACATTTTTCCCAATTAAGCATGAGGTTGGTCTTTTCACGCCTTTGAAGCACATTTTCTAAATTGGCCAAACACAAGTTAAAAGAGTCACCAAAAATAAAAAAGTCATTCATAAATACCTCCATGATGTCTCCCCACAAATCCTTTAAAGATAGCTATCGTATATCTTTAAAAAGTTTCTGAACCATTGCAAAGATCAAAAGGTATACGACAATATGCAAAAATACCAAAAGGGCTTGTAAAGGTAGTCTTTTCTTGATCGTCTTGTGAAACCCTAGTTGAAACCAACCTTAGAGTAAGGGGTTTGAGATGCATATCATATTTATTTGCATGTTTAAATATATTTTTATATGATTTTATGTGCTTTGGATTTGTGTTTTATAGTCTCGAAGGCTTAATTATGTTTATTGAGTAAGAATGGTAAAATGGTAATTTTTGCTTGAGGTGAAAATAAGGAGATAGCTTGAGGATTAAATAGGAAAAATATTTGGGAGAGAAAATAAGAACAAAAGTTGTTGTGGTTTAGTGGTTAGAGCTTTGGAATTAATTCTTGAGGTCTTGGGTTCAAATTCCATTATTGGAGCTTTAGCATGATTAAATTTTATTTTTGTTTGGGAAGGTTGTATTTTCAGCCTTGTGTGCTTTAGAGAAGAGTAGAGGTGTTGTCCCAGGGGAGACATGATAGGAGTATCCTAATCCTACTCTTGTGCCCTACAAAAATTTCTAAGGGAATTCATACCCTTCTTGATCTTAGTTTTTCTTACTTCTCAATTCATTAGAATGTTCAATTCATTCAAGCTAATTTCATTACAGAAAATTCCAGCAAAGTGCTGTGGCTTTAAAGGTTCAAAAATATCTAAGTGTAAGACATCTTATGGGCTGAAAATGGGTAGGAGTTGTGGAAGGTTCCCAAGAGATTAATCTCCATGGTTGAACATTCAAAACTCCACTCTAGTTATGTTCATTTTCTTCATAAGGTAACCCGGAATTTTTCCAACTTCTTATGCATTCAAGGTGTCAAAATTTTCAGCCATAATTCCCTCCCAAATGCTGCCAAAAAAATAGCCCTCTTGACCAGCTTGAAATCTGAAATTTTATGGCCAAATTTGGACTGCACAAATGCTGTGAAAACAAAAAAATTTCTGGGCAAATTCACAGCTTAGGTGAGCTTGAACCAAGCTGTTTCCTTCCCATTTTTCACCAGCATCTTAGCCATGTTTTTCTTCCATAAAGAAGGCTGGAAAACAGCCTTGAAAGACCTCTAAATACCCCTTCAAATCTTCTGAAAGCTGACTAAAAAATGCCTAGAAATTTCTAGCAGCTAGTGAAATTATGTACAGGAAATTTTCTAGCCTTCCACCATCTTCAGCCCTAACCGACACTTCACCATTTTTCTGTACAAACTTCTCTTTAACAGCCATGAACTGAGCTCTATCATCTTCCCCAACTTTCTGCTTGAAAAACTAGTCATGGCTGCCCCTAAAATATCTCCAACAATTACTCCAATCAAACCATTGATTGAAGACCAAAATTTCAACAAATATATTTAGTAAACTTCCATAAAACATCCCTTAAACAACCAGACATTCCTTCACTATTGTACTTCCTCTTTTTGGCCACCATTAAGCTTCTTCAAACAGCTTTCATCCAGCAAAAACTCTGAGCAAACCAGCCGGCCATTAGAGCTTCCAAAAGCTTTCCTCTATTAAAGATCTTCTTACCACATTTTGTTTCCTAAATTGATTCCCTAAAATATTCTTTTAGGATTTCAAACAACCAGCCTTTCTTTTTCCTCTCAAACCAGAAAATTCAATTGCCAAAACTCCCTCAAACAATTCGGCCACTCCAATCCCACAGAATTTCAGCCAGTTTCAATCAAATCCTTTCCATTCTCTTCAACCTTCAAGAACACCTAGAACACCAAGAACACCTACTCACTTTCTCTCGCCTAAGGCCACCAAAACCACTTCAATCTTCTTCAAAAAAAATTCCAGATTTCACCTACCCACTTTCGTGAATCCATTCATACCACTTTTAACATCAAACTCCAAAATCCAACTCGCTCTCTTGGATTGAAAACCAGTATTTTTATGAAGGCTCAAGAACACCTTCAAGGTATGCTTGTTTAATCAACTTCATCTTCACTAATCTTCAACCTCTAATGAATATATATGTGTAAAATCATACTAATGGACTCTCTTATTCTCTTTCCTCTCTCTCTCTTGACCGAATGATTCCTTCAACAATGGCCATGTTTTCTTCATCTCTCTTGGACGGGTCTAGTCTCCTAGGAGTTGAAATCCATTCGAAACTTCTCCAAGGTACTTATCAAACAAGTAAGCCTCTTCAACCCTCTCTTTAAATTCTAGATTCATGTCTCTATAATGATATTGGAAGGAGATGGATTATGATTAGGATTTGAGCATGTATTATTGTGATGAGTTGAGATTGAAGCATGAATAAATGTGTGTATATGATAGAGATGGGATTGATGCATGAGTTAATTGTCTTGGTTGATTGTATAGTATTTTTAGGGTTTAATGCATCTCTCCATGTCGTGAGTGGTATATGTGATCAAGCATGTTAGAGATTATGTCACCTTTGGTGAATAGGATTTATATTCATGTATGATTGTCAAAGCCATGAATATGTTTATGCTAGTAGAGGTTGGATCATGTCCTGGTAAATTTAGATCTATGCATTTAATCATGATTTGGATGACTTGATGAATTGAAGTGGAGTGTTTGTTCATGATTGTGGTTAGCAATGGAAATATGATCATGATCTAGTTGTCCCTAAGCTAATTTTATTTCATCAATAAAATGATTAATATTATAATTTTTGCTAGTAAATTTCAAAAACCCCTGGGAAGGGTGGATTTGGATTATTATATATAAAATAAGGATATTTCAGTCAAATAAATGATAGCTTTTATTACAGAAATAAAATATATAGATATTATATATAATAATAATAATATCAAATAAAGCCTTTTATATAAATAATCATAATAAGTAATATATTAATTTTGTAAGTCTTGTATTCATAAATACTATTAAAATTTATTTATTATCTTTCAATCAAGACCCATTAAAATTTATTTTCAACTAGTTTTAGTTATCAATTATTTTCTAACAATTAATTATTAATAAATCATTATTTTACCTAATACCACCTGGGACTCTTCATCAAATAAACTCTAATTTATTCTTAGCAAGATTTAAACCTTCAACTTATTAGTACCTATTTCCTAAAACCCTAATTATTTTAATATCAAACTAGACTTAGCTTATAAACTCTTTTATTTATTATCTGGCCTTAAGCTTGAGACACTAGGATCATGGTTGCAGTAAGTTAAGCCAGAATTATTTGTAAAGGTGAATCTTGGCTTGAGTTTAATTATGGCTTAGTTTACCCCAAGCGGGGTTAGGTCAGCTGTTGAAGACCTTTATTTTGAGCAAGGATCAGGTAAGCTCCTGCATAAAACTTGTTTGTTGCAAAAAGTTATTATGGCAAGCTAAACCCGAAGTTTGTAAACACTGATTTGGTAAAGGCAATTAAGGATTGTTTCCTTTCTTGTTTCAGTCAAACAAATTATTTGAAAATCAACAAGTAGTTTTACTCAAACACCAAACTATTTCTAAAATTAATTTTTCACATAGACTTTGGAAACCATTGATTGCCATTTTCAAGTAAACCTATGTTTTATCAGTTTTCTCCCAAGTGGGATGAACTACGTTGAGTACTCAATAAGGGTAGGCTAGTAGTACTAGTTTTGAAGAGCAAGAGTGAGTCTTCTGGCAGGAGGCCACCTCCAGAAGATGAATTCAATTTAGAGAAACGTCAGTACTACTTAGTTATGCTGGTCCGAGCTAGCAGTTTTCAGTCATGTGGACTGTGTGTTGCCGGAGTGGACAACCGGTTTTGTTTGGGTGTAGAGAAGGAGGAGAATCTTACCCGGTAGGCCGATCACCTACCTTTTGTCAGTCTGCACAAAGTGTGGCAATCTGACCGGCAGTATACCCAACGTGTGGCATACTAACCATGTGGACATGGGGCCCAACGTGTGTAACCCATGACCACCTTTTTAAGTGGTTGATTTCATTGTACCTGTATGCTTGGAAAAGAGGAAAACACCACTCTTACTTTTGAACATTATTTATTGCTTGCTAGTATTTTCCTTATGAGATTCTTACACTTTGCATCCACGAACTATTTTCACCGGACACTCAAAGCACACACGGACTTACTGAGATTTTTATCTCATCACCCTTTTTACCATGATTTCAGGTCGATCCTGCTGTGGGGATGAGTAGCTAGTGTTGTCTGCCTTGGAAGAGATTTTGTTATTCATTTTTGTGTAGTGCTTTGGGAGCTGAGAGTGAATAATTTTATTCTGGATTTGTTTTTGAATTCTTAGATTGTAATAAGTTTTAAGTTTAAAGTATTATTTTTATTCTATTATTTTGATTATGTGACCTAGTTATAAAGACCCCTTATCATTTGGACGGAGCGACATCCCCGGCCCTGTTGGGCCTAGGAAGCGGGGTGTTACACGTCTGGTGCTATAAGAATTTGAAAGTAATTAGAAAAACCATCTAAGAAATAATAAAAATCATGTTCGGCTAATCTTTCTAACATTTATTCAATGAAAGTGAAAGGAAAACGGTCCTTCCTAGTTGCCTCATTCAATTTCCTATAATCAATGCAAACCCTCCAACTGGTTACCAATCTCATTAGGATCAACTTATTTTTTTCGTTTGGGTTCACCGTCATTCCTCTCTTCTTTCATACCCTTTGTGTTGGGGTTTCCCAAATACTATCAAAAATGGAATAAATGAGCCTAAATCTAAGAGTTTAATCACCTCACATTTTACCATATCGCTCATATTTGGTTTCAACCTACGTTGGGGTTGCACTACGGGCTTTGCCTCCTCTTCTAACAATATTTTGTGAGTGCAAAAGGAAGGGCTAATTCCCTTAATGTCCATGATTTTTCATACTATGACTCCCTTATATTTTTCCAATAAGCTTACCAATTGGCCTTTTGTTCCTAAGTAAGGTCTTTTGCTATAATCACTGGCAGTTTTCTCCCGTTAGCAAAAAATGTGTATTCCAAGTATCGGGAAGATCTTTTAAGTCCAATTTCGGTGGTTACTCAATGGATGACTTTATCTTTCCCAAACTAGTTTTTTCGATTTCTTCAAACTCTCCCACTTCAAGGGCTTTATGCGACTCCTCCAAATATGCAATTGATTACTACATCAATTCCATAGAGAATTTGGCCAATGATTCTTGCACAAAATCAAAGATAGATTCAGCAAGAATATCAACCTGTAAACAAGAATTATTAGAAGATATAGGATGTTGCATGCTTTTGTAGATTTTAATAATAACCTCTTCATCTCCAACCCTAAGTGTTAACTTTCCCTTATGAACATCAATTAAAGCTTTGGCAGTAGCTAGAAAGGGTCATCCTAGGATTAAGGTAACTTTAGAATCTTCATCCATGTAAAGAATAACAAAATCTACAAGAAATATAAATCTATCCACTTTCGACTACTCCCCTAGGATATTTAATAGATCTATCTACAAGTTGAATACTTATCCTAGTGGGCTTGGGCTCACCCAGGCCTAACATTTTGAAAGATTTGTATGGCAAAAGATTAATACTAGCACCTAAGTCTGCTAATGCATTGCAAAATGTAAGAGTACCAACAAGGCAAGGAATAGAAAAACTTTATTGATCATTTTCTTTACGTGGCAAATTCTGTTGGTCTTGCAAGATGGCAGAGCATTCTTCATTTAAAACCATAGTAGACAATTCTTCCAATCTCTTTTTATTGACAAGTATACTTTTCAGAAACTTTACATATTTAGGCATGTATATCAAAGCCTCACTGAGTGGGATGTTTATGTGCAGCTGTTTGAAAACTTCTAAAAATTTATCAAATTGTGCATCCTTTCTTGCTTTTTATGTTCAAGTAGGGTAAGGAACCATTGGTTGAAAATTTAGATCTTTACCTTACTTTTCAAGTGGCATACCAAGATAGGCCGATGCCAGCCCAACTTCTTGAGATGGTGTCAGTTCTATATTGGATTCAAGTAGCTCCTTATTGCTTTGTAATGTAATGGCAATTGAATCTTCTTGCAGTTCCAACCCTAATGGTGACTTTTCTTGTGATTCTAAGACTAAATCCATTAAAAACCAAATTTGCTTCTTGTTTCGGATCATTTCCTCAAATTTGACTAGCGTGTCATCTATTTCGTGAAATAGTTTGGTCATATGGGTGGCAAATTTTTCCAATACCCCTTCTAAGGTAGTTGAGTCTGATGGCCAAGATGTCATCTCTTGAGATGTGTCAAGGTACCACCCTATATTCCAATTGGCTATGTTTCCTGCATGCGGTAGCTTGTTAGTATCATACGGATATAGTACAATCTTGAATCAAGTTAGTTAGTTAAGGTACATGTATGCATATAACAATATATGGCGCTTAGTTATACAAAGAACATATGTACATATTTACATATAAACATGGTTAAATCAATGAAATCCTAACTTTCATAATATTGTTCCGCGACAACGACGCCAAAAACTTGATGTGTAGATTTTGTGTGTATAAAAATCTTTCAAATTTAAATCCATTCCTGGCCAAGATTTAATTAAAACATCAATCCCTAAATTACACATATGAGCAAGTATACTTATTGCAAGTATAGTATAAGAAATTAACAAGTATCGATCCAAAAGGAATAACTACATTTAGTTACCTTTCATTTATTGTTTAACTGACTTAATAAGGTGATAAGATGATAAAAAGAAAAACAAAACACACACACACACACACACACACACACACACACACACACACACATAGCTCAATGATGAAATAATATGCAATTTAGACAAATACTCTTGAAAACATAACATTGAATCACTTAGCAGATATTATAATCAATTATCATCTTGGTCTCATGACAGATTTAAAATATACCTACTTTGTTTGCAATCTATGGAATGGCTATTTTCTAGTTAAATTAGTGAACATATTCTGTCTCAACCAATTTACCCAAAAGATGCATTAACAATCAATCTTTACATAAACTCCTATATTCTAGGTGATTTAAAGTATGAAATTAGTTAATAAATCTATATTCTAACAATCACCAACTAACATTTGATTACCTAAATTCTTAACAATTAACTCTTTTTTCATGCAAATTAAGAGATAACAAGTTTAAAATTAATTAGTTGAAGTCATTATCAACCCCCTTTTCAAGCAAGTTAACAACAAGAATTAATTAATTAACTCTGTAGTAAAAACAAGCAATCAAATCCCAAGACAAATAATTAATTGATCAAAAAGGCTAAATTAACTCAAGAAATCACGAATCCCAAAATAATGGTAAATTACAATGAAAACATCAATCGCATCATTATTCTAGAAAACGAAAACAAAGGTAAATGAAATAACTTATCGACAAGTCATTCTTCTTCTCCATGAAAACCTTCTTGAATAATGCCTATTGATTGATGAATATCCTCTTCTTTTGATTGATTGGAAGCTTTGATCTTTGAATTCATATCATTCTCTTTATGTTTTTCTTGTATTTATAAGCCTCCTTAATACCAAAATTCGTGGCTTGAGAAATTTGGTCTGAGTGGAATTCAGAAAATACCAAAATCCTTTGGAAGATACCAAATTTGAGTAAAAACAGAATCACACTACCTCTGGACAATATGGACCCGACGCTTGGTCACTTCAGCCAGCCTGGTGCCAGGTTGCATCTGGACTACTTCTCGACTGCTCTGTTTTGCTATGCTTTTCCAGAGCAGGTCTGGCACCGAGTTAATACTGGATTTGCACACTTTTGCTCAAAATCTTTTAATTCCCGCACAAATTTATCAAGAACACATTCCACAAGCAAAATATCAAATAGAAAGGAATATGCCTAGTTATTACATCAAAAGCATCTCTAATTAGTCTCAAATAACTAGAAAATTATTGACAATTTTAGCCTTTATCAAAGAACTTGTTGCCTCTACTCTACATAATCGTCCACTATGCATTATTTTCCTGAAAGTTAATCATGTTTTTAAATTGCATTCGGGTTTTATTCAACTTTTGCCATGTTTTCATGGGTTACTCGGTGAAGATCCACATAGGCACTTAAGAGAATTCTATGTTGTATGCTCTACTTTGAAACCGAATGGAATTCATGCATCCCCATTTAGTTCAGATGGACATGCTAAAATGAAAAACCTTAGAGAGGGGGGGGGGGGGGTGAATAAGGTTTTTGGCAAACTAGAATTTTTAAGAATCTATTTTGCAGAGTAGAAATGTTCTTCAAGTTTTTGACCAACAACACTTGCAATAGAGAAAGCTTTTTAGAATGACTTTGAAAAATATCTAGATTCAGACTGAGATATGATGCCCGATGTAATTAATGTTGTATTGAAAATGGGTTGGTGAACACCTTTAAATATTTAACAAATTTCGAGCATGGATAGTTTGCAGGTTTATTCGAAAATAAATGCTGAGAGTAAATGTAGAGAAATATGACATAAAATTTATAGTGGTTCGATCTACCAAGATCTACGTCCACTACCTTAAGCTCACACTTAAGGATTTTCAACCAGATTTCATTTATCCAACTCAATAGAATCAATCTGAACTAAAAATAAGAGAGAATCACCACACTTGGTTTACATCATAACCTTGATACACAAAGATGATTAGAGATAAATGAAACTAAAATGGCTCACTTCTTTGAGCAGATACCCACAAAGAATAAGCACAAACACTTTTATCTTGAAGACACAATTTGATTTCACTTTGAAGCATTTTGATAAAAGAGATTTTTGTTTTCTATAGAGTAAGAGTGATTCTTAGAAGGATAGGACAAGAATCTACTTTCAAATCGAGTTTAGAAGCCTTATATAGAGACATAAAGTAAGGCACAAACAGCTAGAAAATGGCTATTTTTCGCTGTCAAATTTACTAGGGATTTGGACTCATGTTTTGGATGACAGTGCATCTAAAAGGTAAGTCTAAATGGCACTTTTTCAGATAGAATCGATTCAATACTGATAGGGGCTAAATTAGTCATATTTTTCCTAGTTATTTGAGGCTCTTTTGTGATACATTTTGTTCAAAAACTAGTCATATTCCTTCATATTTGAGATTTTACCCTTGAAAAGGTATTTTGTTCATTATTTCAGATTTTTGGGGTAAAACAAATTAAAAACGTAGCAAAACAAATTAGAGGCAGCACCGGCTGGAACAGAGGAACCGATGCCGGCCATGCACTGGTTGCACGAACTTTGAGGCGACAAAAAATTAGTGAAACAAAGCGGAATAGAATGGAACTGGTGCCGACTGAATTCTGGAATACATTGTGAGAAATTCAAGGAAAAATTGACGAACAATTAGAGAACCAGAACACAACCAGCGCCAGCTCTAAGAGCCAAGGCGGTGCCGGCTGTGCCCTGAAGTTAAGGCAGTGCTTGATTTTTTCTATGCAGTTTTTGGTAATCTGTGGAGTTTTAGTATCTTCCAACTTCTGCTCAGCCAAGAACATTACACCAACGAGTTTAAGTACTTTCTAAGCCTATAAATAGATAGAAAACACAAGGGAAAAGGGGAGAATTCATTGATCATCATAGAAAATCACTCAAATCAAATGAGGAATTTTTCAATTCAATGAGGGTTGTGCAAGAAGGTCTTTAAAGGAAGAAGAAGGAGGCTTGTCTATGAGTGCTTTCTTTTACTTTGTTTTCTTTTTCTTGAACAATGATATGTTAATTGTTTTATTATAATTTGACATTGTTTTAGATATTCATGGTTTTTAGATTTATTTAATCTTTTGATTAATTGATTATTTTTCTTAGTGTTTGATTACTTGTGCTTATTACGAGATTAATTGGTTGTTTCTTCCCATTAACTTGCTTGGAAAAGGGGTTGATGGTGGTCTCAATTCATTGATTTCATATATGTTGTCTCTTAACTAGCTTGAAAAAGGGATTAATTGCTAAGAATAAGGTAATTAAAGGTTAATTGATGTCTGTCAGGAATGGATTCATTGGTTAATTTCATGCTTTAAATTTACCAGAAATGAAAATTGAATCAAATGATTGTATTTAATGTATCTTTTGGGTAAGACTGGTTGAGACAAGAATATGATGCTAAGTTACCTAGAAGATAGGGATTCATGGATTGGAAAAGAAGTGAGTCTACTTTAATCCTTCATTATGCCAAGAAAATGATTAGTTATGACAATGATTAGGTACTTTAAGATTATGTTTGTTGGACCAATAGTTTGAGTTGCATACATCTCCATCCTTGACATGTATATATTTTTATTTTTATTTTCTTTATTTTCTTTTATTTTTTTCACTTTATTGAGTCAGTTAAACAATAAAAGAAAGGTGATTAATGTATACTTGTTCCTTGAGGATCGACACTCATTTGAATCATATGCTATGTTAATGATAAGTACGCTTGCTCATATGTGTAATTTGGGTTTAATGTTTCAATGTAAACTTGATTGGGAATGTGCTTAATTTTTATGTGATTTTTATACCCAAATCCAAACGCATTAGATACTATTCATAGAGTTTTGGACGTAGCTTCTGGATGCAGGGTCACCCAAAGCGCTCAATCCAAAATTATGAGGATTGTAAAACTTTGAAATCTTTTGTTTTAGTGCTTCTCAGTAGAATTTAACTGAATTAAAAGGTAAAGAGGACATAGGAATTTACACATAAAGATACCTTAACAAGGATCAATAGTCTAAGGTTCTTCCACAACGGATTCTTTTGATTTGCAATCTTTCAACCTTTAATCTTCTTCTTGATTTTCTATTTTTGGATTCCATAGCTGCAAGAGTTGCTTAGAAATCCTATTTGAACGTCTTGGAAAACTTGAGGTCAAACATAGCCTATAATAGGTAGATCACACATGTTAGTCATTGTCATTGTTTGTTATAAGTCAAAACATAGGATATTGCCCTTAGGGCTAACAATCTCCCTCTTTTTGAGTGATGACAAACTTGATGGGATTGTGATATATCAAAAATAACGATATGTACAGTACGGACATGTTTAGATCAAGAGAAATAAGAATATTTTTCAATGAAGTGTAATCTCTATTTATAGGACTCAAAGAGAGCTTATGAGTTTAAGATAAGAATTTTAGGCATATACTCACAGGTATGGCTCAATAAGCCTATAGCCCAACCTACCTCCATATCCTCCTTCATTTCATCACACGACTATTCCTTAAAGGAATAACCGTTATAACAATTTTACAAACATGTATAAAAGAAGGTATAGCAAATAAATCATTTGATGAGATGCTCCCCCTTAATGTGTGCATATATGAATGTATGTAAAATATGAGAGAAAACTAGAGTCAATCTTTGGACATCCAAAATGTGCATCGAAAACTAGGTGAAGGAGAGTATGGAACTTTTCAGAATTTAGGTTTTGGATGTCCAAACTATGTGTCAAAAAATAAAATGTAGTTTAAATAGTAACTAACTTCTTTAAAAGAACTCATTTTCGGACTGGATTTTTGGATCAAGAGAATATGTATCCAAAACAGCCCTTGTCATAATGCAAGAGATAATGGATTTTCGGAAATTTGATCCGTCCTAGTTTTCTCAAAGAGATTTTATTATTAAGGAAAGTTTTATGCAATATCAGAATAGCTATCTAACTATCTAAGATTTTTATCAATGAATATGTCATAGAATCATATCAATAACTTAAAAAAAAAAAAAAAAAACCAATAGTCCTAGTCTCAATGATACCTTTATTCCTGAAGAGAGCACTTTTGATGACAATCAGGATATCAAACTGGTGTCCTTTTTGGACATTACCAAACTGAGATCACAAATCATAAATTTTCACAACATCCATTTTATCCAAATCTTGTCATGAATTTCATAGAGAGAATCACAAGACCTTAACCATATTTAGAGACAACATTTCAGTGCAAAATATCAATTCAAAGCACAAAATTTCACTCTCGTTAGTTTACTACTCAAGGACTATCTATCAGTTAACCATTAGTGCATTATTAACAATTAGCCATAGAAAGCATAGCACAATACTACATAGGTGTTCAATTGAACTTTTTTTTATTTTTTCCTGATCAGTTCAATAATCACAACATTAACCAACGAAGTTAGCACTTACCCAATCATAAGCAGTTATTTATCCAGTATTACCCAATCACAACAGGCAGTCATAACAGTAATTTATCCATCATTACGCAATACCAATCAGTAATTTATCCAACATTACCCAATCACAATTCGTAATTTACCCAGTATAACAGGCAGGCATAACAATCACATCACAGTCAGTCATTTAGCCAGTATAACAGGCAGGCATAACAATCACATCACAATCCAACCATAACAGTCACAATCCAACTAATATTATCATAATAATCATAATCCGACTAATACTAGTTTTCTCCTCCTTTGTCATCAATCAAAATGAGAAGTAATATAAATGAAGTAGGGAAAAGTATGGATATGGATATGAAGCATTCATAAGGTGAGCAACAATATTAGTTAAAAAGACAGAAAATAAATTGTTCAGATACTAAAAACAAAAATTAAAAATTGTTCAAGATATTAGTGAGAATTGATTTCAGTCTGGGTAGAGGTCTGCTGGAGTGCAGTCTACTAATCTGGTCACTCAGGAGATGTGAACTCTTTCAATCTTCGACCTGACATCTTTTCTGGAGTGTTGGACAGCAATCCTACTTGATTTCCTCTTAACCACCACATGTTTCTGTCTCTTTCCAGATGAGACACGAGGTTCAGAAGAGGCAAGGGGTGCTACAATTTTTTGATGTGGGGATTTTTCTTTGTTGTGTGCAGTAACTATCATTTCCTCAGCACTTTGTTCTCATGTAATTTCTTCCTCAGGGACTGTTGTCTCTGTTGTTTCCTTTGCTGGAGAAGGTGCTGACGGAGCAGACACCAGTTCATCTGTACTTGCTTTCTCCTTCACGACAGTCTGTCTATTTCTAATAGTTTGAATTTCTGAGCTAAGGCCATCCAATTTAACAGCCAGAGAATTGATGGCATCTAAAACACTTTCAGATAATCCTTTGTCCTGAGCCTGCTCTTTCCCTTTGGTAGAGGATGCTTCTTGAGGTTCTACCTCAATCTTTCTTTTGGCTTCAACTGAAGGGGCATTCTTCCCTTTAGCTTTTACTTTCAACAGTCTTTCCCTTTCCTCACCATCTGTATCACGAAATAGCTTCCATTCATTTTCCATCCTCACATATCCCATGCGCTTAAAAGACTCAAAACTATATATATTCATTTTTGAGGGAAAAAAGGGACTGAATTTAAATCAACATCAAAGTATTGGAACATTTTTGTTAACAAATTTCCATACAACAGAGCCTTGCTAAAGGTGTTTCTTGTCTGCAACATCAACTTGGCAGCCAAGAACCCAAAACTTATTTGCCTTCCTTTAGCCAATGCTAACATAATCACCATTTTCATTATGTTAATGGAGGTTTTGTGACCGAAACTTGGGGCAACCATAGTTGAGACTATGTGGTGCAAGATCCTACCCTCTCCATTTAGCCACTTAGTGTTTCTGTCACTGGAATTCTTGAAACTCCTTTCACCCGCAAACATTTCTTCAAACTCTTTAAATCAAACATGGCAGTTGCCTCCAAAAATTTATTCAGTTCAAAATACTGAATTCCTCTATCTCTAACCTCACATACTCGGTTCAGCAGATGGTGGTCGAACTCGATATTCTTCCCTCCAACTCTAGAAATGTACCATCTGATCATAAACCCCCATCTGGTTTCCCCAAGTCCACTTTTCCTTAAGTTAGCGTTGAATTCCCAAATGAGCGAGGTAAACAATTTTTCATCGATGGACAATGGACTACCCCAACCAACTGATTCAAACATATTCAACACATTGTAGAAATTCAAGAAAGACGATGGATTTACTCGATAGCCAATAATCATAGTTCTATTTCTTAAGACCAAATCAATATAATCTGACTCACTTTTTGAATCTAAAAATCGAAGTACCTAAGTCTCAGAACTCTCTTGTTCTAGTGATGATTTTGAGGAGTCATAATGGGAAGCCGAGAAATCTGGAGCAATTTCTTTTCCTTTATTTGTTGCCGATTACTTCTTCTTCATCATCGGAGATGTTTTTTGAACCTTATTTGGTTTCAGTCAAGTCGATTTTGTTTTTGCCATTTTAGTGAGAAGATAAGGGCTTTAACACTCGGTTGTTCAGAGAAGAAGAACTCAGAGGATTTTGAGGAAGAAGGAGTGAAGAATTGTCAATTCTAGAGTTTGGAAGAGAGAAGGAAAAGAAAGTCCTTTGTGAGTACCTAGAAAGTTGTGATAGAAGTACACTCAAGTACATTGAAAAAGCCACTTTAATCAGAGATTTCAAAAAGCCATCTTGAGAAAAGCGCAAGCATTTTGAAATTCAAAAATGAAAATATGGAAGTAGTTATTTTAAAAGGAAATACGAAGCATCAAAGATGATTCCGTTTTGGATTCAGGCCCGATCCGAAATATACATCCAAATGGAACTTCTTTAGGGGTGAGTTTTGGAGGTGGGTTTTGGATTGAAATGCTGCGTCCAAAAGCTTTGTCTTCAGTGATTCCATAAAAATAAAAAAATTCTTGTGCAAACAAGTCAGTCATGTAATTTTTGTAATTCCCAAACCTCTTCTCAGATTATTGAATCTTTCTTCGGCCAGAGGTTTTGTAAAGATATCGGGGAGTTGTTCATCAGCTAAAATATATTCAACAAACACATCGTCTTTAAGCACATAATCACAGATAAAACGATGTTTAACTTCTATATGCTTGGTCCTAGAATGTTGAACAAGATTCTTAGTTAGATTGATATCACTTGTATTGTCATACAATATAGGTATTCAGTTAAAATTAAGACCAAAATCAAGCAATGTATTTTTCATCCACAAGATTTGTGTGCAGTAGCTTCCGACTGCAAGGCTTCGGTTGTGGATAAGGATACACATGCTTGCTTCTTGCTATGCCATGACACTAGAAAACGTCCAAGAAATTGACAATGGCTACTTGTGCTTTTTCTTTCCACTTTACAGTCCATATAATCCTCATCGGTATATCCTCTGCACTTATGTTCATCTACCTTCTTACCCTTTTCATCTTTGTCAAGTTTTATAGAAGTACTCATAGGTGTGAAAATTTCTTTGGCTTCGTTCATACCGAACATTTTGAGCAGTTCCTTGGCATACTTAGCTTTATTTATGAACATTCCATCATTGATTTGTTTAATTTGTAGTCCAAGAAAGAAGTTTAGTTCTCACATCATGCTCATTTCGAATTCTTGCTGCATTGTCTTAGCAAACATCTTGCACAAAGAATCATTACTGGCACTAAAAATGATACCATCAATATAAATTTGAGCAATAAGTAGATCACTAGATTTATCAGATTTGATAAACAATGTGGTATCGATCAAGCTTCTTGATAACCCTTTTGAAAGCAAGAATCCATTAAACCTTTCATACCAAACTCGTTGGGCTTGTTTTAAACTATAAAGAGCATTTGAAAGTTTGAAAACATGATTTGGAAAATGCTCATGAATAAAACCCGAAGGTTGTTGATATGTTCGGACTTGGGTATAAAAATCATACAACAACTAAGCACATTCCCAATCAAGTTTAAATTAAAACGTTCAACCAAAATCACACATATGAGCAAGCGTACTCATCATTAACCGAGCATAGGGTTCAAACGAGTGTCGATCCTCTAGGAACAAGTAGACATTAATAACATTTTTTTCATTGTTTAACCGACTCGATAAAGTGAAAAACAAGTAAAAAGGAAAACAAAATAAAAGAAAATCAAAATAAAAATATATACATATCAAGGATGGAGAAGTATGTAATTCAATCCATTGTTTAGACAAACATGGTCTTAAAGAACTCAATCATTATCATAACTAATTATTCTCTTGGCATCATGGAGAATTAAAGTAGACTGCCTTCTTTCCCAATCCATGAATCCCTATCTTCTAGTTAACTTAGTATCACATACTTTGTCTTAACCAGTCTTATCCAAAAGATGCATTAAACACAATTCTCTAATTAAGTCCCATTCTCAGGCAAACTTAACCCATGAAATTAACCAATTGAATCCATATTCTGGAAGACATCAATTAACCTTTAATTACTTTATTCTTAACAATTAACCCCATTTTTAGGCAAGTTAAAAGACAATAAATATGAAATCAATCAATTGAACTGCCATTAACCTTATTTTCAAGCAAGTTAACGGAAAACAATCAATTAATCTTGTAATAGCACGAGTAATTAAATACCAAGAATAATAATGAATTAATCAAAAGATCAAATAACTCTAAAAACCATGAATATCTAAACTAATGTCAAATTACAATAAAACAATTAATACATCATTGTCAAGAAAAAGAAAACAAAGGAAAGAATAGATACTCATAGACAAGCCTTCTTTTTCTTCCTTCATAGAACCTCTTGTACAACCCTTCTTGAACTATTTATTTCAGGAAAATATTGGTGATGCACTCTAAAATAAATCTAAGTCCTTACATTATGCAGCTCCCTTTTCTAGGGTAAATTGGCCTTTATTTATAGGCTTACAAAGTTCCTAAAAGAGTCCTTAGTAAAGAAGAAGAAATTACCTAAAAATAATCCAAAATAAAAAAGGAGTAATAAAAGCTAAAATAAAAACCTAAGTAAAACAAAGGAAACTGTCTTTGACTTTGCTCAATTGGAAATCAATTTGGACTTTTGTCTTCTTGTGCTGGAGATTGCAATTTTTGTTGAATTGCAATTGTTGAAATCTGGCTTCAATTCACGTTTGAATTGGAATTTGGATTTGCTGAATTGGCTTTTAATTGAGCCATTTGAAATTATGTTTCTTTGTAGTTTCGGCTCGATTTCAACCGACAACCAAGCCACCACCTGCTACTGAAATTGCTTCCTTTCTTCTGTTATTACATCGGCTCGATTTGAGCTACCGAATTAAGCCACCTAATTTGCTGAGCCGTTCTTTGTTATGTCGGCTAAATTGAGCCGAAATCCTTTTCTTTGTTACATTGGCTCAATTGAGCCGCAGCTGACGAGCCACTGTAACTATCTCTTTCTTCTACTTTTGTTTTGCATTGCTCGGTTTCGGCTGCTTCTTTTACTGTGTGAAACCCCAGTAACCTTAGAGTAAAGGGGTTGAGATGCATATCATATCTTATTTCATGATTTAATATATTTTTATATGATTTTTATGTGCTTTGGATTGAGTTTTATTGTCTTGAAGCCTTGTTGGTGAGTATTGAGTGAGAAGGGCAAAATGGTAATTTTTGCATGAGGTGAAAATAGGAAGATAGCTTGAGGATTAAATAGGAATTAATTTTCTAGTGGAAATAACAACAAGAGTTGTTGTGGTTTAGTGGTTAGAGCTTTGGAATCAATTCTTGAGGTCATGGGTTCAAATTCCATCATAGAAGCTTTAGCTTGATTAAATTTTATTTTTACTTGGGGAAGAATAATTTCGGCCTTATGAGCTTGGAGTAAGGTAGGGATGATGTCCTAAGAGAGACATGTTAGGAGTAACTTCATTCTACTCCCTTACCCTACTTGAATTTCCTAAAGGGAATTCATTTTCCCTTGATATTTGATTTTCCTTATTTCTCAACTCATTAGTTTGATCAAGTTGTTCTAGCCATTTTCTTTCCAGAAATTTCAGTAAAGTGCTGTGGTCTTGTAGGCTCAAAATGTCTTAGTAAAAGACTTCTTATAGTCTGAAAAATGTGGAAGAGTTGTGGAAAATTCTAAGAGGAAAAATCCCTCTAGTGAGCTTACTGAAAATTCACTCTAGCTAGTTCATCTTCCTCCTTGGAACGAGCTGAAATTTTCCAGCTTGTTGTGCCTTCAAAATATCGAGTTTCTTAGCTAAAATTCCCTCCCAAATACTGCCAAAAAAATGGTCTTTAGGATCAGTTTGCAATCTGGATTTCTTGGCCATTTTCGGACTGCTCAAAGCTGGAGCAACAAAAGGAAAAATTCCTGTGCAAATCGCCACTTTGAGAGTCTAAAACCAAGCTATTTTCTTCCAAATTTTGTGCAGAACCTTAGCCATGTTTTTCCTCCATGAAGAAGGTTGGAAACCAGCCTTGAAATCCCCTGAAATTTCCCTTCAAACTCCCTGCAAGATGGCTGGAAAATGGCAGCCGAAAAAGCTCTCCAGGAATTTCAGCTTGGCGAAATTCTGGGCAGTCCAAATTCCAGCTTTATTTCCTATTTCTCTTCCAGCCGAAACACCAACCTTGTTCTACAGGAACCTTCCTTAAACCTCCAGTAACAGAGCTCCATTGTTTCCCTTAAGCTTCTGCACAAAATTCAGCAATGGCTATCCGAAAATCTCTCCAACAAATCCCTGCAATTATACTTAATTGATTTCCAAAATTTCAGCCACCTTTGTTTAGCAACTTTCTATAATGCATTCCCCAAATAACCAGACTTCTTCTTCACCATTAAGCACCCTAATTTCGGCCACCATAAGCTTCCATAAACCAACATTAATCCCACCGAAATTCTGCCCAAACAGTTGGCCATGGCAGACTTCTAAAACTCTCCAACAATCAAGATATTCTTGGAATATTTAGTTTCTAAATTCACTTCCTAAAAATATTCTTCTAGGATTATAACAACTAACCTTTCCTTTTCCCTTTCAAATCAGAGAAACAACTTCCTAAACCCTACAGAAATTCGGCCAACCCTAGCTCTCACAGAATTTCGGCAGCTACACAAATCCAATCTCTCGAATTCTTTCAACCTCCAAGAACGCACACACACTACACCAAGAACACCTACCTCTTTCCTTCACCTAATACCCCTCCAAACCATCTCAAATCCTCTCTAAAACTTCCAAATTTGACCTACTCACTGCCGTGAGTCCATCAACCCCATTCTTAATATCAAACTCCACAAATCATCTTGCTACTTCGGATCAAAACCAGAAATTTCTGTGAAGGACAAAAACACCTTCAAGGTAAATTTATTCTAACAACTTCATCTCCTCCAATCTTGATCTCTAATAAGAATCTATGTGTATAAGCATACTAATGGTTTCTTTTTCTCTCTCTTTCTCTCTCTCTCTCTCATGGCCGAAACCTCCCTCTCTTGGCCGGATGGCTCCTTTTCCCCATGTCCATGTTTTCGCCATCTCCCTTGGACAAAGTTAGGCATCAAGGAGTTGAGATCTATTCTAAACTCCTTCAAAGCATTCATTGATCAAGTAAGTCCCTTCAATCCTTCTTTTAAACTCTAGAATCGTGTCTCTAGGATGATGTTGATAGGATTTGAGTATGTATTATTGAGATTGAAGCATGAATATGTGTATGATTGTGAAGAAGATGGGATTTATGCATGGAATGATTATCTTAGTTGATTGTGTGATGATTTGAGGTTTGATGCATGAAGTATTTGAGATGAAGCATGCTAGAGATTATGTCACCTTTGGTGAATATGATTTATATGCATGTTAGATTATTGAAGCCATGATCATATTTATGCTAGTAGAGGTTAGATAATGTCTTAATAAATTTAGATCTATGCTTATGTGCATGATTTTGATGATTTGATGAATGGAAGGATTGCATATGTTCTTGATTGTGGTTAGCCATAGAAATTTGACCATGATCTAGTTGTCCCTAAACTAATTTTATTTCATAAATAAAATATTTAATGATATAAAATTTTCCTAGTAAATGTCGAAAAAACCCTAGGAAGGGTAGATTTGGATTATTATATACATAAAGGATATTTTGGTCAAATAAATAATAATTTTGCTAGAAAATAAAATAAATAAATATTATTTAAAATAAAGAAATCAATTGAAGCCTTTTATGAAAATAATTATAATTAGTAAAATATTTATTAAATCAAATCCCATTTTAAAAGTTTACTTATTATTTTCCAAGCAAGACTCATTAAATTTAATCTCAACTAGTTTTAGCAACCAATTATTTTCTAACAACTAAACTATTATTAAATCATTATTTTAATTATTACTACCTAGGACTCTTGAGCAAATAAACTCTAAATTTTCCCTAGCAAGATTTAAACTTTCAACTTATTAGAAATTATTTCCCAAACCATTAATTATGTTAAATATCAAATTAGGCTCAACCTACAAACCTATTTATGTATTGTTTGGCCTTAAAGCTTGGGACACTAGGATCATGGTAGTAGTAAGAGGAGTTGATTTAAAATTGAGGAAGTGGATTGTAGCTTGGAATTGATTGTGATTTGTATTTGCCCATGTGGGGTTAGGTCAGCTGTTGGAGACCTTGTTGTTGTGAGCAAGAATCAGGTAAGCTCCTGCATAAAACCTGATTGTTGAAAAATGTTTAATTATGGCAAGCCAAATGTAGAGTGCATGGACACTCATTTTTTTAAAGACAATTGAGGGTTGTCTCCTATTTTATTTCCGTCAAATGAGTTATTTGAAATTTATCAAGCAGATTTACTCAAACTCAGAACTCTTTCTGAAACTGTTTTTGACAAAGATTTTGGAAACCCTTTATTTGCCATGTTCAAGTGGAACTGTGTTTGTTCATTTTTCCCAAGTGGGATACGTTACGTTGAGTACTCAATAAGGGTGGACTATTAGGACTATTCTTTGAAGGGTTAGGGTAAGTCTCTCAGTAGGTGGCCACCTCTGAGGGGTGAGTCCTTCCCGGATAGGACGTCAGTCCAGTAGGTCGTGTCGATCCAAGCTAGCAGTGTTCTCTTCAGTCAAGTGACTGTGTTGTGCCGAAATAGACACCCAGTTATTGTTTGGGTATAGAGAAGGAGGAGTATCTTACCTAGTAGGCCGATCACCTACTTTTGTCAGTCTGCACAAAATGTGGCATTCTGACCGGCGGTATGCACAAAGTATGGCATGCTGACCATTCGGTTATGGGGCCCAACGTGTGGTAACCCGTAATCCTTTCTTTCGAGTGGTTGATTTTATAAATTATGTATGGTTGGAAATGCCAAAACACCACTCTTGTTTTTTATGGATGTTTATTGCTTGTTAGTGATCTCTTATAAAGAATTTTATACTTTACATTCACGAAATGTTTTCACCTGACACATAAACACACACGGACTTACTGAGATTTCTATCTCACCACCTTTTTACCATGTTTTCATGTCGGTCCTACTGTGGGGACGAGTAGTTAGATTATGCCAGCTTTGGAAGATTTATGATGATTTATGTTTGTGTAAAGTTATGGAGAGATGAGAGTGGTTGAATTTTTATTATGGATTTGTTTTTGGTATTCTCGGATTTATTTTGGATAGATGTTTATTTTGGGATGTAATAAATATTTAAGTTCAAGTATCATTTATTTCCGCTATTTTATTTGTATGACCTAGTTATAACGACCCCTTGTCATTTGGACGGGGCGACATCCCCGGCCCTGGTGGGCCTAGGTAGCGGGGTGTTACATGCTGCCTACCATTGTTGACCTTTTGCCTTTGTCCTTGCTGACCGAAATCTATCTTTTTTTCCCTTTTACTGCACTGGCTCAATTGAGCCGCTAAACTCCCACCGAAATCTTTCTTGCTGATTGCAAACCGGGCTGTTTCTTTTTCCTTCTGTAGTCGCAATTGTTGACTTCTCTTTCTCCCTTGGCCTCTCCGAAATCAATTTTTTCTTTGATCAATTGCTGCTGTTGTTGTCAGCTTTCTTCCTGCTGTCCGTCGGCTTGCTTGGAGCCATGAACCAAAATTACTTCTTTGTTTCTAATTCCAATTCAATTCCTTTTCTCTTCCAATTGATCTGCACTTCCCTATTTTTCCAGTAGAAAACTGGCGCCGGCTGTCCTTCTCGGAACTGGCGCCACCTATATTATGCTTTGTGACGATTTTGCTTTATTTTACCCCTAAAATCTGAAATAATGCACAAAATACCTTTTCAAGAGTAAAATCTCAAATATGAAGGAATATGACTTGTTATTTCACAAAATGTATCACAAAATAATATCAAATAATTAGGAAAAATATGACTAATTTAGGCCCTATCAGTTGTCCTACATATACCTCCTCCTCAATAAAACTATTTAGAAATGCACTTTTAATATCCATTTGATAGAACATAAAATTTTTGAAGGAAGTAAAAGCAAGAAATTCTTATAGATTCCAATCTAGTAACGGGAGTAAATGTCTCATCATAATCAATACCCTCTTCTTGATTGAATTCTTGGACAACTAGTCTAGCTTTATTTCTAATGACAGCTCCATTTTGATCAAGTTTGTTTCTAAATACCTGCTTGGTACCAATAACCGGATAATCAAGTGGTCTAGGGACAAATTTCCAAACTTAATTTTTTTTTCAAATTGGTTTAGTTTTTCTTGCGTAGCAGTTATCCAAAATTCATTATGCAGTGCTACATCAATACAATTAGGTTCTATACTTGAGAGAAAAGAAAAGTTATCTATGAAATACCGTCTAGTTTTGACTCAATAGCTTGGAACACTAATGATTTATTTTTTCGGATGACCAGTTTTATATTTTCAGTTTGTTGCCTTCCTTGTTCAGCTTGTTGTTCTTCATTTTCTTCTTCTTTTGCATGAGTATCTAGTGGTGGTGCTTTGTGTTGGTTTTTCCTTACTTCTTTTGAACCTCTTACGTCATCATCATCTTTCATTGGAGCATAAATGTTAGATTCATCAAAAATAACATGTACGGATTCTTCCACACATAGAGTTCTTTTTATTGTACACTCTATATGCCTTTTTATTGGAAGAGTATCCAAGAAATATAGCCTCATCGGATTTGCTATCAAATTTTCCAAGATTGTCTCGGGTATTAAGGACAAAATATTTGCAACTAAACACTTTAAAATAGGAGATTGATGGATTTTTGTTAAACATAAGTTCAAAGGGCGTTTTTCTCAAAAACGGTCTCAACATTACTCGGTTTACAATATAGCTTCAGCCCAAAAGTATTTTGGAAGGGCATTTTCACAAATTATGGATCTAGCCATTTCTTGCAAAGTTCAATTTTTCCTCTCAACAACACCATTTTATTGAGGTGTTTTAGCTGCTAAAATATTGTGAAATTCTCCATTTTCATCACAAGAGTGTGTAAATTCATTGTTGTAAAATTTTCTACCATTATCACTTCTAATAGAAATCAGTTTGCATCCAATAGAGTTTTGGACACGTTTGATCGATTTTGAAAATTCAGAAAAAAGCTTCATCCTTTTGTCCAAGAAATAAAGTCCAAGTAAATCTAGAGAAGTCATCAACTAACACATAATCATACCTCTTACCGCCAAGGCTAACGGCCCTCATTGGTCCAAATGAATCCATATGAATTAACTCAAGAGGTTTTGAGGTTGAAGTCATTTTCTTGGGTTTAAAAGAAGTTTTGATTTATTTTCCAAATTGGCATGCATCACAAATTTTAATTTTATCAAACTTCATTTTGGGCAGTCCCCTAACATGCTCTTTTAAGGATAATTTGTTTAGCAAATCAAATGATATATGACCTAATCTTGTATGCCAAAAATAATCATCATTGTCATGCATGGAAAGGCATCTAATACCATGAGCTATAAAGTCATTTAGATAGAATACATACATATTTCCAACACGGTTGGCAACAAATATTTTTTTTTTTATTTGAGCTATCCATGATAGAGTAAGAATCATTTTCAAAAATAACTTTGCAGCTGTTGTCACATAATTGGTTAATGCTAAGCAGATTATATTTCAGCTCATCAATTAATAACACTTGTTGTATAATGGTTGAGAAACCTTTAACAATGTTACCTATGATAAGAATTTTTCCTTTCTTTTTGTCTTCAAAAGTAACGAATCCTTCATTTGTGGTTTGACATGTTCTAACAGAGTTGCATTTCCAACCATATGTCTTGAACATCCGCTGTCCAAAAATCACTTGGTGAAGCTCATTTTCTCCAAAGAATATGCCTATACATGAGAAAGAAGAGTGATTTTTGGTACCTACATTTTCTTAGGTCCATGGGAGTTAGTATTGTTTTCTCTAATTTTTAAAAATGTTATTCAATCGGATTCCACTTTCTTATTAATATGACACCTAGATGCTTTGTGTCTAGATTTTTCATAATATGTGCATACTTTGTGTGTCGTGTAAGATGAGGTAGCTTTTACAAATCGAGGTTTGTGAATTTTATCCTTGTTCTCATGTCTATAACCTAGGCCATTTCAGTTTCCAGCTAGGTGTTGAGCCCCAAGTAATTTTTTCAGGTTGTTTTTGCCATTTGTAAATTTTTCAATACATGTGGTAAGATAATTAACTCTATTTTTCACATCATAAAACGTGCTAACCGTACTTTCAAGAGAATGAATTTTATCATACAAACTTCCATTTTATAGAGATACATATGATAAAATAGTGATGATCACATCCTTTTCCACCATAGCACACATATGTGACTCAAGAGGCATTTTGTTCTCACTCAACAACTTTTCATTCTCATTTAACAAACAATCAATCTTCACCTTCATTTCTTTATTTTTTCTAGACAGTTTTTTTTTTAGTTCATTGAACATGCCAATTAGTAATTCATTTGGATTGTCATGCTTTTCATATTTAGATATATGTGAATTAGACATGAAATCAGTGGTGGTAGAGTTTACCTCATTTTCCATGGCCATGAAGCATATGTTAGCAGTTTCGTTTTCAGAATCTTCTTCTTCAGACTCGGAATCATTTTGGTCCTAAGTCCCCATCAATCCTTTGCCTTTCTTAGCTTTCAGTTCATTCTTCTTCTTTTTAAGCATTCTGCCTTCCTTTTCTTTAGCAACTAGCCAATCAGCAATGAAATGTTTAGTGCTTTTTCATTTATAACATTAAGGCTTGAACGTTGAGGTTTATCCTTTTCTCTTTGCAAACTTCTTTCCTCTTTTGAAGTTCCCTTTGTTACACATCTTTCTGAATTTCTTTGCTATCATTGCCAATTCTTCATTGTCTACTTCAGTCTCATCGCTACTATTTGATAGACTAGTTTCTGCTTCTTCTTTTTCAGCTTTCAGTGCTATTCGTTTTGTATATTTATCATGATCATCGGATTCCTGAAATCTCTTGAGTTTCATTTCATGTGTTAGAAGAGAGCCAATCAGCTCTTCAGTTGGTAAGGATTTTAAATTCTTGGATTCTTCCACAGCAAGAGCTTTTGGTTGCCAACTCTTACGTAATGTATCCAGAATTTTTCGATTTTGTTCCCCTAGGGAATAAACCTTCCCATAGGCTTTGAGACCATTTGCAATATTTGTGAATCCGATAAACATATCAGTTATACTTTCGTTTAGCTTCATTATGAATAATTCATAGTCATGAATTAAAAGCCCCAATTTAGATTCCTTAACTTCGTTTGTCCCCTCATGGGTGACCTCAAGTAATTTTCGCATGTCTTAGGTTGAATGACAACCACTAACTCGATTGTATTCAGTGGCATCTAGTGCACAACACAAAATATTCATAGCTTGAAAATTCAAAATCATCTTAGCATTGTCTTCAACATCAAATTCATCATTTTGTTTAGGCACTTTTTCACTATCAACAACTTTTGTCAGAATAAAAGGACCATTTTCAATCAAATTTCACAACTCAAAGTTGATTGAGCAAACATAGATTTCCATTCCATTTTTCCAGAATGTGTAGTTGTTTCCATTGAACAATAGAGGTCGATTTGTTGATGAACCTTCAATATACGGAAAAGATAATAAGTTTACTATAAGGATCTTTCCTACAGGTTGTTAGACCGAGAATAGAGTAGACCAGGCTCTAACATGCTATAGTGAAAAATCTTAGAAGGGGGAGGGGGGGTGAATAAGGTTTTTGGCAAACTAGAATTTTTAAGAAATCTATTTTGTAGAGTATAAATGTTTTTCAAGTTTTTGACCAACAACACTTGCAATAAGAGAACTTTTTAAAACGACTTTGAGAAATATCTAGATTCAGTCTGAGATAAAATGCACGATGCAATTAATGTTGTATTGAAAATGGGTTGGTGAACACCTTTAAAGATTTCTTTAAGGAACCAATAAATTCTGAGCAGGGACAGCTTGCAGGTTTATTCGAAAATAAATGCTGAGGGTAAATGCAGAGAAATATGACATGAAATTTATAGTTATTTGATCTACCAAGATCTACATCCACTACCTTAAGCTTACACTTAAGGATTTTCAACCAGATTTCATTTACCCAACTCAATAGAATCAATCTGTACCAAATACAAGAGAGGATCACCACACTTGGTTTTCCAAAACCTCTCAATCAACCAACAAATCACCCCAGATGGGTTTACACTATAACCTTGATACACAAAGATGATTGAAGATAAATGAAACTAAAATGGCTCACTTCTTTGAGCAGATACCCATAAAGAATAAGCACACACACTTTTACCTTTAAGCACAATTTGATTTCACTTTGAAGCACTTTGATAAAGAAGAATTTTATTTTCTATAGAATAAGAGTGTTTCTTAGAAGGATAGGACAAAAATCTACTTTGAAATCAAGTTTAGAAGCCTTATATAGAGACATAAAGTAAGGCACCAATGGCTATAAAATGGCTATTTTCCGCTGTCAAATTTACCTGTGATTTGGACTCATGTTTTGAATAAAGGTGCATCTAAAAGATAAGTCCAAATTGGCACTTTTTCAAGTAGAATTGATTTGATACTGTTCATAGAGTTTTGAACATAGCTTCTGGATGCAGGGTCACCCAAAACGCTCCATCTAAAATTTTGAGGATTTTAAAACTTTAAAATCTTTTGTGTTAGTGCTTCTCGATAAAATTAAACTGAATCAAAAAGTAAAGATAACATAGGAATTTACACAGAGAGATACCTTAACAAGGATTCCTAGTCTAAGGTTCTTCCACAATGGATTCTTTTGATTTGCAATCTTTCAACCATGATCTTCTTCTTGATTTTCTATTTTCTAATTTTATAGCTTCAAGAGTTGCTTAGAAATCCTATTTGAACGTCTTGGAAGACTTGAGGTCAAACATGTCCTATAACTAGTAGATCATACGTGTGTGTCCTCATCATTGTTTGTCATAAGTCAAAACACAGGAGACCACCCTTAGGGCTAACATAAAGATTGGTTGCATGATTTGCCTATAGGATCCTTTACTACTTGGTTGTGTATGCAAAAGCTCTTTTTTGAAAAATATTTGTTGGCATCTAAAGTTGCATCAATTAGAAAGGAAATATGTGAAATTAGGTAATTTCATGGGGAATCACTGCATAATTATTGTGAGAGATTCATAAAACTTTGTGCTAGCTACCCACATCATCAAATTAGTGACTAATTATGTAAAACCCCACCTAAACCTACCTTAGAGTTAGAGGGATGGGGTGCATATCATAACATCTTGCATAAAATATATTCCTTGAATGATTTTGTGTGCCTTAGAATTGTGGTATACGAGTTATAAGGTTTTTTTATGCTTGTTGAGTAGTAAGGGTAAAAAGGAAATTTTTCTTGAGGTCGAAATAGGAAAAAGGCTTGAGGCTTAGATATGAAGAGAATTTGGTTGGGAAAATAAGAACAAGAGTTAGTATGGTTAAGGGGTTAGAGCTTTGTGATTTAATCTCTAAGGTCTTGAGTTTAAATCCCATCACTTAAGTTTTATTCATGACTATCTTAACCAATATTTGAATTTTTCCTTTTCTTACATTCCTTAAAGCTATGAATATTATCTTAAGAAAGACATGATGGTAATGTCCTAACCATATGATCTTATCCTAAAAGGAATTCTAGAAGAATTTTGGTCTCCATTATTTTAGCAAGCCTTGTCCTAACCTATTTAAATTTAAACTACTCCTAAGTCTTTAATTCTTTTCAATTTCTCTAAAATGTCTTGGATAATTCCTTGCTTGAAGTTTCAAAAATTCCAGCTTTTAGGGATAGGAGGATGACCAAATTTGAGGAAGAAAAATAGGAAGAGGTTTTCATTAAATCACCATAGCCAATCTTCCAAGAACTTCATTTTGTTCTTTTTCTTGTTTTGGTTAAAATCTGGAAAATTTTACAGAAATTCTTCTTGACTAGTTTTCGAAAATTTCAGCAACCATTACCTACATAATTCTTGCTAGCAACTAACCATTTGGAGTCAAGATGAAAGCTGAAAATCCTTGGATTTTCGCAGCTTGAACAAAGCCCAACCAAACCAGAAATTTTCTAGCAAAAAACTAAGATTTGGACATGCATATTGAGCCATCCATTTATGCATAAGAACACTTGAAACTTTCCTCTTTCTTCTCTAAGATGGTGGCTGGAAAACCACAATTAATGGACATTCAAACACTCCTAGTTCAAAAATTCTGCTCAAAATCATTCCAAATCCTAAGAGTTCTTATATCTTAAATTCTAGATTTTATTCCAGCTTGCCTATCAAAAGCAAGAACCGATTTCTTCATCATCCATCTTCATATTTTTGGCCACTTTGTAGCCATGGATAGAACACCTTAGCTTCTTCATCTATCATGGCCATTAGGACTCTATTAACACACCTCAAAACACTCATATCTTTACTCTATTCAAAACTTTTCAAACTTGAAAATTATAATTCAGATTTTCCTCCATTAAACACTCATCTAGCTAGAGGATTAAACCAAATTTTTTTCTTCTATTATACAGCCATTTTTTGCCAGCTTCCAGGCTAAAACCATCCATCATTTCATGATCAAAACATAGCTAGTCTAGCCACCCACCATTGAAGGACAAGAAACCTTCAAGAAGAAAACACCATTACCTAATCCTCTACCTCAAATATCTCCACATTTTCCTCAATTTGAAGTTCGAAATAGTTGAATCTCTCTCTTCCCTAGGATAACCGAAACTCCTCCCTTACCTAGGCCATTCGACTATCACACACCAAACCCTCACAAACCATTTTCTCTAAATTTCCTCTTGTGTTCTCAAGAACACCAAGAACACACACTGAACTTCTTCAACCTCCAATCATCTTTATTCATCCCAAATCACTCTAAGAACCCTCAAACCAACTAGGATTCGGTCTATACTCACTCATAGGCCATTCCATAACACCAAAAACACTAAAGTTGATCTTCCATTCGGATCAAATGAGCTTTTTGTCCAAGAACAACAACAATATCAAGAAGGTAAATTTAATCACCTTGAACCTTCTTCACTTCTTCAACACCATTTCATTATCCTCTCTCTCTCTCTCTCTCTCTTGGCCGAACCATTGGTGGCCATTCTTGAACATACTTCAGCCAAGGAAGGACTCCTCAAGCACTCAAAGATCTTCATTAGAAAAGGTAATATCTTCAACTAACGATCATCAAAACAAGTATTTCTTTCATGACTTTCTCATTAAATTTTCAAACTCAAGGCTTTTAGATGATGGATTTAATGGGTTGATCAAATAGTGTTGGGATGGAGATATGTATATGGGTGAAGGTAATAAATATAAGACAAGAAGATTGAAATAAATATTATTGTTAGATTATGCTTTAGGATCATTGTATGTTTATTAGTACGTTATGATTAAAGGCTTTATATCTCTAGTATGGATCTTTTGATGTATGATGGACATTATACTGCCACTGTTTGATTACGCCTTCATGATGTTATTTTTTGCCAATAAATCTCTAGATAATAGTATTGCTAATACAAGTCTATTTTTTGACAAATCAACATGTTATTTATTAAATGTATGTGCGTATGAATATAAATTTTTATACTAGTAATTTACTATAGTCATTAAAAATTAATGTTAGAACTACTTTTATTATTATTAGTATTATTTTTATTATCATTATTATTAATAATATCAATAGTATGATGGTTTAATTTAATTTATTGATTTCGGACAACATTAGATATTTTCAAAATTAATAATTACTTAAAATATTATCATTTTATTATATAAATAAATAGTAGTAATTTTGATTAAGCATTATTAAATATAAATAATAATATATAGGAATTAATTAATATAATATCAATACCTTTTAAATTTATATTATTTATAATAATAAATACTATCGGTAATTATTATCAAAATAATTTATTTATTATTAACATAATTTATTATATATTATTAGAAATTTTTATCATTTATTATTAATAGTACTTATTATTTATTACTAATTTTATCTATTATTAATATTATTTATAATTATTATTTGTTAATAAATAAATATTGTTACAATTTGTTATTTATTATTTATAGCACCTACTTTATTTTAACTTATCAATTAATCTTATTCTATAAAATACTCTATCAACTAATGTTAAAGCTTAAGGCATTGTTGTCATGACTAGATGTTGTTGTAACTAACTGAGCTTATGCATGTTAGACTAAGAGTTATTTATTTAAAGCAAGTGTTGTATGGATATTGGGACTTATACCCTATATTTACCCCAGGAGGGGCTAGTTTTGCCTTGAACTATCTTGGAAGATGATTGTACTCAGGAAAAGCAAGATATTAGGTAAGTCCTTGCATGAAGCTGTTTGAAGATCAAAGTCACTTTGGCAAATCAAACATAATGTATACGTAGGAATGTATTATGGATGTAATCATGGACAAATTTTCCTTTTCTTTTCCAGTCAATCGAACAATTTCGAGTTGAACAAGTAATTTTACACAAAATGCTAAACTTTTCTAAAAACCAACTTTGACAAGAATTTTGGGAAACCATAATTGCTATTTCAAAGAAAACACATGAAATGGCTCTTCTTTTCCCAAAAGGGACAAATACAACGTTGAGTATTCAATAAGGGTAGACTACTAGGGCTAGTCTTTGAAGGGTTAGGGTAAGTTTCTCTGTAGGTGGACACCTCTAAGGGTGAGTCCTTCCCAGATAGGATGCCAATTCTATAGATCATACTGATCTGAGTTAGCAAGTGCAGTCAAGTGGACTATGTATTCCCGAATGAACAACCAGTAAGTTTGGGTGTAAAAATGGAAGAGTATCTCACCCGGTAAGCCGTATACCTACCTTGTGTCAGTATGCACAAAGTGTGGCATCTTGAACATTCTTTTGTCAAGGTGCACAAAGTGTGGTGCCATGGCTATTTTTTTTGAGTGGTTGCTTTTATTGTATACATGTATGGCTTTTGAAAGGAACACACCACTCCTTTCTTATAAAATTTATTTGAGACTTGCTAGCACTTTACTTTCATGAAAATTTCTCAACTTACATACATGAACTATTTTACCTGAAGCACCCAAAGCACTCACGGACTTACTGAGATTTATGTCTCACCACCTTTTTATACCATGCTTTCCGATCAATCCTGCTATGAAGGTTATTAATTAGAGATTGCCTACGTTTGAAAACTTATTTTTTCTTTTGAATTTATTTCATTTTAAGAGACTCTAGTAGACATTTATTTATTTTAAGAATTGTTCATGTATTATTTGAGTTATAATAAGTTTAAATTTAGATTGTTTCTTTCATTTCTTTTGTGAGTCCTAGTTATAAAGACCCCTTGTCCTAATAATGGGGCAACATCCCTAGCCCTAATAGGGTACGTAGGTGGTAGGGTGTTACAAATTACTTGTGCAATATTTCTATGAAGGGTTGCATTCACATGACAGGTCATTAAATTTTTTTTTTTTTGGATGAAAATGTAAAAGTATATTAAACATCAAAATAAGATATACAAAGAGTTTATGTGGTTTTAGGCCCGAGGGGGGCCCTAACTGGTTTTGTTTACATAAGACTCAAAAAAGGTCAACACATAAGGGTACAGGGTGAAAACGACTCTATACACATGTGTTTTGATCCTTGTTACTACGTCAGTCGGTTGGCATTGGTGTGAATCAAATACAATGCGGTTCCAAGTTATCCATAAGAAATAAACTGTGGCACACATAGCAGTAATCTTTGCTTTGGACACCTAGCCTGGTCCATGGTTGTGGCATTTGAACCAGTGAAGAAACTCCAACAGCGATTTCACAGCCCAAGGAATTCAAAGCCAATCCAGGATGTCAGCCCACACTGCGCTAGTGAATGCACAAGCAAAGAATAAGTGAGTGGCCGTCTTAGGCTCCACCCGCAGAATGGACACGTAGTGTCTTCAACATGAAATGGAAGAGTGTCCTTCATTTTGAGTCTACCCTATACAGTAAGCCACACTGTGAACGAATGCTTCGGTGTGAGACCCTGTTGCCATATAGTACGAGCCCATGGACATGTCTGGCCTTTCGTGCGAAAGTAGTTATAAGCTTTTCTGGTGCAAAGTCGGTCCCCTTCGGCCCAAGAAGATAAGATTTGTGCCACTCTGCCCTTGTCCAGTGCCGAGTTGAGTATCAAGTCCCTAATGCTCAAAATACGTCGAAATAAGTGGGACTATCCCTTGGCTAGATGGACATCCCATATTAACTAACCGTTCATATAGTAGTGGGAGACCCATCTCACCCATAAGGTTTGTTTCTCCATGCTGATGTCCTATAGCACCCGGGCCAGCAGCGCATAGTTCCATATGCATAGGTTCATTAGGCCAAGGACACCCTCTTGTATCGGCCTGCATATGTTGTCCCAGGCCACCATAGCATTTTTGTTGTCCCAAATGAAGTCTCTAGCCATACGATTTAATTGATCAATAATGCCTGAAGGGAAGGGTAAGATAGATAACCAGAAGCAATCTACTTCTTACAGGACAGCCCTAATAAGTTAGATTCGGCCAACATATGAAAGAGAACAAGCAGACCATCGTCCAATATAGGAACCAATCTTGTCTTGCAGTGACTTGTAATTGTTTAGCCATACCCTAGCAGATATTATGGGAACACCGAGGTATCTGAATGGAAACGAGCCAATCGGGATGCCCGTTGTGCGAGCTAAATAATCCTTGTCCAGTTCAGGCAGTCCAACCAGGTAGATTTGTGACTTGCGCTTGTTGACATGAAGTCCCGAGCATTCCTTGGAATGTTCGAGGTAATCTAATAGGACAGAAATGGATGTTGCTTCTACCTTGGCAAAGAGCATCAAGTCGTCTACAAACGCCAAGTGTGTGATACCCATCCTTTGACACTTGGGATGGTACTTGAAGCCAGTCCCCAGAGTTGCTACCTTTATGGTTCTTGATAAATATTCCATGCATAGAACAAAGAGAAAAGGGGAGATGGGATCTCCCTATCTCAGACCCTGTTATCCACGAAAGAAGCCATGTACACGTCCGTTAACGACAACTGAGTAGGACGGTGTAGTGATGCATTGTGATATCCAACCAATGTATTCTCCTGGGAATCCCAGCTCGGTAAGAAGCTCGAGGATGAAGCCCCAATGGATCGAGTCATATTCCTTGTGCAGATTAATTTTAATGGTGCACCTAGGCGATATCCTTGTTCGACTTACATCCTAAGCAATTCCTACACAAGAAAAATGTTATCCGCCATGAGCCGGTCTTCAATGAATGCTGATTGTGCCGAGTCTACTAGTGCAGGAAGAACCCCCCGCAATCTGTCTGCTAAGACTTTTGAGACAATCTTGTAGACAACATTGCAGCACGATATTGGTCTATAGTCCCCCACATTTTCGACCAAGCTGGCTTTTGGGACCAGAATGATTAGAGAATGGTTAATTTGCCTGAGTAGCTTACCGGAGTGGAAAAATTCCTTGCATGTGGTTATAATATCTTGACCCACAGTTAGCCAGGCTTTCTTAAAGAAGCTCGAAGTGTATCCATCTGGTCCCGGTGCTTTATTGTCTCCAATTTCCTAAAGTTCTTTCTTAATTTCTGCCGGTGTAACTTTACGGATCAAGTCCATCGCATTAGAGGGCAATAGCACTGGCCCAGCACGGGCAATATCAGAGTCTAACTTAGTGCACAGAGAAGCCTTTCGTAGCTGCATTCGGTAGAATTCCACAAACTCCGTAGCCACATCCTCCGGACTTGCAGTTTGAGAACCATCCTGCCATGTGACTGAGGCAATGAAATGCTTTTTCTTGTTTCGGTTAACGACATTATGGAAGTACTTTGTACATCGATCGGCATTTGCAAGGTATTTCACCTTGGCAAGTTGCTGGTAAAATTTAAGTTCTGCCTTAGCCAGTCTCCAGGACTCGCGGCGTGCTGCCTTGAGCTGCTCCACAAGTGCCTGATTGGTTGGGTCTAGCTGGTGTTGAGCCTACACTGTTTCAACCAACTTCTTAACCACCTTAACTCTATCCGATATGTTAGAAAACTCCTTAGTATTGAGGGCCTTAAGATGGCGCTTCAGGAGTTTCAGCCTCCTACACAAGATAAATTGTTGGTGTCCCTGCACGTGTATGCCCCAGTTCTGTCGTAGTAATTCTTGAAATGAGCCATGTTCCCCCCAAACATTAAGGTAGCAAAAAGGCCATTTTATAAGCCCCTGGTGCTGATGGAATTACTATAAGTATGAGTAGTGGTCAGATAGTGCTGAGATAAGGAAGAATTCTGCAGTAGCCTGTTGTGAAGACCCGAACCACAGGTGGTTGCCCATAATACGGTCAAGCTTCGACCAGACATACGAGTTGGACCAAGTGTAAAGGGGGCCAACAGAAGGGAGATTAGCTAAGTCCATTTCCCTACACATATCAGCAAAGTCTTTGATTTCATAATTTGTGAGGGGTGCACCATTAAGCTTTTCCCCCGGAGAAAGATATGTGTTAAAGTCACCCATGAGTATCCAAGGATCAGATACCCGCAAAGCTATATTACTAAGCTCGGACCACAAAGAACGGCGTGCAAGAACCGTATTGTATGCATATACAAAATAGAACATTAGGGAGAAATGGTAGGTCTTACTGATGATTCGATAAGTAATAGCTTGAGGAGACGAAGCAATTACTTTTAGGTTAACTCTATCACTATCCCACAGAAGAAGAATGCGACCATTTCTGTCTAGTTCAAAATTATGAGCATAAGACCAACCTGGGAATTAGTACCATAAGGCAGACAGCAAACTGTTGTTGGATAATTTTATTTCCAATACTCCAAAAACATCTACACTGTGTCTCAAAAGGAAGTCCTTCACCCCCTGCTGCATGAGGGTCTTATGGAACCCTCTAATATTCCAACAACCAATAATTATTGGGGCAGTACCAATGCCTTTTGGGCACCAGATATAGCCGGGTTGTTCTGTGTGTACTTTGTCCAAGCAGTGCGCAAAAACTTCGATGCCTGCATTATTGCCTGGCCTGCTTCAGCATTAAGGATTTGTACAGAGATCTTTTTTGGGAAAGAGTAAGTAGGGGAAGTGGATTTTGGTTCGCGATACCGAAGCTAGGACTTGTTCCAGTTTCTACTTCTCGATTGGCCTCTACTCTGTCTGAAACCACCTCGCACAATCGGCCTGCCTCGGAAGTGTCCATGGCCATCTGACTGTTGAAAACAAACCTCCTTTGGGGTATCCAATTCTATCTCTGCATAGGCAGGGACCTACTTACTTGTAGTTTCCTGATTCTCAGGTTGGGCCAATTGAGACAGTTGTGTTTCTAGAGGAATTGAATCATGCATAGTGTTCTTCCCCTTCTCATCGCGCGTCCTACTGGGGTGTGATGCAGTCGAGACACTACGTTTTGTCCTTCGAGTTGGCCTGGGCAAATGGCTATTTGGGGCAGGTTTGTTCAAGAACACTTCGTCTTTTTGCACTGTGTTCCCCATACAATTCTCCACTAAATGCCCGAACTTGCAACACTTTGAGTAGAAAGTTGGCTCAAATTCAAAATAGACTAATTGTTCCTTAATTTTCCTAGAGGGCAGGTAGACTAGGATAGATTTAACCAATGGTTTAGTCACGTCTACCTCAATTAGCACACGAGCATAAGAAAGCCTCTCTAGGCGGGCAGTCAACATATCTATCACGAGAAGGACTCCAATGCCTAAGGCTATCTTGCTTAGTGTAAGTCGGTTCTAACATCTAAGAGGAAGGCATGGGAAGGTGACCTACAAGGGCATAACACTAACCTCTTCAAGTGAGAAATCAAATTCACTTGGCATAATTTTAAGCATGAGGGACCGACCATAGGCAGTGTAAGGGCCTCCTCGGAGCACTTTCTTTCTGTTCTCGTCAGTGTTAAAGCGGAAGACAATCCAGCCAGAAGCATGGGTATAGATCCTAGATGGGACAGGCCATTGCTTAGTCAAGTTAGTAATAGCCTTCAACCCCGAAAATCGTCCAGTAAAGATTCCCACTAGGTAAAATCCCAGCTTTAGTTCCACGTCCTTGATATCGATCTCATCAATATCAACATAATCCCCAGTAAAAGGAACATGTGTCAATTTCATGCCATTACCAAGTTCCCGATTGCCTTTCACAATGTCAACCCAAGACTCCTTCGGGACCTCTTGTTTGGTTTGTTCTACCGCAAGCTCATTATGCATGGGAATGGTTTCAGGAATGAAGGACGAATCCATTTTTTATGAGGTCTCTGAGGGTATAGAGTCAGCTGGGGGTTCCAAGGTGCTAGTTGGGTTCGGGGCTACAGGGTCAGTCGAGGAAACAAAGTGTTGGGTAGGTGGTTGCTGGGCTGGGGACAGAAATGGACCATTGAGTGATTGACGAGCTTGTGATTGCATGTTATTAGTGGCCAAATCATTAGAAGATGATAGCATAGTTATCGACTTTTTTTTTTTGTCTAGGCCATAGGTAGCAGCACATGGGATAGGCTGAGACCAGTCGCAGACACTAGCCCAGGCTAGGGGCTAGTAGGTTGGGACTTAACAGAGAGGCTTAGCCCCGAGCACAGCACAGGTGGGAAGGGGCAATTTGAGTTTAAAATCAGATTATGTGGGTAAGTTGGAGTAGTTAGACGCAGTCTGTCAAAGGTCAAATAGGGCAGTTAGAAACCAGTAATAATGCTGACAAACTGGTTTCATTTGTGCAAAAGCTATTTTCAATAATCAGAGGCTGGGAATTGCAACTGAGGAGGAATGGACAGGGCTTATCCCTCCCAAGAAGTTAGAAAACGAGCTAAATTTAGGAATATGAAGGACGACATAAAATAACAAAAAATTTAAGGAAAAATGAGCCAATGGTCCGAACCTGGGCTGAACAAACTAAAATTGATTACCAACATCTGTGTATTCATGGAGAGAATGTTGTTTTCAGGATACCAAAGTACAGGCACAGGTCATTAATTGATACGGCTAGTAGAGGTGTCTTGTGGATACAACCCTACAAGCTGCTAGGAATTTAATTGAAAACATGGCATCTAACACACAAGCTTTCAAGAATAGAATGATAAAAGAGGTTGGCACAATCTTTTTAGAATAAAAAATGGATAATCTCACAAATTTGGTAGGAAAGATTTTGGAAACATGCTCACAAATTAGGATATGCCATTATTACAATTCCTTTAATTATCCTAATCAATTTTGCCTTCTTATAATTTTCATGAACATACTAATGCTCTAAGCTTTTTTTCTTAGTCTCTTGAAAAGACCCATGTCATTCATAAGCCTTCCACCTATGACTCTCATTCTTTAAGACCATCTCAAAATATGACCCTTTAAGATATAGTTAAGTCTTCTGCATTTAGTTCCCTCACTTTTCAAAATAAGACCAAGAGTAGCATTCATTATTTTCAGGACTAACTAGGAAAATTAACCTTAGAGATGAGTCACATTAAAGCATAATTGCTCAATAATTTTCTATCTCTATCCCTTAACCATCACAAGAATGCCCATACAATTACCTTTAGGAGTGGTAAGGCATTGAAAAAACCTAGGATGAAGCCTTTAGAAGAGGAGGATAAGCTAGAGGTAGCACCAATACCCAAGCTAACTAATGAGTCTAATGTAGGGGAGCCTAAGTTTGGAAAGTCGACAACTAATAAAGTGCAACCACCTTTCCCTAATATATTGGATAAAAATAGGAAGGAAGATTTGGAAAAGGATCTTCTAGAGATTTTCAAGAAAGTAGAGATAAATCTTCCCTTACTAGATGCAATTAAGCAAATTCCCCATTATGCCAAATTCTTAAAAGAAATATTCACTAATAAAAAGAGGCTTAATGGAGATGAAAGGGTAACCATGGGGAGAATGTCTCTACCATTCTTCAAAGAAAACTTTCACAAAAATAAAAGGATCCGAGCATGTTCACTATTCCTTACATCATAGGAAGCACATTCATTCCAAATTGCATGTTAGATTTAGGGGCATCCATTAATGTCATGCCATATACTTAGTATACATCCCTAGTTCTAGGACCTTTGCATCCTACAAGAATTTTCGTCCAATTAATAGATAGGTTCGAAATATACCCTGAGAGAGTGGTAGAAGATGTGTTAGTTAAAGTAATGAATTGATTTTCCCCGTGGATTTATATATTCCGAAAATGGATGGTAGACTATGTTCTTCTACTTCATCCCCCATTCTTCTAGGGAGACCATTCTTGAAAATGGTTAGGACACAAATTGATGTTCATAGTGGCATACTCTCTATGGAATTTGATGAGGGAGAAAATTAGTTTTAATATATTTGATGCCATCAAATTTCCATGTGATAAGTTTTGCAATGTCTCTTTAATTAATATTATTGATCTTCTTATTGATGATATACTTGAGCAAACATATAGGAACGTGATGCAATCTTGTTTGGATTGGGACTTTAATGAGTATTTGCTAAACTCTTTGCCTTGGATTTTAATGTTGATACAATTAACATGGTAAAAGAAGAAGTTGCATGTCCTATTTTTGAGCATAGAATTGAGTTGCCTAGTTCCCATGAAAGTATGTTACGATCTATTGTGAGTCTCCTTCACTTGAATTAAAATAATTGCCATCTCATCTTAAATATGCATATTTAGGTGAAGGAGAATTATTACCTGTGATTATTTCTAACACTCTTTCCTCTTCCTAAGAAGAAAATGTTACTTTCTGTAATTAGGGACCATAAAACCGCACTTGGTTAGACCTTAGCAGACATAAAGGGGATTAGTCCATCTACTTGTATGCATCGTATCATTTTAGAAGATGAGACTAAAACATCTAGGGAACCCCAAAAAATATTGAACCTCTACTGATGAAAGTAGTGAAAACTGAGGTTTTAATATTACAAAAAGTTGGTATCATTTTTCCTATCACTGATTCTAGATGGGTAAGTCCAATTCATGTAGTTCTTAAGAAAACTGAAATCACCATCATTGAGAATAAGGAAGGAGAAAAGGCGCTTACTATTAGTGATATACCCTAAAGGCAATCACATGTATTCTGTATACTGTACATTATTAAATAAAATAAGGCATTCTTTATCTTTTAGTTCGTTTTATTTATACTTTCGTGTAAAATAATTATTAGATAAAGTCTCAAGTACAACACTGTGTTAAGAAAATCATGATAGAGATCATGATGTGGGGTTCATATAACACTAGATAGTGTTTGTGCTTAAATTTTCCCTAGTCATAGTATTAATAAGAGAGGGCATCATTAATGCATTAAGACTATCACGTGTTATACTTCCTGATTTGATCAGGCGGTAGTTCTTACATCCGTGAGTATTGTGATACTCAAAGTTAACACGTGGATGCTTGTTACTTGAACAAGTATATTGGATGACTTAACTATGAGATAATCACATTGATAACTATTTAGTGCCAGTGATAGAATCTCATCATAGCAAATGTGAAAATATCCTTAAACTTGAGATCTCTAAGGTACTTTATATGCTAAGTGTTGGACATTGATTCTAATCTCTCGAGTCCTAGCAAGATAGCCTATGGGATGGATATTGGGTGCAATATGAAACAAATGAAAGTAGTTGAGAGAATCAATAAAGGATTCACCACTCTTAATAGTAGGAGCGAATATCTCACGGCCACTGGATAGGAATTACTATTTTAGAAGTCCTTGGCTAAGGTGATTGTATATTGTAAATGGTTCTAATTGATACATATGATGAGTAGTGAATTCCGGGAACAAGTACTAAAATATCGGGCCAGAATTAATTATTCTAGAAAGAGTTTGCACTAATTATGTACTCCAAACCGAATGAGATATTGTATGGTGAAAGGAGTTTATTGCACCGTTGTTTGCTGTTGTAAGGTTCATGGCAAGCCACTTGACTTTCTAGACTTTTGGGTGGTCATGATGTGTTGCTAAATACCGCTGTGATCTTCTGAATATAGATTCATTAATTAGAGAATTAATAAATCAATCCTTATTAGAATTAACATGTTAATTCTAAAATTATTAAAGATTATTAATCTTAAAGATATTTAGATTAATTCATATTTTGTTATCAATAGACTGAAAAACTTAATAGGTCATACACAATAGAAAATTGAGTGCTCAAGATGTTGTTCAATAACATTACAGGGTTGATTGTGAAAAGAAGAAGTAATTGTAGTCAAATTTTAATTAGTTAGAATTTGTGGGCTACATTGTAATTAACTATAATCATAATATTTATTGGTAATTAAGAATCCATATACGTAATGGATTGTGATTACCATACATGGACGAGATATGTTGATTAGATATTTTTCCATGGATTATGTTTTAGTAATTACACACAGAAAGATTTTTTGAAAAAACTGAAAAAGTCCTC
Source organism: Voacanga thouarsii (assembly GCA_026120185.1). Lineage (NCBI taxonomy): Eukaryota > Viridiplantae > Streptophyta > Magnoliopsida > Gentianales > Apocynaceae > Voacanga > Voacanga thouarsii. Next base: position 1,943,536 of record JANUWF010001659.1, on the reverse strand, counting down.
TCGTTTTATTCTTCTTTTGAGAATTCACGAAAACCTAGCCGCCTTAGTAATTTTTGCTAGAACAAAAATTATGGTGTATTCTTGATCAGCATTCTTGTGTGGATTTTATTAGAGACAATCCTACACTTGGATTGTGGTGTTTTGATGGAATGAATGAGCATCATTCTCTGCATTTGCTGGATCACGCCTCAGAGAACACCAATTGATCAGAGGCATAATTTTTCATAATTCGTTTCGCAGAGGCATAACTTAAGGCATGATTTTTCTATCGTTTTGATTCTGTTAATGCATAAACGTGATTCTCGGTGTGGAATTCTTATTTTTTTTCTACTGCGCAACTATGATTTAGCATGGAGAATTCCTAGCACCGACTAGACTTCAAAATGGTTGGAGAGTTTGCACCGACTATAGAACACTACATGCTAACTCTAGGAAGGACCATTTGCCCTTACCTTTTATGGACCAAATATTAGATAGGCTTGCTGGTTCTTCACATTTTTACTTTTTAGATGGGTTCTCCAGATATTTCCAAATTGCTATTGCACCCGAAGGCCAAGAAAAGACCACCTTCATATGTCCTTTTGGAACTTTTGCATATAGGATAATAGCTTTTGGTCTTTGTAATGGTCCCTGTACTTTCGAAAGATGCATGCTTTCCATTTTTTCTGAGTATGTTGCACATATTATTGAAGTTTTCATGGATGATTTTACTGTGTATGGAGATTCCTTTGATACATTCTAAGAAAATTTGGAGCTCATTCTTAAAAGGTGCATTAAGACTAACCTTTTTGTTGAATTATGAAAAATGTCATTTCTTGGTTACTCAATGGATAGCTTTGGGGCATCTTATTTCGGCTAAGTGAATTGAAGTTGTTAAAGAAAAAATTGGTGTCATCAAATCTCTTCCTTACCCTTCTAATTTGTGTGGAATAAGAGTATTTTTAGGTCATGTTGGATTTTATAGAAAGTTCATTGAAGCTTTTTGAAAAATTACACAACCCTTATGCCACTTGTTGCAAAAGGAAACAACTTTTGATTTTGATGAAAATTGCAAAAAGGCTTTTGATTTACTTAAGGTAATTTTGATTTTTTCACTTATTATCCAACTACCAAATTGGGATTTGCTTTTTGAAATCATGTGTGATGCAAGTGATACGGCAATAGGTGCGGTTTTTAGGTAAATGATCGATAAGGTTTCTCATGTAATTTATTATGCTTCTCATATGTTAAACCCTACACAATGCAATTACACTACCACTGAAAATGAACTTTATGGTGTTATTTTTGCATTGGAAAATTTTTGTTCGTACTTATTGGGAACTAAGGTACTTATTTTCTCTAATTATGCAGTTTTGAGATACTTACTCAAGAAAAAGAAGTCTAAGCCTAGACTGCTGCGATGGATTCTTTTGCTCCAAGAATTTGATATTGAAATTTGTAATAAAAGAGGGGCAGAGAATTATGTAGCAGACTATTTGAGTAGGCTTACCTATGACATAGAAGTATTACTTATCTTTGATTTGTTTCTTGAAGAGCATCTATATTGTTGCACGGTCGTTTCCCTTGGTATGCTAGTATTGTTACCTACTTTGTAAAACCCCATCTAAAGTCAACCTTAGAGTAAGGGGATTGGGATGCATACCATATTATTCTACATAAATATATATATTTTTGAATGATTTTATGTGATTTAGAATTGTGGTTTATAGATTAAAAGGCTTAGTTATGCTTATTGGGTATGAATGGTAAAAAGGTAATTTTGCTTGAGGTCAAAATAGGAAGATGGCTTGAGGTTTAGATAAGAAGAATATTTGGGTGTGAAAATAAGTATAAGAGTTGTTGTGGTTAGGGCTTTGTGAATTAATCTCTAAGGTCATGAGTTCAAATCCCATCACTTAAGTTTTATTCATGACTATCTTAGTTATGTTTGAATTTTTGTTTTTCTTACATTCCTTAAAGATAGGAATGTTGTCTTAGGGGAGACATGAAGATAATGTCTTAATCATATAATCATGTCCTAAAAAGAATTCAAGAGAAATTTTTGTCCTTGGTATTACCTCTAGTTTTGTCCTAACATCTTCACAATTTAAATCATTCAAAATTCATTAAATCTCTTCTTTTAATTCCAAAAAAATCTTAGATAATTCCTTAGCCTTGAATTTCGAAAATCAATCTTGAAAGTTAGAGGATTGGCCGAAATTAGAGAGAAGAATCCAAGAGAAATAAATCACTATGGTAGAACCTTCAAACTCATCTCTATTATGTTCATGTTTTTTATGAAGAAAATATGGAAAATTTCCAAATTTTTTAACAATCCAGGTTTCAAAAAATTCAGCCAGTGTTCTTGCTCATTTTCTGCCAAAAAAATGGTCATTCCATGTAGCTTGAAGACTGAAATTTCTGTGCAAATTTTGGACTGCATAAACTGCACAAAACCAGAAAAATTCCTGTGCAATTTTGCTGCACACCAAGCTGAGATTGAAGTTGTTTTTCTTGTCATCAATCCAGCAAAACCTCCTCTATTTTTCTCCAGAAAGAAGGCTAGAAGCCAACCTTAAAAGACCCTCAAATATCCCTCAAAATGATCTGCAAATCGGGTTGAAAAAATGCAGAAATTTTGTATAGAAAAATCATCAACCATTCGAACCTTTGAACACCTTGAAACCAGAAAAAAAATTTCCAGTTTTGTCTCCTTAGGCCTAGGCCGAAGAACCACCTTCAAACCTCTGCAAAATGGACCTTGTTCAGCCATGGACTGAGCACCATTAACCTCCACACTTACCTTGAGTACTTTGACTCCATAATCACACCTCAAAAGTCTTCTAAGATCACTCTATCCAAAACACATTTGAACTTCAAAAAAATTCCGGAATTTTACTCCATGATAACACTCTTGTATTAAGCTACTAAACTAGAAATTCCTCTACCATTAAACACTGAATTTTAGTCAGCCTTATAGCCTAAACAACCTTCACTCCCTTGCCATAAAACTGATCAGTCTAGCCGGCACCATTGAAGAGCAAAGAAACCTCCATTAAACAAACACCATTAGCTTATCTTCTACCTCAAATAACTCCACAATTTTCTCCGTTCCAAATTCAAAAAAAGATCAGATTATTCTCTTTCCTTCTAGCCGAAAACCGAAACTCCTAATCACCCTAGACCATTCGGCCAACATCATTCCAGATTTCGTGCAGCTCTTCTCTCAAATTCTCTCAATTTTCACCAAAAACACACACTACACTCCTTCAAGCCAAAACCTACCCTAAACACCTCCAATCACTCTCAATTACTCCAAATTACTCCTACTTAATCCCTAGTGTTCATTTTTGGTCTTTATAACACAAAATCTCGCAAACAAGAATTTACTATCGGATCAAAAACCAGTTTTTTTTTTAAGGTCTCAAGAACATCATCAAAGTAAATCAAGAACAACTTCCTTGTTCATCCTCTTTCATTCAACCTCCAATGTACCATACTAATGCTCTCTCTCTCTCTCTCTCTCTCTCTCTCTCTCTCTCTCTCTCTCTCTCTCTCTCTCTCTCTCTCTCTCTCTCTATATATATATATATATATATATATATATATATATATCGGCCGAAATGGTTGATCATCAACCATGATTATTTTTTTCCCTTGAACAACTCAAGACTCTCAATCGCACGTGGACCTTCTTTAGCTTCATCAAAGTAATTGACAATCAAGTATTTTTCCCATTAATCCTCCTTTTTAATTCTGAATTCATATCTCTTAGATCTTGATAGGAGGAATGGAAATGGATGAGGGATTGAGTGTATGCATGTGGATGAAGGTGATGGGGTTAGGACATGAGAATTATTGTATATGACTAAGCTATATGAATTTTCTTAGGAATCAATGCATGTTCATTATGTCTTATGAGAGTTATGGATGTTTAAAGCATGTTAGATGTTATGACACCTATGGTGAATATGATTTTTATGTTCTTATTTCCATTGAAGCCATGAATGATGAATATGCCTAGTAGGAAATTAGCCTTGTAATAGTATATGTTAATTCAAGCATATGTTCATGAATGATTTAGCCAATTAGTCGATGTTTGGGAATGTGTTCATGAATCCTGTTTAGCAATAGAAAAATCATGATGGAGGATTATTTTCTTATTAACCCTAGGTTATTTTTATTAACAAATTTTATTATTTTAATTAGAATTATTATTACATTTTCCTTAAGAGTTTCAAAATGTATAGGAAGATTTGAAAATTGAATATTAAATGAAATATTAATATTTTATCGGTCAAATAAATAATATCTTTTGCTAAAAATTATATATATATATATATATAATCTTTTAAATAAAATATTAAAATTAATTAATCACCTTATAGACCTTAGTTAAAACTTTTACCTATATTCATAAATATTATTTATATTAAAATTTATTTGTTATTTGTTAATAAAAAATTTAATATAATTCATTTATTATTCATTTTATTATTCATTACTAATTATTTATTATCTATTAATTATTAATTAAAAATTAAGTGTAATTTATTATTTATTTATTTATAATAATACTATTTAAATATTACCATTTACTAGTATTATTTAGGACTTATATTATTCAATATTTAAACACTAGTTCATTTATTAGTAATAATACTCAAAATTTATTATTTGAACCTATAACTTATTAGTAATTATTTTAGAACCCCTAGTTATTTTAACTTACCAAGTTAGATTTATTTTATAAAATCCTTTGTCATCTAGGCTTACAACTTAGGACATCAAGGTCATGGTTAGTCATCGTTGTATCTAGTTGAGTTAGAAATTATTTATGTAAAGCAGATATAGTTCGAATGTAACCTTATGCCTTGTGTTTACCCCAAGTGGGGTTAGGTTGACCTTGGAGGATTTTTGAATTCAAGCAAGCAAAGGATCAGGTAAGCTCCTGCATGGAGTCATTTGAAGACCAAAAATTATTTTGGCAAGCCAAATTCAATGTGTATGATAATTCGTTGTAAAGGCAATTAAGGACTGCTTTCCTTTTTATTTTAGCCAAACAAATTATTTGGAAATTAAACAAGCAGTTTTACACAAAACGCTAAACTCTTTCTAAAATCCAAATTTGACAAGAATTTTAGAAATCCTTAATTGCTATTTTCAAGTAAATCATTGTATGATCAATTTTCTCCCAAGTGGAACAAACAACGTTGAGTACTCAATAAGGGTAGACTACTAGGACTAGTCTTTGAAGGGTTATGGTAAGTCTCTTAGTAGGTGGCCATCTCTGAGGGGTGAGTCCTTCCTGAATTGGATGCCAGTCCAGTAGGTCATATCGGTCTGAGCTAGAAAATTTCAATCAAGTGAACTATGTGTTTCCGGAGTGGACAATCGGTAAGTTTGGGTGTAGAGATGGAGCAGTATCACACCACTGTAGGTCGTACACCTAATTTTTGTCAGCATACTCAACGTGTGGCATTCTGACATTATGATGTCATGGGGCCCAACGTGTAGTAACCCATGGCTACTTCTTTGGATGGTTGTATTTATTATGCACATATATGGTTTGGAAAGCAAAACACCACTCTTTATTTTAACATTTATTTAATACTTGCCAGCACTTTTTCTTATAAAACTTTTATAACTTGTATGCATGAACTATTTTACCTGAATCACTCAAAGCACACACGAGCTTACTAAGATTTTTATCTCACTACCTTTTATGCTATGTTTTCAAGCCGATCCTGTTGTGAAGGTCATTAGCTAGATTGTTGCTTGTGATTTTGAAGACTCTTTACTATTTTTCTTATGTGATGTTTTTGAGAGATTGTAGCAGACAATTTATTTTGGATTTGTTCATGTATTATTGGTTTGTAATAAGTTTAATTTTAAAGTATTCCTTTCATTTTATTTTATGTGACCTAGTTATAAAGACCCCTTGTCCTACGGATGGGGCAATATCCCCGGCCCTGATAGGTCTAGGTAGTGGGGTGTTACATACTTGGTCACTAAGGAACTACCTGCGAATTTAACTAGGGCTCAAAGGAAATGACCAAATACAATGCTAAGCTTTATATTTGGGATGATCCTTATTTGTTTAAAATTTATGCCAATAATGTCATGAGGAAATGTGTTCCTAAAAAAGAATTTCAATCCATCCTTACATTTTGTCATACGTTCGAATATGAGGGTCATTGTGGTCCATAACGTACTGCACACAAGGTTCTTGAATGTGAGTTCTTTTGGCCTAACTGGCATAATGACGCATATTTGTTTGTGAAACCTTGCAATAAGTGTCAAAAGATTGGGAAATATCTAGAAAAGATGAGATGCCCCTTAGGTATGTTTTACTTTGTGAAATCTTTGAAGTTTGGGGAATCGACTTTATGGGACCTTTTCCTAATTCTTTTGGTAACTCATACATTTTGTTTGCTATAAATTATATTCCTGAATGGGTGGAAGTGAAGGCTACAGGCACTAATAAGACAAAGGTAGTAGTAGACTTTGTTCGGGACCACATTTTTAATAGGTTTAGGGTTCCTAAGATAATCACTAGTGATAGAAGAACACACTTTTACTATAAAATCATTGAGGTCTTACTCAAGAAATATAACGTGTATCATAAGATTTTCACTGCATATCATCCCCAAATAAATGGCCAATCCGATATCTCCAATAGGAAAATTAAGACTATTCCTAAAAAGGTTGTGACCCCTAATAGGAAATATTAGAGTACCCGATTAGGAGATGCATTATGGGCATCTAGAACTACAATTACGACACTAATAGGGATGTTCCCATATAGGCTTATGTTTGACAAAGCATGTCACCTTCCGATTGAGTTAGAATATAAGGCATTGTGGGTTATAAAATAATGTAACTTAAATATTCAAGATACTCTTGATCATCGGAAGTTGCAAATTCAAGAATTTGACAAAATCCGGAATGATGCTTATGCGAATGCCTTAATTTACTAGGAGAAAACTAAGCTTTATCATGATAAATTCATCTCCCCGAAAGACTTTTCATGTAGGAGACAAAGTTTTGCTCTACAATTCTCATCTCCGACTCTTTCTTATTAAGCTTACTTCTCGATGGCACGACCTTTTTATGGTCACCCACGTCCTTTCCGATGGTGCTATGGAAATTCAAAATCTTAATACCGATAAGACCTTTAATTTAAATTGTCATATGTTGAAACCATTCTATGAGGGTGCTTGTAACACCCCACACCCTAGGTAACTAGATAGGGCAGGATGTCGCTCGGTCCAAAGGACCAGGGGTGTTTATAACGAGGTATAAAAGAAAAAAAACCGCTAAATGAAATTAAAGGAATAATTTCATTACATTCGGAAGCAAAACTTATACAAGTCTGGAAAAATCAAATCTAATAAACATAAATAAATAAATAAGTTGGAGTTCATCTCCTAACGCTTCACCCTGCTCAGTATATATACTCCCCTGAAATCATAATATAAAAGGTGTGAGATTGACATCTCAATAAGTCTCGTGTGTGTAAGTGTCAATTGAAATCATTTCGTGTATGCAGGTTTATCCAAATCACAAAATCGTGTTTGCAAGTCAATTTCAACAATAATAGTTATACAAAAGAGCCTTGTTCAATAAATCCAAAAAAGTTCATAATAAATCACCGTTTTATCATATTCATAATTCATTAAGTAGGGATTAGCAAATAATTCAACAATATAGTAACACAATCTATATCATAGTTACCACTATGATAGCTTCTCAATGTATTCTTTCAACAATGGGCAGTGGGGGATCCTCTCACTAGGTGAGATACTCCTCCATCTCTACACCCAACATTCCGGTTGTCCAATTCGGATAAATAGTGTCCACATAGACCAATATGCTAGCTCGGACGACCTGACTATGTAGTATTGTCACCTCTCAAAGTTGAGTTTATCTTCTAGAGGTGGCTTACTGCCAAAAGACTCTCTCTTACTCTTCAAAACTAGTACTACTAGCCTACCCTCACTGAGTACTCAACGCTCCCCAGTTAGGGGCAAACTCATTTTTCCTTTTTCGAAAGTCTTTGATTAGTTTGTTTGCAAAACATGATTTTTTGTAATAGCATTTCCAAATTGTTTAGCAATAGTGTAAGAAATCGTTTTTGAGTTTGAATAGTTGAAATTTAATAAACTCGTTTAGAAAATAAAACATCTACGTTTCTAATCCAAGTATGACAACAATCCATTATAACTCATCATGTTTAGTCAACGTCTTAATCCTTTTGTCAAAGCATCATATTGACATCAATTCCAAAAAATATTGTAAACATTTCTTGCAAACATATAACTTGTATCAAAATAGTTATGTAGGGACTTACCTAGATAAATCAACCGCTAGACCCAACTCAATCGATTGCTCTTATTTCTACTCCTTTCTTACTAGTGCAAATAATCCCACAATTAGGATTCAATCATTCCATATACTATTTCATACAATATGACTTTTCATGATCTTATTAATCACCTAATTCATCCATGGTACCTAAGTACTTTAATTCATTAAATCACATGTATAACTCATCTTTACCATTCTATTGAGCATAACCATGCATTGGTCTAAATTAATTCACCATATGACAACTCCTATATTTAACTAACATAAAGTCATCATAAACAACCTCATAAACATTAAAAGATCTCATCTTTGCCTATTTAGCATAGATCTAGATTCATCAAGTCAAGATACATCAATATCCTATTTTATACATGTTTTGTCTATGGCTTACATCGACATATTCATCAATCTAGTTTATTCATGCTTTTATGCTAGACTCCATAGGCATTCATAAGCCAATATTTTAAAGATTAAGACCATTTAAATTAGTAAAGATAGGATCTTGATTACCTCTTAGCGATCTAGACTTAAAAAACAGCAACTCCTTGTTGACTAGCTTGAGTTCAATCGATAGTTGAAGAGATTGGTCCGCTTAGATAACCTTGATCGAGTCTAACCAAGAAGGGAATAAAATCAATCCCTTATGGACGTGATTTAAGGGAGGAAAAAGAAAAAGAATGGAGTAGGAGATGAATAGAAGAGTTGAAGATCAATTACATTGTAGAGAGTTTCGATTTTGGCTTTATTTTTTGGGTAAGCTATACGAATTTTTGTGTAGGTTGTAGGCTATTTGTTTCATTAGTTTGAGAGGCTGAGAGGGTAGGAATTTTGTGGTTTGTTGGATAGGGAAGTCTAGTGTTTGGTGTTTAGATGTTTGGAGGAGTTCTACCTTGCTTTAGTTTCTTGATCACAAGAGAAAAGTTGGACATCTTTGGTCCTTCTTTGGGAGCCAAAATTGGATAGAAGTTTAGGTTTGATTGCTACTATATTTTTGCAGCTTAGGATGGCCAAAAATCTGGACAAAAAGTGGGAGGAAAATCTAGTTGGTTTTCGGTCTCCAAGATGGCAAAAATAATAAAAGAAAATGGAGTCTTTGTATAGTTGTTTTTGCTTGATAACTAGAGAGGTTTTTGGCTAAAAATTTCACGCAGAATGGTGCTGGTTTTTGGCCGAAATTCTAAAGGTATTGGAGAAGGAATTCTGGTTTTTTTTTTTTTTTGGGCTAAAATTAAGTCCTAATTGGTTAAGGTTTTTTTGCTTAACCCTAGCTAGGTTTTGGAGAGTTTTAGTTGAGCTATATTTGCTCTATAGTGTGGCGGCAACTTTGAGGAGATTTTCTAGAAAAATATAGAAATAAATTAGGTTATCTTTTTAAGGAATAATTTAATTAATTCCCTATATTAATTTGAGTAATTTTAAAGAGCTATTGAATGATTAATTTGTAAGAAAAATTCAGGTTTCCTAATTCTCTTGAAGCTACCTGAAATTCTTCTTCCTTATTCCCCAAATTTTTGAAAATCTTTATCTTAATCCAAAAGATAAATACTTCATTTAAAATCCAGCTTTCATCCTTTTATTTTCTTTTTTTAAAAATTATTTGAAGGAAATTAAAATATGGAGATTTATCTCCTTGAAAAGTGGCGGCTACCATATTAACACAATACCTATAGATTTTTATATATTTTATCTCTTAATATATTACTTAGATGTAGCTCTTAAAAATATAGATTAGTAATATTTAAAATTCTCTAAAATATTATGATAAGATATTAGAAATAAAATTTAGTTTATTCTCAAATATTTTATAAAGTAATTCCCAAGATAAATGACACTCCTAATTTTCAGGAAATTGGTTCCAAAATGGTGGCAACCCTAGGGAGTTTTGGCCAAAGCTAAAAAAAAAATTAGGGAAGGAGAAAATATAAGAAATGAAAGGATTTGAAATAGCTAAAATTCGAACTCAAGCCCATCAAGAATTAAATACCAAGCTTTATCCACTAAGCCACATTAATTCTTGGTAAATATCCTCCTAATAAATTTCTTTAATTCCTACTCACTTGTTTCATCCTCTTTCTAATAAATTCTCCTCAATAAAATAAAAACTCAACTAACTCAAATAACACAACCACTTCAAGAACAAATTAATTCATGCAACAGCAAACTGATATTTTCATGAAAATAGTTCAAATCATCAAATGTAGTATAAAACAATGTGACATGCATGATATTTCCCCACATACTAAAGGTGGTCTAATACGGGGTATTACAATGCTCATGTTCATTCCACTATATCTTACCCCTTGAGGACTCTTCCAACAATTCCCAAGGATGGATTGTCCTAAGCGAACGACGCTAAACAAAAACGCTTGTGGGAGGCAACCCTTGGAAGTTTTATTTTGCTTAGTCTTTATATGCTTTCATCTTATTTATTCTCATTTTGTGCCTTTCTAGACTAGGTTTATTTTTATGCACTTTTATATTTTTTTATTTTTCACTTTTCCTTTTTTCTTTTTGGCTATGTTCCTAATGCTCTTACTTTGTTTCTTTGATGCTTTAAAATGGAAATATTTTGCACCTTCGGAGCTCTTCTCTTGGCCACTTGGATTCTATGTAGGGAAGTTTGTTTGTTTGTTTTTTTTTTTTCACTCTCGATTTTTCTCTCTCTTATTGGTTATACTTTATGGTTTTATTTCTTTTTAGTCCATTAAGGGTAATGTCCAGTTTAAGTATGCTGGTAGAAAAACAAATTTTTTCCAATATTCTTTTAAGGCCATATTTTTGCATTTTTTATTCATTTTAGGGCAATAACAATTTTTGAGTTTTTACACAGTAAAATTGGTGGAGTTAAAGTCTTTTCTTTTGACTTTAAGATTTTTTTATATTTATTTAATCATTTTGATTTTTATTAAACTTTCATATTTTGTTAAAAATATCTAAGTCTTGCAAATTTAGATTAACCTTGTTGATTTCTTATTAGATGTATCAAGCTTTTAACCTTGTGACATTTATATTACTTGATGTTGAAATATAAGTAGGTTTATGAGGCAATTTTGGTAAATAAGCTAGTCCAAAAGTTGGGTTTAAGTAAATAGGACAAATGAGGAGAAAAAAAGGTCTGGGAATGCAAAGTGCATGTTCTTTGGCAAAAAACAACGTGTGAAGAAAGAGAGAAAACAAAAGTAAAACATAAGATTGAAAAGAAAAGATTGAATAGTTGGCAATACGATAAGATAGAACGAAACACACTCACTTGATGCTATTAATCCTAAGAAAAAGTTTGCAAAAGAAAAATATTCGATTGAAAATGAGAGGTTCTAGTTTACTACCCAATTTATAGTAGTTTTAAACAGATACAAAGTACACAATTGGTTCTTTAGACATTACTTATATGATTTGCATGACTTATATGTTTGGTGCAAGGAAGAGAGTGGAATGCATTAAATAGAGGTAAACTTGTTTAAGCTAACTTCAATGGCCTTAGGTATATTTGATCTAATCTATTAGTTTGCTAAAACCTTCTTGATCAAATAAATGTTAGAATGTTTTTCATTGTGAAGAGAAAAGTTAGAATCTCCACCATATCCTTTTTTAACTTTGAATGTCGTAATTCTTTTTGAAAGATTGTTTTGCCCGAGGACATACAAAAAGTTAAGTGTGGGGGTATTTATTAGGTGTAAACAAATCACACTTTTATAGAACTTTTTCTTAGCTTTTTGGCATGCTTTTATGAAGTAAACAATGATTTTCTACTCAAAATTTGTTTTCATAGATCTTAAGGACTCTTGATGAAAAATGAGTAGATTTGGGACTTAAATGAGGTATGTTTATGATATGAATGAATATATATGCATTTGAGGTCTTAGAATACATATTTCACAACTTCTTTAAGTGTTTTTTAGGGGAAAAGCTTGCTGTACGGCCATGCATCAAGCTTTGCAAAATAGAACAGACCTCAGAAGGCATGTACAGCCTAGTGCACCATCGTGCATGATCTCGTGCATAACAAAGGATAGTTGTTGCTCCCAGAAGTTTGCATAAAATAAAGAAAAAGTAGCTTTGCCAACTACACGGCCTTGCAATAAATGTCGTGCTAGCTACGAGGTTTTTGGAAGATTTTTGTGCACGGCCATGATGCACAGCCATGCATACATGTCGTGCAAGCATCTTGAAAAGCTTTAGGAGTTTTTAAATTGATTCAAAAATAGTTTAAACTTCCCAATTCCATTCAAGGACAGTTTAGAGGGCTACTAGAAAAGCAAGGAACGTCCAAGAACACATATGTATGATATTCTTGAAGATACTTCTTCAAGAAACATAATTTTTGGGGGGGAAAACATCCAAGAAGGCCAAAGAAGGGAGGAAAAGGTAAAGAGGCAAGAAGACTTGAGATTGTGGGCTTCTCAAGTTTAAATCTTTCACTCTTTCTCTTGTTCTTTCTTGTTTCCAAGTTTATTTGTTCTTAGTTTCTTTATAATTCAAACAATTCAAATTTTATATATATTTTGAGGTTATGTTTGTTATTAGATTTTGATATTTGGAAATTTATGTATGTTAAAGATCTTATCTTTAATATAAAGATTACCTCTTGAGTATTTGTGCAATTCTAGGTTTCATTCTTATCAATTGTATTGAGTTAATTATGTTTGGCTAACAACCTCTTGATTCACATGATTGAGTAAGCTAAGATAATTTAATCTTTTGATTGATTTGTCTAAGTAACAACTACACTTACTTTAGTTTTTAGGATAATTGGCATGGCTAAGTCATAGAGAATTGCATGATAATCAATTTTCATATTTTCCAGGCTAATTCAGTATGTTAATTCGTATTGGTTAGGTCTTTAATGCTTATCAACTTTGTTCTTTGTTTATAACAGTTAATTAATTAAAGTTTTAATGTCTTTAAGAAAAGGTTAATCAATTTGGAGTAAATTAAAGAATGAAGTTAGGGATTTTAACTAAAGGTTAATCTATTTTTGCAAGAATAGGAGATGTAATTCGCCAAAAAAAGATCTCTAAAACCAATCGCTAAAAGTAATCCTATGAATGATTAATCTCATAATTTGATCATACTACATAGGCTTAAGCATAGTAATTCTTAATTTATTTGGAAGTTTCTTATTTTTTCTTTATTTCCTATTTTGAGTTTGTTCCCTATTAAATTTTGGTTTCTAATTTGTTTATGATTAGTTTTACAAAATTTCTTAATCCAATTTCCCCCCTATTTGTTCATACATGCAAATAAGTCATCATTAGGATTGATTAGCTAAGTGTTCACAAGATGATTTCATATACATAAAATGATTGATATTTTTTTATAGAGTATACTTCTCTTGTTCCTTCTGAAATTCAATACCTTACTTTCCACTATGCTAATTTGTATCTTAAGGAGTATGGTTTAAAATTTGTTGGTGCATGATGATTGTATTTTTGATAAAGCTATATTTTTATGTCATGATCCTCCTCAAATAACAGTACCAAAAGAATTGACACTTTCCTTAAAAGAAAAGTTTTTAATATATTATATATTACAAAATAATCAATATACCCCACATATAATACTTTTATATGTTTAGATTTTATATAAAATATTATGACCACACATCTTTTATTTTTGTTTACTATATTACTATTATATTATAACTTTTAATTTTGCATTGAATATCGTGCCTAGTCAAACACTGTCAATTTGGAGGGGACGGAGAGAGTATTAAGTTTAATATTAGATATTTTATATATTTTGGCCTTTCTATAATTTTCTTATATCTTCCATAAGTTCTAAAAGGTTCCATAAGCTTCCACTATGTTTTATAAGTTTCTATCATCTTCTATAAAGTTCCATACATTTCTACTTATTTCTATTAATTTCTTTCATTTCCATAAACTTCTAATAGCTTCTAAAGGTTTCTACTTATTTCTATCATTTTCTTTAAGCTTCTACTCAATACTATTAATTTCTATAAAGTTCTAAAATCTTCCATAAGATTCATACATAAGCTTTTACATGAGCTTTTTGGAATAACTATAAATAGAAGGAAGAAGGAAGGACCAAAACAAGAGAGAAGAAGAGGGAAATTAGGAGAAAAAAAAGAGGGAGGTTGAGGCTTACTCCTTCTAATCAAGAGAGAGGAAAGGTGATGAGACCCCGCTTCATCATGGAGGTCAAGATCAAGGAAGGGGAGGCGTGACCAAGAAAGGACAAGGACCGATGATAAGATCTAGGTCCAAGAAACTTCAAAATGAGTTCCAATTGCTCATAAAACTATGCTTAAGGATGGAAGAGGGTTGAAAGGTTGAGGAAGCTAGCCAAGAGTTCATTTTGATAACTATGCAAGAAGAACCCCAACAAGAACTCAAACCAGCAACAAAGGGGACGAAACTTGACCAAAGGAGGCCTTCCAGCGGACAGCCAGCATCGGCTCCAAGCAGCCAAACCAACGCCGACTTCAACCTACCCAATAGCGGCTTCATTCTGGCACACGACCGGCCGAAGACAGTTATCAACCGGCGCCGGCTGTAGTGTCCAAACCGGCGCCGGCTGCAACCTGGGCAGCCATCACGTTTTTTATGTTTTCTCCAATTTTTCTCCAATTTTAAGTATTTGTAAAGACTTATTAAGACCCTAAACTGTAATAGAACCTCAAGGATTACTTAGCTAGGGTTAGGGTAGTATAAATTGAACCTTTAGTGATTTGACAACACAATTCATACACTTTATTTAAAATTTGAGAGAGAATCTTGAGAGGTCCTAGCCTCCTTGTTCATCTTGTTCATGACCATGCTTAAGGGTTAGTCCTCCTTATGAATGAGTCTATAAATCTTTTGGATAATCCAATATTGTTTCTTTGAATGGGTCATAGTTGCTTTAATCTTCTAAAGTTTGTTTGAATTCCATTACTTGGGTACCTATTTTCTCTATTCTATGTGTTCTTGTTTGCCTTTGTTTCTTCAAGGATATTAGGGTGAGATTATAGTAGAACTTTTTACTAGGGTCTTTTCAAGGATATTAGGGTCTTTGAAGCTTAGTTCTTTAAGGGTTTGATAGAGGGTAGGTTGTTATTTCATTTTCTCCTTTTTATCCCAAGAAGAATCTCTGTTTTTGGTCTCATTGGTTGAGCTGAACACATAACCAACTAAACCACTCACAACACCAAGAAAAAGCCCACACAAGATCATATCAAAGAGTAGAGTAAGGAAAGTTTTCATTCCAATCAAAGCTTGAAAGCAAGAAAGGAGCCCTACAAAGTTGAAGAAAAAGAAAACAGAGAAAATCCCGTAATTTAAAAACATGCTCCAAAAAGGTTATGAAATTTTTGTTATGTTTTGATTTTTCTTTTTGGGAATTTCCTTCTTAATGTTAATATAATCATTGGGAACAAAGTTTTCTTGAGTTCATGGTGAATTAGCTTGAATATGAGTGAAAATGTTGGTTGTTCTTAAGTGACGGAATTGCAGCCAAGGTATTTAATAAATGTTCCATAAGAATGTTTTTTGTTATAGTTGGGAGCTTTGATTCTTAATTTTCATTCCTTGGAATATTGAGACTGAGTATATCACTCTATTGTTGAATTCCATGCTCATTGAACTCAACTTTATTAGTACACACTTGTGATCATCTTATTCTTCATAATCCTAGTTCTAGTTGTTCTTGTTTCTTTGTTCTTACTAATTCTTGTTCATTTCTTTCTTAGAAGTGTTTCTTATGCATCTAGTGTTTGTGCTTGTGTTGATTGAGTCCATATTTCTTGAAATTCTTGATTAAAACTTGTTTGCTTGAAGTGCCCAACAAGTGTTTGTTGAAATTCCCCTAAGACCCCCTAATTGGAAAATTCTTTTGATTGGTGTGATTCACTAAGTTGGACCAAAACTTTAGCCATTGGGGAGAATTGAGATTGAACAAGAAGGCTTGAGTATTGAGAAAAAGGCAAGAGGGTGAGCCTGTTACTAAAAGAGTCTAAGAGAGCAAACACGAGCGTGGAGTGACCAATACTTGAGAGCCATCACGCAAGGAATCGAAGTGAGGAATTATTTTCTTCCTAATCTTTTTTATTTTGCAGGT
Organism: Voacanga thouarsii; assembly: GCA_026120185.1. Lineage (NCBI taxonomy): Eukaryota > Viridiplantae > Streptophyta > Magnoliopsida > Gentianales > Apocynaceae > Voacanga > Voacanga thouarsii. The sequence continues at coordinate 1,927,129 of JANUWF010001659.1, read as the reverse complement.
ATAAGTAAGTAAATATTCCATCACCATGGCCCATGCTCAAGAGATCTCTAGGCCTAACCTAAGTGACCCTAGTAAACCTCAAGAAGAACAAATTGATACTAGGGGTTTGTGTGAAGACTTGCAAGCTATGATGAGGATTATGCAAAGTGAGTTCCAAAACATAACAAAGGAGTTGATAAATCATCTTGGACAATCTTCTACAGTCGCATAAAAGAGAGGCGAAGAGCGATTTAAAATACCTAGCCCTAGGATGAGGGATGGTGATGCCTATACCCCTCCATTACATGCCCAACAAGGGGAAGAGTGAGATGAATACTCGATTGGAGAATTCTAACAAAGCTCCTATGAGAGGGGGAAGACTTGGTATGAGAGGAGGACGAGGTAGGGGCCAAGGAAGGAATGGCGGGAACAACCTAAGGGGATTAGAAAGGGAGTTTGAGGGAGTTAATGAATGGTATGAGGGGGAACAAGTTGAAACCTTTGGGGAACACAATAGAAGATGGGGCAATAGAGGAGGTAGGAGAGAAGAAATGACGAGGAGAAGGAGTTGAACCACATCAAACTGAAAGTACACATATTCTATGGCAAGAGTGACCCCGAAGCATATTTCGAGTGGGAAAGCAAGATGAAGATCTTCCTAGAAAGTCATACCTGTAGTAAGATATCAAAGGTGAGATTGGATATTTTGAAATTTTCGGAGTATGCTTTGGTTTAGTGGGAGCAAGTTAGTGCACAAAGGAGACAAATAGGAGTGGAAACCGTGGCTAGTTGGAATTTGTTGAAAGATATGATGAGGGCAAGGTTTATACTACACCATTACTACAATGATCTTTATCAAAGGCTCCAATCATTCAAGCAAGGGAACAAGAGTGTGGAAGATTACCATAAAGAGATGGAAGTTGTGTTGATGAGAGCTCAAATCAATGAGGATCCTAGAGCAACGAGTGCAAGGTTCTTGGGAGGATTAAATAGGGAGGTTACCAATTTGGTAGAATTACACCCCTATGATCGATTAGAGAATATGGTACATGTCGCTATGAAGATTGAGAGGCAATTAAAAATGAGGGCATTTACTAGACCACCACTTTTAAACTCCAACACTACTAGCAAGGTGCCAATTAAGAAGGATGAAGCCCCTAAGCGATTCCAAAGGGACTTCAACAAACCTAGAGAAAGTTGGAATTCTATGGAGGATTGGAAACCTAGGGAAGGATGGAATAAGGACAGGGGAAAAGCCATGGAAAGGCCACAAAGGAATAGGGATATCAAGTGTTTTAAGTGCCTTAGATATGGACATACTTCTCATAAGTGCCCAAGCAAGAGAACGATGTATACTAATCCCTATGGTGAGATTTCTACCGATAAAGAAGAAGATGAAGAAAGATACCAAGGAGACCAAGAGGGAAATGGAGATGAGGAAAGTGATGAAGGGGAAGTTGTTGGTCAAGAATACTCTTTGGTGGGAGTCACAAGAAGATCATTGAATTCACAAGCCATTGAGGATCAAGATCACCAACAAAGAGAGAATATTTTATACACTAGGTGTCTAATCAACAAGACCTCTTGTAGTGTCATTGTGGATAGTGGGAATTACACTAACGTGATTAGTGCAAACTTAGTTGAAGAATTCAACATGAGTTGGATTAAACACTCCAAGCCCTACAAATTACAATGGTTGAACGATAGTGGGGAAATGAGAGTAAATAAACAAGTTTTGGTGTCTTTTGAGATGGAAGAGTACAAAGATGATATGCTATGTGATGTAGTACCTATGCAAGCAGGTCACTTGCTCCTAGGGAGGCCTTGGAAATATGATAGGCATGTAAAGCATGATGGGAGGAAGAATGCTTATTCACTACTCAAGGAGGGAACTAAGTTTACCCTTACCCTCATGGCCCTTAGTGAGGTGAACAAAGATCAAAGAATCATGAAGGTGAAAGAAAAAAAGAAGGGGTCGCAAGATGTTAAGCAAAAACAAGAAATTGAGAGGAAAGAACAAGAGAGGAGAGAAAAAGAGTTGAGAGAAAGGATAGACAAACAAGTACCTTTGACAATCAAGGATAGAAGTGAGTAAGGACAAGAGAGGGGAGGTAAAAGAAGAGTGAATTTCTTTGCAAAAGAAAGTGAGGTCATAGAAGTTATAGAAGCTAAAGAACCAGTTATTCTTCTTTTATGCAAAAGTTCTTATGTTTCTACTAATGATTCTACATTGTCTTTGCCTAATGAAATTGCAGCTATTCTTCAAGAATTTGAAGACGTTTTTCCAAAAGAGGTGCCCTGAGAACTACCACCCATAAGAGAGAGTGAGCATCAAATTAACTTTGTGCCCGGAGCCGTTATCCCTAACTGACCGGCATATAGAAGCAACCCGGAGGAGTCCAAGGAGTTGCAAAAGCAAGTAGAGGCATTGCTTGAGAAGGAACATGAGAGATAGAGCTTAAAGCCCATGTGCCGTTCCGGTTCTCTTGGTGCCCAAAAAGGATGGGACATTGGCATATCTGTGTGGATTGTCGCGCTATCAACAACATCACGGTAAAATACCGCTATCCCATTCCTAGGCTAGATGACTTACTTGATGAGTTATTTGGTGCATGCATTTTCTCTAAAATTGATTTGAAAACCGGTTATCACCAAATTAGAATAAGAGAATGGGATAAATGGAAAACGGCTTTTAAAACTAAACAAGGGTTGTATGAGTGGCTTGTCATGCCCTTTGGATTGTCTAATGCTCCTAGTACTTTTATGCGATTAATGCACCATGTTTTGAGGGAATTCATTGGAAAATTTGTTGTTGTGTACTTTGATGATATATTAATCTATAGCAAATTATATGTGGATCATTTAAATCATGTTCAAAGTGTACTTGTTGCTCTCCGAATGGAGAGATTGTATGCTAATCTTGAGAAGTGCTCTTTTTGTTTGGAGAGGATTACGTTCCTTGGGTATGTTGTGAGTGCCAAAGGAATTGAGATTGATGAGAGAAAAGTGAAAGCCATCCAAAATTGGCCAACTCCTACCATCATTACTTAAGTCCATAGTTTCCATGGACTAGCTAGCTTCTATAGGAGGTTCATTCAAAATTTTAGCACTATAGCAGCCCCTCTAACTGATGTGGTAAAGAAAAATGTGGGATTTAGGTGGGAGGAAGCTCAATAATAAGCCTTTCAAACCCTCAAAGACAAATTGAGTAAAGCCCCAATTCTTATTCTTCCTAACTTCGAGAAGGCATTTGAGTAGAGTGTGATGCAAGTGAGGCAGGAATAGGTGTGGTCTTGACCCAAGATAAGAAACCCATTGCATACTTTAGTGAAAAATTATCTGGGGAGGCCCTCAATTACTCTACCTATGACAAAGAGCTTTTTTCCTTAGTGAGAACCATAGAATATTGGCAACACTACCTTTTGCCAAGTGAGTTTGTCATTCATACCGATCACGAGACCCTTAAACACCTTAAGAGCCAACAAAATTTGAATAAGAGGCATACAAGGTGGATGGAGTTTATTGAGACATTTCCATATGTCATTCAATACAAGAAGGGTAAGGAAAATGTAGTAGCAGATGCATTATCTTGAAGGTATGCACTATTAAACTTTTTGGATACTAAATTTCTTGGTTTTGAACTTGTAAAAGATTTGTATGTTCATGATGAGGAGTTTTGGGATATTTTCCATGCTTATGAGAAAAGTGCATTTGCTAAATATTATAGACATAATGGCTTCTTGTTTAGGGAGGCAAGGCTTTGTATGCTAAAGGGTTCTATTAGGGTGTTACTAGTTAGGGAGGCCTATAGTGGGGGACTAATGGGGCATTGTGGTGTTGTAAAGACCTTAGGCATTCTTAATGAGCATTTCTTTTGGCCAAAAATGAGAAATGATGTGGAGAGACATTGTTCTCAATGCATTATTTGTAGGCAAGCTAAGTCTAGATCCCTTCCCCATGGTCTTTATACTCCTTTGCCCACACCTAATGTGCCTTAGGTTGATATTTCAATGGACTTCATCTTAGGATTTCCTAGGTCCAAGGGGGTAAGGACTCCATATTTGTGATTGTTGATCAATTCTCTAAAATGACTCATTTTGTGGCTTGTTCCAAGACTAATGATGAGTTATATATTACAGATTTATTCTTTAAGGAAGTGGTAAGAATGCACGGGATTCTAAGGATTATTGTCTCAGATAGGGATACTAAATTCCTTAGCCACTTTTGGAGAGTTTTATGTAATAAATTTGGTACTAATCTCTTGTTTTCCACAGCTTGTCATCCTCAAACGGATGGACAAACAAAGGTGGTCAACCGAACACTCACCCAACTCTTGCGGACCATAATAAAGAAGAACTTGAAAATTTGGGAAAAGAGTTTACCACACATTGAATTTGCTTACAATACGGCTATTCACTCTACCACTTCTTATTCTCCTTTTAAAATTGTATATGGTTTTAATCCTCTAACTCCTTTAGATTTGGTTCTTTTGCCCATAGGTGAATGATTGAACTACGATAGAGCTAAGAAGACAGAAATGGTGAAGGCACTCCATGAGAAAGTGAAAGCAACCATTGTAAAACGCAATGAAAAGATCGTCCATAAGCGCAATCAAGGAAAGAAAAATGTGTTATTTGAGCCGGGCGATTGGGTATGGGTGCACCTTCATAAGGAGAGATTCCCCACGCAACGATGAAGCAAACTAGATCCAAACGGGGATGGTCCATTTCAAGTTCTCACCAAAATTGGAGATAATTCTTATAAGATATATTTACCCGGTGAATATCATGTTAGCACCACTTTTAATGTTAGTGACCTCTCTCCCTTTGATGTAGATGATGGCAACAATTCGAAGACGAATCCTTTTCAAAGAGGGGGAGATGATAAGACCTCACTTCATCATGGAGGTCAAGATCAAGGAGGAGGCGTGACCATACAAGGACAAGGACCGATGACAAGATCTAAATCCAAGAAGCTTCAAGATGAGTTCCAATTGCTCATAAAACCATGTTTAAGGATGGAAGAGGGTTGGAAGGTTGAGGAAACTAGCCAAGAGTTCATTTTAATGACTATCCAAGAAGGACCCCAACAAGAACTCAAGCCGGCAACAAAGGGGATGAAACTTGACCAAAGGAGGCCTTCCAGTAGACAGCCCGCTCCGGCTCCAAGCAGCCAAATCGGCGCCGACTTCAACCTGCCCAACTGCGGCTTCATTCTGACACATGACCAACCGAAGACAGTTCTCAACCGGCACCGACTGTAGTGTCCAAACCGGCACCAGTTGCAACCTAGGAGCCGACGGCTACCCTGCGTTTTTGATATTTTCTCCTATTTTTCTCCAATTTTAAGTGTTTGTAAAGATTTATTAAGACCATAAACTGTAATAGAACCTCAGGGATTACTTAGCTAGGATTAGGATAGTATAAATAGAACTTTTAGTAATTCAAAAACACAATTCATACACTTTATTCAAAATTTGAGAGAGAATCTTGAGAGACCCTAGCCTCCTTGTTCATCTTGTTCAAAACCATACTTAAGAGTTAGTTCTCCTTATGAATGAGTCCATAAATCTTTTGGATAATCTAATGTGGTTTCTAGAATGGGTCTTAGTTGTTTTGTTCTTCTAAGGTTTGTTTGAATTCTATTACTTGGGTGCCTATTTTCTCTATTCTATTTGTTCTTGTTTACCTTTGTTGCTTCAAGGATATTAGGGTGAGATTATAGTAGAACTTTCTACTATTCTTGAAGGTCTTTGAAGCTTAGTTTTTCAAGGGTTTGATAGAGGGTATGTTGTTATTTCATTTTCTCTTTTTTGTCCCAAGAAGAATCTCTGTTTTTTGTCTCATTTGTTGAGCTGAACACTTAACCAACTAAACCACTCACAACACTAAGAAAAAGCCCATACAAGATCATATCAAAAGGCGAAGGTGCTACAATGGAAATTATAGACAACTTTTTTTTTTTTAATTGCAAAGAAAAGATAAATGAAGCTGGAAAAGATAATTCATATTAACTAAATTTGAGGAACCATTGTTTCATTCTAAGGGGAACATATGTTTCCCCACTTTATCTCCTAGTTACTACATGACATACTAGTCGTAATAGGTAGGGCCTAACAAGAAAAGTATTAGATGTCTTTATATCTAATGTATATCTTTAGACTATCATGTATTAAAGTTTTCAAAAGACACTATCCAATTCATGTTTCCCTAGCCTAAGGCCCCTCTTTAACTAAACATAGACCATTATTCTTGCTTACTTGCATAAACAAACAATGGCACAAGTGATTAAAGAATAAGTTTTGAAAACTCTACCACTTATTAAAAATATATCATTTTGTGAAGCTTAAGTATCTGCACAAAGTTGTGTCGAAGTTGTTATTTAAAAAACTGTTCAATCTTCTATTAGAGTTTCTTATGGAAATACTTTTATAGCAAACTAAAAATAGAGGATTAATGATGTCAGTTTCCTCTAGGAACATTCAAATATCTTAGGAATGCAATATAGAGACCATTCTATTTCATATTTGTATAGATATGAACAAACAAATCAAGAAATGAGCACAGCAGATTTCAAGATAAAACCCATTTGAACTCTGCTAAGCAGAACCCATCACTCCAAGCACAGCCTAACCAAGGAAGAAAATACATATATAAAAAAAAAAAAAGAAGACACAAATATATACAATGTCATGTTTCCTTAATATGGGTACAAAACCACTGGACAACTCACTAAAAATTCAGACTAAGTCAAGATAAATGCTATAAGAGAGAACAACATTAATCAAAGAAAATATTGCTCCATTTACCTCTACTTCTCCTGAAGTATAATCCAAATCTGAATTTTGTAGCAAGGTCAATGTTCTTTTCTTAAATGCAGAGTGCAACCTTTGCTCCCAAGGCTGTTAATGGGAAAATTTTGATAAAATACAGATAAATCATACTTAGAAATACATACATGAATTACACTAGTAAGAACTATAAAGTTATTCCTAAGACGCAATCTAAATTTTCACAATGTTAATTGTTAAGTAGTCAACAAAACTAGAAAAACAAGAAATAAAAGTAGAACCAAGTTCCAAACATAATAATTAAGTACAGTTGGTAAACAAATCCTAACAAGTCGTGAATGCTAGGTTCAAACCTCCCATCTCATATTCAGATGTCCAGATTTAGAATGCATCCACCTAACTTGGCGAAAGCTAACAAATAACACTCCAATTTTAATGGGTGTCTTACCAAAAATTAAGAAAAAAAAAAGTTAAGAGAAAATTGAACACAGAAGATTTTCATCCTTAAAAAAGTGATTCAAACATTAGTGAAGAAAATCTACAAATTTAAATTTTGAAGGAAAACCTACATAACAACCATGCTCAATAGTTTCAGGGAAAACATCATAAAGTCACAAAAAGTTTGATGTCTAATCTTATCAAAACATTAAGATTTCTCAAAGGAAAGATTAGTGTTCTCCTCTCTCTCCCTCTCACTACAAGAAAACATTCAATTAGGAATGAAAAATCTATCCCAAATCCATCCAAATAAACGCAAAACTTGGAAAGGAGAATGAAAACTGAACAAAGATGGATCTAGAACTTAAAAGTAGGGGGAAAATTAAGAGCACCAATTAATTTCATTAAACAAAAAAGCCAGCTTCCCTTTTTTTTTTAAAGGAACAATACTCAAATTGAAATACTTGAGAGATCTTAATCCTATCCCAACATCTAGCAAAGCATCTCCATGAATATTTTAGCAATTGACAGTCTAAAAATATTTCAAGGCAATAAGGTAGCCATCCTCAAAACAATAAAGTTTCCTATTGAAAACAACTTTAAAACTTTTCCTTCATAAATCTAAAAATAAATTTAGACCTTGTAACTTGAAACCCCTGCAACAAGTGGCCATTTTGATCCTCCTTGTAAAAGAACCCAAGAACTTTACCACCAACATTTTGTCTCCAAGTTTCCTCATAGTAATGAACCTCATCAAAGATAACCAAAGATACCTCCCTTGTAACCTGTAATCCTTTGTATTACATACTATGCTAACTTTATATATTCATGACCTAAAAACAATTTGATACTTAGGCACCAAAAAAAAAAGTAGAACATTTTAAAATACCAAAAACTTCAACAAAAAAAAAAAAAGTCTTACTATCAATTAGCCCTACCAAGTAAGGAGCATTTGGATCAACAGTGACATCCCTTGTCATCAGACTAGCATCTCAGAACTCTTCTTTGAACTCTCTGTTCTTCTAATTACTAAGTTCCTTAAAGGGGGAAGTATATTTTTACACATTGTATGCTCTACAATGACAAAGTAGGTGCATACAAAGCCATCATAGTTTTACCAACCGGTGTATGTACTGAAAGCTACAACAAATTCCAACAAAGTTTCGCAATTGAGAACATTTTTCACACAAAAATGCTAGCAATGACGTCAAAATTCACACTTCTTACCATCACGAATTCACTAGCATTGAGGAATTTAATTAGTTTAGACTGAAAGGGGTCCAAAGCAAAAAGAACTCCTTGGTAGGCTTTACATCTTTTTCTGGCAAATTAGAAGTTAAAGCGTGCGGAACATACTCTTCAAGATACTAGATGTCACACAGGCAGGTAATAGGCATATCCACAATTACAGGGCCATTATCTCTCTATTGCTTTTGGAAAGGCCTATATTACTCCTTACTTGTGTCCTCTATTGACTTCCTCTTGGTTGATCCCATCACTGCTTCCATAATTTGAACAAATAATTTTAAACGTGCAGATAACACACAAAAAGTATAATTTTAAACGTGCAAACAAGATATACTATATGCAGTATAAGTGAAGATTATTAGGGAGAAAATTTGAATGCACTCTAAATTAGTAGAAGGAATACAAAGGTTTAGAATGCTAAGAGTCCTTCAAAAAAAAAAAAAAAAACTAATCTTTTGTATCCATGAATTAAAAAAACTAATCTTTTGTACAAATGAATTAATAGGAAGAGTTATCTTTTCTTCTAACCCTCCATGGTCCATCCTACCCATAGATGTTGTCAAAACAAAGTAACCTAACTATCTTGAAGGAAAAACTAAAGTCTTGTAGTCCAAGGCTCAATTTCCTTGACACCAATGTAAAAACAAGGACTAATAAATCTACACTTAATTGAGTCTCCTATTTAATTCTACAAAAAAAATTTCTAGTTCTGTGATCATCAAGCTTATAGAAATATCCTAAAATAAAAACAAGTTCAATGTCTATTCCTCTAAAAAAAATTAAGAATGTCTCAAAAATCATAATCTGAAACCTTAAAAGAAAAAGCACATGAAATATAAATTTATCCCATATGGATATAAAGTATAAGAAAACCTATATGGCCAAAAATTATATTCAAAACTCAAGTAGGAAAAAAATAAAAATTAGAATAATATGACAACCAGCTCTAAAACAAAAGAAAAACAAAGAAATTTAATAACCAAACATACTTACAATTTACCTTAATCTTCTTTGATAATAAGTAGACAAGCCTAACTAAAACACCCGAAGCTTCTTTTGGTAATAAGTAGCTACCCCAATTGAAACCCCCAAGTCAGTTGGATTCATCCAATAATACAACAACAAAACTAAGCCTTAATCTCAAGAAATTTGGGATCGGATACATAAACTAATACAATACTACTGTTAGGATTGTGCCATAGAAACAATCATTAATACAATGTATCTTGCACATTAAATTAATAAAAAGCATTCTTTATCTTTCAGTTTCTTTATTCCATATATTTATGTATATAAAAATTGTTAGATAAAGTTTCAAGTACAACACTGTGTTAAGAAAATCATGATAGAAATCATGATGTGAAATTCCTACTACACTAGAATGTGTTTGTTCTTAAATTATCCCTAGACATAGTATTAATGAGATAGGACATCATTAATATGTTACGATTAGCACATGTTATACTTCTTGATTTGATTAAGCGGTAGTTCTCACATCCGTGAGTATTATGATACTTAAAGTTAACACATGGATACCTGTTATTTAAACAAGTACATTGGATAACCTAATTATGAGATAATCACAGGGATAACTGTTTAGTGCTAGTGATAAAATCTCATTATAGCAAATGTGCAAGTACCATTAGATTTGAGATCTCTAAGGTACTTTGTTTGTTAAGCATTGTACTTTCATTCCAATCTCTGGAGTCCTTACATGACCGTATATAGGATGGACACTGGGTATAACATGAAGTAAACGAAAATAGTTGAGAAGGTCAATAAAGGATTCACCACTCTTAATAGTAAGAGTGAATATCTCATGGTCACTTGTAAGAATCATTACTCATAAAATCCTTGGCCATGGTTACTATGTGTTGGAAATAGTTCAAATTGATACACATGATGTTGGGATGTATACCCTCTCCGACTAGGTTTCTGATATAATTTTGATTTGTATTAATAAAATTTTTATTCTTAGATATTGTTTGTGAATTTTTCAAATGTTTATGCACAATTTCACTGGAAAAGACCCTTTGTGTTTAAATAAATGGTTCATGTGAATGGAGATTTTTCACAGTAAGGTATGGACTAGGAGTTACTTAATACGTAAACTATCATTTTTAATGGAATGATAAGAATGAGAATCTTATCATGGTAATGTTATTGTGTTATGAATTCTAAATGTGGAATGACTTACCTTTAGCCAATGAGTAGTCTTCTTATTTCATAACACAAGTGTATTTCGAATACGTAGAATTGGATCTGTGGTAGTAATTTCTAAAAGTACTATATGGAAGAAACCTAGACTACTACTGCTACAACCTGGACTTATACTTTATGGTTTGAGTATGAGTTAGTGGTCTGATAAAGCTAGGAGCATATGTTTTGATATATTATAGTTGAGGATCTATTGTAGGACCAATATACTTATATGTTGGGTGTATGTGACTAGTTAGTCAAGAGAGACTTGTACAAGATAGCTTCTATGCTATATCGTCTCTTGTGGCTATTCGAATGATCTAAATAATCCAGAGCCTAAGAGAATATAACTTGGATATTTACTTAAAGGTAACTTCCTTAGAAAGCAAAAATATTCCAAGAAGTCGTGAATCATTGGACTAGAAGTTTAAGGATAGTAGATGTCTTTTAGAGATATGTTTGTATACTTCTTTCCCTCTAAATGAACGGCGGTGTGTAGAGGGGTATTTTAGTCATTACACCTGTTAGTCGGAGATATTGCTAACATAGCGTTGTCCTTGGGATCAATATTTCCTTATAGTGATAATAAGAAGTATTTAAAATGTAAAATATAACTATTTATATAGTAGGGGTATTTTGGTCATTTTAGTAGCTAAGATAGTGTGTCTTTTTGGTCTTCCTATTTAATTTTGGGTTGGGGAAATGGTCTCAATTAAAGAGGATTTTATTTTATTTTGAAAGTCTAATTTATTATTGGGTTGGAATAAAATAAAATGTCGAGAGAAATTAAATTAAATTTATTATATGGTTTAATTGATTAATTAATTATTTAGGGCCTAAGCCCAGATTAAATAATTAGAAAAATTAACCTGGGACTAAACTAGCTAAAAGTCTTGAATAATTATTTTGGTCCATTTGGGCTCATTAATTCTTTATTGGATTATTCCTATAAACTCATAAAATAAATAATTAATGTTTATTATTTATGGGCTCATTGGGTCTAGGAAAAATAATAAAAATAATAAACAAGCCTTCTGTGTTTTTTTTCCTCTATCTCGATTCCTTCTTGTTCTTTCCTAATTCTATTAATTAATAGCAGAGAGTCAAGAGAATAGAAACTTGTTTTCCCACCTATATTGTTTCACCAACAATGTTTTAGGCGGGGGAATATTTTGAGAATTGAGAAGTCTCAGCGTTCATGCGAACAAGACGAAGTAGACGACTTGTGGGCTTTAAACCAGAAGCTTCAACGGGAAGAGGAGACATCCATGTTGTTCAGCCGACTTCTTCAGAGCCAAAGAAAATATCAAAGCATAGAGGTATAAATGAAAAATTTCTTCTGCTGTGTTTTTCTCTGTGCATTTTTTGGCTTCTTGGTGTTTATAGCATGCATGCCTTCTTATTTATTTTTAAGCTTCAAGTGGTATCAGAGCATAAAGTTTAAATAGCTTAGAAAGCATGATAGTTTAATAAAAATGGCCAGATAATTGTTTTGGTTTTGTGCTTGTGATTCTTCGCTTTTTCTGGTATGGGATAAGTTTCGGTGAGCCTTACCATTGAGGTTTAGAATCCATTGTAATTTACTATTTTTTCAAAGCTAATCGTGTAAGTCCTAGTTTAAAGAGTATAGGTGGATGTTGTTTTTTGTATTAGAATCTGTATAAGAAATGTTGCCTGTTAATGTCGTGAAGAAGAGTTGCAGAAGAACTCTGAAGGAAAAATCATAAAAGAAAAAAAAAGAAGCAGAAGAGGAGCCGAGCCACCGAGGAGGAGTTGAGTCGCATAGCCGAAGCTGTGGCTCAATGTGCCTGGAGCCTTGGGATGGCTTAGCCGAGCCGTAACCAACCTAGGGAGGATGCTTAGCATCCTACCTAAGATCTAGTCACAATTGTGATTAGATTTCACGAGGTGGGTACGGGCATCCTGTAGGTATGGGCGTATATGGGTCGAGTGGTCCATGGGACATGGGACGATGAGCCATGATCTAGTGTGGTGGGTGGGTAAGACCAAGGGAATTATGTGTGTGTGTGTGTGTGTGTGTGTGTGTGTGTGTGTGTGTGTCATTGTAATTTTTGCGCAATTTCTTTTCCGTTTTTTGTCCCGTACTAAGTAAAGTTATTATTTTTGCAATAGTTAATATTTAGTGAATATTTTGCAAGAAAAGTAATAGTAAAAGGTTTTAGGATTAAACAAGACCATTAATTATTTTATTAATATGTTTAATTCTATTTTTGGGCACTTAGGTTTAAAAATAGAAAAGTATGAAAATATTTACAATTTTCTAGCATGCTATTTGTTCCAATACCTATGTGCACGTTTTCTCAAAGACTAAAGTCTTTGTGTAACACCCCACACCCTAAGTACTTAGATAGAGTAGGATGTCGCCCCGTCCAAAGGACTAGAGGTCTTTATAACAAGGTACAAAATAAAACGAAAGCTGCTAAATAAAAAATAAAAGAATAATTCCATTACATCTGAAAGAAAAACTTATACAAGTTTGGAAAATCAAAACTAACAAGCGTCTCTCGAAATAAATTCAAAACACAACTAAATAAATAAATTGGAGCTCAACCCTAGCGTCGGCCCGCTCACTGAAAGCAATCCCTTGAAATCATGATATAAAAGGTGTGAGATTGACATCTTAGTAAGTCTCGTGTGTGCAAATGTCAGTTATAACCATTTCATATATGTAGGTTTATCAAAACCACAAAATCATGTTTGCAAGTCAATCTCATCAATAACAGTCATACAAAGGAGCCTTGCTCAATAAATCCAAAATAGTTCACAATAAATCATCATTTCCTCACATTCATAATTCATTAAGTAAGGATTAGCAAATGATTCAATAATATAGTAACACAATCTATATCATGGTTACCACCATGATAGCTCCCCAATGTATTCTTTCAACAAAGGGGCAGTGAGAAATTCACCCACTAGGTGAGATACTCCTCTATCTCTACATCCAATATTTCAGATGTCCAATTCGAATCAATAATGTCCACATGGACCAATATGCTGGCTCAAACCAGCCTGACTAAGTAGTACTATCGCCTCTCCCAGTTGAGTTTATCTTCTGGAGGTGACCTCCTGCTAGAAGACTCACTCTTGCTCTTCGAAACCAGTACTACTAGCATACTCCTGCTGAGTACTCAATGCTCCCCGATTAGAGGCAGAATCATTTTCCCTTTTCCAAAAGTCTTTAATTAATTTGATTGCAAAACGTGGTTTTTCGTAATAGTGTTCTCAAATCGTTTGACAATGGTTTAAGAAATCATTTTCGAAGTTGAACAATTAAAATTTAGCAAATTCGTTTTGAAAATAAAACATCTACGTTTCCAATCCAAGTCTCACAACAATCCAGTATAACTCATCATTTTCAGTCAAGGCTCAATCCTTGTATCAAAACATCATATTGACATCAATTCCAAATAACATTGTAAACATTGCTTGCAAACATGTAACATTTATCAAAACGGTTATGCCAGGACTTACTTGGATATATCACAGCCAAATCCAACTCAATCGATTGCTCTAATTTCCACTCATTCCTTATCTAGAGCAAATAACCCCGCAATTAGGATTTAATCGTTCCACTCATTAATTCATACAACATGACTCTTCCTGATTTCATTATTTACCTATTATATCTATGGTATTTAATTGAATAAATCACATACATAACTTTCGCTTTACGATTCTATTGATCATGACCACGCATTGACCTAGATCAATTCATCACATAACATCTTCCATATTAAGCTAACATAAAATCATCATAAATAGCTCCATAAACATTAAAAGATCTCATCTTTTGCCTATTTAGCATGGATCTAGATTCATTATGACAAGATACATCAATGTCCTATCTCCTACATGCTTTGCCTATGGCTTTCATCAACATGTTCATCCATCTAATATATTCATATTTTCATATTAGACTCCATAGGCATCCTTAAGTCAATATTTTGAAGTTTAAGACCATTTAAATCAATAAAGATAGCATCTTGATTACCTCTTAGCGATTTAGACTTAAATCATGGCAACTCCTTGTTGACTAGCTTGAGTTTGATCACTGGTTGAAGAGTTTGGATCGCTTAGATGACCTTGATCAAGACTCCCCAAAGAATGGGTAAAATCAGTCCCTTATGATCGAGATTTAGGAGAAGAAGATGAGAGAAATTGAAGAGTAGTTAATGAAGAGTTGAGGAGTTGCTTACCTTAGAGTTGGTTTTCAGCTTTGATGGAGTTTTGGTGCTGTTTTGGTCCAGATGTGGAGAAGGGTTGGCTGCTGGAATTTCTGAGCAATGGAGGGTATTTAGGGTTTGTTTGAGGCTGTTTGATGAAGGAGATAGGTTAGGCTGAGGTGCTTTAGGGTTTAGGTATTTGAAGAAGTTTTGGCCTTACTAGGGTTTCTTGATCAAAACAGAAAATTGTTCAGATGTGGTGTTCTCTAGGGCTGCTGAGATTTTGGAGGTGAATTAGGGTTGGTGGCTACTGTGTTTGTGAAGCTAAGGGTGCTGAGATTCTGGACAGAAAGAGAGGAGAAATCTGATTGGTTTTGGGCCCTTATAATAGTGAAATAGGAGAGGAAGAATGGGCCTTTGTGCAGCTGTTTTTCTGCTTGATAACTGGGGAACTTTTGTGCAGATTTTATGCTGAAATTTATGGGTGAATTAGGACTGAAGGTGGCCGAAATCTAGAGGAAAAGGAGAAGGGAAAATTACTGATTTTCTGGCTGCTTCTTAGACGAAATTAAGAAGGGAAAGATTAGGGTTTGTGTAGCTGTTTGTGTTGGTCTGCTGGAGGGGTTTTTAATGTGTGGTTTTGGCTGGAAATTTCATGAGAGTGTGTGTGAATAGTGATGAAAATTCCGAGGGTCTAAGAGCTGAGATTCTGGTTTCCCTTTTGGCTGAAAACAAGTCCTAATTGGTTAGGGTTTTCTTGGCCAATCCTAGCTGGATTTTGAATAGTTTTTTGGTAGGTTATTTCTCTTCACTGTGGCGGCAGTTTTGAGAGAATTTTCCAGAAAATCTTAGAGGAGAATTAGGTCATCTAATTAAGAAATAGTTTAATTAATTTCCTATATTAAATTGGATAATAGCTATTAAATAGTTATTAGGAAATAAAAATCTAGTTTCCTATTCATATCTACTGAAATTTTCCCTAAAGGCTTCGAAAATTCCTGGATTTATCCAAGAGATAAATATTTCATTTAAATTCACCTCCAAGCCTTTTATTCCCCTCAAGAAAATATTATTTGAAAGAAGATAAAATATGGGAATTTATTTCCTTGAAAATAATACCTATATGCTTTCTTATATATATTTTTCTCTACTAATATATTATTTAGATATTGCTAAAAGAAAATCTAGATTAGTAATCTTTAAAATTCTCCAAAAGATTATGATAAGATATTAGAACTAGAAATTTAATTTGTTCTCAAGTATTTTATAAAATAATTTTCAAATAAATCACTCTCCTAATTTATTTTTCTCTTCTTAGGAAATTAATTTCCTAGTGGCTATTCTCCTAGGGATTTCGGCCAAGCTAGGGAAAAATTAGGGAAGGAGGAAAGAAAATAACAGAATGAAAAAGATTTGAAATAGCTAGGATTCAAACTCAAGCTCGTCAAGGTTTAAATGCCAAGTTTTATCCACCAAGCTACATTTTTTTTCTAAATATTCTCATATCAACTCCCTTAATTTCTTCCCACTTGTTTTACCCTTTTTTTTCCCTAATAAACTCTCCTCAATAAATGAAAGCTCAAGCAATCCAACTATTTCAAGAATAAATTAATTCATGCAATCCACAGCCAATACTTTCATGGAAAATAATTCAAATCATCAAATGCAGTATAACTCAATATGACATGCATGACTTTTCCCCCACTTACTAAAGACGGTCTAACATGGGGTATTACACTTTGGGAATTTTTGCCAAGCAAAATATTTTTCTTTAATTAAATAGTTAATTTTAACTTAAACAAAAATTAATCCTGGGTTATTTTCTTAAAGGTTTTTTATCCCTAACATAGAAAATATTTTGGATTTAGAAATTTTTGTAAGTAAAAATGAAAAACCATTTTAATTTATTTTCGCAAAGACAAATTATTTTTATCAAATAAAAACTTGAGACTAAAGTCTCTAGAAATTTTTAATAGAAATTTTTGAAATCATTAAGATTTAACTAAACAAAATTAGTTCATAAAAAATTTCTCAAATGTTATAAACCTTGACATAGAAATTTTTATGGGTTTTGATATTTTATTTTAAATTAAAAGAAAACTTAATAAAAATTTTCAAATGATATTTTTCTAAGAAAACCCTTATTTTAAAAAACTAAGTGGGAGAGAGGTTCCAACTGCTCCACGGCTTCCATAAGGATCCTCATTAAAGATCGTGAGTCTCCTTATGTCACCCTAGGAGTGAACTTGTATAGGATGAAGATACCACAAGGATCTAGAACTAATGGAAGGATGTCATTAATAACTCAGGACACGTACTATGATCGGCCAGCCCACGTTGGAGGTTATAATGTGAGGTATGTCCATAGAAAATTAGAAGAAACGACCATCCCATCGATGGAGTTATCTTCTAGATCATTACCTAGACGGAAAATTAATTTGTAGTAGTTAACTCACTTAGCTTAGGAAACTATTAATCTTCCTAAGAAGCTATGTCAGTTTTTTTAAGAGCTAAATTAATCATGTTAAAGATATTAGTGACGAGGTTAACTATTATCAGTTTAATATGAGGATAAAGTACACAAAATTATTTTATTTTTCAAAAAATTGAGAATTTCTTTTATTTCGATTTTTAGAAACAATTGGTGGAGGTTATTTCAGTCCATCAGCCATTATTCTCCAAGAGAATAAGCTAACAGGTCCTAACTATATAGATTGGAAAATGAACTTTGACATAATACTCGCAACTGATGAGTATAAGTATGTCTTCTACAAAACCTGCCTGATTATCGGGAAGGGTTCCGCCGATGAGGAGTAAGAGGCTGAGAAGGCATGGAAAAAGGCTGACGAAATAGAACGTTGCTATATGTTAGCCTCTTTGTCTATGTGCTTCAATCCAAACATGAACACATGGCAACTGTGTATGACATAAGCACATCTTTAGCTATGATATTCGCAGACAAGAGCCGGCTCGTATGGTAGGATACTGTTCCAACGATCATCAATACTAAGATGGCTGAGGGAGTATCAGTCAAGTAGTATATGATTAAAATGATTGCTACTTTCGAGGAAGCAGAATTCTTAGGGGTTGTTATTAACCTCAAGAGCCAAGTAGACATGGTTATCAAATTTCTACCGGCCTCTCTTATTCAGTTCAAGTTGAACTACAATATGAACAAGTTAAACATGAGTTTAACTGAGTTAATGAAAGAGCTTTAGGTGTTGGAGAAAGTCATGAAGCCACAAGTAAGGGCTATGATTGCTTCTTCTTCCAAAACTGTGCCCAAGCCCATAAAGTTCAAGAAGAAGAAGGGTAATGCACTGCCCCAGCCCAAGTCCTAGCCCAAAGACAAACCCAAAGGAAAATGCTTCAAGTGTGGAAAAAAGGAATACTAGAAAAATGAGTGTCCAGATCTTCAAGCCAAGAAAAACCACACATGTAATGTTTTTTATCTAGAGTCTATATCAATTGTTAGATCAACTTCTACTTGGATTGTTCATTAAAGAGCCACTGATCATATCTATAACTCTTTGCAGGGGTTTAGAAAGAAAAAAAGACTCTAGAAGGGCAAACATGGATTATGTGTGGGAAATGGAGAATAAGTATGGGCCCTTGCAGTGGGAGAATTGGAACTAGTTTTCAATTGTAATAGAATAGTTATTTTGAAGGATAATTTATTTGTTCTTAGTTTTAAATAGAATTTGGTTTCAATTGCAAAACTAATAAATCAAGGATATTCTATTTCTTATCATTCTGGTATAACTATCTGTAGAAATAGAGAATTTTTATGTACTGGGCATATATATGGAAACCTAATCTTCATTAATCCTATTAACAATCAATTAAACAACGCTCAATCTGAATCTTTAAATAGGAAGAGAAAAACCAATGTCAATGACTTATATCTTTAGCGTCTAAGGTTAAGTCGTATTAACTCAACTAGGATTCAGAGGTTAATCCATGATGGTCATTGGGCTCATTGAGATTGAAAAGTTGGCCTTAGTGTGAATACTATTTTATGGAAAAAATGACCAAAAGGTCGTTTATCCAAAAGGCAGATAGAGCCAAGGAAATATTGAGTCTTGTTCACACTGATATGTGTGGTTCTTTGTCTACACTAGCAAGTAGAGGGTTTGCATACTTCATCTCCTTGAAAGATGATTGTGCTAGGTACGGTTATGTTTATCTGATGAGATGCAAGTTTGACTCTTTTAACAAATTCAAAGAGTTTAAGACTGAAGTGGAGTGTTAGATAGGTAAACTAATCAAGATCTTATGATCGGATCGTGGTGGAGTACCTTCTTGGTGAATTCAAGGACTACATAGTATCCCAACTCTCTACACCGAGAACACCCTAGCAGAATGGAGTAGATGAGAAAAAGAACAGGATATTGATGGAAATAGTCTGAAGCATGAGGTCTCATGCTACTTTTTCGGTGTCCTTTTAGGGATATGTCCTAGAAATAGTGGCATATATTCTGAACCTAGTGTCATCCAAGTTAGTACCTACGATGCCTTATAAGATGTGGATTGGGTATAAGCCAAGTCTAAATCATCTCAAGATATGGGATTGTCCAACTTATATACTGATCAAGGGAGATAAATTAGAACCAGGATCAAAATTATGCTATTTTGTTAGTTATCCAAAAGGAACAAAAGGTGGTTACTTTTATCATCCCAATGAGCAAAAAGTACTTGTGAGTACTAATGCTAGATACTTAAATGATGATCAAAGCACATACACTAAAAGTTCAACATGCTTTGAACCTGAGGAGAAGTTAGCTTCTGAAGCGACTTCTTCTAACCTGATTATAGAACAAGAAGAGGCACAGCCTTAGGATCCTGTACAAATAGAGCCCATCATAGTAGGAAGGTATCTAGGGTTCGAGAAAAATAGATAGGCGAGGCTTTTGACCTAGTCTCGGACCATTAAGAAGAAGATTCCACTAGATACGAGGAGGCTATTGCTGATGCCGATACAAATCTATGGTATGAAGAAATGAAAGCTAAGATTAAGTCTATGTACTTCAATCAGGTTTAGGATCTTATAGCTTTACCTAAAAGGATAAAATCCATTAGGTGTAAGTGGATATACAAGAGGAATAGGGGAGCGGATGGGAAGGTGGAAACCTTCAAAGGTAGGCTTATGGCGAAATGGTACGCTCAGAAAAAAGGTATCGACTATAAGGAAACCTTTTCCTTAGTAGCCATGCTTAAGTTTATTCATATCCTCCTTACTATTACATGTCATTATGACTACGAGATTTAGCAAATTGATATCAAGACGATATTTCTAAATAGCCATCTTAGTGAAGACATCTATATATCCCAACTAAAAGGCTTTATTGTTGAAAGGCAGAAGCATATGATTGGTAAACTTAAGAAATCCATTTATGGACTTAACTAGGCATCCAGAGTATGGAACATTCATTTTAATGAAACTACAAAGTCTTATGGTTTCATTCAAAACGAGGATAATCCATACGTGTATAGGAAACTAGAAGGCATAAATATAGTTTTTCTTATATTATATGTGGATGACATTCTACTCATTGGAAATGATATAGGGACACTATCACCTACTAAGGTTTGGCTATCTAGTCAATTCAGTATGAAGAATTTGGGAGAAGCTAGTTACATTCTCGAGATTAATCTTCTTAGAAATGGAAAGCAGAGAAGGTTAGGATTATCCCAAGCTATATACATTGATAAGATGCTAGCCAAGTTCAACATAGACTCTTACAAGAGAGCATTAATCTCTTGTAGACATGGATTATCTTTTTCTTCAAAGGACTATCCAAAGTCTCAAGAAGAAAAAGACAAGATCAGTAGGATTTCCTATACTATAGTTGTGGGAAGTCTCATGTACGACATATTGTGCACTAGGCCAGATATCTGCTTTACCGTAGGCTTAGTTAGCAAATATCAGTCAAACCTTGGGGAGGTTCATTGGCAAGTTGTAAAGCATATTCTCAAGTACCTTAAAGGTACGAGAGATTATATACTGATTTACGGGGCTAATAACTTGGTTCCAACATGATACATAGAATCAAACTTCCAGACGGAGAAGGATGAAAAAAAATCCACTTGTGGATATGTCTTGGACTTACTTAGTCTTAGAGTACAAGTGGGAGATTGTTGGGATGTATGCCCTCTCAGATTAGGTTTCTAATGTAATTTTGATTTGTATTAATAAATGTTTTATTCTCAGATATTGTTTGTGAATTTTTCATTACTTTTGTGTGCAATTTCGTTGGAAAAGACCCATTGTGTTTAGGTAAATAGTTCATGTGAATGGAGGTCTTTCACAGTAAGGTATGTACCAAGAGTTACTTAATACATAAACTATCGTTCTTAACTGAATGATGAGAATAGGAATCTCATCATGGTAAGGTTATTATGTTATGAATTGTAAATGTGAAATGGCTTACTTTTAGCCAATGAGTAGTTTTCTT
Source organism: Voacanga thouarsii (assembly GCA_026120185.1). Lineage (NCBI taxonomy): Eukaryota > Viridiplantae > Streptophyta > Magnoliopsida > Gentianales > Apocynaceae > Voacanga > Voacanga thouarsii. The sequence goes on along the minus strand of JANUWF010001659.1, from coordinate 1,905,833 downwards.
ATTTCATATCACAAGTGTATTTCAAATATGTATAATTGGACTTATAGTAGTGGTTTCTAAAAGTATTATATGGAAGAAACATAGACTACTACTACTATAAAATGGACTTATACTTTATAGCTTAAGTATGAGTTGGTAGTCTAACAAAACTAAGAGTATATGTTTTGACATACTATAGTTGAGGTTCTATTGTAGGGCCAATATACTTGTATGCTGGGTGTATGTAACTAGTTAGTTAAAATAGTCTTGTACAAGATAGCTTTTATGCTATATCACCTCTTGTGGTTGTCCAAATGATCTAGATAATCTAGGGCCCTGGGGAATATGACTTGGATATTTACTTTAAGGTAGCTTCTTTGGAAAGTGGAAATATTCTAAGAAGTCATGGATTATTGGACAAAAAGCCTAAAGATGGTAGATGTCTTTCAGATCTTTAAATGAATGGCGATGTGTAGAGGGGTATTTTAGTAATTATACGTATAGGTCAGATATATTACTAACACAGCATTGTCCTTAAGGTCAATATTTTCTTATGGTGTTATTAGAAAATATTTAAAATATAAAATATAGCTATTTATATAGTAGGTGTATTTTGGTCATTTTAGTAACCAAGACGATGTGTATTTTTAGTCATCGGAATAGCCCGTAAGTCCTAATTAATTTTAGATTGAAGAAATGGTCTCAGTTAAATAGGATTTTATTTTATTCTAAAAGTCTAATTTATTATTGGATTTGAATAAAATAAAAGGTCGAGAGAAATTAAATTAAATTTATTATCTGATTTAATTAGTTAATTAATTATTTAGGACCTAAGCCATATTGAATAATTGGAAAAATTAACCTGGGTCTAAACTAGATAAAAGGCTTGAATAATTATTTTGGTCTATTTGGCTCATTAATTATTTATTGGGTTATTCTTCTAGGCCTAAAAAATAAATAATTAATGTTTATTATTTATTTTCTCATTAAGTCTAGGAAAAATAATAAAAATATTTATGGCTCAATAGCCTGGACCAAAGAGCTTTTATCATTCACACGACAAAAGAGTTTAGGATGAGCTAAACATCTTCTGTTGATAACATCCACGTGTTTTGAAATATGATAACCCCGGTGTTTTGTTACCAAGAAAAAAAAAAAAAAAACATGTGTGTATCATCAGTGATACTACTATGGACAAAAAAAACAAGCCTTCTGTGTTCTTTTTTCCTTTCTCTCGATTCCTTCTTGTTCCTTCTTGATTCTACTAATTAATAGCAGTTAAGAGAATAGAGACTTGTTTCCTCGCCTATATTGTTTCACCAACAAGGTTTTAGGCGGTGGAATATTCTGAGAATTGAGAAGCCTCGGCATTCATGCAAACAAGACAAAGTAGACGACTGGCGGGCTTTGAACCAGAAGCTTCAACGCGAAGAGGAGACATCCTTATTGTTCAGTCAGCTTCTTTAGAGCCAAAGAAAATATCAAAGTGCAGAGGTGTAAATGAAAATTTTCTTCTGTTATGTTTTTCTTTGTGTGTTTTTGGCTTCTCGGTGTTTACAGCATGCATGCCTTATTATTTATTTTTAAGCTTCACATGATGAGTAATGGATTCCGGAAACAAGCACTAAAATATTTGGATTAGAATTAATTAATATTATAGAGAGAGTTGACACTAATTTCATACTCTAAACCGAATGAGATATTGTATAGTGAAAGGAGTTTATTGTACTGACATTTTTCTATTGAATGGTTCATGTCAAACCACTTGACATTCTGGATTTTTGAGTGGTTATGATGTATTACTAGATACCGCTCATGATCTGTGAAATATGGATTTATTAATTAGAGAATTAATAAATTTAATCTTATTAAAAGGATTATTAATTCTATTATGATAGAATTAATTCATATTAGCTATCAAATGACTAGAAAATATAATAGGTCACACACAATAGAGGAATTGGTACTCAAGATATTATTTGATAATATTAGGGGGTTAATTAGTGAGAAGAAATGATAATTATGGGTTAATTATAAATTGTTATAATTAGTTTGGTGAAATTGTAATTATTCAAAAGGCTTGTGATTGAATTATAAACTTGTTATAATTCAAGGGGCCTAATTGTAATTATATAAACTCAAGCCCATAATTTGAAAGAAGGGGGAAAAAATGAAGAGAAACGAAAGGCTTGTGATAATTTCCTAAAAGAGTTTAGGAAACCAAGAAAAGCTTGGTCATTATTCTTTTTTTAAAAAACTAAAGCCTTCCTCCTTTTGGAAATTATTTTCATTTGGAAAAATTAGTTTTCTTATTCTTCTTGCAAATTAATCCACACTGCCGCAAAAACATAAAAACTACTTGCATAGTTTTATTTTGCGCTAAGTTTGAGTATCGTTCTTCGTGTGGATACGATTACAGAAATTCCTACATTTGGAATTTTGGTGGCTCAATTGAATCCATTTTTGAAAGGGATTTGTGTTGGAAGAAAAATTTCCAAAATTGTGTTTTTTAGGTAATTAATTTTTCTTCTCTTCTCTTAATTTATTTAATTACATACGAGTGATCTTTTGCGTGGATTTTATTTTATTTTTCCACAATGTTTAAATTGGTTTGGATGATCGAAATCCAATAGTAGTATCAGAGCCATCTCGTATGTGTTTTACAAGTTTTATTATTATTTTGAAATTGTTTGAAAATAAATTCGACAATATGAAATTGTTTCATAAATATTTTAAAATTTGAAATAGTTTCAAAATTGTATTCGGGTCTATGAAAATAGTTTCATATAAAATTTTATTTTTGAAAAAAATTTGTTCTTGTGAGTTATATAAATATATATATATATATATATATATATATATATATATATATATATGTATATATATATATATATATATATATATATATATACACACACATATGCATATTAATTACTGAAATTGATTTCAGTAAATTATAGAAATTATTTCCTTTTAATTCACAAAAATCGTTTCTGCGAAAAAGAAAAAAAAAACTAAGTTTTGTTACCTTAAATTAGTTAAGGAAACTGAAACAAAAAAGGAAACAACCAAAACAAAAATTTTCAAAAGAAGAAAAAAAAATTGATTCAGCCGAAGAAACAAAATATTTAAATTGTTTCAACCGTTTCGCTGAAATTGTTTCTGCAAACCAATGTTATTTAGCTTGCATCCTTGGGAGGCTTGTGACTAATATTATATTGCAAAAGAAATTCCTTTTTCTATACAATGTGTTTGACCATAATCTTGCGCCTAATTTGATTGAAAATTGGAAATTATCTCCACGTGAAAGCCGTAAGTCTCTCATTGGATTGTGCCTAATTTTTTTTTAAAATTAAAAAATATGTTGATGAAGAGCTGTGTGAAGATTCTTTATTGGAAATTGTTTCCAATCAATGAACCATTATAAAAAAAAATTTAAAAAGTCTCAATCTTCATGCTTTGGCCCTTATTTTACTAGTTTTTCTTCAAGCACCCACTAAAAATATTTTTATTTCAATAAGACCCAAGATTTTTACCAAATATTTTGTGATTAATTAATTAAATTTATAAAATAATTATTTTAGAATTTAATATTTGATGCATATTTATTTATTGATTTATTTTTGCTTAAGGTGTATTAAGCATAATATTGGCTTGTTAGATTGGTTATGGAGTTAAACCAAATTAATTTGATTAATTTAAATTGTGTCATGCATTTTATTGCTTTGTTTTGAAAAAAAATAGGGCCTGCATGTCTTGCATATCTCTGTAATTCTCTTGTAATTTCTCTTCTCATCAATTCCTCTAGAATGTAACTCGAGGTTTCTTCATTAGGAATTTATGTAATTAGATTATATAGGTTAAATAAGATTAGAAATTAGTTTATGAATCTATAGAGATGACGGCCAAGGCGAAGCAAGAAGATGGTAATACTTTCTTCTCAAAACATGCATGAACACATATGTTTTAACCAAAATTAATTTCCGTCTTGGCTTAAGGAAATTAATTTAGAAAAGTCCATAATCAAGCCATGTAATTGAGTCTATTACAATTATGTCAAAGTGTTGATATTTTGCATGCCAAACAATGAGACTATTAATTAAATAATTAAAAGTTCTCAAACAATATTAAATCTAAAGACTTCTGTTAATATAGCAAGAAGGATAAGTTCTTTTTCGAGATTGGGTTGTTGGGCATACCCAAGCTTACTCGACATTGAGCATATTCAAATTATAGAATATGATTCTTGATTAATGGGTGGGTTGAATTTTACTAATATCTTTATCCTGGTTGAAAATACCCAAGTATAAAGAATATTAGAGACTAAGTTGCGGTAGCACTAAGTGCTTTAAGATTAAAAAATGTTAATCACCTAATGATCTAGTAATTACATTTGATGTAATTGATATTGGATACCTACCATTGAATTTAAGAGTGATTTGTTGGATATACCCAAGGTCATTCTTAAAGAATTTGGATATTGGACCACTAGGAAAGCTTTCAACGGGCTTTCTAGAGTCAATAGTGAGGGCTATTGATTTGAAGAAAATAGTGGATTAAATATGCGTTTAATTAAAGACCTAATTAAATGTATTTCATGTACATAGTCTAATGTCTCTTGTCTTTTATGTAGGTCATTTGCATCATGACAACAAATTTGAACCTACGTAGCATTTTAGAAACAAACAAGCTCATCGAATCAAACTTCTTGGATTGGTATAGAAATTGGAGAATCGTTCTCAAATTAGAAAGCTGTTTTACGTGTTAGATAGTCCAATTCCACCATCACCAGTTGATGCTGCTTTTGCTAAATAGCATGAAGTCCATAAGAAGCATAAAGCAGATAGTGACACAACATCTTGTATCATGCTGGCGTCAATGACCACTGAGCTTCAAAAATAGCATGACATATGGATGCTCATACTATTATCTTCCATCTAAGAGAGCTTTTTGATAAGCAAGTAAGAACGGAGAGATATGAGATATCTAAGCAGTTATTCCATTCTAAAATAATAGAAGGCATTTCATTAGCCACTCATGGACTTAAGAGGCTAGGGTTAATTGAAAAGTTTGGATCACTTGGGTTTACTATAGATCATGAATTAAGTATAGATTTAATTCTTCGATATTTACCAGTTAGTTTTTCACAATTAGTGATAAACTACAAGATGAATAAGATTGAGACCACAATACCCGAGTTGATCAATCTTCTTAAGACTATAGAGTCTACAATGAAAAAAGAACATAATGCAGTCTTATTAGTTGATTATTCTTCTAAAAGGAAAAATGTTTCTAAAAAGAAGAAGAAGAATCTAATTAAACCTAAAGGTGGTGTAAAGAAGAAGGAGATAGCTACCAAAGGCCCATGTCACCATTGTAGGAAAATAGGCCATTGGAGGTGCAACTGCAAAGGCTACTTGGAGACTATTAAAGAAAAGAAGTAGAATGAGAAGTTTGCAAGCACTTCTACTTCTACTCCTGGTATGTTTATGATTGAGATCAATACTACTTTTAACAATGAGATATAGGTATTGGATACCAGATGTGGATCTCATTTGTGCAATAGTTTGCAGGGACTAAAGAGTAGTAGGAAGCTGGAGAAAAGTGATGTGGAACTTTGTACAGCAAATAGAGCAACGGTTGCTGCATTCAGATTAATTCTAGAATTACAAAACTATTTTTATGTATCAGTTTTACTTAAAAACATTATCTCAATTGTTTGTTTAGACTTTTTTGGATTTCATTTAAATTTTAAGAATAAAAGTTATTCTTTTTCATTAAATGATATCCATCAAGGCATTGTAACTTTGATGAGTGGTTTATATGTTCTAGAAATGAAAAATCAAGTTCTCAATATAAATAATAAAAGGCTAAGAAAAAATAACACCTCAAACCACTCCTAACTTTACTCCATTCAAAACTTTTCAAACTTGAAAATTAAATTCTAGCTTTTCCTCCATTATACTCTCACGTAGCTAGATGAATAAACCAGAATTTTCTCCTCTCTTGTACAGCCATTTTCGGCCAGCTATAAGGTTGAAACACTCCTCTATTTCATAATCAAAACATAGCTAGATTAGGCACCCACCATTGAAGGACTAGAAACCTCCAAGAAGAAAACACCATTACCAAATCTTCCACCTCAAACATCTCTACATTTTTCTCATTTTAAAATTCAAAATAGTTTAAATCTATCTCTCCCCCTAGGATAATCGAAACTCCTCCCCTAGCAAGGCCATTCGGCCATCACACACCAAGCACACACCAAATATTTTCTCTCAATTTTCTCTTGTGTTCTCAAAAATACCAAGAACACCAATAACACCAAGAATACACACTAAACTTCTTCAACCTTCAATCACCTCTATTCATCCCAAATCACTCCAAAAACTCTTAAATCAACAAGGATTCAACGTATACTCATCTATAGCACACTCCATAACACAAAAACATCCAAAGTTGATCTTCTATTCGGATCAAACGTACTTTTTGTTCAAGAACAAGAAGAACATCAAGAAGGTAAATTCAATCACCTTGATCCTTCTTCACTTCTTCATCACCATTTCATCATCATCTTAATCACACACACTCTCTCTTTCTCTCTCTCTTGGTCAAACCATTGGTGGCCATTCTTGAACAAACTTCAATCAAGAAAGGACTCCTCAAGAACTCAAGGACCTTTATTGGACAAGACGACAATTTCAACTCCAACGATCATCAAATAAGTATTTCCTTCATGACCTTCTTCTTAAACTCAAAGCTTTTAGATGGTGGAATTAATAAGTTGTTCAAATAATGTTGGGTTGGAGATATGTATGTGGGTGAAGGGAATAAATTTAAGACAAGAAAATTGAAATGAATATTGAGACTTATGAATTATGGATTATGCTTTAGGACCATTGTGTGCTCATTAGTACATTATGATTAAAGGCTTTATGTCACCAATAAGGTTGTTGTGATGAATGATGGACATTATACCACCATTGTTTGATTATGCTTCCATGATGTTATTTTAGTCAATAAATCCCTTGACAATATTATTGCTAGTAGAGTATTACCTTTGTTGTGATAAATATTATTACAAGTCTATTTTTGAGTAAATCAACATGTTATTTATTAGATATACATGTGTATGAATGTATATAAATTTTAATACTAGTAAATTCACTATGGTCATTAAAATCGTTATTAGAGCCACTTTTACTACTAATATTATTATCATTACTGCTATTATTATTATCATCATTATTATTAATACTATTAGTATTATTAATTAATTTAATTTATTAATTTCGGTAAATCTCAATATTTCCAGAAATAATAATTACCTAAAATATTAGTATTTTATTAGATACGTAAATAGTAATATTATTTTCGAAATGGATTAATATCAAATATCTTTTAAATTCATATTATTTAGTATTCTTACTAAAACTTTTATCTAAACTTATGTATTATTTAATAAATAATTATGATTATTAATTAGTATGAATATAATTTATTATTTATTATTAACGTTGTTTATTATTAATATCATTTGTTATTTATTATTAGTGTTATTTATTACTAAATTTATTATTATTATTATTATTATTATTATTATTTGTTAATAAATAAATTTGTTATAATTTGTTATTTATTATTTATAACAACTTATAACAACTATTTTATTTTGACTTGTCAAATTAATCTTATTCTATAAAAATACTTTATCAATTAATATTAAAACTTAAGGTATTGTTGCCACAACTAAATGTTGTTGTAACTAGTTGAGCTTAAATATGTTAGGTTGAGAGTTCTTTATTTAAGCAAGTGATGTTTGGATGTTGAGACTTATACCCTATATTTACCCCAGGCAGGGCTAGATTGCCTTGAACCAACTACTTGGAAGGCTATTGTATCAAGAAAAGTAAGAGATCAGGTAAGTCCTTACATAAAGCTGTTTGAAGATCAAAATCACTTCGGCAAGTCAAAACTTGATGTATACGTGAAAATGTACTTTGGATGCAATTATGGACAATTTTCCTTTTCTTTTCCATTCAATCAAACAATTTCAAATTGAACAAGCAATTTTATACAAAATGCTAAACTTCTCCTAAAAACCAACTTTGACAAGAATTTTGTAAACCATAATTGTACTTTCAAAGAAAACATATTGAATGAATCTTCTATTTCCAAAAGGGACAAATACAATATTGAATACTCAATAAGGGTAGACTACTAGAACTAGTCTTTGAAGGGTTGGATAAGTCTCTCAGTAGGAGGTCACCTCTGGGAGGTAAGCTCTGCCTGGACAAGATGACAATTCTTGTTGGTTAGGCCGGACCGAGCTTGCAATCACAGTACAGATGGACTGTTTATTTTCGGAGTGGACAATCGGTGAGTTTAAGTATAGAGATGGAGGAGTATCTTACCCGGTGGGCCATACACCCACCTTATATCAGAATGCACAAAGTGTGGCATTCTAATCATTCTTTTGTTATGATGCACAAAGTGTAGCATTCTGACCGTTCTCTTGTTATGGTGTACAAAGTGTGGTGCCATGTCCGTTCATGATGCATGGCTTCATTGTCAATTGTATTTGAGTAGTTATTTCTTTACAAGTTGAGCACTTTTACTTTCCAAATGCTGATAAAAACACTACTCAATGTTTATTAATAAATTTCTGGACTTACAGACTTTTTATTATGACTTGTTCAAAATTTGCATACATGAATTTCTTTTCCTGAAATACCATGAGCACGCACAGGGCTTACTTAGAAATGTTCTCACACCTTTTTATATCATGTCTTCATGTCGATCCTACTTTGAAGGTTGATTTACTTAAAGTTGCCATGAGCTTGGAAGACTTATTTTGATGTATCTATTATTGGAGATTTTATTTACCTTCTATTTGTTCCAATACTTGTATAAGTATTATTTTGGGATTGTAATAAGTTTGTTATTAAGTTATATCTTTCTATGTTTTCTATTACCTAGTTATAAAGACTCCTTATCCTAAGAAATGAGCGACATCCCTGCCCCTTTTAGGGTATATAGGTAGTGGGGTGTTACATATGGATTTCTCGTTACAGACCACAATGACGTATTGCTCATAATAAAAGATGAGTCTACCACTTACAAAGAAGTTTTAAATAGTTTAGAATCTGACAAATGGCTTGAAACCATAAAGTCATAAATGAATTCCATGTATGACAACCAAGTTTGGACTTCGGTTGATCCACCTGAAGGGATAAACCCCATAAGATGCAAATGGGTTTTCAAGAAAAAAAATTGACATGGATAGTAAAGTGATTACCTATAAAGAGCGATTGGTTGTAAAAAGTTACCATAAAAAATAACGCATTAACTATGACGAAACTTTTTCACCAGTAGCAATACTGAAATCCATTAGGATACTCTTAGCACTTGCCGCTTATTATGATTATGAGATTTGGCAAATGGATGTGAAAATAGCTTTCCTTAATGAAAATCTGACTAGGGAAGTGTACATGATACAACCTGAGGGTTTCACATGCAAGGATCACACTAAAGTGTGCAAGCTGCAAAGGTCTATTTATGGATTAAAGTAAATTTCTAGGAGTTGGAACATTCATTTTAATAAAACAATTAAAGAATTCAATTTCAAACAAAACATGGACGAGCCTTGCATATACAAGAAGGTTAGTGGAAGTTCAATTGTTTTCCTTTTACTATATGTAGATGACATATTATTAATAGGATATGATATCTCTATTCTACAATCAATCAGGATTTGATTATCCAAGAAATTCTCCATGAAAGACCTTAGAGATATAACCTACATTCTACGAATCTATAGAAATAGATCAAAAAAGTTGCTCAGTCTTTCACAGTCCACAAAATAAATAAAGTGCTAAAAAAGTTTAGCATGGATCAATCTAAGAAGGGAGTCTTACCCATGTCCCTTAGGGTAAGCCTTTCAAAATCTGTATGTCCTAAGACATAAGATGAAAGAGATCACATGAATAAGATAACATATGCTTCGACAATTAGTTATATCATATATGCTATGATATGTACTAGGCTCGATGTATCTTGTGCTCTTAGTTTGATGAGTATATACCATTCAGACCTTGTAGAGGGTCATTGGATGGCTGTTGATAGGAGAAAAATTCATCCATATTTTTCTAGTTATTTGATGGTATTTTATGATACAATTGTTATAATAACTAGGCATATTTCTTCACATTTGATATTTTACCCTTGAAAAAGTGTTTTGAAATTTTATTGCAGAAACCAATGAAAAAATGACAAAACCATTGCCGTCAGTGCACGACTGGTGCTGGCCGTGACCCATGGAGCCGGTGCCGGTCTCGATCTTGAAAATTGGCAAATTTTGGATAGAAAAATAGAGCACTACTGACATCGTCCGTGACCCTCCAAGTCGGTGCCAGCTGCACTCTATTGAACATTAGCGAGCTTTCCAATTTTTGCACATATTTGGTAATTTCTAAAAGTTTTGATATTTTTCAATCTCTACTCGGTCCAAAACTCTTTTGGGACGAATTTTAGCATCTTAAAAGCCTGTTTAAACAAGAAAAACACAAAACACAAGTATGAATTGAAGGATCATATTAGTAAATCACTCATTGAACGAAAACTCTTCACATCAAGGAGCATTGTTCAAAAGAGTCTTCAAGTGAGAAGAAGGAGACTTTTCTATGAGTTCTTTCTTTAACCTTTGTTTTCTTTTTCTAGAATAATAATGTATTCAATATTTCCATTCTAAGTTGATAATATTTTGGGATTCATGGTTTTTGTATTAATTTAGCTATTTAATCAATTTTCTATCATTCTTGGTGTTTGATTACTTGTGATTATAGAAGAATTGATGATGTTAGATTTATTTCTAATTAACTTAGGAAATGACGTTAGAAGTTGATTTGATTTTATTAATTTCATACTTGTTATTACTTAATGAACTTGGAAAACGAAGTTAAGATAAAGAACCTAAGTAATGAAAGATTATTTAATTTCGCCTAGAGTATAGGGTTGTTGACTAATTTCATATATATTAAGAGGAATTGAGTTTAATGCTTCTTGTTGGTTATGTTGGTTTGATTGGGAAATCTATTAATTTAATTAAGAGATAGTGATTCCATAGATTGGGAAAGAAGTAGAGTCTATTTAAGTGAATTCATGACTTGGGAAATGATTGAATTTTACTTTATATTCCTTCAAGATGTTAAGATGATGAGTAATTGAGATAATTGCTAGATGATTCATTATTATTTATTCTAGGATAATTGTCTAAATTGGATATTCATACATCCTTGAGTTGTATATATTTCTTTATTTTCCTCTTCATTATTTTCTCACTTTATTTAGTCGGTTAAACAATAAATAGAAAGTGATTAGTGTATACTTGTTCCTTTGAGGATCGATACTCGTTAATTCCCTATACTATGCTTGCGATGAGTATACTTGCTTGTATGTGTATTTTTGGATCAATGTTTTAATTAAAAATTAACTAATGGATGGATTTAAATTTGATAATTTTTATACACCTAAAATTTACGCATCAAGTTTATGGCACCGTTGCTAGGGAGCAATATCATAAAAGCTTGAATTTTGTTAATTTAACCATATTTATATGTTTGTATGTCTATATATAAATATGTGAATATGTATATATGTTCTTTGTATGAATAGGTGCCATCATTTTCTTTCATCTATACTCGTAATTTGATATCCCTACATGTTGCAATTTTTCTAACTTAAATTGTAAATATGTACTAGCTGTCTAACTTGTAAATTCTATAATCTCACTATTTTCTATTTTCTGTAAAGCTTACCTTTAGTTTATGTCCCGATGATTTAAAGCCAACATCATAGATCATGATCATGAGAATGAGAGAACCCTCACAAAGGTCAGAAAGATTGTAAGCGAACGGATAAGGAAAGACATTGAGGTTAATGGTGGTAATAGGAGAACTATGGACGATTTAGTGACACCCGTAATCTCAGGTACGGGCTCAAGTATTACAGACTTAGGATAGAGGCTAACAATTTCGAAATAAAACCCAACAACATGGTACGATTTGATGGGCTATCTGAGGAAGATCCTAATGTCCACCTTGAGAATTTTTTAGAAATCTATTACACGTTTAAAATGAATGGTGTTTCTGAGGATGCCATCAAACTAAGGCTTTTCCTTTTTTCCTTGAGAGATAGAGCGAAATCGTGGTTAAAATATTTTCCAACCGGATCCATCACTACTTGGAATGTTTAGTTGAAAAATTTTTGGCAAAATATTTTTACCCAGCTAGAACATCCAAACTTCGAACTAATATTTTTGCCTTCCAACAATTAGAGTCTGAAAACCTTTATAAGTGTTGGGTGAGGTTTAAGGAAATGCTTAGAAAATGTCCTCATCATGGGTTTGAGTTGGGTATGCAAACGCAAATTTTTCACAGTGGTTTGAGCTTTACTACTAGGCAATTAGTTGATGCATCTGCAAGATGCTCCATTAATTCTAAGACCCCGAAAGAGGTATTTGATTTGATTGAAAATTTCACGACAAACAACTATGCTTGGGGTAGTTCAAGGTCAAGAGCTCATGTCCATGGAGTACATAAGGTGGATGCAATGGCGGCTTTGGAGGGCAAAGTAGAGGCACTAATGCAAAAGATGGATCAATTAGTAATGTCTGCTTCCCAAGGGAAGGTAATAAATGTGAGTTGTGATTTTTGTGAGAAAGGGCATACAAACCATGAGTGCGAAAATATGAGGTCATCACAAGAGTCGCTAGAACAAGCTACGTTTGTGGGTAATGGACAACAAAGTAATAATTCCTATAGCACAACTTATAATCTTGGTTGGAGGAATCATCCTAACTTTGCATGGAACTACCAAAACCAATCTAGGCAGGCTTCTTCATATCTTCAAAACCAAAGGACTCAACCCTCTTTGTCTTACAATACACTACCACCTAAGCCATCATTGGAAGAATTGGTGAATCAATTGGTTAGTAGTACAGAAACTCGATTTCAAGGAGTAGATATAACCACAAGAAACTTGGAGGCATCTATGTGCAACCTCAAGAATTAAATTGGTCAATTGGCCAAATTCTTTGGAGATCGTCAAGTGGGATCCCTTCCATGCAATACTGAAACCAATCCACGTGATCTTAACTGTGGAAAGAAATAATTCTGATTGATTTATTATATTTTTTTCCTTTGGGACATTTATTTAATTCTTGTGTGCTTTCATTTATGTTCATGTATTTTGTTTTTTTTAATGCTATTTTCTTCATAATTTCGTAGTCTTCATTTTTCAATTTTTCATATTTAAAAAAAATTTGGCCAAAGCAGGGCCGGCACAGTCGCACAGAGTCGGCATAGGTTCCTGTCAAGAACATTCTTCAAGTGGCCAATTTGGCCACTTTGTTTTCAAACTCCACTAACTTCCCTTGATTTTTCTCTCAAACCCTCACCGTTTCTACCCCCCCCCCCAAACACCATCAGTTCCATTTTTACCTTCAAAATCATCACTTCAACGCCAAATCCTTTTATTTTTGTTGAATCTATGGATCAAAATTCTAAAAATCTCAATTTTTTCTTCAAAAATTCACTTTCAAATCTCTCATTTCAAGAAAGATTTTCATGTAAAAGATTGCATCTTTTGCTTGCCTATGCATTGTAGAACACAAAGATGTGATTTTTCTTGCATTTCTACCATTCAATCCTTGTAATTGGAAACTTACTATTTTTGGGCATATTTTTGGCCAAAAATTGCATGTATGGGAATTGATGGTTAAATTGGCTTATCCTTATAGCATTATTATGAATACAATAGCATGAGAGTATGATTTTTGGATTATTTTTACAACATGTCCATAGTATGGTCATAAACGGTATATTCTCATATATGACAATTGTTTTGTTGATGCAATCATGTAATATGTTGAGCCATTACTTTTACCTTGGAATATAGATATGTTTTGCATGCTATAATCAGGTTGTGATTAGGAACCATTATATGGTTTACTTTGTGGCATTCGATTTCTTGCAGGTTTTGAAATGAGGTTGGATTTAATTGACATTATGGATTGATTAAACATTGTGGAGTTTAGGATTGTGTGTGAAGTTATGTTGTGGTAAGTTGATTCTCTTGAGGGCGATTGTGACAGTGTTGTGATAACTTAGTCATTGTCTTGATTGGCCATCCTTGTATCTGTTTATAATGCCTACAGAGAGGGGTCAATTGTCTAAATGGACTGGAGCTTCATCTTTCTCTACTCCTACTTCCATAGACCCATTATTTCTGCACCCTACTGATTTCATTTATGCATCCTACCAAGAGTGGTACACTAAAAGGGTTGCTAATAAGATTATAGTAGAACACACTTTCGCACCCTCACTCGACTGTGCCCTCAAGTTAGGCATCATGTTTAGATGCTTGGGGTGAGGACCAATTATTCAACTCAAAGGACCCTATTGCTCGGTTTTGATAAAAGAGTTTTATGCTAAAATAGTCCAAAAACACACTAACCATCTTGAGACCATTAAGACTAGAGTAAATGGCACCCCTATCTTTCTAGATAGAAAGAGACTAGCTACCATCCTCCATGTAAATGATGAAGGTCCTTGGTTAGCGGTAGATCACAACAACCAAAAGATATTGTCTGATCATAAGTGAAAAGCAAGTGATACTAGAGCTGCCTTAAGACTATATATGAGAGGTCCCGTAGGGCAAGTAAGTTTTTACTCTAACAATGACCTTGAAGCCAACCTACGTACCCTAGTTTATATCTTTGCTTACAATGTTCTTCCAAAAGCTAGTGGGTTCAATAAGTCCCGTGTCATTGACTAATATATTCTTCATAGGATGGTGCACACTTTACCCATCCCGGTTACCCCTTTAATTATTCAATCCATACGGGATGTGCTCTACTCTTGCCTTTCCACAAAAGCTTTTGTCTTCCCCCTTGTGATAATGAAAATTATTGAAGCCTTTAATATTAGCTTGGAGGGGGAACTTACTGAAATAACAACAGAGCATGATATGGTTACTGAGCAAACACTTACTAGCTGTGGTTCTCAGTATAGTACGGAGGTAAGGCATTGGTTATGACCTTTTGATGTGTAGCGTCTGGGACAAGTCAAAATTCCACCTGAAGAAGAAGAGCATCCCGCACCACCACCTCGAGCTCGTGCTAGTAGTTCCTAAACCTAATCTAGGGGTGATTTTGAGGTAGAGGTGTGCGGTCAATTAGAACATTTGAGAGTTAGCATGGAAACCCAAACGGATATATTGTTGTAGCTGCGGAATCTATGAATGCCCTTACTAGAAGGCAAGAGGCTCAAGAATAACAATAAGCACAATGGATGCAAAGATTTCCTGGCACTTAAGGAGGCAATAGTAGCCATGGGGCCAATGCTAAGGATGATCATGATGATGAGGATTGAGTATTATCCTACTACTATGTATTTCTTTTCTTTACCTTTCTTTTCTCTTTATATTTTCATGACTTTTTTTTTAGGATTTCTTTTTAGTTGCTTTGTTTCTTTTCTTTCATTTTCTTTTGATTTACTTTCTTTTCTTTTTCATATTTATGCTTCTATTTTTTGTTCTTTTATTTTTTATTTAGGTACAATTTCCCTTATGCCTCCTTGTGATGAATTCAAATATGTTGAAGTTTAACTGCAATGGGAGTATTTTCTTTTCCCTATTATTCCTCTTTAATTATTTTTTGTCCCTTGGCTTTGCTTGCATTGTTATATTTTTTGCCATTGAGGATCATATCCACTTTAAATGTGGAGGAGAGTTTGGTATCGAAAATATTTTCCATATCTATCCATATCAATATTTTCTAACACCTTTTCTAAGGATTTTCTCAAATTTTTTGTGGTTTCACGACAAAAAAATGGGGCAAATGCGACGGTCAAAAAACCGTCACAATAGGTTACTTTATATGACGATTTTGAAACCGTCGCAATAAATAGACCTAATACGATAGTCTAATACCACCAAATACGACGGTTTATACAAACCATCACAATAGAATAGGTCAAATACGATGGTTTAATTAACCGTCGCAATAGAGTAGGTCAAATACGACGGTTTATTATAACCGTCACAATAGAGTAGACCAAATACAACGATTTATTGTAATTGTTGCAATAGTGTAGGTCAAATATGACGGTTTATTGTAACCATCACAATAGATAGACCAAATATGATGGTTTATTGTAACCGTCACAATAGAGTAGATCAAATGCGACGCTTTATTGTAATCATCGTTTTTAGTCTAGTTATAACAAAGCCTCTCAAAATTATTTTAAATTTTATTTGATTATTTTCAAATTTAGTCACAATACTATTGGTAATGATTACAATAAGTTTAACGGTTAGATCGTTAATTTGATATCTTTATATTTGTAAATACTAAGATATCTTTCTATTTTATAGATATTACTGTACAAATGTGATAAAATAAAACAAATGACCTTCAAATTTGGTCACTAAACTAAGATTGACCTTCAAACGAATGATCTTTATATTTGTAAATACTAAGATATCTTTCTATTTTATAAATATAATATGCATATATACATGTATATTTGTGTGTGTGTGTGTGTGTGTGTGTGTGTGTGTGTATGTATGTATGTATATTTGTATATACATGTATATATGTGTGTGTATATATATACATGTATATATGTATATACATATATATATATATATACATATATATACATGTATATATGCATATTACATATATAAATAAAATTTTAAAAAATATAAATAAATTAATTATTAATTTAATTAATTAATTAAAATAAAATAAAAATAATAATATGGGATGAAACCCGTATTGTTTCGCGTAAATGATAATAGAAAGTATAGACGTTTTCTATTTGTACGCGAATAGATTCTCTCTCAAGAATTGATTCAAATGAATAGAAAATGAATTGAAGTGGAAGCTTTTGTTTTTGCACTTATGGGTTCGTTATTTACAAAGAAACAGAAACCCAAAATCACAGAGAAAGCTTCGGTAAAGCTTTCACCAAAAACTTATTAAAACCCATTCTTCAAACTTTCACTCGCTGTGCTACGGGTACCATTTCAAAAGATTAAAGGCTTCGCGTAAATGAGACACAATCGACATTTGCAAGGACGTGATCCAATAGCCTCAAGTATCTTTGTACAGATATCTACACCAGTGCAAAGAGGGTCATTCAATCATAAAGATAAAATTTTCATTTTCTTAGTATGCTTTCGTTTTGATGATTTTTACCATTTTAAACATTCATCTCATACATGAAATAACAAGAATGCTTGAAAGATTTCAACAACAAATATTAGATGATTTATATTATTAGTTATTCAGGGAGAAAAGGAAGTAAAAAACAGCTTTCAGATAGGAGGAAAAAGACATCAAATTAAACGTACAAGCCAAATCAAGCAAGCTAGAGACCACATAATATATATTTGATGTAATATTATATATAATATAATATAATATAATAGATATATTTTTATATAATATTTTAAATTAAATAGTTAAACGGGTACAGAACTTGAATACTTATATCCAGAGTAAATTAAATAAATTAAACGGATAACGGAACAGATTAAATAATAAAAAAAATTAAACTAGACCCATGTAAATAGGTAAGCGGGTTGGCCAGGTCTGGGTAGACCTGACCCATTTACAGGTCTACATGTTATCTTATGTTTTTTAACTATGAAAGTCAACTTGATAATTAACTATGTATTAGAAGTCGTGTATTTCATTTTCAACTATTTGTATTATTTCAACAATTGGCATCAGAGCCAAGTGCTCAAATTACTTCATCATGAATACATCCATGATTAATCAAATCATGACCGAGTAAGTCTCTATAGTTTCTTTCTCCAAATCTTGCATGATATAGTTTAATCCACTTTCTCTTGTTCTTAAGCATTATATCTTCCTGTATGTTTCTTTGATAATATCCTTAAACTATGATGGTTGGTTAGTCACCTGTGAGAGCAGCTAGTACGTTGGTCAGCCCAGAACCGTTGGATTAGGCTAGAATACGCAGGAGAGCGCGATATGCCCGGACTCGGGGGTGGTCCCGTAGCTGCCAACCATAAGCATAGTAATGGCTCAGATGTGTCCAGGGTTTAGGTGTGTCCTAGGGAGAAATAAAGAAACATAGATCAAGGTATAATTCTAAGGAACAATAGAATTCGTATTAACTACAACTGCAAAGATGGAGAGAGAGAAAGTAATCTTCCTACTCACCCATGTCATCCAATCTCTCATATATCGACATAGAATCAGTTAACGATTTAGAAATCAGCACTCAACTAGATAAAGTTGAATCTAGGTTAATGAACTGGAATTTACCAATAGAAAATTTTGATAAAATTTATAAAAAAGGAATGTTTGATTTAGTTCAAATTTATACAATCAAAACAACTGAAAAAATAGTTTCTATAAATCAACCTTATGGTACTATCCAGCTTCTAAATCTAGTTACCTTAGAACAGCATAAAGGGAATAAATACCGATATCTTCATATTGGATTAGTTCAAGTAGCTATCAAACCTCTCTATCGATTAGGAATCGATGCCCCAATCTGCCTTCTACTACGTGATAGTAGACATCTAGATTTTCAAAACAGTTTGCTAGCAGTCCTTGAATCTAACACAGCTAATGGTCCCGTTTATTTCAACCATTACCCAAATTTCACCTATAGATCTAACAGATCCACACATTCTCAAAACCTTAACTTTAAACATTCAGACAAAGAACTTAGACTTCGAACTAGGATCAATACCTCTTGGTTTAATATATCGTGTTTACTATAAAGTAATGAAAATCACGATTAATCCTAAAGCCAAACAGCATATTGGAAACCCTAAAGAAACTTGTTTTTTAGAAACAAAATTTGAAAGATCTAACACCTTTGTCCCTCGAATGATTAAGTGGGATAATGTTCTAAAAAACCCTATATGGAATTTTGATCACATTATTAATCCTAAAAAGCATTATGAATCTAAAACATTAGGAAAAATAACAGAAACTTCAACAGGTCATATAGAGTTAGAATTCAGAAGAAAATCTTTTTCGATTCCTTCTTCATCCTTCTCTTTACACAGATCATTTAGCAGTAGATTATTTGGTAATATAGAATTTTCTGGAGAAAATCCCAAAGTAAATAATGTTGACTTTTGTAGAGAAATCCCTAAAGTAAACTATGAAGAGAACATTAGTGTTAAATCAGGAAGCCCTACTCAATCAGAAATGAATATGCCTTCAACTCTAATGGTTTTAACTTCTGAAAATGACTTTGTTTTAAACAAAGACTATCTTCGTAAGTTATGGAAAAGACCATGTAACGAGTTAAATCGTAAATGGTATTTTGCTATAGTCTCTGAATCAGAAAGAGCTAGACTCTTACAAAAGTATTATTCAGATCAAATAAGAATGAAACAGCAT
This sequence comes from Voacanga thouarsii, assembly GCA_026120185.1. Lineage (NCBI taxonomy): Eukaryota > Viridiplantae > Streptophyta > Magnoliopsida > Gentianales > Apocynaceae > Voacanga > Voacanga thouarsii. The sequence goes on along the minus strand of JANUWF010001659.1, from coordinate 1,886,398 downwards.
TTAGACTTTTTTTTATTGGTATGAATTAGTTAAATATTAGAAAAGGAATGTATTAAATGTTATTACCAAAAAATGGTATACATCCAAAAATGAAGTTAAAGAGTCAGTCTTTCCTCCATCAGAAGAAATCAAAATCCCAATAGAGAATCAGGTTATAACAGCTTCTCCATTTAAATTAGAAAACTTAGATAAACATGGTGATGTAACTAATAAAGATTTAAATAAAATAATTCAACAGAATAATTATACTAATTAGATGCACTCACTATCCAGTGATTTATCCTGGGTTACAATTGGTATCAGAGCCAAGTGCTCAAATTACTTCATCATGAATACATCCATGATTAATCAAATCATGACCGAGCAAGTCTTTATACTTTCTTTCTCTAAGTCTTGCATGATGTAGTTTAATCCGCTTTCTCTTATTCTTAAGCATTATATCTTCCTGTATGTTTCTTTGATAATATCCTTTAACTATGATGGTTGGTTAGTCACCTGTGAGAGCAGCTAGTACGTTGGTCAGTCCAGAACCGTTGGATTAGGCTAGAATGCGCAGGAGAGAGCGATATGCCCGGACCCGGGGGTGGTCCCGTAGCTGCCAACCATAAGCATAGTAATGGCTCGGATGTGTCTAGGGTTTAGGTGTGTCCTAGGGAGAAATAAAGAAACATAGATCAAGGTATAATTTTAAGGAACAATAGAATTCGTATTAACTACTACTGCATAGACGGAGAGAGAGAAACTAATCTTCCTAGTCACCCATGTCATCCAATCTCTCAGATATCGACATAGAATCAGTTAACGATTTAGAAATCAGCACTCACTACCAGCCCATTTTTTTTGATTGTCTAAACACCTTCATGTTTACCCTAACTCAGCATTTTGTAGGAAATCCTCAACAGCGAGCAGATAGAAGTTCAAAAATCCTAACTAACTTAACTTGCCCTGAATTACATGACTTCAGATGGTATAAAGATATGTTTTTACAAAAAGTCATGCTTAGAACAGATTGTCATCATGCGTTCTGGAAAGAACGATTTATCTCAAGATTACCTCCCTTATTTGCAGAAAAGGTTAGACAAAAGTTAAAATTAGGTTTTGGAAATGAAATCCCCTATGACTATCTAGCATATGGTCAATTAATCAGTTATGTGAATCAAGCAGGTGCAGATCTCTGCACAGATCTAAAACTCAAAAATCATATGGAATCCTATCATAAGAAATCCAAAAAAGAATTAGGAAACTTTTGTGAAATATTCGGATTTTCACCAATAACTCCACCATCTAAAAAACTAAAGAAAAGAATATTTAAAAAGGAAAAGAAAGAAAGAATTTCTAAACCATTTAAAAGAAAAGATAAATCTTTTAATAACACCATTAAGTGTTACTTTTGTGGAAAAAGATGACATAAAGCAGACGAATGTAAAATAAAAGCTAAAAAGAAGAAAAGAGTAAATCATCTTTCTTTATCAAAAGATATTTTAGAACAGATTAATCAAATTCTTGATCAAAACGATTCTTCAACAGATAATAGTGATAGCGAAATTGACGAAATATTTGAAATCCAAGAAAATTCCTCTGAATCAGATTCAAGTGAACAGTCTTCTTACGATTGCACCGGTTTATGTACTTGTGCAATAGGAGAACTCTGTATGATCAATAATTCATCGAATCAAGTTAATGTAATTACTAGAGCAAATAAAGAGTTTTTCATCGAAATATTAGATCACATTCAAGATAAAACAGTTAAAAGAGAATATCTATTAAAGGTTAAAGATTTAGTTCTTAATCCAAAAGTTCAAGTAGAATCTTATAATCTAAAAGAAGTATTTGAAAAATTTTAAGGTAAACAAAAAGAACCTACTAACTCTTTACAAGATCTACAATTAGAAATCAAAGAACTTAAACAAGAAGTTAAATGGTTAAAAGAATAGAATGATCAAAATAGGAGAACTCTGTATGATCAATAATTCATCTAATCAAGTTAATGTAATTACTAGAGCAAATAAAGAACTTTTCTTCGAACTATTAGATCACATTCAGGATGAAACAGTTAAAAGAGAATATCTGTTAAAGGTTTAAGATTTAGTTCTTAATCCAAAAGTTCAAGTAGAACCTTAAAATCTAAAAGAAGTATCTGAAAAATTTAAAGGTAAACAAAAAGAACCTACTAACTCTTTACAAGATCTACAATTAGAAATCAAAGAACTTAAACAAGAAGTTAAATGGTTAAAAGAACAGAATGATCAAAGAATAACAGACATTAATTAGATAAATACAGAATTAGTTCAACAAAAATTAGATAAACCTATAATAGATCCCACTCCTTTATCAGATGAAGAAATAGAACAAAATGAAAACAATTCAGATTATATTTCAGCTATTTCCCAGATAACTTTTCAAAAGTGGTATATTCCAATTCTTCTCAAAATAGGAGATTTCTCAATTCAGTTAGTAGCCCTTCTGGACTCCGGAGCAGATCAGAATTGTATCTGTGAAGGATTAATCCCTACCAAATATTTAGAAAAAACAAGTTCTAAATTATATTCTGCAGCTGGTGAACAGCTGAAAATCAGATATTAATTGTCCAATGCTCATATTTGCAATAAACGGTTTTGTTTCACAAATTCCTTCTTAATCATTAAAGATTTAAGCCAAGAATTGATTTTAGGAACCTCATTTCTTACTCAGATCTATCCCTTCAACGTAGATCAGAATGGTGTTCACACCGAAATAGGATCCATACCAGTCACTTTCTCCTTTTTGCGAAGTCCTTTAACAAAAGATATCAACCTTCTGAAAAGAAAGATTCATTGTCGTGAACAACAAATAGCCTTTATCAAAAAAGATATCAAATACACTAGAATCCAAAGCCAGCTACAGCTAAACGACATTAAGAATAAGATAGAATCTATCCGAAAAGATTTCCAACAGTAAATTTTCTCAGAGGTCCCCACTGCCTTTTGGGAAAGAAAAAAGCATATAGTCAGTCTCCCGTACATTGATAATTTCGATGAATCAATGATACCTACCAAAGCCAGACCAATTCAGATGAATCAGGAATTAGTTGAATATGGTAAATAGGAAATCTTTAGCTTATTGCAAAAAGCCTTAATCAGAGAATCTAAATCACCTTCGTCTTGTGCTGCATTTTATGTCAATAATAATGCAGAAAAGGAAAGAGGCGTTCCCCGATTAGTTATTAATTACAAGCCTTTAAATAAAGCCCTAAAATGGATTAGATATCCAATTCCCAACAAACAAGATTTGTTGAAAAGAAGTTATAAAGCAGTCCTTTATAGTAAATTTGATATGAAATCAGGATTCTGGCAAATCAAGATTAAAGAAGAAGATAGATATAAAACAGCATTCAATGTCCCTTTCGGACAATATGAATGGAATGTAATGCCTTTTGGATTAAAGAATGCACCCAGTGAATTTCAAAAGGTTATGAATGACATCTTTAACCCATATACAACATTTACAATAGTTTATATTGTTGATGTTTTAATCTTCAGTGAATCATTTGAATAGCATCTTAAACATTTACGTCTTTTTTTGTGAAATAATCACGAAAAATGGGTTGGTAGTGAGTGCGTCTAAACTCCGCCTTTGCCAAACCAAAATCCGTTTCTTAGGCCATGACCTAACCTAAGGTATCTATAAACCCTTTTGCAGACAAATTTCCCGATGAAATCAAGGATAAAACTCTGCTCCAAAGATTTTTAGGTTGCTTAAACTATATATCAGATTTTATCTCTAATCTTAGAATCATCTGTGAACCTTTATACAAACGTCTTAGAAAAGACCCAATCCCCTGGAGTGATGAGCAAACTCAAACAGTTAAGAAAATTAAACAGATTGTCAAAAGACTTCCTTGTTTAGGTATTCCAGATCCAACAGCTTTCATGATAGTTGAAACAGATGCCTCAGACTTAGGTTATGGAGGTATCTTAAAACAGAAAAAACCTAATTCTTCTTCCGAACAGTTAGTTAGATATCATTCAGGAATTTGGCTTTCATGTCAAAAAAATTACAGCACCATTAAAAAGGAAATACTTGCAATAGTTTTATGTATTTCTAAATTTCAAGATGATTTAATCAATCAAAAGTTTTTACTTCGAATAGACTGTAAAGTAGCAAAAGATGTTTTGCAAAAAGATGTTAAAAACTTAGTTGCTAAGTAGATTTTTGCCAGATGGCAAGCACTACTTTCAAATTTTGATTTTTACATTGAATTCATCAAAGGAGAGAACAATTCTCTACCAGATTTCTTAACCAGGGAGTTCTTGCAAGGACGAATATAGCTTTTTAACACAGTATTCAACACTGTGATGAGTACCGACTCACATCTGGAGCTCATTCATTCATCTATAAATAGCTATCTACACCAGCTCAAAGCAAGCCTGGATCAAACTTCGAAGTTCAGACCACCACAAGGTAATAGATTCACAGTTCTATGTTCTTTCCCTTTTTTACCATCCAGTACAGTGAGCAAGTCTCTGCTCACGATGAATCTCCTCGTACCAGCTTCTTCAAAAAAACACAGAAACACAAAAAACAGACTTATCTTTCTACACCATTCCTTCTCCGACTTCTTTCAAAGAAGTAGTTGTTCCAAAGACTCCAACTAAACCAGAAAAACCTACCCTTTCTTCTTCAAAAGAGAAATTTGAATTCCTTCCCAAAATAGTTATCCCAGTATTAGCTCTTCCAAGAGAGTTAACAACCCTTCCTCAAAGAGAGTTAGTTAGTAAACTTCACCCAGAAGCCTACAGATGGTTGGTTAGTCACCTGTGAGAGCAGCTAGTACGTTGGTCATCCCAGAACCGTTGGATTAGGCTAGAATGCGCTGGAGAAGTTTACTGACTAACTCTCTTTCAGGAAGGGTTGTTAACTCTCTTGGAAGAGCTAATATTGGATAACTGTTTTGGGAAGGAATTCAAATTTCTCTTTTGAAGAAGAAAGGGTTGGTTTTTCTGGTTTAATTGGAGTCTTTGGAACGACTGCTTCTTTGAAAGAAGTCGGAGAAGGAATGGTGTAGAAAGATAAGTCCATTTTCTGTGTTTCTGTGTTTTTTGAAGAAGCTGGTTCGAGGAGATTCATCGCGAGCGAAGACTTGCTCACTGTACTGGATGGTAAAGAAGGGAAAGAACTTAGAACTGTGAATCTATTACCTTGTGGTGGTCTGAACTTCGGAGTTTGATCCATGCTTGCTTTGAGCTGTTGTAGATAGCTATTTATAGATGAATGAATGAGCTCCAGACGTGAGTCGGTACTCATCACAGTGTTGAATACTGTGTCAAAAAGCTATATTCGTCCTTGCAAGAACTCCCTGGTTAAGAAATCTGCTAGAGAATTGTTTTCTCCTTTGATGAATTCAATGTCAAAATCAAAACTTGAAAGTAGTGCTTGCCATCTGGCAAAAATCTGCTAAGCAACTAACTTTTTAACATCTTTTTGCAAAACATCTTTTGCTACTTTACAGTCTATTCGAAGTAAAAACTTTTAATTGATTAAATCATCTTGAAATTTAGAAATACATAAAACTATTGCAAGTATTTCCTTTTTAATGGTGCTGTAATTTTTTTGACATGAAAGCCAAATTCCTGAATGATATCTAACTAACTATTCGGAAGAAGAATTAGGTTTTTTCTGTTTTAAGATACCTCCATAACCTAAGTCTAAGACATCTGTTTCAACTATCATGAAAGCTGTTGGATCTGGAATACCTAAACAAGGAAGTCTTTTGACAATCTGTTTAATTTTCTTAACTGTTTGAATTTGCTCATCACTCCAAGGGATTGGGTCCTTTCTAAGACGTTTGTATAAAGGTTCACAGATGATTCTAAGATTAGAGATAAAATCTGATATATAGTTTAAGCAACTTAAAAATCTTTGGAGCTGAGTTTTATCCTTAATTTCATCGGGAAATTTGTCTGCAAATTCTATGGCTCTGCAAATGGGTTTATAGGTACCTTGGGTTAGGTCATGGCCTAAGAAACGGATTTTGGTTTGGCAAAGGTGGAGTTTAGATGCACTCACTACCAGCCCATTTTTCGTGATTATTTCATGAAAAAGACGTAAATGTTTAAGATGCTGTTCAAAGGATTCACTGAAGATTAAAACATCATCAATATAAACTATTGTAAATGTTGTATATGGGTTAAAGATGTCATTCATAACCTTTTGAAATTCATTGGGTGCATTCTTTAATCCAAAGGGCATTACATTCCATTCATATTGTCCGAAAGGGACATTGAATGTTGTTTTATATCTATCTTCTTCTTTAATCTTGATTTGCCAGAATCCTGATTTCATATCAAATTTACTATAAATGACTGCTTTATAACTTCTTTTCAACAAATCTCGTTTGTTGGGAATTGGATATCTAATCCATTTTAGGGCTTTATTTCAAGGCTTGTAATTAATAACTAATCGGGAAACGCCTCTTTCCTTTTCTGCATTATTATTGACATAAAATGCAGCACAAGACCAAGGTGATCTAGATTCTCTGATTAAGGCTTTTTGCAATAAGGTAAAGATTTCCTGTTTACAATATTCAACTAATTCCTGATTCATCTTAATTGGTCTGGCTTTGGTAGGTATCATTGATTCATCGAAATTATCAATGTACGGGAGACTGACTATATGCTTTTTTCTTTCCCAAAAGGCTATGGGGACCTCTGAGCAAATTTGTTGTTCAAAATCTTCGGATGGATTCTATCTTATCCTGAATGTCTTTTAGTTGTAGTTGGCTTTGGATTCTAGTGTATTTGATATCTTCTTTGATAAAGGCAATTTGTTGTTCACGACAACGAATCTTTCTTTTCAGAAGGTTGATATCTTTTGTTAAAGGACTTTGCAAAAAGGAGAAAGTGACTGGTATGGATCCTATTTCAGTGTGAACACCGTTCTGATCTATGTTGAAGGGATAGATATGAGTAAGAAATGGGGTTCCTAAAATCAATTCTTGGCTTAAATCTTTAATGATTAAGAAGGAATTTGTGAAACAAAACTGTTTATTGCAGATATGAGCATTGGACAATTTATATATGATTTTCAGCTGTTCACCAGCTGCAGAATATAATTTAGAACATGTTTTTTCTAAATATTTGGTAAGGATTAATCCTTCACAGATACAATTCTAATCTGCTCCAGAGTCCAGAAGGGCTACTAACTGAATTGAGAAATCTCCTATTTTGAGAAGAATTGGAATATACCACTTTTGAAAAGTTATCGGGGAAATAGCTGAAATATAATCTGAATTGTTTTCATTTTGTTCTATTTCTTCGTCTGATAAATGAGTGGGATCTATTATAGGTTTACCTAATTTTTGTTGAACTAATTCTGTATTTATCTGATTAATGTCTGTTATTCTTTGATCATTCTGTTCTTTTAACCATTTAACTTCTTGTTTATGTTCTTTGATTTCTAATTGTAGATCTTGTAAAGAGTTAGTAGGTTCTTTTTGTTTACCTTTAAATTTTTCAAATACTTCTTTTAGATTATAAGGTTCTACTTGAACTTTTGGATTAAGCACTAAATCTTTAACCTTTAACATATATTCTCTTTTAACTGTTTCATCCTAAATGTGATCTACTAGTTCGAAGAAAAGTTCTTTATTTGCTCTAGTAATTACATTAACTTGATTAGATGAATTATTGATCATACAGAGTTCTCCTGTTGCACAAGTACATAAACCGGTGCAATCACAAGAAGACTGTTTACTTGAATCTGATTCAGAGGAATTTTCTTGGATTTCAAATATTTCGTCAGTTTCGCTATCACTATTATCTGTTGAAGAATCATTTTGATCAAGAATTTGATTAATATGTTCTAAAGTATCTTTTAATAAAGAAAGCTGATTTACTCTTTTCTTCTTTTTAGCTTTTATTTTACATTCGTCTGCTTTATGTCCTCTTTTTCCACAAAAGTAACACTTAATGGTGTTATTAAAAGATTTATCTTTTCTTTTAAATGGTTTAGAAATTCTTTCTTTCTTTTCCTTTTTAAATCTTCTTTTCTTTTCTTTCTTTAGTTTTTTAGATGGTGGAGTTATTGGTGAAAATCTGAATATTTCACAAAAGTTTCCTAATTCTTTTTTAGATTTCTTATGATAGGATTCCATATGATTTTTGAGTTTTAGATCTGTGCAGAGATCTGCACCTGCTTGATTCACATAACTGATTAATTGACCATATGCTAGATAGTCATAGGGGATTTCATTTCCAAAATCTAATTTTAACTTTTGTCTAACCTTTTCTGCCAAATAAGGAAGGTAATCCGGAGATAAATCATTCTTTCCGAACGCATGATGACAATCTGTTCTAAGCATGACTTTTTGTAAAAACATATCTTTATACCATCTGAAGTCATGTAATTCAGGGAAGGTTAAGTTAGTTAGGATTTCTGAACTTCTATCTGCTAGCTGTTGAGGATTTCCTACAAAATGATGAGTTAGGGTAAACATGAAGGTGTTTAGACAATCAGGAGTTGTCTCAGATACTTGAGTGGGTTGACCGTTAACATTTGGAACTATTTTTGTTAGGACTTTGGTGGCATTTAAGATTTCTTGATGTTGTGGTTCGGTGAGGTAGTTGTTCCACCACCCCTGAAGAACGCCAGTAAAACCTGTTGTAAGAATATGAAGGATTGATTGATCTATATTGTTGGGATTCTTACATTTAATGGCTGTAATTGCCATGGAAATTTGTTGAATAACATTGAGAATACTGTGTTCAGACATACCGTCAATATTCCATTCGGTAATATCTTCACCAATAAAAGCTGCTCGAGTATCTAAATGACGTTCTTCGAATTGAACATCTGGAAAGGATGGCCTAGGATAATAATTCCTAGTATAAGGATTGGTAAACCGAGGGTATTTGGTTTTTGAAATTCTTTTACTTCCTCCTAATTTATTAAGTTGTTCAGAAGAAGGGTCAATGTCTATTAGAGAGACTGGTTGATGTATAGTTTGGAGATGTGTTTTAGAACTTGATTCTGGTTCATCTCTTGTCTTTAGATTTTTTAACTTTTCATTTATCTCTTTAATAAAATCTATTTCTTCTATATTCATGGTTCCTTTATTAAGCTTAAAATTTTTAGGTTCGTATATTATAGGTTTAAATACTGGATTAGGGTCAACAGGCTGTTTCGGATTAAACTGTTTGAACTGTGGGGTTTCTCTTACGGAGGATTTACTGTCTAGTTGTTCTACTTTACTAGCCATAGTGACTAGCATCTGATTAGTATAATTATTTTTTTGAATTACTTTATTTAAATCTTTATTAGTTACATCACCATGTTTATCTAAGTTTTCTAATTTAAATGGAGAAGTTGTTATAACCTGATTCTCTATTGGGATTTTGATTTCTTCTGATGGAGGAAAGACTGACTCTTTAACTTCATTTTTGGATGTATACCATTTTTTGGTAATAACATTTAATACATTCTTTTTCTGATATTTAACCAATCAAAAAAGTCTAAATGCTATTTCATTCTTATTCGATCTGAATAATACTTTTGTAAGAGTCTAGCTCTTTCTGATTCAGAGACTGTAGCAAAATACCATTTACGATTTAACTCGTTACATGGTCTTTTCCATAACTTACGAAGATAGTCTTTGTTTAAAACAAAGTCATTTTCAGAAGTTAAAACCATTAGAGTTGAAGGCATATTCATTTCTGATTGAGTAGGGCTTCCTGATTTAACACTAATGTTCTCTTCATAGTTTACTTTAGGGATTTCTCCACTAAAGTCAACATTGTTTACTTTGGGATTTTCTCCAGAAAATTCTATATTACTAAATCGTCTACTGCTAAGTGATCTGGGTAAAGAGAAGGATGAAGAAGGAACCGAAAAAGATTTTCTTCTGAATTCTAACTCTATATGACCTGTTGAAGTTTCTGTTATTTTTCCAAATGTTTTAGATTCATAATGCTTTTTAGGATTAATAATGTGATCAAAATTCCAGATAGGGTTTTGTAGAACATTATCCCACTTAATCATTCGAGGGACAAAGGTGTTAGATCTTTCAAAATTTCTTTCTAATAAACAAGTTTCTTTAGGGTTTCCAATATGCTGTTTGGCTTTAGGATTAATGGTGGTTTTCATTACTTTATAGTAAACAAGATATATTAAACCAAGAGGTTTTGATCCTAGTTCAAACTCTAAGTTCTTTGTTTGAATATTTAAAGTTAAGGTTTTGAGAATGTGTGGATCAGTTAGATCTACGGTGAAATTTGGGTAATGGTTGAAATAAACGGGACCATTAGCTGTGTTAGATTCAAGGACTGGTAGCAAATTGTTTTGAAAATCTAGATGTCTACTATCACGTAGTAAAAGGCAGATTGGGGCATCGATTCCTAATCGATAGAGAGGTTTGATAGCTACTTGAACTAATCCAATATGAAGATATCGGTATTTATTCCTTTTATGTTGTTCTAAGGTAACTGGATTTAGAAGATGGATAGTACCATAAGGCTGATTTATAGAAACTATTTTTTCAGTTGTTTTGATTGTATAACTTTGAACTATATCAAAAATTCCTTTTTCATAAATTTTATCAAAATTTTCTATTGGTAAATTCCAGTTCATTAACCTAGATTCAACGTTATCTAGTTGAGTGCTGATTTCTAAATCGTTAACTGATTCTATGTCGATATTTGAGAGATTGGATGACAAGGATGAGTAGGAAGATTACTTTCTCTCTCTCCGTCTATGCAGTTGTAGTTAATACGAATTCTATTGTTCCTTAGAATTATACCTTGATCTATGTTTCTTTATTTCTCCCTAGGACACACCTAAACTCTGGACACACCTGAGTCATTACTATGCTTATGGTTGGCAGCTACGGGACCACCCCCGGGTCCGGACATATCGCGCTCTCCTGCACATTCTAGCCTAATCCAACGGTTCTGGACTGACCAACGTACTAACTGCTCTCACAGGTGACAAACTAACCATCATAGTTTAAGGATGGTATCAAAGAAATATACAGGAAGATATAATGCTTAAGAATAAGAGAAAGCGGATTAAACTACATCATGCAGGACTTAGAGAAAGAAAGTATAGAAACTTACTCAGTCATGATTTGATTAATCATGGATGTATTCATGATGAAGTAATTTGAGCACTTGGCTCTGATACCAATTGTAGGATTATGAAAATCCTCGACCTAAACACTTGGCCAGTCACTGGTATTTACACTCCTATTCAGTTCAAAATACCTTTTAAACCTCCAACATACAATTTCATGGATTATATCGATGCTTGGTATAATTTCATGTATCTCAGAGATCTCACTCACACTTAGTTTGTCAAGTACGGTAAGGATCCTATCAACCCTATACCAAGATGGTTCTACGCTTGGTGTAAAACATTTGGTGGAAGCAAATCCACTCTATCCAGTCAGAACTTGCAAAAGTTCAATTAATTTGTAATAGAAAGTCAGATTCAGGGATTAACCCCTAATAACCAGCTTTGTAAGTACTACATTGAAAAGAAAATATGCTTTGTATTAGGATGGAGCTATAAGCTCGAAACAGTTGATAATGTAAAACATCTATGCAAAGAAATCAAAGTCAAAGGATGGACTCCTGTCCCCAAAACAGAACAGAAAGAGTCCGATGCACAATCTTCCTCTAGCATAGGTAAAAAGATAAGCAAATCCGAATTGCAACTTCAATTGCAATTGTTACAGCAGCAGCTTCAACAAGTAGATGATGAAGATAGTAAATCAGAATCTCAGCCAGAATTCAGCCAGTACGACAATGGAGATATGGACTGCCCTTCTGGTATTGCTCAAGCATACCTTTGTCAGAGTCCATAAATGATAAGGCTCCATTCAAAAAGAAAAAGGGAAAAGCGAACAATGCATCTTTATCAGCAATCAAAGAGACTACACGACATCACACTAGTCTTCTATAAAATAATTTAGCTGCAACAGAACGTGGTGGACCCCGCCACTCACAGAAGCTTTTGGAGCCATTCTTCATCATGGCCGACAACTTGATTCCCTCTTCCACTCAAGTGGACCTATCAACAATAATGCAAGATTAAATCAGAGAAAGTTATGCCCTCGCTGCCTATATAAGACAGAACCTCATTGAAGAAACGAAGTCTGATCTTCCTCTCGAAAGATAAGACACTGAAACCACTCTCTACTCAGACATTTGTGATGCTGTTCCAGATTTCAAATCTTTGTAAGAGATCAAGATCATTAGGATCTCCTTGTAATAGTTTTTCAAGTCAATAAATCAATCAGTTATCTTCTTATTGGATTAGTTCAACTAGCTATCAAACCCCTCTATCGATGCCCCAATCTGCCTTCTACTACGTGATAGTAGACATCTCGATTTTCAAAACAGTTTGCTAGCAGTCCTTGAATCTAACACAGCTAATGGTCTCGTTTATTTCAACCATTACCCAAATTTCACCGTAGATCTAACTGATCCACACATTCTCAAAACCTTAACTTTAAACAATCAGACAAAGAACTTAGAATTCGAACTAGGATCAATACCTCTTGGTTTAATATATCGTGTTTACTATAAAGTAATGAAAACCACGATTAATCCTAAAGCCAAACGAGCATATTGGAAACCCTAAAGAAACTTGTTTTTTAGAAACAAAATTTGAAAGATCTAACACCTTTGTCCTTCGAATGATTAAGTGGGATAATGTTCTACAAAACCCTATATGGAATTTTGATCACATTATTAATCCTAAAAAGCATTATGAATCTAAAACATTTGGAAAAATAACAAAAACTTCAACAGGTCATATAGAGTTAGAATTCAGAAGAAAATCTTTTTCGATTCCTTCTTCATCCTTCTCTTTACCCAGATCACTTAGCAGTAGACGATTTGGTAATATAGAATTTTCTGGAGAAAATCCTAAAGTAAACAATGTTGACTTTAGTGGAGAAATCCCTAAAGTAAACTATGAAGAGAACATTAGTGTTAAATCAGGAAGCCCTACTCAATCAGAAATGAATATGCCTTCAACTCTCATGGTTTTAACTTCTGAAAATGACTTTGTTTTAAACAAAGACTATCTTCGTAAGTTATGGAAAAGACCATGTAACGAGTTAAATCGTAAATGGTATTTTGCTATAGTCTCTGAATCAGAAAGAGCTAGACTCTTACAAAAGTATTATTCAGATCAAATAAGAATGAAACAGCATTTAGACTTTTTTTATTGGTATGAATTAGTTAAATATTAGAAAAGGAATGTATTAAATGTTATTACCAAAAAATGGTATACATCCAAAAATGAAGTTAAAGAGTCAGTCTTTCCTCCATCAGAAGAAATCAAAATCCCAATAGAGAATCAGGTTATAACAGCTTCTCCATTTAAATTAGAAAACTTAGATAAACATGGTGATGTAACTAATAAAGATTTAAATAAAGTAATTCAAAAAAATAATTATACTAATCAGATGCTAGTCACTATGGCTAGTAAAGTAGAACAACTAGACAGTAAATCCTCCGTAAGAGAAACCCCACAGTTCAAACAGTTTAATCCGAAACAGCCTGTTGACCCTAATCCAGTATTTAAACCTATAATATACGAACCTAAAAATTTTAAGCTTAATAAAGGAATCATGAATATAGAAGAAGTAGATTTTATTAAAGAGATAAATGAAAAGTTAAAAAATCTAAAGACAAGAGATGAACCAGAATCAAGTTCTAAAACACATCTCCAAACTATACATCAACCAGTCTCTCTAATAGATATTGACCCTTCTCCTCAACAACTTAATAAATTAGGAGGAAGTAAAAGAATTTCAAAAACCAAATACCCTCAGTTTACCAATCCTTATACTAGGAATTATTATCCTAGGCCATCCTTTCCAGATGTTCAATTCGAAGAACGTCATTTAGATACTCGAGCAGCTTTTACTGGGGAGGATATTACCGAATGGAATATTGACGGTATGTCTGAACACAGTATTCTCAATGTTATTCAAGAAATTTCCATGGCAATTACAGCCATTAAATGTAAGAATCCCAACAATACAGATCAATCAATCCTTCATATTCTTACAACTGGTTTTACTGTCGTTCTTCAGGGGTGGTGGAACAACTACCTCACCGAACCACAACGTCAAGAAATCTTAAATGCCACCAAAGTCCTAACAAAAATAGTTCCAAATGCTAACGGTCAACCCACTCAAGTATCTGAGATAACTCCTGATTGTCTAAACACCTTCATGTTTACCCTAACTCAGCATTTTGTAGGAAATCCTCAACAGCTAGCAGATAGAAGTTCAGAAATCCTAACTAACTTAACCTTCCCTGAATTACATGACTTCAGATGGTATAAAGATATGTTTTTACAAAAAGTCATGCTTAGAACAGATTGTCATCATGCGTTCTGGAAAGAACGATTTATCTCAGGATTACCTCCCTTATTTGCAGAAAAGGTTAGACAAAAGTTAAAATTAGATTTTGGAAATGAAATCCCCTATGACTATCTAGCATATGGTCAATTAATCAGTTATGTGAATCAAGCAGGTGCAGATCTCTGCACAGATCTAAAACTCAAAAATCATATGGAATCCTATCATAAGAAATCTAAAAAAGAATTAGGAAACTTTTGTGAAATATTCGGATTTTCACCAATAACTCCACCATCTAAAAAACTAAAGAAAAGAATATTTAAAAAGGAAAAGAAAGAAAGAATTTCTAAACCATTTAAAAGAAAAGATAAATCTTTTAATAACACCATTAAGTGTTACTTTTGTGGAAAAAGAGGAAATAAAGAAGACGAATGTAAAATAAAAGCTAAAAAGAAGAAAAGAGTAAATCAGCTTTCTTTATCAAAAGATACTTTAGAACATATTAATCAAATTCTTGATCAAAATGATTCATCCACAGATAATAGTGATAGCGAAACTGACGAAATATTTGAAATCCAAGAAAATTCCTTTGAATCAGATTCAAGTGAACGGTCTTCTTGCGATTGCACCGGTTTATGAACTTGTGCAATAGGAGAACTCTGTATGATCAATAATTCATCTAATCAAGTTAATGTAATTACTAGAGCAAATAAAGAACTTTTCTTCGAACTAGTAGATCACATTTAGGATGAAACAGTTAAAAGAGAATATCTGTTAAAGGTTAAAGATTTAGTTCTTAATCCAAAAGTTCAAGTAGAACCTTATAATCTAAAAGAAGTATTTGAAAATTTTAAAGGTAAACAAAAAGAACCTACTAACTCTTTACAAGATCTACAATTAGAAATCAAAGAACTTAAACAAGAAGTTAAATGGTTAAAAGAACAGAATGATCAAAGAATAACAGACATTAATCAGATAAATACAGAATTAGTTCAACAAAAATTAGATAAACCTATAATAGATCCCACTCATTTATCAGACGAAGAAATAGAACAAAATGAAAACAATTCAGATTATATTTCAGCTATTTCCCAGATAACTTTTCAAAAGTGGTATATTCCAATTCTTCTCAAAATAGGAGATTTCTCAATTCAGTTAGTAGCCCTTCTGGACTCCGGAGCAGATCAGAATTGTATCTGTGAAGGATTAATCCCTACCAAATATTTAGAAAAAACAGGTTCTAAATTATATTCTGCAGCTGGTGAACAGCTGAAAATCATATATAAATTGTCCAATGCTCGTATCTGTAATAAACAGTTTTGTTTCACAAATTCCTTCTTAATCATTAAAGATTTAAGCCAAGAATTGATTTTAGGAACCCCATTTCTTACTCAGATCTATTCATTCAATATAGATCAGAAAGGTGTTCACACTGAAATAGGATCCATACCAGTCACTTTCTCCTTTTTGAGAAGTCCTTTAACAAAAGATATCAACCTTTTGAAAAGAAAGATTCGTTGTCGTCAACAACAAATAGCCTTTATCAAAGAAGATATCAAATACACTAGAATCCAAAGCCAGCTACAGCTAAAAGACATTCAGGATAAGATAGAATCTATCCGAAAAGATTTCGAACAGCAAATTTGCTTAGAGGTCCCCACAGCCTTTTGGGAAAGAAAAAAGCATATAGTCAGTCTCCCGTACATTGATAATTTCGATGAATCAATGATACCTACCAAAGCCAGACCAATTCAGATGAATCAGGAATTAGTTGAATATTGTAAACAGGAAATCTTTAGCTTATTGCAAAAAGCCTTAATCAGAGAATCTAGATCACCTTGGTCTTGTGTTGCATTTTATGTCAATAATAATGCAGAAAAGGAAAGAGGCGTTCCCCGATTAGTTATTAATTACAAGCCTTTAAATAAAGCCCTAAAATGGATTAGATATCCAATTCCCAACAAACAAGATTTGTTGAAAAGAAGTTATAAAGCAGTCCTTTATAGTAAATTTGATATGAAATCAGGATTCTGACAAATCAAGATTAAAGAAGAAGATAGATATAAAACAGCATTTAATGTCCCTTTCGGACAATATGAATGGAATGTAATGCCCTTTGGATTAAAGAATGTACCCAGTGAATTTCAAAAGGTTATGAATGACATCTTTAACCCATAAACAACATTTACAATAGTTTATATTGTTGATGTTTTAATCTTCAGTGAATCATTTGAATAGCATCTTAAACATTTACGTCTTTTTTTGTGAAATAATCACGAAAAATGGGCTGGTAGTGAGTGCGTCTAAACTCCGCCTTTGCCAAACCAAAATCCGTTTCTTAGGCCATGACCTAACCCAAAGTACCTATAAACCCATTTGCAGACAAATTTTCCTATGAAATCAAGGATAAAACTCAGCTCCAAAGATTTTTAGGTTGCTTAAACTATATATCAGATTTTATCCCTAATCTTAGAATCATCTGTGAACCTTTATACAAACGTCTTAGAAAAGACCCAATCCCTTGGAGTGATGAGCAAACTCAAACAGTTAAGAAAATTAAACAGATTGTCAAAAGACTTCCTTGTTTAGGTATTCCAGATCCAACAACTTTCATGATAGTTGAAACAGATGCCTCAAACTTAGGTTATGGAGGTATCTTAAAACAGAAAAAACCTAATTCTTCTTCCGAACAGTTAGTTAGATATCATTCAGGAATTTGGCTTTCATGTCAAAAAAATTACAGCACCATTAAAAAGGAAATACTTGCAATAGCTTTATGTATTTCTAAATTTCAAGATGATTTAATCAATCAAAAGTTTTTACTTCGAATAGACTGTAAAGTAGCAAAAGATGTTTTGCAAAAAGATGTTAAAAAGTTAGTTGCTTAGCAGATTTTTGCCAGATGGCAAGCACTACTTTCAAGTTTTGATTTTGACATTGAATTCATCAAAGGAGAGAACAATTTTCTACTAGATTTCTTAACCAGGGAGTTCTTGCAAGGACGAATATAGCTTTTTAACACAGTGTTCAACACTGTGATGAGTACCGACTCACGTCTGGAGCTCATTCATTCATCTATAAATAGCTATCTACACCAGCTCAAAGCAAGCATGGATCAAACTCCGAAGTTCAAACCACCACAAGGTAATAGATTCATAATTCTAAGTTCCTTCCCTTCTTTACCATCCAGTTCAGTGAGCAAGTCTCCACTCACGATGAATCTCCTCGAACCAGCTTCTTCAAAAAACACAGAAACACAGAAAACAAACTTATCTTTTTACACCATTCCTTCTCTGACTTCTTTCAAAGAAGCAGTCGTTCCAAAGACTCCAACTAAACTAGAAAAACCAACTCTTTCTTCTTCAAAAGAGAAATTTGAATTCCTTCCCAAAATAGTTATCCCAATATTAGCTCTTCCAAGAGAGTTAACAACCCTTCCTGAAAGAGAGTTAGTCAGTAAACTTCACCTAGAAGCCTACAGACAATCCAGCCATATTTTTAAATCAGAACCCCAAAAATCTCGTCTCTATTATGAGCACATCCCCTTTGCCACTAGTTCAATAGAATTTGAACATGAAAGAAATCTCAACAGAACCGATAAAGGCATAGCATATTCCAAATGTAGGATTATGAAAATTCTCGACCTAAACACTTGGCCGGTCACTGGTATTTACACTCCTATTCAGTTCAAAACACCCTTTAAACCTCAAACATACAATTTCATGGATTATATCGATGCTTGGTATAATCGCTAGATAATAGGAGTGTGTGTGTGTGTGTGTGTGTGTGTGTGTGTATACATGTATATATACATATTATATATACACATGTATTATATGTATATAATATGTATATGTATATATATATACACCCATGTATATATATATGTGTATTATATATGTATATATACGTATTATATGTATATAATACGTATATACGTATGTATATATACATGTATATATACGTATCATATATATACATGTATATTTATGTGTGTGTGTGTGTGTGTGTATGTATGTATGTATATATATTTGTATATACATGTATATGTATATACAAATATATATGTATATATACATGTATATATATATATATATACATATATACATGTATATATGCATATTGCATATATACATGTATACACACACACACATATAATATGCACATATATATATATACGCATATATACATGTATATATGTATTATACATATATATAATATGTATATACATGTATATATATACATATATATATAATATGTATATATATATATATGTATATATACGTGTATATATATATATATATACGTATCAGAGAATGTTATCAAGTTTACATAAAATCTTATCTTTGAAATAACGTGTATATATATACATATATATATATATATATATACGTGTATATATATTATATACGTATTAAGTCACACATTGGCTCAATGCTTCATAGCAAGTTAAGTCAATGCTATAACTACAAGCTTTCGTTTCGCATAAACATTCATTCTCAGAGGGAGAAGGATTTGGGATAAGGGCTAAGTTCGGTTTGGGTTGCAAATTGGGTGGCAATTTATGTGGAGAGTTTATCAGGGGGGTATCACCATGCTTAGCTCGCAACTCTGAATAAGGGAGTAATTTGGTAATAACACATTGTTCAAAGAAGAGACAATAGTCATTAGTCAAAAGACAGGCTCTGTTATTATGGATAAGGAAATTTAATCCGAGAATAATATCCTTATGATTAAGTGGTCTAACCCAAAGTTCAGAAATAGAAATGGGTTTGGAAAAGTATCACAATTGTTCAAAAATCGAATATGACAATTGGAAACATAAGTATCAAGAGTAAGTTTAGTACCATCAAATTAGGTACTAAAAAGAAGCGTTCTAGCAGTTTTTAAATATTTGTTTGGCACAAATTCTGCTAGAAAGTTTAGATCAATGGTGGATCAGGATGCACCATTGTCTATAAAAGCACTTAATATTCTAGTGAAGCCATGAATGTTAATTTGGCAAGCAACCTGAGTTTGAGTAAGATTTTGGTTGCACAAGGTCAGTTGTTGAGTAAAAGTACAGGCTTTACTATCACTTTCAGTGATGGAAATACCTTTTTGTTTTAAATCAGAAAAAGATTTTGGGAAAACAAAATCAAAATCTGAAGTATCTTTAGATGCTTCAATATCAAAGTAACTTTCCTTAAACTGGATAAACTGAAGTTCTAAATCATTGAAACGAGTTTCTAGAGTTGAAACTCTTGTTTCCAAAAGTTGGTTTCTTGTCGTTGATTTAACACAAGGAGTTTTTTCAATATCTATATTAAAATCATTTTTAAGACATAAATTGCAAATTTGGAGTTTGCACATGGCACAAGTGGCTTGGCATAAAACCGAAGGATAATAATTACATTTAAAACATGGAATGTAATCAGATCCTTGTTTTAAATTCCAAGTATGAGAACAATCTTGTGAAATTGGTTTTATTTCAGAAAACATTAAATTAGTTTCTTCCTCTGAATAAAGATTTTCAAGTTCTTCATAACTAGGAAAGTCATAAGTGGGTGCAGAAAACATATGTTGAAAAAGTCCATATTTTTCTGTCATAGATTGTGGCTTTGTAAAATCATTTATCAAAGCATAGTCTTCTTCTGTGTCTTCATCCTGTTCATAGGAATTAATTTCACAGATAGAGTAAATAGATGATGAGTCAGAAACATCAGACATAATTTCTAACAAATCACAGTTTGTGGTATTTACTAGAAGAGCTTCTCTAGTGAATAAGTTTTTCCTATCTGGGCACACAGAAGAAATATGGCCAAGTTTATTACAAGTATAGCATGTTAAAGTGGATTGATAAGATTTAGTGGGTTTAAATCTTCTAACATGCTTCTTTTTATCTAGATAAGGCCTCTTGGCCTTGCTATTTTGTAAGTAAAGCTTTTGAGAAGGTTTTACCTTTTTCTTACCTTTCAAAGGCTTGTATTTTCTAGCAGTTTTAGTACTGGGCTGTCTTGCTCTATACTGCTGAGCTATGTAGATTTGAGTGCAGAAACCATACTTTGATTTTTCAACAGCTTCTGAGTAGTGATGTGACTGCATTTCTCCTTCAACTTGTTGAGAATATGTTGGATACGAATCCCAACATTATCAAAAGGTGGAGTGACTGTCATAGATTTCCATGATTCATGGATTTCCTTTCCAAGTTGATCTGGTAATTTAGAGAAAAGCCTTTCTCCCATTTCGGGGCTAAAATAATTCCCTGAAACTGCTGTTAGTGCCAAAAGACCATGCAAAGGTTGTTTTAGCCAATGCAAGGCGCAGACTTCTGGTTCTAAACTAGATTTACTTTCATACTGCAGATGTCAATTAGTGTATTCCATCCGAAAAGCTAATATTGATATCAGTATTTTCCTTACCCTTCATTTTTTCGAAGTAGAAATTACTCATTTTTCTTTAATGACATTTGGATTATTGAATTCCCTTATTGTGGAAGACGTAACATTTACTATGGACCTTCCTCATCCATTAAATATGATTCTTCAGAAACTATTTAATACTTTTGATGGACCGGCCCAACTATTTATTGAGAGTTCTTCACTTGAATGGATTACTACTCAAATTGAACCAGCAAAGAACTTTATTCGAATCAGTACTCTTGAAACTGGACTCCTCCCTGATTCAGATCCCGATTCTGAATGGGAAGCTGGTACTCTACTTGAATATCAATTAAAGCACTGGCGTGCTAAAATGATAGGTACTCACTGGAGTTTTGCTTTTACTGACAGACATGATTTCTGCTTAGTAGGAGAAATAATAACAGAGAAATATTACTGGCCCAAAGAGTTTGGTACTATATTTCTCCCTTTTCAATACTTAACTGCAAACCCAGGACTCGTACTGCATTATGAAGAGAAATATCCCAAAAGATCTAGAGATATGATTTCAATGTCACAATCAGGCTCTACACAATCAAAAGAAGACACTGGACCAGTAACTCCACCAAAATAGTGACTAACAACTGGATCCAACTTTCCTGAAGAGCCAACATACTTTTGCTTTTCCCAAGAGCCAAGATGCCTTTTGCTTTTCACAAACGTCATGCGACCCTTACTTTTTGAAAAAGATAACAAAGCTGGCTAGCACTATCGGACTCTAAAATTTTATTTGGAATCCGCACAGTCCTTATTTCTCTCTATATATATGAGGACCTCATTTGCACAAGGATGGCATAGACAGAAGCACTCACCTTCCTCGTCATACATCCTCTCTCAAAATGCAATAGTAGTTCTAATAGAGAGTTCAGATCTTAGAAGATCTGTCTTTACTTGTAAATACTTTCCAAAATGATCATAGTCTGAGCCTATGTCTTTACAGACTTAGATCATCACTTGTAATCAAACTTCTATCAATAAACTGTTAGTTCATATTCTTCATACTTATCTTCATGTCTACGGGTGTCAAGACCATAAATTCTTCCAGAATCTAAGATTGAAAAACAATTATCAGAGAAATCTAACAGACGTAAGGCTAGGAAAAGGAAGAAGTACCGCCAGAGCCAAGGAGGCCAAAGGAAAAGAGTACCATCCGCCACAACTGACAATGTGAGGAAATCTCTGACTATTTGTTTTATTTCTTCCATCTGGAAAAATTTAAAGTGTTCGGTCCATGATAGAATGATAACTGTGGAAAATAAGAACTATTTGTTTATGATGGTTTGATTACTTGAATGATCTGAGACTGATTAGATTCGGGAAATCTCATAAGAGTAGTATATAGCCTGTAGGACCAAGAAGAGTAAGGGATACAAGGCCCTCTGTCTTCTTGAAATCAAAAGGGCTAATAGTTCCCTTTTGAGCCTAGCCAAGGCATGTACTAATCTTTTGAGGCTCTTTGACTCTTTCTTTCTGAAATTTGTTTACTTGTTGGACAAAGCCTTCAACAGATCTGTCTCTTTTTAATCTTACAAATGTGTTATGACAACAATTGTCTAGGAACTTTTGAAGCTAGGGGGAAAATTCCTAGTGACTTATGGTATGATTATCATCTTCACATTTCTATGTGTGAAAATATGATAAGAACTAGTACATGCAAGTACTATTACTTAGATCAGCTTAAAAATCTGAATACTATAGAATCTTGTGATCAAGAATTAATTAGGTTACAGATTCTTACTCGTCAATGTTCTGATAAGTTCCATAAACCTGTTAGAACTACTGGCCCTATTCATCCTTGGGATCTCGATTATTTAGTTAATGAGCGCAAGGCTTATTGGGAACAATTCGAGTGTAAGATACTTACCTTGTGTTATCATCGTATTATCCTAATAGTACAGACTAGGTGTAGCCTCATGCTACAAAATACTTGTCCTAGTCAGACTACAATATGATTGGTATTCGTAGGAAGACTATGCAACTCTGGGGTAGGCTTCCAGGCCTATTTCTAGACCTTCTGTGTAGTAGATGAATGTTTTCTTATGAATGCATGTTGATCTGCTCTACTTCCCTACTTATTCCAGTCAATACACATATTTCTTATCCTGAATTGGTGCCAAAAATTTGTGCCTCCCCCCCCCCAAAACTCTGGTATCAAAGCATGGTTTCAATCTTCGGACCATCTCTAGATTTGTTCTTTTATGTTTACTTTATAAGAATACTACTCTTAATCATTGCAGATGTGTGATACATATATGCTATGATTTAATCTTAATCTATTTCTATTATGGATCTTGAATCTTTACACAAATTTGATTATTTAGACTTAGCACTTGGTTTTCAAGAAAAGAACATAATTTTGCTTGATAAAGCAAAGTTTTGTTGTTTCTTTAAACCTTCAACTTTCAAACATTCACTACATGGTGAAAACTTCCAGTTGAACTCTTTAACTGATCTACTTATCTCTCTTAGTCGATCTCTTGAAGAAAACTAAGAAAGAACTTTCCGAATTATTGATCAGATTTACAAATCAATGATTTCTCAAAATCAGCTAATTACTGAAATAGGTCAAAAACTTGATTATATCAAAACATCATTACTCAGTTTTGATAAACTTAAACTTGCAGATCTTGTTAATAGATCTGATTTACAAAAGTTTTCTAAAAACATTTCTAAGAACCCAAAAGAATTTGAGACACAGACAAAATCTCTTTTGGAAGAAATCAAATTACAGATAACTGCTTATAAGAACCATTTGGATCAATAAATTCAAAAAGTTCATAACTTACTACATAAAATTCGTTATGAATAGAGCAAATTTTGAAAATATTTATTATGATGAGGCGGTAGATTATACCACTCAGTATAAAGGTAACCAAAATTATACAGGTTACACTCAAACTTCAGAAGTATCCAGTAAAGGAGACCACGTAAATGTGCAGCAGAATAATGTTATCATTGCTTTGCTAACATCTCTCCATTACAGGATGACTAGACTTGAGACTGAGATAATCAAATTATCTGATTCTCTCAGAGGGCAAGAAACTTCAGCGTGGAAAGAAGCATTAAATAAGATTAATGCTGACCTTTGCCAAGATTTCTACAGGCCAACAGGTTAAAAAGAAAAGACCTGATACAACTCGATTTCTAACCTATAAAGATGAATAAATCTTTTTCAGGTACCTCAAGAACTCTAGCTGGAGACATGAGAACGGAAACTATCTCCATGGACAATTTCCTTGGGAGAATACTTAGAGAAGGATCTGGATCAAGATCCTTATCTACGACACAAACTTTGGAAAATGTAGTAGATGTCAACCAAGATATGAATACATTTTTTGAACAACAGCTTCATTCTATGCAACCACAGACACTGTATGGTGTCAGTACGTTTAGTAGAACAACATCACTCTTTAGACATCAGAGAGCAGAACCTCTTCATATCCCAAAAGGACAAGAAGTGAGAATGACTCTAATGACTGAAGAATCAGCAAGACAACTTCAAACTCGAGGACATAATTATATCCATTTAGGATTAATTATTATTGGCCTCAGAGGACTTACCATGAAAGGTAAAGGAGGAACAAGTACTTCTGGTCCTTTATGATTCTAGATTTTCAAGTCAGGCACACCAAATTATTGGTATGCTTGAGGTAGATTTATCTGAAAATCTCGGTATTACTTATATCTATCCAAACTTTAATATGACTATCAAAGACTTTTGCAAACATATTAAAATTTTGGTCAAAACTCGTGGATATGGTCAATTTGAAGGTGATAATATCCAACTTGACATGATTTTCCTGGGGAAAACTATGAATAATATGTCTATTTCTTATAATTTAAAAATGGACTCTATTATTCAAGTTTTAACATCTAAAGGAATTACATTTATTCCTCCAGTAAAAATTGATTCTAACACCCTTGCAGGTTTAGAATGGACTTTCAGGCTAAGTGAACCAGAAGGAACACTTAGACCAACTGAAAATATTACTTATGCAAATACTAATGGATCTTTAAGTGTCAGGTTTGCAAACTATGTCAATTCAACTCACCAAAATGAGTTTGAAGATGATTCCGATACTCAACCACCACCTTTAGCAGATGAAAGAAGGAGTATTTGATGACTTAGTTGATGAATATGAATATTATCCCAAAGAGATAGGAAAATATATTACTCAAAAAGACTTAGTTGAGCAAGAGCAAATTGACCTTGAGTCAGCCAAGCTCCAGCAAAACTACAAACTTAGGTTTGGAATTTACCTTGAGGTGATAGCTTACAGAATTCCTATTCTTGTAAACCAAGCCATTGCCACATAGAGGAAAATTCAGAAGACCTTAGTTCTGATAAAGAAAACACTCCCTCTGAAACCAGTACAGAAGTTACTCATATTTCTCTCCAGAACTTGATGGAACCCTCACAGGCTTCAACTTCTCAACCTAGGCCTTATAATGTTTCCTACCCAGAAACTGAGCCTAGATCTATGGTTTATGACCAAGGAGGACATCCTTCTAGGGTAGCTGTAAATCCTTACACCAACCCTAATCCACACCTTCGTACTACAGGCCGAAGAAGACCACCTGAATTAACCTTTTTTGGATAAGATGCAGTACTCCTGAACATTACTGAGTGTGACCCTCAGCTGTTCGATACTTATCCTGAGCAATGGACTGTATCAATAAAGCGAGATTATCAAGTTAGACATGAAGCAGACATTGACTCAGGAGAAGCAATGATCAAGGTAGCTGAAAACTATCTTGGAGATGTTGCAAGAGCTGCCTGGGAAGGATTGTAGGTAAAATTTCCAGAAGAAGTAACTCGTATTGCCCAACAAGGCAATAATATATACATATAATATGTATATATATATATATATACGTATTTATATACGTGTGTGTATATGTGTGTGTGTGTGTATGTATTTATACATATATAAATACACACATATATATACATATAATATATATATATATATATATATGTATATATATATATATATTTATATATATTATGACTAATATTATTAAAATTCATTATCTTATATTTAATTTTTTTAAAAGTATCCTAAATTTATTTTAATAATATTTCTTTTTTTATTTAACTATGTTTAAAGTTTATATATATATATATATATGTGTGTGTGTGTGTGTGTGTGTGTGTGTGTGTGTGTGTGTGTGTGTGTGTGTGTGTGTGTGTGTGTGTGCAGATTATATATTTGCAAATTCTTGGCTATCTAACCCTATAACCTATATAGTGCACGCAATTGGCATAGCAAAAGTTCCCAAGTTCGATTCTCGCTGGGGGCTTGCTTTTTATTTTTAATTTCCATATATTATCTTGTATTTTTCGTCATTCTTCTCCAATAATATTTCAATTCCCACCAGAATCATTTTTAGTATTTTTTAATTATTATTAATTATTCCCAAACATTAACTTGTATTTTCTATAATACTTGTTCAATAGTATTTCGATCCTCGCAACGGTGTTTTTTAGTATTTTTAAATTAATTCATTAAGTTAAATTTTCGACATTTATAGCAATGGTTTCATGTTCTTGGATAGCACCTATTTTTGACATTTATAGCAATAGTTGTGTACTATTGGATAATGGTTTCATGTTCTTGGCTATTAACAAATAGTATAATTTTTGTCTTTTCTTTCACGTGAAAATTCAAATTCATCTAAGCATTATATGTGGTACCACTTTTTGTCTTTTGATTCCACTATGGGACCCACAAGACAATTTGTCTACTTTGTCCGAATTTGGCAATAGTAACTTTAGTTCAATTTGTTTGTTGATTCCAGCAATAGTAACCATTTTTTTTTTTTTGTCCGAATCTCACCTTCAATCATACTCATTTTTTTTCGTCCAGTAGCCATCCACTTTGTCCAAGAACGCTTCCTTTGTGCCTTCTTTTGCCTTCCCTCTCCCTCTTCTTCTCCACCGACACCTTTCTCGTGTACTGTGCTTCTTCCTCTATCTTCTTCTTCTTCCTTCTTCAACCACCCATAACAGCCCCCCGCCCCCTGCCTACGCAACCCCCCACGGTCACCCACCCTCTCCTCTTCCCCCTTCCCCCTTCTTGCCCCCATCCCCTGCCTGCACTACCCCACGGCAGCCCCTTCCCCTACCCCCCCCGGTGGCCCACCCCCGCTCCCCCTCCACACTGCCCCTTCCTGCTCTTGCTGCCCCCTACCCAAGCTCCCCCTGCAACCCCTTCCCCTGCCCCCCACCCCGATCGCCCGCCTCTGCCCCGTTAGATAATATCTTCAAAATCCTCTTGGATCTAAATGTACCCTTGGATGACAACCTTAAAATCACCAATGACACCAGAGTTTGAGCTATCATTCCCACCATTAAGTACCTCTCCCACCGCATTTGAAATTTTTCCTTTCAGTGATTTCCTGATTCGTCATTTTTCCTTCTGCTTTCTTGTCGTCATTTTCCCTTTATTGTGGATAATCTTCAATTGCTCTACTTTTTATGCAAGGGCCAAAGAGTTATTGTACACGACAGAGATGATAATCAGGATCAACATGTGGAAAATGCAGTTACCATTCAGGCAAAAAACCTAAAATTCGTACTGCTAGAGCAACTAGTAATCTTCACACCAGGTATGCGTGCCGCTCTGGCATTTATAGAATTGTGGAAATTGCTAAATCTTTTAGTCTCTTAAAGGCAAAACCTGCTCAACTTCAAGAATTCTATTGGCAACTATTCTAGTTCTTTTTGGTGACTGGAGGGAATGTATATGTGTTGGTGTTTTTCCATATGCTTTATTTATTAGCCCCCTGAATTTGGTTTTGTTCTATTTCTTTTAGTTTTTCATTTTGGTGCTCGAAAGTGTGCAATGACTTAGAGTCAACTATGTAATTTTTATTCTATCATTAGCGGATTTTCAATGGAGTGGAGGAGTTATATTTTAGTGATTGATTTGTATGCTTCAAGGGTGTTAGGAATAGGAGCAAAACTCAGTTGCATAAAGGAGTAAAGTAGAGCTTGCTTTCCTGTATACATAACTTTGTAATTTGAGAAAACTCTAAGATTTAGTAGTTTTTCTAGCATTTCTGAATTTTTGGGATCTTTTATATATTTATTTGTGTGTGTTTGTGGACTTTTAATAGTAATCTCCTATTTGGTATTTCAT
The DNA here is from genome assembly GCA_026120185.1 of Voacanga thouarsii. NCBI lineage: Eukaryota > Viridiplantae > Streptophyta > Magnoliopsida > Gentianales > Apocynaceae > Voacanga > Voacanga thouarsii. The sequence continues at coordinate 1,858,484 of JANUWF010001659.1, read as the reverse complement.
CTTCAAGTGTACTTTTTCTATGGGATTTAATTGTTAATAAAGTTTGGTGAAATTGTAGATGAGCTACCTTTTGAGTCTAGAATTAATTTCATTGTTGATATGGACATGTTACTGGAATTTGTTGTGGCTAATTTCTGTAGAACATCTATGTAAAAGATGTAAGATTAATTAGTGGATTCTTATTGACTATTCAGCTGTAGTTGAATTGCTATTTAGTTATTTCAAGCGATCAAACTGAATAGTTTACTTTCTTTGGTTAAGCATGTAAACTGTTCATGAAAATGCTACATATCCATTAGTTTATCTTGATAAGGGAAGCAATGATATTTTGGGTTTTCTTCGTTTTAGTGTTGATGTTGTTTTGTGGAACTGTAGTGTTATTGTGTAACTGTGAAAAATGTGTTTTGTTTGTTCAAGCTGGTCCATTTTTTTTATGTTCTGTAAGTCTGGAATTATTTTTTTATTTCTATGAATATTTCTGGAGCATATTTTTTTAGGAAATTCTTGTGTTGTTGAATTGTTGGATGTTGATGTATGGAATTGTTGGGGTGTTGAAAAGTTGATGTGGAGATTTGGTGTTGGCATTGTGATTATTGGTGAAAGGGAACTGTAGTGTTATTGTGGAACTGTAGTGTTGATGTTAATTTGTGGAACTGTATAAAATAATACAAGCATATCGAAGAGGTAATACTCCCCAAGGCATAAATATCATAAAAAATTAGAAAGTTGAATTCTTTCAAGAAAGGATTATTGTATTTGACAAGAGTATTCCACAACCTAAAAACAAAGAACAAAATAAAATAAAACACACTATAAAAGTATAAAATGAAAATTAAACTAAAATTAACATAAAAAAGAAAATATAAAGAAAAGAAACAGAAGAAAAGATCAAATGAAAGAAATAACTCCCTAGAGATCAAAGAACATTATCCTTCATGGAATGTGGCATTAAGTCGATCCAATCCTCCAAGATCCTCTCCAAAATAATGTTTCAATCGGTTACCATTGACTTTAAAGGTTCTTTTCTTAGTCGATCCAATCCTTCAAGATCCTCTCCATGAGTTTAATTATAGGGGAAGATCCGTCAAAATGTTTTCTAGATCCATGAGTTTTCTCTTCTCATATTTGGCCTTGAAATATGCTTGTCTCAGTTTCTTTGTTTGGTCTTCCAATTTCACATCAGGTATTTCTTCCATCAACTTCTTCTCACGTTCCAATATCTCAATGGCCATTCTCAACTTCTTCTCAGCCATATGTACTCCTTTTTCTTCATTTTGCAAACCCTGCAAATCCAAATGGAATCTTTCAAATTATTATTTCTTTGTTAACTTTGGGGCTATATAATTATTAGTTCTTCATGCACAAGTGTGTGTGAGAAAGAACCTGAACATTCTTGATTAGGGTCTCCAAGCTCATAAACTTCCTGTAAGGCCATCGACAAATTTCAACTCCCTACATCTTTTCTTGAGACCGGTTCGGCAATCATTCAGTTCTTTGGCCACTCGAGTGAGTGTCATGTAAAAGTACTTTAAAATGGTTGCTCTTGATAGTGTCTTGGAGCTACTGCCCTTCTCCTTTCGCTACCTCCTGATTACCTTCTTCTCCATAAGAACTTCGTCTGAAGTGATACCTTCAATAGGCATTTCCTCCACAGGAACCATGTTCTACCTTTGTTCAAAATCCATTAGGGAGTAGAAAGAATCATGCACAAGTATATCCTCCATCAGAGGAACAACATAAAAAATAGTCTCTTGAATAAGTAGATCAAATTGGAAATCCAAAGCAGCATGTTCATAACTTTCACTATTCATAATACAACATACTAAACCTGATGAAGAAGACGAGTGAAAAAAAAAAAAAAAAAAGGCCTGAAAAGTATCTCATCTGAAATAAAAAAGAAGTGGTTGGCTTGGAAAGGAAAACACATCAAAATCTTCTTGATTGGAAGCTAATTCAAAATTTGATCACATCTCAAACGAATTACAACTATCCATCTTTGAGAAAGAGAACCGAATAAGAAATTCCAGTTCCTTTGTGGTTTCCACTAATGACTGATGATTAAGGGATATATATATATATCTGTGCGGGAAGAAGGGGAGGACTGAGGAGAGAAAAAGATAAGGAGGAAGGGGAAGAGGTAGATGACAGGTGGAGGAAGGGATGACTAAGGAAAGAAAGAGACAAGGAGGAAGGGAAAAGGGGAGATGAAAGATTAAGTGCGGGAATAGGGAAGCGATGATTGAGGGGATAAAGAAATAAGGAGGAAGGGAAAAAGGGAGATGAAATGTTATGTGCAGGAATAGGGGATGGATGATTGAGGAAAGAAAGAGACAAGGAGGAAGGGAAAAAGTCAATTTTTGAGTTCTCATCCTATTGAGTTCTCATCTAGGATTTTCTGTTTGGTTTTGTTACAGAAAGGGACAAGGAGAAGAGGAAAAGACGATTGGTTTGCTCATTTTATATAAAATATTTTAATTGCACTGCCTTGTCTTTTATTGGAGCCACATTAGTGCGCAAAATATTTTAATTGCACTACCTTGACATTTTTTTGTTGTTGTGACTTTAAATATAATTGAGTTTTGTTGCAAAAAAGGACAAGGAGGAAGGGGAAAAAATAATTGGTTTGCTCATTTTACATAAAATATTTTAATTGCGCTACCTTGTCTTTTATTGGAGCCACATTAGTGCGCAAAATATTTTAATTGCACTGCCTTGACATTTTTCTGTTGTTGTGACTTTAAATATAATTAGATTTTGTTGTAGAAAGGGACAAAGAGGAAAGGGAAAAGACGATTGGTTTGCTCATTTTACATAAAATATTTTAATTGTACTGCCTTATCTTTTATTAGAGCCACATTAGTGCCTAAAACATTTTAATTGCACTCGCCTTGACATTTTTCTGTTGTTGTGACTTTAAATATAATTGAGTTTTGTTGTAGAATATGCACATTAGTTTCATAGTTTAGAAAATTTATGGTAGTATATGTCTACATTTTAATATTCTAAGTCTACACTTGTGCTTTATTTTTTAAAAGATGATGCGATGGTTTTCTATTTATTGGAATCTTCATTATCAAGACTGGCCTCCGATTTATGTATTATGCAGGTAAGGAGATGTTCTAAAGCCCAACCTATTGACCTTGAGCTATGTTGGGTAAAAACTAATATTTTGTAGAGACTGGGGAGAGGAAGAGATAAGGAGGAAGGAGAAAAGATGATACCGGGAAGAGATAAGAAGGAAAGGGAAAAGATGATACCGAGAAGGACTGTCGTACTTAATTTTGTTTCTTATTTTACATGTACTACTACTTCTAATAGATTCCTTGGTATTTCTTACTTGTTATATATGTAATATTACTTCTCTTGTTGAGTTTAAGGATTATTTATGATTTCAATGTTCAAGAGATTGATTTTGATTTGTTTGGTATTAAGTAAATTGTATTTTATTGTGATTGGTGTTGAATGAGTTGAACGGATTGTATTTGGTTTGAAATTGTTGGTGGATAGGCCTAAATTCCAATCACTTATTTTTTTTTAAAAAAAAAATTAATCAAATCGTCGCATTTGGTAATGGCTTAACAAAATAAATATGACAGTTTGAGCCGTTGTTTTTAATAATGGTTGCAATTGCTCTGAGATTTATTGCCACAGTTGTAATTACGACGATTCGATACTGTCGCAAATACACAGCAATTGCGACGGTTAGGGTTGTCACAATTAACAAGTATTTGCGATAGTTTAAAACCATCATATTTATAAAACAATTGCGACGGTTTTTTCACCAAATGTGACGATTTGCAGAATCTCAACCCAAGTGAGTAATTGCGATGCTTTTCCCTGACCGTCGTATTTATACCGTCGCATTAGGTAAATACGATTATTTTTTGGCCATTTTTAATAAAAACAACGCCATTATATATGACGGTCAAAAAACCGTCGTTTATAACAAAAACGACGGTATTTTCTCAAATACGACGATTTTCTAGCCGTCGTATTTGCCTGAATTTTTAACAGTGTTTCAATGCATTAGCAAGGTTGTGATTATTTTTCTTCTTTGGATATGGGATGTGTCATTCCTTAAGGGGGTTTTTATTTATATGAAAATGGTTTTTTGGATAGGATATATTAAGCTTTAAGAATTTGAATTAATCTAATTTATGCATTAGTGTTTGATTATTATTTAACTCATCTAATTTAATTATGGATAATGTGAGGAATATGGGAAAGATTGTTGGTTAACTCTTGTATTATGATATTGAACTTTGCTTGACTTTGAGTTATGATGAGGAACGTGAAGAGATAAAAGATCTTTGAGTGGAAAGATTGAAAAAAAACTGAGCATGAGTTGAAAAAAAGTTATGAAAAGATGAGTTGAGTAAAGGGATGAAATCAAATAATGTAAAAAATTAATTTTCTTAATATAATTTTATTCATTCATAAGTCACGAAGACTTGTAAAATGCAATTTTTTGGTTTTATAAAATAAGAAATTTTTTACATTTCACTTTGAAAAGAAAATATAAATTCCTTTTATAACAATTCAAATTAATTCTAAAGGATACAATTTCTCTCTCAAACAAACTATAGTAATTAACATCATATATGAAATCATTGCCATTAGCGAAATATGTAGAAGTGAACTTTTTCGCCATTAGCGAAATAATTAACAAATCATTGCATCGCTAATGCATCGCCATTTCATATATGATTAACAAATCATTGCCATTAGCGAAATAAGATATGAAAGTTGATTTCCAACAAAATATAGTAATTAACATTTCACTTTGAAAATAAAATATAAATTCCTTTTATAATTGCAAATTCATTGCCAATTGATTACTATAGGCTACAAAATCTAAATCATAGTTAAAAATATTGTAGCTAATTGTACATTCGTTGTAGTGAATATTATGTGAATGTATTTTGTGATAGATAATTAACATCATAGATTATTTAAAAATTTATTATATTATTAAAATTGTCATCTAATACTACACATAAATGTGACGTAATAAAATCGTTATTAATATTTCTATTTTAGTGACGTATGTATAGTCACTAAATAGTTATAAAATGCATAATACAATAAAAGTTGTCACATATAATGAACAATAATATTAGTGATGTTATGTTAAATTTTGTTAGTAAATATTGATGTTGTTGATGTATGGTGTTTTGGTGTAAATAAAATTATTTTTTCAAGCTCATTCCTCAACTAAGTTTTAATTAAGACGTTAATCCCAAAACTGCACATACAGAGTAAATATATTCATCGCAAGTATAGCATAGTAAATTAACGAGTATCGATTCCAAAAAACAAGTACTACTAATTACTCTCATTCTCTTGTTTAGCCTAACAAAACTAAAAAAAAAAATGACAAATAATTAAAACTACTTACAAGATCATTCATTGAACAAGAATAGAATTAAAAACATGTATTTGACAGAATTTCCTAAAAACATAGCCAATATTGAGTAAACAACTATCACATTTAATCACCAAATCTAGTGTCACGAAGGATTAAATATAGACTTCACTCTCTCTCAAACTCTCTATCTTTCAACAAAATTGGTGGATATCTTGACCTCATTAATTAATAAAAAAGATGTATTAAACCCAATTACTTAACAATAATATCCCTATCTCTAGGTAATATCAAATATGAAAGAAATTAACATCCCTCTCTTTATGTGACATTAAAAACTCTTTGATTACTAGTTCTTAACCCTTAACCTCTCTCTCAAGTTAATTACGAGATAACAAACAATCAATCCAATAGATAAAATTCAAGTAACCAAATACCAAAAAATGGCAACTAATTGATCAAAAAGTTAAACATAATACAAAACCATAATTTTTAGATCAATGTTTTTAGAATCAAATCGGACATTGAGTTGTAAAATTTACCAATTCACTATTCAATAGTCTAACCATAATTGGATCGTAACAACTATAATTGAATCAATAATATTATATTTTAAATTTTTAAAATATAATTATTATAAAGAAGAGAATTCATTAATAATATAGTATAATTCAAATCTATAAAGGTATAAACATTCAAGTTTATAACAATATACTATACTAAAATGATAAATTATTACTAAATTAAATAATTTTAGTATAGTATATTGTTATAAACTTGATAAATTATTACTAAATTAAATAATTTAGAGTTACAAAATTAAAATTAACTATTCTTAATTTATTAATGACACACAATTTTAAATTTTACTTCCTTAATTTATTTTTTAAAATAGGCTGATTGGACTAGTATCAGACCGGCCCGTTCTAAGGTTCACTAATTAGATCAGCTGGTCCAATACGATTCTCACAAACTACAATAATTTTTGAAAAAAAAAAAACGATTCAAAGTAAAGAATCAAATTAGAAATAATACCGGTTTACAGTTCAATCGGTTGATCCGATACAATTCAAAAACCTTGTGAATGCATATTCACAACAAAATTACCACGGTCGTTTTCGATAGTGTTAGAACTGTGTGCATTGGTAAAAGGCCCGAACAATTCCCAAATTGTTGGCAAAAATATCACCCATGGATTTAGCATGGTTTCAAAGCCATTGCAAAAGCATCTGTAGTATTTGTACTGAATATTTTTTACTTTTTTTTTTTTTTTGCCTCAGAGAAAAAATTTAATAAGAATTAATTTTTAAAAAATGGATGAAAACAGGGTTACCAACTTGGCATAAGCGTGAGATGCAAGCGCAAAAAGTTGCTATGAACTTTTACCATGGGTTTTTTTTTTTTATATATAGAGAAAATTTTAAAATATTAATAATTTTTAGAAAAGGAATTTAAAATTTTAATTCGGAATTTAAAAATGAGCTTTAAAAAATTTAAAAAATGTTGCTATGGTTATAAAACAATGGAGAAGTTTTTTTGTAAAAAAGATTTAATTTTAAAAAATTACATAAAATTAATGGATTTCATCCATTAAAAATAAAAATTATTAAAGAAAACAAATAATTATATATAATAACTAGTTTTTTTTTCTCTTTTTAACATATATACATACGTATACTCATGCATACACACAAACACAAACACACACGCACACATACAAATACATGTGTATATAGAAAGAAACATTCAAATAAATAAATAATAGATACCTTTCATCAATAAATTTACGTTAAATAATATACCTTTTGTTTGGATTTGAATCTCTCCTATTTCCCTTCATACTAAAATTACAAGATTACATTATTATATATATATATATATATATATATATATATATATATATATATATTAGCTTTATTCACTAAAGAGTTAAGATATAGGATCCATAACCAATGGTTTTAGAATTGGACCGAACATTGAGCCAAAAAATTTACTGATTCACGATTTAATTATTCAAATGTAATTAGATCATAATTAAATCATAATTGAGCTAATAATATTATAATTAAAAATTTTAAAATATAATTATTATAAAGAACAAAATTAATAAAAAATATAGTGTAATTTAAACCTATAAAGACAAACATTTAAGTCTGTAACTAAGATAATGTACTAAAATGAAAAATTACTAATAAAATAAATAATTCACAACTACAAAATCAAAAGTAACCATTCTTATTTTATTCATAACAATCTAACACACAACAAAATTAAAAGTAGTCATTCTTAATTTATTGCAAACACATAATTTCCATTCCTTATTATTTTTGTTTACAAATCCTTGAATTCCTCCAAGCCAACTTTTATAATCATGATCCTTATTGTTGGATGCACCACTATTGCTTGCAACTCTAACATCAACATCAAATAGATGTGATTCAAATGGAAATTGATCCATTCTTGAAAGATTAGTGTCATCGCCAATTTCTTCCACAAAAAAACCCATCACTATTATTGTCATCTACAAACAATTTAAATGGATATATAAGAGTAAAAAATATAACACTAGTCTATTATAAGTAATTTTGATCAATATTTTTTTTAAAAAAAAGAAAGATTAACCTTCTCTTCCACGATAACGTTACCTTTGTAACTTTGGTTCCTCAATCTCTTCATACAACATTTTCTCTACTTCTTCAATGTTACTTGAAGGTTCACCTTCCACATCCTCAAGAATCCAACAGTAAGTAGCATCTATACTTTCATAATCAATTGAATCAAAACTCTTTTCCTTAGACAGCAAACTATTATCAAATCAAAAGTCATATGTTATATCAAATAAACATTCAAAAGAATAATCAATTTAAAAAAAAAAAGAAATTTACCTATTTTCAACTTCAAGTAGTTTTACCTATTTTTAACTTCAAGTAGTAATGAGCAAAGATAAGGTCACTAAGTCTTTAATGTTCCAATCTATTTCTATTTTTAGTGTGTATCCTTTCAAACACACTCCAATTTCCTTCACATCTAGATAAACTACTTGTTTGCCCTAAAATATGAATTGTCAACTTCCTTAAATTTGGTACTCTATAACCAAACATTTTCCATCACTCATCTATTAAGAAGAAATAAAAGTAACAATTGAATTAAGAATAATGAAATAAAATGATATAATAACAATTTAAAAACTAAAATAAAAATAAAAGTGAAAGAATTAATATTACTAGGTGGAAAAATTTTGTATATCTCTTTTGTACCATTAGAACCAAAGCTACCTAATTGGTCTTTGAATGGAAGTATTTAATCCAACCCTTCTTGGTACTTTTAGTAACAACCTTAATAAGGCCATCTGTGATATAAGATTTATTACAAAAGCTTTCTCGATCATATTGAAAGGCAGGGTTCAATTAATATGCAGCAGCATGTATACTTTTCTTCAAATGCATATCCCAACTTCTTTTAATGATATTAGTATACACCTTATATTTTTTCTTTTGATTGAATAGAATTTTGATTGCCTTACGTGCCCTATGCATACCGTCAAATACATAACCTTAAAGATAGCTTTTTATCACAATCCACAATATGCAACAAATACATCAAGGGCTCTACTATAACAATAATATGGCAATTATTCCAAAACTTGTTATCCAAAATGATTTCAACCACTTCCTTTGCATTATTTTCTCCATGAAGTTTAGAATGACAAAACTCCTTACAAGTCACCAAAGCCCTCAAGTCATGCATACGCTAATAGACATTATTAAAAGCAATAAAAGTGGTAGCAAATCTAATAGTACCTATACAAATCATTTTAGTCGAATCTTTTCTTTTCTTAACCATCTCAATCAAAAACCATGATTATACACAAATTTAGTAATTGCAGAAGCTTTATTAGTAAGAATTTGTACATGGCTCAATTTAGTAACATCCTGCAAGATTAGATTCAAGCAATATACTACATATGGAGACTAAGTGATTGATGGAAAAGCATTAGTAACCAAATTTCCGGTGGCCACATAATTTGCCCTATTGTTAGTCACCGTATGAACAATATTAACTGGACCAATGATATGGCCTAAATTAGTCATATTTTTTCTAGTTATTTGAGACTATTTTGTGATACATTTTATGAAATAACTAGTCATATTCATTCCTATTTGATATTTCTCTTATAAAAATACTTTTCCGTAATTTTATGCAAAAATAAAGGAAAATTAGAGTTAATTACATGATTTTCCAAAATATAACCGGTGCTAGCCTAGGAAGGTAGAATCGGCGCTGGTTAGCTACTTCCAGCACGAAGGAATTGAGTTAAACAGAGGATTGCAATTGAAATTTGAAAGGAAAAGGAAGCAATTGGTCATGGCTCATGGCTAAGCAAGCCGACGGATAGCAAGAACAAAGCCGACAGCAACAACAAAGAAAACAATTCGGTCAGCCAAGGAAAAGCTGAACAAAAGCAACAAAAGAATTGGTTGAATTCGGTGGGGCCAAGGTGGAGAAAAAAGGGTCAACAAAGGTGGCTGAGAAAAAGATAAAAGGAAATTGAATATAGCAGCAATTTTCGGTGGAATTTGGTGATTTGCGGCTCAATTGAGCCGAAGCAAGGGAAACGGCTCAATTGAGTCGCTGCGACAACAAAGAAAGAGACAGAAATTCGGTGGCTTCGGCACGACTGAAATTGAAGCCGATTTTTAGCAATTGAAATTCCACAAGAATTGAAGTTCTTCAGAAAACACGAGAAAGCACAAAACAACAAAAGCAATTGCAAATTCAACATCAAAATCTTCAGCACAAGATGACAAAACTAAAAGAAAGAATCCGAATTGAAATCAAATTCAAGCCCAATTCTCAATTCAATTTCACAAAGTCAAGACGGTGGACTATTTAATTTTTTCCTTAGCTTTATTTAGACCTTTATTATTCTTTTTAAGTTTTGGATTATTTTTAGGTAATTTCTTCTCCTTTACTTAGGACTCTTTTAGGAATTTTGTGAACCTATAAATAAAGGCCAATTTACCCTAAGAAAATAGAGGTGCACAATGTAGGGACTTAGATTTATTTTAGAGTGCATTACCAATATTTTCTCGAGATAAATAGTTCAAGGAGGATTGTACAAGAAGGTCTATGAAGGAAGAAGAAGAAGGCTTGTCTATGAGTATCTATTTCTTTCATTTGTTTTCTTTTCTTGAACAATGATATTTTAATTGTTTTATTGTAATTCGACATTATTTTAGATATTCATGGTTTTTAGAGTTGTTTGATCTTTTGATTAATTGGTTGTTTTTCTTGGTATTTAATTACTTGGATTGATTACGAGATTAATGGATTATTTCTTTCCATTGACTTGCTTGGGAAAGGGGTTGATGGCAGTTTCAATTTGTTAGTTTCATATTTGTTGTCTCTTAACTTACTTGGGAAAGGGGTTAATTGATAAGAACAAGGTAATTAAAGGTTAATTGATGTCTACCAGAGTATGGATTCATTGGTTAATTTTATGTTTTAAGTTTGCCAGAGTATAGAAATTTAATCAAAGGATTGTGTTTAATGCATCTTTTAGGTAAGACTGGTTGAAACAGAGTATGTGATGCTAAGTTATCTAGAAGATAGGGATTCATGGATTGGGAAAGAAGTGGGTCTACTTTAATCCTTCATGATGCCAAGAGAATAATTGGTTATGACAAAGGTTGGGTACTTTAAGATTATGGTTTTCTAAACAACAGTTTGAATTGCATACTTCTCCATCATTGACATGTATATATTTTTGTTTTTTTTTTTGTTTTTGTTTCATTTTCACTTTATCGAGTCAGTTAAACAATAAAAGAAAAGTGATTAATGTATACTTGTTCCTTAAAGATCTACACTCGTTTGAACCCTATGCTATATTAATGATGAGTACGCATGCTCATATGTGTAATTTGGGTTTGACGTTTTAATTTAACTTGATTGGGAATATGTGTATTTTTATATGAATTTTATAGTCAAATCCATACGCATCAACCAACCAATTCAATAACTTTTTTAAATAACTTAAACAAAATTTTTGCAATTTTCATGATATTAGAGGCATCAACAGATTTCAGGAAAATAGTTCCATAAGGATAATAAACCAGAAAGTTAATTACTGTCTTTTTTTTGTTATCGGTCCAACCATCACCCATTATAGTGTAACTAAGTTTTCCCACTCTTTTTTCATAGAATCAACAAATAACTGCCCTTTTTTTTTTTTTTGCATAATGCGATTAAAAAAAAACTCGCAATTGATAACAAGAGGGAACTTTAAATCATGGCCCTATTGCACATGGAGCATGAAACATCCATTAGAAGTACATAGAATTCACAGGATTAATAGGCAAACAAGTATTAGAGAAAAATTTTGCAACTTCCATATGTGCTTTATGTACCACCTTTTTATTTGTAAGCACACTTTTAAAAGTTAACTGAGAGCCTGGAGTTGTTCTTAATGCAAAATAATGACTTATTTGTCCTAAATTCTTTCCTTTTCTTATTTGAGATGTATTAAGTTTCAAGTGGTCAGGAGGCGTAGTATCATTTGGGTGAGGTATTTCTTGAACATCTCCATTACCTTCAAAGTTTGCTACACTAGGTCCATAAGGATTTTTAGAATCAAAGTTTTCTTGAGTCTCTCTCTCTCTCTCTCTCTCTCTCTCTCTCTCTCTCTCTCTCTCTTATAACAATGTCATTCAGAGAATTTTCCATTTGAAATTTCACATAATATGGAACACGTGGGCAAGACCTGACTTGTCCCTTTTTTTCTAGCCAAATGTTGTTTTACTCTATATATTCCACCATATTTCCAACTAAAACCACAATACAAACATGTCAACGCATTCTTTCTATCAATGACCTTTTAGCTTACATGATTCCAAGCAATATTAGACTTAATTCTCCCAGATGAAGTGTTATTTGATAGAGTAGCCGATTGAGGAGTTGAACTACTTTTTACAGAATCCATTTCCATTAAGTCAATCCTGCAAAATAAGGAAACAAAACTATTCTACTAAGATGTTGTACAAAAAGAAACCAAAGATAAAGTGATAAAATAGAAACAATAATTTAGCAAAACTAATTTAGCCCCCAAGACATGTAGCAAAACCACATTTCTATCCACTAATTTTCTAATAAAAAACAGCCATTCTATCTCAAAACACTCCTAAGTCCCAAGGATCAAGAAAAAAAAAATGCAGCATAAAATGTAGCGCAAAAATCTGAAAGGGAAGGGGAAATACAAAAAGACTAATGATAGTCCATAAAAATATGCAAAAAGAACTAAACTAAGTGGGCTTCAATCATATTATCGATAGACATTTGCCTTAACAACATTCGGTCCAAGATTTTTAAGTGCATTCATCTGAAACATATTTGTAATCAATCATACAACAAAAAAATTACTTCATCAGATCTCCATAAAAGAATTAAATGATCTAACAAATAGAGGAAAATCAGAGTCCCAATCATAAATATGAGCATTGACAACATAGATTGGCTACTTAATGGTTAGAAAAATAAAAATGCTCAATAGTTCCAGTTGCTGCAAAAATCTTATACTTGCTAGTTTATAGTTGATAGATTTTCACAATACGGAGTAGAAAGTTATATAAATTCGATGTAATAGACTTTCTTTAACTCCATTTCCTATACATGAGTTTAAATATGTATATGTAATTATGTATGATACTGGGACTTGGTATAATGGTCAAATAGAAAATAAGTTTAGTATTCCTCTACAAGAATTATTGTTGAAAATAGTTGAATGCCTTGAAAACATACAATGGCCGACTTCTCCAAAGATAGTTAAATACAAATAACACTATGCAATAAGATATTTCTTCATTACACACCTTAAAAAAATGTAAATGTCCTCTATGTATTTTTTTTTTCTTTTAAGAAAAACCGAATTCTTATTATCCTTGCATAAGGAAAGATTACCACCAAACTAGGTTTTTCAAAAATATTTGATGTTTGGTTATTTTGTGCACTGCATAACGGAATCAAAAAGCAGAATTCAAACAATTTAGAATCCTGTAATCAACAAGATAAACTAAACTATTGAAAATATAATCTAAATATATGCCAGCCTATTTGTACGGTTTGTGCTTGTGCTATGTTTTTGAAAATAGATCCAATGTTCAACCAAGTTTTAAAATAAAATATCAATGTAACTCATATACACACATATTTGGGCAAGTATACCCATAATATAGTATAGAATGTAGTTGGTTAAATTTCGAAGACCCTCAAGAACGGGATCAATTACTCTTACTTCCACTTGAATTTTATTGTTCAGTCAACTAAAATAAGAAGCAAAGTGGCTAATTACTACTGTTAAGGACAAGAAAGTACCACACAAATACATCAACTCAATTCTTAAGGTTAAGACTAAAAGATGACAAGGGAAGATTCAATTAAGGAAATGAGACTGACTATATAACTAATCAAGAATTCTATCAAGAATATTCAACTAATAAACATTACTCAATCAATTGATATCAAATCCAAGCATCAGCAAGATTTTCGAAATAAAGTAAAATCCATTCTTTCTCCAGTAATGAATCTTATACCCTAAGATCCAACTCATAGATATCTCTATCATACAAACCAAACCAAATGATAAATAACATTAAGGAAATCTAATTACAAGCCAAAAAATTCTAGAATCTCTATCTCTACATGACCCCAAAATCTCATCTATTACCAAGTTCTAAATCCCCCAAATCATTTCTCAAATTCATTAAGGAAAAACAAATATTAAACTAACATAAAAGGGAACCCATCTCGTGAATCTATTCTCAAGCTCAATATTAGAGAATTACCCAATTAATTAATTTAATCAATCAAACCCAAATGATAAATTGCTCAAAATAAACATCAATTAATCAAATAAACATCCAATATAAGCATAAATTAGAGTACAACCCTTTAATTACAATTCAAATCAAATAAGTTCAACAATCACAAAATTAAATCACAAGGGAAAAAGGAAAACTCATGAACAAAATTTCTCTTCTACTTTACAATCTTCTTTTGGAATTGCTTCTTCTTCCTCAAATCTTCCTTAATCTTCTCTTCTCCTCTCTTCTTTGTGTTACAAGAGGGTTTCTCTGGTGTTTTTTTTGTGGGGTAGCTCTCTCTCAAATAAACCAAAAAAGTAGTATTTATAGGTTCCTTCGCAAATCCCTAAAAATCTGTAAAACAGGGGAGAAGCTGCGATGTTGCACAGTGCCATTGAAGGTGGCCTGCATTGTAACACCCCACTACCTACGTACCCTATTAGAGTTGGGGATGTTGCCCCATCCACAGGAAAAGGGGTCTTTATAACTAGGACTCACAAAATAAATGAAAGAAATAACTTAAAATTATACTTATTACAACACAAGTAATAAATGAACAAGTTCCAAAAAATAACTAAATGTCTGCTAAAGTCTTTCAAATGAAATACATAGGAAAAGAAACAAGTCTTCAAAACAAAGGCAATCTCTAATCAATAACCTTCACAGCAGGACCGACCTGAAAGTATGGTATAAAATGTGGTGAGACATAAATCTCAATAAGCCCGTGTATGCTTTGAGTATTTTAGGTAAGACAGTTCATGTATGCAAGTTGAGAAATTTTTATAAAAGAAAGTGCTGGCAAGCCTCAAATAAATTTCACAAGTGAAGAGTGGTGTTTTCCTTTCAAATCATACATGTATACAATAAATACAACCACTCAAATGAGGTAGCCATGGCACTACACTTTGTGCACCATGACAAAAGAATGTTTGGGATGCCACACTTTATGCGTACTGACACACTTTATACATACTGACACAAGGAAGGTGTACAGCCTATCGGGTGAGATACTCCTCTATCCCTACATCCAAACTTACCAGTTGTCCATTATGAAAATACACAGTTCATTTGACTGAACTTGCTAGCTCGGACCGTTAGGACCTACAGAACTGGCATTCTATCTGGGAATGACTCACCCCTCAGAGGTGGCCACCTATTGAGAGACTTACCATAACCCTTCAAAGACTAATTCTAATAGTCTACCCTTATTGAGTACTCAATGCTGTGTTCGTCCCACTTGGGAAAAGAAAGATCATACAATGATTCTCTTTGAAATAGCAATTATGGTTTCCACAATTCTTATCCAAGTTGATTTTTAGGAAAAAAATTAGCATTTTGTATAAAATTAGTTGTTTAACTTTAAATATTTTGCTTGAATGAAAAGAAAAGGAAAATTACCCGTAATTGTATTTACAATACAAATCTCATATATATTGAGTTTGACTTGCCAAGGTAACTTTGATCTTCAAACAGCTTCATGCAGGAACTTACTTGATCTTTTGCTCTTCTTGGGTACAAAAGCCCTCCAAAGTAGTTTCAAGTCAACCTAACCCCGCCTGGGGTAAATACGGGTTATAAGTCCAATATCAGGACAATACTTGCCTTAAATAAAGAGTTCTTAGGTCAACTGGCCACAATAGCATCTAACTAAGACAACACTGCCCTAAGCTTTAATACTAGTTGATAAAGTATTTTATAAAATAAATTAGTTTGATAAGTTAAAATAAATAGGTGTTATAAATAATAAATTATAATTTTAACTATTTAGTAACAAATAATAAATAACGAGTAATATTGATAATAAATAAAATCAATAATAAATAATGAGTAATAATAAACCCTAAGTAATATTGGTAATAAATAATAA
This sequence comes from Voacanga thouarsii, assembly GCA_026120185.1. Taxonomy (NCBI): domain Eukaryota; kingdom Viridiplantae; phylum Streptophyta; class Magnoliopsida; order Gentianales; family Apocynaceae; genus Voacanga; species Voacanga thouarsii. Next base: position 1,842,397 of record JANUWF010001659.1, on the reverse strand, counting down.
TTAAATAATGTTATTATAAATAGTATGTAATATTAATAATAAGTTATACTTAGTTTTAATTAATAAATAACAAATAACAAATAACAAATAACAAATAAAATTAATAATAAATAAATTATTATAATATTTTTGAGTGTAACTAAAAGTTTTAGTAAGGTTAACTAATAATAATTGAAATATAAAAGTGATTTGATATTAATTAATTCCAATATATTATTATTATTTAATAGAAATATTTTATTTATTTATCTAATAAAATAATAATATTTTAAATAATCTTCAATTCTGAAACCACTTAATGTATTTCGAATTTAGTATATTAAATTAAATAATAATAATAATAATAATAATAATAATAATAATAATAATAATAATAATAATAATAATAATAATAATAATAATAATAATAATAATGATGATGATGATGATAGCAAGAATAATTCTAAAAATAATAAAGGTAGTTCTTGCAATAATATCATTGCTAGAGAAAATCCATATACATATTCATACACACAAGGATTCAACAAATAACATGTTAATCTATCCATAAAAAAAAAAAAAAAGACTTGAATTAACATATATTACAATGAGGTTAGTATTAAATTAGTAATAATTTTTAGAATGGCATTTGCTGGCTAAAACAACATAAGAGCATAAGCATGGCATGAGTAGCAATAATCTCTATCAAACCAACTTCTACTAATGACATATGAACTCATAACATATATCTACCCCCAAGTTTATCATATTCGTAACCTCACATAATGCCATAGCCTTAAACTCACACAACCTCCAAATCATATAATCACTATCTTCATATGATATACATGTGTCTATCATGCCTTCAACAAATCAACAATCCAACCACGTCATTCTACCTATCTTGAGTTCAAAATAAATAATAAGAGTTGTGTTTAAAATACTTGTTTGATGGCGCTCGAAGTTGAAGATGTTGCTTATCAAAGGAGAACCTCGAGTGCTTGATGGCTTTAATGATCCGAAATTGTCCAAGGTTGTTCATCCATTATTTTGGCCAAGAGAGAGAGAGAGTGAGAGGAAAGAGTGAGAGTAAGAAGAGAAGAATATATAAAAGTTGAAGAAAAGAAGAAGAACAAGAAGATTGTTCTTGTTTTACCTTTTTAGTGTTCTTCGAATCTTGAACAAAAAAGGGTGGTTTGATCCGTTTGAAGGTTCAAATTTGTGTGTTTTGGTGTTATAAAGTGCACCAAGGAAGAATATAGGTTGAATACTCACGGTTTAGAGAGTTTGGGAGTGATTGGAGATGTTTAGAAGTGATTTAGGCTTGAAAATGTGTAGTGTGTGTTCTTGGTATTCTTGAGAGAGATTGAGAGAAAAAAGGATTTTGTGTGTGTTGTGTGATTGATGGTCAAATGGCCTAGATTAGGGGAAGCTTTCGGTTATCCAAGAATGAGAGAGAGAGTTTTAGCTTTTTCAAAATTCAAATTGAGAGAAAAGTGGAAATGTTTGAGGTATAGGATTAGGTACTGGTGTTTGCTCTTGGATAGTTTCTTGTCCTTCAATGGTGTATGGTTGAACTAGCTATGTTTTACCTAAGGAATGGAGAGTTGTTTCAATTTTGGGCTGGCCAAAAATGGCTATGGAATAGCACAGGATTTTCTAGTTTTATCAACTAGGTAGATGAGTGTTTAAACCAAAATCTGGAATTTAATTTGAAGTTTGAATAAATTTGAATAGAGTGAAGATATGAGTATTTTGAGGTATGTTAGTAGAGTCCTATTGATCAAGGTAGGTGGAGAAGCCAAGAGGTTCTATCCATGGCTGTATGAAGACCGAAGCTTGATAAAGTTTGCTGAAAAAATTCGACCCTAGCATTGATTAGGCAAAGCTGGAAAAAAAATTCTGGAATTGAAGCTTCAGAACACTTAGGATTTGAAATGGTTTTGTGCAGAATTTGGTCTTCTTTGGAACGATTTTGCAACTGGAATTTAAGGGTGTTTGAAGGTCCATTAATGGTCATTTTCCAACCATCATCTGGAAGAAGAAAAGAGAAAGTTTCAGCTACTCATGAGTACTAACGGATGGCTTCAAGATCATGCTCAAAGGTTGCTAGTTTGTTGGGAAAAAATTCTGGTTTGGTATGGTTTGTGAAGATGTGAAAATCCAAAGCACTTCAGCCTTCATTCTCACACAAGATGGTTGGTTCCTTGCAACAATTAGGTAAGGAAAGTTTGCTGCAAATTTTGAAAACCAGCCTTGAAGAAAATCTGGAAAAATTTTCAAATTTCTAACCAAAATAAGAATAGGAAGAAGATCGAGTTTTTTTTTTTTTTTGAAGAAATAGCTATAGTGATTTAATTGAAACTTCCTATTCTTCCTCCACATTTTCAGCCAACTCCTATCCCACAAGAACTGGAATTTCGAAATTCCAAGCAAGGTAATTATTCAAGAATTTTATGGATATAAAAAAAGAATTAAAGAATTAGGAATAGTTTAAATTCAAAGAGGTTTGAACAAGGTTTGCAAAAATAATGGGGACAAGAATTCTTCTAGAATTCTTTTTAGGACAAGAGCACATGGTTAAGACATTACCATTGTATCTTCCCTAAGACAACATTTCTAACTTTAAGGAATATAAGAAAGAAGAAAATTCAAACATTGGTTAAGATAAATATGAATAAAACTTAAGTGGTGGGATTTGAACTCAAGATATTAGAGATTAAATTACCAAGCTCTAACTACTTAACCACACAGACTGTTGTTCTTATTTTCTTAACCAAATCTTCTTCTTATCTAAGCCTCAAGCCATCTTCCTTTTTCGACCTCAAGTAAAATTACCTTTTTATCCTTTTTACTCAACAAGTACAAATAAATCATATAACCCTTAAACCACATTTCTAAGGCACACAAAATCATTCAAGAGATATATTTTATGTATGATGACATGATATGTATCCCATCTCTCTTACTCTAGAGTAGGTTTAGGTGGGGTTTTATATGCATAGAACCATGCATGCTTCTACATGCTATATTTGCTTCAAAAGGCTACCATTCGACTTGATCATTTGATGTGTTGGAATCATGAGTGGCGGGTTGGACAATGATTTGCACGGCACTATCATCTTGCTGAATATCAACTATTTTTGACATTCTAAAGTGTACGGTGACGTGCAAGGTGATAGGCACAACACCTTTGATTCCAAAATATTGATTTCTAAAGCTCAACAACTGCATGGCAGTGTTGACCGTAGCACCCATAGTGCCATGTACTTTCAAATTTTCTCTTTTTTTGTCTTTTTCTTCTTAGATCCTTAACTAATCTCAATATTTTCATCCTTTATAAAATAAGGAGAAAATAGGAGATTAAGTAACAATATAGAATGAATTTCTCCAAAATTTAAGCACAGTGATATAGAAAATATGTGTATAATAAACACTTATCATTCTCTCACGCTTAAGCTTTTACTTGTTTTCAAGCAAAATATTAAAATTAAAAGTGTTCCAAGCTAAAAACATAAAAATAAAGAGTAGATTTTTAAAAAAATGTTTGCTAACAGAAAAGATATTCATTTTCTATTGAGATGAGAATTTAGTTCAAGATCATCCAACCAGACTAAATTCATGTAAATATATGTATTTGAATAGATAAAACTAGAACTATCAAAGTTAGATTAAACAAGTCTATATCTATTTAGTAAGTGTCATCCCATTTCTTAGGTCAAGAATACGACTTAAGTGATTCATATAAGTAAGGGATAATGAATTACTTAAGTTCTCTGACTTCTAAAAGCTATTGCAGTCCAAGTAGTAAATAGAGGGTTGCTTTATATGCTCGCTTTTGTAGGATAATTAATTGCCTAATCAAGATAAAATGCAATATTTTTTACTTTTACATTACCCTCTAATCTCATTTTCTTTCTATGGCAAGGTATTGTAATTGCTTAATGAAGATATAATGAATGATTTTCAACAATTACATTACTTTGCTAATATCTCTCATAATTTTGCCCCGATCCACATTTATTTAAACCCGGAATAAGGATTAGTTAGAAGATCATAGAATTTAAATAAGTCAAAATTCCTTTCTTAAATTTCATCACAAGTTTTTCATCCAATCCCAAGAAATAAAATGTCACCATGTTTGCCAAAATATAAGCAATGTTAAGCCAAATTCTTAAGATCTAATTTGTATCACATCAAATATACATAATTACCTAAGAATATCCAATTAAAATAAATTCATTCCAACTTCTCATGCTAAGAGAAAAAGAATAGCAATTCCAAGAGCTGTTCAAAATAAGCTAAAAATTGAAAAAATTTAGTTCAAAATTTCAAAAACCAATTCAATCCCCATAAATATTTCGTACAAATAATCTTGCAAAGAATACACTTTAATCAATCTTCTCCACACTTAAAATGGAAAATGTCCTCATTCGCAAAAAAAAAAAAAAAATGCAATGTGATGTATGCAATGGGACTGAAAATAATAATGAGTAGAGAATAAAAGTAATACTTCTCAACTGAATAAAATCTCGAATTTTGTATTAGAGAGAAGAGAATTAGGGTTTTAGTATTCAAGAAAGATAATATTTGCGGTCATCCAAAAGAACTAAGTACTAATAAGTCTGAAATGAAATAGAACTGAATCAAAATAGAATCCTAAATGAAAATATCCATGAAACAACACAAAACAAAGTAAATCCTATCCCTAATATGGTCTACGGCCTCCGTGGCTACTCTACTCAGGCTCGTTGGGTCCCAAATAAGCAAACTTCTTAAGCCTATCCCACATAATGCAAATGAAGGTGTCTGAAGTGGACTGCTGATTACGGAGAGTGTCTAATCTTGCTCCTACATTTTAGAGCTTAGTCTGGACCATCTCCAACTGCTCCTCATATCCATCAGATGTTTGGCCTTGATTCTCCATTAATCCCATCATTTGACCCATCATCTGCTGTTGCTGAGCAATAATCTAACTATGCTGTGCTACTATGTCCTAAAGTGCATTGATGCTACTGGTCAGCGTGGCAAAATGCATGCGCACCATAGCCTGGAAATCAACAGTGGTAGTACGTCATCTAATATTAGGTCTCTATGCTCTAGAAGACTCAGCTCTGGTAGTCTCTGTAGCTGGGGGCGGTTGCTGTAGTGTAGGCTGCGGTCTTTAGCTTGTCCACCCTCTAAACTCACTAGGAGTTAGCCATCTTTTTGCATCCTCATTATAGCTATAGCCACAGCTAACTAACGTCCTATCTGTGACTATCTCACTGGCAATAGTAGTAGATACCACATCACGCTCTACTAGAACCTGAAAGTACTAAATTATCTTGGTAATCACTAGTAAGAAGGTAAATACATTCGAAAGATCGGTGGAAAACACTACATCTCATATGTAGGAAATAATAAGAAAGGCTAGGGAATAAGTGAATGAGCTTATGCAATACATAAATGTCTACTAGCCTAATCTTGTTGAAACCACTTGCCCTTAGGGCAATATGGAAGCCTAACAAATATACCACAATTTGTAATGAGTAGGTAAGTTAGTAACATGTAGAACCTCTGCCTGCCCAGCTAGATGGTATACCAGATACAACTCATACTAGCAAAATCAAATTTCCATTTGTGTCTGACATCACATTTTTGTTGTTAGTGTGTATCTCAACCCATGCTCTTTCATCTTTCAATCCTAAAATAGTAGCAAAAAGCTCCCTAGTCAGACTGATATGAACTTCTCTGACTATAGTGTCAATGTTCCTAAGATTATTCTGCTTCTTTGCCTCCATGTTTGCATAATACTCCTTGATTAGAATGGGATAGTAAACTCTTTTCATCCCCAAGATAAGTCCCCATCCAACCTGCTTGAACAAGTGACCAATTTTCAACTTATGGTCTAGGATTGGGTCAATGGTTCTTTCCACAATGATCTTTTGCCCTTCCTTTTTATCAAACCATTCCTTATTCCTATCATTAACAAATTTGCTAGTGTTAGAGGGTTGGGGTTGGTGGGATGAAGAAGTTTTACCACCTTTTCTTTTGGAAGGGAGTTTTGTATCTATACATGCTTAGGTGCCATATATAGGATAGGAAAGAAAACAAAAAGAAAGAAAGGGGAAGAAAAAAAAGACAGCTAACTCAAAGAAGTGATAAAGAATTTCACTCTATGTACATTCAAAGCCTAATTCAATTTCCCTTCCACTCACTCAATCAACATAATCTAACAACTAATCAATCAATCACATAAACTTTTTTAACATGTCCACAATATATTAACTCTACAAACCACTCAAAACATCCAAAATATTTCAATTTACAACGTTAAACAAATTGTCCTCAACAACAACTCAACAAAACACCACATCATTGAAATAATAAATTAGCACTTTTTTTTCACTATATCCACATACTAGATCCTAATCTCCGTTCAAACATAAAATCCCAACCTATTTGCACAATTTCTCCATCAATTCTCACTATCCCCTGTTCAAGTTCACTAAAATAGATTTCAACAAAATCCATACATTCTTAACAACCATTTAATCCACAATTGGTAACTCAATCAAAATAGCTCAACATAAGCATCAACATACATCAAAGTAGGTAAAACAACAACTTGACAGTTAACAGCTCAATTATTCAACCTAGCAGCATAAACTCCATTTAAATTCAAATAATTTATGATAGGGGCTAAATTAGTCATATTTTTTCTAGTTATTTGAGGCTCTTTTGTAATACATTTTCATTCAATAACTAGTCATATTCCGTTATATTTGAGATTTTACCCTTGGAAAAGTATTTTATTCATTATTACAGATTTTTGGGGTAAAACAAAACAGAAACATCGCAAAACAAAGGAGAGGCGGCGCCGGCTAGGGCCCTAGAACCAGTGCCAGCCATGCACTGTTGACACGAACTTCGAAGTGACAGAAAAATTGTTGAAACAGAGCAAAATAGAGTGGAGCCGCGCGTCTCCGAGAATCAAGGGCGCCGTCTCCGAGAATCAAGGCGGCGCCGGATGAATTCTGGTCTTCATTATGTGAAATTCGAAAAAAAAAATCGGCGAACAAGTAGAGAATCGGAACACAACCGGTGCCGGCTGTGCCCTGAAGTTAAGGCGGTGCTTGATTTTTTTTATGCGATTTTCTGTAATTTGTGGAGTTTTAGTATCTTTCAACTTTTACTCGGCCAAGAACATTGTATCTACGAGTTTAGGCACTTCCTAAGCCTATAAATAGATGAAAAACATAAGGGAAAATGAGAGAATTCATTGATCATCATAGAAAATCACTAAATCAAGGAGGAATTCTTCAATTTAAGGAGGGTTGTGCAAGAAGGTCTTCAAAGGAAGAAGAATGAGGCTTGTCTATGAGTGCTTTCTTTTACTTTGTTTTCTTTTTCTTGAATAATGAGATGTTAATCATTTTATTGTAATTTGACATTATTGTAGATTTATGATTTTAATTACTTGGATGGATTATGGGATTGATTAATTGTTTCCTTCCATTGGCTTACTTGGGAAAGGGGTTAATGGAGGTTTTAATTTGATTAATTTCATATTTGTTGTCTCTTAACTTGCTTGAGAAAGAGGTTAATTGTTAAGAACTGGTAATTAAAGGTTAATTGATGTACGCCAGAGTATGGATTCATTGGTTAATTTTATGCTTTAAATTTGCTAGAGTATGAAAATTTAATCAAATGATTGTGTTTAATGCATCTTTTGGGTAAGACTGGCTGAGATAGAGTATGTAATGCTAAGTTATCTAGAAAATAGGGATTCATGGATTGGGAAAGAAGTGAGTCTACTTTAATCCTTCATGATACCAAGAGAATAATTGGTTATGATAAAGGTTGGATACTTTAAGATCATGATTGTCTAAACAATTATTTGAATTACATACTTCTCCATCCTTGACTTGTATATATTTTTATTTTATTTTCCTTTTTATTTCGTTTTCACTTTATTGAGTCGGTTAAACAATGAAAGAAAGGTGATTAATGTATACTTGTTCCTTGAGGATCGACACTCGTTTGAACCCTATGCTATGTTCATGATGAGTACGCTTGCTCATATGTGTAATTTGGAGTTAACGTTTTAATGTAAACTTGATTGGGAATGTACTTAGTTTTTATATGATTCTTATACCCAAATCCTTACGCACCAAGTTTTTGGCGCCGTTGTCGGGGAACAATATCATGAAAACTTGGATTTTATTGATTTAACCATAAAAATATGTAAATATGTAAATATGTAAATTATGTATAATTGTTCTTTTGCAAAAAGGTGCTATCTTTTGTATTTCATGTATTCTTAGACACCCTTGTAACCTAACATAACCTACAAACTTTGACTTTGTTTGATGTACTAACTTTGTAACCTTCTAATTCGGTTTTAATAATTAATTCTATTCTCTAACTTGCTTCTTGTTTTCTTAGGTGTAATCCTTGGTACATGACCCAAAAATCCGAAGGCGAGATAGTCGATTTTGACCCTGAAATCGAAAAGACATTGTCAAAAATTCGCCGGACAATTCAAAGGAACTTGATCATCGGAATGGATGGTGCTCAAAACAATAATGTTGGAAATGGTAGGAGGGTTATGGATGACTTTGTGAAACCCGTAATTTTGGGCATAGGCTCGAGTATCACTAGGCCTAGGGTAGATGCAAACAATTTTGAAATAAAGCCCAACATTGTCCAAATGGTGCAAAATATGGTTCAATTCGATAGGCTACCTGAAGAAGATCCCAATGCTCACTTAGCTAGTTTTCTTGAGATTTGTGATATTTTCAAGATGAATGGTGTTTCTAAGGATGCCATAAAGTTAAGACTTTTCCCTTTTTCTTTGAAAGATAGAGCAAAATCTTAGTTGAAGTCTTTACCTACATGTTCCATCACTACTTGGAATGCCCTAGCTGAAAAATTTTTGGTCAAATATTTTCCTCCAGCTAGGACAACCAAACTTAGGAACGAAATCTTTACCTTCCAACAATTAGATTCTGGGCCCTTATATGAAAGTTGGGAGAGACTTAAGGAGATGTTAAGAAAATGTTCACACCACTGATTTGAGCTGGGAATGCAAATGCTTATCTTTTTAAATGGCCTCACGTTTGCAACACGGTAAGTGGTGGACTCTTCTGCAGGGGGTTCCATTAATCATAAGACCCCGGAACAGGTATTTGAGCTTATTGAAAATTTAGTTTCTAATAACTATTCTTGGGGAAGTGCAAGGTCTAGAGCTCGTGTGCAAGGAGTATACAAAGTGGACGTTGTGGCAGCATTAGAGGCTAAGGTGGACGCCTTAACCCAGAAGATGGAACAGTAGGTGCTGCCTCAAGGCCAGGGTTTAAATGTAAGTTGTGATTTCTGTGGAGAAGGACACCCTAATCATGAATGCCAAAAGATGGGGTCACTCCAAGAAACTTCGGAGCAAACGGCCTTCGCAGGTAATGTCCAGCCAGGTAACAATCCTTATAGCTCTACCTATAATCCTGGTTGGCGAAATCACCATAATTTCTCTTGGAGCAAAAGAAATCAACCTAGGTAAGGTTCTTTCAATTTTGCAGGAAATCACAGGAACCAAAACCCCATGACCAACACTGCAGCACCTCTAAAGCCACCATTGGAAGAGTTGATTGGCCAATTGGTAAGTACCATGGAGACTAAGTACCAAGGAGTCGATGTGACAACAAGGAATCTAGAGGCCTCCATACGCAATTTGGAGAACCAAATTGGTCAACTAGCCAAACTCTTAGGAGATCGTCAGATAGGGACATTATCAGGGAATACTGAGGAAAATCCACGGGATTAAAGCCGTGGGAAACATTGAAGCCTTTTTACTTTACTTTACTTTTCGTTTTTGAGATTAAGACAAATTTTTTATTCTTGTCGTTTTGATTGATTGTTTTTTCTTATTATTCAAGTGCATTATTTAGCATTAGTGTGTTTTCTACATTATTATTATATATAAAAAAAATATGGAGAACCGGACAGAACTAAGCCAGCACCGGTTCTAAGAGCCCGGACTGGCGCCGGTTCCTGTCGGGAAGGCGCACTCATAAGGGCCATTTTGGCTACTTTTTCTTCAAAATCTCCATTCTCCCTCTCAAATTCTCTCAAACCCGTGCCGGCTTCACATCCTCCACTTTCTAAAATTTGATTTTCCAACTTCTAAACACTTCTATAACATCTCCCTTTATCTTTTTTGTTGATCCTACGGATCAAAATCCTCAAATTCTTCAATTTTTCATAACAACATCACATTCAATCACAAGCAATGAGCTTAGATTTCTACAAAAAAGCTTACATCTTTTGCTTGCCCATACATACAAGAGTATAAATGTATGGTTTTTATTCAATTCCTACGGTTCAAATGTTGTAGATGACTTTGTCTAATTTTAGGAATACTGTTGGCCAAAAATGGGAATGTGTATGCTAAGATTAAATGGTCCATTACTCCTTGAGCTTCATGAGCTGGACTAGATTAGGGGTCAATGCTTCTGTGATGCTTGATTCATGCATATGATTATTAGGGGATTCATGCATATAGTCAAGGTTAGAATTATGGCTATTTGTGATGATTGAATAATGACTACATATGAAACTTGAACGTGTGTTTAATGCCATAATACTGTCGTTTTTAACATGATCATGTCTACTTGCATGCATTGAGGATCTTCAACACGTTTATGCTTTACAGTGCACTTTACATGTATTGTGCAGGTTATGTTGAATTGATTGGAGGTGAGTGATTAAATTATTTGTGGAAGGATGCTATATATTGATAGAGTTTGGGTTTTGCAGATTGTGAGATTGGTTGAGGGTTGTGTGAGAGTTGAGGAGTATTTGTGCAAGGGTAGTTGCCCTGTTTTAAGTCTTGAAGCTCAATTATTCTCTCTTCCTATTTCCCCCATTCCTTACTTGAACATGTCTAGAGCGAGAGGTCATTCTTCTAAAAGGGTGAGAGCTTCCTCTTCCTCAGCCCCTTCATCTGTTGATCCTCCTTTAGACCTACTGAGTTTATAGATGCATCTTGTGAGGAATAGTACAATAGGAGAGCATATAATAAGATCATTGTTGAACGGATTTTCTCATCCACCTTAGATCGTGCACTCAAATTGGATATGATGTTTCGACGGCTAGGATAGGGTTCGATAGTCCAATTGAAAGGAAAGTATTGTCCTGTGCTTATTAAGTAATTTTATGCTAATATGATTGATAAGGGTAATAAACATCTTCCCCATATTGAAACGAGAGTGAAAGGAATCCCTATTTTCATCACTCAAAACCAATTAGCTAACCTCCTCCAGGTCTTTGATGATGATACTTGGCAAGGGATTGATGTGAATAATCAAAAGATTCTTTCTGACCCAAATTGGGATGCTAGCGGGACTAGAGCCACCTTAGGATTATATAAGCATAATACCTTTTAAGCCAATAGTTTCTATTCAAACAATGATCTGGCAGCCAACTTTAGAGCTCTAGTCTATATGTTTAGGTTCAATGTTGTACCCGTGCTAGTGGTTTCAATGAGACTAGACTTATTGATACTTATATTTTGCATCGGATGATGAACACATTACCTATCTCTCTTGCACCCTTGATCATCCAATCTATTAGGGAGGTTGTTCATCACCGTCTCTCCATAAAAGCCTTTGTTTTTCCCTTAGTTATAATGAAAATTTTGAAAGACGTTAGTGTGAGTCTTGAGGGAGAATTGATAGAGACTACCACTGAGCACGATATGGTTACTGAGCAAACTCTTATGAGTTGTGGGTACAAGTACAACGAGGAGTTGAAGAAGTGGCTAACTCCCTTCAAGGTCAGACATCCTGGTCAGGTAAGGCCACCCACAGTGGAGGACGAGCAACCACCACCACTAGCACGTGCACGAGCTAGCAGCTCTCAGTCCCACTCTCAGACTGACTTTGAGACTACCGTGCTGGGACGACTAGACCAGCAAATGGAGGTTCTCCTATGCTTGTAAGGTACTATGGAGGACATGGCGAGACGGCAAACTACTATGGAGTAGCAGTTGGCCGAATTGAGGTGGCATTCTTCTGGGCCACACGGTGGTAAGAAAGCTTCTACACCAGCTGATGATGATGAGGATGATGATGATGAGGAGGACTGATGATGCTTGTCTACATTTTCTCGATCACCCTTGTTTTTCCTTTCTCTTTTAATTTTTTTTCTAGTTAGTTTTGTTTTTCTATGTACTATCTTCTTTCTTTGTTTTCGATTTATTTTCTTTTCTAGGCTTTATGCTTTGGTATGTTCTTTTAATTTTCTTTTTAGGTACTTTGCCAATGCCTCGTTCTTCAAAGCATTCAACTCTTGTACAACACAATGCACAATGAATGGAAGTTTGTTTTTCTTATCCCTTCTCCTTTATATTTTTAGCTCTATGGCATTATTTAGTTCTTGTTATATTTCTTTGGCCATTGAGGATAATATCCAGTTTAAGTGTGGGGGAGTGATTTGATTGACAAGTCTTTTATACATATACTTTTGCCTTGGAAGCAAATTTTGAGCGAAAATTTTTCAATTTTTCAAAAAATTTTCTAACTTTCTTGGAGATTTCAAGGTATATTTTTAATGCATATCTATGTGATAGTTCATAGAACATATGTTCTATATCATTTATAGCTTATGTATGACTATTTGCACGTACTTAGACGAAGTAGTTCTTGATCAAATACTTTGCATTGTTCTTAAACCTATTTTTCTACTAAAATTCATGGAGCATTCTAGAACTTATTTGAACACCCGAGGTGAAGAAGAAAGACAATCATGATTTAACTTAGGGATGACGTTAATAGGCTTTTTTTGGATAGTTTGAGCTTTTCAAGCCTACCTGTTGTCATATTATCCCTAGTACCTATTTTAAGCCTAAATTGTTAATTTCTTTCTGTAAAACCCGTCACAATACTTTGTCCATTGCTTGTTTTTTAGAGTTTGAATAATTTTTCAAATCTTTATGCTCTTGATGGATGAAAATATATGTAAGAAAATGTTAAGGAAGAATGTGGGGATAAAGATCATGACTTGTTACTTTCAGTCATGGATCAATAACAAGTTGAGTTGGAAAGGAAAAAGAAAGAAAGAAAAGAAAGACAAGAAAAGAAAAGAAGAGCAGCAGTAAGAGTGAAAGAAAGAAGTTGAAAAAGAATGAGAATGGAGGAATTGAAAAAGAAGAAGAGAAATAGAACAAAAAGTTGCTAAAAAGAATGGAATGAAGAAAAGAAGTGAGAAAGAAAACAAAAACAGCAGTAGAGAAAGAAAAGACAAATTGAAAGAATAAGAAAGAAAAGATCACAAAAAGAATGGTGATTGAGCTATAAAAAGTTAAGTTCATATAAAGTACTTGACACCAGTGCTGGAAATTTGAGTGATCTTGTGAAAGAAATAGAGAAGAGTTGATGAGAAAAAAGGAAAAAAAGAGAAAAAATGCAGGATTTGCTTGAGTAGAGTTGTAATTGCTATACAAGGTTATGGTTTGATTGATTTTTGGAATAAGAGAGTAAGAAGAATTGGAAATTATTAATTCATTTTGTTTATCCTTTTCTTGCAAACTCTCAATTTCTTTGATTTTTGATTCTCCTATATCCTTCATTTGATCAGCTACATTACAAGCCTTTAGCCTTACATTACAAGCTTAAAAGTCATACTTGATCTAAGTAGAATCATGATAGGACTTGGATTAGCGAAGAGAGTGTATGAAGAGTAAGCTTATGGAATGCATATTCTTTTTTAACTAAATTCTTTCCAATTGTTTGAGAATATTATCATGTATTGAGATGGTTTTACTAAGCCATTTATCACTACACATGTCTTGCATTTGTTGTGAAAGATGTAGTATCATGTGTTTTATATTCTTGAATGAAGAAAGCGTTAAAAATAGTGTTTTGAAATTGATTTAGTTAAACATTATGTGTTCCTACTTGTTCTTGATACTTTGCTTGAGGACAAGCAAAGAGTTAAGTGTGGGGGAATATGATAGGGGTTAAATTAGTCATATTTTTTCTAGTTATTTGAGGCTCTTTTGTAATACATTTTTGTTCAATAACTAGTCATATTCCGTTATATTTGAGATTTTACCATTGGAAAAGTATTTTATTCATTATTACAAATTTTTTGGGTAAAACAAAACAGAAACGTTGCAAAACAAAGGAGAGGCGGCGCCGGCTAGGGCCCTAGAACCAGCGCCAGCCATGCACTGTTGACACGAACTTCGAAGCGACAGAAAAATTGTTGAAATAGAGCAAAACAGAGTGGAACTAGCACCGGCTCCAAGAGTTAAGGCGGCGCCGGCTGCATTCTGGTCTTCATTATGTGAAATTCGGAGAGAAATCGGCGAACAAGTAGAGAACCAGAACACAACCAGTGCCGGCTCCGAGAGCCTAGGCGGCGCTAGCTGTGCCCTGAAGTTAAGGCGGTGCTTGATTTTTCTACGCGGTTTTTGGTAATCTGTGGAGTTTTAGTATCTTTCAACTTCTACTCGACCAAGAACATTGTACCTACGAGTTTAGATACTTCCTAAGCCTATAAATAGATGAAAAACACAGGGAAAAATGAGAGAATTCATTGATCATCATAGAAAATCACTAAATCAAAGAAGAAAATTTTCAATTTAATGAGAGTTGTGGAAGAAGATCTTCAAAGGAAGAAGAATGAGGCTTGTCTATGAGTACTTTCTTTTATTTTGTTTTATTTTTTTGAACAATGAGATGTTAATTGTTTTATTGTAATTTGACATTGTTGTAGATATTCATGATTTTTATAGTTGTTTGATATTTGATTGATTGATTGTTATTCTTGGTATTTAATTATATGGATGGATTACGGGATTGATTGATTGTGTTCCTTCCATTGGCTTGCTTGGGAAATGGGTTGATGGAGGTTTTAATTTGATTAATTTCATATTTGTTGTCTCTTAACTTGTTTGGGAAATAAGTTAATTGTTAAGAACTAGTAATCAAAGGTTAATTGATGTTTGCCAGAATATGGATTCATTGGTTAATTTCATACTTTAAATTTGCCAGAGTATGGAAATTTAATCAAATAATTGTGTTTAATGCATCTTTTGGGTAAGACTGGCTAAGACAGAGTATGTGATGCAAAGTTATCTAGAAGATAGGGATTCATTGATTGGGAAAGAAGTGAGTCTACTTTAATCCTATATGATGCCAAGAGAATAATTGGTTATAATAAAGGTTGGATACTTTAAGATCATGGTTGTCTAAACAATGGTTTGAATTACATACTTCTCCATCCTTGACATGTATATATATTTATTTTATTTTTCTTTTTATTTTGTTTTCACTTTATCAAGTCAGTTAAACAATGAAAGAAAGGTGATTAATGTATACTTATTGCTTGAGGATCAACACTCGTTTGAACCCTATGCTATGTTCATGATGAGTACGCTTGCTCATATGTGTAATTTGGAGTTAACGTTTTCATGTAAACTTGATTGGGAATGTACTTAGTTTTTATATGATTCTTATACCCAAATTCTTATGCATTAGTTTAAAAATTAGTGAAATGGTTCCAGAGGTAAGAATTCCTATATTGGGCTATTTTAGCTTAGCCACAGCCTTTTTTCGGGAGCAATTAGAGTCCACCCTTTCAATTGCTACAGAGAACAAGCTCAGATTTCTAAGCTGTTTACTGGCAGTAGCTAATGAATTTAGGGTTGAAGATAATTGAGTGCAAAAAAGAGGAAAATATATAAGGGTTTCCAACAGTAAGATGGGTCTAAAATTCACAAAAGATTTGAATTTATAGAGTGATTAAACTTATGGGTGAGAAAGATTGTTGCATGGTGAGGGTGTATTGAGAGGAATATGGTATCACCGTCGAATGGTTGTGAAGAAATAGGGAAAAAAGAAAGAAAATTTTGTTTTATTTTTCTGAAATCCGACTCTATACGATGCCATCGAGGCTAATATGCATGTTGCTGTCAAAGCGCAGTAGTTTAAAATCTGAAACCAAAATGGTGTCGATAGTATTATGAAAATATGCATGGTGTCGTGCAGCTTGATCTTCATGGTGCTGTGCACAACATGAAACATTGTTTTTTTTAAAAAAAAAAAAAGTGAAATGACAACCTCTTCATTCGAGGTCGTGCCTAACTTGCACGGTGTCGTGTATTCTAGAACTTTCAATTTTTCTACAGTATTTAAGGACATGGTGCAATGGAGTATGAGCTCCACCTCACTGTGCACTTCAAAAAAACGTAAAAACACCTTTTTTTAAATGTTAATATAAAAGTAATAAAACAACTGAAGTAATGAAAATAAAATAAAGCTGATATATATATATATATATATATATATGTATGTGTGTGTGTGTGTGTGTGTGTGTGTGTGTGTGTGTGTGTGTGCGTGCGTGTGTGTAATATCAAAATACTAAATAAAATATGACATAACAAAGAAGTGCCTCAAAACCTAATAAGCAAGATAAAAATGTCAAATCAAGACTTATCTGTCATAAAATTCACTAAAAACATAACAAAACCAAAAAATCTAAAACTAAACATTTATTCAAGTGCAAAACATAATAGAGAAAGGGATCACGGTTTTCCACGTTCATCACATGGATTGTTTTCAGTGTTTCCAAGCATAGTTCCTATAGATATCTCAGCAAGTACCTTCGCAAGTTGCCCAATTTGGCTTTTGAGGTTGTAAATTGACGCTTCTTGGTTTCTCATGGATGCCTCAACACCTTAAAAGTGAGTATAAGTGGAAATCACCAACTTAGCAAACAAATCTTCTAGTGATGTCCTTGATTGTGCTTGTGGAAGTAGTGGAGGCTGTAGTGCATAAAATAATAGAGGGGCTTGGGGTCTTGGAGCATAATTAGCTTGAACTTCTTGAGGTCTTCCTCGATTTTGATTGTTCCAAGAAAAGTTTGGATGATTTATCTAATTAGAATTGTAAGTAATATCAAAGGAAGTGTTATCTTGTCTTCCATTCCCCATGTAATTCACATGTTCAAATTATTGCTCACTACCAACTCCCATTCCTTGATATTCATGATTAGAGTGTCCTCCCCCACAAAAGTCATACATCATGACTTGTTTAGTAGAATTAGTATTCATCTTATCCACTTTTTTTTTTTTTTTTTTTTTTTGTAAGTGCTTCCAACTTAGCTTTCAAAGATGCCCTTGTATCCATATTATACATTCCTTGACTTTAACATTTGATCTTTGCATTTCCTAAAAATGGTTGTACAATAAGATATGTTCTATTAAATCCAAAAGTTCTTCTGGCATTTTGGAAGAAACAGCTTTGCAGAGAAACTCAACCCATTATAAAAAGTTAACATTTGCAAAATAAGATCAAAACCATGTTGAGAACATTTTTTAATCAGCTCTTTAAACCTTTCCCAATTATCATGAATTGTTTCACCATCTAATTGGGAAAATGAGAAAATATCATTCTTAGCTTGGTCACTCTAGTAGAGAAACATATTTAGCAAGAAAATGTTTAGCTAATTGATCCCAAGTAGTAATAGAACCGGAAGGTAAGGATTTAAATCAAGATTTAGCTCGATCTCTCAAAGAATATGGAAACAACTTCAACTGTATAGCATCCTTGGATACACCATTAAGCTTAAATATGTCACAAATCTCCAAAAAAAAAAAAGCTGCTAAATGAGCATTAAGGTCTTCATCTAGTAATCTAACAAATTGAACAATTTGTTGAATCATTTGGATGAAATTAAACCTAACCTCAAAGTTAGTTACATCTATATGAAGTTTCACAATACTCGAATTTATACCCAAAAAAGTAGATCTAGCATAATCACTAATTGTTCTTTTTCCATACCATTCCCATTCCTATTACCACCTTGATTGATGTCTATTTTCTTATCAAATTCACTCGAAAGGTCTAATTTTTTCAAAACTCTTTGTTTTTGCTCCCTATGCAAACCTTCGAACAGTCCTATTGATCTCACTATCAAGCTCAATCAATTTTTTTTTACCACAATCACTTTTATGCATACACAAGTAAATTGTTCTACAAAATAAAGAAATGCTAAATTCAACAACAAATAATCTAATAATAAAACAAATCAAGTTTAAAGAAATAATTATAGTAAGAATTAAAATAAAAGAATCACAAGAAAAATATGGACAAATGATTAATAAAACAATTCTAAAATACCTATCCTAAAAAAGAAAATAAAAAAATTACCTAATACAAATAAAAATTGAAAATATACACAAGATAAAAATGATTGAATCAACAAAATTCAAGTGTTTTTGGAATATTGACAACTGATCCCCAGCAACGGTGCCAAAATCTTATTTGTGCAGTTTGTGCTAGTGCTATATTTTAGAAAATAGATCTAATGCTTAGCTAAGTTTTAAAATAAAATACCAATGTAACTCACATACACACACATTTAGGCAAGTATACTCATAATGTAGCATTGAGTATAGTCGGTAAGAAACCTTCAAGAATGGGATCAATTACTTCTACTTCCACTTGAATTCTATTGTTCAATCATCCAAAATAAGAAGTAAAATGACTAATTACTTTGGTAAAGGAAAAGAAAGCACCACAGGAATGCATCAACCTAATTCTCAAGGTAAATATTAAAAGAGCTCAGGGAAAGATTCAAATAAAAAAAGGAGATTGGCCATGTAAGTAAACAAGAATTCCCTTAAGAGTACTCATCATATAATGAACATCGCTCAATCAATTGATATCAAATCCAAGCATTGGCAAGATTTTCGAAATAAAATAAAATGTACTATCTCTTGAGAATAAATCTTCTACCCTAGGATCCAACCCATAGATATCTCTATCATACAAATCAAACCTAAAGATGCATAAAATTGAGGAAATCTAATTACAAGCCAAAACATCCAGAATCCCTATCTCTAGGTGACCCCAAAACCTCATCTATTACCAAGTTTTAAATCCCTCAAATCCTTTCTTAAGCTCATTAAAGGAAAACAAATATATTGAATTAACATAAAATGGAACCTATCTCATGAATCCTTTCTCAAGCGCAGCATAAGAGAATTACCCAATTCAACCAATCAAACCCAAGTAATAAATTGCTCAAAATAAATATCAATTAATCAAATAAACATCCAATAGGAGAGTAAATTAGGGTATAACCCTTTAATTACAATTCAAATCAAATAAGTTCAGCAGCCACAGAATCAAATCACAAAAGGAAAAGGGAAAACTCATAGGCAAGATTGCTCTTCTACTTTGCAATCGTCTTTTCTAGTTGCTCATTCTTCCTCAAATCTTCCTTGATCTTCTCCTCTCATCTCTTCCTTGTGTTTCAAGGGGTTTCTCTAGTGTTTTTCATGGGTGGCTTTCTCTCAAATGACCCAAAAAAGCAGTATTTATAGGTTTCTTTGCGAATCCTTAAATATCTACAGAATAGGGGGTAATCTGTGATGTTGCATGGGCTGCCATAGAGAGTGGCCTGCACGGCGCCGTGTATGCTTCCATATGTTATATTTGCTTCAAAACGCTATTGTTTGACTTGATCGGTTGATGTGTTGGAATCATGCACGGTGGGTTGGATAATTATTTGCACGGCACCGTTGGCTTGCTTGATCTATGATGTTATTGACATCCTAAAGTTGCACAGTGACGTGCAAAGTGACGGGCCCGACATTGTTGATTCCCAAAATGTTGATTTTTGAAGTTTAGAAGCTGCATGACTGTGTCATGGGCGCCGTGTACACTCAAAATTTCTCTGTTGCTGTCTTTTTCTCTTTCAGTCCCTAAATAATCTCACCATTTTTATCCTACATAAAACAAGGAGAAAATGGGAGATTAAGTAGCAATCTAGAATGCATTTCACTAAAGAGGCTTAAATTTTATTGAATTACAAAAGTTACCCATATAATTTATTTTGTTATATAGATGTTGTTTCATCATTGCATACACATTTTACATAGAATTGGAGGTTTAAATCTTAAAATTCATTATAGATGACAATTTATCATCCTTTTTTTTTTTCTTTTCTTGATGTAGATGAAGAAAGTTGAAATAAGAAGAGATTTCAAGAAGAAAAAGATTGAGAAAGAACACCTTTGGGAACCTATGGAACTGACACTCTCATCCTGCACGATGGCATGCAGGATCAGAAGGTTAGGAGTCACAAATCTGGAGGTCCACGCGCCATACTCCCTATACAACATGATACGATGCAAGTCTAGAAGTAAGAAATAATAGGAATCCCGAGGCCTGAGATTGCCCTGCATCTCACTAGAAATGGCACTAGGCACGTTTCCAACACATGAAGAAATCAAGAGTCACGACACCATTTCAAAGGAGACCTAAGGCATTATAACATGCACGACG
The DNA here is from genome assembly GCA_026120185.1 of Voacanga thouarsii. NCBI lineage: Eukaryota > Viridiplantae > Streptophyta > Magnoliopsida > Gentianales > Apocynaceae > Voacanga > Voacanga thouarsii. Next base: position 1,822,079 of record JANUWF010001659.1, on the reverse strand, counting down.
ACGTGCAAGCCACCTTGTAATACCCTGTCTAAACCTTATCCTTGATATGTAGGAAATGGTAACATTGAGTGACATCTTGCATGTGCATATGAAAATTTAATTACCTTTGTCTAAGAATTGGGTGGATGTGTGTATTTATATATGTGCATGATTGTTCATATATTTGATTTTGTCTTAGTTCGTTCAACTAAGTTATGAAGCCTTTATGTTGGGAAAGATAAGTCATCTAAGATTTAGAATTTTTATTGGCATATGAAATGCTTGGGTGGAGGGAGAAGAGAATTTGATTGTATGACATAGGCACAAGAGTAGTTATTGGTTGCAGTGTAATTCTTGGAGACTCAAGATCGAATCCCAACCCTAACATAAATTATTTCCCTTTTCCTTTTTCCTTCTTTTGCCACTTTGGCTGAAATTCTTCTTCCTAGTTGTCACTCTGGTTTTCCATTCATTTGGAGTTTTATTTTCCTAGATTTGTTAAAGGAATAATAATAATAATAATAATAATAATAATAATAATAATAATAATAATAATAATAATAATAATAATAATAATAATAATAATAATAATAATAATAATAATAATAATAATAATAATAATAGGTGTTAGGAAATATCTTCTATTTTCCTTGGCTTTACTAAGTTGTCTTATAAAAATTTATCTATCTAATTATTTAAATTATTATTTTTAAAATAATATTCACCTTTATATTTTATTTCCTAACAATGTATATATGTTTATAAATGCATATATATATATATATATATGTATATGTATATATTACTATCTCCTACAGTTTAGTCTAAAAGGATAATAATATGAATTTTATCTGCAATTTGAAATTTATTTTAGATAAAATTCTTTTAGTATTTATGTAAAAGGAATTTCAGCTTTTACAAATATCTTCTTTAATTTTTTAATTTTGAAAATAGTTTTAATGGACTTTCTGGAATTTTCCAGACTTGAGCCGCCCATGAAATCCAGATAATCTACAGCTTGAATCCTTGAGGGGTTAACCACGAATCCATGTCGGATAAGCACTACTTTATTCTGCTCAGAATTTTAATTCCTTGAATTCTCCCTGATTTGTTCCTTCCTGAGTGTTTCGGTTTTTACCAAGTTCTTATGCCTCTAAGAACCATTGAAATCATGCCTTCCTATCATTGGTTAAGATATTAGCTATTCACACAATGCTTGGAATTCTCGGCTGCATTACATCAGCAAGCAGCCAACACACCAGCACAAAATACAGCTGAAAACCTCATTAGTTGCACCAAGTTTTAGCAGCATAATTTTGCCGCATTACATCAGAAGCTTGCACATGCAGCCAACAACAAGAATTGCAGGCTGAGAAATATTCTCTGCTTTCTCCCATAGATTAGAAGTCTAAACTCTAAACTCCTATTTTATTTCCATTAAGTAGAAGTCTCAATTGTCCAAGCCACTTCAATGAAACACTATTATTCTGAACATCATCTTCGTCCAGCACTCACACACCCACACAAAACCAAATAAAACCAAAATAGCTTCAGTAAGGTACCGAAACTCAGTGACTTTGGCCAAACCACATTATCAAACAGGCAGCCAATATTTTAATCCTCCACCGCTACTTGGCCGAGCAAACCTTTCCTATCCTTCCGAGAATATTAATTTAATTAAACTACTTCTTTCCCTCAGCCTCTAGCACCATTTTTCGGCCAACACAAATTCACTTACGCAAATCGAGATAGTAGGTGCTGAACGCTAGAGCACTCCCACTTCCCTATTCTTCTTAGCCTATATTTTACCGAAATACAAGAAACAACAAGAAGAACTTTGATTCCCTCAAGCGTCAATTTTTTTTAAACATACCAAATCAGAGGAAACTGACTTCACACTCGTAGAACTCTTGGTTTTCATCACTTCATTACAGCCAACTGAGGCAACTTTCTAACTCTCTTTCGGTCTCCTTGTCGGCACCATCTTTTCATACAGGAAAGCAAATCAAAGTATTGCCAAAGTTTTCCTAAGGTGATCAAACCTTTCCTTCTTCTTCATCTTTTCTTTTATTTCCTTTACTTACTTCTCTCCTTGGCCGAAATCCAAAGCTAATATTCTCCCCTACTTCTTGTAATCATTTGGACGTTTTAGAGATCTCAAACCAGTGAGGTGGATCGTCTTTTCTCCATAGATTCAACTAAGTCATCAAGGGGTCATCAATTAATAGATCTACCACCTAAAGAGAGGTAAGCTAATTTGTCCACACTAGGGTTTGGATAGAGTGATTTAGTTAATGTATATGAGGCTTACATCGAGATCTAATGCATGTGTTAGATAAATAGTGATACTTGAGTATACTTGGGCATGACATGATAATAAGGAGATCACATGATAGTGGTTACATAATTTGGTGGTTTGTTTGAATACTACTAGATTATAAGGATTGAGGGAGGTATACTTTTTAGTTTTTACGAATTTGCTTATATTTGAATTTAGTGAGGTGAATTATTTATTTGATGATGATTAATATAATATCTCGTAGTTAAAATCACTACTGAGATATATTTGCATTTATTGGTTTTATTGTTAGTAAATGGTGCATTATTATTATGTTCAAATAATGTGATATGAATATTATGTTATTCCTTCATAATAAATACTCATATATGTTAATATTAATATCTATTTTTATTTTTGTTCAAATTATTAATTACTATTTATTGGTTTTTAAAAAGATTTGTTATTAATGTTATTACTGGTCGTTATTTAAGCATCATTAATTGTTGTAAATATTTATTTTAATGCCATTATTTAATTATTATAATACTATCCATATTATTAATAGTTAATCAATTAACTAACTATTAGCTATTATTTAATTACTAATACTCTATCGCTAATTATTATTAATTGGTGTTAGTAAAATCAATGTTTTCATAATTAGACCCGTCATCGAACAAAAAAAGTTATTTGTTTATAGTTTAATTATAATTGAACCGTAATTAAATTGATAATATTATAATTTAAAAATTAAAAATATAATTATTTATATAACCCACAAATTTGAATCTCATGTGGGCTCGATAATATTATAATTATTCTTGAATCCCACAAATTTTGAATTTGTGCATAGATTTGTTTTAAGATGCTTAACGCATAAGGAGGCCCGCGGATGCAATTTCTAGGTGCCAAAGGTCCCAAAATTCTTTGAAGGCAAACTGCTCATATAGGTCCCGTCCCGACTCCGTTTGGCCACAACAGGCCTAGAAGCATCCCACAATTCCACAAATGAATTTTACCTTTTCGGCAGACTACTGACAAGGGCCACAACTCACACTGTTCAGAACTCAGACAATGCATATTATTATACTCCCCTCGATGGGAGAAAGAACAAAGGGGCCTCACTCTTCCTGCTCATGCACCAGGCAACACCTACTGCCTACCATGACCATAATACCTCAAGATTCTTCTTTCCTTCTGCAAATACCTGTCATCATCTGTGGACAGTGAGGGTATTTGTGTCCTTTCAGTAATGCTTGTACCATTTAAGAAAAATAAGCTGGGGTGGGTGGGGGTCTTCTGCTCCGAGTAAAAAAGTCATTCGATTTCTGTGAATATACTTGTATTTGTGTCTGTGAATCTTTCTTTCTGGCGAAGAAGAAGGGGGCTTGACAGCTTGTGTCTCATTCTGTAAAGACTACTCTGAGGATAGAGAAGAATGGCGGAGGAGGTGCGGCATGCGGCGGGTGGGGAGGGGGGGGGCTGTGAGAGCTGTGGCCTTGTGTCGGAGTGGGGGTCACCACCCCTTTCCATTGGTTCAAGTGCTGAGATCGTTCCTTCAGAGAAACGAGTATAATGGGCAAAATCATGTCAGAGATTTTTTCCTTTTCTTCCACTCTTTTTTCAGGAAAATGTCTTGAGTGATATAATTTTTTTTTAAAGATCAGATCGACCGGTTGGAATACAAACCGGTCGGTTCACAGTCTAATCGGTTGGACCGACCGGTCCAATCTGATTTGCACTATTCAATGCGATTTTTGAGATGTCCGATTTAAACATAAGAGCCAGCCCATTTGAGGGATCGATTCACGGTTTGACTGGCCGGTCCGGTCTGATCCCAAAAAACTTGAGTAAAATCATTAGATACTATTTATTGGTACACCTATTAACTAATAATAATAATAATAATAATAATAATAATAATAATAATAATAATAATAATATGATTATTATTATTTTTGTTATCATTATTATATTAATAGTAATAGTAATATTGTTAATATTATTACTATTAGCATCATGTTATTATTTTCTTTTCTCCATGTGGAAGTACTCTTATTGTGAGAATTTTATATTGATAGACTTAATATTTTGTGCCTTGATAGAATGCGAAATTTGATCCTATACTTTGCGATAAGGCTAAATAAAACTGTGTTTAATTAAGTATTTTAATTTTCTAGGGTAATAGGAGAGGTTTTCCAAGGTCAAAGGACAACACAATAATTTGAGATTAAACCTTATAGACCGAGGAGGTAAGTCCTTGCATTAAAATGTTTTGTTCGAAAGTATTGAATTGCAAGTCATTTGTGAAATGTATGTTGACTCAATATTGTGATTATTTGGAGTGCAAGCTTGATTATTTTATATTAAAGGGTTTTATTTAAACAAGGGATTAAACAAAAAGTCACTTTTGGTTTATAAAGAAATTTTTACCACTGTTTGTTTGGAAACCATGCTTGCATGTCCAAAGTGTTGAAAATCTTTGCATTGAGATTTGTACTTGAACAATGTAATAAAGTGTTAGTACTCAATAAGAGTAGATCACTAGGACTAACTTTTGAAAGGTAGGGTGAGTCTCTCAGTAGGAGGCCATCTCTGAGAGATGAGCTCTACTAGGAAAAGGTGACAGTCTGTGTAGGACAAGCCAGTCTAGTCTAGCACCACAGTCCAGGTGGGCTGTTAACTCGGGATAGAAATCCAATAAGTAAGAGTAAGAGATTGAGGAGTATCTTACCTAATGGGCCGTACACCCATTACACTGTGATATAGAGTTTCGCAGTGTTTGTCATGATGTAGGGTTTCATGGCAAGGCTATGATGCAAGGTTTCATAGCCGTTTATTTTTTAGTGGTTTTCATATGATATACATTTTATTGTGATTTTAGATTCAGCAAAACCACTCACTTTTGATTATGCAAAAATGTTTGACTTGCAATCAGCTTTTAAGAAATGTTTTGTAAGTGCATTTATGAAAACAAACCTACAAGAGTACACACATGACTTACTAAGATATATTTATCATACTTCTTTTGATGTCATATTTCAGGATCTATCAGCTTTGACAGGGTTAGGCGCTATTAGAAGATATCTACATTCTTGATTTTGGTTTTGTTTTGAAGGTTGTTCTACTTCATATGTATCAAGAGACTTGTAGACAATATTTTCCCATGTAATAAGGTTTAACCTATTTTTTCACTTTGTTTTTATTATTTACCTAGTTATAATGTCTACTGGTCCTTTACACGGGATGACATTTGTGCCCTTTTGGGGTATATGTATAGCTAGGTTTTCCTATTTAAATGTTTAGATCTTATACTAATCCTAGTTGTTGTTTGTGAATAGGATAGCTAGGAGATTTGTGCTAGTAGCAAGGGATTGGCCTTTGATATGGGGACCTAACGTACCACTACCACTCGTACCACCTCCACCTAGCAAGTTTGAATCTAAGCCTAACGCAGAGGAGCAGGAACAGGAGAGTGAGGATAAAGGAGCTAAAGTGGAGGAACATGTCCCTGACCCACCAGTACAAGAAGGGGATTTGACTCCAGATAGTGATGATTTGGGACACTTAGAATTTGAGGCCCCAAGGAGTAAATATGAAGAGTTTATGGCACAACGCCATGAGCGAGATTGAGAGTAGGTCTAATGGAGACAGAGAATTCTAAGAGACCTATCTGGGCTATAGGGAGTTCTCGTAGGAACACAAAGGAACCTTGGACTTTTGGTTTTTTTGGATGGAAAAGGGACAGACTTTTCCAAGAACACAACAAGTAGGCTTTATGAGCCTAATATTGAGGATAAAATAAGGGAAAAAATGGTGAGTGAGACAGTGAAACCGACCTGGCAATGGAGTTGAGAAAGAATTAATTCTTCCTTTTAGAAATAAAGGGTGTTCCTTAGCTATAAGTTATTTTGGGATTTTAGTTTATGTAAAACAAGAATGCTATGATGACTTTTCTTTATTTTATTAAATTATGCAATTTGAATAAATAATAAGTTTATTTCTTTAAAATAATTACCTATTTTCAAAATTATTTAATTTACTATCTGGTATGAGTTGAGATTGAAATTTCTATTGTGGAAACACCTATAACTTGTTCATACATGATTCTATCACTGTATGTATGTATAACTAATCACTTGAGCGATTTTGTATGACTTAAGATCGTACAAAGTCAAAGAACCACAGTGCGCAGCAAAATGACCTGAGAGATTACATCCTCAACTCTGGAGTTTAGACTTACGAAGCATTCCACACTCAAAATAGGAAGGGATTATGGGCAAAAGCATGAGGAAGTACTTGAAGGACCTTCGGATGTGACCCTTAGGCAAGCATTCCACAAGATGACGGAGATCCTCCATTCTCTATTAGAGAAGGTTGAAAAGAAGACATCTACGAGTGACGATGTAGCTTTGGAATGGTTTTTGAAGTTTCAGCCACCAACCTGCTATGGAAAGATGAAACAGGAAGAGAAAGCGGAATAATATACTAAGCAAATGGAAGATATATTCTTCACTCTGTAGTATTCTTAGGAGAGGACGGTTAAGTTCACAACCTTTTGGCTAAGAAGACTAGCTAGGCTATGATGGCAACACACCCAAGAAGAATAGAGAAGGATTGATCAGGAGTGGACATGGAGCAACTTCACTAAGGTGTTTAGGGCAGAGTACATACAACAGTGGATAATGGAGAAGATGAAGGATGAATTCTAGGTTTTGAGATAGGGAGGTATGATTGTGGCATAATATACAACTTGACTTATGCAACTATCGAAATACTACAAGTGTCTGGTTTATACGGAACAGAAACAAACAAGCCAATTGATTAAAGGAATGGGGCAAGAGCTGAGAAGGGCTTTAGTACCTTCCCTACCAGTAACTTATGCAACTGCAGTGGATGTCGCTACTAGAATGGAGAACAAAGATAAGTATCGAGTGGTGCCCAAACTATACCAACAAATAAGGCCACCAGCATGACAATAGTTCTACAAATGCCCAACTATATAACAGTGGGGTAATAAGGGTAAGCAGCGCGAGGACTATTGCAGCAAACACTGATAGAGGCTAAAATCACCATTATTTTAGTAGTTATTTGAGATTGTTTTGTGATACTATTGTTGTAATAACTAAGAATATTCCTTCCTATTTGACATTTTGCATGTAAAAAGGGTTTTTGAAAAATATATGCAAATTTAAGATGATTTCGAGCAGAAAGTGAACAATTCCAGAGTGTACCTGGCACCAGGCCTAGCCAAAGGACTAGGCATTGGGTCTATTCTAGTCCAGCAGAGAAATTCTAGCAACTTTCAAGGCAAAACCAGGACAGACCTGGTGCCAGGTTTGGCAAGTGTACCTGGCGTTGGGTCCATTCTGTCCGACCAAGCAAAAACAGAGCAAAACTCTAGAGGAAAAATAGAGTACACCTAGTGCCAGTGGGTCGAAGGTACCCGGCGCTAGGTATTCCTTGGAAGGCGAATATTTTGTGTACGAATTTGGGAATTTTCTAATAATTTTAGTATTTTCTGAATCTTACTCGACCACGACTTCCTAAGCTACGAATTTAGCATCCAAGAGGCCTATAAAAGCACAAAAAAATACAAAGATTTGGAGAGATACATAGAGAGAGGCGGATTCAAAAGCAAAATATTCTAAATCACTCATTGAATGAGGAGTTCGCCCAATCAATGAGGATTGTTCAAGAGAGTCTTCAAGGGTGAAGAAAGAGGCTTGTCTATGAGTATTTTCTTTTATCTTTGTTTTCTTTTCATTAAACAATGATGTATTCAATATCTTTATTGTAATTTAACATTATTTTTGGATTCATAATTTTATGTTACGTTAGTTATTTGATCAATTCTTTGTCATCTTTGGTATTTGATTACTTGTTATCATTGGTTATTGATGCGAGTTCTTCTAATTAACTTGAGACAACAATGTTAGGAGTTTCATTGCATTGATTTCATATTTGTCTAATCTTGATGGACTTGAATGATGAAGTTAAAATTATGGGACTAAGTGATCCAAGATTAGTTGATTTCACTTCGAGCAAAGAGTTATTATCTAATTTCATACTTATAAGGAATCGGGTTTAATGCATGTGTGGTTATGTTAGCTTGATTGGCAAACCTGTTAATTTAATCAAAATATAGGATTTTGGGAAACGAAGTAAGATTTATTTAAGTAGATTCATGACTTGTGAAACGATTGAATTTTACTTTATATTCATTCATGATGCCAAGATGATAATTAATTGAGAGAATTGTTAGTTGGTTCATTATCAGGTTTTCTAGAATAATTGTCTAAATTACATAAACTTACATCCTTAAGTCGTATATAATTCTTTATTTTTCTTTTTATTATTTTATCAATTTATTTAGGTCGGTTGAGCAATGAAAGAAAAGTGATTAGTGTGTACTTATTCCTTTGATGATCGATACTCGTTAATTCCCTATGCTATGCTTGCGATGGGTATACTTGTACGTATGTGTATTTTGGGATTAATGTTTTAATTAAAACTTGACAAATGGATAGAATTAAATTTGATGATTTTTATACACCCAAAATTTACGCATCAAGTTTTTGGCATCGTTGTTGGGAAACAATATTATGAAAGCTTGAATTTTGTTGATTTAACCATGTTTATATGTTTATATATCCATAGGTCTATATGTAAATTTGTATATATTTTTTTGGTGTAAATCGGTGTTCTATCTTGTTGTTTGTAACATTGTGTGACATAATTAACTAACTTACTTTATGTTGTATTGTAAATACCACTAACTTTTGTATTTAGATAGTTTGTGAATGCATTTGTTTTTTTTTTCTTCATTTTTCTATTATTTTTTCCCTTTTGTTATTTCTTTTCTTTGTTTTTCTATTATTATTGTTTGTTTTTATTTTTATTTTCAATTTGATTTTTGTTTTTCTTTGAGTGCGAGATTGACATCAACATCGACAATTACTTTTGGAAACAAGATGAAAAGAGATACAATGATGAGAATTTGGAAAAGTTGCAATCTCGGATAGATGCTTTTTGTGAGATGTCACTTGAAGCCTCAATGCATTCTTTGTCTCCAATTTAAATTCCTCCATTTAGTGGCATAGAGAAGCATCCCAACGATTGAGCCATCAAACAACACAACTATCCAAGTTAGTTTAGGATGTCATAAAGGCCGATACACTTAAACAAGAGAATCTCTAAGGAAAGGAGAGAGGATATGATGGCCAATTGTCCAATGTGGTCAGGGAGGTATTCGATTCTACTCTACATGCTAATAATGCTAATCTTTCTTTATCACATAATTTTTTTAGGTTCCTCTCAATTCTTGGAGAATAAGGGTCCAAATGGTGATGTGTTAAATTTATCATGCCTTAAGGAGTTGGATCTTTCAATGCTACATCATAACAAGTCCTTGGAGGATGGTGGTAATTTTAACTTTTCACCCCATTCAAAGGGAGGTAACTTGGAATTTGTAGATATATTGAAAAGTAAGGATTTCTAGATCTCATCTTTGAAAACTCAAATACTAAGTTTAAATGAGAGTTTTAATTGTTAACATTCTTTTGAAGGGTTAAAAGGTGATTTGAAGTTTGATGCAATATTTACAAAGCATGTGCACTTATATATTGACAAAAATATTTGTGTGTCTAAAGGAAGTCAGAGAAAGAGGTTTATGTGTTTTGCTTTAGTGAGAAAAATTGTATTCACAAACCTTCTATTTTTCAAAAACATCTCTTCTTTCTACATTATCATGCCTATCTTCTATTTTAAGCTTTAATTTTTTTTTTCAAAAGGTTTGACGAGGAAGCATGATGAGTGGAAAGTGTTTTTGTTTTGTTTTTTTGTAAAGTAGTTTGTTTTTCCTCTCTCAAATATGGAAAATATTTTCCATCTTAAATGTAGGGGATAAAGTTGTGTCTTTATTTGCTTTGTTAGGATTTTTATTAGTATTTTTCTTTAGTTTATTTTCTTTTATTTAGGCGTGTTTTTATATTGTTATTATTTTCCTTGTGATTTTATTTATGTTTTGTTTTATAGGTAGGACTAAAGTCCTCTTGAACAAGCCCTTCTCTCTATTTCCAATTTCGATATCTATTGGCATTTTATTACACTTAGGAAGTATTGTTTAAACTTTCTCCTCTTTTGTCATTTTGGTCCTTTTGGATATACTTTCTTGTGTTAATTTTTGGCTAGTGAGGACTTTGTCCAGTTTAAGTATGAGAGAATGGTTTAGTAATATCTTTTGTTCAAGTTTTTATCAATGATCTTGGTGTTTACTTGGTACCAAATAATTTTGTTGAAAAATTGAAAATCTTGAAATTTTGGAAGTTAAGAAATTTTGGAGCTAAATTGAGCTTATTTGTCTATAATGGAGTTATGATTTTCTTTTTAAATTTGGATAAGAATTTGTCATTCATTATGGTCTGATTTTTATTTGAAAAATTAGACTTGTGTATTAAGTTGGATTTTGCTAAGTGTTGAGAATTTAAATTAACTTTGGTTATATTTCGTATTTGAGTTTTATTTTATTCTTTAAGTTTGAATATGGATGATATGATAAAGTATGTGAAGAGTTGTTGATTAATTCTTATATTATAGAAGTAAAATTTACTTCACTTTGAGTTGTGAATAAGGAAATTGTGTGAAAAGGAAAAAATATGGGTTGAAAAATTTTTGCTTTCATATGTTTAAAAGAAAAGAAAGAGACCTTTTGTTGAAAAGGGGGTCAATACGGTGATTGGAAGAGAAGAAACAAAGAAGAATCACACTCTCTTGAGGTTATTTCGAAGGCAAGAAGGTAAGGAAAGAAAGAAGAAAGAAAAAGAAAATGCTGGGGAAAAAAATGATGACTAAAAGGGGGCTTATACGGTGTGTAAAGAGAAATCCATGCACTTGAGGCTATCAATTCCCTAAGTCGTTGAATAAAATTTTGAGAAAGAAGAAGAAGAAGAAGAAGAAGAAGAAGAAGAAGAAGAAGAAGAAGAAGAAGAAGAAGAAGAAGAAGAATGGAGTGTTTTCCTGTTTTATAACTTGAGTTGCATAAATTTGAGTTTATAATATTTGAATTGGTTAAATGGCTCGACTTTTATGATTTATGTTATCTATGTTTTTACTTGAGTAGGATGATTTTCTTGCACTAGATATAAGCTTGTTTAACTTAACTTTGATGGCCTTGGGATTGTTTGATTTAATACATGAGTTTACAAGGTTTTGAAAAAGGTTGAATGAATGACAAGTTTATATTTAAGGTTGGAAGAATGTTATATCTTTATTATGGATGAATTTTCTAAGGAAAAATTTGCTAAATTATTTTGTCTTGTTCTAAATACTTAATGTTTTAGTTCTTGATTCCTTGAGGACAATCAAAAGTTCAAGTGTGGTGGTATGTGATTAGGGCTAAAATCACCATTATTTTACTAGTTATTTGAGGTTATTTTATGATACTTTTTTTGTAATAACTAGCATATTCCTTCCTATCTGACATTTTGCTTGTAAAAAGGGTTTTTAGAAAACATTTGTAGATTTAAGATGATTTCGAGTAGAAAGTGAATAATTGTAGAATGTACCTGGCACCAGGCCCCCCCAAGGGACTAGGTACCGAGTCCATTCTAGTCTAGTAGAGAAATTCAAGCAGCTTTTAGGACAAAACCAGAACAGACCTGGCACTAGGTCGGGCAAGTATACTTGGCGCCGGGTCCATTTTGTCCGGCCAAGCAAAAACAGAACAAAACTTCAGAGGAAGAACAGAGTGCACCTGGTGCCAAGTGGGTCAAAGGTACTTGGCACCAGGTATGCTTTGGAAGGTGAATATTCTGTTCACGAATTTGGGAATTCTCCAATAATTTTGGTATTTTTCTAATCCTTTTCTATCAAGACTTCCTAAGCTACGAATTTAGCATTTAAGAGGTCTATAAAGGCACAAGAAAATATAAGGATTTGGAGTAATACATAGATAGAGGTGGATTCAAAAGGAAAAATTAGCAAATCACTCATTGAAGGAGGAGTTTACCTAATCAAAGAGGATTGTTCAAGAGAATCTTTAAAGGTGAAGAAAGAGGCTTGTCTATGAGTGCTTTTTTTTTTTTTTTTATCTTTGTTTTCTTTTCCTTAAACAATGATATATTCAATGTCTTTATTATAATTTAACATTATTTTGGGATGCATGATTTTGTGTTAATTTAGTTATTTGATCAATTCTTTGTCATCTTTAGTGTTTGATTACTTGTTATCATTGGTTTTGATGCGAGTTCTTCTAATTGACATGAGACAATGATGTTTGGAGTTTTATTACATTGATTTCCTATTTGTCTAATTTTGATGGACTTGAGTGACAAAGTTAAGATTATGAGACTAAGTGATAAAAAATTAGTTAATTTCACCTCGAGCAACGGGTTATTAGCTAGTTTCATACTTATAAGGATTCGGGTTTAATGCATGTTTTGGTTATGTTAGCTTGATTGGAAAACCTATTAATTTAATCAAAATATAGTATTCCATAGATTGGAAAATGAAGTGGGATTTATTTAAGTAGATTCATGACTTGTAAAACGATTGAATTTTACTTTATATTCCTCCATGATGCCAAGATGATAATTAATTGAGAGAATTGCTAGTTGGTTTATTATCATGTTTTCCTGGATAATTGTCTAAATTGCATAAATCTACATCCTTGCATTGTATATAATTCTTTATTTTTTTTTTATTATTTTATCAATTTATTTTGGTCGGTTGAATAGTGAATGAAAAGCAATTAGTGTGTACTTGTTCCTTTGAGGATCGATACTCGTTAATTCCCTATGCTATACTTGCGATGAGTATACTTACTCGTATATGTATTTTGAGATTAATATTTTAATTAAACCTTGATTAAGGGATAGATTTAAATTTGAAGATTTTTATACATCCAAAATTTATGCATCAAGTTTTTTGCGCCATTGCCGGGGAAAAATATTATAAAAGTTTGGATTTTGTTGATTTAACCACGTTTATATGTTTATATGTCCATATGTCTATATGTAAATATGTATATATGTTTTTTGTGTAAATCGGTATTCTATCTTGTATTCTGTAATATTGTGTGACATAATTGGCTAGCTTACTTCATGTTGTACTGTAAATAATACTAACTTTTGTATTTTAATAGTTTGTGAATGCGTGTGTTTTTTTTTTCTTTATTTTTCTATTATTTGTTTTTCTCTTTTGATTTTTCTTTTCTTTGTTTTTCTATTATTTTTGTTTGTTTTTATTTTTCTTTACAATTTGATTCTTTTTTTTCTTTGAGCGCGAGATTTACATCAACATAGACAATTACTTTTGGGCACAAGATAAAAGGAGATACAATGATGAGAATTTGGTAAAGTTGCAATCTAGGATCGATGCTTTTTGTGAGACATCACTTGAAGCCTCAATGCATTCTTTTGTTACCAATTTAAATTCCTCCATTAAGTGGCATAGAGAAGCATCCCAATGATTAAGCCATCAAAGAGCACAATTAGCCAAGTTGGTTGAGGATGCCATAAAGGCCCATATGCTTGAACAAGAGAATCTCCATGGAAAGGAGAGAAGATATGAGGACCAATTGTCTAATGTGGATGGGGAGATATTTAATTCTACTCTACATACTAATAATGCTAATCTCTCTTTATCACATGATTTTTTAGGTTCCTCTCAATTCTTGGAGAACAAGAGTCCAAATGATGATGTGTTAAATTTATTCTGTCTCAAGGAGTTGGATCTTTCAACGCTACATCATAAGAAGTCCTTGGAGGATGGTGGTAATCTCTACCCTTCACCCCATTCAAAGGGAGGTAACTTGGTATTTGTAGATATATTGAAAAGTAAGGATTTCTTGATCTCATCTTTGAGCATTCAAATACTAAGTGTAAAGGGGAGTTTTAATTGTGAACATTCTTTTGAAGGGTTAAAAGGTGATTGCAAGTTTGATGCATTCTTTAGAAACCAGGTGCACTTATATGTTGACAAAAATATTTGTGCGTCTAAAGGATTGTTAGAGAAAGAGGTTTATGTGTTTTGCTTTAGTGAGAAAAATAGTTTTCACAAAGCTTCTATTTTTCAAAAACTTCTCTTCTTTCTACATTCATTATGCCTATCTTTTATTTTAAGCTTTAATTTCTTTTCAAAAAGTTTGATGAGGAAGCATGGTGAGTGGAAATAGTTTTTGTTTTTTTTTTTTGTAAAGTAGTTTGTTTTTCCTCTCCCAAATATGAAAAATATTTTCTATCTTAAGTGTGGAGGAGTAAGTTATGTCTTTATTTGCTTTGTTAAAATTTTTATTAGTATTTTTCTTTAATTTGTTTTCTTTTATTGAGGTGTGTTTTTATTTTGTTATTATTTTCCTTATACTTTTATTTGTGTTTTGTTTTATAGGTAAGACTAAAGTTCTCTTGAACAAGTCTTTCTCTCTATTTCCAGTTTTGATATCTATTGGCACATTATTGCACTTAGGAAGTATTGCTTAAACTTTCTCCTCCTTTATCATTTTTTGTTCTTTTGGAAATGCTTTCTTGTGTTAACTTTTGGCCAATGAGGACATTGTCCAGTTTAAGTATAGGGGAGTGGTTTAGTAATATTCTTTGTCCAAGTTTTTATCAATGATTTTAGTGTTTTTTTTGTACCAAACAATTTTTTTTGAAAAATTAAAATATTGAAATTTTAGAAATTTGGAGATTTTGGAGCTAAATTGAGTTTATTTGTTATAATAAGGTTATGATTTTCTTTTTAACGTTGGATAAGGATTTGTCATTCATTATGGTCAGATTTTTATTTGAAAAATTAAACTTGTGTATTAAGTTGGATTTTGCTAAATCTTGAGAATTTAAGTTAACTTTGGTTATATTTCGTATTTGAGTTTTATTGTATTCATTAAGTTTGAATATAGATGATATGATGAAGTATGAGAAGACTTGTTGATTAATTTTTGTATTATAGAAGTAAAATTTACTTGACTTTGAGTTGTGAATAAGGAAATTGAATGAAAAGGGAAAAAATGTGAGTTGAAATTTTTTTGCTTTCATTTGTTGAAAAGAAAAGAAAGAGACATTTTGTTGAAAAGGGGGCTAATATGGTGAGTGAAAGAGAAGAAACAAAGAAGCATCACACTTTCTTGAGGCTATCTCGAAGGCAAGATGGTAAGGAAAGAAAGAAGAAAGAAAAAGAAAAAGCTGGGGAAAAAAATAATGGCTAAAAGGGAGCCAATACGGTGTGTAAATAGAAATTTATGCACTTGAGGCTATCAATTCCCCAAGTCGTTGAAAAAAAAGTTGAGAGAAAAAAAAAAAGAGAATGGTGTGTTTTCCTTGTTTTATAACTTGAGTTGTGTAAATTTGAGTTTATAATACTTGAATTGGTTAAATGGCTTGACTTTTATGATTTATGTTATCTATGTTTTTGCTTAAGGAGTAGGATGATTTTTTTGTACTAGATATAAGCTTGTTTAACTTAATTTTGATGGCTTTGGGATTGTTTGATTTAATACATAAGTTTACAAGGTTTTAAAACAGGTTGAATGAATGACAAATTTATATTTAAGGTTGGAAAAAGTTTATGTCTTCATTATGGATGAATTTTCTAAGGGAAAATTTGCTAAATTATTTTGTCTTATTCTAAATGTTTAGTGTTTTAGTTTTTGATTGCTTGAGGCAATCAAAAGTTCAAGTGTGGGGGTATGTGATAGGGGCTAAAATCACCATTATTTTTCTTGTTATTTGAGATTGTTTTGTGATACTATTGTTGTAACAACCAGGCATATTCCTTCTTTTTTGATATTTTGCTTGTAAAAAGGGTTTTTGGAAAATATGAGCAGATTTAAGATGATTTCGAGCAGAAAGTGAATAATTCCAAAATGTACTTGGCGCCATGCCCATCCAAGGGACCAGGCACTGGGTCCATTCTAGTCCAGTAGAGAAATTTAAGAAGCTTTCAGGACAAAACCAGAATAGTCCTAGCACTAGGTCTAGCAAGTGTACTTGGCACCGGGTCCATTTTGTCCGACCAAGTAAAAATAGAACAAAACTCTAGAGGAAGAATAGAGTGCACCTGGCGCCAGGTGGGTCGAAGGTACCCGACGCCAAGTGCGCTCTGCAAGGCAAATATTCTGTGCATGAATTTGGAAATTCTCCAATAGTTTTGGTATTTTTTGAATCCCACTTGGCCAAGGCTTCCTAAGCCACGAATTTAACATCCAAGGGGCCTATAAAAGCACAAGAAAGCACAAGAATTTGGAGTGATACATAGAGAGAGGTGGATTCAAAAGCAAAAATTCTCAAATCACACATTGAAGAAGGAGTTCACCTAATCAAGGATGATTGTTCAAGAGAGTTTTCAAGAAAGAGGCTTGTCTATGAGTGCTTTCTTTTATCTTTGTTTTATTTTTCTTAAGCAATGATGTATTCATTGTCTTTATTATTATTTAACATTATTTTGGGATTCATGATTTTGTATTAATTTAGTTATTTGATCAATTATTTGTCTTTTTTGGTGTTTGATTACTTGTTATCATTGGTTATTGATGTAAGTTCTTCTAATTGACTTGAGACAACGCTGTTAGGAGTTTCATTGTATTGATTTCGTATTTGTCTAATCTTGATGGACTTGAGCGACGAAGTTAAGATCATGAGATTAATTGATCAAAGATTAGTTGATTTCACCTCGAGCAAAGGGTTATTAGCTAATTTCATACTTATAAGGAATCAGGTTTAGTGCATATTTTGGTTATGTTAGTATGATTGGCAAATTTGTTAATTTAATGAAAATATAGGATTCCATGGGTTGGGAAATGAAATGGGATTTATTTAAGTGGATTCATGACTTGTGAAACGATTGAATTTTACTTTATATTCTTTCATGATGTCAAGATGATAATTAATTAAGAGTATTGCTAGTTGGTTCATTATCATGTTTTCCAGGATAATTGTCTAAATTGCATAAACCTACATCCTTGAATTGTATATATTTCTTTATTTTTTTATTTTTTCAATTTATTTGGGTCGGTTGAATAATGAATAAAAAGCTATTAATGTGTACTTGTTCCTTTGAGGATCGATACTCGTTAATTCCCTATGCTATACTTGCGATGAGTATACATACTCATATGTGTATTTTGAGATTAATGTTTTAATTAAAACTTGACTAAGTGATGGATTTAAATTTGATGATTTTTATACACGCAAAATTTATACATCAAGCACGACTCCGAATTTACCAACATGTCAGTACTATAGAAAACGACGTCATGTGGAGAATGATTGTTGGTCGAATGGAATAGCCAAGAAGTGCTATGATTGTGGAGATCCAAATCATCTTTAGAATTATTGTTCTAAGCCACTGAGGATTGGACAAGGAGCCCCAACACCACTTATTGGCACTAGCAGAGGGACAACCACTGCAGCTACTAGAAGCGGTGAACAAAAGCCTCAACTGAAGGCTAAGGTGTTTGCCTTGAACCGAGAAAAAGTTGGAGCCGATGCAGGAGAAGTGTAAGGTATGCTTTCTATTCAAGATTATGCTGTTAATGTACTTATAGACCCTAGATCCACATATTCTTATGTAAAACGAAAGTTGTACATGTTATTTTGGTTAGGATGGGGATGAACTACAATATACCCTGTTGGTAAGACCCCTCTAGGGAAAACGATAGAAATGGGGAGATTGATACAAGAATGTGAAATTAAAGTGGGAAAGGAAATCCTTAAGGTAGACCTCATAGTCTTACCTATTGATGATTATGACATAGTCTTGGGTATAGACTGGTTGGCTAAGCAAGGAATTAGAGTAGACTGTAAGATTAAGACAGTATAGTTTGTTAGACCAGGATATGATGTGATAGAATTCAATGGGAACCATGTAAAGAAGTTAAAATTTTTTATATCAGTAACAAAATATTGGAAGATTTTGAAGAAGAGAGACATGGGATACCTAGCCTACCTAATAAATAAAGTTAAAGACCAATGTACCTTGGAGAATAACGTGATAGTAAAGGGGTTTTAGGATGTTTTTTCCTACTGAACTCACTTCAATTCCACTTTCTCCGGAAGTCGAGTTCACTATAGATCTGATAGTAGAAGCTGAGCTAGTATCGAGAACGCCTTATCGAATGGCCCCTATTGAGTTGAAGGACGTAAAGAAACAATTGGAGGAACAGGTAAATCAGGGATATATTAGACCAAGTACATTACCATAGGGAGCACCCATGCTATTTGTGAAGAAAAATGATAGGACTTTGAGGCTTTGTATTGATTATAGAGGTTTGAATAACCTAACGATCAAAGACAAGTATCCAATACCTCTGATAGATGAACTATTTGATCAATTAAAAGGTTCCAACTATTATTCCAAGTCTACAACAAGGATATTATCAAGTGTGAATTAAGGAGGAGGATATACTTAAGAGGACTTTCAATACAAGATATGGCCACTATGAATTCGCAATGATGCTATTTGAGGTAACCAATGCACTTACAGTGTTTATAGATCTGATGCATAGAGTTTTCCAACTGTATTTGGACAAGTTTGTTGTGGTATTCATCAACGATATTCTTGTTTACTCTAAAACTTCCAAGAAGCATGTTGAGTATTTGAGACTAGTTTTGGAGAAGCTTAGAGAATACAAACTATTTGCTAGATTCATCAAATGCGAGTTTGTTAGATTCAATGTCATTCCTTGGCCATGTGGTATTCAAAGATAATATTAAGATGGACCTTGCGAAGGTAGAAGCGGTGGCGAATTGGAAGCAGTAAAAAAATATTACTAAGATTCGTAGTTTTCTCGGGTTGACTGAGTATTATTGCTAGTTCATCAAGAGCTTTTCTACCTTGGCCTTTCTGATGACAAGACTTTTGAGGAAGGACGTACCATTTATATGGAATAAGAAGTGTGAGAAAAGCTTCTAAGAGATTAAGAAGAGACTAATGACAGCCCCTATACTAAGTTTGACTGAAGAGAATCAATCCTATGCTTTATATACAGATGCATCAAAGAAATGATTAGGAGCAGTTCTGATATAGGAAAGGAAGGTTATCGCCTATGCTTCAAGGAAGCTAAAGACACATGAAATCAATTATCCAACTCATGATCTGGAACTAGTAGCTATAATGTTTGCTTTGAAGAAATGGTGACGCTATCTGTACGGAGTAACATATGAAGTGTTCACCAATCATAAGAGCCTTAAGTACATATTCACAAAAAAAGATTTGATCCTTATGCAATGAAGGTGGATGGAGTTTCTAGAAGAGTACAGATATCCTATAAATTATCATCCAAGAAGGCTAATATAGTGGCAGACGCACTGAGCAAAAATGTTAAAATGGCTAGCATAAAATACAAGAAGTTTGAGTGGTACAGGAATTATTGGAATAGGAAGCAACCACTCATGGGGAAAAGATTCGTATAAGAAATTTGAGGTTGGTGCCCAAGTTGAAGCAAGAAATTATTGAAGCATAGAAAGGCAGTGCTGAATTCCAAGCTTTTAAGAATAAAGAGATCGGATGTGGAGGATAGAACTTTCGAACATAAGAGAAGGGAGTATTATATTTTCGCAATCGAATATGTGTATTGTAGGATCAGGAGTTGAAGAAGATGATATTAGAGGAGGCACATAAAAGTAAGTATGCTATTTGCTTGAGAGAGGAAAAAATGTATCAGGATTTAAAGAAGGCGTATTGATGGTCTGAAATGAAGAATGATGTCGAGAGGTTCATGACAAAGTATTTAACCTTTCAAAAGGTCAAACCAGAGCATAAGAAGTCCGCAAGACTGTTGCAACCTTTACCTTTTGTCGAATGGAAATAGAAGGAGATGACCATAGGCTTTATCATAGGATTACCAATGGCTAAGTCATAGAAAGATGCTATTTTAGTGGTTGTAGATCGATTGACCAAATTTGCATACTTTATGCCAGTGAACGTGAGAGGCTCGATGGAGAAGTTGGCCCAAATTTACACATGAGAAATCGTAAGACTTCATAGAATACCCTCGAGTATAGTATCAGATCGGGATCTTGGGTTCACTTCGAGGTTTTGGAATAAATTTCAGGAGTCTATGGGTTCGACACTGAAGTTTAGTACTATAGCACATCCTCCGACTGATAAACAATTTGAGAGAGTTATTCAAATTTTGGAGGACATGTTGAGTGCATGTATTCTGGATTTTGGAGATAAATGTATTGAAAACCTATCCTATGTAGAGCTAGTGTATAACAACAGTTACCAATAATCGATAGGGATGGCTCCATATGAAGCTTTGTAAGAAAGGAAGTGTCACGCACTGTTATTTTGGGATTAGTTGGAAGATGGACAAGTTAGTAAGTCAGGTGAGGTAAATATCCAAGAGATGACGGACAAGGTTAGAGTAATAAAAGAAAGATTGAAAGCAACTTAGAGTCATCAGAAGAGTTATACGGATAACCGAAAAAGAGAACTAAAGTTTCAAGTAGGAGACTAAACATTCCAAAAGTTGACTCCTAGCTGAGGAATCTTGAAGCTTCCAAAAGGAGGGAAATTAAGTTCGAGGTATCTAAGGCCATTTCCAATTATTGAGAGAATTGGACTAGTAGCTTATCACTGAGATTTACCAAAAGGCTTAACATGTGTTCCATGTGTCACAATTGAAGAAATATCATCCTGATCTGAAGCATGTGCTTAATGAAGAACCACTGATACTACAATCTGATCTGAATTATGTTGAGAAGCCTGTAAGGGTTTTGGACAGGAATGTTAAACCTCTTTGGAATAAGTAGATTCCTATGGTAAAGGTTTTATAGGATCATCACGGCACGCAAAATGCTAACTGGGAGACCGAGGAATGGATAAGGCAAAAGTATCTAGATTTGTTATAGAGGTACGATACTCTAAATTTCGAGACGAAATTCTTTTAAAGAGAGAAGGATGAATACCCCGTCTAAAATCTCACCTTGATATGCGGGAAATGGGAGCATTGAGTGATATCTAGCATGTGCATATGAAAATTTAATTACTTTTGTCTAAGAATTGGGCGGATGTGTGTATTTATATATGTGCATGATTGTTCATATATTTAACTATGTCTTAGTTCATTTAGTGAATCTGTGAAGCCTTTATGTTGGGAAAGATAAGTCATCTAAGGTTTAAAATTTTTATTGGCATATGAAATGCTTGGGTTGAGGGAGAAGAGAATTTGATTGTATGACATAGGCACAAGAGCGGATGTGGTCTAGTGGTTTATTGGTTGGAGTGTAATTCTTAGAGTTAGAGACTTCAAATCAACTCCCAACTCTAGCATAAGTTATTCCCCTCTTTCTTTTTCCTTCCTCTTCCATTTTGGCCGAAATTCCTCTTTCTAGTTGCCACTCGGTTTCCCGTTCATTTGAAGTTTTATTTTCTTGAATTTCTAAAAAGAATATACATACATACATACATATATATATATATATATATATATTAATAATAGGTATTAGGAAATATCTTCTAATTTCCTTGGCATTACTAAGTTCTCTTATAAGAATTTATCTATCCAATAATTTAAATTATTATCTTTAAAGTAATATTCACCTTTATATTTTATTTCCTAAAATGTATATATGTGTATAAATTATTATATATATATATATATAATATTTCAGCTTTTACAAATATCTTCTTTAATCTTTTAATTTAGAAAATAGTTTTAACGAATTTTCTAGAAATTTCAAGACTTGAGCCGCCCCTAAAATCCGGAAAATCTACAGCCTGAATCCTCGTGGGGTTGACTAGGAATCCATGTCGGATAAGCACTAGTTTAATCTTCTCAGAATTTTAATTCTTTGAATTCTCCCTGATTTGTTCCTTCCTCAGTGTTTCGGCTTTTACCAAGGTCTTATGCTCCTAAAAACCATTGAAATCAAGCCTTCCTATTATTGATTAAGATATTAGCTATTCACACAATGCTTGGAATTCTCGGCTGTATTACATCAGCAAGCAGCTGACACACCAGCACAAAACACAGCCGAAAACCTCATTAGTTGCACCAAGTCTTAGCAGTATAATTCAGCCGCATTACATCAGAAACCTATACATGCAGCTGAAAAAAGAATTGCAGGCTGAGAAATATTCTCTGCTTCCTCCCTTAGAGTCGGAACCAAACCAACTGAAAATAAGTTTGTAGTCTTCTTAAAAACTCCAAACTCCTATTTTATTCTGAACATCATCTTCAATAAGGTACCGAAAATCAGTGACTTTGGCCAAACCACATTTTCAAACAAGCAGCCAGTATTTTAATCCTCCACCCCTACTTGGCCGAGCAAACCTTTCCTATCATTCTGAGAAAATTAATTTAATTAAACTGCTTCTTTCCCTCAGCCTCTAGCACCATTTTTTGGCCAACACAAATTCACTTATACAAATCGAGACATCAGATGCTGAACGCTAGAGCAGTTCCACTTCCCTATTCTTCTTAGCCTATATTCTACCGAAATACCAGAAACAACAAGAAGAACGTCTGATGGCCTCAAGTGTCAATTTTTTTTTTTATTTAACATACCAAATTAGAAGAAACTGACTTCACTCCCGTAGCACTCTCTGTGTTCATCACTTCATTACAGCCAACTGAGGCAACCTTGCAACTCTCTTTTGGTCTATTTGTCGGCACCATCTGTTCATACAGGAAAGCAAATCACAGTATTGCCAAAGTTTTCCTAAGGTTATCAAATCTATCCTTCTTCTTCATCTTTTCTTTTATTTCCTTTACTTGCTTCTCTTCTTGGCCGAAATCCAAGGCTAATATTCTCCCCTAGTTCTTGCAATCATTTGGACGGTTTAGAGATCTCAAACCAGTGAGTTGGATCTTCTTTTCCCCATGGATTCAACTAAGTCATCAAGGGGTCATCAATTAATAGATCTACCACCTAAAGAGAGGTAAGCTATTTTGCCTACACTAGGATTTGGATCGAGCGAGTTAATGTGTATGAGGCTTATGTGGAGATCTAATACATGTGTTAGACAAAGAGTGATAGTTGAGTATACTTGGGCATGACATGATAATAAGGAGATCACATGAAGGTGGTTACACAATTTGGTGATTTGTTTGGATACTATTAGATTACAAGAATTTAGGGAGGTGTACTTTTTACGGATTTGTTGATATTTGAATTTAGTGAAGTGAATTATTTATGAGTCTTGAATTTGTACTATTGATGATGTTTAATATAATATCTCATCAGTTTAAATCACTACTAAGATATATTTACATTTATTGGTTTTATTATTAGTAAATAGCGCATTATTATTATGTTCAAATAATATGATAGGAATATTATATTATATTATTCCTTCATAATAAACACTAATATATGTTCTGTTAATATCTATTTTTATTTTTGTTCAAATTATTAATTAATATTTATTGATTTTTAAAATGATTAGTTATTAATGTTATTACTGGTCGTTATTTAAGCATCATTAATTGTTGTGCATATTTATTACCAATACAATTATTTAATTATTATAATTCTATCCATATTATTAATAGTTTATCAATTAATTAACTATTAGCTATTATTTAATTACTAATACTCAATCATTAAATATTATTAATTTGTGTTAGTAAAATCATTAGTTACTATTTATTAGTGCAACTATTAACTGATATTTAATAATAATAATAATAATAATATATTAGTATTATTATTATTATTATTATTATTATTATTATTATTATTATTATTATTATTATTATGATTATCATCATCATTATTTTCTTTTCTCCACGTGGAAGTATGCTTTTGTGAGAATTTTACATTGGTGGACTTAATATAATGTGCCTTGATAGAGTGGGAAACCTGATTCCATACTTTGCTGTAACGCTAATTAGAACAGTGTTTGATTAAATATTTTAATTTTCTATGATAATAGGAGAGTGTTTTCAAGGTCAAAGGACAACACAATAATCTGAGATTAAACCTTATAGGTCGAGGAGGTAAGTCCTTGCATTAAAATGTTTTGTTCTAAAGCACTGAATTGCAAGTCATTTATGAAATATTTGTTGACTCAGTGTTGTGATTATTTGGAGTGCAAGCTTGATTATTCTATGTTAAAGGCTTTTATTCAAGTAAGGGTTTAATAGGAAAGTCACCTTTTGTTTATAATGCAATTTTTACCACAGTTTGTTTGGAAACCATGCTTGCATTTCCAAAGTGTTGAATACGTTTGCATTGAGATTTGGACCTTGAACAATGTAATAAAACGTTAAGTACTCAATAAAGGTTGATCAATAGATTTTTTAAAGGTAGGGCGAGTCTCTCAGTAAGAGGCTATGATGAGACTCCGCTTCATCATGGAGGTCAAGATCAAGGAGGGGGAGGCGTGACCATGCAAGAACTAAAGCTGGCAAATAGACGGGCGAAACACGACCAAAAGGGAGGCCTCCAAAGGACGGCCAGCGTTGCCCCAAGCAGTAGAACAGGCGCCGGCTCCATTCTGCCCAACAACAGCTTATTCTGCCATTCGACCGCCTAAAGACAGATCACAATCGGCACCGGTTGTGGTGTCCAAACCGGTGCCGGCTCCATCTTGGGCAACTGACGGCTGCCCTGCATTTTTTATATTTTCTTCGAGTTTTTCCAATTTTAATTGTTTGTAAAGACTTATTATGACTCTAAACTATAATAGAACCTTAGGGATTACTTAGCTAGGGTTAGGGTAGTATAAATAGCACCTTTAGTGATTTGACAACACAATTCATACACTTTAATTCAAATTTGAGAGAGAATTTTGAAAGGCCCTAGCCTCCTTGTTCATCTTATTCAAGACCATGCTTAAGGGTTAGTCCTCCTTGTGAATGAGTCTATAAATCTTTTAGATAATTCAATGTTGTTTTCTTTGAATGGGTCTTAGTTGCTTTGTTCTTCTAAGGTTTGTTTGAATTCCAATATTTGGGTGTCTATTTTCTCTATGCTATTTGTTCTTGTTTGCCTTTGTTGTTTCAAGGATATTGGGGTGAGATTATAGTAGAACTTTCTACTTTTCTTGAGGGTTTTTGAAGCTTAGTTTTTCAAGGGTTTGATAGAGTGTAGGTTGTTATTTTCAATTTCTTGCTTTTGTCACAAGAATCTCTGTTTTTGGTCCCTTTGAGTTGAGCTGAACACATAGCCAACTAAAACACGCACAACACCAAGAAAAGCCACACAAGATTCATATCAAAGAGTTTGGTATTAGAGTAAGGAAAGCCTTGATTCCCATCAAAGCTTGAAAGCAAGAAAAAAAAGCCCTACAAAGTTGAAGAAAAAGAAAATAGAGAAAATCCCGTCACCCAAAAACATGCTCCAAAAAGGTCATGAAATCTTTGTTATAACTTGATTTTTCTTTGGGGAAATTTCTCCTTAATGTTG
Source organism: Voacanga thouarsii (assembly GCA_026120185.1). Classification (NCBI taxonomy): domain Eukaryota; kingdom Viridiplantae; phylum Streptophyta; class Magnoliopsida; order Gentianales; family Apocynaceae; genus Voacanga; species Voacanga thouarsii. Next base: position 1,796,465 of record JANUWF010001659.1, on the reverse strand, counting down.
TTATAATCCTTGGGAACAAATTTATCTTATGATTGTGATGAAAATTGGTTTAAATATCGGTGAAAATACTGATTGTTCTTAAGTGACGAAATTGCATCCAAGGTGTTTGATAAAAGTTCCATGAGAATGTTTTTTACTATATATAGTTGGGAACTTTAATTCTTAATTTTCATTCCTTGGGATATTGGGACTTAGTATATCACTCTATTGTTGAATTCCATGCTCATTGAACTCAATTTTTACTAGTGCCCACTTGTGATCATCTAGTTCTTCCTAATCCCAGTTTTAGTTGTTCTTGTTTTTTTGTTCTTGCTAATTCTTGTTTATTTCTTACTTAGAATTGTTTCTTTGTGTGTCTAGTGTTTGTTCTTGTATTGAATTGAGTCCACGTTTCTTAAAATTCTTGATTAAAGCTTGTTTGCTTGAGGTGCCCAACAAGTGTTTGTTGAAATTCCCCTAAAACGTACCCCCTAATTGGAAAATTCTTTTAATTTATGTGATTCACTAAGTTAGACTAAAACTTTAGCCATTGGGGAGAATTGAAATTGAACAAGAAGGCTTGAGTATTGAGAAAAAGGCAAGAGGGTGAGCCTATTATTAAAAGAGCCTAAGAGAGCAAACACAAGCGTGGAGTGATCAACCTTGAGAGCCAACACGCAAGGAAGTGAAGTGAGGGTCTATTTTTCTTTCTAATCTCTTTTGTTTTACAGGTATAGACACGTAAATACTCTACCACCATGGTTCATGAACAAGAGATCTCTAGGCCTAACCCAAGTGGACCTAGTAGACCTCAAGAAGAACAAATTAATGCTAGAGGTTTGCATGAAGACTTGCAAGCTATGATAAGGACTATGTAAGGTGAGTTCCAAAATATGACAAGAGAGTTGATAAATCATCTTGGACAGTCTTCTACCATTGCACAAAGGAGAGACCAAGAGTGATTTGAAGTGCCTAGCCCTAGGATGAGGGATGGTGATGCCTATACTCCTCCATTAAATGCCCAACAAGGGGAAGAGTGGGATGAGCACTCAATTGGGGGATTCCAACAAGCTCTTATGAGAGGGGGAAGACATGGAATGAGAGTAGGATGAGGTAGGGGCTAAGGGAGGAATGGTTGGAACAACATAAGGGGGTTAGAAAGAGAGTTTGAGGGAGTTGATGAATGGTATGAGGAGGAATAAGTTGAGGCCTTTGGGGAACATCATAGAGGATGGGGTAATAGAAGAGGAATGAGAAAAGAAAATGATGAGGAGAGGGAGTTGAACCACATTAAATTGAAGGTGCCCACATTCTATGGTAAGAGTAACCCCGAAGTTTATTTTGAGTGGGAGAGCAAGATGGAGATATTCCTAGAAAGTCATACCTATAGTGAGAGGTCAAAAGTGAGGTTGGCTATTTTGGAATTTTCGGAGTATGCCTTGGTATGGTGAGAGTAAGTTAGTGCTCAAAGGAGACAAATAGGAGTGAAAACCGTGGCTAGTTAGAATTTGTTGAAAGATATGATGAGGGTAAGGTTTATACCACACCATTACTACAATAATCTTTAGCAAAGGCTCCAATCACTTAAGCAAGAGACCAAGAGTGTGGAAGATTACCATAAAGAAATGGAAGTAATGTTGATGAGAACCCAAATCAATAAGGATCCTAGAGCAAAAAGAGCAAGGTTCTTGGGAGGATTAAATAGGGAAATTGCCAATTTGGTAGAATTACATCCCTATAATCTATTGGAGGATATGGTACACGCCACTATGAAGATTGAGAGGCAATTAAAGAGAAGGGCATTTACTAGACCACCACTTCCAAACCCCAACATTATCAGCTAGGTGCCAATTAAGAAAGATGAAGCCCCTAAGCCATTCCAAAGGAACTTCTACAAACTTAGGGAAGGTTGGAACAAGGATGAAGGAAAAGTCATAGAGAGGCCACAAAGAAATAGGGATATCAAGTGTTTTAAGTGCCTTGGATATGGATATACTTCCCATGAGTGTCTAAGTAAGAGAACGATGTATACTAATCCCTATGGTGAGGTTTCTACCGACGAGGAAGAAGAGGAAGAAAGGTACCAAGGAGACCAAAAGGGAAATGGAGATGATGAAAGTGATGAAGGGGAAGTTGTTGGTCAAGAATACTTTTTGGTGGGAGTCACAAGAAGGTCGTTGAATTCACAAGCCATTGAGGATCAAGATCACCAACAAAGAGAGAACATTTTCTACACTAGGTGTCTAATCAATAAGTCTCCTTGTAGTGCTATTGTGGATAGCGGGAGTTGCACTAAGGTGATTAGTGCAAACTTAGTTGAAGAATTGGATATGAAATGGATAAAACACCCTAAGCCCTACAAATTGCAATGGCTGAATAATAGTGGAGAATTGAGAGTGAATAAACAAGTTTTGGTGTCTTTTGAGATGGGGAAGTATAAGGATGATGTCCTATGTGATGTTGTACACATGCAAGTGGGTCACTTGCTCCTAGGGAGACCTTGGCAATAGATAGGCATGTAAAGTATGATGGGAGAAAGAATACTTATTTTCTACTCAAAGAGGGAACTAAGTTTACCCTTACCCCCATGGCCCCTAGTAAGGTGAACAAAGATCAAAGAATCATAAAAGAGGGAGAAAAGAAGAAGGGAGCACAAGATGTCAAACAAAAACAAGAAGTTGAGAAGAAAGAACAAGAGAGGAAAGAAAAAGAGTTTAAAGAGAGGATGAGCAAACAAACACCTTTGACAATTAAGGATGGGAGTGAGCAAGGACAAGAGTGGGGAGGTAAAATAATAGTGATTTTTTTGGTGAAAAAAATAAGGTCATAAAGGCTATAGAAGCTAAGGAACCAGTTATTCTTCTTTTATGCAAAGGTTCTTATATTTCTACTAATTATTTTTCATTGTCTTTGCCTAATAAAATTGCAGCTATTTCTCAAGAATTTGAAGTTGTTTTTCCAAAGGTGGTGGTCAACCGAACACTAACCCAATTCTTACGGGTCATAATCAAGAAGAACTTGAACAATTAGGGAGAATGCTTATTACAACTTGAGTTTGTTTACAAAAAGGCTTTTCACCCTACCACTTCTTGTTTTCTTTTTGAAATTGAGTATGGTTTTAACTCTCTAACTCCTTTAGAATTATTTCCCTTGCCTATAGGTAAACGAGAGAACCTTGATGGAGCTAAGAAGACAGCAATGGTGAAGGCATTCCATGTAGATGATGGCAATGATTCGGAGACGAATCCTTTTCAAGGAAGGGGAGATGATGAGACTCCGCTTTGTCATGGAGGTCAAGATCAAGGAGGGGGGAGGCGTAACCATGCAAGAACTCAACCCGGCAACAAAGATGGATGAAACTCGACAAAAAAGGAGGCCTCTAGAGGACGGCCACGCTGCCCCAAGTAGCAGAACCAGTGTCAGCTCCATTCTACCCAACAACGGCTTATTCTGTCATTCGACTGCCCGAAGACAGATCACTACCGGCGCCGGCTACGGTGTCCAAACCGGCGCCGGCTCCATCCTAGGTAGCCATCGTGTTTTTGATGTTTTCTTTAGTTTTCTCCAATTTTAATTGTTTGTAAAGACTTATTATGACCATAAACTGTAATAGAATCTCAGGGATTACTTAGCTAGGGTTAGGGTAGTATAAATAGCACATTTAGTGATTTGACAACACAATTCATATACTTTAATTCAAATTTAAGAGAGAATCTTGAGAGGCCCTAACCTTCTTGTTCATCTTATTTAAGAGCATGCTTAAGGGTTAGTCCTCCTTATGAATGAGTCTATAAATCTTTTGGATAATCCAATGTTATTTTCTTTGAATGGGTCTTAGTTGCTTTGTTCTTCTAAGGTTTGTTTGAATTCCAATACTTAGGTGCCCATTTTCTCTATTCTATTTGTTCTTGTTTACCTTTGTTGCTTCAAGGATATTGGGGTGAGATTATAGTAGAACTTTCTACTTTTCTTGAGGGTCTTTGAAACTTAGTTTTTCAAGGGTTTGATAGAGTGTAGGTTGTTATTTTCGATTTCTCCCTTTTGTCACAAGAATCTCTGTTTTTGGTCCTTTTGAGTGAACTGAACACTTTAACCAACCATTTCACTCACAACACCAAGAAAAAGCCACCCAAAGTTATATCAGGCTACCTCTGAGAGATGAACTCTATTCAGAAAAGATGACAATTTGTGTAGGTCAAGTTAGTCCGAGCTAGTACCACAGTCCAGGTGGGCTGTTAAGTCGGGGAGGACATCCAGTAAGTTAGGATAAGAGATGGAGGATATCTTACCTAGTGGGTTGTACACCCATTATACTGTGATGCAGAATTTTGCAGTGTTTGTCATAATATAAGGTTTCATGGTAAGGTTTGATATAAGGTTTCATAACTGTTTATTTTTTTGTGGTTTTCATATAATATATGTTTTATTATGATTTTAGATTCAGCACACCACTCACTTTTGATTTTGCAAAAAATGTTTGGCCTGTAATCAGCTTTCAAGAAATGTTTTTTAAGTGCATTCATGAAACTTATTTTGCACTCAACAAGAGCACCTAAAGGATTTACTGAGATGTATTTGTCATACTCCTTTTGATGTCATATTTTTGGATCTACCGACTTTGACAGGGTTGAGAGCTATTTGAAGATATCTTCATTTAAATTCTTGATTTTGGTTTTGAAAAACCTTAGAGGGGGGGGTGAATAAGGTTTTTGGCAAGCAAAAATAATTTTTCCGAAGAGTCTAAAATGTTGAACAAGGATGATCACCAAGATACTTGGACTAACTTTATTGATGCATTGAAAGCTGTCCAAGCACTCGTAGATGTGTATCCAGATTTAGACAGTGAAAGAACATAAAAACAGTATAAGAACCATTAAATTAAAATGAGACAGGTGATGTATAGTGGTTCGATCACAATGATCTACGTCCACTACCTTAAGCCTCACACTTAAAGATTTTCAACCCTATTTCATTAACATCATTTAATGAAACAGCCACATACAAGAGAGGATCACCACACTAGATTTTACACAACCTCTCAAACATATTAAGGCTCACCCCTATGGGTTTTACACCACAATCTTGAACATACACACAACAAGGATCACCATTATGGGTTTTATCACACAACCTTGAACATACACACAACAAGGATCACCCCTATGGGTTTTACCACACAACCTTGCACTTACAACAGAGAATTGAAAATTAACAGAACAGAGATAAGCTCACTTACTTCAGCAGATATTCTCTCAGATGCAAGCCACAAAATACTTTTATCTTTGATACACAATGAACTCACTTTGAAGCTAAGATAAAAAGAGATTTTTGAAAATATTAAGCAATAGTGTTTCTAAGATGAATGTTTCAAAAATCTTACTTGTAATCTTACTTTAAAGGCTATTTATAGAGCCAAAAAGTGGAGTGCCAACGGTCATAAAAACAGCTATAAATTTTTCTGTTTAAACTCGTCCGAGTTTTGAACTCGGATTTTAGACGAAGATCCATTCAAAAGTTAAGTCCAAAATGGCACATCCCGGATAGAAATTCTTTGACCCGATTTACAGGATTTTGGATGAACCTTTTAGATTCAAACTGTTCTATCCAAAATTCTGTGAATTTTAAAATCTTTGGGAAACATCTCTTTTAAAGCTTCAAGGTGAAGTTAAATGAATCAAAAGATAAGAAGACATAGGAAATAATAGATATACCTTAATGACACTTCCTAGTCTAATATTCTTTATAAAGAGCTTTCTTGATATATAACTCCTCTACTGTGATTTTTGCATTTGATCTTCTAATCTTGAAATCAGTGTCGAAGGAATTGCCAACAATTCTTATCTGAAGACTTTAGAAGAATAAATATCAAATATGTCCTATTACAATAAATTGGCACGTTAGTCCATATCGACGTTTGTCATAAATCAAAACCTAAAAGAAAGCCCTTAGGGCTAACAATCTTCCTCTTTTTGAGTGATGACAAACATGACACAGTTGATATGTAAATAGAAAGAACATATTGAGCAAATAAATGTAATCTTACAGCATAGGTCTCATAGAGATCTTATGATAAAAAATCTGTAAACAAATCTCAATGATCCTAAAGCATATCATATCTCTATATAAATATTCAGAGTAATTTGATAGAGATAAAATGCTAAAATGCTCCCCCTAAATATATGCTTATGTGACAATTTCGAACATAAGAGGGATGAGAAGAAGTAACGATTTATTCATCCAAAAAGTGTATCCAAAATCGTTTTGGAAGAACGTGTGTTTTCAGAATATCATTTGGATAGGGCTTTTGGATGTCCAAAACATTTTTCAAAAACTGCTTATAAGAATATTTGTTTTGGATACGAAGTTTCTGAGCCCAAAACTCCCCCTGACTCGATGCACCAAAAAATTTTATCATAGAATTTTGTTTCAAGGATACAATTATCATTTAGAAATTTGTGTTATGGAATAAAATTGAGCTTCACAGACTGAGGAATTTTTCAGAAAAATTTTGTGAACAGTGAATTAGAAATTTTCATCACAGTGATTTAACTGCGCAACTGTTCATATAAATGGTTCATGCAGTTCATGCAGTTATTTCGGAATTCAATAACTGTTTATACAACAGTTTTATGATTTCAATTTCCATAGCAGTTACTTCGCAGATAAAAAAATCATACATTAACAGTCCAATTTCAGTTCATCAATTATATTGAATTCATATCAGATTATTATGCAGAACCCATAACATTTTATTTTGGATATCAACATGTAGATCAAATTCATATGCAGTCGTAACATACAGATTTTACATTTTCAATCAGTTATTGCATACCAACAATTTCATATAGCATATATGCAGACTATAACATTTTCAGACTAGCATATTTCTTTCTTCCTGGTGAATGCAAACAACATCATGTCAACAGTTATGCAGACCATAATATTTTCACAGACCAACATTCAACATTTTTATAGATTTTTACAGTAACTCCCCCTCAATATTCACTGTCATTTTTTATTTTCTCTCTCTTTAGATCATCAGACAACCCATAATATTCTTACTGCCCCAATAATATCTTTAGACACATTCCCTATAGTATCTTCAGACACATTTCTATTTCTCCCCATTTGTCATCAATAAAAAAGAAGCATAGCAAACGGATAAATATTATGCAGTTAATAGACATTAGATAGACAATAGGCAGGATAGAGAATTTAACTTAAACAAGTATCAGTAATTATCCAAAGACAGATATGTAAATGATTGAAAATAAATTGTTCAACGGGTGCAGAAAGTAAGTTATTTATCAGCCCATTGTGCTGCCTAAGTAAACAGTCTAGGAAATATTGATCGTTTCAGACTTGGATCCAGCCCACTTCCTTGAAAACTGACCAGTAATTCTATTAGACTTGCGCTTTACAACCACAAGCTTTTGTCTTTTGCCAGAAGGTTTGAACTTGGGAGAAGGAATAGGAATATCTGTCTTCTGAATGGGAGAAGGCTGTGGAGATGATACATAAGAGGGTTCATGAGAAGGAACCTTGACATCTGCTGGCGATTCAGCCTTGTCCTCTGAAGATTGTTCATCCTTGTCATAATCAGATTTAGAGACAGAAGGCTTAGCAGAATTTTCGATGACAGAAATTCTGTTCTCTAAGATTTTGATTTCTGAGCTAAGAGATTCCAATTTCTCTGCAAAAGAATTGATTGCACTCAGAATATTCTCAGATTGGCCAGAGTCAGGAACAGTTTCTTCCTCATCAATTTTTCTCTTGGTCCCTGACTTCCCTTCTTCCTTGATCTTTATCAAAATTTTCCTTTCTTTTCCAATAGATTCTCTCAACAATTTCCACGAATTTCCCTCCCTAACATACCCCATCTTTTCCAATGAGTCATAGCTGTAAACATTTGTTCTTGAGGGATCACAAGTAACAGAATTTAAATCAATATTGAAAAATCTAAAGACTTTGGTCAATAAATTTCCAAACAGAAGAGCCTTGCTAGAAGTATTTCTAGACTGCAACATTAACTTTGTTGCTAGAAATCTAAAGTTAATTTGTCTCCCCTCAGCTAAGGCTAACATGACCACCATTTGAAGTATGCTAATAGAGGTCTTATGACCGGAACTGGGTACAACAATGGTAGATACAATATGATGAAGGATTCTACCCAATCTGTTCAACCATTTAGAAGTGCGATTTCCAAAGTTTTCAAAGCTTTTTCTACCAGTAAACAATTTCTCAAAATTTTTCAGATTAAAAATTTCATTTCCTTCAAAAAATTTGTTCAACTCAAAATACTGAAACCTAGCATCGCGAACATCACATATTCTATTCAGCTTTCTATGGTCGAATTCAAAATCTTTTCCTTTCACCCTTGTTACATACCACCTAATGATGAATCCTCCCTCTGTTTCTTCTAATTTACCCTTTCTCAAATTTGCATAAAATTCCCAGACTAAAGAAGTGTAGATTTTCTCATCAACTAATAGCAAACTTCCCCATCCGATATGATCAAACATATCCAGAATATTCGATAAGTTCAGAAAAGCTGAGTGGTTTACTCGATAACTAGAAATAATAGTTTGATTTCTAGAGACCCAGTCATTGTATTCAGATTCATATTTTGAGTCGAGAAATCGGGGTACCTAATTTGCAGAACTCAGTTGTTTGGAGGATGATTCAGACGAATCATAATGAGAAGCCGAGAAGTGAGGCTGAGGAGAAGCTTCTTTAGCTTTGCCCTTTGATGAACCAGAAGTCACTTTCTTTTTCATGGGAGATGATTTCTACCCCTTCTTCGATTTTGGAATGGTAGATTTAGTTTTTACCATTGAAAGATTTAAGCTTTTTCAGGGCTTTTTCAGAGAAGAAGAGCACGGAGGAATTATTTTGGAAGAAGAACAATTTTAAGGGTTTTGAATGAGAGAAAAATCAGAAAGCTTTGAATGTCTATAATTGTGTGAGAACAAAGTGCCTTGGAAACATATGTTTTTCTTAGGAGTTTTGAAAAACGTGCAAACTATTTTTTGAAACTCGAAATTTGGAATAAAAGGATATTAAGCATTGATTTTGGAACAAGACCAGGTCCGAAATCAACATCCAAAAGAGTGTTTTCTTGAAATGCAATTTGGATGTAGGAATTGGATTCTAGCAATGCGTCTAAAACAAAGAACGAGGTATTTTGGATGTAGAACTTTGTTTCCAAAACCATTTCTCTTCACAAATCCTGCACAAGAAAGACTTATACCACATGGTTAGTTTTCAAATTCTTGTAATTCCCAAACCTCTTCTTAAGTGGTTGAATCTTTCCTCAGCTAGAGGTTTAGTGAAGATATCTGCTAGTTGTTCATCCGTTGAGACATATTCAACACATACATCTCCTTTGAGTACATTGTCTTAGATGAAGTGATGTTTGACTTTAATATGCTTTGTTCTCGAATGCTGCACTGGATTTTTTGTTAGATTGATAGCACTTGTATTATCACACATTATAGGTACACAATTAAAATTTAGATTAAAATCTTGCAGAGTATTCTTCATCCATAAGATTTGAGCACAATAACTTCCTGCTACAATATATTCAGTCTCTGTGGTGGATAATGATATGCAAGCTTGTTTTTTACTGTGCTATGATACCAGTGAGTGTCCAAGAAATTGACAATGGTCACTAGTACTTTTTCTTTCAACTTTACATCATGTATAATCTGCATCAGTATATCCTACAAGATCAAAAGTGTTAGTACATGGATACCATAATCCAAAATCATGTGTCTCAATTGGATATCGAAGTATGCATTTAACTGCACTTAAATGTGATTCCTTTGGACAAGATTGAAATTGAGCACAAAGACATACTAAAAACATGATATCTGGTCGACTAGCAGTAAGATATAGTAGACTTCCAATCATACCTCTATATTTTCGTTCATCTACCTTCTTACCCTTTTCATCTTGGTCAAGTTTTATGGACGTACTCATAGGTGTGCTGATTTCCTTTGCTTCATTCATTCCAAACCTTTTGAGCAACTTTTTGGCATATTTTGCTTGGTTTATGAAGATTCCGTCTTTAGTTTGCTTAATTTGCAGTTTGAGAAAGAAGTTCAATTCTCCCATCATACTCATTTCAAATTCTTGCTGCATAGTCTTAGCAAGCATCCTGCACAAGGAATCATTAGTAGCGCAAAAAATAATATCATCAACATAGATTTGGACAATTAGTAAGTCACCAGAACAATCAAATATGATGAACAAGGTATTATCAATTAAGCATCTAGAAAATCTTTTTGAGATTAGGAAACCACTAAGCCTTTCATACCAAACTCTTGGAGCTTGTTTTAACCTATAAAGAGCTTTAGAGAGTTTGAAAACATGATTTGGAAAAAGCTCATGAGTAAAACCAGGTGGCTGCTCAACGTACACTTGTTATTCAATAAAGCCATTTAGGAAAGCACTTTTGACATCCATTCGATAGAGCATGAAATTTTTAAAGGATGCAAAGGCAAGTAACATTCGTATTGATTCTAGTCTAGCAACAGGAGCGAATGTTTCATCATAGTCAATGCCTTCCTCTTGATTAAATCATTGAGCTACTAATCTAGCTTTGTTTCTAATTACAGCCCCATTTCCATCAAGTTTATTTCTAAAACCCCATTTTGTTCCAATAACAGGATGATCATGCGGTCTAGGAGCAAGTTTTCAAACCTGATTTCTTTCGAATTGATTTAACTCTTCTTACATGGCAATAATCTAAAATTCATCATGTAATGCAATATCAATGCTGTTAGGTTCAATATTTGAAAGAAGAGCAAAGTTGTCGATAAAATACCATTGAGTTTTAACTCCTTGGTTTGGATCTCCAATAATTTGCTCCTTTGGATGGCCAAATTTGTATTTCCAATCCTTTAGCAATTGATGATTTGCAGAAACTTCAGTTTGTTTTCTCTCTTGTTCTTTCTGCAATTCTTTAATTTCCTCTTCTTTTGCATGAGTGTCTAACGATGGAGCTTTAACCTGATCTAACTTAACTTCATTTGAATTTCCTACATCATCGTTATCTCTTTTTGAAGTATAAATATTAGATTCATCAAATACAACATGCACAGATTCCTCCACACAAAGTGTTCTTTTATTGTATACTCTATAAGCTTTCTTGTTGGAAGAATATCTAAGAAATATAGCCTCATCGGACTTGCTATCAAATTTTCCAAAATTATCTCTTTTATTTAGAATGAAACATTTACATCCAAAAACTTTAAAATAAGAGATAGAAGGAGTTTTGTCAAACATAAGTTCAAAAGGAGTTTTTCTTAAAAATGGTCTTGACATAACTCAGTTTATTGTATAGCATGTTGTGTTAACAGCTTCCGCCCAAAAGTATTTTGGAAGAACATTTTCACAAAGCATTGATCTAGCCATTTCTTGCAAGGTCCGATTTTTCCTTTCAACAACACCATTCTGTTGAGGAGTTTTAGCTGCTGAAAAATTATGAAAGACTCCATTTTCATCACAGAAGTGAGTAAATTCGCTGTTACAAAATTCTTTTCCATTGTCACTTCTAATAGAAATCAGTTTGCATCCAATCGAGTTTTGGACGCGCTTAATCAGTTTTGAAAATTCAGTAAAGGCTTCATCTTTTTGTCCAAGAAATAATGTCCAGGTAAATCTAGAAAAATCATCAACAATTACATATGCATATTTTTTACCCCCAAGACTAGCAGTCCTCATAGGTCCAAATAAATCCATATGAACTAATTCAAGTGGTTTTGAGGTAGAAATCATTTTCTTTTGTTTAAAAGAGGTTTTGATTTGCTTTCCAAATTGACATGCATCACAGATTTTGTGTTTATCAAATTTCATTTTTGGAAGCCCTCTAACAAGTTCTTTTGAGGATAGTTTGTTTAACAAATCAAAGGATACATGACCTAATCTTCTATGCCAAAGATAGCCATCATTGTCATGTACGGATAGACATCTAATTCCATTACCTACAAGGTCATTGAGATAAAACACATATACATTTCCCATGCATTTGGCAATAAAGATGGTTTCAAGATTTCCACTATCAAGTATAGAGAAAGAATCTTTTTCAAAAATAACTTTGCAACCATTCTCACAAAGTTGGCTAATACTGAGCAGATTATATTTTAAATCATCAATAAGTAAGACTTGCTTTATAAATGTTAAGGAACCTTTACCAATATTACCAATGCCAAAAATCTTCCCTTTCTTCTTGTCTCCAAATGTAACAAATCCTTCATTTGTTGTCTGAATATCTTCTAACAAAGCTGCATTTCCAGTCATATGTCTTGAACAACATCTGTCCAAGAACCACTTGGTAAAGCTTAAAGACCGTGCTTATACATAAGAAGAAGAGATGATTTTTGGTACCCACACTTTCTTGGGTCCATGAAGGTTAGTAACATTTTCTTTGATTTTCCAGAAGGTAGCTCCACCGGATTCCACTTTTCTTTTAACAAGACATCTTGAAACTATATGTCCAGGTTTTTCACAATACGTGTATACCTTGTATGTGATGTGAGTAGGTTTAGCAAACTGAAACTTGTTCTTTTTGTGGTTATTCTTATGTTCATGTCCTAACCCACTTTGATTTCCTGTTAAACTAAATCTAGGCTTGCAAATTTTGTCTTTATCCTCATGTTTATATTCAAAGCCACTTCGATTTCCAACATAAACAAATCTGGGCATGCAAGTTTTGTCATTATCCTCATGTTTATATTCTAAGCCACTTCGATTTCCAGCATAAACAAATCTGGGCATGCAAGTTTTGTCTTTATCCTCATGGTAATATCCTAAGCCACTTCTATTACCAAAATGATGTTGAGTTTCGAGAAGTTTTTCCAGATTGCTTTTACCATTTGTGAATTTCTCAATGCAATTGGTAAGATCATTTATTCTAATTTTCATATCATCAAAGGTGCTAACAATACATTCAAGAGTTTGAATTTTATCACATAGGTTTTTATTTTCCAGAGATGCATAATGCAAGACAATCATGATCACATCTTTCTCAATTATAGCACACGTATGTATTTCAAGAGATATTTCGTAGACATTCAACAAAGCTTCATTTTCTTTCATCAGACAATTTACCTTCAACTTTAAATCATTATTTTTTCTGGATAGATTTTTTAATTCATAAAACATATCACATAACAACTCATTAGGATCAACATGCTTTTCAGTCATAGATGTATGCGAATTAGACACGCATTCTGATGTTGAAAAGTTTATCTCATTTTCCAAAGCCATGAAGCAAATGTTGGTAGTTTCTTCCTCAGATTCTTCATCTCCAGATTCTTCATTTAAGTCCCAAGCTCCCATCAATCTTTTACCTTTCTTGACCTTCTGGTCTTTCCTCTTCTTAGACACTTTTCCTTCATTTCCTTTTGCAACCGGACAGTTTGCAATAAAGTGATCCATGCTTTTACATTCAAAGCATTGAGGTTTGAAGCCAGAGGTTTGTCATTTCTTTCATATAAGCTTCCTTCCTCATTTGTAGTTTCCTATGAACATCCTTCTGAATTTTTTTTACTATTATTGCTAAGTCATCACTGTCCATTTCCATGCCTTCACTACTTTCCGAAGAACTTGTTTCTCCATCATCACTTTCAGCCTTTAGAGTAATCCCTTTTCTGCCTCTATCAGATTCATGAAACCTTCTAAACTTCATCTCATGAGTTAAAAAAGATTCGATCAACTCTTCAGTAGGTAAGGATTTCAAATTCTTGTATTCTTCTACAACAAGAGTTTTAGGCTGCCAGCTTTTTGGTAAAGCATCAAGAATTTTCGGTTTTGTTCCCCATGGGAATAAACCTTTCTGTAAGCTTTCAGACCATTTGAGATATTAGTAAATCTTGTGAACATGTCAGTGATGCTTTCATTTGGCTTCATAGTAAATAATTCATAATCATGAATAAGAAGCCCTAGTTTTGATTATTTAACTTGATTAGTCCCCTCATATGTGACTTCTAGCAATCTCCACATATCATGGGCTGAATCACAACCACTAACACGGTTGTATTCAGTTGCATCTAGAGCACAACATAAAATGTTCATAGCTTGAAAATTTAGAGTCATTTTCGCATTGTCTTCCACACTATACTTATCATTCTGTTTAGGTATTTTTATGCCATCAATCATTTTTGATGGAATAAAATGACCATTCTCTATTAAACTCTATAACTCGAAGTTAATAGAACACACATAAATTTTTATTCTATTTTTCCACAAAGTATAGTTGCTTTCAACATATGGAAGAGAGGATGAGCATGCCATTAAGATCTTTTCTACAAAACTGTTAAACTAAGAGTATGTAGACCTCACCCTAATACCCAATGAAAAACCTTAGAGGGGGGGGGGGGGTGAATAAGGTTTTTGGCAAGCAAAAATAATTTTTCCGAAAAGTCTAAAATGCTGAACAAGGATGATCACCAAGATACTTGGACTGACTTTATTGATGCATTGAAAGCTGTCCAAGCACCCGTAGATGTGTATCTAGATTTAGACAGTGAAAGAACATAAAAATAGTATAAGAACCACTGAATTAAAATGAGACAAGAGATATATAGTGGTTCGATCACAATGATCTACGTCCACTACCTTAAGCCTCACACTTAAAGATTTTCAACCCTATTTCATTAACCTCACTTAATGAAACAGCCATATACAAGAGAGAATCATAGGTTTTACACAACCTCTTAAACACATCAAGGCTCACCCCTATGGGGTTTACACCACAACTTTGAACATATACACAACACGGATCACCCCTATGGGTTTTACCACACAATCTTGAACATACACACAACAAGGATCACCCATATGGGTTTTACCACACAACCTTGTACTTACAACAACACAAGGATCACCTCTATGAGTTTTACCACACAACCTTGCACTTACAATAGAGAATTGAAAATCAACAGAACAGAGATAAGCTCACTTACTTCAGCAGATATTCTCTCAGATACAAGCCACAAAATACTTTTATCTTTGATACACAATGAACTCACTTTGAAGCTAAGATAAAAGGAGATTTTTGAAAATATTAAGCAATAGTGTTTTTAATATGAATGTTTCAAAAATCTTACTTGTAATCTTGCTTTAAAGGCTATTTATAGAGCCAAAAAGTGGAGTGCCAACGAGTCATAAAAAACGGCTATAAATTTTTCTGTTTAAACTCATCTGAGTTTTGGACTCAGGTTTTGGACAAAGATGCATTCAAAAGTTAAGTCCAAAATGGCACATCCCTGACAGAAATTCTTCGACCCGATTTACAGGATTTTGGATAAACCTTTTGGATTCAAACTATTCCATCCAAAATTCTATGAATTTTAAAATCTTTGAGAAACATCTCTTTTGAAGCTTCAAGGTGAAGTCAAATGAATCAAAAGATAAGAAGATATAAGAAATAATAGATATACCTTAATGACACTTTCTAATCTAATATTCTTCATAAAGAGCTTCCTTGATATATAACTCCTCATACTGTGATTTTTGCATTTGATCTTTTAATCTTGAAATCATTGTCGAATGAGTTGCCAACAATTCTTATCTGAAGACTTTAGAAGAATAAATGTCAAACATGTCCTATCACAATAAATTGACATGTTAGTCCATATCGACGTTTGTCATAAATCAAAACCTAAAAGAAAGCCCTTAGGGGTAACAGGTTTTATTTTGAGGGTTGTTCTAATTTATATGTATCAAGAGACTTCTAGACAATGTTTTCCCTTGTAATAAGATTTAATCCATTTTTTTTGTTTGTTTTTATTGTTTACCTGGTTATAACGACCCCTAGTCCTTTAGATGGTGCAACATCCCTGCCCTTTTAGGGTATATTTATAGCGGGGTGTTGCACACCTTCTATAGCGCCATGTAACATCGCAGATGACAAGCTATTTTTCAAATTTCGAGGGTTTCAACCACCTAACCTACAATTACTCTTTTTCTTTGAAGATAAAGAAGAGAGGTAAGAGAGAAATTTAAGAAAAACTCTGAGAAAACCTCTTGGAACTATAGGAGAAAGCCAAGAAAAGAAGATCAAAATGATTTGAAGAGGAAAAAAGGGTACCCTAAGGAAGAAGGGCCATAGTCGATAAGTTTTCCCTTTTCATTCTTTGTAATTTGACTTTGTGGTTGCTAGATCTATTTGATTTGAATTGTAATTAAAAGGTTATACCCTATATTACTCTTGTATTTGATTGGTATTTGATCTAGTACTATTTATTTTGAGTAATCTATCACTTGGGTTTCGATTGATTAGATTAAATATTTAGGTAATGCTCTTATATTGAACTTGAGAAAGGATGTATAAGATGGGTTCTTGGTATGTTGGTCCAATATATTTGTATGATGAACTTGAGAAAGAATATAGGGCATTTAGAACTTGGTGATAGATGAGGTTATGGGGCCACCTAGAGATAGTGATTCTATGACTTTTTAGCTTAGGTTTGATTTCCTTAATTTTATACATCCATAGGTTTGATTCACATGAATAGAGATATCTATGGATTGGGCTCAAGGGTAGGATATTCATACTTGAGAAGTGAATTTCAATTTATTTAGGAAATCTTGCGAATGCTTGAATTAGATATTGATTGGTTGAATGATAATTGATACTTGTATGTAAATAGGGATTTCTCTTCAATTGCATAGCCAATCCTCTTTGCCCTACATTAATTTTTCCTTAGTAATCTCTTGGCTTTGTCTTGAAAATTGGGTATACTTTTTCTTTGTAATACTTTTGACCACTTGGCCTACGTAAATTAGTTGTTTATACTTCTTTGTTTTGATTGATTGGATAATGAAACTTGGAAGACAGTAGTGATAGTTGGCATCCTTTCCTTGGGATCTTTGAAACTTATCATCCACACTCTATATTACATGATGTGTATACTTGTCTAAAATGTGTGTGTATATGAGTTAAATTAGTATTTTATCTTAAAACTTAGTTGAGTATTGGATCTATCTTATATATATAGCATAAATCACTCTTCCACACCAACAATAGACCTCATGGTTCAACATCAGATCGACCGATTCACAGTCCATTTGGTTGGAATAGTTGGTCTAACACAATCCACATTATCTAGTGTGTTTTTTAGAGAAAATGGTTTAAAGGCATGAATCGAACCGGCTAGGAACCCAGTTCACAATTTAACCAGTTAGACCGATCGATCTTGTAACACCCCACTACCTAGGCCCAACAAGGCCAGGGATGTCGCCCCGTCCAAAGGACAAGGGGTCTTTATAATTAGGTCACACAATCAAAATAAAATAATACTTCAAAAATTAAAACTTATTACAATAAAAAAATCAAGATAAATCCAAAAAAAATAACAATTGTTCACTCTCAACTCCCAAAGCATCACATAAAAATAAATAACAGAATATCTTCCAAGGCAGGCAACAACAAGCTACTCATCCCCACAGTAGGATCGACCTGAAATTATGGTAAAAAGGGTGATGAGATAAAGATCTAAGTAAGTCCGTGTGTGCTTTGAGTGTTTAGTGAAATAGTTCACGAATACAAGGTGTAAAAACTTCATAAGAAAAATACTGGCAAGCAATAAATAAAGTTCAAAAGCAAGAGTGGCATTTTGGTTTTTCCAACCATACAGGTACAATAAAATCAACCACTCGAAAGGGCGGCCATGGGTTACCACATGTTAGGCCCCATAACCATACAACGGTCAGAATGCCACACTTTGTGCAAACAGACAAAAAAGTAGGTGATCGGCCTACCGGGTAAGATTCTCCTCCTTCTCTACACCCAAACAAAACTGGTTGTCCACTCCGACAACACACAATCCACATGACTGAAACCTGTTAACTCGGACCGGCATGACTAAGTAGTACTGACGTTTCTCTAAGTTGAGTTCATCTTCTGGAGGTGGCCTCTTGCTAGAAGACTCACTCTTGCTCTTCAAAACTAGTACTACTAGCTTACCCTTATTGAGTACTCAACGTAGTTCATCCCACTTGAGAGAAAACTGATAAAACATAACTTTACTTGAAAATGGCAATTAAGGGTTTCCAAAGTCTTTGTCAAAGTCAGTTTTAGAAATAGTTTAGTGTTTGAATAAAATTGCTTGTTGATTTTCAAATAATTAGTTTAATTGAAACAAGAAAGGAAACAGTCCCTAATTACCTTTACTAAATCAGTGTTCACAAACTTCAGGTTTAGCTTGCCATAATAACTTTTTGCAACAAACAAGTTTTATGTAGGAGCTTACCTGATCCTTTGCTCGAGATAAAATAAAGATCTCCAAAAGCTAACCTAACCCCGCCTAGAGTAAACATAAGCCATAATTAAACTCAAGCTAAAATTCACTTTCACAAATAATCCTAACTCAACTTACTACAATTATGACTCTAATGTCCCAAGCTTTAAGGCTAGATAATAGATAAAGGGTTTGTAAGATAAATCTAGCTTGATATTAAAATAACTAGGGTTTGTGAATTAGATGCTAATAAGTTGAAGGTTTAAATCTTGCTATAAATAAATTAGGGTTTATTTGATGAAGGATCCTAGGCCCTAGATGATATTATTTAAAATAATAATCTATTAATAATTAATTGTTAGAACATAATTGGTAACTAAAATCAGTTGTAAGTAAATTTTAACAGGTTTTGATTAAAAGATAATAAATAAATTTTAATAGTATTTATGAATATAAGACTTACAAAATTAAGGTTTTACCTATTAGGATTATTTATATAAAAGGCTTTATTTGATATTATTATTTTATATAATATCTATATTTTATTTCTTTAATAAAAGCTATCATTTATTTGACTAAAATATCATTATTTTATATAAGGGTCCAAATCCACATTTTCCTAAGGTTTTCAAAATTACTAGAAGAAATTATAGTATTAATCATTTTATTGATAAAATAAAATTAGCTTAGGGACAATAAGGTCGTGATCATAATTCCTATTGCTAACCATAATCATGAACATACACTTTACACCAATCAACAAAACATCCAAATCATGAATTAAAAAAAAAAAAAACATAGATCCAAATCTACCAAGACATGATCCAACTCTACTAACATAATCATAATCATGACCTTAATAAGAATACATGAACATAAACCCTATTCACCAAAGGTGACATAATCTCTAACATGCTTTATCATTCATACTACTCACGACATGAAGACATGCAACAAACCCTAAAACGCCATACATCCAACTAAGACAAATCAACTCATGCATCAATCCCATCTTCATCATACAAACACATTCATTTTCATGCTTCAATCCCAACTCCATCACAAAACACATAATCAATCTCCAAATATATCCCATCCTCATCCCACTACATTCAAGAGACATGAATCTAGAATTTTAAAGAGGAGATTGGAGAGGCTTACTTGAATGATGACTACCTTAAAGTAGCAACCATTCGGCCGAGAGAGAGAGAGAGAGAGAGAGAGAGAGAGAGAGAGAGAGAGAGAAAGAGAAAAATGGAGTTCATTAGTATATACTCATCAAAGTCAACGATGGAAGAAGATGGAGATGATTGTTCATGTTTACCTTGAAGGTGTTCTCGAGCCTTCAAGACAATTCTAGTTTTTGATCCAAAAGTGAGGCTTTGATTTCCGTGTTTGATGTTAAAAATTACAGGAATGGATTCATGAGAATGAGTAGGTATAATCTGGAGCTTTTGGAGAAGATTGAAGTGGTTTTGAATGGCCTTAGGCGTGAGAATGGTAGTAGGTGTTCTTGGAGGTTTGAAGAGAATAGAGAGAGAGCTGGCTGAAATTCTATGGGGAAAGGGTGGCAGAATTGTTTGGAAGGTTTTGGTAATTGGATTTTTTGATTTGGAAGGAAAAGGAAAGCTAATTGTTTGAAATTCAAAAAGAATAATATAGGGAATCAATTTTGGAAACAAATATGGTAAGGAGATCTTGGTTGATGGAGAGCTTTTGGAAGCTTCAATGGCCGACTGATTGGTTAGGGTTTCTACTGGGATGAATGATGTTTGAAGGAGCTTTAGAGTGGTTGAAATATGGTGTACCATGGTGAAGGAATTTTCTGGTTGTTTGAGGGTTAATCTATGGTAGCTTGCTAAAATATCTTGCTGCAATTAGGGACTCCAATTGATAGCTTGATTGGAGTGATTGATGGAGGGATTTTAGGAGCAGCCATGGAGTTGTTTTTTGTGCAGAACAATGATGAGGATGCTAGAGTTCAGTTCATGGCTGATCAAGGTGTGTTTGTACAGAAAAATGGAGGAAGTTTCGGACAAGGGTGAAGAAGGAACAAAGCTAGAAATTCTGATTAGTTTTTCCACAAGGCTTGCTGGAATTTCTGGGCTGATTTTTCTACCATATTTTAGTCAGCTTGCAGAAGGTTTGAAAGGCCATTGGAGGGTCCTTTAAGGCTGGTTTCTAGCCTTCTTTATGGAGGAAAAATAAGGTTGAATTGCTAGTTGAAAAGCTGGAAGAAACAGCTTGGTTTTTAGCTCACCAAGCTGTGAAATTGACCAGAAAATTTTCCTGGTTTGCACAGCTTTTATGCAGCTCAGTTTTGGCTGGAATTTTCAGCCTTCAAGCAGAGTGAATTGGTCATTTTCCTGGTAGCATTTGGGAGGGAAAGATGGCTGAAAATTTTGACAATTGGACTGATCAAGAAGCTAGAAAAATTTTCAGTTTACTACATGAAGAAGATGACATAACTAGGTTGGAGTTTAGAAGGTTCAACCATGGAGATTAATTCTCTTGAAAACCTTCCATAACTCTTCCCCATTTTCGGTCAATAAGATACCTCACACTTAGACATTTTCGAACCTTCAATGCCACTGAACTTTGCTGGAATTTTTTGGACATAAAATTGGCTTAGGTAAATGGAACAATCTAATTGATTAAGAAGTAAGGAGAGCTAGCGATCAAGAAGGGTAGGAATCTTTTAGAAATTTTGTAGGGCACAAGAGTAGGATTAGGACATTCCTATCATGTCTCCCCTAAGACAACACTCCTACTCTTTCCTAAAGCATGCAAGGGCCAAAATATAGCATTCTTATACAAAAATAAAATTTAATTATGCTAAAACTCTAATGATGGAATTTGAACTCAAGACCTCAAGGATTTATTCCAAAGCTCTAACCACTAAACCACAACAACTCTTGTTCTTATTTTCTCTCCCAAATATTTTTCCTATTTAATCCTCAAGCTATCTCCCTATTTTCTCCTCAAGCAAAATTACCATTTTGCCCTTCTTACTCACTAAACACAAATAAGCCATCTAGACTACAAATCACATATCCAACGCACATAAAATCATATAAAAATATATTTATGCATGCAAGAAAATATGATATGCATCCCGATCCCCTTACTCTAGGGTTGGTTTTAATTGGGGTTTCACAGATCTAGTCCAATTTTAAAAACCTTACTTTAGATCATTCTTCTAAAATACAATAAAACAATTAAGATAAAATTATCAAGAAAAAAAAAGAAAGGAAAAAGAAGAAAAACTCATAAACAAGTAAAGAAGAACTAAAGAACAAGAAATTCTTCTTCTTCTTTTGAAAACTCCTCTTGAACAATAATCCTATATTTTTCAATACAAAATGCTCAAACTAACTCTCTCTCGATCTTGTATAATAATGATTAATATTGTAGTATATCTTAGAGCTTTGATAGGGGCAAAATTTATCAATAATTTTCTAGTTATTTGAGGATATTTTGTGATACATTTGGTGCAATAAATTAGTATATTCTTTCATATTTGATATTTTACCATTGGAAAGATATTTTAGGTTTTTATTGTAGAAAAAGGAGACAAGGATGAAAAAACACCGTCGCCAGACAGTGCATAGCTGGCAACGACTGTGCCCCACGGAGCCGGCACCGGCCCCATTCTTGATTGGTGGAATATTGACGAAGAAAAAGAGAGCACGATTGGGTTGACAAGAGCACAAATAGTCTGTCCGCCCAGTGTCGGCGAATTTTCTAACCACGCGCAGGTTTGGTAATTTCCCAAGAGTTTTAGTATTTTTCAACTTCTACTCGGCCAAGAACTCTTAAAGAATGAATTTTGGCATTTTGGGAGCCTATTTAAACAAGAAAAATACAAGATAAATGTGTGAATCTAATGATCAAAGTTGCCAATTACTCAAAAAAGAAGGAGATTCATCATTCAAGGAATATTATTCAAGAAGGTTTTCAAGGAAAAGAAGAAGGGCTTGTCAATGAGTTTTTTCTTTTAACCTCTGTTTTATTTTTCTAGAATAATGATGTAATTAATATTTTCATTATAATTTGACATTATTTCAGGATTCATGATTTTTTGAGTCAATTTAGTCTTTTGATCAATTAATTAATTTTCTTAGGATTTGATTACTTTTTTTTATTACGGAGTTGAATAATTGATTGTTGTTATTAACTTGCTTAAAAAAAGGGTTAATAATGACTTCAACTAATTAATTTCATACTTGTTATCTGTTAACTTGCTTGACAAATGGGTTAATTGTTAAGAACTTGGATAATCAAAGGTTAGTTGTTGATTGCAAGAATATGGACTCATTGACTAATTTCATTAATAAAGGCTAAAATCACCATTATTTTTCTAGTTATATGAGGTTGTTTGATAGGACCTAAATTGTTCATATATTTTCTAATTATTTGAGGCCATTTTGTGATACATTTTGTGCAATAACTAGTCATATTCCTTCATGTTTGAGATTTTATCATTGGAAAGATATTTTGTGCATTATTTCAGATTTTAGGGGTAAAATAAGGCAGAATCATCACTAAACAGACTAGAAGCGGTGCCGGCCACGTGCTACTGGCACGCATTTTGAGGCAATGAAAAATCGACGAATAGGGGCTTAACAGAACATAGCCGGTGTCGGTTGGGAGCCCAGAGGCAGTGCTAGCTTCGACCCGGAAGAACTTGGCATGAAAATTGAGAAAAATCGACGAACGGACAGAGAGACAGAATGCAACTGGTGCTGGCCCTAGGCAAGACAGGCGCGCAGGCTGTGCATTGGTACAGAGGCGGTGACTCAATTTTCGTTCGCATTTTTGGCAATTTTTAGAGTTTTTGTATTTTCCTACTTCTATTCAGCCAGAAACCCTAGAGGGACGAATTTAGGCAATTTTAAAGCCTATAAATAGAGGAAAAACACAAGTCAAAGGTATGAATTCAAAGAGCAAAACACAAAATCACTCAAGTTCAAGGAGAAATTCATCAAATCAAGAAGGATTGTACAAGAGAGTCTACGAATGATGAAGAAGGAGGCTTGTCTATGAGTGTTTTCTTTTAACTTTGTTTTCTTTTCCTGAACAATGATGTATTAATTGTTTTATTGTAATTTGACATTATTTTTTATATTCATGATTTTTAGAGTCACTTTGATTTTTTGATTAATTGATTGTTATTCTGGTATTTAATTACTTATGCTGATTACGAGATTAATTTGTTGTTTCTTCTATTAACTTGCTTGGAAAAGGGGTTGATGGTGGTCTCAATTCATTAATTTCATATTTGTTGTTTGTTAACTTGCTTGAAAAAGTGGTTAATTGCTAAGAACTGGGTAATTAAAGGTTAATTGATGTCTTCCAGGATATGGATTCATTAGTTAATTTCATGTTTTAAATTTTTCAAGATATGGGGATTTAATCAAGGATTGTGGTTAATACATCTTTTGGGTGAATTAGTTGAGACAGGATATGGATGCTAATTTGTGTAGAAGATAGTGATTTCATGGATTGGAAAAGAAGTGAATCTATCTTAATCCTTCTTGATGCCAAGAGAATTATTAGTTATGATAATGATTGGGTACTTTAAGGTCGTGTTTGTTAAAATAGTGGTTTGAGTTACATAATTATCCATCCTGGACATGTATATATTCTTTTATTTTATTTTATTTTATTTTTATTCTTTTTCACTTTATTGAGTCGATTAAACAATGAAAGAAAAATGATTAATGCATACTTATTCCTTGAGGATCGATACTAGTATTAAACCCTATATTATGCTTAATAATGAGTATGCTTGCTCATATGTGAAATTTGGGATTAACATTTTAATTTAAACTTGATTGGGAATGCGCTTATTTTTATATAATTTTTTATACCCAAATTCGTATACATCAAGTTTTTAGGTAACGACGCCCACCTAGCTAGCTAGTTAATGCATACTTGTCTAGTTTAAATAAACACATCAATGAATTTTCTTCGAAGCATAGCACTGGTACCCAAATTCATAAACTTGAAAATTACAATAAAAAACTTGAAGCCATTGTTCTTAAACTTGATGTGCATTATTTAAACTAATTAGGGATGGCGATAACTTAGGGATGAGCATGTGGGTAAAGTTGAAATTATTGGTCCCTGGCAACGGCTCCAAAAACTTAATGTGTACGAATTTGGGTAGAAAAAATCATATAAAAATAAGCGTATTCCTAATCAAGTTTAAATTAAAAAGTTAACCCCTAATTATACATATGAGAAAGCATACTCATCATTAAGCATAGCATAGGGTTTAAAACAAGTATTGATCCTTAAGGAACAAGTATGCAGTAATCACTTTTCTTTCATTGTTTAACCAACTCAATATCAACGTTCCATATGCTTAATGCTTCATCAAGCTTAATGTACGAAATTGATGTGTAATTTTCTAATTGTGTTTATTTGTTCAGCTTAAATGCTAATCAAGTTTAATAAGGATGGAAAATTATTGATGAACAATACTCATTGTTCTTAAACTTGATGTGCATTAATTCACAAGTACCTAATCCTCGATTATTGGAAAGATACACATCCAAAAATTTGATGTGTATGAATTTGGGTATAAAAAATCATATAAAAATAAGAACATTCCCAATCAAATTTAAATTAAAAAATTAACCCCAAATTACACATATGAGCAAGCGTACTCATAATTAAGTATAGCATAGGGTTTAAAACGAGTATTGATCCTCAAGGAACAAGTACGCAGTAATCACTTTTCTATCATTATTTAACCGACTCGATAAAGTGAAAAAGAATAAAAAGGAAAACAAAATAAAAAAAAAACATATATATATATATATATATATATATATATACATGTCAAGGATGGAGAATTATGTAACTCAAACCATTATTACATATCAAACAAATATGTAATAATGCTTCATCCCTGAGAAAACAAATATGAAATTTAATGTGTAATATTAGTTGGTGGTCCCCCTTACGAATTTGCTCATCTTTCTTAATGATTTGATGTGTAATTTTCTTCAATGTGATAGGGCCTAAATTAGTCATATATTTTATAGTTATTTGAGGTCATTTTGTGATATATTCTGTTGCAATAACTGGTCATATTCTTTTATATTTGAGATTTTACTCTTGGAAAGGTATTTTGTGCATTATTTCAAATTTTAGGGGTAAAATAAGGCAAAATCGTCGCTAAACATACTAGAGGCGGCGTCAGCTAGGATAGGACAGGCGGCACCTACCACGTGCTGTTGGTACGCACTTCGAGATGATGAAAAATTGACAAAATAGGGGTTGAACAGAACACAACCGGCGTTGGTTGGGAGCCCAGAGGCAGTACCGGCTGCTACTTGGAAGAATTTTGCACGAAAATTGAGAAAAATTAACGAACGGACGGAGTGACAGAATGCAACCAGCGCCAGCCCTAGGCAGGACAGGCGGTGCCTTGATTTTCATCTACATTTTTGACAATTTTTAGAGTTTTGGTATTTTCCTACTTCTATTCAGCTAGAAACCCTAGATGGACGAATTTAAGTACTTCTAAAGCCTATAAATAGAGGAAAAGCACAAGTCAAATGTATGAATTCAAGGAGCAAAACACAAAATCACTCAAGTTTAAGGAGGAATTCATCAAATCAAGAAGGATTGTACAAGAGAGTCTACGAAGAAAGAAAAATGAGGCTTGTCTATGAGTGCCTTCTTTTCTTGAATAATGATGTATTAATTGTTTTATTGTAATTTGACATTGTTTTCGGTATTCATGATTTTTAGAGTTACTTTGATCTTTTGATTAATTGATTGATATTCTTGGTATTTAATTACTTATGCAGAATATGAGATTAATTTATTGTTTCTTTCTATTAACTTGCTTGGAAAGAGGGTTGATGGTGGTCTTAATTCATTAATTTCATATTTGTTGTTTATTAACTTGCTTGGACAAGGGGTTAATTGCTAAGAACTGAGTTATTAAAGGTTAATTGATGTCTGACAGGATATGGATTCATTGCTTAATTTCATGTTTTACATTTGCCAGGATATGGGGATTTAATCAAGAATTGTGTTTAATGCAACTTTTGGGTGAATTAGTTGAGACAGGATATGTGATGCTAATTTGTCTAAAAGATAGTGATTTCATAGGTTGGAAAAGAAGTGAATCTATCTTAATCTTTCATGATGCCAAGAGAATGATTAGTTATGATAATGATTGGATACTTTAAGGTCGTGTTTGTTAAAATAATAGTTTGAGTTACATAATTCTCCATCCTTGACATGTATATATTCTTTTCTTTTCTTTTCTTTTATTTTTTATTCCTTTTCACTTTATTGAGTCGGTTAAACAATAAAAGAAAAGTGATTACTGCATACTTGTTCCTTGAGGATCGATACTCATTTTATACCCTATGATATGCTTAATGATGAGTACGCTTGCTCATATGTGTAATTTGAGGTTAACATTTTAATTTAAACTGATTGGGAATGTGCTTATTTTTATATGATTTTTTATACCCAAATTCGTACACATCAAGTTTTTAGTGCCGTTGCCGGGGAACAATATCATGAAAACTTGGATTTTGTTGATTTAACCATGTAAATATAAAAATATGTAAATTTGTACGGTTGTTCTTTTTACAAAATGGTGCCATCCTTTGTATCTTGTGTATCTTTTTAATCTAATTTAGTAACTTTGATTGATGTTTAATTGACTAATTTGTTCTTTTAATTTTGTTTGAATTGTGAATTCTGTTATCTAACTTTTTTCTTGCCTTTAAATCTTTTAAAAGCTTTGTTTTCTAGAAAAAGGATGCATATTTTGCTTGCCCATGCATAGGAGAACATAAAGGTACATTTTTTTCTTAAATTCCCACAGTTAAAATGTTGTAGGTAAATTTTTCTAATTTTAAGTATATTTTTTTTTTGCCGAAATTTGGGATATTTAATGTTCTCTTGCATTGTGAATCAATTTGTAAGCTTCATGATATTGGATATATTATGAGTTGATGATTCTTGAGAACTTTATTCATTCACATGATCATTAGGGAGTTTGTGTATTCACTTAAGGGTATGATTGTGGCTATTATGATGATTGAGTAACTAGTTGTACATTGGCCTTGAATTATCTTACACTTGATCACTATAATGCCAAGATGATTCCATAATTCACATGCTCATGTTATGAGCATCTAGATATATTGGGTTTGTTCATCACATTTACGCTTTCCAGTGAGATATTATGTTTATTCTTAAAGGTTGTGTGAAAATTGTGGTGGATTGATTGGAGGAGGTTGAATTGGTTATTGTGTTAGTGAAAGGTATACTTTAAGGAGTTTGGGAATTGTGGTGTGAGTTGGTTAAGAGTTGAGTATTGTGTTGTGCATTGTGTTTGAAAAATGGGAGATTATTTTCTTCTGAAATCTTGGAGCTTCCTAGTACTTATACTCCTATCTTCACTACTATCTACTTTCTAATATGTCTAGAACACGGGGCTAATCATCCAAAAGGGCTAGAGCTTCTTCTTCCTCAGCCCATTCGTTTATAGACCCCATGTTCCTCAGGCCAGCAAATTTCATTGATCCATCCTGTGAGGAGTGGTATGATAGGAGGTCCTCAAATAAGATAATTATGGAGCGTACCTTTGCACCTACCCTAAACCATGCCCTTAAACTAGGAATGATGTTTAGGAGACTAGGGTAGGGACCTATAGTATAGTTTAAGGGGGATTATTGTCCAGTACTCATAAAAGAATTCTATGTTAACATGGTTGCAAAGGACGATAACCATCTTCCACGCATTGAGACATGAGTGATGGGAACCCCCATTTTCATCACAAGAAACTATTTAGCCACTCTTCTCTATGTGTATGATGATGATTCTTGGCTAGGGATAGATACCAATTATCAAAAGATTCTTTCTGACCCTAATTAGGATGCCATTGGAACTAGAGCTACTCTAGGGTTGCGCAAGAAAAATGCTTTCAAAGCCAACAGCTTCTACTCTAACAATGATCTTGATGCCCATTTTCGGGCTCTAGTATATATGTTTGCTTTTAATGTTGTACCTCGAGCTAGTGGATTCAATGAGACACACACTGTTGATATGTACATCTTGCATAGGATGAGTACCACTCAGCCTATCCCTCTTGCCCCATTGATCATACAATCCATTAGGGATGTGGTTCATCATCGTCTCTCGACCAAAGCCTTAGTCTTTCCTCTAGTAATCATGAAAATTCTAAGAGATTTTGATATTAATACTGAGAGGGAATTGACTGAGACTACCACTGAGCATGACCTGGTCACGGAGCAAACGTTGATGAGTGTGGGTACATATACAGCCAGGAGATGAAGAAATGGCTAAATCACTATGAGGCAAAGCATCCCGGACAAGTTAAGCCACCACCTGTGGAGGGGCAGCACCCACCACCATCGCGAGCACGAGCCAGTAGTTCATAGTCACAACTAAGGACTAACTTTAAGACCGCGGTGATGGGACAATTAGCTCAGCAGACGGAGATGTTGCTACACATGTGAGACTCCATTGATGATATTGCCCAGAGGCAGACTATTCAGGAGCAGTAATGGGCTTAGTGGATGCAGTGTTTTTTGAGACTGCATGGCGGTGATAGAACTTCAGCACATGATGATGATGATGGGGAGGAGTGAGATGATTTTTCTGCACTTGTTCCTACTTGTCACTTTCTTTTTCCTTTATATTTTCATTACTTTTCTTGTTATTTCTAATTATATCTTGTACGTTTCTTTTTCATACTATTTTCTTTACTTTTTGGTTATTTTTCTTTTCTAGTTTTTATACTTTGGTGTGTTTCTTTTGTGTATTTTTCTTTCTTGGTACTTCAACAATGCTCATTTCTGTTGGAATTCAACTCTTTTGTAGGAGAATTCACAATGCAATGGAAGTATTTTCTTTCTTCTCTTTTCCCTTTTATTTTTAGTCCCGTGGCAATATTTTCTTACTTTATTTGTTTGGCCATTGAGAACAATGTCCAGTTTAAGTATGGGGGAGTGGTTAGAATAGGAATTTTTCTATGCTTCATTCTTCTTGAAATTCTTTGAACCTTTTGAGCAAAATTTTCAGTTTTTTTTTTCTGATTTTTTGATCTTTCAAGATGTATTTTTAATGTATTTCTTTGTGCTAGATCACAGAGCATATGTTCTATATTATTTGTGACTTATGCATGACTTTTTGCATGTACTTGGACTAAGTAGTTCTTGATCAAATGTTTTACATTGTTCTTAAACCCGTTTTTCTGCTAAAATTCATTGAGCATTCTAAAACTTACTTAAATACCTCTCGAGGCGAAATAAGAAAGACATTCATAATTTAACTTAGGGATGACGGTAATAGGCCTTCTTTGAATAGTTTGAGCTTTTCAAGCCTACCTATTTTATATTATCCCTAGTGCCTATTTTGAGCCTAAATTGTTAATTTCTTTCTTAAACCCGTTATCATACTTTGTCCATTATTTCTTTCTGAGAGTTTAATTTACCTTTGAAATCTTTGATTGCTCTTGATGGATAAAAGTACAAGTAGAAGAATTATGAGGGAGAATGCTTGTATAAATGTCATGACTTGTTACTTTCAGTCATGCATCATATGTTGAGTTGGAGTTGTGAAAGGAGAAAGGAGGAAGAAAAAGAAAGATTGAGAAAAATAAAAAGCTGCTAGAAAATGTTGAAAGAAAAAACTGAGAAACAAACAAAAGTAGCACTTGAAAAGAAGAGAAAAAGAAAAAAAAAGTTGAAAGAAAAAGAAAAGAAGAGCACAGGAAGAATGTTGGTTGAGTTGGAAGAAGAATTGCTGAAATTTTGATGATCCTGTGCAATATGATTGATGAGTTGAGAACTATTGATGAAAAGAATGCAAGATTTGATTGAACTATAATATGATTGCTATATAAGGTTATGGGTTTTTGATTGGTTTTGTGATAGGAGAGTAAGTAAAGTTTGGAATTTATTGGTACATTTTGTTTATCCTTTTCTTGCAAACTTTCATCTTCTTTGATATTTGATTTTCTTGTATCATTTGTTTGACAGCTACATTACAAACCCTTTAGCCTTACATTACAAGTTTAAAAGTCCTACTTGACCTAAGTAGAATCATGATATGTCTCAAATTAGTGGAAAAAGTGGATGAAAAGTAAGCTTATGGAATGCATATTTTTTGTTTTTGAACTAAATTCTTTCCAATGGTTTGAGAATGATGTTAAGTGTTGGGATGGTTCTAGTAGTCATTCTTCACTTACACAAGTCTTGCATTTGTTATGAAAGGTATAGTAGCATATGTTTTGTTGTCTTGAATAAAGAAAGCATTTGAAATATTATTTTGAAATTGATTGAGTGATTTTGTGAAAACTTGTATTTTTCTACTTATTTTTGATACTTTTCTTGAGGACAAACAAAGAGCTAAGTGTGGGGGAATGTGATAGGGCCTAAATTAGTCATATATTTCCTAGTTTTTTGAGGCTATTTTGTGATACATTTTGTGCAATAACTGGTCATATTCCTCCATATTTGAGATTTTACCATTGGAAAGGTATTTTGTACATTATTTTAGATTTTAGGGGTAAAATAAGGCAAAATTGTCGCTAAACAGACTAGAGGCGGCCAAGAGAGTCTACGAAGGAAGAAGAAGGAGACTTGTCTATGAGTGCTTTCTTTTAACTTTGTTTTCTTTTCTTAAACAATGATGTATTAATTGTTTTATTACAATTTGACATTGTTTTCAGTATTCATAATTTTTTAGAGTTACTTTGATCTTTTAATTAATGGATTGCTATTCTTGGTATTTAATTACTTATGTTGATTACGAGATTAATTTGTTGTTTCTTTCTAGTAACTTGCTTGGAAAAGGGGTTGATGGTGGTCTCAATTCATTAATTTCATATTTGTTGTCTATTAACTTGCTTGGAAAAGGGGTGGATTGCTAAGAACTATGTAATTAAAGGTTAATTGATGTCTGTCAGAATATGGATTCATTGGTTAATTTCACGTTTTAAATTTACCAAGATATAGGGATTTAATCAAGGATTGTGTTTAATACATCTTTTAGGTGAATTAGTTGAGACAGGATATGCGATGCTAATTTATCTAGAAGATAGTGATTTCATGGATTGGAAAAGAAGTGAATATATCTTAATCATTCATGATGCCAAGAGAATGATTAGTTATGATAATGATTGGGTACTTTAAGGCCGTGTTTGTCAAAATAATAGTTTGAGTTACATAATTCTCCATCTTTGACATGTATATATTCTTTTTTTTATTTTCCTTTTTATTCTTTTTCACTCTATTAAGTCTGTTAAACAATGAAAGAAAAGTGATTAATGCATACTTGTTCCTTGTAGATCGATACTCGTTTTAAACTCTATGCTATGCTTAATGATAAGTATGCTTGCTCATATGTGTAATTTGGGATTAACATTTTAATTTAAACTTGATTGGGAATGAACTTATTTTTATATGATTTTTTATACCCAAATTCGTACACATCATATTTTTGCCAGGATATAGGGATTTAATTAAGGTTGGAGGAATCTTGACTTTCCAGCGAAAAGGAGTTGTGCCAATTGGGGTCTTATTTTTATATGAGTTTTTTTTATTAGGAATGTGGTTATTTCTTTTTTGAGGAAGGGGATGGATAATAAGTTTTTGGTATGGAGAGTTTTGATGTCAAGTTTTTTACTGACATGGTGTTGAAGTCTCAAGAACTAACACCAATAGACAAAGAGGACAGCTTTTAAGACCCTAATTGGCATAACTCCTTTTCACTGGAAAATCAAGGTTGCTCCAACTCAAAGTCTTGGAGGAGTTGCGTGAGGATACATATGAGAATTCAATGCAGTATAAAGAGATGGTAAAAAAATGGCACGATAAGCATACCACTCGACAACATGAATTTGAGAAAGGCGATCAAGTGTTGTTATTCAATTCTCGCTTAAGAATTTTTTTCAGGAAAGTTAAAATCAACATGGTTGGGACTATACATGGTAAGTAAAATATTCTCCTTGGAACCCTTGAAATTACTCACCCCACTAGGTGCACTTTCAAATTCAATGGCAATCGAGTGAAATGCTAT
Organism: Voacanga thouarsii; assembly: GCA_026120185.1. Taxonomy (NCBI): domain Eukaryota; kingdom Viridiplantae; phylum Streptophyta; class Magnoliopsida; order Gentianales; family Apocynaceae; genus Voacanga; species Voacanga thouarsii. Next base: position 1,764,150 of record JANUWF010001659.1, on the reverse strand, counting down.
GTTGGTGAAATTCTTCGCAACACAGATCAAGTGGATATGCTCGTTGACAGTGCAAAATAAAACTTCTTGGGTTATCTGGACTTCTTTATTTTGTACTATATGTTTTTCTTTTTCGTACTATTTTCTTTACTATTTTCTTATTTTTCTTTTCTAATTTTTATGCTTTGGTGTGTTTCTTTTGTGTATTTTTCTTTCTAGGTACTTCAACAATTCTCCTTTCTGCTGGAATTCAACTCTTATGTAAGAGAATGCACAATGTAATGGAAGTATTTTCTTTCTTCTCTTTTCCCCTTTATTTTTGGTCCCGTGGCAACATTTCGTTGCTCTATTTGATTGGCCATTGAGGACAATGTCCAATTTAAGTGTGGGGGAGTGGTTCTAATAGGAATTCTTCTATGCTTCATTCTTCTGAAATTCTTTGAACCTTGGAATTCTTCTATGCTTCATTCTTCTAAAATTCTTTCAACTTTTTAAGCAAAATTTTCAATTTTTTTCCTGATTTTTTATCTTTCAAGATGTATTTTTAATGCATGTCTTTGTGCTAGATCATAGAGCATATGTTCTATATCATTTGTGGCTTATGCATGACTTTTTGCATGTACTTGGACTAAGTAGTTATTGATCAAATGTTTTACATTGTTCTTAAACCTGTTTTTCTGCTAAAATTCATTGAGCATTCTAAAACTTACTTGAATACCTCTCGAGGCAAAATAAAAAAGACATTCATGATTTAACTTCAGGATGATGGTAATAGGCCTTCTTTGGATAGTTTGAGCTTTTCAAGCCTACCTATTTTATATTATCCCTAGTGCCTATTTTGAGCCTAAATTGTTAATTTCTTTCTTAAACCCATTATCATACTTTGTCCATTACTTTTTTTTGAGAGTTTGATTTAGCTTGCAAATCTTTGATTGCTCTTGATGGATAAAAGTACAAGTAGAAGAATTATGAGAGAGAATGCTTGTGTAAATGTTATGACTTGTTACTTTTAGTCATGCATCATGTGTTGAGTTGGAATTGTGAAAGGAGAAAGGAGGAAGAAAATGAAAGATTGAGATAAACAAAAAGCTGCTAGAAAATGTTGAAAGAAAAAATTGAGAAATAAACAAAAGCAGCATTTGAAAAGAAGAGAAAAGGAAAAGAAAAGTTGAAAGAAAAAGAAAAAGAAAAGAAGAGCATAGGAAGAATGTTGGTTGAGTTGGAAGAAGAATTGCAGAAATTTTGATGATCTTGTGAAATATGATTGATGCATTGAGAACTATTGATGAAAAGAATGCAATATTTACTTGAGCTGTAATATGATTGCTATACAAGGTTTTTTATTGGTTTTGTAATAGGAGAGCAAGAAAAGTTTGGAATCTATTGGTACATTTTATTTATCCTTTTCTTGTAAACTCTCATCTTCTTTGATATTTGATTTTCCTATATCCTTTGTTTGAGAGCTACATTACAAACCCTTTAGCCTTACATTTCAAGTTTAAAAGACTTGACCTAAGTAGAATCATGTTATGTCTCGGATTAGTGGAGAGGGTGGATGAAAAGTAAGGTTATGGAATGCATAATTTTTTTTTAAAACTAAATTCTTTCCAATGGTTTGAGAATGATGGTAAGTGTTGGGATGGTTCTACTAGTCATTCTTCACTTACACAAGTCTTGCATTTGTGATGAAAGGTATAGTAGCATATGCTTTGTTATCTTGAATAAAGAAAGCATTGGAAATATTATTTTGAAATTGATTGAGTGATTTTGTGAAAACTTGTGTTTTTCTCTACTTATTTTTGATACTTTGCTTGAGGACAAACAAAGAGCTAAGTGTGGGGGAATGTGATAAGGCCTAAATTAGTCATATATTTTCTAGTTATTTGAGGCCATTTTGTGATGCATTTTGTGCAATAACTGGTCATATTTCTTCATATTTGAGATTTTACCCTTGGAAAGGTATTTTGTGCATTATTCCAAATTTTAGGGGTAAAATAAGGCAAAATCATCGCTAAACAGACTAAAGGCGGCGCTGGCTAAGATAGGACAGGCAGCGCCGGCCACTTGCTGCTGCACGCACTTCAGGGCAATGAAAAATCGACAAAATAGAGGCTGAAAAGAACATAGTGGGCATCAGTTGGGATCCCAGAGGCGGTGTCGGCTATGACTTAGAAGAACTTGGCACAAAAATTGAGAAAAATTACGAATAGATAGAGAGACAGAATGCAACCGGCGCCGGCCCTAGGCAGGACAAGCGGTGCCGGCTGTGCACTGGTACAGAGGCAGTGCCTCAATTTTCATTTGCATTTTTGGCAATTTCCAGAGTTTTGGTATTTTTCTACTTCTATTCATCCAGAAACCCTTGAGGGACGAATTTAGGCACTTCTAAAGCCTATAAATAGAGGAATAACACAAGTCAAAGGTATGAATTCAAGGAGCAAAACATAAAATCACTCAAATTCAAGGAGGAATTCATCAAATTAAGGAGAATTGTGATGGGATTTCTATATCACAATAACGATTACTGTGGTGGAAAATAAGAAATTCAAGCCCCATGATCACAAGCATGTGATTTGAAACAGGTTTAACAAGTAACAAATGTAACGGTTTTACCTTTTATTTGTGCGTCTGAAAACAAAAGTTTTTTCTTCTTGTTTGACAATTGTGGCAAAAGCCAGCGATCCCCTTGACGCTAATGGATCACAAACAGGTTGATTGTCGTGCCTCTATAATCACAGTACGCAATCACCTCTTACAGTAGTCAACACGAGGGTCACTCTCAAGCGCACTAAATCTTCTGTGCTAGTAGAAGAAAATTAGGTGGCTAGGGTTTTTAGATTTTCTGAGAAAGAGGAAAAAAAAGAGAGAAGGTTTTGGAGTATGTTGTTTTCCATGAATAGCTCATCTAATTAAGTATTGTGCATATGTCTCACATATATCCCGAAAGCCTACTAAAAACACGGCAACAGACTCCATCTGAGAATTCTAAAACAATTAGAATTCACTAATTGTAATTGGAACCATCAAGTTCTTACAATTACAATTTAGCCCATAAATTATAACTAATTATAATTTAGCCACAACAACTTCTCTTTCTTGCAATTAACCCCACTATCTTATCAAATAACATCTTGAGTATATAATCCTCTATTGTGTATGACCTATTAGGTTTCCCAGTCAATTGGTAGCGAACATGAATTAATTCAAACGTCATTGTGATTAATAATCTATAATTAATTAGAATTAATCATATTAATTCTAATCATGATTGGTTTATTAATTCATCAATTAATAAACCCATATTCCGCAGATCATGAGTGGTATCTAGTAATACATCATGACCACCCAAGAGTCCAGAAAGTCAAGTGGCTTGACATGAACCCTTCAATAACAAACTACAGTGCAATTAACTCATTTCACTATACAATATCTCATTCGGTCCTCCCTCCAGAATATATATATATATATATATATATATATATTAATTCTGGCTCGAATATAATAGTACTTGTACTAGGAACCCACTACTCTAAATGTGTATCAATTGGAACTATTTCTAATACACAGTCACCTTAGTCAAGGACTTCTCGAGTTGTAATTCCTACAAGTGGCCGTGAGATATTCACCCTTACTATTAGGAGTGGTGAATCCTTTATTGACCCTCTCAACTACTTTCATTTATCTCACAATGTACCCAATATCCATCCCATAAGCGGCCATCGATTCGGCTTTAGAAATTGGAATCAAAGCACAATGCTCAGCAAACAAAGTACTTTGGAGATTCAAGTCTAAGGATATTTGCACATTTGCTATATTGAGATTATATCATTGGCATTAAATAGTTATCCATGTGATTATCTTATATTTAGGTCATCTAATGTACTTGTTCTATTAACATGCATCCATGTGTTAACTTTGAGTATCTCAATAGTCACGGATATGAGAAACACTGCCTGATCAAATCAAGAAGTCTAACACATGCTAGTCTTAATGCATTAACGATATCCTATCTCATTAATACTACAACTAGGGACTATTTAAGTACTAACACTATACAGTGTAGTAGGAATCTCATATTATGATCTCTATCATGATTTCCTTAACACAGAGTTGTACTAGGGACTTTATCTAACAGTTATTTTACACAAAAGTAAACAAAAGATACTGTAAGTTAAATAATGCCTTTTATTAAAATAAAATGTGTCATATACAATGTACAAATGATTGTCTCTATGGCATAACACTAATAGATTGTACAAGAGAGTCTACGAAGGAAGAAAAAGGAGGCTTGTCTATGAGTGCTTTCTTTTAACTTTGTTTTCTTTTCTTGAACAATGATATATTAATTGTTTTATTGTAATTTGACATTGTTTTCGGTATTCATGATTTTTTAGAGTTACTTTGATGTTTTGATTAATTGATTGCTATTCTTGGTATTTAATTACTTATGTTGATTATGAGATTAATTTGTTGTGTCTTTGTATTAACTTGCTTGGAAAAAGGGTTGATGGTGGTCTCAATTCATTAATTTCATATTTGTTGTCTGTTTACTTGCTTGAAAAATGGGTTAATTGCTAAGAATTGGGTAATTAAAGGTTAATTGATGTCTGCCAGGATATGGATTCATTGGTTAATTTCTTGTTTTAAATTTGCCAGGATATGGGGATTTAATCAAGGATTGTGTTTAATGCATCTTTTGGGTGAATTAGTTGAGACAGGATATGCGATGCTAATTTGTCTAGAAAATAGTGATTTCTTGGATTGGAAAAGAAGTGAATCTATCTTAATCATTTATGATGCTAAAGAGAATGATTAGTTATGATAATGATTGGATATTTTAAGGTCGTGTTTGTGAAAATAATGGTTTGAGTTACATAATTCACCATCATTAACATGTATATAATCTTTTATTTTATTTTATTTTCCTTTTTATTCTTTTTCACTTTATTAAGTTGGTTAAACAATGAAAGAAAAGTGATTAATGCATACTTGTTCTTTGAGAATCGATGCTCGTTTTAAACCCTATGCTATGCTTAATGATGAGTACGCTTGCTCATATGTGTAATTTGGGATTAACATTTTAATTTAAACTTAATTGAGAATGTGCTTATTTTTATATTATTTTTTATACCCAAATTTGTACACATCATTGTTTTAAGATATATTTGTTGTAATAACTAGGCAAATTCCTTTCTATTTGACATTTTGTTTGTAAAAAGTATTGTTGGAAAATATGTGTAGATTTAAGTTAAAATCGAGCAGAAGTGAACAATTCCAGAACAGACCTGGCATAAGGCCCAGCTAATGGACCAGGCGCTGGGTCCAATTTTGTTGAACAGAAGAAATATAGCCAAGCATCTGGAGAAATTCCATAACAGACCTGGCACTAGGTCTAGCAAGTACACTAGGCGCCAGGTCCATTCTGTCTGCTGGCAAAAAATAAAGCAAAACTCCAGAGGAAGAACAAAGTGCACCTGGCGCCAAGTGGCCGACTATACCCGGCACCAGGTGTAACACCCCACTACCTAGACCCGTTAGGGCCAGGGATGTCGCCCCGTCCAAAGAACAAGGGGTCTTTATAACTAGGTCACACAAAAAAATAGCGGAATAAAAATAATACTTTATCTTAAAATTTTTTACAACCCAAGAATAAATTTAAGAATAAATCCAAGAATACTCAAAACAAATCTATAATAAAATTTATCCACTCTTATCTCCCCAAAGTACTACACAAAATAAATATCAGAAAAATCTTCCAAGGCAGGCAATATCTAGCTACTCATCCCCACAGTAGGATCGACCTGAAATCATGGTAAAAATGGTGATGAGATAAAAATCTCAGTAAGGCCGTGTATGCTTTAAGTGTCCAGTGAAAACAGTTCGTGAATACAAAGTATAAAATCTATATAAGGGAAATACTGGCAAGCAATAAACATTAGTTAAAATCAAGAGTGGTGTTTTGGCTTTTCCAACCATAATAATTAATAAAATCAACCACTCAAAAGAAATGATCATGGGTTACCACACGTTGGGCTCCATAATCGGTCAGAATGCCGACACTTTGTGTAGATTGACAAAAAGGTAGGTGATCGGCCTACCGGGCAAGATACTCCTCATTCTCTATACCCAAACAACAATCGGGTGTCCACTCCGGTAAAACACAGTCACTTGATTGAAAAATAAACTGTTAGCTTGGACCAGCACGACCTACTAGATTGACATCTTATCCGGGCAGGACTCACCCCTCAGAGGTGGCTACCTACTAAGAGACTTACCCTAACCCTTCAAAGACTAGTCCTAGCAGTCCACCCTTATTGAGTACTCAACGTAACGTATCCCACTTGGAAAAAATGAACAAAACACAATTTCACATGAAAATGGCAATTAAGGATTTCCAAAGCTTTGTCAAAATCAGTTTTAGAAAGGGATTTGAGTTTGAGTAAATCTGCTTATTGATTTCTAAATAATTTGCTTGACTAAAATAAGAAAGAAGTCAATCCTCAATTGCCTTTACAGAAATGAGTGTCCATGCACTCTACATTTGGCTTGCCATAATAAATAGTTTTACATCAATCAGGTTTTATGCAAGAGCTTACCTGATCCTTAGCTCGAGATAAAATAAAGATCTTCAACTGCTGACCTAACCCCGCCTGGGGTAAATATAAACCACAATCAAACTCAAGCCAAAATTCACTTTCACAAATAAGACTAGCTCAACTCACTACAACCATGATCCTAGTGTCCCAAGCTTTAAGGCCAAATAATAAATAAAAAGGTTTATAAGCTAAGTCGAATTTGATATTTAAAAAAATTAGTGTTTTGGGAAATAGATACTAATAAGTTGAAGGTTTAATTCTTGCTAAGAATAATTTAGATTTTATTTGATGAAGAGTCCTAGGTGGTATTAGGTAAAATAATGATTTACTAATAATTAATTCTTTGAAAATAATTGCTAACTAAAATTAGTTGAAAATAAACTTTAATGGGTCTTGCTTGAAAGCTAATAAATAATTTTTAACAGGTTTTGATTAAAAGATAATAATTGAAAGATAATAAATTTTAATGATATTTATGAATATAAAACTTACAAAGTTAATATTTTTACTTATTATGATTATTTATATAAAAGGCTTTATTTGATATTATTATTATATATAATATCTATAAATTTTATTTCTTGAAATAAAAGCTATCATTTATTTGACTAAAATATCCTTATATAATAATCCAAATATACCTTTCTAGGGTTTTCGAATTTACTAGCAAAAATTATAATATTAAATATTTTATTGATGAAATAAAATTAGCTTAGGGACAACTAGTTCATGATCATATTTCTATTGCTAACCACAATCATGAACATATACTCCCCCCAATTCATCAAATCATCCAAATCATGAATAAAAGCATAGATCTAAATTTATCAAGGCATGATCCAACCTCTACTAGCATAAACATAATCATGGCTTCAATAATCATACATGAATATAAATCCTATTCATCATAGATGACATAATCTCTAGCATTCTTGATCACGAATACTACATTTGACATGGAGACATGCATTAAACCCTAAAAACACCATACAATCAACCAAGATAATCAACTCATGTATGAATCCCATCTCGATCATAAACACACATTTATTCATGCTTCAATCTCTACTCATCACAACAATACATGCTCAAATCCCATTCATAATTCATCTTCTACCAATATCATTCTAAAGACATGAATCTAGAATTTAAAAGGAGGGTTGAAAAGGCTTACTTGATTTATGAGTACCTTGAAGGAGTTTTGAATGGATCTCAACTCCTAGATGTCTAAATCCGTCCAAGGAAGATGAAAAAAGCATGGCTATTGGTGAAGAACCATTTGGCTAAGAAGAAGAGAGTGTTCGGCCGAGAGAGAGAGAGAGAGAGAGAGAGAGAGAGAAGAAGAGAGTCCATTAGCATGGTTATTCATATATATATTCATTAGAGATCAAAGATTAGTGAAGATGAAATTGTTTGAACAAACCTACCGTGAAGGTGTTCTTGGGCCATCACAAAATTTCTGATTTTTTATCCAAAAGAGCAAGTTGGATTTTGGAGTTTGATGTTAAAAATTGTATGGATGGACTCACGGCAGTGAGTAGATGAAATCTGGAATTTTTGGAAGAAGTTTGAAGTGGTTTGGAGAGGTATTAGGCGAAAGAAAGGAGTAGGTATTCTTGGTGTTCTATGTGTGCTTGAAGGTTGAAGAGAATGAGAGATTTTGGATTGTGGCTGCCGAAATTCTATGTGTGTGCAGTGGCTGAATTGTTTGTGTAGGTTAGGAAGATGATTTTTCTGGTTTGAAAGGAAAAGGAAAGGCTGGTTGTTGAAATCCAAAAAGAATATTTTTGGGGATCAAATTTGGAAACAAAAATATAGCAAGAATATTTTGATCAATGGGGAGCTTGTTGGAACTGCTATGGCTGACTGATTGCTCTGTGATTTGGCTGGATGAAAGCTGGTTGAAGAAGGTTAATGGTGGTCGAAAAGAAGAAGTGTAATGGTGAAGGGAAGGTCTAGTTGTTTGAGGGACATTTTATGGAAGGTTGCTAAATTAGGTTTGCTGGAATTTTGGTATCCAATCAAGGTATGATTGCAGTGATTTGTTGGAGAAATTTTCAGGCAGCCATGTCTGACTTTCATGCAAAAGCTTGGGGAAGACAATGGAGTTCAGTTCATGGCTGTTTAAGAGTAGTTTGTGCATAAGAAAGATGAAGTTTCGGCCAGGGCTGGAATAGGAAACAAAGCTGGAAAATTACTGCACAGAATTTCGCCATTGCTGGAATTTTTCTGGGCAGTTTCGACTGCCATTTTCCAGTCAGGTTGCAGAGGGTTTGAAGGAGATTTCAGAGGCCTTTCATGGCTGGTTTCCAGCCTGCTTCATGGGGGAAAACATGGCTAAGGAGCTGGGAGAAAATTGGAAGAAAACAGCTTGGTTGAAGACCACCAAAGCTGCAATTTCAACCAGAAAATTTTCTGGTTTTGCACAGCATTTGTACAGCCCAAAATTAACTAGAAAATTTTAGATTTCAAGCTGATCAAAGGGGCCATTTTCTGGCAGTATTTGGGAGGGAATAATGGCTGAGAATTTTGACACCTTGAAGGCACAAGAAGCTGGAAAAATTTCAGTTCATTATATGAAGGAAAACGAACCTAGCTAGAGTGAAGTTTAGAAAGTTCACTAGGAGAATTAATTCTCTTGGAACTTTCCCCATCTCTTCCACATTTTCGGTCCATAAGATGTCTTTCTCTTAGACATTTTGAACCTTCAAAGCCACAGCACTTTATTGAAATTTCTGGAATGAAATTGGCTAGAACAAATTTGTCCAATCTAATGAATTGAGAATTAGGAAAAATTAAAGATCAAGGAGGAATGAATTCCCTTAGGAATTTTTGAGTAGGGTACAAGAATAGGATTAGAGTACTCCTATCATGTCTCCCATAGGACAACACCTCTACCCTATGCTAAAGCACTCAAGGCCGAAAATACCCCTTCCCAAGCAAAAATAAAATTCAATCATGCTAAAGCTTCAATGATGGAAGTTGAACCCCAAGACCTCAAGAATTAATTCCAAAGCTCTAACCACTAAACCACAACAACTCTTGTTCTTATTTTCTCTCTAAAATATTTTTCCTATTTAATCCTCAAGTTATCTCCCTATTTGCACCTCAAGCAAAAATTACCATTTTACCATTCTTTCTCAATAATCATAATCAAGCCCTCTAGACTATAAAACACACATCCAAAGCACATATAATCATCTAAAAATATATTTAAACATGTAATAAAATATGATATGCATCCCAACCCCCTTACTCTAAGGTTGGTTCCGACTGGGGTTTCACACCAGGTATGCTCTGGAGGGCGAATATTCTGTACACAACATTAGGGATTGTCCAATGATTTTGGTATTTTTCAAATCCTACTCGGCCAAGACTTCCTAAGCTACGAATTTAGCATCCAAGAGACCTACAAAAGCACAAGAAAACACAAGGATTAGGAAGATACAGAGAGAGAGGTGGATTTAGAAGTAAAAATTTCCAATCACTCATTGAAGGAGGAGTTCACCCAAATCAAGGAGGATTGTTCAAGAGGGTCTTCAAGGAAGAAGAAAAAGGTTTGTCTATGAGTTCTTTGTTTTCGCTTTGTCTTCTTTTCCTTAAACAATGATGTATTCAATGTTTTTATTGTAATTTAACATTATTTTTGGATTCATGATTTTGTGTTAATTTAGTTATTTGAACAATTCTTTATCATCATTCGTGTCTGATTACTTGTTATCATAGGTTATTGATACGAGTTCTTCTAATTGACTTGAGAGGACGATGTTAGGAGTTTCATTGAATTGATTTCGTGTTTGTTAAATCTTAATGGATTTGAATGACGATGTTAATATTATAGGACTAAATGATCAATGATTAGTTGATTTCACCTTGAGTAAAGGTTTATTAGCTAATTTCATGCTTATAAGGAATTGGGCTTAATGCATGTTTTGGTTATGTTAGCTTGATTGGCAAATTTGTTAATTTAATCAAAATATAAGATTCCATGGATTGGGAAACAAAGTGGGATTTATTTAAGTAGATTCATGACTTGTGAAATGATTGAATTTCACTTTATATTCCTTCATGATACTAAGATGATAATTAATTGAGAGAATTACTAGTTGGTTAATTATCATGTTTTCTAGGATTATTGTCTAAATTGCATAAACCTACATCCTTGAGTTGTATATATCTCTTTATTTTTATTTTTCTTATTTTCTCACTTTATTTGGGTCGGTTAAACAATGAATGAAAAGTGATTAGTGTGTACTTGTTCCTGTGAGGATCAATACTCGTTAATTCCCAATACTTTGCTTATGATGAGTATACTTGCTCGTATATATATTTTGGGATTAATGTTTTACTTAAAACTTAACTAAAGGATGGATTTAAAATTGATGAATTTTATACACCTAAAATTTACGCATCAAGTTTTTGGCACCGTGGCCGGGTAACAATATCATGAAAACTTAGATTTTGTTCATTTAACCATTTTTATATATTTTTATGTCTATATGTAAACATGTGAATAAGTATAAATGTTCCTTGTATGACTAGGTGTCATATTGTGTTTATATGTCTATATGTAAATATGTGAATAGGTGTATATGTTTCTCTATGCATCGTAATTCCTTATAACTTTGTAAACATGTGCCTTAACTGACTAATTTGATTTCATATTATGATTTGTATATATGATGCTAACAAGTTATTTTGTATAGGAAAGATGGCTAATTGGAGTATAGGATAGCATCCTAACACGTCTCACGGGATGACATCTCAACCATTTGACTCCATTGCCTTAGAAGGAGTGTTGAAAAATTTGTCACCCATATAACTAAGCGTTTTTTTGAGATAGATGACACATTGACAAAATTTGAGGGCATGATTAGAAATATGGAAAGATAAATTTAGTTTTTAACGAATTTAGTAATGTCATGTTATAGGTAGAAACATAACATGATTAAGTTATCATTACATTACAAAGTGGTAAGGAGTTGCCTGATCCCATCAAGGAACCGGTACCATCTAAAAACGGTGGGCTAGATCCAACCCCTTTTTGATGAACCTATTGAAAAACAAACTAAAAAAACCAGATTTTCAACCACCAGTACCTTACACCACTCGCACACACAAAGTAAGAAAAGATGCATAATTTTACAAGTTTTTAGAAATATTCAAACAACTGCACATGAACATTCTATTTAATGAGGCCTTGGTGCACACCCCAAAATATGCAATATCTCTAAAGAGCATGCTTGTAAACAAAAAGAGGTTGGAGAAATTATCCACAGTGGTTTTAAGTGAAGAATGTTTAGCTATCTTGCAAGACCAACGAATTTTGCCAGGAAAAGAAAGTAATCTAGGGAGTTTTTCTATTCCTTCTCTTTTCGGGACTCTTACATTTTGTAATGCATTAGCAGACGTAGATGCTAGTATTAATCTGTTTCCATATAAAACTTTCAAAAAGTTAGGCCTAGGTGAACCTAAGCCCACTAGGTTGAGTATTCAACTTGCGGATAGATCTATTAAATATCCTAGGGGAATAGTGGAAGATGTACTAGTTAAAGTGGATAGATTTATATTTTCTATGGATTTTGTTATTCTTGATATGGATGAAGATTCTAAAGTCCCTTTAATCCTAGGTCGACCTTTTTTAGTAACTGCCAAAGCTTTAATTGATGTTTATTGAGGAAAATTGACACTTAGGGTTGGGGATGAGGAAGGCATTATCAAAATCCATAAAAGCATGTAACATCCTATCTCTTATAATGATTCTTGTTTAAGGGTTGATATTCTTGATGAACCTATCTTTGACTTTGTGTAGGAATCATTTGTCTAATGTTACATGGAACAATCCATTGCATATTTAGAGGACTTGAATGAGGGCCATAAGTTGGGGAGTTTGATGAAATTGAAAAAAGCAGTTTGGGAAGGATGAAGTCATCTATTGAGGAACCACCATAATTGGACTTGAAAGACCTTCCTGAGAACTTGGAATATGCATTTTTGGCAAAAGGTGAAAAATTGCCCGTGATCATTGCTAAAGACCTTACTTGTGAACAAAAGACCAAATTGGTAAGTCTATTAGGGAAATATAAGGGAGTTATTGCATGAAAAATCATAGATATCAAGGGAATTATCCATTCCTTTTGTGCTCACAAAATTTTGTTGGAAGAATGAGCCAAACTCGTAGTGTAACCCCAACGTAGGTTGAACCCAAACATGAGTGATGTGGTAAAAGGTGAGGTGATTAAACTCTTAGATTCCGAAATCATTTACCCTATTTCGGATAGTATTTGGATTAGTCCAACACAAGTGGTACCAAAGAAGGGAGGAATGACTGTGACCCCTAATTAAAAAAATGAGTTGATCCTAATGAGATTGGTAACTGGTTGGAGGGTTTACATTGATTATCGGAAATTGAATGAGGCAACTAGGAAGGACCATTTTCCTCTCTCTTTTATTGACCAAATGTTAGAAAGGTTAGCCGGACATGAGTTTTATTACTTTTAAGATAGCTTTCCTGGATACTTTCAAATTCCTATAGCCCCGAAGGATCAAGAGAAGACTACTTTTACATGTTCTTTTGGTACTTTTGCATATCGATGTATACCTTTTGGTCTTTGCAATGGTCCCAAAACATTCCTATGGTGTATGATGGCTATTTTTGAAGGGCTTGTGGGAGACATCATGGAGGTATTTATGGATGATTTTTCTATTTTTGGCGATTCTTTTGATTTATGTTTGACCAATTTGGAAAAGATACTTCAACAATGTGAAGAGACCAACCTCATACTTAATTGGGAAAAATGCCACTTCATTGTGCAAGAAGATATAGTATTGGGATACAAGATTTTAAAGAAAGGTATTAAAGTTGATAGGGTTAAAATTGAGGTAATTGAGAAACTCCTTCATCCAACTTCCGTGAAGGTAATTTGAAGTTTTCTTGGGCATGCAGGTTTTTATAGAAGGTTTGTCTTAGATTTCTCAAAGATTTCTAAACCCCTTACTTCTTTGCTTGAAAAAGATGCTAGTTTTGAGTTTGATGAAAGATGTCTCAATACTTTCAATGTGCTTAAAAAGAAATTGATCAATTCTCCTATTTTAATTGCACCGGATTGGTCTTTTCTTTTTGAATTAATGTGTGATGTAAGTGATTATGCAGTAGGTGCAGTGCTTGGATAAAGGAGGAATAAGCACTTGCAACCAATTTACTATGCAAGAAAAACTCTTATGGCGGCACAAGAGAACTACACCACAACAGAGAAAGAGTTGCTTACAATAGTGTTTGCTTTTAATAAATTTCATTTTTATCTTATTTTGTTCAAAGTCATTGTGTATACGAATCATTCCTCCCTAAAATACCTACTAAACAAGTATGATTTCAAACCAAGATTGATAAGATGGGTTTTATTATTACAGGAATTTGACTTAGAAATTAGGGACAAAAAGGGAGCAGAAAATTTTGCTACAGATCACTTGTCCAGGTTGGAAAATCCCAACCTCGAGCTATTGGCAGAAGGAGACATTAATGACACCTTCCAGGATGAACAACTTTTACTTGTTGATGGTGAGATTTCTCAACTACCTTGGTATGTGGATTTTGCTAATTATTTGGTTGTAGAAATTATTCCGGAAGACTTCAATGCACAACAAAAGAAAAAATTCCTCTCTGAAGTAAAGAATTACTTTTGGGAAGATCCATACTTGTTCTGATATTATGCGGATCAAATAATTCGAAGGTGTGTGGATTCTGTGAAAAGCTTCAATATCTTGAAATATTGTCATGAAGGACCTGCGGGAGGCCACTACCAAGCTAATAGCACCTCAAGAAAGGTACTTGAGTCCATTTTTTATTGGCCTACACTTTTCAAGGACTCTCACAGGTTTGTTCAAAGTTGTAATAGGTGTCAACGAATAGGTAACATCTCTAAATCTAATGATTACAAAATTTTCAAGCTTGTGAAATTTTTTATTGTTGGGGGATTAATTTCATGGGCCATTTTCCTAGTCTTTTGCGTAACAAATACATCTTAGTTGCGGTTGAATATGTCTCAAAATAGGTTGAGGTGTAAGCCTTACCTACTAATGATGCGAGGGTTGTTGAAAAATTTATAAAAAAAAAACTTTTCACCCGGTTTGGAGTACCTAAGGTGCTCATTAGTGATAGGGGAACCCACTTTTGTAATTCCCAATTAGATAAGGTTCTTAAACATTTAGGGGTTACTCATAAGTTTGTTCCCCCATTTCATTCACAAACTAGTGGCCAAGTTGTGGTAGTCAAAAGAGAATTAAAAAGAATCTTGGAAAAAAGTGGTTAATTATACCCGAAAAGATTAGAGTTTGAAGCTAGATGATACTCTTTAGGCTTATAGGATTGCTTTAAAAACTCCCAGTGGTACAACCCCCTATCTATTGGTGTATGAAAAATCATGTCATCTACTGGTAGAAGTTGAACATAGAGCTCATTGGGCAATAAAACTTGTCAATTTTGACCTTCATCTTGCAAGACAACAAAGAATACTCCAAGTAAATGAGTTGGATGAGTGGCATAATGATGCCTACCATAATTCACGGATTTACAAAAATAAGATGAAACGGTGGCATGATAGGTATATTCGTTCCTCCCATGAGCTTCAAAAAAGAGATAAGGTATTAGTCTTTAATTCTAGGCTTAGACTTTTTCCGGTTAAGTTAAAATCTCGATGGTTAGAGCCATATGAGATACATCAAGTTTGTCCATTTGGTGTTATTGAGGTTTCTCACCAACTAAGGGAATCGTTAAAGTTAATGCAAGTCGACAAAAGCCATATTTGGGAAAAGAACTTGGCACTTTGGAACATCTCAACGTTACCTTTTATGAGCCATAATTAGCCCTGGATCCTTTCCACTTCGTTTTCTTTATCCTTTCCTTTATTTTATGTTATTTCGCTTTCTTTTTCTAGATTTATATTTTTCTTTGGTTTGTTTGTTTGTTTGTTTGTTTTTATTTTTTTTTTTGTTAAGTAGGTTCTCTTGTAATAACTCTTCCTTGTGGTGGATTCAAACATGGTGGTACTATGATGCAATGGAAGTATCTTCTTTACTTTATTCTTCTTCTTTATTAATTTTGGTCTTCTTGGCTATATGTTTATTGTTATCTCTTTGGCCATTGAGGATAATGTCCAGTTTAAGTGTGGGGGGAGGAATGAGGTTGAGGATATTTTTCCATATATCATTGTTGTGGCAAAATTTTTCAAAATTTTAGTGGTTTTCATTGTTAAGTAAGGTTGTAATTCTTTTTCATACTTTGATATGAGTTTTGTCATTCATTAGGTGGATTTTTATGAAATTGGTTTTGTTGGATAGGATATTTTGCAAGATTTGAGAATTTTGATTAATCTTATTTATGCATTAGTGTTTGAATATTATTTGACTCATCTACTTTGAATATGGGAAGATTTTATTAGATAACTATTGTATTATAAGTTTAACTTTTGCTAGCTTTGAGTTATGATGAACAATGTGAGTTGATAAAAGATCTTTGAGAGGAAAGATTCCGGAGAATTATGAAAAAAAAAATTTATTTGAGTTGAAAATACAATGAATGGAAACAACACTATTGTTGTGTGAATTGAAAAAAATGCTCTTATTAATTATCGTTAAAGACCTTTGGTTGAAAAGGGGATCAATATGGAAAGAAGTAGTAAGTGAATTCGGTGCATTCTTTTGAGGCTATCTTGAAGGTAAAAAGGCAAGAAAGAGCAAAAAAAGAAAGAAAGCATTGGGGAGAAAAAATGATGAGTGATGGCTAAAAAGGAGCCAATACAGTATGTGAAGAGAAATTCATGTACTTGAGGCTATCAATTCCCTAAGTTAATGGGGAAAAAAAAATTCGAGAGAAAAAATTTTAGAGTGTTTTCCTTACATCATGACTTGAGTTGTGCAATTTTTGAATTTATAATGCTCGAGTTGGTAGATGGCTTGACTTATGTGATTCATATTATGTATATTTTAATTGGACGGATAAAATAATTTTCTTAGATTAGGGTATACACTTGATTAATTTGACTTCAAGAGTTTTGTGATGTCTTATCAAAAGTTTCAAGGTTTCTATTTTTTTCAAAGGTATGAATGATAAATGTTGTATCTAAAGTTTAAAAGGAAGACATGATCTTTGCTATGGTGAACAAATTTTTGAATGAGAAAGAACTTATGTTTTCTTGATAATTTTTCTTGGACTAAAGTGTTTTGCTTGAGGACAAGCAAATATTCAAGTGTGGAGGTATGTGATAGGGGCTAAAATCACTAATATTTTCTTAATTATTTGAGGTTGTTTGAAGATACATTTATTGTTATAACTAGGCATATTTCTACCTATTTGACATTTTGTTTGTAAAAAGTATTTTTGGAAAATATGTGTAGATTTAAGTTAAAGTCGAGCAGAAGTGAACAATTCCAGAACAGATCTGGCCCAAGCGCAGCCAATGGACCAAGCGTCAGGTCTATTATGGTTGAACAGAAGAAACCGAGCAAAGCTTCTGGAGAAATTCTAGAACAGACCTGGCGCCAAGTCTGGCAAGTACACCTGGCGCTGGATCCATTTTGTCTGCTAACAAAAAACAGAGCAAAACTCCAGAGGAAGAGTAGAGTGCACCTGGCGCTAGTTGGCTCGACTGTACCCAGTGCCAGGTACGCTCTGGAGGGCAAATGTTCTATACACGAAATTAGGGATTGTCCAATGATTTTGGTATTTTTTGAATCCTACTAGGTCAAGACTTCCTAAATCACGAATTTAGTATTCAAGAGGCCTATAAAAGTACAAGAAAACATAAAGATTAGGGAGATACAGAGAGAGAGCTGGATTCATAAGAAAAAATTCTCAATCACTCATTAAAGGAGGAGTTTACCTAAATCAAGGAGAATTGTTCAAGAGGGTCTTCAAGGAAGAAGAAAGAGGCTTGTCTATGGGTGCTTTCTTTTCTCTTTATCTTTTTTTCCTTAAACAATGATGTATTCAATATTTTTATTATAATTTAACATTATTTTAAGATTCATGATTTTGTGTTAATTTAGTTATTTGAACAATTCTTTATCATCTTTGATTTTTGATTACTTGTTATCATTGGTTATTGATGCGAGTTCTCTTAATTGACTTGAGACGATGATATTAGGAGTTTCATTACATTGATTTCATTTTTGTTAAATCTTAATAGACTTGAGCGACGAAGTTAAGATTATAGGACTAAGTGATCAAAGGTTACTTGATTTCACCTCGAGTAAAAGGGTTATTAGCTAATTTCATGCTTATAAGGAATTGGACTTAATGTATGTTTTGGTTATATTAGCTTGGTTGAAAAATCTGTTAATTTAATCAAAATATAGGATTCCATGGATTGGGAAACAAAGTGGATTTATTTAAGTAGATTCATAACTTGTGAAACGATTGAATTTTACTTTATATTCCTTCATGATATTAAGATGATAATTAATTGAGAGAATGGCTAGCTAGTTCATTATCATGTTTTCTGGAATCATTGTCAAAATTGCATAAACCTACATCCTTGAGTTGTATATATTTCTTTATTTTTTTCTTATTTTCTCACTTTATTTGGGTCGGTTAAACAATGAATGAAAAGTGATTAGTGTATACTTGTTTCTTTGAGGATTAATACTCGTTAATTCCCAATACTATACTTGCAATGAGTATACTTGCTCGTATGTGTATTTTAGGATTAATGTTTTAATTAAAACTTAACTAAGGGATGGATTTAAAATTGATAATTTTTATAGACCTAAAATTTATGCATCATTCATGCTTTAAATCACTTGGAATATAGGGGTTTATTTAATGATTGATTTTAATGTATCATTTAGATAAATTGGTTGAGACAAAATATGTTCACTTATTTGACTAGAAGATAGTGATTCCATGGTTTTAGCCCTAAGGGCGTTCTCCTGTGTTTTGACTTATGACAAGTATTAATAAGGACTAACTTATGTGATCTACATATTATAGGACATGTTTGACCTTAGTTCCTCCAAGGCATGCGTGTAAGATTACTAAGCAACTCTTGAGCAATTGAGTCTAAGAATGGGTGATTAAGTAGAAGATCAAGTTTAAGAGATTGCATACCAAGAATTCAGTATGGAAGAACCTTAGACTAGGAATCTTTGTTAAGGTATTCTTTGTGTAAATTCCTATATCTTATTCACCTTATAATTTAGTTTAATTCTACCTTGAAGCACTAAAACAAAAAGATTTCAAAGTTTTAAATCCTCAGAATTTTGAATTTTGTAATTTGGGTGGCCCTACATCGAAAAGCTTCATCTAAAATCCTGTGAATAGTGTCAAATCGATTTTATCTAAAAAAGTGCCATTTTGGATAGAATACAAGCCATTTTCTAGCCTTTGGAACTCTACTTTATGCCTTTATAAAAGGTTTCAAAACTCAATTTGAAAGCATATTTTTGTCCTATCCTTCTAAGAAACACTCTTGCTCTATAGAAAATAAAAATCTCCTTTTTATAGTGCTTCAAAGTGAAATCAAGTTGTGTCAAAAATGTAAAAGTATTTGAGCTTATTCTTCATGTATATTTGCTCAAAAGAGTGAGCTAATTTTATTTCATTTCTCTTCAATCATCTTTGTGTATCAAGGTTGTGGTGTAAAATCCATTTGGGGTGAACCTTGATTTGTTGGTTGATTGAGAGATTTTTGAAAACTCAGTATGGTGATCCTCTCTTGTATTTGGTACGGATTGATACCATTGAGTTAAGTGAATAAAATCTGGTTGAAAATCCTTATGTGTGAGCTTAACTTAGTGGATGTAGATCTTGGTAGAGCGAACCACTATATATCCCGTGTTATCTCACTTTGCATTTATTTCCAAATCCGCTACAATTGTCCAAGCACAAATTTTCTTTGTTCCTTAAAGAAATCTCTAAAGGCTCTCACCTACTCATTTTCACTCCAACATTAATTGCATCGTGCATCTTGTCTTATCCTGAGTTTAGATATTTCTTAAGTCATTTTGAAAAGCTCTTGCTATTGCAAGTGTTGTTGGTAAAAAATTCAAAGGAATTTTTTTTTTAAAACAAATTTTATTTAAGAGCATTTTTTTTTAAATTTGCCAAAAATCTTATTCACCCCCTCTAAGGTTTTTCATTTGGTATCAAAGCTTGGTCTACTCCATTCTCTGTCTAATAATCGTGTAGAAAAGATCCTCATGGCAAACTCACCTGCTCTCCCATATATTGAAGGATCCTCAACAAATCGATCACCATTATTGAATGGAAGCAATTATACATTCTGGAAAAATAGGATGAAGATTTATGTTTGTTGAACCAACTTTGAATTATGGAATCTGATTGAGAACGGGCTATTTGTCTCATTAAAATTTGTTGATGGCAGAAAAGTGCCTAAATTGAGTGATGAATTTTATGCTGAAGACAATGCCAAAATGACATTGAACTTTTAAGCCATGAACATTTTGTGTTGTACCCTTGATGCCACTGAGTATAATCAAGTTAGTGGCTATGATTCAGTCTATGATATGTAGAGACTACTTGAAGTCACCCATGAAGGGATAAACGAAGTAAAGGAATCTAATTTGGAACTTTCAATTCATGACTATGAATTGTTCACGATGCAGCCAAATAAAAGTATAACTGACATGTTTACCATATTTACAAATATTGCAAATGGAGTTAAAGCCTATGGGAAAGTTTATTCCCTTGATGAACAAAACTGAAAAATTCTGGATGAATTGCCTAAGAGCTGGCAGCCGAAAGCTCTAATTGTGGAAGAATCTAAGGATTTGAAATTCTTACAAATTGAAGAGTTGATTGGCTCTCTTCTAACACATGAAATGAAACTTAAGTGGTTTCAAGAATTTGATGACCATGATAAAGGAAAAAGGGGAGTAGCACTAAAAGCTAAAAAAGAGAAAGCTAAAACTAGTCAATTAGATAGTGGTGATGAGACTGAAGTTGTGAAACCCCAGTCGAAACCAACCTTAGAGTAAGGGGGTTGGGATACATATCATATTTTATTTCATATTTAAATATATTTTTATATGGTTTTATGTGCATTGAATTTGTGCTTTATAGTCTAGAGGGCTTGATTGTGATTATTGAGTGGGAAGGGCAAAATGGTAATTTTTACCTAAGGTGGAAACATGGAGATAACTTGAGGATTGAATAGGAAAATATTTTTAGAGAGGAAATAAGAAAAAGAGTTGTTGTGGTGTAGTGGTTAGAGCCTTAGAATTGATTCTTGAGGTCTTGGGTTCAAATTCCATTATTAGAGCTATAGTATGATTAAATTTTATTTTTGCTTGGGAAGTATCATTGTCGGCCTTAGTGGTGTTTGGAGTAGGGTAGAGATGTTGTCCTATGAGAGACATGATAGGAGTCTTCAAATCCTACTCTTTTGCTCTACACAAAATTTCTAAGGGGAATTCATTTCCTCTTGGTCCTTAGTTTTTCCTAATTCTTAATTCATTAGTTTGTTCATTGTGTTCAAGCTAATTTTATTCTAGAAAAATTCCAGCAATGTGTTGTGGCTTTGAAGGTTCAAAATGTCTTAGTAAAAGACATCATATGGACCAAAACAATGGATAGGGGAAAAGATTTCAAGTGAATTAAATTCCTTAGTGAACTTTCTAAAAATTCACTCTAGCTAGGTTCATTTCCCTTTGTACATAGAACTGAAATTTTTCCAGCTTTATGTGCCTTCAAGGTGTCGAAATTCTTGACTATTATTCCCTCCCAAATGCTGCCAGAAAATGGCCCTTTTGATCAGCTTAGAATCTGGATTTTTATGGCTATTTTCGGACTGCACAAAGATGGTGCAAAACCAGAAAAAATCCTGTACAAATATCAGCTTTGGAGGTCCAAAACCAAGCTGTTTTCTTCCAGTTTTTGTACAGCATCCTAGCCATGTTTTTCCTCCATGAAGTAGGCTGGAAACCAGCATTGAAAGCCCCTGAAATTCCCCTCCAAAGCCTCTGCAAATCGCCTGGAAAAGGGCAGCTGAAAACTGCCCAGAAAATTCCAGCCATGCGAAATAATGCTGTGCAGAATTTTGTCCAGCTTTATTTCCTAATTCAACCCTAACCGAAACACCATCATTTTTCTGCAAAAACCACCCTTAGACCTCCATTAACTAAATTCCATTGTCCTCCCTAAGTTCTGCACGAAAATCCAGCCATGGATGCCTAAAAGATTTCCAAAAATATTCTGCAATCATACCTTGATTTGGATACCAAAATTCCAGCCACCATGATTTAACAACTTTCCATAAAATATACCTCAAACAACCATACCTTCTCTTCACCATTATACTCCATAATTTCAGCCACCCTAAGCCTCCTTCATCCAGCTTTCATTCAGCTAAAACACTGCCCAGAAATTCGTCCATGGTAGATTTCCAAAAGCTCTCCAATAATCAAAGATATTCTTGTGATATTTAGTTTCCAAATTTGCTTCACAAAAATATTCTTCAAGGATTTTGACAACTAACCTTCCCTTTTTCCTTCCAAATCAGAGAAACAACTCCCTAAACCCTACAGAAATTTGGCCAGCCTAATTCCCTCAGAATTTTCGGCAGCTACACTACAATCTCTCAATTCCCTTCAATCTCCAAGAACACACACACACACACACACACACACACTACACCAAGAACACCTACTACTTTCTTTCACCTAATATCCCTCCAAATCACTTCAAACCTTCACTAAAATCTCCAGATTTAACCTACTTACTGCTGTGAGTCCATTGACACCATTCTTAACATCAAACTCCTCAAATCATCTTGCTACTTCGGATCAAAACTAGAAAATTTCTGTGAAGGACAAGAACATCTTCAAGGTAAATTTACTCTATCAACTTCATCTTCTCCAAACTTGATATCTAGTGAAAACCTATGTGAATAAACATACTAATGATCTTTTCTCTCTCTCTCTCTCTCTCTCTCATGGCCGAAATCCCTCTCCCTTGGCCGGATGACTTCTTCTTCCATAATCATGCTCTCGCCATCTCCCTTAGACAAAGTTAGACATCTAGGAGTTGAGATCTACTCTAAACTCCTTCAAGGCATTCATCAATCAAGTAAGTACCTTCAATCTTCCTTTTTAAACTCTAGAATCATGTCTCTAGGATGATGTTGCTAGAAGGTAGATGGCGATGGGATTTGAGTATGTGATGTTGTGATTGAAGCATGAGTATATGTATGATTGTGAAGGAGATGGGATTTATGCATGGAAGGATTATATTGGTTGGTTGTATGTTGAATTGAGGTTTGATGCATGTCATAGGCAGTATTTGTGTCAAAGCATGCTAGAGATTATGTCATCATTGGTGAATAGGATTTTTATTCATGATGGATTGTTAAAGGCATGATCATATTTATGCTAGTAGAGGTTAGATCATGTCTTGATAAATTTAAATCTATTCTTATATGAAATATTTGGTCGATTTGATGAATTGAAGGATTGTGCATGTTCTTGATTGTGGTTAGCCATAGGAATTTGAATCATGACCAAGTTGTCCCTAAGCTAATTTTTATTTCATGAATAAAATATTTCATAATGGGATTTTGCTAGTAATTTCCAAAAAAAAAAAAACCTTAGTCAAATAAATAATAGCTTTTGCTAGAAATAAAATATATAGATATTATATATAGAATGATAATATCAAATAAAGCCTTTTATAGAAATAATCATAATTAGTAAAATATTTATTACTAAAAATTAAATTATTATCTTTTAATCAAAACCCATTAAAAATTTATTTATTATCTTTCAAGCAAGACTCATTAAATTTATTTTCAACTAATTTTAGTTATCAATTATTTTCTAACAACTAAATTATTAATAAATCATTATTTTACCTAATTCCACCTAGGACTCTTCATCAAATAAACTCTAAATCTTTCTTAGCAAGATTTAAACCTTCAACTTATTAGTACGTATTTTCCAAAGCACTAATTATTTTAAATATCAAATTAAACTTAGCTTATAAACCCTTTTTATTTATTATTTGGCCTTAAAGCTTGGGACACTAGGATCATGGTAGTAGTGAGTTGAGTTTGTTTTATTTGTGAAAGTCGATTTTGGACTTGATTTTCTTTTGGGATGATCTAGAAAGTACTGTAATTAATTTATATGAACTCTTTGATAGATTTAGAAGATTGTCAAGGGTAGGGACCAACTTACTAGAGTTCATACCCTAAGCTTAAGGATAAGGTAAGTTCCCTTGCATTCATGAAACTGATTTTATTTTATTATCTTGGTTTGAAAGTAAGGTTGGTGAATATCTCTTGCAAATACGGAATTTTAGCATGACAGCTAATTTTGAAAACCTCTATATTTGGAACCTTCTTATTTTGGAAACTTTCTACATTCGGAAAACTTCTAATTTTAGAAACTTCTAGATTTATAAATTTTTAAAATGTGTCAGGCATGACTTAGGAGCCGAGCATCAAACATTTTGATTTGTTTGAATATGCAAGAGATAAATTTTTGGGCATGCATCTAATTTTTGAAAATCACAGCATGACTTATTTGAGCATGTAGCTCCTCCACTATGAATTTGTGGAATAAATTATTGACTTAAAACCATGCCTTCAAAAATTTTTGTACGAGTTGAAAAATGTTGTTTGGAACTTTATTGAGCTAATTTGTAGGTTCCACCTTGGAGCCTCATGAATTGTGAAGATTGAATAACGTTGAGTACTCAATGGGGGCTAGGCCTTTATACTAGCCTTTGGTTGGTCTGGGGATATCTCTCGGCAGGTGGCCACCTCTGAGAGGTTGACTCTTTTCGATCAGGGCGTTAGTATAGAAGGTTGGGCTATCCTCAGCTAGCGACGGGGTTCTAGTAGAACTGACGGCCGGAAGTAGGACAATTGGTTTGGATTGAGTGAGAGAGGGAGGAGTATCTCACTCAGTAGGATGTACACCTACCAGGTGTTGGGGGTCAAGTGCTTCACAGGAGTGAGAGCCACCTCTGTGCCCTTTCACCACCTGTCGGGGGTCAAGTGCTTCACCTGGTGTGAGAGCCACCGCTGTGCCCTGTCAGATTAACTTGGTTGCTTTAATTGTTGAGCTATTTTCGGGGAACTGTTCTAAAGTGTCATTGGAATTTTATTCGAAGCTCAAAATCTTTTAATTATTCATATCTTTCCAAACAGAATATTTTAAGAGCATTTTGCTCCATGAATTCTCACTACTATCTTCCAAGAAGTGAGAATTAAATTTGTAAAAAAGGCATGACAAGCTTTTGATATACTGCTAGTGCATGCATCATGAAAAGTGTTTTGTCTTTTTAGCCCAACTTACACACGGTACTTACTGAGATTTCTATCTCATCACTCTTTTTACCATGATTTCAGGTCAATCCTACTGTGGGGATGAGTAGCTAGTGTTATTTGCCTTAGGAGAGAATGTTGTCATTTATTCTTATGTATTGCTTTAGGGAGTTGAGAGTGGATAATTTTTATTTATGGATTTGTGTTTGGGAATTCATGGATTTATTCTTGGGATATAATAAAATTTTGAGTTAAAGTATTATTTTAATCCGCTATTTTATTTGGGTGACCTAGTTATAAAGACCCCTTATTCGTTGGACGGGGCGATATCCCCGGCCCTGGCGGGCCTAGGTTGCGGGTTGTTATAGAAGTAGACACTGAAGAATTAGCCATGATTGCAGAGAAATTTAAAAGGATTTTTAACAAAAGAAACTTCAAAAGAAGGAAGACATTCGTGAAGAGAAAAGGATAGACCTCAGCGTTTAAGCCTCAATGTTATGAATACAAAAGCACGAAACATTTCATTGCTGATTGCCTAATTACTGAAGAAAAAGAAGGCAAAATACTTAAAAAGAAGAAGAAGGATCTTATAGTAAAGAAGGGCAAAGGGTTTATGGGAACTTAGGACTAAAATGAGTCCGAATCTGAGGTAGATGATTCTAAAAACGAAACTACCAACATATGTTTCATGGAAATGGAAAATGAGGTAAATTCCACTACCACTAATTCCATGTCTAATTTGTATAATTATGATCATGAAAAGCATGAAGATCCAAATGAATTGCTAATTGACATGTTTCATGAACTGAAAAAATTATCTAGAAGAAATAAAGAAATGAAAATGAAAATTGACTGTTTGTTAGATGAGAATGTAAAGTTGTTGAATGAGAACAAAGTGTCTCTTGAGTCACATATATGTGCTATTATGGAAAAGGATGTTTTCATCACTTCCCTACAGCACGTGTTTCTAGAAATTGAATGCTTATATGATAAAATTTATGCTCTTGAAGGTATGGTTAGCAAGTTTGATGATATGAAAAATAGAGTCAATGATCTCACTACATGCATTGAAAAGTTTACAAATGGCAAAAATAACTTGGAAAAATTGCTTGGTGCTTAACAATTAGCCAGAAACCGAAATGGCCTAGGTTATAGGCATGAGATCAAGGATAAAAATCACAAATCTCAATTTGTAAAAGCTGTCTCATCATATATGACACACAAATTGTGCACATAGTGTGAAAAATTTGGACAAAAAGCATCTAGGTGTCATGTTAAGAAGAAAGTGGAATCCGGTGCAAAAGTATTTTGGAAAATTAGAGGAAACACTATTAATCCCCGTGGAACCAAGAAAATGTGGGTACTAAAAATCACTCTTCCTTCTCATGTATAGTTACATTCATTGGAGAAACTGAGCTTCACAAAGTGATTTTTGGATAGCAGTGTTCAAGACATATAGCTGGAAATGCAGCTCTATTAGAAGATGTGCAAACTACAAATGAAGGATTCGTTACCTTTGCAGACCAAAAGAAAAGAAAAATTCTTGGCATTGCTGACATTGGTAAAGGTTCTACAACCATAAAATAAGGGTTATTAATTGATGAGCTGAAATATAACTTGCTTAGCATTAGCCAATTATGTGACAACGGTTGCAAAGTCATTTTTGAAAAGGATTCTTATTCTATCATGGATATCTCAAATAATGAAACAATATTTGTTACCAACCCTGTTGGAAATATTTATGTTTTCTATCTAAATGTTCTTAAGCTCATGGTATTAGATGTCTTTATGTGCATGACAATGATGGATATCTTTGGCATAGAAGATTAGACCATGTATCTTTTGATTTGCTAAACAAATTATCCTCAAAAGAGCTTGTTAGGGGTTTGCCCAAAATGAAGTTTGATAAAAGCAAAACTTGTGATGCATGCCAATTTGGAAAACAAATCAAAACTTCTTTCAAATCCAAGAAAATGATTTCCATCTCAAAACCTCTTGAATTAATTCATATGGATGTAATGAGGATTAATGAGGACCACTAGCCTTGGTTGTAAGAGATATGCTTATGTTCTAGTTGATGACTTCTCAAGATTCACTTGAACTTTGTTTCTTGGACAAAAGAATGAAGCTTTTTATGAATTTTCAAAACTGTTCAGGCACGTCCAAAACTCTATTGGATGCAAATTGATTTCTATTAGAAGTGATAATGGTAGAGAATTTTATAACAATGAATTTACACACTTTTGTGATGAAAATGGAGTATTTCACAACTTTTCAATAGCTAAAACCCCTAAAAAAAACCGTGTTGTTGAAAGGAAGAATCGAACCTTACAAGAAATAGCTAGATCCATGATTTGTGAAAACTCTCTTTCAAAATATTTTTTTTGCTGAAGCTGTAAATACAGCATGCTAGGTTGTAAACCGAGTAATGTTGAGACCTTTATTAAGAAAAATACCCTTTGAGCTTATGTTTCTAGAAACTCCATCAATTTCTTATTTCAAAGTATTTGGTTGCAAATGTTTTGTCCTTAATACCCGAGTTAATCTTGAAAAATTCGATAGCAAATCTGATGAGGCTATATTCCTTGGATACTCTTCCAATAAAAAGGTATATAGAGTGTACAATAAGAGAACTCTATGTGTGGAAGAATCCGCACATGTTGTCTTTCATGAATCTAACATTTATACACCAAAGAAAGATGATGATGATGCAAGATGTGCAAAGGAAATGAGGAAATAACAACACAAAGCACTACTGCTGGATACTCATGTAAAAGAAGTAGAATTTGAAGAATAATAAGCTGAACAAGGAAAGCATGAAATTAAAGAATTCATGGATCAAGAATTACCAAAGGATTGGAAATATAAAGCCAGTCATCTAAAAGAGAAAATTATTGGTGATCTGAGTTGCGGAGTAAAAACTAGACTGTATTTCATATGTAATTTTACTCTACTCTAAAGTATAGAACCCAATTGTATTAATGAAGCTTTCCATGATGAATTTTGGATAAATGCTATGCAAGAAAAGCTGAACCAATTTGAGAAAAATCAAGTTTGGAAACTTGTCCTTAGACCACTTGGTTATCCGGTTATTGGTACCAAGTGGGTGTTTAAAAATAAACTTGATGAAAATGGAGCTGTCATTAAAAATAAAGTAAGACTAGTTGCCTAATGATTCAATCAAGAAGAGTGCATTGATTATGATGAAACATTTGCTCCCATTACTAGACTTGAATCCATAAGAATGCTTCTTTCTTTTGCATCCTTAAAAAATTTCATACTTTATCAAATGGATGTTAAAAGTGCTTTTTTAAATGGTTTTATCGAGAAGGAAGTATATATAGAACAACCTCCAGGCTTCATACATGAGTATTTTCCAAATTACATTTTCAAACTTTCAAAGGCCCTTTATGGTTAAAAGTAAGCCCCACGAGTTTGGTATGAAATGTTTAATGGATTCTTGCTTTTAAAAAGCTTTTCAAGAGGATTGATTGATATCACACTATTTATTAAGTCAGAAAAACCTGGTGATCTTTTTATTGCTCAAAATTTATGTTGACAATATCATTTCTTGTGCTACTAATGATTTCTTGTGCAAGATGTTTGCTAAAACAATGTAGCAAGAATTCAAAATGAGTATGATGGGAGAACTAAACTTCTTTCTTGGACTGCAAATCAAACAAACCAATGATGGAATCTTCATAAACCAAGATAAGTATGCAAAGGAACTACTCAAAAGGTTTGGTATGAACGAAGCCGAAGAAATCTGCACACCAATGAGCACTTCCCTAAAACTTGGCAAGGATGAAAATGGTAAGAAGGTAGATGAGTCTAAATATAGAGGTATGATTGGAAGTTTACTCTATCTCACTATTAGCCGGCCAGACATCATGTTTTCAGTTTGTCTTTGTGCCTAGTTTCAGTCATGTCCAAAGGAAACACACCTATGTGCCGTGGTTATGGAGGCTGTAAAGGTGAAGGTAAAAGCACCAGTGGTCATTGCTAATTTTTTGGACACTCTGTAGTGTCATGGCATAGCAAAAAGCAGGCCTGTGTATCCCTATCCACATCCGAGGCCGAATACATTGCAGCTGAAAGCTGCTGCGCATAAATTATGTGGATGAAGAATACACTTCTTAATTTTGGTCTCAGTTTTAATTGCGTACATATATTATGTGACAATACAAGTGCTATCTATTTAACTAAGAATCCTGTTCAACATTCTAGAACTAAGCATATAGAAGTTAAACATCATTTTATTAGGGATCATGTGCTTAACGGAGATGTATGTGTTAAATATATTCCAACTAATGAACAACTTGCGGATATTTTTATAAAACATTTGGCTGAAGAAAGATTCAATAATTTGAGAAGAGGTTTGAGAATTACAAAGATCATGTGACTAACATGTTTGCTGAAAAACTGTTATTCTTATTTGCAAAAACACTGAAGACACAGATTTTGGTCGCAGAATTTGGATGCACTATTCAAAAAACTCGACTCCAAAACTATCTTCATTCCACGTTTTTGGACGAATGATTTTGGACTCAGTATAAGTCCAAAATATTGGTAGCTCTCAATTTATGAAAAGCCAAACAATTTTTTTTTCTACTAATGAAAACGTGAGCCCAAAAATGTCTTTTCAAATTTTTCAAAAAGTCTACGCATTCTTCAAACCTCTAAAAAGCCTCTGATGAAAAGCTTTTAACTATACTATCCTATCTAGAACCTAGAAAAATTCAAAAAGGCTTTAACTCACTCTTTCTCTCTCTCTCTCAAATAAAAAACTGACTTACTCACCATCACTCTTGGCTTCATCTTCTTTGAGATAGAACAACAGATTCTTCATCTTCCCCTCACTTTCTAAATGGGAAAAATAGCTAAATCTAACAGAGGAATGGCTAAAAGAACCAAGATAGGAAAGACAGTAGCAAAATCAAAAGCGACTACACTTGTTGCAACCAAGTAGAAAGAAAAGGAAATCTCTAGAGAGGCCTCACATTCAAACTCATCTACCGAGCACACTGCTCTAGAAAGTTCAAAAACACAGGTACCCTATTTCCTTGATAAAAAATGTGAAATGGATTTTAATGATTGGTTAGCGAGAAATAGAACTGTGATTTCTGGATATCATATAGAGGCTGGAGAAATTTTAAATTTTTCTGATATTCTGAACATGTTTGAGAATCTGGGTTGGGGAGTATTTCTGACAGTTGATGAGAGGTTGTATAGCCTATTGGTTTGGGAATTTTATGCAAATTTGAAAAAAAGGGGACTTGAGGAGATTAGTGGAGGTTTTATGGTGTAGTGGTACAGTACCAGAGCTGGGTACGTGAATATTGAGTTCAATCATAGACTATTGAACAGAATTTTCGGTGTAAGAGATTGGGGTGTCTAGTTCTTTGAGTCAAACAAATTCCCTGAAGGAATTGATATATTTGACTTAGGCAGATTTGATACAAGATTTACCGGTGGCAGAAGATTCAAAAACTCAGCAAATAGAAACACAAAATGGTTAAGTGGGCTTGGAAGAGTGTTACACCATATGGTGTCAACAATGGTTGCTCCGAGTTTTGGACAAAAAACTTTAGTGAGTATAGTACAAATGATTCTACTACTGGCCCTGTCTAAAGAGCGGCAGATTAGTTTTGGGTTTTGAGCAGCAAAATTAATGATGCAGTTAAGGAAAATCTCTCTTAAGGCACTTCCATATGAAAATCTGTTGACCAAAATCTTCAAGTACTTCCATGTCTATTTGGATAAAGTTGGGCCTAGCAGATGAGAACAACTATGTATAACACAGAATCATTTGAAAGAATGGGTTTCTTTCTAGTAGATTAGAAATGGGTTCTGCCAAGAGATCTCTCCGATGAAGAGAAAGCTAAAATGCTAAAAATTAAGAAAGAAGGAAGAGGAATAGCTCAATCAGCAGGGACCAAAAGAAAAGCTGAAGCAGCAGTTCAAGCTGAGTCCTCTAGCAGAAATAACCAGGGGACTCAGGATAAGGGTATAACTAAAAGCATTTTGGATGCCATAAATTCCTTGGTTGTTAAATTGGATAGCCTTAGTTCAGATATTCAAACTTTAAGGAATTGATTGACAGTAGTGGAAGCAAAGGCTCAAAAAGATAAACTAGTGTCTGCTCTATCAGCACCATCTCTAGCAAAGGCAACTGCAAAGAAACTAGTCCCTAAGGCCGAAGAAGTAGCTGTAGAAGAACAACCGGCTGAGAAAGTGACAGTCCCTGAGCAAAGCAGAGAAAAATCTCCATATCAAGAAGATATAGCACACCCTGCCCCTACTGAACCTCGTGTCTCATTTGAGAAGAGACAAAAACATGTGGTAGTTAAGCGGAAAGTAAGTATGCTTGTTGGCCAACATTCCAGAAAGGGTGCCCGATCAAAGACCAAGACTGTTCACATTTCTTGAGTACTTAGATCAGTGGATTGATTTCCAATCAGAAACTCCTTATCGTTTTTCACTGAACAATTTTTATTTTCTGCCATAACATTTGAACAATTTATTTTTTGTCCTTTAACTACTATCTCTACTCAACTTATGAATACTTTTTATAAATATAATTATCACTACTTCATATATTTATTTATTACTCTCCATTTTGATTGATGACAAAAGGGGGAGAAAAATGATAGCTGGATTGTGATTGTCGTGATTGGTTCTTGTGCACTGAGTGTGTGTGAGTATGCACTTACACTATGGAAAAATGCTCTTCGTGGCTATATTGTTAATTCTACACTTCTGATAGTCTAATTCTTATTTTGCATTGATTGAACTAATGTTGGATAAACTAATGGTTGTGCGGTTTTGTGCTCTGAATTATTGTTTTGCACTGAAACAAATTTATATGCTGATTCTGAATATTGTGAAGATCCTGTGATTCTCTATATGAAATTCATGGTGGGATTTGGATTTGATTAAACCAGCATACTGTGAAAATTTTATTGGTTTATAATATGTTATCACGGTTTGCTGATGTCCAAAAGGATTTAAAGTGTTCACTAAAAACTAGTTTGATATCCTGCTTTCCATCTAAGGTGTTCGCTTTATGTTTAAAGGTATCATTGAGATTGGAGTTGTTGGTCAATCTGTTTTTGAAAGCTATCATGATATGGTTGTTGTTCAAACCTACTTTTGAAAACCTTTGTGATATATTCCCTGTTGAAAATCTTAGATAATAAGGATAAGTTATTCATATATCTCTTATTGCATAAAACTTTCCTTGAAGGCTAAAATTCCTTGAGAAAACTAAGATAGGATCAAAATTTCTGAAAACCCATTATCTCTTGCACTTTTACAGGGGGAGTTTTCGATGCATATTTTCTTGATCCAAAAGTCCAGTCCAAAATTGAGTTCTTTCAAAGGAGATAGTTTATGTCTATACATTATCCTATTTTGGACACGTGTTTTGGACATCCAAAACCTAAAGTCCAAAAGTTCCATTCTCTCCTTCACCTAGTTTTGGAAGCACATTTTGGACTTTCAAAGGTTGAATCCAGTTTTCTCTCAAATCACACTTCTAAATCTCATATTTTGTATATGTTCATATATGCACATATTGAGGGGGAGCATCTCATTTTATGACTTAGTTACTACACCTCCTTGTGTACATATTTATATAATTTTTATTATTACGGCTATTCTTTTAAGGAATAGTCGTGTGATGGAAGGAAGGAGGATATGGAGGCAGTTTGGGCTATAGGCTTATTGACCCATGTTTGTGAGTGCATACTTTAATTTTATCTATCTTAAACTTATAAACACTCTCTGAGTCCTATGATGAGAGATTGCATTCCATGAAAAATATTCTTATTTCACTCGATCTAACATGTCCGTACTGTACATATCATTATGCTTTATATCACAATCCCATCAAGTTTGTCATCACTCAAAAAGGGAGAGATTGTTAGCCCTAAGGGCTTTCTCCTGTGTTTTAACTTATGACAAATATTGATGAGGACTAACTTGTGTGATCTACATGTTATTGGACATATTTGACCTAAGTTCTTCCAAGGCGTGCGTGTAAGATTGCTAAGAAACTCTTGAGCAATGAAATCCAAGAATGCGTGATTAAGTAGAAGATCAAGCTTGAAAGATTGCATACCAAGAATTCAGTATGGAAGAACCTTAGATTAGGAATTTTTGTTAAGGTATTCTCTGTGTAAATTCCTATGTCTTCTTCACCTTATGATTTAGTTTAATTCTATCTTGAAGCACTAAAACAAAAAGATTTCAAAGTTTTAAATCCTCAGAATTTTGGATTGAGTAATTTGGGTGACCCTACATCCAAAAGCTTCGTCCAAAATTCTGTGAACAGTGTCAAATCAATTCTGCCTAAAAAAATGTCATTTTGGACTTACCTTTTGGATACATCATTGTCCAAAACTTGAGTCTAAAACTCGACAAATCTGACAACGAAAACTAGCCATTTTCTAGCTGTTGGAACTCCATGTTATGCCTCTATAAAAAGTTTTGAAACTCGATTTGAAAGTAAATTTTTGCCCTATCCTTCTAAGAAACACTCTTGCTCTATAGAAAACAAAAATCTCATTTTTCATAGTGCTTTAATGTGAAATCAAATTGTGTTAAAAAGGTAAAAGTGATTGAGCTTATTCTTGTATATCTACTCAAATGAGTGAGCTAATTTTATTTCATTTCTCTTCAATCATCTTTATGTATTAAGGTTGTGGTGTAAAACCCATTTGAGATGAACCTTGATTTGTTTGTTGATTGAGAGGTTTTTGAAAACTAAGTGCGGTGATCCTCTCTTGTATTTGGTACAGATTAATACCATTGAGTTAAGTGAATGAAATCTGATTAAAAATCCTTAAGTGTGTACTTAAGTTAGTGGATGTAGATCTTGGTAGGTCGAACCACTATATATCCTGTGTTATCTCACTCTGCATTTATTTCCAAATCAGCTACAATTGTCCTAGAACAAATTTTGTTTGTTCCTTAAAGAAATCCCTAATGGCTCTCACCTACTCATTTTCATTGTAACTTTAATTGCATCGTGCATCTTGCCTTATCCTGAGTTTAGATATTTCTTAAGTCATTCAAAAAAGCTCTTGCTGTTGCAAGTTTTGTTGATAAAAAATTTGAAGGAATTTTTAAAAAAAAGAGATTCTATTTAAGAGCATATCTTTTTTAAAAAAAAAATTCAAAAAA
The DNA here is from genome assembly GCA_026120185.1 of Voacanga thouarsii. Lineage (NCBI taxonomy): Eukaryota > Viridiplantae > Streptophyta > Magnoliopsida > Gentianales > Apocynaceae > Voacanga > Voacanga thouarsii. The sequence goes on along the minus strand of JANUWF010001659.1, from coordinate 1,730,108 downwards.
CCTTATTCACCCCCCTCTAAGATTTTTCACATGGATTGCAAACCAAGTGAGTCTATTTTAAATCCTTCATGATACCAATATAATAATTGATTGTGATAGTTGCTAAGTGATTCATTGTCATTTCTTCAAGAGTATTTGTCTAAATTGCATATTCTTCCATCTTTGAGTTGTAAATATTTTTCTTTATTTTTCTTTTTATCATCTTATCACTTTATTGGGTTGGTTAAATAATGAATGAAAAGTGATTAGTGTATACTTATTCATTTGATGATCGATACTCATTAATTCCCTATACTATGCTTATGATGAGTATACTTGCTCATATGTGTAATTTGGAATTAATATTTTAATTAAAACTTAGCTAGGGATGAGTTTAAATTTAAATAATTTTTATACACCCAAAATTTATATATCATGTTTTTGGCACCATTGTCGGGGAACAATATCATGAAAGATAGGATTTCATTAATTTAACCATGTTTACATGTAACACCCCACTACCTACATAGCCTATTAGAGCTGGGGATGTCACCCCGTCCACAGGACAAGGGTTCTTTACAACTAGGACTCTCAAAAGCAATGAAAGAAATAACTCAAAATTAAACTTAATACAACCCAAGCAAAACATGAACAAGTTTCAAAAATAAATAAATAGCTACTAAAGTCTCTCAAATAAAATATATAGGAAAAGAAATAAATCTTCAAAACATAGGCAATCTCTAATCAATAACCTTCACAGTAGGACCGACTTGAAAATATGGTATAAAAAGTGGTGAAACTTAAATCTTAGTGAGCTCGTATATGCTTTGAGTGTTTCAGGTAAAACAGTTCATGTATACAATTTGAGAAATTTTCATAAAAGAAAGTGCTGACAAGCCTCAAATAAAATTTCCAAATGAAGAGTGGTGTTTTCCTTTCAAATTATACATGCATACAATAAATACAACCACTCAAAAGAGGTATCCATGGCACCACACTATATGCACCATGACAAAAGAACATTCAAGAAGCCACACTTTGTGCAAACTAACACAAGGCAAGTGTACGACCAACCGGGTAAGATACTCCTCTATCTCTACACCCAAACTTACTGGTTGTCCATTCCGGGAGTACACAGTCCACTTGATTAAACTTGCTAGCTTGGACCGGTACGACCCACAGAATAGGCATCCTATCTAGGGAGGATTCATCCCTTAGAAGGGGCCACCTACTGAGAGACTTACCCTAACCATTCAAAGACTAGTTCTAGTAGTCTACCCTTAATGAGTACTCAACATTGTGTTCATCCCACTTGGGAAAAGAAATATCATACAATGATTCTCTTTGAAATAGCAATTATGGTTTCCAAAATCCTTATCAAGGTTATTTTTAGGAAAAGTTTAGCATTTTGTAAAAAAAATTTTGTTCAACTTTAAATGGTTTGCTTGACTAAAAAGAAAAGAAAAATTGTCCATAATTGCATTTACTGTACAAATTCTCGTATACATTGTGTTTGACTTGCCGAGGTAACTTTGATCTTCAAACAGCTTCATGCTAAGAACTTACATAATCTTTTGCTCCTTTTAGGTACAAAAGCCCTCCAAGGTAATTTCAAGACAACCTAACCTCGCCTGGGGTAAATACAAGGTATAAGTCCAATATTCAGACAATACTTTCCTTAAATAAATAGCTCTTAGTTTCAGCTGGTAACAACAATACCTAACTAAGACAACAATGCCTTATGCTTTAACACTAGTCGATAAAGTATTTTATAAAATAAAATTAATTTGATAAGTTAAAATAAATAATAAATAATAAATTTTAATATTAACTATTTATTAACAAATAATAAATAATGAGTAGTATTGGTAATAAATAAAATTAGTAATAAATAATGAGTAATACTAAATCCTAAGTAATATTGGTAATAAATAATAATTAAATAATATTATTAGAAATAATAAGTAATATTAATAATAAATTATACTTAATTTTAAATAATAAATAATAAATAATAAATAAAATTAATAGTAAATAAATAAATTATTATAATATAAATCATATTGATGAGTGTAACTAAAAATTTTAGTAAGGCAAACTAATAATAATATGAGTATAAAAGACATTTGACATTAATTAATTCCAGCATATTATTATTTATATTTAATAAAAATATTTTATTTATTTATCTAATAAAATAATAATATCTTAAATAATCTCTAATTTCGAAACTACTTAGTGTTTTCCGAATTTAGTACATTAAATAATAATAATAATAATAATAATAATAATAATAATAATAATAATAATAATAATAATAATAATAATAATAATAATAATAATAATGATGATGATGATGATGATGATGATGATGATGATGATGATGATGATGATAGCAAGAATAATTCTAAAAATAATAAAGGTAGTACTTTCAATAATTTTACTGCAAGAGAAAATCCATGTACATATTCATACACACAAGGATTCAACAAATAACATGTTAATCTGTTTATATATATATATATATATATATATATATATATATATATATATATACTTGAATTAACATATATCACAACAAGGATAGTATTAAACTAGTAATAATTTTTAGCATGACATTTGTTGGCTAAAACAATATAAGAACATAAGCATGGCATGGGTAGCAACAATCTTTATCAAACTAACGCCTGCTAATGACATATGAACTCATAACACAAGTCTACTCCCAAGTTTATCATATTTACCAACCATAATTTCATATATTTCATGCAATAGCCTTAAACCCACTCAACCTCAAAATCATATATTCACAATCTTCATATGATATACTATATTATGTGTCCAAAAATCAACAACCCAACCACATCATTCTACCTATCTTGAGTTCAAAATAAATAAGAAGAGTTGTGTTTAAAATACTTGTTTGATGACGCTTGAAGTTGAAGATGTTGCTTGTCAAAGGAGAACCTCGAGTGCTTGATGGCTTTCATGATCTAAAATTGTCCAAGGTTGTTCATGAACATTTCGGCCAAGAGAGAGGGAGAGAGTGAGAGGAAAGATTGGGAGTAAGAAGAAAAGAATATATAGAATTTGAAGAAAAGGAGAAGAACAAGAAGATTGTTCTTATTTTACCTTTTTAGTGTTCTTCGAATCTTGAACAAAAAGGGTGATTTGATTCGCTTGAAGGTCCAACTTTGTGTGTTTTGTTGTTATAAAGTACACTAAAGAAGAATATAGGTTGAACACTAACGGTTTAGAGAGTTTGGGAGTGATTGAAGATGTTTAGAAGTGATTTAGGCTTGAAGATGTGTAGTGTATGTTCTTTGTGTTCTTAGTGTTCTTAGTGTTCTTGGTGTTCTTGAGAGAGATTGAGAGAGAGAGTGATTTCGTGTGTGTTGTGTGATTGATGGCCAAATGGCTTAGCTTAGGGGAGTCTTTCAGTTATCTAAGAAGGAGAGAGAGAGTTTCAGCTTTTCTAAAATTCAAATTGAGAGAAAAGTGGAGATGTTTGAGGTAATGGATGGGGTAATGGTGTTTGCTCTTGGAAGGTTTCTTGTCCTTCAATATGTATGGCTGAACTAGCTATGATTTAACCAATGAATGGAGAGTTGTTTCAGTTTTGTGCTAGCTGAAATTGGCTATGGAATAGTAGAGAATTTTCTAGTTTTATCATCTAGCTAGACGAGTGTTCAAGGGTACAAAAATCTAGAATTTAATTTGAAGTTTGAATAAATTTGAATAAAGTGAAGACATGAGTGTTTTGAGATATGTTAATGGAGTCCTATTGGTCAATGTAGATGGAGAAGCTAAGAGGTTCTGACATGGCTGTATAAAGGCTGAAACTTAATGAAGTTTACCTAAGAAATTCGGCCCTAGCATTGAATAGGTAAAGATGGAAAAAAAATTCTGAAATTGAAGCTAAAGAACTCTTAGGATTTGAAATGGTTTTGTGCAGGATTTTTGGTCTTCTTTGGAATGGTTTTACAGCTGAAATTTAAGGGTGTTTGAAGGTCCATTAATGGTGGTTTTTCCAGCCATCATCTTGAAAAAGAAAGGCGAAAGTTTCAGGTGTTCTTGAGCACCAACGAATGGCTCAATATTCATGTTCAAAGATTGCTTGTTTGCTAGTTAAAAAAAAAAAAAAAAATCTGGTATGGTAGAGTTAGTGAAGCTGCGAAAATCCAAAGCCTTTCAGCCTTCATCCTCACATAAGATGGTTGGTTCTTTGCAAGAATTAGGTAGGGAAAGTTTGCTGCAAATTTTGAAAACCAGCCTTGAAGAAAATCTGGAAAATTTTTCAGATTTTTAACCAAAACAAAAACAAGAAGAAGATGGAGTTTTTTTGAAGAAATAGCTATGGTGATTTAATTGAAACCTCTTCCTATTCTTCCTCCACATTTTCGGCCAACTCCTATCCTGCAAGAGCTGAAATTTTCAAATTTTCAAGCAAGGAATTATCCAAGAATTTTATGATATGAAAATGAATTAAAGAATTAGGAATAGTTTAAATTCAAAGAGGTTAGGACAAGACTTGCAAAAATAATTGAGACAAGAATTCTTCTAGAATTATTTTTAAGATAAGACCACTTGGTTAAGATATTACCATTGTGTCTTCCCTAAGACAACATTCCTAACTTTAAGGAATATAAGAAAGAAGAAAATTCAAACATTGGTTAAGATAAATATAAATAAAATTGAAGTGATGGGATTTAAACTCAAGACCTTAGAGATTAATCACAAAGCTCTAACCACTTAACAATACTAATTCTTGTTCTTATTTTCTCAACCAAATCTTCTTCTTATCTAAGCTTCAAGGTATCTTCCTATTTCAACCTCAAGTAAAATTACCTTTTTACCCTTTCTACTTACCAAGCACAAATAAATCATATAACCCATAAACCACAATTCTAAGGTACACAAAATCATTGAAGAGATATATTTTATGCATGATGACATGATATGCATCACATCCCTCTTACTCTAAGGTAGGTATTGGTGGGGTTTTACATCCTCTCCTCCTTAGGAGAATTTCGTCATGAAATACAGGTGTACCTTTATCTCAAATCAGGGTATTTCTGCTTCACCCATTCTTCTGCTTCCCGCATGGCTTCTTGAGTGCCATGATACTCCCATTGTACCTTCACCATAGGAATCTGCTTATTCAAGACCAAGCAAAGGAATTAGATCCACCTTTGTTTAGAGTCTCTAAAATCCTTGAGTTAATCCAACTTGTTTCTTTATCTCAGGTATTGAGTTGATTTATTCTTACCTAATGTTCTTGTTGGGAAACCTAAAAGAATGCCTACTTTCCTCCATCCCACTTATTCTTAATTCTCTTGTAGGATTAGGGATGTTTGGGTATTAATGTAGTTGGCCAAATCATTTTAGAATTTGGGTTCTAGTTGTTCATTCACCTAGGGTTCTTATTTTATAGGCATTTTCATATAGAATTGGGTGACTAATTCTTAGGTTTTTGTTCTTAAGTCTAATTTCCAAATTTTAGTGCTTCTAAGAGGTAAGAGGTACAACTTTGTTCTTGGGTCTTTGTACCTCATTAATACAACTTTCTTTGGGCAAGAGGTACAACTTTCTTCAAGAGCTTGTTGAATTTTTTCAACTTTTTGTCACTTATTTTTGTGCTATTTTTGAATGATTGGAACTCAAAATTATGCCATGCACTTGATGTTAAATTGATCTTATATATTAGTATGATGTTTGAGGAATCATTTGGCATGAATATTTGTTGATTTTGAAATCTAACAAGTGAAAAAATATTACTGTAAATTCTTAATCCCGTAACTATTTTTCTTACTATTTTTGAATTCAAGAACTTGAAATTGTGTCATGGGTTTATTGTGAAATTGATCATACATGTTTGGTTAGTGATTGGGTAGCTATTTGAGGTCTTAAATGGTAGAAAACTTGTAGTTATTTGGGTTGATTTGATGCAAAATTGCTGATCATAGAAAGAATCACGTAAATCAACTGTGAGCTAATTTTGTGAGTTATTAAATTCTAGATTTGGGCTTCTGTTTACTATAAAATTGCTTCTTGATGTTATATCTATCATTGGGAATGTGTTTTACTTGTGAATTTTGAGTATTTGAGTGGCTATATAGTTAAAAATTTTGAATTACCTTGAGTTGCGAGGTTGCACACCAAGTGTTTGATGTCTGGTCATATGACTTAAGATTGTGCTTATATGAAAACCAAAGCTTTGCTTATTGAATCCCTATAAATTTTCTTACTTGTTAACTTATTTTTAGTGGGATTTTACTTTCCAATTGCTATTAGAAAATTTTTCTTATGAAGTGATGAATAGCTTAGAAAGAAAATTAATGCGTCATGGATCATAACAATTTATCTTTTTGAACATTTGGATTTCTTGTGATTTCATTGCCTTGACTGAGTTGATTGATCATCAAATTAAATTCTTGAGGTTGTGATAGCATCCTAAATTTTGAAATCCTATCAATTGATTAAACGCCTACCAAGTGTTTGATGAAATATTTGAGAGTCTTTACATAGTCTTGCAAGGGTTCTTAGCTTACACTTTTCACTTCCGTTGAATTTAATTGACATACTTTTTGTATTTGGTGGGTTGAATAACTAGATTAACATCTTCTTATGATAATTGAGATTGAATTGAACATTGTTTATTTGAATCCTTGTGGTGCTTATCTAGTTGTTATCACTACACATCTCCTTAATAAATCCTTGAGTTTATGTGATAACTTATTCCTTGAATTTCTTATTCATTGAGTCTCATTCTTGTTACCCATCTAGTGATAGCTGATTTCTTCTTAGGAACTTCTTGAACCTTTGGAACTTAGTTGACTTTAATTAGTGGAACTAAATTGTTTGAATTGGGGAGATGTCGAGAAGAACTTGAGTGTGGAATTGAGAGTGTGGAAAAGGTAAAAGGGTGAACTCATTTTGATAAAAGCTAAAAGAAAGTATACACGAGAGAAGAGTGTAAACACGTGACGAAGTGAAGTGGGGAATTTTCCTCTACTTCTATCCAAAATTTGTAAGTTGAAACTCTTTTGCAATATACACTATGGCTAGTTGGAATGAAAGTGGAGAATATAATTGTTATGAAGAGCCTTGTTCAACTAGAAGTAGTTATGGTAGGAATGATGAATATAATTTGAGATATGAAGAGGATAACTATGTGAGTATAAGATATTGGAATGACGAGGTTTGTGTAGGAGGACCACAAAAATATTCAAAGAGTATGCTGCAATAGTCAAAAAGTGGTTTACCAAAAGAATGAGAGTATGGGTATTTGTATGAAAGTTTAAAAGTATCTAAACCAAGGGAAAGCTATGCATCACAAAACTCTTCCAAGATCGGTTTGAGAAGAAAGCTAGATTATGCTTGCTCTACTTGTTGGGATCATAGCTATGACACATGTGATTGTCCAAGAAGGAAAATTTAAAAAAGTAGGGATAAGTTGCAAAGAAGTGAAGTGAGCTATTGTAGGTATTTTTCCAACTATGAACACACTTCACTTACTTATCGTTGGAAGTCCTTTAGTTTGCAAAGTAGTCAATTGAGCAAAAAAAATTGAGTTAAGGAAGGATTATGAGGAAAAAGAGGTGAATCACTTGACATAAGAGATAGAGAGCCAACATGGAGATGATAAGGAGGGAGTTGAGCATTATAATAATAAGGAGAAAATATGTACTAAAGGTGAAGGTCCCAAAAATGCTACAAGTATCTATGAATTGGGAGAGAGCTCACATCAACAAAGGAAAGAGGGAGAATGTGTAGTTGTGAAGAGAGAAACACTAATACCATTTTCTAGGGAGGCCACAAAACCTAAAGAAGAAGTAGATGGTGAAAGGAAAATGTGGTTGAGTAAAGAAATTCACTAATTGGAGTTGGTAGTAGTCTTGGGTACTTATGTTGTTGAGGATATGAATGATTCACAAAGAGAAAATATTTTATATTCGAGATGTAAAATCACCCAAAGGCCATGTAGTATAATGATAGATTGGGTAAGTTGTACAAATATGAAAAGTACTACATTGGTGGAAGAGATAGGTACAGAGACCACGAAGCATCCTAAGCCATACAAGATTCAATAGGTTAATGATTGTGGCAAGGTGAAGATGAACAAACAAGCCAATATTATATTTAACATGGGGAATTATGAAGATGAGGTACTTTGTGATGTGATGCCGATGATGTTGGAGAGTTGTTGTTAAGAAAGCCTTAGATGTTTGATAGAGATGTTATGCATAATGGTAGAAGAAACACTTATGTATTAAGCAAAGAGGGAAAGAAGTTTACTTTTCTCCCAATGTCCCCTAGAGAGGTTACAAAAGATCAAAACCTTATAAGGGAGAAGGAAAAAAAAAAAAAAAAAGGAGAGACAGGGGAAGATAGAAAAGTGTTAGAAGAGAAAAGGAAAGAAAAATGAGAAAGCTCGTATAGAAAGAAAAAGTTTGAGATAAAAAAGCATGGAAGGAGGCAAACAAAATGTAATGTGGCACAAAAGAGAGCCAAACAAGAGATTGAGAAAAAAAAATGAGTCGAGGTAAAATGAGGTTGAGAGCTTGGGTTAAGAAGAAAGAAAACAAGGGAGTAGGTAAGGATCCAAAGTTAAAAGTTTTACCTTCACATAAAATGTCTTGTTTGAATTGTAATGTAGGTACCGATTCGAAGATGAATCATCTTTAAGAAAGGGGAAATAATAGAAATCAACTTAGGTATGAAGGCCATTTTCAAGAAGGGATAAGAAGGACAAAATCTCACTTCATGGTCGTATGGGTAAGAATAATATTCAATAGGATTCGAGAGAATTTTCAAGATAACAAATTCAACACACCCAGGTCCAAGAAGATTGTGAAGAGATGGATGGTAAAGGAAGGGCCAAAAGACGCACAACACAGTAACAATCTATGTGGAAGATTAAGCCAACCTTTAAACAAAGATTGAAGGCCAAAAGAGTATTAAGAAGAGCTCAAAACAACCAACATTTTATTTAGAGGATGAAGAAAACACAAAGAAATGGAATGGAGGTCCAAGGAGCAAGTTTGAAGTGCAACAAAACGGGAAAACGACGACCAGAACATATCTGGCGCTGGGTTCACTAGCACACCTGGCGCCAGGTTATAACTGGAACAAAATTATTTTGTTTCCAGAACACACTTGGTATCAGGTCTGCTAGTACACTTGGCGCCAAGTCTCTTCGAGCCCCAACTTGTATTAAGACCATCTAATTTCTATGCTTTGTTTACTATTTAATTATGACAGCCTGGGGCCTATAAATACCCAATTATAGCATCTTTTGTAATAGACTTCAGATTTTAAAGATTAAATAAAGTGTTAAACTCCTGGAAAGGAGAATTCCTCCTTAGTTCTTCTTCCTTTTCAAGACCAAGCAAAGGAATTAGACCCACCTTTGTTTAGTGTCTTTAAAATCTTTGGGTTAATCCAACTTATTTTTTCATCTTTGGCATTGGGTAGATTTATTCTTACCTAGTGTTCTTGTTAGGAAATCTAGAAGAATGCCTACTATTTTTCATCCCACTTGTTCTTAATTCTTTTGTAGGATTAGGGATATATAGGTATTTAAGTAGTTGGCTAAATCCTATTAGAATTTAAGTTCTAGTTGTTTATTCACATAGGGTTCTTACTTTATAGGCATTTTCATATAGAATTAGGTGACCAATTCTTAGGTCTTTATTGTTGAGTCTAATTTCAAATTTTGGTGCTTCCAAGATCATATAAAAAACCAACCTATGTAGACTTCTCCTAACTTTGGAGGAAATTAAAGGACTCAACATTTCTAGCCTTACAATGCACCACCGCCTAAGCCATCATTGGAGAACTTGGTTAACTAAATGGTAAGTATCAAGGAAGCACGGTTTCAAGAAGTGGATGTGATGTGTTTGGACTTGGGTATAAAAATCATACAAAAACTAAGCACATTCCTAATAAAGTTTAAATTAAAACGTTCAACCCAAATCACACATATGAGCAAGCGTACTTATTATTAACCGAGCATAGGGTTCAAACGAATATCGATCCTCCAGGAACAAGTAGACATTAATCACCTTTCTTTCATTGTGTAACCGACTCGATAAAGTGAAAAACAAATAAATAAAATAAAATAAAATAAAAATATATGCATGTCAATGATGTAGAATTATATAACTTAAGCCATTGTTCAGACAAACATTATCTTAAAGAACTTAACTATTATCATAACTAATTATTCCCTTGGCATCATGAAGGATTAAGATAGACTCACTTCTTTTTCAATTCATGAATCCCTATCTACTAGGTAACTTAGTATCACATATTCTATCTCAACCAGTCTTACCCAAAAGATGCATTAAACACAACCCTTGATTAAATTTTCATATTCTGGCAAACTTAAGACACGAAACTAACCAATGAATCCATATTCTGGCAAACATCAATTAACTTTTAATTACCAGTTCTTAGCAATTAACCCCTTTTTTCAAGCAAGTTAAAAGACAACAAATATGAAAATAATGAATTGAAACCACCATCAACCTCTTTTTCAAGCAAGTCAATAGAAAGTAACAATCAACCAATCTCGTAATAAGCATAAGTAATTAAATACCAAGGATAACAACCAATTAATCAAAAGATCAAATAACTCAAAATATCATGAATATCTAAAACAATGTCAAATTATAATAAAAAAATTAAAATATCATTGTTCAAGAAAAAGAAAAAAAAAAGTAAAAGAAAACACTCATAGACAAGCCTTCTTCTTCTTTCTTTGAAGACCTTCTTGCACAACCTTCCTTGAATTGAAGAATTCCTCCTTTGATTGAGTAATTTTCTACGATGATCAATGAATTCTCCCATTTTCCCTTGTGTTTTTCATCTATTTATAGGTTTAGGAAGTACCTAAACTCGTAGGCACAATGTTCTTGGCCGAGTAGAAGTTAGAAGATACTAAAACTCCACAGATTACAAAAAATTGCGTAGAAAAAATCAAGCACCGCCTTATCTTCAGGGCACAGTCGGTGCTTCCTTGGCTTTCGAAGCCGGCGCCGGTTGTGTTCTGCTTCTCTACTTATTTATCGATTTTTCTCTGAATTTTGCATAATGAAGACCAAAATGCAGCCGGCATCGATTCTAAAGCCCTAGCCGGCGCCACCTTTCCTCTGTTCTACTACATTTTTATTTCGTTTTACCCTAAAAATCTGAAATAATGAACAAAACACCTTTCCAATGGTAAAATCTCAAATATGAAGGAATATGACTATGTATTGAACAAAATATATCACAAAAGAACCCCAAATAACTAGGAAAAATATGACTAGCTTAGCCCCTATCGGGATGTAACCATGAGAAATTTTGAGGCGTCTATCTGCAATCTAGGAAATCAAATTGGGCAGTTGCCAAACTCTTTGGTGATCATGAAATAGGATCTCTTCCAATGATTATTGAGATAAATCCATGTGACAAAGACCGTGGAAAAAGATGATTTTCACTGATTTGGTTTTTGTTAGTTAATTAGTACATGTCTTTAATTTTTGCTTTTGTTTATGCTTGTGTATTTTAAATTTTTAGAACAATGGCATTTTCTTCTTGATTTTGTAATTTCCATTATTGTTGTATGCATTAATTATTTAAATTTAAAAAAAATGGCCCGAACAGACCAGGGTCGGTGCCGACCCGGGTGCACGAAGCTGGCGTCTGTTCCTGTTTGGTTTCCCAATCAAAAGGCCAATTTTGGCCATTTTGTTTTCGAAATTTCCAACTTCCCTCAATTTTTCTCTCCACCTGGCACTATTTCTTCTTCCCCAAACACCATCGGTTCAATTTTTACCTTCAAAAACATCAACCCAACCCCAAATCTCCTTGTTTTTGTTAAATCTACGGATTAAAGCACCAAAAATCTCAACTTTTTCTTTAAAAATCCAGTTTTAAATCTATCCTTTCAAGTGAAGATTTCTTCAAAAAGACTGCACATTTTTCTTGCCCATCCATTGAGAACACAAAGGTATGATTTTTCTTTCTTTCTCAGGTTAAATACTTGCCATTGAATTTTTCCTATTTTTGGGCATATTATTGGATGAAAATTGCATAATTTAGAATTGTGGGTTGAATTTGATTAAATTGATGGCTTTAGTACAACTAGAATAGCATGAGAGTATGATTCATGGATTATTTTTGCAACTACATGTCCATATTGTGATCATATAGGTTGGCTATTTTTGTGTTATGACGATTATATTAATGATAAATTCATGATAGACAGAAAATGTGCATGGCCATGATGCATTTTTCTTGACTTGGGATATAGATATATTTTTCATGCTATGATTAGGTTGTGTATTAGTTGGGAATTATTTTATGGTTTAAATTGTGGCATTCAATTTCTTTTTGCAGGTTTTGAAAGGAGATTGGGATTAAGTGATAATGTGGATTGAGGTTGTTGTGGTTTGATCAGAAATTGTGGGTTCTTGGGGATTGTGTGTGGAGTTATGTTGAGGTGGTTTGACCATATTAGGAGTTATTGTTATATTGTGGGGGTGCCTCATTCACATTCTTTGATGCAACTCCTCTTCAAATTCCTTTATCATGAATAGAGAAAGAGGTCAAACTTCTAAAAAGGTTAGAGCTTTATCCTCGTCTACCCCTAATCCATAGACCCTTTATTCCTACACCCTGCTAATTTTACTAATCCTTCATGCCAAAAGTGGTACACTAAGCAGGCTGCTAATAAAATCATTATAGAATGCACCTTTGCACTCTCTTTAAATCGTGCCCTTAAGCTAGGACTAATGTTTAGATGATTGGGGTGGGGACCAATAGTTCAACTAAAAGGGCCTTATTTTCCTGATTTGATGAAAGATTTCTATGCTAATATGGTCAAAAAATGAATTAACCATCTTGAGACCATTGATACCAGGGTAAAGGGAACCCCTATCTTTGTGGATAGATAGAGACTAACTGCCATCCTCTATGTTAATAATGAAGGCCCTTGGTTAGCTGTAGATCACAATAATCAAAAGCTATTGTTTGATCCTGAGTGGAGAGTAAGTGATACTAGAGCTGCCTTGAGGATGTATAAGAGAGATCCAGCAAGGTAAGTAGATTTCTATTCTAACAATGATCTTGAAGCCAACTTACGTGCCCTAGTCTATGTTTTTGCTTACAACATTGTTCTGAAGGCTAGTGGATTCAATGAGTCCTATGTAATTGACCTTTATATTCTTCAAAGGATGATTCACACTCAACCTATCTCAGTTACTCCTTTAATTATCTAATCTATGTGCGATGTGGTCCATTCTCACCTTTCCACCAAAGCCAATGTTTTTCCCCTCATGATCATGAAAATTCTGGAAGCCTTTAGCATTAATTTGAAGGGGAAACTTACTGAAACCACAACTGAGCATAATCTGGTTATTGAGCAAACATTAGTTAGTGGTTATTAGCACAGTACTGAGGTAAGATGTCGGTTATGGCCTTATGACGTGTAGCACCCGGGATAAGTCAAGCTTCCACTTGAGGAAGAAAAGCATCTTGCACCACCACCTCAAGCTCATGCTAATGGTCCACAGTCACAATCCAAAGCTAACTTTAAGGTTGATGTGAGTGTAAAGGATATGCTCTAGAGTCAATTTGTACTTATACTATTGTCGTTATGTATTATGTGATAATATGAGGCATTTCTTTCATGAATAGTGCATTTAGATTTGTGGTCATCAAGTATGTGACTTGATAGTAAAACCCTACAATCAATACAATGACTATTCTTAAACTGTCCCTGATCGATTATTATTAGTGGAACAATAATAAATTAAGATTGGTATATTTGTGACTTGATGGTTATGTTTTACTGGTCATGGATATATGTGATATCAAGTCAAAATATAAATAAATGTTAGAGAACATTGTATTGGACATGACCTACTATGAGAGTACTTCATGGAGCATGTCATAAATACTTTCTAGCCATAATGATATTAAAAGTCCTTCGACCTGAATTCATCATAGTTTCCTACTTGATAAATTCTATATTTTGACTTTGTCTAAGGTTGTCTTTAACCAGATAATAAATTAGACTACTGTTGGATATAGAATAAATCAAGGAGAGGAATATGATTGATAGTGAAGGAATTTATCCCTCTCAATTATGGGAGAGATATACATGGGCCCCATGATAAGTTAGACTGTTAAAATGCATGGTCGTGCTCAAATATATCAATCTAAGATATTGATATCATTTATTTGAACAGTTTACTATGAGATCAAGAAATAATTGATTAAGCTTAATAAGGATGACCTGCTCCATACCTTATGCTTAACCTGGATATCATGTGACAAAATGACTAAATATAAAATATTGGTTTGGTTCAAAGAGATCATTGATCTTCATTTAACCTGGATAGTTATAATGTTTTGCTAGAAACTGCTTATAACTTGTGGGCTATTTAAATGTGATTTAGGCACACTGCCAGTGTTAAATGAATCTATAAGGTCATACAATAAGTAAACTTGTTAGGTTATTTTTTTGATTACCAGGTTCAATGAATCTGGAAATATGTCTATGTTAATCGAAACTAAAATATTTACCAGATACAATGAATCCTGAAATATGCCCACATTTGATGTATCTGGATGATGTCCTGATTGTAAGAATCTGGCTCGATAAATTAATTAGTTAAATTACTGAGATAATGATAGAATCTTATCATATAAGTTTTAATTTAATTTGAATTTAAATTAAAATATGATAAGATATTATCAGAGTTGGACTCTAAGAGGTTTGGATGGGTTTTAAGAAAACCCTAACCGTCTTCTCAAGGGAGTGGTTCTATTAAAATATTCAGACCTCCATTCACTAGAAAAACAAGCCTGTCAAACCCTAAGCGCTAGCACTTTTGGGGTAACGAGTTAGTTTGCCGTGTGTATCTGATAGAGAGCGTTCGTACACTGCAGCATCTAGTGATCGTTCGGGTTGCACGTATGATAGCACAATTAGAATCAAAGGATCTTGATTATGGCGAACAGAGGTAATTCTATAATCTTTAGATCTTCTTAATCGTTTACTTGGGTCCTCGGAAGAGATTTGTGGATGTTTTCTACGTTTAGGAGTCCATGAATTCTAACAGTGATAGGTAAATTAGACCAATTAAGAGTGGGCATGGTTATTGCTTTAGCTTCATGAGTCTATGACTGCCGATACTAGGAGGCAAGATGCTCAAGAACAACAATAGGCCCAATGGATGCAGTGGTTTCTTAGACCTCAAGGAGGTAATGGTAGCCATGGTGATATGATCTTAGGGGTGATTTCTTATTGAATTTCGTGGCTAAATTTGGGATAAAAATGCAAGACTCAATTAAGAACTCAAAAGAGTGAGTTTAGTGAAGAAACAAGATACCCAATTTAAATACAAGGATCCTAAACTAAAATAAAGAATTTAGAACTCTAGAAATGAGAATCAAGTTATCTAAATCACAACCAAAGACCCTTAATTCAAAAAGTAACCAAAAACACTTTGAAGAAGATGATTTACGCAACCAACTTTACCTCTAACAAGAACTTTAGATTATCTATAATCTAAGACCTAAATTAGTAAGCTAATTGATCTATCCTAAAAAGGTTTATATACTTAATACATGGGGAAGGACTAGGCCCTAAGCATGGTCTTGATGTTCATGGGATTTACCCAACAGGAATTATCCTCAAAAGCTCTCAAAAGAAACTTTTTTTATTTCTATTACTATTCAAAATTATTACATTGAAATGTTATAATGTTGTATATATAAGCATCTAAACTTAACTATGGTGAGATGAAATCTTAGCCTTTCAAACCTTTAAAAGGTCCAAAATATTCTCATTATAAAATAAAAGTCATGGGAATTAAATTAAAAATAAAAGTAAAACAAAACAAGAAAAATCATCAGAACAGGGTTGTGCTCGAAGTACTTGGCGCCGGTCGACTTGATAGGCCTTGCACCGGGTTAGATTTGCCAATATTGGCCTACGGGCTGAGAGGGCCTAGCACCGGGCCTATACTGTTCTCCACACAGTCAACTTTTCTTGTGTTTTCAACCTCCTCCTATGCTCCCTTGGCCCTCCACACTAATTGTTGTTCAAGCTTTGATCTTCTTGGCCCTTTTTTGATCCTCCGTCGCTTAATAACTTTCTTGATTCTTGATTTGTCTTCTTATAGGTTTTTTGAGCTTTCCTTTGGCACCCATTTCTTTACTATCTTTATATTTCTTAGCTTTGTGGCTTGTTTGGCTTGAATTCTCCATTGAAAACCTTCACAATTTGGCATTTTCCTTGGTACCTTGAAATTTGGTTTAAATCTACATCCCCCTTCTTTAGCTTTAGCATGATTCTTGGGTATATTCCTATTATTTCCTCCCTTCTTGAAGACGATTCATCTGCGAATTAACACCTGTGTAAGATCTCAAATAAGAATCTTTTTACAAAGATAAAAATATAAGTTTATGCTCTTCTACATAAAACTCATTTTTCTCCCCATCATTATTGTTCTTCTTTGTAGCCTATTTCTCATTATTTAAACCCTTCAAGTACAAGAATGTCTCATTTGCTTTATCTCCCTTCTCATATTTTTTTTCTTTTTCGCTTCTTTTGCACCTTTTTGTTTTGAATTTTCTTTAAGCTCTTCTTCTTTTCTCTCTTGCTTTTGCTTCTTTCTCAACTTTTTTCTCTCGTTATCCTTCTCCCTCGAGATATTTCGATCTTTAAACACCTTACTAAGGGATAATGGAAGTAGTGTAATCTTCTTCCTATCTTTGTTCAAAACATATGTATTCTCCCTCCCCTTGTACGCCACATCTCTATCAAACATCTATGGCCTTCCCAATAAAATATGCCCCACTTGCATTGGGAATGCATCACTTGGTACCACATCTTTATAGGCCCCTATATCAAACTTAACCTCAACTTATTTGTTTACTTTTACTTCAACATAATCACTCAACAAATAGAGTTTGTATAGTTTAGGATGTCTCATAGTTTCTAATCCCAAGTTCTCCATTAAGGTAGCACTTATTAAATTTGTACAACTTCCCCCATTAATAATCAAGCTAGAAGGCTTTTGTTGGATAAGGCACCTAGTGTAAAGGTTATTACTCCTTTGTAAATTCTCCTCATTCTCAACATCATTCGCACCCTCAATCTTTACAGCAACACCAATCAATGGAATAACCTTCCCAACCTCAAGCCTTTCCTTACTACCCTCTTCTTCTCTAGGCTTTTTGGTTGTTGTCGATGATTATTTTGGTGACTTATTTTTCTTGTTTGGTGAATGTTGAAATTTGGAATTGGTATATGTGGATTTCTTAGGGTAGGTCCCTTTTCATTACATCCATCAAATTTTCACTCCTCATTTTTTTGTCCTCATGTCTTATTGGAATTTTTAGATAACCTCCCTTAAAATGCTCTCCGCTTCCCTTCATTAGTTGCTCAAATAATATGGGTGGAGGTTTGTGCTCATTTCTTACTCTAAGGCTATATACCCTTTTAGCGTTCATTGAGGTTTTGCTTTTAACAAGAATAAGCTCACATTCTTGCCTTTTTTTTCAAGCACTCAATTTCCTCAATGAGTTCTTCAACAAAAATCTCCCCAATTGCTTAGGAGCTAGTCTAAACTTAACAAGTTGACTAACTCTCCGAGGATAATCAACTGGACTTAGATGAAAGTTTGATCATCAACAACAATGCGCCTCAAGGAGTTTATATCAAGAGTCATTGAATTTAAGAGAGCCCAAAAACTTTAATAACTAAGGAATGGGTAAATGGACAAGACCTAATAAGATTTTCAATGAAGTATTAGAAGTTTAAGAACATAACACTTAAGAACAAGAGTAAGAATGCAACAAATATAATGAGCTCAATTAGACAAGCAATGTCTCCAAGATACTTCAAAATAATATCTACCCAATTATTCGGGCCAGAATTCACATGTATTCTGGAGGGAGTTGGCGCTAATTCTGTATTCCAAACCGAATGAGATATTGTATGGTGAAGGGAATTTATTGCACTGTAGTTTGTTATTGAAGGATTATGTCAGACCACTTGACTTCCTGGACTCTTGGGTGGTTATGATATGTTGCTAGATACTACTCATGATTTGTTGAATATGGGTTTATTAATTGATGAATTAATAAACCAATTATATTTGGAATTAATAGGTTAATTCTAAATTATTAAGGACTATTAATTCTAAAGACGTTTGGATTAATTCATATTCGCTACCAATAGACTGAAAAACATAGTAGGTCACACACAATAGAGGATTAAGTACTTAAGGTCTTATTTGATACCATTATGGGTTAATTATGAGAAGAAGAAGTTATTGTGGTTAAATTATAATTAGTTATAATTTTAGGCCAAAATAATTAAGATTAATAGTTTTCAATTCCAATTAACAAATTCTAATTGATTTAGAATTCATGTAATTGTGTTCTTAGTGGTGATCACTCCAAAAAGAAGGCCATCTTTATTTTTTTAAAAAACTAACAGAGAGAATAGTTTTTCGGTGAGGATAAGAACATAGAGACACATGACTTCTCTACTGCTTCCTCTCTCAGTGAACCCTAACCGCAAAAGACTCTTCTAGCATAGAGTTTTCTTCATTTTTCCTTGAGTACCTCATGCGGATACTATCCGAGATAGCTCTGTACATGAGTTGTGGTGGTTTGACTCAATCAATCCAGGAGAAGCTGTAGTGCATTGTTGCACGCGGGGTTGCTAGATCACGCCTTCAAAGTAGTCAATTTTTTTTTTTTTAATGACAGAAACATCCGGTAAAAGTATATCTTCTTGTCTTTTGATTCATATATTACATATACATACGGTCCTCTTATCATAGAATCCTTTTATTTTCACTGCGTTATATATATTTGATGCATGTATAGATTCTAACAATCATGGCACAATAGTCTTACTTTGATAAAATGCCCAATTCCATCAAATGATTGAGAACTCAATTTTATTTGAATAACATGTACCCATGGTCTATACTTTATTGTGAAGAACGATCAACACATAAACCATTACTTATCATACTTAGACCTTTAAAAGTACAATAATATAAGAAACAAACTAAATTGAATGAATAAACATTTTATTACATAATGTTTATATAGAATACATAGTCTTTGAGGGTATACTTTCCAACAAACCCCATCTTTCAAAATCATTAAAGGCGAACCAATCAATTGAATAAATCAACCAAGCCTAAATAATTAATCCAACACAATAACACCCAAATAGTCAAATACAAAAATAGGAATTTAATAAATCATAATAACAACTCAATATAAGAACATAAGTTAGAGTTCATCCCTCAAATGCAATTAAAATCTTATAAACATCAATATTGTAAAGTTCATACAAAGAAAAAGAAAGAACTTCACTTATAGATAAGATCTTAAGCTTCTTCTTCCTTAAATTTCATTCAACTACCCTTTCTTCTTCTCCCTTCTTCTCCATGATCTTCCCTTCCTTGATGAATCTTTTGAGCTCCCAAAGAGATCTCTTGGTTGCTACCCAACCAAGGATAATGATTTAAGATTTACAATGGGGTATACATAGTGTACAATGGAAACAAATGAAGAAAAAAATAGAAAAATCGTAGAAAAACTTAGAACTGCGTGTTTCTGCGCTTATGTTTTTCCAAAACCAAAGCGGCCTAGGAAGGTAGTACTTCCTCTAGGCTACCTAGTGCTTGTGTGATTCTTTAATTATTCTTCATTTTTGCTCTATTTTCCTATTTTTCTTCATTTTCATCTTCATTTTGTATTTTCTTCATTTCCTACAAAGAACAAGATGAGAATGGTGTGGTGAGTGGTGATTTCAACAAGGATTTACTACAAATACAAAAATACTAGAAAATATGTATGTAATGAGCCTTCATTAGATTTTATTTTATTTAGAAAGTTTAATTTAATTTTGGACTGGAATAAAATAAAAGGTTTAGAGAGATTTAATAAATTATCTAGTTTAATTTGTTAATTAACTATTTAACGCTTAAGCCCAAATTGAATAATTGGGGAATTAACCTGGTCCTAAATTAGGAGAAAGGCTTGTGATATTTTCTTAGTCTATTTAGGTTAGGGAGCATATCCTCAAAATGATTTTTGCATTTGAGGAAATGGAAGTTTTGGGGGTCGTTATTAACCCCAGGTGCTAGGTAGGCATGGTCCTCAAGACTTTGCCAAGCTCCTTCACACAATTCAAATTAAACTATAATATGGACAAGTTAACATGAGTTTAATAGAGTTAGTGAAGTAACTCTAAATGGCGGAAAAAGTCATAAGGCCTCAGTATAAGGCCTTGGTTGCTAAGTCGTCTTCTTCGAAGACCGAGCCCAAGCCCAAGAAGTTCAAGAAGCAAAAGTGCAACACAGTGACCCAGCCCAAGGATAAACCCAAAAGCAAGTGCTTCAAATACAATAAAAAGGGACACTAGAAAAATAAGTGTCTAGATCTTTTGGCCAAAAAAAAAAAAAAAAACCCTACAGGTAATACTTACTATCAAGAGTCCATATCTATTGTTGGATCAACTTCTACTTAGATTGTTAATTCAGGATCCATTGATCATATAAGTAACTCCTTGCGGGGGTTTAAGAAAATAAGAATACTTCACAAAAGCGAGCATATCTCTGCATAAAGAATGGAGCACAAGTATGGGCCAAAGTAATGGGAGATCTAGAACTTATATTTGATTATAATATAACAATTTTATTGAATGATATTTTATATGTAGTTGGTTTTAAACAGAATTAGATTTCAGTAGCAAAGCTAACAAATTATGGTTATTATGTTTCTTTCCATTTTAATATTACTATTAGTAAAAATGGAGAAGTTTTATATATTGGGTACATGTATGGTGATTTATTCTTCATAAATCACATTAATGATCAAATAAATAACACTCAAAGTGAATCTATTAACAAGAAGAGAAAGATCGATATCAATGACTTATATCTATGGCATCTAATGTTAGGTTATATTAACTCAATCAGGATTCAAAGGTTAATTCATGATGGGCCTTTAAGCTTATTAAGACTAGAAAGTTGGCCTCAATATGAATCTTGCCTAATGGAAAAAATGACCAAAAATTTTTTTACCCAAAAGGTAGAAAGAGCTAAGAAGATATTGAGTTTAGTTCACATTGATATGTGTGGTTCTTTATCCACACCAGTAATGGGAGGTTTTGAGTGTTTTATCATATTATAAAGTATGGTTATATTTACTTGATGAAGTGCTAGTCTGACTCTTGTGACAAGTTTAAAGAGTATAAGGCGGAAGTAAAGTGTTGAACAAGTAAACTGATCTAAAAATTTTGATCAAATCATGGTGGAGAGTACTTCCTAAGTGAGTTTAAGGACAACATGATACATCATGGGATAATATCTCATCTTAATACTCCTGGGACACCCTAGCAGGATAGAGTAGTTGAGAAATGTAATAGAACATTGATGGAAATGGTCCGAATTATGTTGTCTCATACGACTCTTCCAATTTTCTTTTGGGGATATGCTCTAGAATAGTGGCATATATTTTGCATTTGTTACCCTCCAAATCGATACCTAGGACACCCTATGAGATGTAGACTAGGCGAGAGCCAAGTCTAAAACTAAATC
Source organism: Voacanga thouarsii (assembly GCA_026120185.1). Lineage (NCBI taxonomy): Eukaryota > Viridiplantae > Streptophyta > Magnoliopsida > Gentianales > Apocynaceae > Voacanga > Voacanga thouarsii. The sequence goes on along the minus strand of JANUWF010001659.1, from coordinate 1,708,497 downwards.
ATCTTAGGATTTGGTAATGTCTGACTTATGTAAGAATCAAGGGAGGCAAATTAGAACCAATGTCAAAATTGTGCTACTTTGTTGGATATCTAAAAGGAACAAAGGGTTATTACTTTTATCATCTCAATGAGGAGAAAATACTAGTAAGTACCAATGCTAGATAATTGAAAGATGAAAAAAAGTTGAACAAAGTATATCCAATAAAAGTTTAACTAGTATAGAACTTATGGAGATGTTATCCATATAGTCAACTTCCAATGACCTAATTATAGAACAAGAAAGAACACAACCTACGGATTTTGTACAAAACGACTTTGTCGTAGTGGGAGGATATCGAGAGTTCCAGAAAGGTGGTTTCAAGAAGTCTTTAACCTAGTCTATGATTACAAAGAACAAGATCCTACTAGATATGAGGAGACTATTACTTATGCTGATATAGACATGTGGCATGAAATAATGAAAGTCAAGATTGAGTTGATTTACTTTAATCAGGTTTGGGATCTTATATTTTCACTTGAAGAGATAAAACCTATTAGGTATCAGTAGGTATACAGGAGGAAAAGGGGAGCAGATGGAAAAGTAAAAACCTTCAAAACTATACTTGTAGTGAAAGAGTATACTTAGAAAGAGATGATCGATTATGAGGAAACCTTTTTCCCAGTAGCCATACTAAAATCCATTTGTATACTCCTTGTCATCACATGTTACTATGACTATGAGATATGACGAATGAATGTCAAGGCGGCCTTACTGAATGGCTATCTTAGTGAAGATATATATATGTCCCAACTGGAAAGTTTTGTTGCTATAGGCTTATATAGTCTTAAAATGCAAGCAGGGGATTGTTGGAATGTATGCCCTCAAACTATATATTTGATGTAAATTCTATTATTAAATAAAAATTTTTATTCTCAAATTTGTTTGTGTAATTTTACTTTAATTTATTTTGCACAATTTTATTGGAAAAGACCTATTGTATCTAAGTAAATGATCCATGTTAATGGAGGTCTTTCACATGAGGTATGGATAATGGGTTACTTAATACATAAAAGGTAGTTCTCAACCAAATAATAAGAATAGGAATCTCATTAGGTTTATAGTTATAATACTATGAATTCCAAATAGGGAATGTCATACCTTTAGCCAGTGAGGAATCCATTTACTTCATAATGTAAGCATATTTAGTATACGTAGAATAGGATCTGTAGTAGTTTCTCAAAATACTAAAATAATAGAAATCCAAACAATTACAACTACAATGTGGACTAATACCCTACGACTTGAGCATGGAAATATGCTCAAGTCAAGTCAGTCACTTGAGATTGGTGGTCTAGTGAAGCTGCGAGCATGTACTTTGGTATACTGTAGGTGAGGTACTATTATAAGTCTAATATACTTGTATGTTGAGTATGTGTGACTAGTCAGTTAAGACAAACTCATATAAGATAGCTTCTATGCTCCTATTAGAGATATCGCCCCTTGTGACAGTCCGAATAGTTTAAAAATCTAGGGTCCTGGGAAATATGACTTAAACATTTGTTTTAGGGTAGCTCCCTAATAAAGAAAAAATATTCTAGGAAGTCGTAGACCATTAAATTAGAAATCTAAGAATGATAAATGTCATTTAGAGATGTATTAGTATATTGTTTCCTTTCTAAATGAACGACATTATGTAGAGGGATATTTTAATCATTACACTTGTAGGTCTAAGACAATACCACATGCAACATTGTCCTTCGGGTTAATATATCCTCATTGTGGTGATAGGAAATAGTTAAAATACAAAATTCAGCTATTTTTCTAGCATGGGTTTTTTTGTCAAATTTGTAGTCAAGGATGATGTGTCTTTTGGTCTTTAGAATAGCCTATAAGTCCTGATAGTTATTGGGTTGAGAACATGGTCATAAATGAAAAAGATTTTATCTTATTTAGGAATTCTAATTTAATATTGGGCTGAAATAAAATAAAAAGTTTAGAGATATTAAATAAATTATCTAGTTTAATTAGTTAATTATTTATTCAGGGCTTGAACCCAGATTGAATAATTGGGAATTAACCTAGTCCTAAATTAGGTAAAAAGCTTGTGATATTTCCTTGGTCTATTTAGGCCAAATAGTTATTTATTTATTGGGCTCTTACCTAGCCAGAATTAAATAAATAATGAACTCTTAAGCTTAGCCCAATAGCTTAGACTAAGGGGCCACCATCCAAACCCAAGCCTAGTATGATTGGACGTGTTATGGTGAGAAAAAGGAATTTGAAATTCCAAATGATAGTTTTATATCTTCAGTGATATGTGGAGTTTCAGTTTTAGTTTTTCTAGAAAACTATACTACATACTACTTAGAGGTTTTGGGTAAGGCTTTGGTTTGAAAATTTTTTGCTTTGCAGATACTACAAGCCGAAATAGATATCCTTTTTCTATCTGGAGTGCTTTTCATTGGTTTTTGAAAAATTAAAAAACTAATATATCCTCTTCTCTTAATACTTCTTGTTTGATAGCAGATTGGTCAAGTGAGTTAGATTAACTCTTTTGTCCTGTTGTTTTCATTGACTCATATTAGGTATGGTCATATTCTGTGAGCGAGAGATTTTTGTGCTGATGCAAACCAAGAGGAGTCGAAGGATTCCAGGATTATCACCATGATCCTCTTCTCAACCTCCAGTAGTTTAACCGAAGTCTTCCTCATAGGTTAAGCAAATCAAACAACCATCTGAACACAAAGGTATAAATTTAAAATGCCTTCCATTGTTATTTACGTTTGCTTCTGTGTGTTTATGTTTGCTAGATCCACTTTTAGTATCAATGTCAAGTATAAGATCTTATGTATTACTTATAAGTGGTCTTCTTTGAAAAAAATATTATGAAACCTGTCTTACCTAAAAATCACAAGCACACACAGGACTCACTAAGTGTTTTGCACTCACACGTTCTCCTATATGTTTTTAGGCCTTATTATACAGGTTGGTGATCAGAGTGCACAACAAAAAGTGTGATGGAGTAGAATAAGCAATATAATATATTGTGAGTTTAGAATATTATATGAAGGATTCAAAGTCTATGTATTATGGAATTTTCCTAAAAATAAATTTCCTATTTTGAAGTTATAGTATCATTTCATTATGTATTAAGTTATAAATCGTTATAAAGACAACTTATCTGAGAGTTCAGAGAGGGTGACATCTTGCGAAGACAAGGCCTACTACAACTAGAAATATGTGGGGTGTTACAGTTACACTATGGTTTTCATATGGAAAATTGATAGGAGTCCATCTAAGCAACATGCCAAAGCTCAAGAAAGGGGAAAGAAACTCAAATCACACTTCATGAAACCTTGCGAAAATTCAAAGTATAAAGGAATTTAAAAGGGACTTCAAGAAAACAAATCTATCAAACCAAGAAGTGTGAAGCTTGTAAAGAAATGGGTGCTAAAATGAGTTCAAGATTATCAACAACCTCACATGCAAGGTTAAGAGAATCCATTGCAAGATAAAGAAGATCGTGGAGAACAAGTTTGAGTGCAAAAAATAGGGGCCCATGGCTTGAATGCACAAGCATGCATGAAGACTTGCATTTTGCAGAGATTTTTCTCCCAGCAATTTAGGTGCACGGCCAGATGCACAGCCTTGCACCAAGCCACGCCTTTGTGCACAACCTGCTGCATAGGCCAATTTGAAGAGGCCTAACCCTGGCACGGCCGGGCAGCTTCCATGCATAGCCATACAAACATTTGAAACACTTAATTTGTTTTGTTTCAAGTTAGTCTCGGCCACTTTTATTTTGTTCATAAAATATAAGGTCTTTTAAGACCAAATTAACCTATTTTTAAGCTTTCTTTGACTAAGGTTTGTAACCTTAAGTAGTTTAGGGTTGACGTTCTCTATATATATCCCATTATAACACCTATTGTAATAGATTTGGATATTTTGTTAAATTGAAAACACTCTTTGAGAGTTGTTCTTAGATTTTTCCATAAATGTTAAGACTAGTTCATAGGATTTAGTCATTACCTTTGAATGAGTCTTTAAACATCATAAATGATAAATCAAACTTGTTTAACCAAAAAGGGTCCTAGGATTGTTCTTCCTTAGAGTTCTTGAGTAAAAGTTAGTTTGATTGTCTAAAGTTCTCTTCAATTTGTTCTTGAATTCTTAGTTGATTCAAGGGTTATTGGATGTTTATTTCTTCACCAAAAATCACTTTTTTAGGTCTCTCACTAAGTCTTGCAATTTTTCCTAATTTTAGCTACAAAATTCACTTAAATATCAATCCCAAAGAGCTCACATCAGGAATAGTTTACCTTTAATCAGTGAATAGTCCTATCACACTAATAGTGTAAGCGTACTTGAAATACATTCATCTGGATCACGTGATAGTAGTCTTTGTAAAAGTACTATAATAAATAAGGACTAGGCTATCACAATTATTGTGTGGATGGATACTCTATGATTTGAATATGAGTTTGTGGTTTGGTGAACGCATATGTTTTGATATACTGTAAGTAAGACTTCCACTATAAGATTAATATCCATGTATATCGGGCACATATATTTAGTTTAATAAAGACGGACTTATACAATAGAGCTTCTATGTCATTTTTCATGAAAAGAATGATCACCCCCTTATGACGGTCTAAAATAATCTCTAAAAATCCAGGATCTTGAAAAATGAATAAGAATATTGCTCCAAGAGTCGCTCCTTTTAAAAAAGCAATTATACTTTTTTAGGTTATAGATTATAGACTAGAGGTCAAAAGATAGTAGATATTATTAAGAAAAGTGATAGTATCAATCAGTCATATCATAATGATGGGTGTTATATAGAAGGGTATTTTTATCATTACACATGTAGGTCGAAGACTACACATATGCAATATTATCCTTGGGGTCAACATCTACATATAGTAATGAATAAAGATATTTAAAATAAAAAATATAGGTATTTATTTAGTAGAGGCATTTTGGTGTTTTTAGTAGCCAAAGATAATATGTCTTTTGGTCACCAGGGTAGTTCTAGAAACATAAATGGTGTTATTTTGGTTATTGCACAAATTATTTAGATTATTTGATAAATGAAACTATTTATTTTAATCTAGAAAGTCCATTAGGTTAGAATAATTAACTAAGTCCAAGATTTATTCATGGCTAGATTAATTAATTAATTCTAGAAAAGTCTAATTTAATATCTTTGCTTGAATAAAATAAGTAAGGATTAGCTTAATTATTATATTGGATCATGTATTTATTATTTTAAACTTTAGTTAAATAAAAGGCCCATATAAAATAATAAATAAGGTGGGCTAAGTTTTATTATTTTTATTTTTAATAAAATACCTAAGACAAATAACAAAAGACTAGTCGACGAATGTAACCCTAGCCTGTGTAGGACTAAGGTTAGCCGATTTAACGCTTTATTGGTAGCCAGCTAGATAGAGAGTCTAAGCAAGCCCTAGCCACCACTTTTGTCTCTCACCCAGTCTCTTTCTCAAAAAAAAATATAATTCTTGCATTCTTGCACTGGTAATGTGATTTGTGAGATTGAGAGAATACTTTGGGAAGCCAAGAACTCTAGCATTGTATGCATTTCATGCAGGAGTAGATGCTTGGTAGAACTTCCAGTTAGTACAACTTCAAAGTTTATAGTTCAAAAGAGTTCTAGGCAACCTACTGAATAGTAGATTTCGATTACTACCACGTCTTCTTCTAATTCTCAGAGAAAAAGCAAATCTGCAATCCTAAATTCTTATTTAATTTTTAGTTTCTACTACTCTTGCGTGATATTTGATCCTACATACTATGCTAGGTCTTGAGATTTTGGATGTTGTATGGTGTGCTGGGATCATTTTAGTGTGGATTTTGCATAAAGACAATACAAGGAACCAAACACTATAATTTTTGTTAAGTAGCCCTGCAAACCGTGAAAATTCTATGAAAACTCATAATTAAACCACCCAAAGATAAACCTTACTGATTTAATTTGAATATGATTTTTGAAATTTTGAAAATTTAATCTTAGAGGAGAATATAAAAAAGGAATTGCCAGAAATATCCTTATAATTTATTTAAAATGAAATTTTGAAATTGATCGTGCAAATCTGCCTGTAGCTAGCTACTGTATCGACAAACCTTTTTCAAAAATTAATTTGACCTATTTTTAAGTAGAAATTTGAGAAGAATTTTACATAATAATTCATCTTACACAGTGAGAGTTCAAACTAAAATTTTTGGAAGAAAAATAAGTCTATTTTTGTAGTCAAATTAGTCAACATATTTTTGTCCTATTTTGTGCCAGAAAATTAGAATTTTCAAATATGAATTAATCTAAGCCCTACTTACGATTTAGTGAGAAAATAATTGAATACCTCTTCAATTATGCATTATAAATCCTTGAAACATTTGAAAAAGATTATATGAGTAATTTTGAAGTAAGAGCTCATTCGAATATTCATTCAATTTCGCAATGCAAAACAGACCACTTTGCAATTAAATGTACATGAAGGGTATTTGTTAGGGTTTCTTTGACACTTATTTGTATAAATGAAGGATTTTGTTAAGTACAATATTGAGTTGATTGTTGAATACCTTTGCATGTTGTTTTGACCTCTAGTGAGGTTATTTATTACATTTACGACTATGTACCCTTGTTAGACGGTTGGGAATACTAAGGGACTAAGTGATAACTTAGTTACACTAGGATTATAGTTGGAAAATTTATATAAGGAATTGATATATGTATGATTTATATGATATATTTGGTAGAGGTGGAAGGTTGTGAACCAAAGAATTAAGATAAGATTATTAATTTGCTAGCTTAGAAAAAGGTAAGTTCTTACATCTTATGAACTATCTTTTGTATAAATGGATTTAAAAAAATGTAAGATCTTGCATACACATTCAAGGAAATGCTATTATCTTAGACATGTCAAATCCTTGATTCACTTGAGACACATATTGCACATATTATGAAATGATTTACCCTATGATATTTTTTAGATTGCCTATAAAATTAAAAATTAAATTCTTGGACATACATGGAATGTTTATGCATGATCTATTTTGGAGAATTTTTTTTTAAATATTATGAATATAAATAGAAGGCATATATCAATCATTAGAGAATGACCATAACTATTAAATTATGAATTTTCTCTCATGTATATAATTACAAAAACCATAGCATGGACTTTGGACATGATGACTCCAATTTTTATTCTGCATACAAGGTAATTTATGACTATAAATTTATTATACCTTGAATAAAATTATTGGAATTGGTATATAGATTATGTTTTGGTATTTTGGAAAAAATTATGATTTTGGAATTTAGTCGGGGTGAAACTAAAAGTTAAATTTTAAGACTGGAACAATATTTAGGGAAATGAAAATTGTATATTCCATATCAACCATTTTCCAAGTACTGAAATTCCCCTGAAGATTGAGAGAACTTAACCTCCAACAAAAGGAACGAGTAGTATGTTGTCCGGGTAGTAGAAAAAACCCTTCTTTCCCTTGAGTGAAGGAAGCCAATGATTTAGCTTCGAGCAGAATAGTAATTTCTTGAATCACTTGATTTATTATTAGATATTAAGTGCTCAATGGGCAAAGCTCTGGTACTAGCTCATGTTAGATTCAAAGAGACTTATGGTAGACTGGCCGTCTCCAGAAGTTTGTCTTTTTCCAAATAGGGCAATAGTGCTAGATGATTAAGTCAGGTCTTTAGCTAACAACTTGGTTTCATGGGTAAATCAAAGGATGGATGTGAGACATCCAGCTAATGGAACTATGAGAAATGGTGGGGCAGTCTCTTAGTAGGAATGTACACCTATATGATTTTTGGTAATGTGAGTGCCTTAATACATATAGGACATAATATTATGATGACATTTTTATGATACGATATCTAAAAGATACATGATATAAGATAATGGTTCAAGACTTCTTATAAGTAATGAACTATTCCAAAATTGAGTTGTTAATATTTTTACCTAACAAAAGATATTTTAACATTACCCATGAATTGTACTTGCCGATTTTTCCCCATGAATAATATTTTATTTTTAAAATGCATGAAAGCATATATATGTTTATATCTATTCAAATATAATACTTCTTATGCATCATACCGTGCTTTTATGACTAGCACAAGCACCCTACAGGACTTACTAAGATTATCTTTAATCTCACATTATTTGTGTCTAACCATGTTTTTAGGGTGAGGTGTGCTTACCAAGACAAGGATCTTAGACTAGTCACTTATAGTGTTATCTTTCTATTGATACATTCTGTTTTGTCTTTTATTCAGATATTAAGAATATTGTATTTAAGACTTGAGCACAAGATAGGCATGTAATAGATTCTACCTAAGTTTGTAATTCAATTTTAGAATTTCAAAGTTTGTTTTATTATTATTATTATTATTATTATTATTATTATTATTATTATTATTATTATTATTATTATTATTATTATTATTATTATTATTATTATTATTATTATTATTATTATTATTATTATTATTATTATGTACTGTGTTATTAAGACCCCTAGTCTTAAAGGCAGGGCAACATCCTGATCTAATTGGTCACGTATGTAGGAGGGTGTTACATTATTGATTACGTATCTAAGTGGGTTGAGGCACAAACTTTGGAAACTAAAAATGCTAGGGTTGTTGAAATTTCTCAAAAAATTTGTTTACCTATTTTGGAGTTCCTAGTCAACTATAGCAAGTTCTTAAATTAGAGGTTTAGGAATTTTAAGTTTAGTTGTTTCACCAATAAACAACATAATCACATCAAATAGTATATAGTAGTCAAGCATGGACAATATTAAGGCATCAATAATAAGTAACATTAATCCATCCTCCATTATATATTAAGAAGTTTGTAGTGGATGTTCATGTCATCAAGAAGGTATAGCTATTTAAAATGTTTGACAAATTTAATTTAAGATAGCTTATTAGGATCAATAGTGTTGAGATAGGCTACCTTACCCCCAATATAACTCTGAAATGGTTGGTAAAAAAATTGTCCACATAGTAGAGTTCAAAAGTAAACAGCTTCTTGAACATTTTATTGGGAATGAAAGAAACACAAAAAAGTTAAAAGAAAATACAAAATTTTGGCAAATCAAGTTTAAGATAGAAATTTTTTATTTTTAAAAAACAATACAGTCTAAAAAGTGAGTTAAGCATCAGAGACTATATATAGCATTTTTCACAAAATAAAGCACATATTTTCTTTTGTAATTGTGCAAGGATTAGAGAAATAAGAGGGAATAGGACCATTTCCACAAAAACCATGCATCACAACAATATATATATATATATATATATATATATATATATGTGTGTGTGTGTGTGTGTGTGTGTGTGTGTGTGTGTGTTATAACAAGCCCAAATATTCATAGAACATAGATTAGTACATGCAAATCTTCCTATGGTCTATTGAAGAGATAATTGAGGCTTGATTCAAGGATATAATCAACAGAAATTGAAGAATGTAATTTGACCAAATGTATGAATATCAATTATAATCTATTTATGTATGATTTTAGGGCTAATGTAAATATCAATTGTTATGAATTTAGCAACATGTGTTTTAGTATAAATAGGAGGTTGTAATTTTCTTTTAGAAGTTAAACATAGTTTTCTTCTACTCTAATTCTTTCTAAAATATCTTTCTTAGCCTTAGCAACGTATCTATATTCAGCCACCCACAACATTTCAAACTTTGTTTCTATTTAGATAGAGTTAAATAGATTCACTGTAATACCTATAATGCCCTTAGTTTGACTTCTCTGTTTTTTTTTAAAAAAATTTAACAATTGGCCATATCAATTATGCCATCAATATAGAGTAATAAAATATGGTTCCTTATATGATTGATGCACAAAGAGTGAAGGATCAACCACACTACCAAAAAAAAAAAAAAAAAATCCTATTCGAATGAAAATTTTGCTAAAGTGTGATCAGAGCATGCCTAAGGAGTTTGTTGTAAACCTTGAAGAGCTCTTTTCAATTTGTAACCAAGATGAGGATGTTGCCAACCAATAAAACCCGATGGTTGAGCCATGTGTAAGAAGGTATTTTCACATCAAGTTGGCAAAAATTCCAACCATAAGCAAAAGTAAAATGATAGGAAAAATCATCCTAGGGATAAAGAACCATTCAAAGAAGGGAGAAGGAATACAAAGACAAAACTCATTGTTCCTTAGGAAAAATTAACATTTAAGAGGTTTCAAGAAGAACATCAAGCTTTCAACTCAAAAAGCCAAAAAATAATCAAGATATGTGTGCTAAAAAAAGGATCAGAAAGAGCTCAAATTCAACAAAATTACATTTGGAAGATTAAGGAGCTTTGGAAGCCAATTGAGGTAGCCAAAAGAGCTTAATGAGAAGTTTATTCAAGTGGATGTCTAAGAAGATCCAAAAAGATGAGATTGTTTTAGTTTTAAAGTGAAAAATAGGGGATATATAACTTGATGCACAGGTATACACAAAGCTATGCAATTTGTAGAACTCCCAAAAATTATGCACAGCCAAATGCACAACCATGCACGAAGCCATGCAATTTGAAAGAAGCTCCCAGTTGTTGTGCATGGCTAGTTGACAGGTTGTGCATGAGTAAACATTTCTCAGCTCGATACTGTTACGGTCGTGTAGTTCCCATGCATAGTTGTGCAACCCCTTAATCATAATTACTTGTTTTATTTCGAGCATTTTTCGATCTTTTTATATTATCTATGGGTTGTAATATTTTTCAATTACCAATTTGACTTGTTTTTAGGCCTCTTTTGACTAGCTTAGGTTAGGGATACATATATACCCCATTGTTAAAAAAAATAAATAAAGATCTTTTAATCATTAGTCCTTTTTTATATTTAAGAGTCTCTCTTGAGAGAGTCTGAGAGGTAAATCATCTTGTGTATTCTAAAATCAATTAAAACTTGTCATAGGACTTAATCTAATTTAAGAATCAAATCTCTAATCTTACTTGAATAGATCAATTCTCCTTCTAAAATGGGCCTTGGATTGTAACTCCTCTAAGGTTCTTTTAGATGATTAAATTGGTTACCTAAATATTTTAATCTCATTTGTATTTATCCTTCTGGGGTTTGGGGTGTTTAGATATTGATTTAGTAGGCTTTTTCATTAGATTTTAGGTTCAGGAGTCATAGATTTCCTATGGTTCTTATCTTTTAGATACAAGTATTGTTTAAACTACAATTTATACTATTAATTCATTGTTTGAGTATCCTTTTCTGTTCTTGTTTTAATTAATCTCTTGAGCCATGAAATTCATTCAAGGAGGACCTCCCACGCATGCATCAAAATGGCATTAGAACTAACTTTGTATTGATTATATTTAAGAAAACTTTCTTAGGATAAAGGTACAAGTTTCCTATTGAACATTACTTGCAAAACTTCAAATCTTAGAAGTCTTTTTCTTGCTATTTTTTAGATCTATTAATTCAAATTTTAGTCATTAATTTGTTGTGGAATTGAACATATATGTTTGGTTGATGTTTATGTTGTTATTTGAGGCTTTAAATTGTAGAAAAATTGAATTTTATTAAGTTTATTTGCTGTGAAAAGTTTTGAACACAAAAACTTATGTTCATGCTATTTTTATAAGCTATAGAATTCAAAATTTTCCATTTACTTTCAGTGAAATTTCTCTTTAATGTTATGTTGATAATTGGGAATGAAAATTTCTTATTCATATTGAGTATTGGTGTTATTACAAGGGTGAAAATTTTGAAATATCTTGAGTTACAATGTTGCACATAAGGTATTTGATGTGATGCCTCAATGATATGTGATTGTTCATACATGACTACTAAAGCTTTCTTCATTGAATTCCTACAGTTTCTTACTTGTTAACTTGATTTTTTGTGGGATATATCTTGCTAATTACTACCAAAAAAAATTTCTTGTGAATTTAACAATTGCTTGGATACAATTGGTGCATTCTTGAATTCATACCAACTTTGTATTTTGGTAATCTTGAATTCCTTATGATAAATTGCCTTGAGTGAAGTGTTGAATATCAAAAACATATTTCATTGGGTTGAGATAATATTCTAATTTTTGAAATTCCCTCGTCTAAAGTAGTTGCCCACCCAGTGTCTGATGGATGCTTGAATATCTTTACAATGCCCTGTATGGGATCTTAACCTACATCTTTCATTTCTATTAGACTTTATTGATATATTTCTTGTTATTAATAGGTTAAATATCTAGAATCGAAACTCTTTGAGATACTTTGGATTGTGTTGAACATTGTTCATTTTTGAATTTTACTTTTTACTATGTCAGTCTACTTGATTCCATGCGGTGTTTGCCTTAGTGGATATCATTAAACTTCCTTCTTGAAAATCTTGAGTTGGTGTGACAAATCCTTACTTGGAACTATTGTTTGATTGTGTCTCATCCTTGTCAATTATCAAATGTTCGATTAAATTCCCCTAAAACCCCTAGTTGATTATTTTTGGAAGTTTAACTTGACTTGTTTAGTTGTACTAATTCTTAAGTAATTGGGGAGATTATTTTGGGGAGAAATCATTGAGAAATTGAATGTTTAAAAAAAGATAAGAGACTGAGCTCATTGTAACAAAAATAAGAGGAAAGTATACACGAGAAGAGAGATTCATTCAAAAGAATGATAAACATGTGAGGAAGTGAAATAAGGAACTTTTTTTGTACTTCTACTCAAATTTTACAAGTTAAACTCTTTGAAGCTCACATCATGGCTAGTTGGAAACAATGTCCTAAGTGTTATGGATATACCCTAAGCAATTTGTGTCTGTCATCTAATATTTTTAATAATATGAGGCACTTATTTCTATAAATAGTGTATTTCACTTTATAATCATCAAGTATGTGACTTGATAGTAAAACCCCATAGTAAGTAGAATGACTATTCATAAAATGTCTCTAATTGATGATGATGATGATTATTATTATTATTATTATTATTATTATTATTATTATTATTATTATTATTATTATTATTATTATTATTATTATTATTATTATTATTATTATTATTAGTAGTAGTAGTAGTAGTAGTAGTAGTAGTAGTAGTAGTAGTAGTAGAATAATAATAAATTGATATTAGTATGTTTATAACTAGATGGCTATATTTTACTGGTCATGAATATATGGCATATTAAGTCAAAATAAAGATAAATATTAAAGAACATTGTATTGGATATGAGCTATTGTGAAAGCATTTCATGGGATATGTTATAAGTACTTCTCTTCTAAATTATGATATTATATGTCTTTTAACTTGAATTCATCATTGTTTCCTACTTGATGAATTCTTAGAATATGTCAGGGAGAGGAATGTGAATCAAAATGAAGGAATTTGTCCCTCTTATCTTTGAGAGAGACATCCATGGGCTCTTTGATAAGTTAAACTATTAAAATAATTGATCATGCTAAAAAATATCAATAAGGGAACATTGATATTATTTTAAAAAATTTACTTAGAGATTAAGAAATAGTTGATTAAGATATATAGGGATGACATGTTCTATACCTTATACTTAATCAAGATATTGTGAGATACAAGGACTAAATATCAAATTATAGCTTGGTTCAAAAAGATCACTAATCTTCACTTTTAACTTGGATAATTATAATATTTTGGAAGAAACTACTTATAACTTGTGGATTATATAAAGATGTTTTAGGCATACTACCAGTGTTAAATAAACCTATAGGTTCACACATTAAACGAACAATTATATTAATTTTTTATTGTCTAGATTTGATGTATCTGAAAATATATCCAGGTTCATTGTATCTTGAAAAATATCCAGATTCTTTTTGTTTAACTTAGTAGTTTAATTGGTAAACTGATGGGATTTCTATATCACAATAACGATTGCTGTGGTGGAAACTAAGAAATCCAAGCCCGAAGATCACAAGCATGTGATTTAAAACAGGTTTAGCAAGGAACAAAAGGTAACGATTTTACCTTTCTTTGTGTGTCTGAAAAATAAAGTTTTTCTTCTTCTTGTCTGACGATTGTGGCACGATCCCTCAACCCTTTTGATCAAACACCACGAGAGTCGAATGTCCAGCCACTGCAATTATAGTGTGTGATTGTCTCTAATAGAAATTCACACTCTCAAGCACCAAGATGTTTCTGTGCTAGCAGAAAACCAACAAGGCAGCTAGGGTTGCAGAAGAACAACGAGAGACAGAGAGAAAGACGAGAAGGGTTTTTTTTCTTCTTTGAAGGATGTTGTTTCCGTGAATGGCCTAATCAAATTAGGTATCGTGCATATCTCACATATATCACGAAAAACCCTACTGAAAACACACCATCTGATAATTCTAAAACAATTAGAATTCTCTAATTGTAATTGGAACCATTAAGTTCTCACAATTATAATTTAGCCCATAAATTATAACTAATTATAATTTGACCACAACAACTTCTCTTTCTCGCAATAAACCCCGCTATGTTATTAAATAACATCTTGAGTATATAATCATCTATTGTGTGTCACCTATTAGGTTTCCCAGTCAATTGGTAGTGAATATGAATTAATTCAAACGTCTTTGAGATTAATAATCCATAATTAATTAGAATTAATCATATTAATTTTAATCAGGATTGGTTTATTAATTTATCAATTAATAAATCCATATTCCCAAATCATAAATGGTATCTAACAACACATCATGACCACCCAAGAGTCCAGGAAGTCAAGTGGCTTGACATAAACCATTCAATAACAAACTACAGTGCAATTAACTCCTTTCACCATACAATATCTCATTCAGTCTGGAGTACAAAATTAGTGCCAACTCCCTCCAGAATATATATATATATATATATATATATATTAATTCTGGCCTGAATGTAATAGTACTTGTACCAGGAACCCACTATTCTAGATGTGTATCAATTTGAACTGTTTTCAATACACAGTCACATTGGCCAAAGACTTCTCGAGTATTAATTCCTACAAGTAGCCGTGAGATATTCGCCCCTACTAATAGGAGTGGTGAATCCTTTATTGACCCTCTCAACTACTTTCGTTTACCTCACAATGTACCAAATATCCATCCTATAAGTGGCCCTCGATCTGGCTCCAGAGATTGGAATCAAAGCACAATGCTTAGCGAACAAAATATCTTGGAGATCTCAAGTCTAAGAATATTTGCATGTTTGCTATATTGAGATTATATCACTGGCACTAAATAGTTGTCCATGTGATTATTTCATAGCTAGGTCATCCAACGTACTTGTTCTATGAATAAGCACCCACGTGTTAATTTTCAATATCTCAATACTCACGGATATGAGAAACACCGCCTGATCAAATCAGGAAGTCTAACACATGCTAGTCTTAACACATTAATGATGTCCTATCTCATTAATACTACGACTATGGACTATTTAAGTACTAACACTATACAGTGTAGTAGGAATCTCATATCATGATCTCTATCATGATTTCCTTAACACAGTATTGTACTATGGACTTTATCTAATAGTTATTTTACATAAAAGTAAATAAAAGATACTGTAAGACAAATAATACCTTTTATTAAAATAAAATGTGTCATATACAATGTACAAATGATTGCCTCTAGGGCATAACACTAACAAACTCCTACTTGTACTAGAGCCAATCATTCATGTATCTAATACCGAATGACTCAACATACCTATCATGTTTCTTTTAGGATAATGCTTTTGTAAGTGGGTCAGCTATGTTCTCATCCATGGAAACTCTCTCTATCTTTACATCATTCATATCTATGATCTCCCGGATCAGATGATAGTGTCGCAGTACGTGTTTGGATTGTTGGTGAGACTGTGGCCCCTTTGCTTGTGCAATGGCTCCGTTGTTGTCACAATATAGAGATATTGGACCAATAATGCTAGGAACCACACCTAGTTCCATCATGAACTTCTTGATCCAAACGGCCTCCTTAGCTGCTTTAGAAGCGGCTATGTACTCAGCTTCTATCATAGAGTCGGCAATAATCTCTTGTTTGAAACTCTTCTAACTTATTGCCCCACCGCACAACGTAAACACGTAGCCGGATTATGATTTAAAATCATCTTTGTCAGATTGAAAACTGGCATCAGTATACCTGTTTATTTTCAAATCACCTTCTCCATATACTAAGAACACATCATTAGTCCTTCGTAAGTACTTAAGGATATTCTTTACAGTTACCCAATGACCCTCACCAGGGTCAGATTGGTATCTGCTTGTCAAACTGAAAGCACAAGATACATCGAGCCTTGTACATATCATAGCGTACATGATAGATTCAACTGCCGAAGCATATAGAATCTTACTCATGTGATCCCTTTCAACTTGTATCTTGGGAGATATCGATTTTGAAAGGCTTACACCATGTGATATGGGTAAGAATCCCTTTTTGGATTGATCCATGCTAAACCTCTTGAGCACTATATCTATGTATGTAGACTGTGAAAAACCTAGCAACCTTTTAGATCTATCTCTATAGATCCTTATTTCAAGAATATAGATTGTTTCATAAAGGTCTTTCACGGAGAATTATTTGGACAACCAAACTTTAACTGTTTGCAAGACAGGTATATCGTTTCCTATTAGTAATATGTCATCTACATAAAGTAATAAGAAAACAATTACGTTCCCACTGACCTTCTTGTATACACAAGGTTCATCCATGTTTTGAATAAAACCAAACTCTTTAATTGTTTCATCAAAATGGATGTTCTAACTCCTAGAAGCTTGCTTAAGTCCATAAATATACCTTTCCAGCTTACACACATTTGTGTTATCATTGGATATGAAACCCACAGATTGTGTCATATACATCCCCTCAATCAGATTTTCGTTTAGGAAAATTATTTTCACATCCATTTGCCAAATCTCATAATCATAATGAACAGCAATGGCTAGGAGTATCTTGATGGATTCTAACATGGCTACTAGCGAAAAGGTTTCGTCATAGTCAATACCATGTTGTTGACTATAACCCTTCACCCCTAGTCATGCTTTATAGGTTACTACGTTACCATCCATGTCCATTTTCTTCTTGAAAATCCATTTTCACCCAATAGGTTTAATTCCTTTGAGTGGATCAACCAAAGTCCATACTTGGTTGTCGTACATGGAATCCATCTCTGACTTTATGGCCTCAAGCCATTTGCCAGATTCTGAACTATTCAAAACATCCTTGTAGGTAGTAGGCTCATCTTCATCTATGAGCAATACGTCATTGTGGTCAGTAATAAGAAATCCATATCTCTCAGGTACCATACGTATCCTACTAGACCTACGAGGTTTTTGTGTAGTAGAAGGTTCACCTATTCTCTCAATACATGTAGAAGGTTCATCTATTAAACACAAATACTCATATCGTAAAAAATCATCGATAAAGGTTATAAAATAGTTATAACCTCCTCTTACTTGTATTGACATTGGGCCGCATACATCGGAATGTATGAGTTCTAATAACTCTTTGGCCCGTTCTCCTTTTCTTGAAAAAGGAGTTTTAGCCATTTTACCTAGTAAATAAGACTCGCATGTGCCATATGATTCATAATCAAATTACCCTAAGTCATCAAGCTTGTGTAACTTAGAAACATAATTTTTGTTTTCATGGCCCAAACGACAATGACATAAGTAAGAGGTGTTAGAGTTATCTATTTTAGGTTTTTTATTATTTATATTGAGAATTGGATTATCCAAATCTAGAACATATAAACCATTAACCAGAGTTGTTAAACCATAATAAATTTCATTCAATGAAAAAGAACAATATTTATTCTTAAATATCAAATGAAATCCATTTAAGTCTAAACACATAATTGAGATAATATTTTTCATTAAACTGGTATATAATAACAATTTTAGAATTTTAGAATTAATCCTGAAGGCCGGTTCAGCTCGTATGTCCACACAGCAAGTGCAGCAACCTTTGCCCCATTTGTAGTGCGTAGGTCCACATCGCCTTTCTCTAGCCTTCTACTACCCTTTAGTCCCTGTGAGTTATTGCACAAATGAGATCCACATCCAGTATCTAATACTCATATCTCATTTCTTAAGGCAGTATTTATCTCAATCATAAACATACCTGGAGTAGAAGTAGAAGTGCTTGCAAGCTTCTTCTTCTGCTTTTTGTCCTTAACAAACTCCAAGTAGGCCTTGCAGTTGCACCTCCAGTGGCCCATCTTCCCACAATGATGGCATAGGCCCTTGGTAGCAACGTCCTTCTTCTTCACACCACTTTTGGGCTTCATAGGAGCCTTCTTCTTCTTTTGAACTTTCTTCTTAAAAGAGGAAGATTCTACCATTAAAACTGCATTGGAATCCTTCTTCAAGGAGGACTACGCAGTTTTGAGAAGATTGATCAACTCAATAATAGTGGACTCAATCTTGCTCATCTGATAGTTAATCACAAATTGTGAGACTCTATTAGGTAAAGACTGTAGAATTAAGTCAATACTTAAGTCATGATCCATCGCGAACCCGAGAGATCCAAGTTTCTCTATTAAGCTCAGCATCTTCAACCCATGAGTAGCTACAGAAAAAACCCTCTACCATTTTGCAATGGAATAGTTGCTTCGAGATCTCGTATCTCTCAATTCTGGCTTGAGCATCAAACAGCTCTTGAAGATGTAGTATAATCGATTGAGCATCCATATGCTCGTATTGTTTTTACAACTCGGGAGTCATAGATGCTAGCATAATACATGATGTTGCATCACTATCCTCCTTATGCTTTTTGTAGACAGCATGCTCATCAGCATAAGCATCTTGAGCTGGTGGTGGTGGAATATGAGCACCTAGCACGTAGAGCAACTTTTTCGATGTTTCTATACTAGACGATGTAGTTTGATTCAGTTAACTTGTTGGTTTCCAAGATGCTACGTAGGTTTAGGTCTGTTGACATGATGCAAGTGTCCTAAATGTAAAGATAGAGAGGATTAGCTACTGTATATGCACATGAAATGCAAATAATTAGGATTTTAATTAAACGCATTTTTTACTCTACTATTTTACTCAAACCAATAGCCCCTACTACTTATTCGGGAAAGTCCGTTGGAAGCTTTCCTAGTGGACTGGTATCCAAATTCCTTAAGAATAACATTGGGTTTGTCCAACAAGCCACCCTTGAGTTCATTGATAGGCATCCAATACTAATTACATTGTATGTAATTACCGGATCATTTGGTGATTAATAGCTTTTAATCTTAAAGCCTTTTGGGCTACCCCACCTTTTCTTTCTAAATTTCTTTATGCTTGAGTCTGCCCAATCAGGATAAAGAATTTAGTTAAACCTGACCCATTAATCAGGAATTTAATTCCAAAAGAATTTAATTCCAAAGGAATTTAATTCCATAGCTTGAACATGCCCGATGTCGAGTAGGCTTGGGTTTGCCCAACAGCCTAGTCTCAAAAAAGGACTCTCGTTCTTACTATATTAATGGAAGGAATTAGGCTTAATATTAATTGAGGGATTTGTTCCTCTTAGTGATTTCAACAAATGACATGCATAAAAATCAATAAATCACATAATTGATAATCATGGTAATAAAGCGATTACGTGGTATGGTTATGGACTTTTCCCTAAATTAATTTCTTTGAGCTATAAAAGAAATTAATATAGTTAACCCTATATGTTCATGCATGATTTAAATAGAAGGTCTTACCTTCTCGCCTTATTTTGGTTGCCATCTCCAAAATAAAATAATTCTACTCATATCTAACATATGTAAACTAATTACATAATTTTCTAAAGAGAGAAAACCTCATGTTACATTTGAGGGGAGTTAGATGAGAAGAGCATTACACAAGAATCCTAGAGAAGACAGGACACGCATGCCCTATTTCATAAAAAAAATCAAAACTGTAAAATGCATGAACAGATATAATTGGTTTTAGTCCATAACCATCCACCATACCATTAATTATGCTTAAACAAAATAAACATATAATTTTTATTATTCCAAAATGACTATTTTGAAAAAATAAAATAAATTCTAAAATCAATATTTTAGAAAAATGCATTAATTTTAAATTTTCAAAATCATTATTTTGAAAAAATAAAATTGTTTGTCTCAAAACTATTTTTTGAGAAAATGCTTTTGGGTCTCGTCTCTAGTAGCGAAAATGGCGATCCTGTTGGCCAGTTAGTGGGCGAGGGTCAAAGGAATAGCACCCCTTGAAAGAAAATTTTTATTTTACCGTCTCTCATCAAATGAGATTTTTCCCTTTCAAAATTCTATTTTAGAAAATTTATTAATTTCTAAAATGGCTGGAACATCGCAGAACAGAATAGAACCGGCGCTGGTTAGGAGCTAAAGGCAGCGCCGGCTGTAGTCTGGATTTTAAAAATTTTTCAGAAATGATTTCTGGACGTCGCGGAACAGCATAGAACCGGGGCTAGTTAGGAGCCAGAGCCGGCGCTGGCTACAATCTGGAAGAGTCGGCGTTTTTTAAAAAAAAAAATTCAGAAACAATTTCTAGAGCATTCATCTTCTACAACAATTTAGTGAAAACAATTCTCAACATAATTTTTCTATTTTGAAGCTCAAAACAACAACCAATTTGTTAGTTTAAACAAAAAACAAAACAGAAGATTAAATTCACAGGATGAAACAGAAGGCAAAAATCATGTTCACATAAAAATTTTCATCCAAACAAAACCAATACCGAAAACTCTTCATAAGAACCTAGTCTCAGAAATAATTTCTTTATGACTCTTATCTTATGCACGAAATGTTTTCAGAAGTAGAAAACAAAGTCAACAAAAAACATATTTCAGAGACATAATCGCACCATTGAAAACATTTTTCAGCCACAGAACATGCTTGGAACAATTCACAGCAAAAATTTAAACCCGTTAGAAAACACATTGCAACCAGTCTCTAATACCACTGATGGGATTTTTATATCACAATAACGATTACTGTAGCGGAAACTAAGAAATCCAAGCCCTAAGATCACAAGCATGTGATTTAAAACCGGTTTAGCAAGGAACAAAAGGTAACGGTTTTACCTTTCTTTGTGTGTCTGAAAAACAATGTTTTTCTTCTTCTTGTCTAACGATTATGGCGCGATCCAGCAATCCTTTTGATCAAACACCACGAAAGTCGAATGTCCAGCCACTGCAATCAAGTGTGTGATTGTTTCTAATAGAAATCCACATGGAGGATCACTCTCAAGCACCAAGATGTTTCTATGCTAGCAGAAAACCAACAAGGCAGCTAGGGTTGCAGAAGAACAATGAGAGACAAAGAGAAAGACGAGAAGGGTTTTTTTTCTTCTTTGAAGGATGTTGTTTCCGTGAATGGCCTAATCAAATTAGGTATCGTGCATATCTCACATATATCATGAAAAAAACCTACTGAAAACACTACATCTGAGAATTCTAAAACAATTAGAATTCTCTAATTGTAATTGGAACCATCAAGTTCTCACAATTATAATTTAGCCCATAAATTATAACTAATTATAATTTGGCCACAACAACTTCTCTTTCTCGCAATAAACCCCACTATGTTATTAAATAACATCTTGAGTATATAATCCTCTATTGTGTGTGACCTGTTAGGTTTCCCAGTCAATTGGTAGCGAATATGAATTAATTCAAACGTCTTTGAGATTAATAATCCATAATTAATTAGAATTAATCATATTAATTATAATCAAGATTGGTTTATTAATTTATCAATTAATAAACCCATATTCCCAAATCATGAGCGGTATCTAACAACACATCATGACCACCTAAGAGTCCAGGAAGTTAAGTGGCTTGACATGAACCCTTCAATAACAAACTACAGTGCAATTAACTCCTTTCACCATACAATATCTCATTCGGTCTGGAGTACATAATATATATATATATATATATATATATATATTAATTATGGCCCGAATATAATAGTACTTGTACCAGGAACCCACTATTCTAGATTTGTATCAATTTGAACTATTTTCAATACACAGTCGCATTGGCCAAAGACTTCTCGAGTATTAATTCCTACAAATGGCTATGAGATATTCGCCCCTACTATCAGAAGTGGTGAATCCTTTATTGACCTACTCAACTACTTTCATTTACCTCACAATGTATCCAATATCCATCCCATAGGCGGCTTTGAACAATGCTCAGCAAAAAAAGTACCTTGGAGATCTCAAGTCTAAGGATACTTGCACATTTGCTATATTGAGATTATATCACTAGCACTAAATAGTTGTCTGTGTGATTATCTCATAGCTAGGTCATCCAACGTACTTGTTCTATTAATAAGCATCCACGTGTTAACTTTCAGTATCTCAATACTCATGGATATGAGAAACACCGCCTAATCAAATCAGGTCTAACACATGCTAGTCTTAACGCATTAATGATATCCTATCTCATTAATACTACGACTATGGACTATTTAAGTACTAACACTATACAGTATAGTAGAAATTTCATATCATGATCTCTATCATGATTTCCTTAACACAATACTGTACTAGGGACTTTATCTAACAATTATTTTACACAAAAGTAAATAAAAGATACTGTAAGATAAATAATACTTTTTATTAAAATAAAATGTGTCATATATAATGTACAAATGATTGCCTCTAGGGCATAACACTAACAAAAACTACTAAGATTATCTAAGAATATAATTGTATCTATTTAAATTTGATTTTGAATAGGACATAATATGAACCCGAGAGAGTTTGATTATCGAAAAATTCTTATACGGTTTTAGGGTGTTATTTGTTTAAAAATAAAACTAGCTATCAGTCTTAAAAAGATAAATATAATCGCAACTTCATTTTCTCGGGGTCAAGAATATTACCTCTCTCTCTCTCTCTTGATTATTCTCAGAGAAAGAAAACCTCTAGAAGATAAACCTCTAAAATAGTAGGTGCTAGCACTCCAAGGGGTTCGATTCTATTATTCGTCTTGTGCTGCTGTAGAGGACGTTCGCTAGAGCATCACCAATGATCAGAAACCAAACCGATAGAATTTCCTACGAATTATTCCAAGATTGTACAACACTTTTGAGGTATGACCTTCTATCAAGTCCCTATCGATTCGTTTAGTATGGGTCCTAGAAGAATTCATGGGTGTTTTTCGTGGTTAAGGAGTTCTCGAATTCTAATAGTGGTATCAAAGTAACTTGCTAAACACTTTAGAGACTATAATATGTTCTTTGTGTATGAATATATGTGATATATCCATGATACTTATACATAATCTAACATGTGTAAATAGCAGGTTAACGCATTTACTTTTTATTCATATTATATGCAAATATTTTTGAAAGTTATTCCGTTTCTATTTTTTTGAGCAATCCGTACGATTGATAATCAAATCAGATTATCTGAACTGGTAGTCACGATCTAGTCTAGAATAATTGCAGATTGTCTGTGATTACACGTTTACGTGTTATTTTCTGGCAGGTAAACAATACATTTTATGAATGTCAATTTGATTAATGTTCAAAAATTCGAAGATAGAATCTCATTCAATGAGAGAAAGAAAAATCAATCTTCCTTCTAGGGTCACTACCCCCGGAGACCACCACCAAGGGTGCTGCCTCTTGGACCACACCAGGGGCCCCCTGGAACCCCACTAAAGGGTGCTGCCCAGTGGAACCCCATTCTAGCATTCATTGGTATACATGATTTATTTTTTGTTTTCATGGTATGGCCCTTTTACTCAATGTGATTGGTAGGTTTTATTTCATTTTAGTTGTTCTAGGTTGTAATTTTTAAATATGATTGCGTGTCATTTTTTCATCATTGTGAAATTGTAAATGTTTTTCTAGAATAGTAGTTATCAAATTATACTATTTGATGTAATGAAGATGAAGGACTATGCATTATTGCCAAAAAGGAGGATGCTTGAGGCATTGGAGAACGCTCATGATGTTTATACCTAGATTGAACACTTTGATCTTTACTTTACTCATGAAGATCAATATACGTTATAGGCCATGCTATGTCACTTTTTGTTATGCATAATTGATATGTTTATTTTTTGGCTTACTATAATCAAAACCTTTTTGACTATCTAAGTGAAGCAAGATGAAATATAGTTTTCCATATTTTTTATATAGCTTGACTTAATTGGGCTATCAAAATGGTTTTAGGCCTAGGGAATTATATGAGCTTTTATAATTGGGACATTTGATATCAATCTTATTAAGTCTAAGTTTTATTTAATTATAAAATTAAAGCCAAAGTTTACTTATGATTAATATAAAGTAATTTTTTTAAAAAAAAAAAGGTTTTTACCTACTTAAAAAGGTCAAAATGTTAAAGTTTCAAAAGTTTAAATACTTTTAGTAGGATTTTTCATTAAAGCCTCAAAATTAATTACTTTGCATGTTATTGTATCTAGATAATGGAAACAAATAGTTGGAATAACTTATTGCGATCTATACTCGAGAAAGATAAGATTGGTGGGACTACTTTTCATGACTGGGCATGCAAGAAATGAAGTTCGATTTTCTTGAAAAATCTATTCCTATTGAACTGGCAAATAATGCCCCAAGAGCTAAAAAGGATGCCTATAGTAAGCACAAAGATGACTCTAATGATATCACTTGCCTCATGCTTGCCACTATGAATTTTGAGCTTAAAAAACAGTTTAAAGAAGTAGAGGCGTATGATATGATTATACATCTTAAGAAAATGTTTTAAGAGCAAGAACGATAAAAAAGAATTAGAACTCATAATGCGTTAAATGCATGTAAGATAGCTTCTGACACCTCGGTGAGTGCTTATGTCCTTAAGATGAAGAGCTATCTTGACCATCTTGAGAAGCTTGGAGCTCCAATAAAGTATGACATAGCCACAAATTTGATGTTAGACTCATTATCTTCTAAGTATGACCAGTTTGTTATGAATTTTAACATACATAATATGGATAAATCTATTACAGAATTGCATGGGATGCTAAAACAAGCTGAACAGAACATTAAGAAGAATACTCCTAGTGTTCTCATAATTCAAAAAGGCAAAGGAAAGAAGAACAGTAGAAAGGACAAAGTCATGGCTACTAATGGCAAGGACAAGGCTAAGTCCAAGTTCAAATCCAAACCTAAGGCCAAGACATCAAATGAGAGAACTTGCTACTATTGAGGAGAACTAGGTCATTGGTTAAGGAATTACAAGCTCTATTTGGAAAAGAAGAAAAAGAATGATAGTGAGACTACCAATTCAGATATTTATGTTATAGAAATTAATTTGTCTACTTCAAATTCATGAGTATTGGATACCGATCATAGATCTAACATTTGTGTAATGTGTTGGGTCTAAAAAGGACTAGACCCTTAGCAAAAGGCAAGGTCGACCTATGAGTTGCAAATAGAGCAAGAGTTGCTGTAGCAATCGTAAGAATTTTTGTATTAATTTTGCCCAATAAGCTTGTTTTAGAACTGAATGATTATTTTTATGTTCCTGCTATGAGTAGGAATATTATTTTAGTTTCTTGTTTAGATTTTGAAGGTTTTGAATTTGTTATTCGGAATAACAATTGCTCCATATTCATAAAAATAGTATTTTCTATGAAGATGTCTCATTATCAAATGGACTCTATATTCTTAATTTTCGTAAATATTCTAACAAGTCTATCTATAACATTAATACTGAGAGATTGAAATCTAATGATTTAAATTAGATTTAATTCTGGTATTGTCATTTAGGCCATATAAATGATAAATGCATAACAAAGCTTCATAATGATGGGCTTCTAAATTCTTTTGATTTAGAATCTTACAAAACATATGACTCTTATTTATTAGGCAAAATGACTAAGACACCTTTTAAGGGACAAAATGAAAGGGATACTAATTTATTGGGCATAATACATACTGATATGTGTGGACTAATGAATACACATACTAAAGGAGAATTTCAGTATTTCATTACAATTAGAGATAATTTCAGCAAATATGACTACCTATATTTGAAGAAACATAAATCCGAGTCTTCTAAAAAATTCAAGGAATTTTAAAATGAAGTACACAATTAGCTTGCAAAAGTATCAAAACACTTCGATCAGATCGAGGTAGTGAATGTTTGAGCCAATAGTTTCATGAGTATCTTAAGAATTGTGGAATTATCTCATAATTAACTCCACTAGGGACATCTCAATGGAATATTGTATCTGAGCGGAGGAATCATGCTTTATTAGATGTAGTTCAATCCATGATGAGTCAAACAGATCTTTCAATCTTCTTTTGGGATTTTTCCTAGAAGCTACTGCATTTATACTAAATCAAATTTTATCTAAAGTGGTTTAGAAGATGCCATATGAGATATGGACTTCCAACCTTATTTGTGATTTCTCAATATTTGGAGTTGCGAAGCTTATGTAAAATGTTTATTATCTGATAAACTTGCACCTAAAGTATATAAATGTATTTTTTATGGGGTATGCTAAGGAAACTAAAGGATACCAATTCCATATCCCAACAAAAAATAAAGCAATTGTTGCTTGAAATGGATTTTTTCTTAAAAAAGAATTCATTTCTAAAAGAATCATTACATGGGAGTAAGATACATCTTGATGAAATTCGAGAGCCACAATTAGCGTCTGCACCAAATATTGAACCTCGATTAGTTGACTTACAAGTCCACGATGAGTCTACTTTTATAGAACAACGTCCTTAAAGGTCTAGTAGAGTTCATCAACAACCTAAGAGATATGGATTTTTCATAACTAACGATCATAATTTGGAACTCATGAAAAATGATGAGCCTACTTTCTATTAAGAATTGAGAGTTCTGACTTTGAAAAATAGCTAGAGGCCATAAATTTGAGATGCAATCTTTTTTTGATAACCAAGTTTGGACTTTGGTTAATTCACTTGAAGGTTCAAAAGCTATTGGGTGTAAATGAGGTTTCAAGAAGAAAACAGACATGGAAGGAAATGTGCATACTTACAAAACACGACTGGTAGCAAAATGTTATAAACAAACTCATAGTATAAACTACGATGAAACCTTCTTACTAGTCGTAATGATTAAATCTATTAGAATTCTTCTTACTATAGCAGCATAATATGACTATAAGGTTTGACAGATGGATGTTAAAATAACGTTTCTTAATGGAAACTTACTTAAGGATGTATAAATGACACAATCTAAGGGTTTTGTTGAACTTTTAAAATTCTAATAACTTGTGCAAGTTTTAAAGATCAATTTGTGGGTTAAAGCAGGAATTCGAAGCTGGAATCTTCTTTTTGATGAAGCAATGAAAGAATTTGACTTTATCAAAAATAAAGAGAAAACCTTGTATCTATAAGAAAACAAGTGGAAATGAAATAGTCTTTTTAGTGCTCTATCTTGATAACATCTTACTCATTAGAAATGACATTCCAACTTTATAAAATGTAAATTTATGGTTGGGCAATTATTTTTCAATGAAAGATTTAGGTGAAGCTACCTATACT
Source organism: Voacanga thouarsii (assembly GCA_026120185.1). Classification (NCBI taxonomy): domain Eukaryota; kingdom Viridiplantae; phylum Streptophyta; class Magnoliopsida; order Gentianales; family Apocynaceae; genus Voacanga; species Voacanga thouarsii. Next base: position 1,681,048 of record JANUWF010001659.1, on the reverse strand, counting down.
TTAGGCATTAGGATCTATAAAAATAGATCTAAAAAGATAATTGGTCTAAGTTAAAGTGCATATATTAACAAAGGACTAAAAAGGTTCTATATGCAAGACTTTAATACAGGCTTCTTACCATTGTCACATGGCATTAAGCTCATCAAAACACAGAACAAAGAATGAACAAAAACACATGAATAAGATACTTTGCACTTTCGCTATAGGATCTATCGTGTATACTATGTTGTGCACTAGACCTAATGTTTTACATGTATTGCGCATGACGAGCAGGTTCTAGTTAAATCTTGGGGAGCCACACTAGACTACTTTCAAGAATATACTTAAATACTCAAGAAGGACTAAAGATATGTTCTTAATTTATAAACGACAAAAAGGTGAGCTAGTTATAAACAGTTAGAATGATACTAGTTTTCATTCGACAAAGATGATTTTAGATTGTAATCAAGTTTTTTATTTTATTTGAATGGAGATGCTGTGAGCTAGAAAAGTTCAAGAAAAGATACCATGGTGATTCTACTATAGAAACTAAGTATGCAACTACCTTAACTATAGTTAAGGAAGCCGTTTGGATAAGGAAGTTCATTACTTTACTAGATGTAGTACCTACCATTGTGAATCCAGTGGATCTTTATTGTGATAACAATAGAGCCATTACACAAGCTAAGCAACCAAGGTCATATCAGCGATCCAAATACATACTCAAACGTTTCCACCTCATTTGAGAAATTGTTGATAGATGAGATATAAAAATATTCAAGGTAGAAACTGATGACAAATTACAGATCCGTTGACAAAGCCCCTCCTATTGACTAAACATAATAGTCATGCTAGGTTAACGAGATTGCAGTTTATGTCAAATTAGTTTAGTACAAATAGGAGATTGTTAGCGATATACCTTAAGTAATCTGTATCTGTCATCCAGTATTTTCAATAACATGAGGCATTTATTTTTATAAATAGTGTATTTTACTTTATGGTCATCAAGTATGTGATTTGATAATAAAACTCTATAGAAAATGGGATGACTATTATTAAAATGTCCTTAATTAATTATTATTAGTGGAAAATGATAAATTAAAATTAGTATATTTATGACTAAATGGCTATGTTTTACTGGTCATAAATATATATGATATCGAGTTAAAATATAGATAAATGTTGAGGAACATTATATCGAACATGACTCATTGTAAGAATACTTTATGTGATATGTCATAAGTACTTATCTTTCAAATTATGATATAATATATTTTTCGACTTGAATTCATCATTGTTTCCTACTTGGTAAATTCTATGTCTTAAAATGGTCTTAAGCTATCTATAACCAAATGATTAAATAAGACTACTGTTGGATATAGAATAAGTTGGGGAGAGGAATGTGAATGAAAATGAAGGAATTTGTCCCTCTCATCTTTGAGAGAGATATTCATAAGCCCCTTGATAAACTAAACTATTATAATATATGATCGTATTCAAATATATCAACAAGGGAATATTCATATTAGTTTGAACAGTTTACTTAGAGATCATGATATTGTTGATTAAGATATATAAAGATGATATGTTCCATACCTTATACTTAACCAGGATATCGTGAGACAAAAATATTAAATATAAAATTGCGGCATTATTTAAAGAGATCATCAATCATCATTTTTAACCTAGATAGTTATAATATTTTACTAGAAATTACTTATAACGTGTGGGCTATATAAAGTTGTTTTAGCCACATTGCCAATATTAAATAGACCTACATGGTCACACATTAAACGAACAATTAAGTTAATTTTCTAGTGTCTAGATTCGATATATCTAGAAATGTATCCAAGTTTATTGATCTAGAAAAATGTCCAGACTCATTGTATCTGGAAAACCATCCAGATTCGAAGTATCTGAGGAACTTCTGGATTTGTGTCTGGCTTAGTATCTTAATTAGTAAGTTACCAAGATTATCTGAGAATATAATCCTATCTATTCAGATTTGATTTTCAATAGAATAGGATATGATCCCAATAGAGTTTGATTATCAAAAGAATATTAGATGGTTTTAGGGTTTTATTTGTTTAAAAATAAACTAGCCGTGAGTCTTAAAAAGATACATATAATCACTACTTCATTTTCTTGTGGCTAAGAAAATTGTCCCTCTCTCCTGATTATTTTCACGAGAAAGAAAACCTCCAGAAGATAAAACTCTGAAACACTAGGTGCTAGCCTTTCTAAAGGTTTCGGTTCTATTGTTCGTCATGTGTAGCTATAGAGGGCATTCGCAGAGGCTGCGTCTATGATCGGAAACTGGATGAACAGAAATTTCCTACGAATCATCCCAGGATTGTACTACATCTTTGAGGTATGATCTTCTATCAAGTCCCTATCGATTCATTTAGCATAGGTCCTAGAAGAATTTAAGAGTGTTTTTTGCAGTTAAAAAGTCCTCAAATTTCAACACTAAGATGGTATAAGGTAGGAAGAATGGTTATAAAAAGGGGCTAAACACAAGTAGGAGGTATAACTATAGATTTGACAACAATGAGTGGGGATATGAAGATGAATATGAGAAAATAAATTATTGGAATAAATGAGTTATCACAAAAAAGTTTAAAGAATGGATCACAAAATTCAAGAAAGGGTATGCAAAAGGAAAGGAAGTATAAGTGCTACACGTGTATAAGTTATAAGCACACTTCTTATGATTGTTCAAAAAGATCTAAACTAAGAGAAATGAGTGTATTGCAAAATTCTTCCAAGAATGGTTTGAGAAGAAAACAAAATTATGTTTGCTCACTTGTTGGTATTATGGCTATGACACGTGGTTGTCCAAGAATGAAAAGCCAAGGAAGTAGGGATAAGTTGCAAAGAAGTGTTATGAATCCTTGTGAACATTGTTGCAGCTATAAACACACTTCACTTAATTGTCATTAGAAGTCCTTAGAGTCATCTCAGAATGAAATGAGATAAGTGTTTGAGTTGATGTTCAAGCAATATGATGAAAGGCATAAATCTAAGTTTGAAGTCAAGGAAAATAGTGGGAATATGGAAGAAGTGTAAGGCAAAACTCAACAACTAGTAGAAGATGAGGTTTATTGTGAAAATTACCAGGATCTTGGACATAATAGACTTGAATATTCCATTATGTTGGCATGTAAGAAATTTATTAAAGCACTTGACATTGAAGAGGAGCTTAACAATGATGGAAAAATTGAAGTGGGACAATCATGTTTAGTGAATGATGAAAATAAGAAGTTCTCAAACAAACTTTATTTTCTCGAGGACAATTCACATCAACTAAGAGAGTTGAAGAAGAGTGAGTATGAAAGGGAAGAAGAGCTTGATGGTAGTGTGTTTGTTGAAGGTCAAATGAGTGTAATAAGTAGGGTGGAAAAAATTGCCTTGAACAATCATGACTTAGGTGAAAGATCACAATAACAAAAGGAGGAAAAAAGGAGTTGGTTAGAAGTAGTTAAATGTAAAGTGGAAGGTGGTAAAAATTAAGAAGAATGAGCCAACAACTAGTGAAGCCACAAGTTTAAAGAAGAAAGAATGAAAGAAAAAAGGAAAGCTTTGGTAAGATTACGAAGAAATAAGGACATCAAATGCTATAAATATCTTGCGTATGGGTATTCTTTCCATGAGTGTCAAAACAAGTGGTTGGTGTTCATAAATGACCAAAGTGAGATTCTATCTGGTGAAGAAGATTATGGTGGGAATTTTAGGGATGAGTTTAGAGAAATTGAGGTGAATAGAAAATGTGGGATTGTGAAGGGACAATCATATTCATTGATTAGTGTTAGGGTGCTTATGTTATTGAAAAAGAAAAAAAAAATCTACAAAAGGAGAATATTTTCTATTCAAATTGCCTTATCAAACAACAAACATGTAGCATGATAATTGATGGACAAATTTGCAAAAATGCGATTAGTGCTACATTGGTAGAGGAATTGGAATTAGAGATCTTGAAACATCTTAATCCCAACAATTTACAATGGTTGAATAATTGTGAAAAAGTGAAAGTCAATAAACAAGTCAAGGTGAGATTTGCTATAGGGAAGTACAAAGATAAAATTGTGTGTGGTGTCTTGCCCATACATGTTAGGCATTTGTTGTTAGAAAGGCCTTGGCTATATGATAGAGAGATGGCTTACCATAGAATGGAAAATACTTACTCTTTGAAGAAGAATGAAAAAAAGATCACTCTATTTCCAATATCCCCTAGTGAGGTCTTAATATATCAACAATATTTTAAGGAATGAAGATAGAAAGAAAAGAGAACAAAAGAAGAGTGTAAACAAAAAGTATAAGATAAAAGAGTTTGAGAGAAAATAGGAAGAGAGAAGAGTAAAAGAGCAAAGAGATATTCAAAAACAAATGAGTAAAGTGCAAAGGAAAGACAAATAAGGGGGTAACAAAAAGAATAAGAGAGGAGGTAAAATGAGAACACAAGCTTAGGTTTGAAAGAGAGAAAACCAAGAAGTTGGTGAGGATCAAAAGTTAAAAGCTTTACCTTCACAAAAAAAAGCAGTTGTTTGAATTATAATACATGTATTAATTCAATGACGAATCTCTTCAAAGAAGGGGGATTTAATAGGAATCATTTCAGGCATAAGGACAATTCACAAAAGGCAAAAAGAATACACAACTCATGGTTCTTTGGGCAAAATCAACATTCAAGAGGTTTAAAGATGAACACCATGCTTTCAACCTAAGAAGCTAGAAAAATAGTCAAGAGATGGGTGCCAAAAGGAGGACCAAAAAGTGCTCAAAGTCAACACAATTAGATTTAGAAGATCAAGAAGCCTTGGAAGCAAAATGAGGACCTCAAAAGAGCTTAATGAGAAGTTGATTCAAATGGAAGACTAAGGAATAGCTAAGGAGATGAGATTGATTTAGCTTTAAAGTGCAAAATAGGGGTTGCACGGCTTAATGCACAGACATGCACAAAGCCATGACAAAACTATGCAATTTCAGGAAGCTCCCAGTAGCTGTGAATGGTCATCCCACTAGCCATGCACAAGTAAACATTTCTCAGCTCAATGCTGGCATGGCCATATAGTTCCCATGCATGGTTGCGAAACTCCCTGAACATAATAACTTGTTTTGTTTCAAACTTGTTTCGGTTTATTATTATTATTATTATTATTATTATTATTATTATTATTATTATTATTATTATTATTATTATTATTATTATTATTATTATTATTATTATTATTATTATTATTATTATTATTATTATTATTATTATCATCCATGGATTGTAATGTTTTTTAAGGCCAATTTGACTTGTTTTTAGGCTACTTATGACTAACTTAAGTTGGAGTTTCTATATATATCCTATTATAACTCTTGAAGAAAAAAAAAAAACTTTTGATCATTGGATCTTTTTTGTATTCAAGAGTCTCTCTTGAGAAAGTTTGGGAGGTGATTCCTCTTGGGTATTCCCAAATCAATCCTCATTTCTTTTAGGATTTAGTCCAACCTAAGAATCAAATTTCTAATTTTACTTGAATAGATAAATTCTCCTTCTAAAATGGGTCTTGGATTTTAACTGATCTAAGGTTTTTTTAGGGGATCAAATTGGTTGCCTAAATCTTCCCATCCCATTTGTTCCTAATCCTTCTTGGGTTAGGGGTATTTGGGTATTGATTTAATAGACTTGTTTCATTAGATTTTAGGTTCTAGGAGGCTTAGATATCTTAGGGTTCTTATCTTTTGGATACAAGTATTGTTTGAACTAAAATTTCTACCATTAATTCACTGTTTGAGTGTCCTTTTGTGTTCTTGTTTTTAATGATCTCTAGAGCCATGAAATTTATTCAAGGAGGAGCTCTAGTGCATGCATCAAATAGTGAGGAAAATGGTAGCTGACTTAACGATAGAAGAAAATGTCTCTACAAAGTCAACGCCAAGCACTTGATGAAGTCACTTTATGCTTTGAGATGTTTAGGAGATCCATCAGATTGCAATTAACCCTGGAAACTCATTTGCTGCCAATCATTCATGCCACTAGGGGGTGGAACGAATTCCCCAGTTTTATTTTGATGAAGTGCCTAGATCTTTCCGTGCATTGCCTTACAATTGCCTTACACCAACCAAGATATTTGAGTGTTAACACTTTTAATCTTGGTTAGAATTGCATAAGCTAAAAATGCATAGTCAGAGGAAAAATGTTTTAGATTTGGCTTCCTGATTCCTATTTGAAATCAATTAACCATGGTTGTAGAGGATTGAACATGTTCTTTTGATATGACATTCGCTGCTTCTGAGGTTGTATTTTCCTTCTCACTTTATATTGGCATTGGCGTCATGGAAGAGATATTCTGAGAAGAGGGTGGAGTCATTTGTGGTGCCAGAGTGATAGTCTATTTGTCTAGATGTGGTATCAATAGTGGCTGGTTAGAGCATTAGTTTGATATATGTTCAAGAATAAAAAACATTTGTTGTAGCAAAATGATTAGGGGAATGTAGAATGGCATGATCATGAAAAGAGGAAGAAGAATCCAATCATGAATTTTCGTTACATTAGAAATGATCGCTGCAATTCGATTGAAGTGAAGGACTATCTTTGAATGGAAAATTTTGGTCATCAAAGACAACATGTTTATAGAGATACATACAACCACTTGGGGGATGGTAGCATTTGATAACCCTTGTAAATACCTTACAAAATTGCAGGGTAAGGATCTTGGATCAAATTTAGTCTGGCATAAGGCCAAACATAAGGAAAGCAACATGGTCCAAAAACATAAAGGGATGCATCAAGAACGGAACTAGAAACTTGCGATTGGAGGGGCAAATTATATAATAAGACATATTATAAGATAATATTATACTTTAAAAAAATAAGAACGAATGATAAATTTTTAAAGAATTTTGAGAGTGCCTAGTTCCGTCAATGGGATGCATAATTAGGTTTCTTGCGAAAGAGCTTCACAAAAAGAGATACCATATCCAAGATTCTAGACGGTTGTCTGTTGATAAGCTAAGTTGCAGTTGCAAATTCTTCCACCAAGATCATTTAGGAGCATGACTATAGAATAGCATGGAAATGCCAAGTTTAGTGATATTTTGATGCTTTCTTTCTGCCATGCCATTTTGCTTAGGGGTATTTGGACAAGATTATTGATGCTTAATGACGTGATCAAGTAGGTAAGCACCAAATTTGCCATTTATAAATTCTCCTCCACCATCTAATTGAAAAACCTTTATTTCTTTGCCAAATAGAGTTTTGATAACTTTATGGAAATTTATAAAACACCCAAGAAAATTTGCCTTCTGTTTGAGAGGAAAAAATCAAGTAAATCTAAAGAATTCATCAATAAAAATGACATAACACTCGAATTGTTGAAAAGATGAGACTGGACCCGGTCCCATATATTGTAGTGAACTTTACTAAATAAATTAATACAGAATTCCTCAAAAGGACAAAGGGAAATTTGCATGATTTAGCTAGTTGATAGTTGGTGCACAGAGGTGCAATAAACATATTGTTACCCGAAATTAAACTTTGTTTCTTCAAGAATTCAAGGCTTCGATATTGAAGATGCCCTAAGCGAAGATGCCAGATACAATCTGTGACCACTTTAAGATGATTGGAAAAGTAGACCATCTTTCAATTTAGTTCCAAAACATAGAGTCCTCCTGCTTTATTTCCTGATGCTGTCACTTGCTAGGTCTCCTCGTGCTTCATCACAAAACCATGTTAGGAGAATTCAAAATCACATGGACATTTAGATGTTTTGACAGAGAGTAAGTTCCTTTACTAAAACTTCCCAAAGCTTTCCAACATATAAACTCTTATTCCCCAAAGGTGTAATTTGTAAAATGTAACCGTTTCTAGCCATAATCATGTCGTATCCAAAACATGGTTTATTAGAATCAATCTTACCAACATCGAAATTCATATGTTAAGATATGCGCCGGTATCCAGAAACCAACCATTGTCTTGGCTTATTGGAGAGAGTCATTGCTGTAAATGCATGATTTACATCATTTGGCTGGAAACACTGGTTAAATATCTGGTAGCAACATTGAGTACTATAGTTCATCTTACCACAAATCTGGCAGTGGATTCCTTTTCACTTTTGGTGTATGGGTCTAAACGGGTCGAGTTGGGTCCGGACCATCTTGTCCTGGACCCGGATCTAGACCCGTTTAACAAAAAGGAGTACTGGACCTGACATGTATACTCGACAGGTCTAGAGTAAAAGGACACATACCCGACTCGGTGGGTAAGGATCCAAGTCGGGTATACTCGATCCGAAAATTCTAAATTATAAAAATAATATTCTAATATAAAAATCTCTGTACAAAATATTAAAATATGTACAATTTCAAATTCTCAAAATTTTAAATTTACAACAAAAAAAAAAGTCCAAATTCATAAATAACAATATCATACAACACATATAAATTAAAAATTAAGCATTAAATAATAATTTACAACAACAATACCAAAATATCTATAAGTTTATAACTATTACATAATATCCTTAATTCATCCAAGAAGTTAAATAGTTAAAAATTTATAATATATATATATATATATATATATATAATATTTTATATAATTTTTTTAAATTAATCAAATAAACGAGTAATCAAGTTTGAATTTATAATACCCTAACTCAGACCCAATTATATAGATTAAACAGTAAACGGGTCTAGTTCGAATAATAAAATAAGCATATTGAACCCATATAAATGGGTAAACGGGTCAGGTCCGATCCGGTCCATTGACAGGTTGCTCCACGAGTAATTTGTGGTTGCTCCACGAGTAATTTGTGTGAATCTAATACCTTTTGAGCTAAAGAATTCTTGTGGTTGACCTTGTTTCCCACGCTTAAACTACTTTTCTACATTTCTCCCTTGGGAATGTTTACTCAAAAAAGCCGTATGTTGATTAGCAAAATCAAACCTTCCCGATTTACGGAGAGTCTCTAGTGTATCGTGATTTTGGATAAGTGGAACTATCTCTCAATGTGATGGAATGAGAGATCTAAATATACTAGTCGCAAAATTTCTCATAAGTAGGGCCTAGTTCTTTTAGTGAGCAGAAACTTTTTAACAATCAGACATAGGTTTCCGTACGGCTGAAAGATCATTACATATACCTTCCTTTGTGTGATACTATAGCTTTGAGTAAGGAAGAATTTATGATCTTGTGTGCCCCGTGCAAAGGAATCTACAAGAGCATTCCATACCTCTATACATGTGCATAGCTCGACCACTATATTGTGTATTTCCTCAGATAAAGTGCCTGTGATTCATCCACAAAGTAATCGATCTGACCGCTTCCATGACATGTTTGGATTTTCAGCAAATATATGCCATGAGCATTCGTGGCATCTAGGATTTCATTATATCTATCTGGAATTTTAAAGATACCCTTAAGAAAGCCAGCCATTTCTTTACTTTCGATAAAACCATCATTTAAGTTAATAAATCAATCAATCCCAAAAAATTAACTAAACACAATAATGCCCAAATAATCAAATTAAACCAAAGAAAGAATTCAACACCTAGCATAGTTAGGGTTCCATTCCTTCAAATTACAATTAGATCTAATCAACCCAACGATAACAAAATAAAATTACAAAAAAAGATTGAGCAAAACTTATAAACAAAGTGTGACCCCCTTCTTCTTTGCAATCTTCTTGGCAATGCTCCTTTCTTATCCAAGATCTTCTTGATCCTTCCTCTTGGCCTTTCTTGGTGTTCTCCAAGCGTTTCTAAGTTTTTTCTCTTGTGTAGTTTGTGCCTTTTAGGTTTTGAGGGTTATTTATAGTCCTCTGCTTAAAAATAAAAAAATTTGCAAAATAGGGAAATTCTACTGTGATAGGCAGCCCTGCCTAACATGAGTTGGGCGACTACCATTATAGTAAAATCCGAAGTCCTAACGGCCACGCACAAACACACCTGGACAAGGCTTATCTAGTCTGTGTTGTCATACTAATTAAGGAGCTATTTCGATGCAGCAATTTAAGATGGAAAGGAGAAGGGATTGAAAAGGCTCAAGCTTCAATCTTTCCATCCTTAAAAACAATCCTACCATGATTGGGATTTTGGATTCTTCCAGTAATAATTTTGGGTCCAAATTTTCCAAATTTTTACAAGAAGAAATACAGAGATTAGGGGGGGAAGAAAGAAAAAGAGAGAATAATGCAGCGAACAAGTTTAATTTTCCCCGCAATATCCTTATTTATCTTCCTCGCACATGTTACCTTATCTCATAGAAACAGTGTTTATGCCATATTCTGTATCTTTATTCTCCCACAAAAATATAAGCTTTAATATCCATTGTGTAACCAAGAAGAGAAAGGAAAAGCAAAAAGGATAAAAATGGACAATGCTAATGGCAGATTGGTTTTCCTTGAGCGCTGCAAAGGATTTACTACTGCAGATGATCTTGTTGGAGGGGGTGGGAGGAAGAAGATTGGATAAGGAGGCGGGGCAGAGAGAGAGATCAATGACAAGTATGGGAGGAAAGGGAAGGTGATGAAAGTTGTGAGAAGAGATATGAGGGGAAAGGATGGGAGAAAGAGAAGAGATTGGTTAACTAAAAAGGATGGAGGAATAGTTGAAGAGAAGAAAGGAAAATTTCCTGATATGAGGTGGAGAGAGAAGACTGGTGAGAGAATGATTCGTCAAAGAAGGGTGGAGGCGTAGCTTGAATAAGAATTGTGCTGGCAAGACGAAAATGGCTCCAGCAATATATACGGCCTTGCTGACCTTGTAAAATTTTGTTAGTTTTCCTTTCCTTTAGCATTAGCATGGCTATATAAGAATGCATATAACCATAGCTAATGTCATATTGTTGTAATTACTTGAGAAGAAGAGCTCCTTATAGGTGGGTAATGGAGGCTCACGACGCTGCGGGTCTCCTGGTTAGTAAAGGAATATCATATAGATCTCCCAGGATTGTGATGTATACAAGATATCCATCCTCACAGCCTGTAAGTTAAATGACATATTGGTTTCCTTTTCTTTTTTCCTTCAATCAGGGTTTGATTTGATCTCATATTACTATTGTAAAATGCCAAAAATAAATAAGAAGCAAATAAGAAAACACTCCCTCCGGCCCTTTTTATTTGTATATTTTAATCAATTCACAAATTTTAAAAAACTAAAATTTTTCGATTAATTAATCAATATTTTCTATTTTATCATCAAAAAACCTTTCTCTTAAAGACTAATCAAATTCCAAAACTTTATATGTTGTAAGTATATTTAATTTATTTCTATTTTCCACTACAACTGCACAATACTCATTATATTAAAAAAATATATTTATAAAAAAATAACAATTAATATAATCTTAATTTGTTAATAGGACAAATAAATTAAGACAACAAATAAAAAGGAAAGGAGGAAGTATTATTTAATAAGATTTATATTACTCATTTTAAATTTACTAAAATGTCTTTAAAAAAAAACGAAATTAGATTACATTGAGTTCAGTTTTTTCCTCAAAAAGGTAAGTACAATGCTAATATACTAGGTTCAAATTTTTAGTCATTTTAGTCAAATTTTGAGATGAAAAAAAAAAATCTGTTATCACAATATCCAATATTTCAAAAATGAAAATTCAGCAATTGATAAACTGATAGATATTGCAATACTCAAAAGCAATACTCAAAAGCAACATAACAAGACAGAAATTAACTAGTTACCGTTATTAAGATCTGCTCTCTCTCTCTCTCTCTCTCTCTATATATATATATATATATATATTACACACTGCATGTACCTTAAAGGTAAAACACAAATTTCAATACTTATCAGAAAACGGGTGAAAAATTCACTCTTGAAGCATCTCATAATATAAGTCTTTATAGACTTTTATACAAGAATTAAAATAATTCTAAAAACAAGACACTTTATAAGTTAAAATGCTTTAATTAACCACCTAGGAATAGTATTAGAGAGAGCAAGAGAAGATTAAATGAAATAGGAATAGTATTTAAAAATATCATTAATGGCTATTAAAATTTACAAAAAGGAAAAAAAAAATCTAAAAAGACTTATGTGAGACCCCAAAAAAAAAATAATGATAAAATTCAATCATGTTGCCAAGAAAAGAAAAACAGACAAAATCATCCGCGTAAGGCAGTCCCCTCTGAAGGGCCTTAAAGTTAAATTAACAAAAGAAAAACTGAGATTTTCCTTTACATGTACAAAAAGGGGATTTCACATCAAAAATCAAAATATTACTATCGTATCGAAGATACTGCTGCCCTCGGATACAAACAAAATTGTACAACGCTTCTCCCTTCCATTAATCACTACCCTTCTGAACACCCTCTCCGTACCCCAACCAAACCCGCACCCCCCCCCCTCCCCCCACCCCCAAGGAAAAAAAAAACACTCTCTACAAAATTGCTTTCGGGATAGCAATCAGATCTCTATCCCATGGAGTGTTACTCCATTTCCTCGAGGATTATCTGAAAGAATCTGCCAAGGGTAAGCAAACAACCAGAAATTTCCAGAGTTGCACTGTCAAGAGTGAAAATGAATGCAACATCATGAATATGTTTCTTACCATCAAGAACTGGTAATAAATCTATCAGGAAAAACAAGAACGAAAAAGGGGGTATGATAGGATTCTAAATAAGTCGACATCTAAATAAATGAACACAAAAAGCCTTGCCCGTATGCGTGAAATTGCTACTTGTCCAATTTTCACGCATTGTATAGAAGGCCAAGTTTTACGTCTGTAAGAAATTGAGAGAGAATAATCTCTTTTCATTATATGTTAAAGTTTACAATTAGCTGATTATATATAAGTTGTCTAAGAAACAAATATGGCAACCATCCCAATAAATTGATCACAAAATCTCCTAATCAATTCCCTAATTACTGCTCATGAGATCACCTAATCACTTATTACAAAATTCTCCAATTTAATGGTCAAAATTTTCTAATTTAGTCTAATTCTAGTACTATAATATTTACAACATTACTTTCTTAAAATACACCTATTATCTATATTTTCCCACACTCCCCCTTAAGCTGGGTGAATAGATATTCTCAAATTCCCAACTTAGATATAATACTTTCAAATATTGGACCACTTAACCCTTTGGTTAACACTTCAGCAAGTTGATTATTTGTAAACACACAAGGTGTGCAGATAATCAACTCTTTAATTTCTCCTTGATAAAATGTGTGTCAATTTCGATATGCTTTATTTGATCATGCTACACAAGATTGTCATCTATGCTAATTGCATGCTTATTATCGCAGTAAAGCTTCATCGGACCTCCAACTTGATCTTTACGTCTTCTAGAATGATCTTTAACCAAAGTAACTCACATACTCCTTAAGCTATCGCTCAAAACTCAACATCTGCACTAGACCGTGCTACCGCATTTTATTTTTTACTCCTCCATATCACAAGATTTCCACCAAGAAATGTATGATATCCAGTTGTCCATGTTCTATCAACCAATGGCCTAGCATAATCAGCATTTGTATAGGCTTCAAATATTAGACCCCCACTTCTCCTAAAGAGAATTCCTCTTCCGGTGTATCTTTAAGATATGCAACACTGTGTGCTACTCGAAGTTAACCTCTTTTGGACTATGCATGAATTGATTAATCGCACTCACAGCATAAGCTATATTCAATCGTGTGTGGGATAAGTAAATAAACTTTCCTACCAAACGTTGATATATCCCTTTGTCTACTATACCATCTTCCTCCACTATCCCAAGCTTTATATTCGGATCTCTTGAAATACTCACCGGTTTGCATGTTGTTTTCCCTATCTCCTTAAGCAAATCAGTTGCACTTTTGTTAAGAGAAAAAAATACCCTTCTCTAAATGTGCCACCTCAATTCCAAGAAAGTACTTTAGCTTCCCTAGTGTCTTAATCTCAAATTCTTTTGTCAAGCACTCACTCAAAGAACGTCTCTCCTCATCATCACTTCCTGTAACAATTATGTCATCCACATAAACTAAGAGAACTATAACTCCCCTTGAAAACGAGTGCTTGATGAGCAGAATATGATCTCCTTAACTTTCCTTGTATTCGAACATCACCATAATCTTGACAAACCAGCTGAACCATGCTAGAGGAGATTGTTTAAGTCGATATAATGCTTTTTTAACCTACAAACTCTATGATCAGTAACTCCTTTTTCATAACCAAGTGGTATCTCCATATATATCTCTTTCTGGAGATCTCCATGACATTTTTTTCATCAAACTGTTATAAATCCCATCCGGAGTTGGATGCCAAAGATAATAAGATTCTAACAATATTCAACTTTGTAACTGGGTCAAAAGTCTCTAAATAGTCCACTCTATATGTCTTGAGTATAACTCTTGACAACCAACCTTGCCTTGAATCTTTCTACTGAACCATTAGCTTTATATTTCACTGTGTACACCCATTTACACCCCACTGATTTCTTCCCTACTGGTAACTCCATAAGTTCCCATGTTTTGTTCTTTTCCAGTGCCTCAATTTCTACATTCATAGCTTGTTTCTATTTTTCATTAGACAAAGCTTCGGATAGATTGGAAGGAATGGCAATGGTTTCTAGGTAATTGAGAAAAGCTCCATGTGACGGAGAAAAACGCTGAAAGGACAGGAAGTGTGCAAGGGAATGTAAAGGTGTTTTAGTGCACTCTCTCGCACCTTTTCTCAAAGTAATGGGCAAATCTATGTCACTAATACCCCCATAAATCTCACTCTCTACCTCTAGTTTTGTTTCAATTTATAATGTGGGTTCAAAAGTCATTACTTGATCAGACTTTTGGACGTAAGGTTGGGGGCAGCCTTTGCCATATCTAACATCCTTGGAAACAGACTCAGTGTTATATTGAGCAAATACAAGGTCAAAGGAGATTCTAACAGACTCAGATAACTCATAGTGAACTGGAGCATGATCCCTAGCGGATGAGAAAGTCGGATGATTTGAAGCTGAAAGATCTAATAGCAAGTCAACACCCAAATTCTCATCTTCTCTCACTAACTTCTCCCCCTGAAGATAATGATTTGAAAAGCAAGATTCACGTTCATTGAAGTTAACATCCATAGAAACTAAAATTTTTTGAAAGGGTGGATAATAACACTTGTATCCTTTCTGGACTGACAAATATCCTACAAATACACATTTTATAACTCATGGATCCAGTTTTCCTCGGTTGTGACTGTGAACATGTAGAAAGGATGTACATCCAAATATTCTAGGAACAAGATTATTTGTGGTGTCGAAGTTAGGATAAAAGGTGGAAAACACATCCATTGGACTCTAAAACCCTAGGACTCTAGATTGCAACATGTTTATGAGATGTGTTACTGTAAGAATAGCCTCCTCCCAAAAGGTTTTAGATGCATGATGTTCAAATAACAACGCTTAGGTTTTTTCAAAGAGATCACCATTTTTCCTCTCTACAATTCTATTTTGCTGTGGGGTATTTACATAAGGTGACTTATGTATTATCCATTCCTTTTGAAAATATGGACTTAAAAATTGATTGAAATAGTCTCGTGCATCATCACACCTAACTCCCTTGATAGTCGCTCCAAACTGATTTTTAACCATAGAGCAGAAATTTGGTAAAACAATATTGATATCAGATTTTTGTTTAAGAAGAAATACCCAGCAAACTCGAGTACAGTTATCAATAAAGGAAATAAACCAACGTTCCTAGGGATATTAGTAATAGGAGATGTACCCTAGACATCACTATGAATTAAATGAAAAGGAATGAAATTTCTTTTATTACTCATTGGAAAGGGTACACGTTTGTATTTGGCAAGTTTATATTTTTTACAATGAAAAATCTCATCTAAATGTTTAAACAAAGAAGGAAATAAGAGTTTTATGACTCGAAATGATGGATGTCCAAGTTGGCGATCATGGAGCCAAATTTTCTTTTTATTGGATGACAAAGACTCGAAAACAAATAACACTGGTGTTTACCTATACTTAGTTGGCTTGTTTCAACGAAATAAAGGCCACCCCATTCTCTAGCATGTCCAATCATCTTTCCCGAACCCTTTCCCTGAAATATACAACTATTATGATAAAAAACCACAGTACGTTATAAATCATAGATAAGTTTTTAGATGGATATCAGATTGGTAGCTAGCATAAGGACATGGAGAACATTCTGTAAGGTTAACAATGGGTTAATTTGAATACTTCTAATTCCTGCCATAGTGGTCAAAGAACCATTTGTAATGGCTATTTTTCTACTGCGTGGGGCTGGGAAATAGATAGTAAAGACATTTGGTGAGTAGGTCAAATGGTCGGTAGCTCTGAATCCATGATACAAGAGGTAGCAAAAGTTACATCCGAAACATTTAATCCAACGGAAAGCCAAAACTCACCTAAACATGCCACAGAACAAGTACTTATGGG
This sequence comes from Voacanga thouarsii, assembly GCA_026120185.1. Classification (NCBI taxonomy): domain Eukaryota; kingdom Viridiplantae; phylum Streptophyta; class Magnoliopsida; order Gentianales; family Apocynaceae; genus Voacanga; species Voacanga thouarsii. The sequence continues at coordinate 1,664,675 of JANUWF010001659.1, read as the reverse complement.
CTTTTCGAGACTGCTGATAAGAGCTCTTACTCTTAATAATTCATCTTTGGTTGAGACCAACTGTTTCTGATTTTGGTGGCTCATTAATTTGGCCAATAGCTACATTAGTTTGTCCACTTCTGGATTGTTCCCAATTCTGTTCCCATTCTCGGCTGGGTGGCTTCCCATGAAGCTTCCAACATTTTGCTCTCACAACGCGTGTTTGGAAAGTTGACATAGTGAAGGAAAGATATTTGCAGCAATTAAGGCTGCTTGAACAGGAAGTGGAGAAGGAAAAAATAAAGAGAAAATGACAAGAAGGCTGCTTGAAAGAGAAGAGAAAATGACAGCAACGAAGGCTACTCGAAAGAGAAGACTACATCACTGAAGGCTGCTTGAAGAGGAAGAAGAATCCTAGAAAGCCTAGGGCTCTAATACCATGTAAGAAATTGGGAAAAAATAATCTCTTTTCATTAAACCTTAAAATTTACAATGAGCTGATTATATCCAAGCTGTCTAAGAAACAAATATGGCAACTACCCTAATAAATTGATCACAAAATCTCCTAATCAGTCCCTTAATTACTCACAAGATCTAATTACTAATTACTAATTACAAAATCCCCTAATTTAAGAGTCAAAATTCCCTAACTTAGTCTAATTCTAGTGTGATAATATTTACATTACTTTCCTAAAATACACGTATTAGCCATATTTTCCCACAATGTCCAACCTCCCTGTATCTTATAGTTGATTAATCTACTTGAATATGCAAACAAGGTTAAGAGCTTCCACTTGTTAAGCCTCTTAATTGTATTTGAACCCAGTGAAAGCATTCAACTCATCTCTGATCTTAAAGCTTCATATTAACCAAGAAACCCAATTAGAGAAATCATATAATTCAGCCTCAAGACTGCTTATTATCTTCACCCATCTTGTCAACCAACAAAAGAATTGCTAGATATTATCTCTATTTACTCTATGACCTTGATCAATGTTTTAGTTCCATACTTCTTGAACAAATATAACATAAATTTAAAGAAACTTTGTGACAGAGTAGAAAAGGGGGAAACTTCACATACCTCTTCAAGCTCACTTTTTGTGACTCTTTCTAGAATTCCAAAAACGAAGAAAATATCTTGTTGCAGCAAATTGACAACCAAAAAAATGGACAAAATTTTGGCAATCGCGTTCTGAACCTTCTTCATTCTCTGAGGCACTTAAGTGACTTAAATAAGTCTTTCCCTTATATATGTAGCAGAGCTGCTGCCATAACAGTACGCTTAAACCAATCTGCACTGAGACACTAGCAATAAACAGGTAGACAAGAACAAGCCCTCTTGGCGTGAGAAAGACAGCAGATCTGAGAAAAGAGAGAGTAGCTTCTTTCAAAAGTACGAAAGCTAACTCAAAGGTATTCAATCTGTCTATAGATTTAGTGACCCTGTAATTAACTGGGGGCCAGATATGAAGTGCTGAATATGCAGATATGAGAGAGACATAAATTGTGCTGGTCACAGTTGATATAAGGAAGAGGATGAAGGATTGATGATTTGCTGCACCAACACAGTTTCCAATCTGTTGATAAAAGACAAGGTTGTGATAATATATCTTTGTTAGCTAAATAACAGTTGTCAAAAGTAACAATAAATCACAACAGAGAGCTAAATTGTGTCAGTCGGACAATATTGAAATGTACTCATCATGATTCAGAAGGATTTGATATGCAGCAGTATTAGCTAGTCAAATGTTTTCCTTATAGCGTTGATTGTGTCTTCTATTTTCCTATTCAACCCATTTGTCTTTGATTAAATACTCATGACTTCAGGTAGTTTATGGAGTTTCTTGATATTGGTTTCTATTGCCAAAACATTCACAATGTCATCTTAATTCCCAGAATTTCATAAACAAAGACATCTATTTTGTTCATTTTTATCCTTCTTATTTTTCCAAACTGAGAAAAAAGGTGCACAGAAGAACTAAAAGTAGTTTCCAACTTCAGAAGTGAAAGTAAATTGATGAGGTGAGCACCCATCAACAACTAGAAGATTCTTGGTGGTGCTACAAAGTCTCAAGTGTCTCTCTAGTGAGAAGTCTCTTCTCTGTAGGTGTTGCTACAGGAGTCTCTCATCTCTCTTTTTACACTCTTACAAGTCTCGAATTCTGAGCAATCACCACTATTCTAGACCAATTTCAAGACAGCATAATGACTGCACTGTTGATATCAAACACTACCACCGTTGGTGAATCTAAAAGAACCACCAAATGCATTCATCCACCTCCTTAGTAACACAACCCACCAATGTGAAATTCAACCACTACAAATTTGTGTGAATTTTCTCCAGTAGAAAGTAACTGCGTCTACCCACAATTCTCCACCTTTGCAATTTTTGAATCTGCAAACTGTTATTGAATAGAACATATTATACACTGATTTTTTCTATTTTTAGTGCTTAGCCATTCTTAATTTTGGCAGCAGGTCATGGTGTCTTCTTTCTTCAATATTTGAGTATTTGGCTCTTGTTTTAGCATGTTGACATTGGAACAAATCATCACGTTTATGTGGAAAGGAGGAGTAGCTGGGAGTGCCAAATAGCGTCATTCTATAGTGTTTTGAGCTTCGTAAGAGAGAAATATGACTTGTTTGATTTATAAGGTGCAACTGGATGAGCCGGATACCTTTGTTTGGACTGTTATCAGGTCTAGAAAACTAACTTCACTTATGATCTTCATGGCTACAGCACCCATTAAGGTCGCAGCCCCTCCTCCCACTTCAATCCCCACATCTCCCACCTTCACCACACGCTGCAACACAGAAGAGAAGAAAAAGTGGCACTTTAGTGCTTCTCTTTGGAGTGGTAACTTTTGCACTTTCGATATTAGTATAGTTGGTCCTTCAACTATATTGTTAGTCTCTTCAGGCATAAAGCTGTTTCTGAGTGATCAGTTAAGGACCACATCTTCACACTGGTTTCTAGCCTAAGTTCAAAACACTCGTCTCAATTGACCAAATTTAAAAGGGTATCCCCATCCAAAAATATTATTTCCCTTGGGATATTCTAAGGTGAACTTAGTCCAAGGCCCCACTTGTGAACTAAATTCACCAAGAAAGTTCAAAATTACTGTAAACATGCTTAGCCCTTTCCTAAGCCGCATGTCTACTATGTGAAATGGTTTTAGCGCCTTAAGGGATTTTTTTTTTTTTGGGTTGTGGATTGGGGCAGGGGGTGCCATAAAATCACCAGATCAATGAGGGATTAGGCAGACCCCAACTTGTTTTATTCATTAAAAAATGTTTACAAGTTCTTTACACGAAGAGATGGCATCTGGAGCCTATCTATGGTACAAAAGCCTCTAGCCTCATGTGACAAAGAGTCACAAGTGTTAAAAGGAAAAAGAGATGAAGACGAGCTTCCCAGGTTGGCCAACTGGTCTACAACTTTGTTATAGAACGTAGTGAAAGGCATACAAAGATAGTATCCGATTTACTAGTGACAAAGTTTAGTGTTTGATTATGGTACACTTTATTTTTATCACCAGTATACCAAAACCTGTTATGGAACCCCGAAAGTTATCACTAGTATACTAAAAACCATCTTTGGTACACCAACCATAGGGAAGGTTTGGCCAACAACCTTAGGGCGGCAGATCAATGTATAATGTGAAAGAGAGGAGGAAAAGTGATAGGAATCCATCCAAGAATAAAGGAACAACTAAAGAAGGGGGATGGAGAGCTAAGGCACCAATTAAGCATCCTTGGGGATCAACAAAACCCAAGAGACATCCAAGGAGATTTCCAAGAGCACAAGCAAAGGATCAAGAGGATTGTCAAGAGATGGATGCCAAAAGGAAGGCCAAATTGTTACAAAACTCATATGGAGGGCCTAGGACATCCATGGCAACAAGGAGGAAATCAAGGAGTGCAGAAACAGGGGCTGCATGGCTTGAATGCATGGGTGTGCACCAAGCCGTGCAAATCGCAGAATCAAGAACTCCCAGCAATTGGGGTGCACGGCCAGATACACGGCCGTGCACCAAGCCATGCCTTTGTGCACGGCCGTACAGCTGCCCGTATACAAGCCAATTTGAAAAGGCCCGACTCCGGCATGACCGTGCAGCTCCTATGCAAGGCCCAGCTCCTAAACACTTATTTTGTTTTGTCCCAAGTTAGTTTCAGCCATTTTTATTTTGTCCACGAAATATAAGGTCTTTTAATACCAAATTAATTTGTTTTTAAGCTTTCTTTGACTAAGGTTAGGGTTGGGGCTCTATATATACCCCCTTTTATTTCATTGTAAACACAAGTTGGATATTATATTTTGAAATCAAAAGACAATCTTGAGAGAGTTCTTTGAAGGTTCTTCCATGAAGGCCAAAACCATTCTTAGGTTTTCATTCCTTACCTATGAATTGAATCTATAAACCTACAAGGATAGATCAAATTAGCCACCCAAATAAGGTATTAGGAACTAGTTTTCCTTAGGTTCTTGAGTAGGAGTTAATCTTGGCTGCCTAAATCCCTTCTTCAACTTGTTCTTGATTTTCTAGCTGAATCAAGGGTTATTAGGAGTAGTTTGGAAGACTTGGTTCCTATTTCTAATGTTCTAGGTTCTCTATGTGGCCTAGGATTCTAGTATTTGAATTGGGTGTGTGAGTAAAATCACTAATTTGGGTCTCTAAAAGGATTTTGATTTTTTTCCTAATTCTAGCCACGAAATTCACTTAAAAAATCAACCCCAAGGAGCTCGCATCAGAAAGAAAGAAGGTGTAGATGGAAAGTGAATAGCAAGACATCAGGTAAAAAAGGACACATGGCCTTTTGATGGTGAATCTGGTTCACAAGTGGGGCCCTGGACTCTGGTAAAAATTCCACTTTTGCCTTTGAAATTTTGCAGTTTAATCTTAAAAGTTCAAGGGAAAGCAATTCTTAATAAGAAAAAATAAAAATAAAAATAAAAACTACCCTTATAATTTGTCATGTGATAGAAGTATGCTCAGCTTTGCCCAAAATCCACCACAGGCGTGGTCAACAACACTAACTTGGCAAACCTTGTTACAGCATTCTTTTTTTTTCCCCCCCGGAAAAAGACAACCATCTTCAAATAAAAATAGTTCAGGGACTGACTAGGCTAATTTCCTTTTTCATTTTCATTTGTTCACTATATTTCCAGAGCCCCTTCTCAAGAAGAACAGGTGTAAATGCTACTATATACATATTGGGGTATAGTTATATTTGTCATATACCTCAGCGATGGTTCTAACATTAGCCTAGCTTTAAATGAACAGCTTGACCTTCTTGTTTGTCAATGAATATACACTCCCTCTACATTACTTGCCCTCTTTTGGCACTCCTAGCAGAGATGAGCAGAGAAGAGCAGATTTAGGTTCTTTGGATGGATGGAGATGAGCAGAGAAAGGCAACAGCATTGGGGTTACTAACCTAGCAGCTGTCCAAGCGAGACTGCTGATTTGGCAATGGTAGAGATTGGATTGCTGCACCACACTAGGGTGATGACATGGTGCAGCAGTGGCAGTAAAAATTTTCTCCAAAAGGATAGTTTAGTTCTCTTTTTTTATCAGGGAGGCTAGTTACCATATATGTACCTTAGAAAGGATCTTTAAAATCCTATGCAACATTAATGCAGAATTCATTCAGTCCATTATTTCTGTCTTTTTTTTTTTTTTAAATTTTAAAGTTCACTTTCTTGAGGATACCTCATTTTCATTCTTGTATTCTTCTTCTCATTGGTATAATTTCTTCTTTTATCTAACAAAAATGCAATTAGCAAGTGGCCCCAAATCAAGGACAAAGACTGTACTCCCTTCGTCCCAAATTATCTGTCGTACTTAACCAATTACTCGGGTATTAAGATAAGTTTTTTAGTTAATTAAACTTTTACTTCTATTTTTACCCTTTTAATTTATTCTCTCTCTATTTATTAAGAAGTACTCAAATTTCAAAAATTTAATGTACTCCAAATTGCTTCTCTCTCCTGTTATTTAAATGAGATCAGCTTGTTGAGAAAAAAATTGTTTAATATGTTTGGGAGATAAAGTATTATTAAATGGGGACAAATTTGGTATGTTAAATCTTAATTTCCTAACAAGACAGATAATTTAACACAAAAACTAAACTAGAAACAAGACAGATAATTTGGGACGAGGGAGTAATCATAGGACAACAACGGTAAGAAGAAAGGAAGAAAGATCTAATTGTATCACCAATTAAAGGCACAAAAACCTCCAGTGGCAATGACATCTGGAAATAATATAGTTCCATTTTCTTCTGCATAAAACTCGGTGACATCTCAAACTGACACTGAATTTCCAATGGTAATGTAAAAACACCTTAAAAACCAATACCCATATTGGAGCTCACAGAGATGTATTTTGTTTTATATTTCAGAATATCCATCATTCTTTTGATGCAAGTTAGACTATATTAACTAAGTACTGAACTCAAATATAATAAGTTTCAGTCCAATTTTAAGGTTCAAAAATATTCAAAATGATTTCTCACATTTCAAAAGTAATTAAAGTTTCTTTCTTTATTGTAAAGATGGCTCCCAATATATTGCACCAAGAGGAAGCATCCATTAATAGATATGTACAAAACGGAACCAAAAAGATGCCTAAATGGTCAAGATATGCATCTAATACTACAGGAATTCAAAAAACGCACAAAAGAATTAGCCTCAAAGATACAAGCTTTCTCACACTGCACAAACAAATGGCAGAGGCAGAAAAAATTAAGCCTAACTAAGGCAGTCTTATATTTCCAGAAGTCCTTTTCCTCTTTTTACAAATTGACCGAATACGCTGAGATGCAAATTAAAGTTTGATGTCATAAAGACTAGAGTCCCAGATTTTTTAAGCATTTACATGAGTCTTTCTTATAGCAGATGAGATTAAAATCTTTGCACAAAAAGTTCAAGCACCAAATGTACTTGAGGCACAAACCTGATTCTATTTTTAATTTTATCTTTTTGCTTCAAAGCTTAAACAGGCAATAGATACTCACAAATGGGCAGTGATGATCCATGTCCAATACGCACATTCCACATGAACGGCAATGATGTGCTCTAGGTGATTTGGGTCTTGAACAGTACTGGCAGAAGGTATAGTTCTCAAGCCCACCTTTTCCCACTGCAGGATAGCTACCCCATTCAATCCTTGGAGGAGCACCAGCAGTGCGGAATGCTGCAAAGCTAAATGTAGATAAGGTAGACACTGACAAAATTGCTGTTACAATGGAGTGAAAAACACCAGAAAAGAAACTGATGGAAAATACAATAGGATAGACTGCCCAGACACCACCACCTGCACTACCAGCAAAACAAGTTTAAGAATGATATGAGCTAATAAGCTCAGAAAGTCAAATTAGAAAAGGAAAAGAATAAGAGCAGAGCCATTATCCTAGTGACAATCGTTTATGGTGTTAGTTATGTGGTGCAATCTTTTCTCTAACTAGTGATAATACATAACCCAACCTTTGAGATTGATTCACAATTGCTATACAAAAAATCACATTTCGATTGTTCATCCAAGAAAGTAGGACATGCCACAAATACTGCCAGGCAACAGGACCATAGCAATACCGTAGATGCAGCTTTTTGCATTAGGCAAGAATACGTGCTGACTTACTTGCTGGCTTACATTATAATATTCAGCTTAATATCTCATCAGTGTACCTGGTTAAAGCTGACAAAACTTATGGTCCAACTAATCAGTCCAACATGTAATTACCAATTCTAAATTGTCCAAACCTCTCTCTATTTCCAAAACAAACTAATGGCATGATAGCCAAAAGTAACAAAAGACAACTGAAAAAACATGCTGCAGAACACCAGACAAAAACATCCAAAGAAAAAGAACTAGAATAAAGAACCTTCATTAAACTATTCTTGTGTACCTTGTGAGGGGGGTGGGGGAGGGGAAATATGAATTTTGATCCATTTCTATCATTATAAATATAATACTCAACTAAAGGTACATCAAACATGTGACTCAAAGTAGGGGTTGCTTAGCCACTAATACCTCCTATTACTAGGCAGCTAAACTAGAGTGCTGGGTAAAAGCCATGAATGAAGAACTTCAAGCTCTTCAAGAGAATCATATGTAGGATATTGTTCCTTGTCCTGCCGGTGTTAAGCCCCTTGGTTATAAATGGGTGTATTCTCTTAAATTGCGATTGGATGGCTCCCTGACAAAAATAAAGCAAGCTTAGTGGCTCTTGGTAATCGGCAGGAGTATGGGATCGATTATGAGGAGACTTTTACTCCTATAGCAAAGATGACAACGGCTCGCATTGTTCTCGCTCTTGCTACTTCTAAGGACTAGCCATTGCAATAGATGGATGCCAAGAATGCCTTTCTACATGGCGATCTTAACGAAGAAATCTATATGACTCCACCCTTAAGGTTGTTTTCCACACCTTCTCCTGGTGTTTGTAAGCTAAAACAGTGCTTTTATGGTTTGAAACAAGCTCCACATGCTTAGTTTGTTATGTTCCGTTCTACACTCATTCGCTTCTCCTTTGTTCAAAGCCAGTATGACTCCTCTTTGTTTCTTCATAGGACTTATACAGGCCTTTTTTAACTTTTGGTCTATGTTGATGATATTGTTATAACCGGGACTGACTCTGAATTGGTATATCAGCTTCTGCAGCAACTTCAGCATTCCTTTCATATGAAGGACTTAGGCCCTTTATAGTATTGTTTGGGACTCAAAGTGCAATCTACTTCAGCCAGAATCTTCTTACATGTTACACCAGCATAAATACACCTAAGGCTTAATTGCCTTGGCTGGCCTCCAACATGGTCATTCTATTGATACCCCCTTGGAAGTCAATGTTAAATATCATTGTGATGAAGGTGATTTTGTCTCTGATCCTTCTCTCTATATGCAGTTGGTGGGCAGTCTAAACTATCTCACTATTACTTGGCCTGATTTTTCCTTTGCTATTCAACAAGTTAGTCAATTCATGCAGGAGCCTCGGCACCTTCATGTAGCCATTGTTTGCCGCATTATTCGTTATTTAAAGGGCACTTCCTCTCATTGTCTTTTCTTTGCTGCCAATTCTCCTATCCATTTGGTGGCATATAGCGATGCTGCTTGGGCTGGTTGCTCGGATACTAGGCATTCCATTACTAGGTGATGCATGTTTCCTGCCACAGCTCGTTCGCATATTCTTGAAGGGCAAGGGGAAAATCAGCCATTTGATTGGCGCGGGTCCTTCAAAAGAAGATCCCAAATTTATAGCGTGGGATGAACAGGATTCAATGGTGATGTCATGGCTATGCAATTCGATGCAACCAGAGATTAGCAATACGGTTATATTTCTCGGAACCGCCAAGGAGATTTGGGATGCTATCCGACAAACATATTCAAAGGTCCATGATGCTGCCCAGATTTACAAAATCAAGATAAGGATTTCAGCAACCAAATAGGGGACTTGAACTTTTACTGAATACTAAGCTTACTACAGAGTTTGTGGCAGGAATTGGACCCCTATCAATGCATTGAGATGCGCAACACTGAAGATTCTATGATTTTGAAGAGATTTATTGAAAAAGAATGTATTTTTGAATTTCTTGCAGATCTTAACATTGATTTTGATGCTGTTAGAGTGCAGATTTTGGGAAAAGAAGAGCTGCCCTCTTTGAATGAGACAATCTCAATCATCCGGGCTGAAGAAGGACGACGGAGTGTCATGGTAGATTCGCACAAAGGAAGCAACTCTGCACTTTTAACCAAGGCAGTGATTGTAAGAGAGTCCAGCACAACAGTTTCAAAAGATTCCAACCAATCTAATATCCAAAATAGCCTGTCTAAAACCTCTAGCCGTGATTCTCTTTTGGCACACACTATAACAAGCATCGACATACCAAGGATCAATGTTGGAAACTCCATGGCAAACCAAACCGAAGTACAAATGTGAGAAGACAAGCACATGTAGCGAGCACTGAATTTGATAGAGACAAAGGCAGCCTATCTGAATTTAACAAGGAGGAAATTGAGAGGTTTAAACTCTTCCTTGAAACCCTGGAAAAGTCTCCTACAACAGGTACTTGTTCTCTAGCGTTTTCAGGTATTTCTTCTTCTTCTTGTGCTACTAATGTCTTGGATAAGATTTCTCAAAATTTGTGGGTAATAGACTCAGGAGCCACCGATCATATGACTTGTTCTTCCAAACTTTTTTCTACCTATACTCCTTGTTCAATCAGTCGAAAAATTACAGTAGTAAATGGATCAACCAAAACAATAGCAGGGCAAGGGGATATTCGGATTAATGACCACCTCACACTTAAAAGTGTCCTTCAAGTCCCAAAACTATTTGCAACCTTATTTCCATCAAGAAACTCACAGATGACTCCAAGTGCAGTGTAACATTCTTTCCTTCAGGTTATTGGACATTTTTATTGGACATTTTTAGGAGGAAATCTAGTAACATGGAGTAAGAAGCAGAATGTAATGGCAAAGTTAAGTGTTGAATCCGAGTTTAGATCAATGGCAATGGGAATCTGCAAGCTATTATTGTTGAAGATAATCCTTGATGATTTAAAGATAAAATAGGAAGGTCCAATGAGGTATACTATGACAAGAAGTCAGCCATCAGCACTGCTCATAACACGGTGCAGCATGATCGAACAAAGCATATTGAAGCGGACAAACATTTTATCAAGAAAAAGCGTAATAGCAGACACATTTGTACTTCATTCGTGTCTATTAAGGATCAATAAGCAGACATTCTCACAAAGGGTTTACCAAGTACTGTGTTTCAAGATAATGTTAGCAAGCTTGGAATGAAGGATATTCATTTACCAACTTGAGGGAGAGTGTTAAATTATGGAAAGATTTTATTTGATTCTGCCAAATTATGGAAAGATTTTATTTGTTTTGATTTTGTGCAAATTAATTAGGAGGTTTCCTGTTTTGTAGAGATCCTAATTGATATGTAATCTCTAGCTGATTTGTTGGAGATTGATTAAGTGATATTTTCCTTTTTCAGATGTCTGTAGTTGTACATAAATAGTGGTTGTATTCTATTGATTCAATATAAGAAAATCATCTTAGAATTCAAGTATATAGCTAATTATGCAACTAATCACATGTGTTTTTCACAAGTATAAACAACGCCAAGGTAACCACACTTTCTTCATTAAGCATTTGGCTGCAGGGAAAGTGACTACTCTTCTAGTCTATGTTAATAACATCATAGTGACTGGAAATGATGATAAAGAAACATGAACTGAAGTAGAGAATGGTAAAAGAGTTTAAGATAAAGGAACTAGTGAAACTAAAGTACTTCCCTGGTATTAAGGTGACATATTCCATACAAGCGAACTTCATATCTTATCAAAAGTATATAACTGATTTGTTTACAGAAATAGGGAAGATTGGGTGTAGAACAGTTAAGTTGGGAGAAGCTAAAGAAAAACCAACTATTGATAAAAGAATGTATCAGAGGTTGGTCAGCAGACTTATATACCTTACTCACACTTAGCTAAACATAGCATCCTTGGTGAGTGTAATCAGTTGATTCATGCATAATCCAAGATAACTTCATCTTCAAGCAGCTTATAGGGTGCTGCACTTCAGGGAAATGGATTTTGTTCAAAAAGAATAATCCTCTGACCAAAGAAGCTTACACTAACATTGACTACGTAGGTTCCCTTGTAGATAGAAGATCAACCGGAGATATTGTACGTTTCTTGAAGATAATCGGTTAACATGGAGGAGAAAGAAGCAGAATGCGGTGGTAAGGTCATAGAATCAGAATTTAGGACTATTGCTCAAGAACTATGCAAACTACTCTAGCTGAAGATTATCCTATATGATCTGAGAGTCAAATGGGAAGGTCCTATGAAGCTCTATTATGACAATGATTTAGCTATCAAAATTGCTCACAATCTTATACAACGCGATAGGACAAAGCATATTGAAAGTGATCGACATTTTGTTAAATAAAAATTGAAAGGTTAATATGTATGTCCTATGTTCCATCAGAAAATCAATTAGCTGATGTTTTAACAAAAAGGCTGAACAGTTCAAGTTTCCATGATCTTGTTTTCAAGCTAGGAATGAAAGACATCTATTCCTCAACTTGAGGGGGAGTGTCGAGGTGTAAATGAGATGTTAGATGTCAATGAGCTGCACATTGACTACGAGAATGAGTTGTAAGTATATTAGGAAGATCAGTTTGAAATTCCTTACATTGAGAGATTTGATTAGATAGCTTTCCAGTTATGAGTGATTTGCTATCCCTTTTTGTCTCTGGTAATCTATTATATAATAGTGTGTAATGTTAATTCATAAAAGTACGAAATTCAAAATCCTCTTTCCCCTCTAATATTTTGTGTCAATATCTTTTATTTCTTTTGTTGAGGAGATCTACTTGGTAAGCACAGCAAGATTTCTACTACTCGTAATTTTTTTATGAATGGTTTTAATCCCATTCCAGTTGAAATATCTTTTATCATGTCTTTTTAGAGAGCCTTTTGTTAATGATCTGCCAAAAGGGTTTAATAGAAACAAATGTTTAATTTTAAAAACTTAATTCAAGATGATCAACTTTTGAGGAACTTAATTAATATAATGCCCTAATTTTAAGAAGATTAGCTTTTTGAAATTGACCTCTTTTCTATATGGAGTCACACCTAAATGAGGTTGTGGATACACCCCAAAATATTACACTATATCCTACAAGAATTTTGCCATTTCACCATAGGAGTGAAGGTATACTATTGAGCTAATGAAACAAGCTATGTTGTGCCACTTTGCCCTCCCAAATTACAAGCCAAAAGTTTCATTAATGCGAGTATTGAAGACCAAAGAAGTTCCATCATGTAGTGGATTGAAGAACAATCAAATTTCAAGACAAGCATGAGTGAAGTCATAACTTTGAGCAAACGCAAGAAGTAATGTTGGTTCCTATTTATAGAGGATTGACAAATAATCAAATTTCAACACAGGCATGAGTGAAGTCATAACTTTGAGTAAACGCAATAGGTAATGTTGGTGCCTATTTATAGAGGATTGATAAACAACAAATTTTAGGACAGGCATAAGTGAAATTATAACTTTGAGCAAATGAAACAAACTATGTTGTGACACTTGTGCCCTTCCAAATTACAAGGCAAGAGTTTCATCTTCAATTCATACTGAAAGAATAAACAATGCAAGTATTGAAGACACAGAAGTTCCATCATGTGGCTACTGGTGGTGATTTCTAATGCAAAAAAGATCAAATGGTAGCTGAATATAAGATGGAAGTAAGCCACAAATCAACTAATCCCAGATTGGAAGAGCCAAATTAATTCAATCATTCTACTTCAAGTTCTCATAATAATTTGATCTCTAAACTCGAAGGCCCAGAACTAAAGCATCAAAATGTAAAGGAAATGGACATTTTATGACTCAGGTTCTAAATTATTTGACTAGAGATACTCCATATTCTCTTTATATCATCAGAATATCTTCTTCTTCTTCCACCAAAGGTGCTCATTCCCTTAATTTCTTCTTCTACTTCTCAAATTTCTGCTCAAGTTGTTACCACTACTCTTCAATGCAAGAAACATCACTTCTCCCGCATCACCCATTTCATTGTCTTCTAGAGAAAAAATAATGACCAAAAGAACTGAAGAACCTTTAAGATTTCATTTCAAGCAAGCTTTAAATGGAACACCAGGAATATTTCAGCTAATCAATTTCTTTCAAAATTATCCTTGTTTATGCCAAGAGTATTATTCAACATGCTTTTCATCCTTTATTAACTACCAAGTATATAGGGTACTTCCGAAGACATTCATTCACTGTTTCACAGCAAAGAAAAAGGAATGCAACATGAATTATGCTTCTGTGTGCCAGAGAATCAGGACATTACATGCAATTTGTATATTTGTGGTCATTTTAGTTAGAAAATAAAAATAATTTAGAAATTATGTATAAAAAAAAAAAGCCATTTGAAATCTGTTCTAGAACTCATGGCTGTTCATTGACCTCACTGCCGAATTTAAGAAATTAAATGCTTAATATCAGGAGATTATGAGCCCAACCATTGCTGTCTATACTGACATTTGAATGAAATTCTTTTATTCTAACTGGAAACTTTTTTTTTTATCCTCCCCCCCTTTTCTCTCTTTTCTTCTTCATTCCTTTAACAAAATAAGTTCTCAATACTTGTTCTAAAGTTCCAGGAAGATCTCTATAATATAAATTATGAATAATGCCCGACTTGATTTTAGGCACTTTAAGATTTTTTATTTTAGGCACTTTAAGATTTTGGTTGGGGAAACTGATGCAGTACAAACTCACTTAAGCTGCCTACAAAGACTTCACAAAATCCTGCTAAGTTATAGAGAAGAAACCAGGCAGTAAATAATGCTGAATAACAAGAAAATGCAACTATAGAATAAAGAGAGAAGGCCCCTTAGCATTGCTATGACAGTAGAAGAACTCTAGGCTTTAGATCTAGGACTATAAATTGTTGCACTTGCATCACACAACCAATCATTAGAGAGAGCATTCTGCAAACTGCTTATTAATTGAATAAAACAACCATATATTAGTAATTCAAGAACTCTATATATAGACTAACAAACAAATCCTAATCTAACCAGGACTTACTCTTAAAGGACATAATATCCTAGATAATATCCTAGACTCTTAAAGGGCATAATATCCTAAACCTGTAATAATAATAATAATAAAGAGACTCAAATCAACTAAACCAACACAACTTAGAATTCCCAAAAGAAATAACTAGAGAAACTACGAATTTACTCTGTGTGTGTAAAATTACTTAAATCCCTTGAAAAACCAATAAACCGAACTAAACTCTTGACTCATAAACTAGAATATTCAAGACTAAAAAGGCTAGATTTTAGAATAACTGCTTAACTTAGAACTTTCAAAATCTTGGACCCTTTCGTGTTCTGCTTTAGAAACTATGAATCCTCAATACAGTAACCCAGCACCTGAGACAACACCAAACCAAGGTTGATTGTTCAATATGATCACTTCCATGAACATCAACTACATGAAGACCATGATTGAAGCCTTGTACATCCAACTAAATTCATACATTGATGTGGGCCCAGCATAGACAGGCTCGAATACAAAATAAACATAATGCTTTTAGAAATCTCCACCATTGCAATGGAAAGACATCTGCAAGCCTCGACAAAATTAAGTGACTTAAGTGCATAAATGTCCAAATAGGACTGAGCACAAGTTTGCCATCAAGATAAAACTGATCTCAGAATATGAAATGTAACATATTCATGACAATATATGTTGAGTGTTGGCTGCTTACATATTATGAAGAGCATGAATAGGAGGAGGACACCAACAAAGCATCGGTCTCGCAAGCGTCTCCACTTATAGTATTTGTTGTCACATTTCATTGAATTTTTGTTAGTTATAGCTCCACACCAGCCACATTTGAAAATAGGTGCAAAAGGTGAAACAAGTAGATGGATTCCACAGCCCCAACAAGTTGTCTCATGTTCCTCCCCAACCGGTAACACATAATGCTCCCCCTGCATATTGACAGATGATTATGTGTTACAATTCCGTGCCTCATAAATTTCTTTTCTTTTGTTTCTGCACAGGAAAAGAGAGGGATGGAGAGAAGAGTGTCCTAAGGAGAAAACTCAAATATATCCTCGATACCTAACGCTAATAAGAACATGATTAGTCGTATCACACACAGATTACAATCATACATGTACACAAGAAATTTTTTATCCACTGATTTCCCTTTTGAAGGAATATATACCTCTTTCATTTTACTATTATTCTAGAGGTAAGCTTAATGTAGCCAAAGTAGTCCTTTTTCTGTGTCAAAGAGGTTTAGCAAATAATAGCTTAACTTAGAGATATATTTTGACTTGCACATGCCATACGAGATGCAATGAATGAAAATATGTTAAAACAAGTCACTTTGACAGCAAGCAAACTCAACACCAGACTTCCACTTTTGCTGCGTACAGATTATAAAAGAATAGGATTAATCGTATAAGGCATATAAGATATTAAACCCCCCATTTTACTGATTGAAAACAAATTATGGATTTCTCATGGAAGCCCCTTGGAGATACAAAGTCTGGAAAAGAATAGGTACTCTTTTCCTTTTCCCAAATAAACAATTACTTTTTGCATCTCCTCTAATTTTGTGCATTCCCTTTGCTCATTGATAAGAAGGCACTTTCTTAGTTTTCTAGTTTTTTCTTCCTAGTGCCTATGATATAATAACCAACCCGAAGTATACTGCCAACCAGAGTAAAGGTGCCTTAAACGACACATGCACAAAAATCCTAGTCTTTCTCATTAAAAGACTACCAAATTCCTAGGGGAAGTTGCTATTCAATTCTAGATTTATTTGGGACCCCAAAAATATGACAAAAGGAACCGTATCTTAAAACACAAAGGATCAATATATTTAGATGGAATTGGAGTACCTGGGTAGAGAACAAAGAAATACAAAAGTCAAGGAGAAATCTTCCTAAAGAAAGAAATTATTACAATGACATATTTTGTGGTATATTTACATATATCCAAAAATTGAAGTATTAATGCATTAAAAAAAAAAAGGAATACTACCATAACAGAAGAGTGACAACTATACTACAATAAACCCAGTGATGTGTACTGATCTAAAGATCTTCTTGTTTTTACCCCATTTAGCATAACTAAAACACTGCAAACCAAGTGCATCAGAACAAGCCATTTCCTTGTTTCCTTCTTCAAACGTTCCCAAATTTCTATCTTCACAAGCTCATAAAAAATTATTTGAAGGCCTATGCGCAACCACCAAAAATAAATGAAATAAATACTTCTTAAAAGAATTTATTTTAAAAAAAAAAGGTAAGTTCTTTTGAAGGCACAGCAGGGAAAGAAGAAAAAGGCATCCTATTCACAAATTAAACCAGTATACCCAGTGACTTCTGAAGCCCTCTCACTTTTCAAAAGCTATTAGAATCTATTTCCTAAAAGCCTAGTCCAATAAAATTGTGATGCTTGATCAGGACAACAGGTTACACTGAGGGAAAGTCACAGCATTTGCTATCAACAAACACATGATTCAATAAATTCACCATTAGGCTATCATTATGTGCCTCATGACTCCAACACCATGAAGGATGATTCAAACAGTTTCCAAGAAAAGAGACAAATGCAATTGATTCAACTACTGTAATAAAGATTTATTTCAAAAATTTTTGCCAAGCAACAGGAAACAAACTCACTCCAATTATTGCCTAGAACGTAAAACCAGACTTAGATGCTAAAAACTGTCATACAACACTCAAAAGGGCCAAAAGATTAGCCAACAGACATGGAGAGCATTGGTAGAATCCAACAAAATATATGTCCGTCCACCTTTATCAACTATTTGACCGCTAACGGAATATTCTAAACAAGACCACGGCATGCATCCACAAATAACCCGTATTCATTACACATTTTTCCAGTTTATTATTAGTACTGCCAGTATATATGTCTAAGCCACCAAAATACCAAAAAAAAAAAAAAAAAAACCTGCCGCAAGAAAGATAAAAATATATTTTATAAATAGTAGTGAATATAATAAGAATTATAGTGAATTGTTCTATTATCGCACTGTTAAATGATATTAATCAAGCTATTGACAACTTCTTCAAGCACGTTGTACGCATATATTAATACAATCTCGTGATGTAAATAGAACAGAAGAACCAAGTTCAAATGAAGAAAATCATCAGTATTTGAATTATCAAAAGAATTACCATCCTCCAAGGAATAAAAATTTAAGAAGTCAATTTATTCATAAAATTTATGCAAATAAATTTACCCTCGTCGTTCCTCTATCAATTAAAAAAAATAAAAATAAAAAAAGTTTCTGGTCAAACAATAATGATTACCTGAGAAACGCCGTCCTGTGCGGTGGAGCTTGAGGCGGAGGAGGTGGAGCTCGTGAAATCCATTCTTTCCTCCCCGTATCACCTCTCTCAAGCTTCTAACTTCTTTTGTTTCCTCTTTCTGTTTTCCCAGGCAAAAAAAGCCGTTAAATCTTTTCGGAAATTCCGTGAGATGGTGGTGTTTTTTGACGGAATTCCGACAGACCGGCAGCACGATTCGATTTTCCTATTGTAGTGAGGTCGCAACTAAGTAACCCGATTTCTTTTTTTTTTTTTTTTATAATAGCTTAGTTTGAAGTCGCATTCGCATTCCTTCCTATACAAGGTCGCATTCCAATGCGACCTGAACCTGCAATTTTTCTGACCTGCAATCTTCTGTTACAATTCCAACCTTATTCAAACAACCTACAATGCAACATCAACCTACTACAACCTCCACCTGCTACAATTACTTAATATAGTTTGAATAAGGACTGACTATTATATGGATTGAAGCATTCAAAATAACAAAAACAATATCGCAAGTACATAGAGAAGCTGCATTGAAAATACAATTGAACAAAAAACGAACTAATAGTCCAATGTCAATGGCTAGTTTCTAGAAACAGTAAAATTATTATTATTACAATTCCTTTTAGTATATCCACTCCTATGACAGTTGTTGAATCTTGGAGGAGAGTTGGAAGTCCAATAATCCATATCACAAGGTATCCTCAATGTTCACGGATGGCCAGGAACTTCATTTCGCATCATTTCTTTCACTGGTGTAAGCGTAAAATTAGAAGGCTTCCAATACTGTTCATCCGACACAGGGAAGAACTGACCCTCATATGTCAACTCATAACTCCTTCTAGTATAGAACTCCAAAACAAAATTAATAGGGTTCCAACCTCTGTGACGACATGCTGCAAACCCATGTGAATAAGGAATACCATATATACTCCATTTTTGGCACGTGCATGATCTCTCTGTTAAATTGACTGTAAACATTTGGACTTCTACCCCCTTGTTGAACAGATGATTTAATCCCATATATACCGGCCTGTGCATTATATTCAGTTACAACATGCCTTCTAGACTTGTCCTCAAAATAAGAATACAACTTCCACATTTTAGATGGTAAAGGGTGTCTCAAATTAGATTCTTCATCTCTATGTTAATTAAAATATTTAACTAATTTCTAAAATGAAGTTTCCACCAAAACCTTCAGGGGAAGAGATCTTGCTTTCTTCAACACACTATTCATACATTCAGACAAACTAGTAGTCATTGAACCATATCTGTGCCCTTCATCATATGACAAAGTCCATTTCTCCAAACCAATATCCATTAAATACTTAAATGCATCCTCTTTTCGAATCCTGATTTCATCCAAATAGGATTGACACTTGGTCTTTTTGCGCTCTAAACTAGCAGCGTACATCAAACTTGTCAAATTAGTGTCCTTAAACTTGGCATAAAAATTTCCATTTATGTGCCCAAGGCAATATCGATGAAAAGCTAAAGGTTCTTGCCACTCATTCATATGGCGTACAACATTTACAATACCTTTATGTCTATCAGAAATAAGACATATATGTCTGTCCAAAATGACATGTTGACGAATGAGTTTTAAGAACCAGCTCCAACTCTCCAGTGATTCCTCATCCACAATGGCAAAAGTAAGAGGGAATAGGTGACTATTCGCATCCCAAGTGGATGCTACTAATAGTTTGCCCAGATAAAGTCCCCTTAAATGGGTTCCATCAATTGATACCATTGGATGACAATATTTGAAACCATCAATTGAAGGTTTGAATGACTAGAAAAGGAAACCAAAAGCTTTCAAATTACCCACACTAGTCCAATGATGTCTCCACCGCACAATAGTCCCAAGATTGGAATCTTGCAAGGCAAGCATGTATTTTGGTAGGGCAATCCACGTTGAGGGCCAATCACCATATACAAGTTCCATAGCAACCTTTCGGGCTTCCCAAGCTTTCTTATAAGAACAACTCGTCCTCCACAATTTCTGAACTTCAGCAATAACATCACTCACATGGCATTCAGGGTCATTTAATACTAAATGTGTCACATTACAGGCTATGAACCGATGATCCATGTTCCTATGCACATTGTTCACAACTGTAATGACGCATGTGTGTTCTTTGTCCAAAGTTGGTATCTGCCACTGTCCATAAGTCTTCTTATGTATAATGCGAATATACCAAGAATAATGATTGTCAGCACTTGAATGCTTACACTTAGCATACCAGCAGTCCTTCTTACTCTCCAAGACTCTGAATTCCCGGCCTGCTTGAATAGACCACTTTTTGACTGCATATATAGCCTCCTTCTTGTTCTAAAATCTCATGTTTAGATGCAAATCAGTATCAGTGTTAGACCAACTTCTTGTAACAGCGACTGAGTGCCTGTTGAGTGACTCGTTAGCACATGCACCAGACCCTACATCATCAAATATTGGAAATCTTGCTGATTGAGAAAAGGTATTCGAAGGCCCCGCTATATCATCAAATATTAGAAGTCTTGCTGTTTGAGAAATGCTATTAGAAGGCCCCACTATGTCATTCATGTCATCTTGCACTTCATATGCGGGAATGTTTGCTACAATGTCACTTTCTTCACTCTCATCCGAGTCATGCCAATTCATTTGTCCTTCCGAGCCAGTGAAACAGTCACCGTCAGATGTATGCAACATTGAATCAACATTTACTGCACCTATGGCAACATGCGATTGAGATGGTATATCTGTTGGGATAGTGCTAGTAGGCAGTCGGTTGTCGTCTGCTGGATACGTATTCACCTCCCGTCGACTTTATGTTTGAACCAGTAGTTGCTCGGGGATGATCAAGTTATTCCTTCTTGCCAAACCTTCAGATGTGTGACCAACATCGACTGTCTCAGCATTACTACCGGTTGAACTAATGTATGCAGTTCCGGCAATATTAAATGTTGCACCTGTATTTTCCACCGGTTAGTAAAATGATTGGGGGTGTATGTTGTTAAAGTCTTCCATCCTTATGCCCATGGGGAGTTGGGATAATGAATTCATCGTGTTCCCCAAACCCGTGACTTGGTTAAGCATTGTCAAGAATGAACCCGTTGGTGGAGACAATCCGGCCAAGTGACCTATGTGTTGAGATGTCAAGTCTGAATAGCTAACATGAAGTAGGATGCTCTGTGACTTAAACTCATTCGGCAGCATCCATAAAACCTCCATATCATCATCATTACTCAACTCATTCGCAGCATATTGTTGATCAGATCCATACATGAATGGATATTGAAGTGTAATATTCAATATCACATTTCTCCCTCCCAGTCCAAGGTAGTTCCGGACCTTTTCAAGTAGTTCAGAATACAATATCCGACGTCGGAGTATCCAGGTTTTTTTAATGGCCCCATCAAACTATATGCTGCCTCGATAACCCGCTGTATTTGACAATCCCAAAAAAAACAGAGCACAATAGGGGGATCCAATGCAGTCATCGTTACAATGTGAGCACAATCTGATAAATATGAGGAAATAATGAAAATGAGAAAGTAATGTGAAAGAATGACTTGCAAAATTATAAATAAAATCAACCGGAATACATTGATTTTACCTTTTTAAGTAGATCGAAGCCCAAAATCAATAGGCCCAATCTGAGCTACCCATCAAACACCTATAACCGCAACAGCATTACAATGTTGCTATCCGGAGCGAAAATGAAAATCTCCAAATCCGATCGTAGCCGCTAAACCTGGGAGTGAAATATACTCGTGGAGGTCGCATTCTATAGAATGCGACCTTAATATTTTTTTTTCCACTTCCTGCCCGAAATAAAATCTACTACCTGTACACTATAAGCAAAGTTCAAACGCAGAGTGCCAAACGAAATGAAATTCATAACCCAAACAACCATACTCAAAGTCCAAAAGCATAGTGCCAAATGAAATAAAATCCATAACTTGTACACTAAAAGTAATGACAACGAAAGCAGTGTATCAAAAATAAAATTATCCCCTAACAAATGGTATATGAAGTACATAGTGTCTCCTAAGATCAAGTACAGCAAATGTGGTGAGAGCACACACGGACGGCGAGGTTTAATCTTTTGCCTTGGTCTCCCACCACCTGCTGGCTCGTTGCCGTCCGGAGGCTATTGTGGAGCTGGCACGGGATCATCGAGATGCGGTGAAACTGCCACGGGATCTGGTAATTGGTCTACTACCGGCACAGGAGCTGGCTCGGGATCGGGAATCTGTTCTGCTGCTGGTGCGCCGGGTCTGCGTCGCCAGTGACATACTATCCTGCGAAAGGGACGCACGGGAAGCTCCTCAATGTGCGAAGTGTCTGTCCCTTGGGCTTGGAAAGATGGGCCCGCATCCCCGTGATCGAACACGCCGGCTGTGGTACGGGAAGAGTGAACGGGAATGACAACGAAGTCATGACCAAGCAGATCATCTGGTGCAAACTGTGTGCCATCTCCAGTCTGCTCCTGAACCTTCGGCTGCTGAGGCACCCTCTCTGGGGCGGGATCGTGATGTGGTGAATGCGCTCGAACTCAGGCCCTCCTACCCCCACGCCTCAGACCTGGGTGCATGCGTCCATCAATAGGATCCTGGGGGCCTCGACGTAGGCTGCGTCATTGGGATGATCGGCGTGCCTGAATCTACCGGTATTGGTCCAGCATACCGCTCGTGATCCTGATTACTAGCAACGAGTCCTCAGGCGCACATGTCTCGAATATCAATGAATGCTCTCCGGGACATCGAGTCGGCACTATGAATGTGGCGTTCAGCTACTGTCATACAACGTCGCATAATATCAGCCTGAAATCATCATTCGAAAATTTTTGTGAATAATTAAAGAAATTATCAAATTATTAACTCCTACCATTACTAAATGAAATACATACCATGACAACTGTATTGGACTCGGAAGGATGATACCCCGAGATCAACGACGCACGAGTGGTGGGGTTCCCGATGTGTAGACGGGTACGGTCCCTATACCACTGCATATAATCCACTGTGACCGAAACGCCCATCGTAGTAGTCTGGACAAAGTCTGCTCGAGTATCCCACATCTGAAGATACGACGCATGATATATCCTGTAATCTCTGGAGGGATTGCTTCGCCTATCAACCAAGTGCAGGACAATCATCGTATCACAGTCTATCGGGATAGGCTGAAGCATCCCAAACCGCCGCATCACTCGATCCGGAAAATATAACTCGACGACCTCCCGGCCTAATCAACGCCGTGCGTGACCTCCAGATATCGGGTGCCTCCAAACATACAGGGGGGAGAAGACTGACCAAATCAGTCTGATAAGGCCGCCAGATAAACTGTCACATAATTGTTCGGAATTGTTAGTGTCAAATAAATAAAGAATTTTAAATAAAGTATTCATATA
This sequence comes from Voacanga thouarsii, assembly GCA_026120185.1. Lineage (NCBI taxonomy): Eukaryota > Viridiplantae > Streptophyta > Magnoliopsida > Gentianales > Apocynaceae > Voacanga > Voacanga thouarsii. The sequence continues at coordinate 1,641,395 of JANUWF010001659.1, read as the reverse complement.
TATTCACATCATCGTCTGATAGGGCATCTAGCTGGGAGCGATATATCACGAGAACATGTGTGGACGTTCGATAAAACTGTACTGGAACGTCCCATTGAGCACCGTAGGGTGCAAGGGGTGGGAGATCATCGAGAGGCATACTCCTCTCTGGCCGTACAACCTTAACATGCTCCTATGCCCATAGCTACAACATAGTCACAAATGTATTAGACTCGTACCACACATGTTTATAAAATGAACATAAAATATAAAAAATATTTGAATTCGTACCTGGAGTAAGACCATCGGTCTACAAATCTCCTGCGCAGACCCGAGAGAGGCTTGACACAGGCATTTATACAGGAAAGCTAGAACAGCACTACCCCAGCTGAGCGCCCCGCATGCCTCCAAATCCTCCAGGAGAGGTAGGTATCTCAAGTGGATCGAGTTCCCCGACTTATCGGAGAACAGTAGGCCCCCAATCAATAGGAAGATAAGGCAACGAGCACGCTGCAGGACGATGTCATCAGTAGCATCATCGGCCAAAGGAAAATCCAAGGCCTCCTCAATAGGACCCTTCTTAATCCTATTTCCCCGTATGTCCTCGGCCCGTGGTCTAATGCTAAGAAGTCTATCGCAAAGGTTAATCCAATCACCTTTGCTGTAGTGATAAGGAGGCTCTATCACCGCATCCTCATCTACTCTAAGGCCCCACAATATCGCAACATCCTCCAGTGTCACTGTAGCCTCTCCTATGAGGAAATGAAATAATGGGTCTCCTGACGCCATCGCTCTACTAACGCGGTGACGAGAGCATGATCAACCTAGATGTGTCCAGCTCGTCTGACTCCACCAAAACCAACCCTATCCACTAACTCCGCAACTCTACCAGAAAGGGGCGTATGCTCCCAAAATGTAGAATCGTATCGTCTGTACACCAATGGAATCTCACAAGTATGCTGAGCACCGGACCATACCAAAGACGAACGACGGTTCGATTGAAGAGATAGTAAACCATCGACGAGAGGACCCGGATGAATATCTATGTGCATGTGATCCATTGTACCTATTTAAATTAGGATCACATAATTAAACTACGATTGTATCTATGCGCTTTAAAGACACTCAAAAAATATGAAGTGTAATGAGTATATAACAGCCAAAGCAATGGCTCGAACAGAGAACTATGTAGCTAAGGCTTAACTTCACCAGCTTTTAGCATGCAAAATTCAAAATACTCTTTTCGGGTTTTTTGTTTGGCCTTGGGTTGACTTTTTTTCCTTTTAATTTTGTTGTTTTAGTTACTGCTTGTTTTGACTAAAAAAAATAGACCTAAAGCAAATGAATTTTATTTGTGAAACTTTAACAGTTTTATTATTCTCTTACATTTTTATTATTTTAAGTTTTATTTATATTTATATTTATATTATTTTTAATTATTATCTTTTACTTCACTTCGTTGTAGCAGACATGCACTGTATAGATAGCTCAGATATGTTTCATAGGTAAATGAATTACTATATTGACTTTGGGAGTTCATGTAAATCCTGCCAAAATAGCTCCCTAGTCTTCCTTATATTCAAATGCCTACCCAAAATCTATCAAATTCAGACACAAGCAGGGGACTGGGCCAGTTATCAACTCCAATAAAATAAAGATTGAACAGTGAGAATGTAGAAGAACTAGCATCCAAGCAAATATATATTTTCTGCCTTACAAAATAAAATCTAGGAGATAAGGAAAAATAAGAACTATGGAGTAATATGTACAAGAAAAGATATATAAATATATAAATAAGACAAAAGAATATTATCAATTCTCAAACAAGACCAGATTTAAAGCTTTATTTCACAAAAGAATGTTAATGTAATGTTCCTATTATCCTCAATGGAATATATTCAGCTTTGTGTTTCTTTTCTGTTCTTCTTCCACTTCTACACTTGTAGAAAGTTATCATGATATCAGAGCCAATGTCGGTTTCTTTCGATCTCAGCCAAATTCCTCTATGCTCCCACCTCTTCTTTTAAACCCTCATTTCCTCTTTCGAAAATTCCTCCAGTCCACCCATTTTTTATTTTTTAGATTCTATTGAGAGGTTGGTAGCAATTTCATTTCAGTTTGGTAAAGGTTCTGTTGTCTAGCTTGATAGAGTTAGTGAGCGGATGCTATTTGATTTTTTTTTTTTTTGTTCTTATTTAGCTTTTGCTAGGATTTCACTTGGGTTTCTGGTTTGTTCACCTTGCTGGTATATCTGAAATTGCATTTGGGTTCCTTTTAGATCTTCTGTTTAGGCCTTGGGATGGTTGATTCTGAGTGATTGGTCCCAGCTGAATTCAAGACTCCCCATTATTGTGACATAGAGGAGTTTATCTCATGGCAAGGTTGGTTGCAATTTAAGTTGAGTGCTCTGCAGAGAAGAAAAAATGGAAGACAATGGCGTTTTGTAGTTTCAAGATTTAGTTTAGCTTCAAGATATCTCAAGGTACCTTCTGAATCTCTTTTTTGCCCGGATTATTTGGTGTTTTGGAGCTGAATCTTTTTGAGTCTGTTGCTCTTGTGTGATTTCTTTGCTTTGAGTTGGGTTGGGAAAAAGGATGCTAATCCTGACTTCTGAATTGAATCAAATTATTCAAGTCAAGCTGAATGGAACAGACTACCCCTATTAATCTTATCTTATGCAAATTCATATTACTAGTAAGGATCTCAAGGGTTATATTGATGGGACAATTACTGCTCCCATTAAAATGTTCAAAATTTTGCAAAAATACAGGAAGAATGGGAAACAAAAAATGCAAAAATTCAGGAAAAATTCATCAACATTACATAATAGGAGGATAAAGTACCAGATAAACATAACATTTAGGAACTTGGAAAAGTGTCAATGGCTAGCTCACCTCCAACCGAGAGACAAATAGAGGTTGGGCTGTTGGTGGGGATGGCTCGAGTCGACTGCTTTCCGGTGAAGAGGGGACGGGCGGGGCGACTGCACTGAAGTTTTGCACAGGAACAACGACGCGGGTAAGGGGGTTTATTTAATGCGACCTCAAAATCGCATATTTAAAAAAAAAAAAAAAAGAAATCGCGGTGAGGTCGCGACCTCTTTTAATTAGGTCCATTTTGGGAATGCGACCTCACTATAAATGGAATTCCTACCCCAGCCACCCCTCTGCCGGAATTTGGTGCAAAAACAGCACCATTTTCCGGAATTTCCGAAATCTTCTACATAAGAGAAAAAGGAGTTTGGGTGATACTGGTCATTTTTGGTCATTCACTTCTGGTGGCATTTGTGTCTTTTTACAAAATGATGGTCCTTTCCATTTGTCTATTCCCACGTTAGCTTTGGTACGAAACAAATAAGTGTAACTTTGTGGTCAGGTGGTGGCCATGAGTGAGGTGAGCTTAGCAGCAGCACACCTATTAATTGCTTGCATTTTCTTGGGCTAAGCACATTTGAGTTGAGACTTCTATTGTATGTGTATACAGAGTTTCGTCGTGCCCAAAAGGGTGAAATGGCTATGGAGGAAGTAGTTATGACCAGTCAGTGTTGTTCTTCTAGTACTGCCCAGGAATTGGATGTTCTTGTTGTGGATGATTGTCTTGTGGATAGAAAGGTCATTGAGAGGTTGCTCAAAATTTCTTGCTGCAAAGGTTTGATTTTCTCTTATTTTCATGAAATGTTGCTTCTTCATTTGGTGATTTTTTGGTACTGGGATGCTTGCTTGAAAACTGAAATGGATTGAAATTGGATGATGCAGTGACAAAGTAGAAAGTGGGAGGGCTCTGCAATATCTGGGTTTGGATGGGAGAACATGCAGTTGGGTTTGAGGTTTGATGTAAGAAGCCTTTTTTCCCACAATTTATTAAGCATTCTTTAAAGAAAAATGTTTTTTTTTTTGTTGGGATTTTTGAATTTTGATTATCTTTAAATGTTTTAATAGTGGTTTTAAGAAATGGATCTCTTTTTGTGTCATTTTTGTTAATGGATTTTTTAGATTTGTCACTTCCAATGTAGTTGAATAACTTATGGGGCATAATAATATGGTTGGTTTCTGATGGAATTGGTGCATTTGACATGATGAGATGCATGACAACAAATTTTCTTTGTTTGCACTTCAGGACTGTTGGATGACCTTAATGCTGACCCATCAGAAGCAATAGTTCTTCTTCATGCTTGTGCTCATAACCCGACGAGGGTAGACCCAACCCTTGGGCAATGGGAACAAATTAGACATCTTATGAGATCAAAAGGATTGTTGCCCTTCTTCGATAGTGCATATCAGGTAGGTAATTATAGGATTTAGAATCAAGTACATCTCAGTTGATTCAGCCAAAAATAATAATGATAATTTTGTTATGCAGTTGGGAGGAATATGATGTATTCAAGTAATGTTACTAATCAAAAGACCTTATATTGCATTACAGGGTTTTGCCAGTGGTAACCTTGATGCAGATGCAGAGTCCGTTCGCATGTTTGTTGCAAATGGTGGTGAATGTCTTGCAACTCAAAGTTATGCGAAGAACATGGGATTGTATGGAGAACGTGTTGGCGCCCTAAGCATTGTAAGTCAATTTCACTAGTGATCAAGTGTTGCCCCTGTATATAGAGTTGGCCAGTGCCATTCCATTTCTTGTATTCATTTTAACTATTATTGCATGTCTACTTTGGAACCTTCGAAAATATGCATTTTATAATGGTAGATAACGGCACATATGTAAAATGAATATATCTATGTTGTTTGTCATAGCTTATTTCTCTTTTTGAGGTTGATGTATTTGTATCACAATTCATAGGTTTGTAAGTCTGCAGATATAGCAACTAGAGTTGAAAGTTAGCTGAAATTGGTCATCAGGCCCATGTATTCTAATCCACCCATTCATGGTGCATCTATTGTGGCCACCATACTAAAGGACAGGTGTATTTTTGTTAAACAATTTAACTCTGGACTCCATTGGTTTAGCAACAAATCAAAGGATTGCATCATTAAGTTCATTTATACCTTTTTAATATCAACCTTACTTCTTGCTTGCAGCAATATGTATCATGAATGGACAGTTGAGCTGAAAGCAATGGCTGATAGAATGATCAGCATGCGGCAACAACTTTTGGATGCTTTGCAAGCTAGAGGTACTTAATTTAGATGATGAATCTTATTCATACTGGGATGTATTATTTGTTACCCACGTCGATTAAGAATGCCTTTTCATGGCGCTTGCACATCTCTGCTATTTACTGGAGTTTTGTATCATAGATTCTATTTCTTGTCTTAAGAATTATTTTCATACTAACACATGTATAATACAAAATGATAAAACAGCTTTGCAGAGGTTGTCTATTTCACCCGACCAAATCTTAGCCATTCTAAATTTTGTATAGTCAGAGACTTTCTTGGAAGTGTTTATCTTCCTAGGGTTGTGTGTTGACCAATTGATTGGATTTACCTTCTACTACCATTTGATTATTCTATGTGCTAGGTACACTTGGTGACTGGAGTCATATCATCAAGCAAATAGGAATGTTTACTTTCACTGGGCTAAATGCTGAGCAAGTTGCTTTCATGACCAAAGAATATCACATCTACATGACATCTGACGGGTAAGAATTTGTTCACTAATATGTAGAAATGAGGAAGAGATTTGTGATTCATTAGGGATTGTAATTGGATCCACTTTTTAGCCTCCAATCATTGTGGTGAAACTGTCAAATCCAACCATTTGCTTTTTGATGTTCATTTTGATGTTACAAGTTTTCTATTAGTGGTAAAGTTTTGATAGTTTTTGTATATCACTTAAAGGAAATACCATAGTTGCATTTGTTTTGGATTTACTGAAGGCCCATGGACTGTTTTGGCCAGAAGTTGATGTATACTTTGCATGTTACCAATCCTTCTATAAGGACTGTTATGTCTTATGTCATAAAGCAAAAATATCTGTTCTCGCATTTTATTTAGTTTTGGAGTCCAACATGGTTCAATTATCCTGAAGACATTAGTCACCCTTGTGTTGCCTGTGAGTTGACATGTTTTCATATATATATATATATATATATATATATATATATATATTAAATTGTGAATGCAGATAAGGATGTCTAATGAGACTGAGAGAAGAGTTGAACATTTAATGGATGGTTCACAAGGTACAATAAATGTTGGCAATTCTTTTTTTACATCCTCTAGGACTCCCAAAGGATCATCTAATGTCATAGAATTAGTAAAGCATGTTGATGTGTTAGAGAATGACCTTGTCAAGGATACACTTAATCTTAAGCTTAAAACAAGACAAGAAAAGATGAAGGTATTCTGTTATAGTGCTACCTTTGCTGAATGAAAAAGACTGCTAACTGTTTTCTTTTGAGCGTTTTGACAATACCTGAATCCATAACTTGCAAAAAAGTGAAAGTGTAAAGGTAATGCTTTCATTTAGGGAGAGGATTCCAACATTTAATGTAAAAGTAGAATTTTTGAACGCTGTTGCTACAAATCAAGTGCAATCCTGTTATGGGAGAAGTTTTACTTCTTTTCCATTTTTTTTATGGTAGGAATAAGAAGTACTTGAATTTCTTTAAATTGATAAATATGCTTCAGTAATGTATTAGATATAGTAACTTTTTTTCCCTCTCTTTTCTTTTGTTCTTTTACTAAGTTCTGTGAAATATTCTTGGTTAGATGAGACCTTTTGAATATGATATTAATGCTTTTAAAAGGTGACTTTAGTTTTGTGATCTTATTATGATGACAACAATGATTTAAACATCCCCCCCCCCTTTTATGCAGTTTTCACTCCTCAAGGTTTTCTGCAAATATTATTTTCTAATTGGTGTTACTTTCCCAGTCATTTGTACCAGTCAAAATAATATGCCATTAGTTTTATTTGCGGCTAAAGTTTCTTTAGCAGACCTTATCATTTTGACTATTTCTTCCCTTATCTTTATTAAAGAAAACAAGAATCTGATGTAACACTAATGGTCAGTAAGCTGAAAGGTAAATAGTGTGGGAATATGTTGACATGATTTTGGATTTCAGACTATTTGAGATAGCCCAAAGCTTGAGCACTCAAAAATTGAATCATTCCCTTTAATTTTCAATAACAAAACTAAAGATCTTGTTTACATGGAATTGTTAATTCATTTGGTTAGATTATTTCTCGGTTGTAGGGGCTTAGAAGTATCATAAAATTTTATTGACATGGCACCCTTACTTCGAAGAAAGGGAGGAAATGCACACTTTTCTATGGTTTATGCCTGTTTCTTGGTTTTATACTTTCTGTATTATGTGTTTCATGTCTGCACGTGCCCACTTTTCAGTGATAGGGCTGTAAAGGTTTGGATGAGCTTTGCTTCTTTATTTCAAGAAAACAAGAAAGTTTGTTTGAATCCTTAGGTGCTTCAAGACTGATTACGACTTTGAGCGAATTGGCCATGACAAAAAGTGAATCAAATATATTAGCTTTCCATCATTGATATCTATTAATGATTGTGATGCAGTTTTAGTATTTTTCTAGCATAAAATGTTGAAAAGAATATGATTATATCATCTTACTGGTTGTCGCTCGTTACTTTGCATGTGTGGACTTGATCTCTGACTGAAGTCTTTTTTCCTTTCTTCTGCACATTTTATGTTTTCAACTGTTGTGATATTCTTTTGTTCTTTTATTGTTCTTCCACTAATTGGATGTTTCTTTCTCATAATCTAAATGAATTCTAGCATGTTTTGTGTGGAGAGTCATGTTGCCAATTTGATGCTATGGTGACCTTTTTCTTTTTGGTAATCATGGATATGATGCAAGCAGACCATAGCTGTGGAGAAGGCACTGGAATAAGTGAATCAAAAATTGAGGAATATGAAGAGAAATCTTTTGAAGAGTTAAAGAGTGGAGGTCATGAAATTAAGATATCTATGAGACTTTTACTTGCCCGTAATACCCAAAGAAAAGAATGTGAGATTATCTCTGCAAGAAGCTATTGTTGCATGCAAGTGATGTGGGGAGTTGTAGTTCAAAGAAGTGCAGTGGAAGATATAAAGCAATCATTTTGCACTGGTAAAATACTTGGAGAAAGAAGTAGCAATAAGTGTTGATCCATCAACCTAAAGCTGAGGTTGAATCACTTGCTGATCATGATCATGATGGGATATTTTTTTGCTCTTGGATTAGAATTGTTGTAAACATCCCAACTAATTTTAAGGATAGGCACTGTGCAGGTAAAAGTGACTACAATCTAAGGGATGAATTGATAGAGAGGCGTCCTTTGCATAGTTCTCATATGTCCTTGCCTTTGAGATACCATGTATGTTATCCCTTATTTTTTTGTGGTAAGGATCTTGTGAAGATCTTTTTATGGGTAGTTTTACTGGGAAACGATTACTTAATGTAGCTTGGTTTGGGGTTCTTTTTGTGAAAGTGTTTTACTCTGGTTGTGGAATTTATGGGTTTTTCAAGGTGTAATAGAAATGGGCTCAAAGGGAGTCCTTTGCTTTCGTATCAATTTTGGGGGAGAGAAATTGTTCAAACCATAATTTTTTTTTTTTTTTGGAATTTTAGGCTTGATTTCATATTGTTGGCTCTGGATTTCTGTGCTTGCATATCTGTTATAAGACTTGATTTGTGCAGGTCAGATGTTTTTTAGGAAATGCATGTGCTATGTTGCTTTAATTTCTTGCTCCATGTTGAGTTTTTTCTTCGGCTGGTTTAACATTGACATATACTTTATTTTCGCCATCAGGCATCAGCATAATTTTTATGCGGTGAGGTTTGCTTAGTTTTTAATTTTTTTTTAGTTCTGTGTTAAAATTAAGTGGGTTTGTTGGTTTTTAGTTTTTAGTTTTGTTTTATAGGCTCATTTGGACAGTCATCTTTCATCGTCCACCTCTGTTTTGAGTTTCTTGGCGTTAGTAAATTTTTTTTCCTATTTTAAGGACTTTTCCTTAAAAAACAAACTTGAAATGTTTGTTGGTTTTTCCCCTTCAATTTAGTCGTAATACATTTGCGGTTTGGTAGATTTGATGATCCATAGGTTCAGAGAGATATGAAACTATATCCATATAAAATTGTAAACAAAGATGGAAAGCCTTACATACAGGTGAAGACCGAAGATGGTGAGCTTAAGGTGTTTAGCCCCGAGGAGATTTCTACTATGATATTGCATAAAATGAAGCAAACAGTAGAGTCATATTTAGGGAAAGAAATTAAAAGTGCAGTAATCACTATACCGGTGTAGTTTTTGGTTCAGTAATTACTTTATTTCTTTCTTTGTGGATGTTGATGAATTGTCTATTTTTTTTTTCTGAATTGATTTGCAATCAATAATGGTTTTTGAAATTGACTAAGTGAAGTAGGATCATGGAGAAAAAGAAGTTCCAGTCTTAAATTTGTGATGCTTTTGTTTTGCAGCTTACTTTAATGATGCACAACGGCAGACCACCAAAGATGCAGGAACTATTGCAGAGCTGCATGAAGCTTGGATTATTAATGAGCAAACTGCAGTAGCAATAGCCTATGGTCTTGATAAGAAATCAAAAGAGATGAACATTTTAGTTTTTGATCTTGGAGGTGGTACATTTGATGTTAGCATATTGAGCCTTGACAATGGTGTGTTTGAGGTTCTCGCTACAAATGGAGACACTCACTTAGGAGGAGAAAACTTTGATTACAAAGTGATGGACTATTTTGTTAAGTTTATAAAAAAGAAGTCTAACAAAGATATCAACAAGGATAAAAAGGCTCTTGGAAAGCTCAAGAAGGAAAGTGAGAGAGCAAAAAGGGCCTTCAGTAAACAGCATTAAGTGCGCATTGATATTGAGGCATTTTTGATGGTATTGACTTCTCTGAGCCACTTACAAGAACAAAGTTTGAAGAACTAAACATGGATTTGTTAAAAAAGACAATGGGACCAGTGAAGCAGGCACTACAGGATGCAGGGCTAAAGAAAACTAACATAAAGAAAATTGTGCTTGCTGGTGGAAGTACTCGAATTCTTAAGGTGCAAGCATTATTGAAGGATTTTTTTGATGGGAAAGAACCGTGAAGGGGAATTAATCCCGATGAAGCTGTAGCCTATGGTGCAGCAGTTCAAGGTGGAATCCTAAGTGGCGAAGGCGGTGAAGAAACAAAGGGAAAGTGGTCTAATTCTTCCATAGACTATTCAGGACACTAATTCACGATCAATATATTGCATTGTTGGCAGATTTTTTTAGGGTAACACTTCAACTAATTATGTCTTCTGCTTCCTATACTATGCAGTCATTCTTTTGCTTGATGTTACTCCTCTGAGCTTAGGAATTGAAACAGTAGAGGGTGTTATGACTGAATTGATCCCCAGGAACACGGTGATCCTTACCAAAAAATCTCAGATTTTCACAATATATCAAGACCAACAAAGTACAGTGACAATAAACGTAAACTATAATTATAGAATACAACTAAAATATGGATATATTAACACCTAAATTTAGGCTCTTGGCTTCTTTACTGAAAAATTAGAATCTTAATTTTTTAAACCTGGAAGACTAATCATGAGTTAGAATCTTAGTATAGTTAATACTTGAATTTTTAAGTTGTCCTGTAATAAATTGTAACAAAATGATCTAAAATTATTTGAATCAAAGTTCAATGTACTGATATCAATGAAAATATCTTGGGTACCTAAACTCGCGTCTCACGTGAGAATCCTTACTAGTACTACTATATTCGGGAGGTTAAAATGAAAGTGGTTCTAAAATATTTATATTGAGCTTTTTTTGGGGAAAATATTTCCCTCAACAAAGTCTTCTTATTTCAATTTTTGCAAACAAAAGTTACTGTTTCTTTTTTATTTATCAAACATTCAAGGGATAGATTACAGTAGTTATAGTGGATTGGAGTAATATTTATTATCCTTCTTGACTTACTTTTATTTTATTCAAAGAATAGATTATGATTGTAAATAGATTGGAGCAATATTTATTATATTCTTCGCTTTATGGCTAATTAATCATTTACTCATTAGCATACCCAATAGTAGTTAATTTTTTTTGAATTTGTTATTAAAAATGTAATAATTGTTGATTAATTTATTTTATTCCTAGTATTTATTTTTAACTAATTTTTTAAACTATCAATTTATTTATCCTTAGTTGAAAAAATATCAATTCTCTTTACAATCATCATACACTAATTGTACTATTATGAAAACTAGGTCAGTCAATAATATTTTATGATATTTCACCTTTTTTGTTAATTAAATTTGATAATGTTTTTTGAATTATGTTATTTTCAAATTAATTGTTAATTAGTCTAAGCTAATTGCTCTACGATGAGTAATTTTGTTTTTAAATGTATTGTTTTTTAGAATTTGAATAATTTTTTACATTTCAAAAGTTGATTTGTTTATATAAATATATATTTTTAATTTATTATTTTTTGAAAATGACTTTCTTAATAGTTTACAAATTCCAATTTGCAATTTGCAAATACATTTTGAAGCCCATCTTCTTTTGGGCTTTATATAGCAAATATGAGGAAAGGATATTGTAAATGGATATTTTGTGGATTAAAAAAGGCTAGTTTTGTTTGATGAAAGAAATTTTATTTTTTTTCCGTTGATATATAATGTTCTCTGTATATCCACTGGATCATGGATAATGATAGGGGACGTCTAATTCAACTATACTAAATGTGATTCTGGGTTTACATTGTGACAGGATAGGGAGTTGTCTTGCGTATGCTTTATTTTGTTAATTTTTTATTTTTTTAAAATCTAATTTGTAAAAATTTCAATATCTCATTTTTTGTTTAATTTTTTAATTTAATGATAAGTTTAATTTAGTTATAGAAGTTAGTAATGAATTATTGTCGTGGTAGAGTGTAATTATTTTGTTTTGTGTGACCATTTTTTAATTATTTTGTTTCCATATTACATGGTATTGAAAGAATTCATGAGTTGTACTGTATGTCAAATACTTCAATTAATTAGATTTGATACAATTTTGAAGTCCACTTTCATGTATTGTGAACACTTATCTGAGGTCCAAAATATTCTAAAGACCAAACGCTGCAATTCTTGCATTGCCACTCTTCTTCGCCTTTTTGCAAGTTCTCAAAAGAAGTGTCTTAGCTTTATGCAATGTTGATTTACTTTAACAAATCTACCCGATTCTCCATTTCTGTCTCCATCTCTCAGAACCCAAATCACAGCAACCTGGCGGATTATGTAGCATCAGATCTGAAGAGTGAACAGGGTAGATTTCTATGAGAAATGTGATTTTTTTTTAAATGACGTGATTTTAAGAGTAGGAGGTTTGTGTTGAGACTTTCGAGCTTCAGATCTGGCGTTCTTTGTGACTGAGCGTTGAGATTTCCATTTCTATTTTGCAATTTTGCCTTTCCTTAGAATCAATGTCATAGCGCTTGTAAGAGATCGCTATCTTTCCCCCAAGGGGGTATGTAGGGTTCAGCCATATTTGTACTTTTGAATTGATTTCCTATCGCATATTGAGCACTCTTCCTCTGCTTTCAATTCTGTTCTTTTTTCTTTCTCTTAAGTTGTTTCAACAGAATTAGTCCGTAGGAAGCTTAATCATGATCTGAGGGTTTGTTAATGATTGTGTACTATTTGCATTGTAGTTGATTAGCGAAAGAAATGTTCTTTAAAAAATTTTGTTGTGTCTGAGGTATGGGTAATGTTTTCATTCATTTGTTTACATTTCTTTCGTTTGGTTTTTTTTTATTCCTTTTAATGTTTGATTTTGTTGTTGAGTTATTTTATCCAGCTGTTCTTTTGGCAAATCTAAGCTTTTTTTTTGGGGTAAATATAGTATTATTTTTTTAGACAGTTGTTATTTATTTTAATAGTTAACGTTTGTCGTTTACACTTGTATCTAATTAACATTTTTTTTTTTTGGTTGATGTAGGGTTAGGTTGGATTGTTTTATAAATTCAATCTCTCCATTTGAAAGCATTAAGTTGAAGGATTTGGTTTACAAAGTCTCATTGTATGATCTATATGACCTTGGTATGATCTTTATCATGTTCTGTATGTAAAGATTGAATGTTTGTAGTATAATTTATTTTATCATTCTTATATATTTTTTATTATTTCTTTTTCAGTGGAAGTATAGAAACATGTATTTTTGTTTGAATGAAGGTTTTTAAATAATGAATACAGGGAGTTATCTGCTTTGTTAGACTTGCTATAAGCTTTGGAGATGTGAGTGTGTGCTAAGCATATTGGGTGTCAATATAAGCATGATTGAGCAACCATATGGTATTTTACGACGATGGTTTACCATCAGAAGTCCACGTATGATGCACAATGTCATGAAAACATTAACAATAGTGAATATGTAAATGTATATGTATGTATCTTTTATTCTTGTCTACAAAAGTATAAGGGAATTCAGCTAAGTTAGATATGCTATATGTTAAGTGAATTTGATTGTATGCTAAGTATATTTGGTGTCAATATAAACATGATTGGCAACCATTTGGTGTTTTGCAACGATGGTTTACCATCATCAGCCCACATATGATGTACAATATTTTTAATCTTGATAGATTTGAAACATGTGTATGTGTGTGTGTGTACACACATACACACACACACACATATATATACATACACATATATATACACATATACATATTTGTACATATACATATATCACACACACACACACACACACACACACACATATCTGATTGTGATATCCTATTTCATGTACATTGTTACTTTAGCCAATGAACACAGGTCATTAGCATTCTACCTTATATGAAGATTAGCAGTTGTGATTTTTTGAACCATAGAAATAAACACAACATTTATGAATTTTTCATATATGTATTTTGGCTTTGTATTTATTTGGGTATGCATGATCTAATGTTTAGTTTCATTGATATATTATTTCTTCTCTGATGCTTTTGTTTTGAAAATCATTGAGCAATTGTTTATTTGGAAATGGCATTTCTTGTATTTTCTTTAGACCTTGTCATTGTTTCAACGTTGGAGTAATATTGTTTTGGTTATTTTTTCTATGTTCATAGTAGTTGACAGATTCATAATAAGTCTGTGACTTATGTTAGGTATCTGTCAGCTATGGTTTTTTGTTTTCAATTCTAAAAAAATTAGGTGGAAAATTCTGTTAAGATAGATATTCGATAAGCTTAGTGAATCTTATTCTATGCTAAGTATATTGGGTGTCAATATAAACATGATTAGACAGCCATTCGGTGTTTTGCGATGATGGTTTACCATCAGAAGCCCACGTATGATGCATATTGTCAAAAAAACTACAGTTGTAGCTTTTTTCATACACCTTTTGTGGTGTGCTTTTATTTTGCCATTCGTTATGTCATGTTAATTTCTCTTTGCATTTACTTCATACATGTTTTCTTCTCTGATATATGTTTTGATGGTCGTTGAGCAACAGATTTTTTGGCAATGGCATTTGTTCTTTTCTCTAGACTTTGTCCTTGTTTTAATTTTTTAGTAAGATGGTTCACGTTAGTTTGGATCTTAATAGCAGTTGACATATTTATAATAATTTTTGTGACTTATGTGAGGTATTTCCCAGGCATTGTTTGTTGATTCCTTGGTTTAAAAATCATAAGGAAATTGTTCTAAGTTAGATATGGTATAAGCTTATTAGATTTGATTGTGTACTAAGTATATTGGGTGTTAATATAAATATAATTGGGCAACCATTCGGTGTTTTATGATGATGGTTTACCATCAGAAATCCACGTATGATGCACAATGTTATCAAAACATTAATATAAGTGATTTTCTTAATTTATGTGAATGCGTCCTTTTTTTAGTGAAGATATGCCGAAAGAATATAGTTTGAGGTTTTATTTAGCTTTTTTTTTGGGGGGGGGGAATGTAAGTTTCTGATATTTTTGTTTTGTGTGTTTTTATTAATCTATTTTTTTATTTGGAATATACATTTATAATTGTTTTCTTTTTAACTGTAGATGAATTTAGCTGTGGTATCGATGATTCATATTTTAGGATTCGTTGAAACAATCTTTATTCATTGATTTTCATATTAGCAAATGGATTAATCAAGTTTAAGCAACTTTGATCATTTTCAGCATGCAAGAGATTTTTATGCCTTATTTTAAAGGAGATTTGCTTTTTTTTTTTGGCAATATCCTATTTCTATGTATTGTTGAGGCATATATCTTTTGTTATTAATCAGAAAGAAATCAATATGTTTCTAATGGAGTTTACATTGTAGATTGAGCATCTGAGTGAATTTAAGTCCAACTCATTTTTTGTTATCTGTTGGTGCATTTAACTGGACTCATGTCATGGAGAGGAAAGCATGGAAGATTTTGTCATGTACTCTTTGCAACTTGCATAAAATTAATGGTGTAAATTATTTTATAAATTATTATGTGAGAATGGTTTTGAAGTTGTAGGAAATCTTTCAATGTGATATTAAAGTTACATTTGGGATTCTATTGTTAATTGTCATTGAATAGCATATACTCACAGGAAATTGTCTTCTTATCAAAGTGAGAGATATCTTTGAATCTGACATTATTTGACATCTTCTATTGTTACTTTGTCTCTTACACTTGAACTTGAAATAATTTGTTATTTGATGACACTTTTTCCTGTTTGTATTACAATTATTTTTGTGCCATTGCATAATTTTTGTGGATTGACATTTCTCAATAGTAGAATAGTCACATTCTTTTTTATATTTAATGTGTGATTAGGTATACATGAAAAAGTTTTTCTATTGATGTATTATCCTGTATTAGGGAGATTGCAAAATAATATCTCAATTCACCAAAGCATGCTTGCAAAACCTATTCTGAATCTCCTTGATTTGTTAACCCCATTATCTAATAGCAATAACTGATATCAATCGAAGACTAAGCATCTGAAGGAGTTGAAGCATCTTCTAGCAGTTCAACTATCTTTTGACTCAGGTGAACTCAACTTCTTCATGAAATTCTTTGAATATGGGAGAGGAAATATCTTTCGGGTCAGGTAAATTCGCTTTGTTCATCAAAATGTGTGAATCTATTAGTATATATAAAAATGTTAGTGATAGGGGGTTTTCATTAGAAGTATAGTAGGTGGGCAAATATTGTTACATGTCTCAATTCATCATCACAAATCATGCATGTTGATGTGATGATGAAAGGTTCAAAGACCATAGCGCTGATTTCTCATCTTATTTAGTAGAAAAATAGGTCGCTATACTTAACATAGGTATTTTAAAATGATAGTTTACCATCAGAAGTTCACGTATGATGCAGAATGTTATGAAAACATTAATAGTAGTGAATATGTGAATGTACGTGATTGTATTTTTTATTTAGTGAAATTATGGTGAAATGCATTAAGGGATTTTTTAAAAGGCTTGTTTGGATGTATGGATGAGAGAATTATTTATCTTATGTGAGTGTGTAAAATAGAGAGTTTTTGTCCCCTTTCCATTTATTTTTCTTTATATATAGAAAGAAACAAAATGTAATTTCGTAGGAACAAAAATATTTTGATGACACATATAAATGAGGTAATATTATCTTCGCACCAAATAATAAGATCAGAATATTTTACAGATCATAAGATCAGAATAATTGTTACAATTTCTTTGCCAAATAGTAGGGGGTTGATGACATAGTAGGACCTGCAATAATACATTAGTAACAATTATTGAGTCTAAATATATTATGTAATTGGGGTTATTGATGATGAGATTTGAATTCTATAATGGGATTATACATTTGTCTAAGTACATTAGGTGTCAACAAGACCAAGGAATTATAACATGAACAGATAAACAAAATTGCATATGTGAATGTATTGTATGTAACAATGTTTAATGAAATTATGCACATGTCATTAGTATGGTGGATTTTTAATATATTCAAATAAACAGGAATTTGAATGAGATTAATGAATGCTTATATAAGATAGATGGAATAGGTGTTTGAACGTTCCAAAAAAAAACATTTCTGTCTTTTTCAAACATCTTTTGCAAAAGAAATTGTTATTAAAAATTAGCATAAAACCATAATGAACTTGATTTGTTTTTTACTCCCATTATTCAATAACTATAGTGATGGTGACAGATGTTTGATAAGAGTTGGTAAAAAGTGCGTTAAGGATTGGAATTTTGCTATGGTGAAGAAACAGACATATATATTTGTTTTTTATTGAAAAGTATTAAAGAATTAATTAATTTTCATTTGCTAATGAGTAATTCCCACATGACTTTGATGTTATTTAGTGATTTACATATCACAATTATTAGATATGTAAATTTATTACATTTTCTATGGAATTTAGTGGGGAGTTAATGAGGCATTAGTTGTAACCTGCATTAATTTAGAAGTCTAAATTGTTGTCAGAAGTTATTATGTAAGTAGTTGACAGTTCATGAGGTACAATATCTATGTACATTTATGCATACATGTGTTATGTAGCTCTTGCAACCTATACAAACACAACAGTTTAAAATTACATTGTTGTTAAAGTGTATGAAAGTTGTTCGTAATAAATAGTCATTGATAAGATATATAACACTTACCTTTGGGAGTCTGTTGTAAACTTCTTCATAGACAATGTTTTGAGTATATCCTTTGAAATCCAAGTCGTCTTCAAGCATCAAGATTTTGAGTCCTATTGGTGACTTTACTCTTGAAAGTGCAACGTAGAGTTGCCCATGAGAAAAAATGGGTTTTGGTAAGTACAAACTGACATAAGACAATGTTTGACCTTGACTCTTATTAATTGTCATTGCATAGCATATGTTCACAGAAAATTGTCTTCTTATCAAAATGAAAGGTAATTTTAAATCACTGGAGGACATATTAATTCTTGGGATAGGCACTTTGTCTCCTATATTTGAACATGATATAATTCTTCCCTCAATAACTCTCTTCCCTATTTATGTGACAATTAGCCTTATACCATTGCATAATCCTTTGCCTGGGTTGACATTTCTCAGCAACATAATAGGGACATTTTTCTTTAGCTTGAATTGATGATCATGCATTCCTAGAAAATTGATACTGTTGAGGAATTCTATTGGATATAAATTATTAGCATCCTTTATTTGTCCTATTACTTTGTCCATTCGATCTACACTTATATATTCACTAACGTCTCCAGGGACTTTTTGCAATGCAAAACTATTCAACTCATGAATAGTTTTATTTCTTGGTGTCAAAATTGCCCTTTCCATCAAATATTTAGGATCTAAAATTTTTTCCTCAAATTATGGATAATTTGAGTTAAATATTGTCTCTATAGGATCACTAGTATCTTATAGAATGAATCTTTTTAGAATTTTGATCCATGTGGGTTCATCATCATTTCCTCTGCATTTTGCTAGTTTTGTGCCATCTCGTATTGTTCAGCTTCTGTTATATCAAAACTATGACCCTGTTTAAGTCTCGTGTTCTCTGACAATGTTAGAACTTTGCAGCGATTCCACAAATCGATTGATTCAAGGACAGATGTATAATATCAGCTCTCATACCTTTTGGAACAATTGGAAGAATCTGATGAAAATCTCCTCCTAATACCATTGTTTTTCCTTAAAATGGTTTTAAACCATTGTAACTTGGACATTCCCTTAGTATGTCTTTGAGTGTTTTATCAACAGTCTAAAACACATATTTGGAATTCATAGGAGCTTCATCCCAAATAATCAACTATGCTCTTTTTATCAGTTCTACGAGCTGAGTGTTTATTTTAATTGAAGATGTAGTTTCTTCTGTGGTCACCAATGGAATTTTGAATCTGCTATGCGCTATTCTGCCACCGGGTAAAAGTAGTGATGCAATACGTGTTCTTGAGAAATATACATATGAATTTGTTTTTATGATGTTCTGTATGTAGAGATTTAATGTTGGTGTTTTTAATTTGTTTTAACATTCTTATATAGTTGTGAAAAACCTTATACAGATATTTATGGGCAATTGGCTGAATTTTATTGTCCCTAAAATTTGCTAATTGTTGTTCTGAATCAACAACTGTTTCTACTATTTTAAAGGGTCTAATCTTTTTTGCTCTATCTATTACCATTTCTATCTTACCATAAGTAACTATATCCATGTATCAAATTCTAAATTATTTAAAGATGAAGTTCCTAGTGTTTTTAACTCAGGTGTATTCATCTTTCTACTTATATTCATATTGTGGATTTCCTGTATCTGCTAAGTTCATTTTCCACTATCTATACTCCTTTCTATATATTATTTGTTCATTTTGTGAACACTAGCTATCTATAACCTTTACTTTTGACCACTATTTTAAGATGTTCATGCATTTGGTCAATAGGAAATAGGTAGTCTGGCATTATATAAACTATCTGACTATTTTGACTCTTTTCAACTTCCATATTTCCTATAATTGCTGTAATTATGTCGTTATGTCTTGTGTCTAGGAGTCCAATAAAAAAAGATCTAATTTTTGAAGTCCTCCTTTTGTTTTATAGATCGTGGTGTTTACAGGTTATGCAAAGAAGAATTTAATGCAACTTTAAAGAGACATCTAGGATCTTAAGGATATTAGACAAGTGATGTGCAATTAATACAATAATAAATATAGGTTGGTGAGAATTATAAAGATTTCTTCGAATGATTGAAAACTTTTTGCAAAGAGGTTCGCAAACCGTCAGAAATAAATGTAAGAAAGATGAATAAGAGATTTATAGTGGTTTGATCCTCAAAGATCAACATCCACTACCTTAAGCTCGCACTTAAGTTGTAACACCCCACAACCTAGGCCCAACAGGGCCGGAGATGTAACCCCGTCCAAAGGATAAGGGGTCATTATAACTAGGTCACAAAAACGAAAATAAAACAATACTTTAAAATTGAACTTATTACAACCCAAAAATTCAAGGACAATTCCAAAATAAATTGATTGATATCATCACTCAAAGCAACACATAAAATAAATAACATAAAGTCTTCAAAGCAGGCAACAAATCTAGTTACTAATCTCCACAGCAGGATCGACCTGAAAATATGGCATAAAAGGTGATGAGATAAAAATCTCAGTAAGCCCGTGTGTACTTTGAATGTTTCAAGTAAAACAATTCATGTATGCAAGTTGTAAAAATTGTATAAGAGAAAGTATTGGCAAGCATTAAATAAGGTTAAAAATAAAGAGTAGCGTTTTGCTTTCCAAACCATACATGTGCACGATAAATACAACCACTCAAATGGGTGGCCATGGGTTACCACACATTAGGCCCCATAACCATATAACGGTCAGAATGCCACACTTTGTGCAGACTGACAAAAGGTAGGTGATTGGCCTACCGGGTGAGATACTCCTCCTTCTCAACACCCAAACTTACCGGTTGTCCCCAGAAACACACAGTCCACATGGCTGAAACTTGCTAGCTCGGACCGGCATGACCTACTGGACTAGCATCCTATCCAGGAAGGACTCACCCCTCAGAGGTGGCCACATACTAAGAGACTTACCCTAACCCTTCAAAGACTAATCCTAGTAGTCTACCCTTATTGAGTACTAAACGTTGATTGTCCCATTTGCGAGAAAACTGATAAAACATTGCTTTCTTTGAAAATGGAAATTAAGGATTTCTAAAATTTGTGTCAAAGTCGGTTTTTAGAAAGAGTTTAGTGTTTGTGCAAAACTGCTTGTTTGATTTTCAAATGATTTGTTTGACTGAACAAGAAAGGAAACAGTCCTTAATTGCCTTTACAAAATGAGTATCCATATACTTTGCATTTGGTTTGCCACAGTAACCTTTGGTCATCAAATAAGTTTATGCAGGAGCCTACCTGATCCTTTGCTTGATCAAAATCAAGAATCTTCGAAAGCTGATCTAACCCCGTCTGAGGTAAACACAAGTTATATGGTTATACACAAGCTATATTCAATTTCACAAATAATCCTAGTTCAACTTATTACAATCATGACTCTAATGTCCTAAGCTTTAAGGCTAGATGATAAAGGCTTTTATAAAATAAGACTAACTTGATAAGTTAAAATAACTAGGGGTTGTAAAATGATTACTAAGAAGTTATAGGCTCAAATAATAAATTCCGAGTGTTGTTGATAATAAATAAACTAGGGTTTCATTGGTGAAGAATCCTATGTTCTAGGTGATATTAATAAATGGTCATTCTTAAATAATATTTTTTAAGTAAATATTAAATTATTACTAATCTCTTAATTAATAATTAATACATAGAAAATAAGTAAAATTAATAATAAATAAATTTTATTAAATCTTGATTAGCAAATAAATATGATATTTATGAATATATGGCCTACAATATTAATATTTTACCTATTCTTATTATTATTATTTATATATAAAAGATTTTATTTATTATTATTATTATTATTATTATTATTATTATTATTATTATTATTATTATCATCATCATCATCATATATAAATATTTATATATTACAAAAGATATAATTTATTTGGCTAAAATATAACTATTTCATTTAATATTCCAATTCCAAAACTTCTTAGGGTTTTTGAAATCTTTGGAGGAAAATATAGTATTAATTTTAATTATCGTAATAAAATTGGCTAATTAAAATAATTTAGGATCAACAAGGTCATGATCATAATTTTCCTATTACTAATAAGAATCATGAACATATACCCCAACATCAATAAACAAACTATCCTATTCATGAATAAATGCTTAAATCCATATCTACTATCACATGGCCAAATCTCTACTAAGTATAATCATACCCATGGCTTCAATGAAAATAAGAACATAATACCTTATTCACCAAATGTGACATAATATCTAGCGTGCTTAAACATTCATACTCACTTAAGACATGAAGAACCTACATCGATCTACAAGGAATTTCATAAAGCTTAACCATGGCCAAACATTCTCATGCTCCAATCTGAACTCCTTCATATGTAAGCATATACTCAATCCCCAATCATATTCTATCCCTTTCTATCAACATCTAAGAGATATAACTTTAGAATTGAAGAGAATGTTAAAGAGAAATACTTGGTTGATGACTATCTCGATGAAGATTTAAGGAGATCCACACGCTTGAGAGGCTTAAATCGTCCAAGAGAAGAGAAGGAAAACAGCCATGGTTGTAGCAACCATTTCAGCTGAGAGAGAGAGAGAGAGAGAGAGAGAGAGAGAGAGAGAGAGAGAGAGAGAGAGAATATTAGTATGACATGTTAAAGATTGAAGGGAAGAAGATGAACAAAAGTTGTTTTTGGTTACCTTGATGATGTTCTTGAGACTTCAAGGAAAATTCTGGTTTTTTATCCGATTGCAAATTTTTGTTTTCGAGATTTGATGTTATAAAATCCAGAAATGGACTCTAGGGAGTATGTAGGTATGTTCTAGAATTTTTGGGAGGGATTGGAGGTGTTTAGAGTGGTCTTAGGCTTGAAGAAAGGTAGTGTGTGTTCTTGGTGAAAATGGAGAGAATTGGAGAGAAGTGTTGGACGAAATTGCTGAAGGGGTTTGCCGAATGATTGAGAAGGTTCTGGGATTTTGATTTTCAGATTACAGGGAAGAGAGAAATTTGGTTGTTTGAAATTCAAATGGAGAAATTTATAGAGTGTTTTAAGGTAAAAGATATAGCAATGATATTTGATTGATGGAGGTTCCTTGGAGCTACAATGGAGCCGGCTGGTTTGCTAAAATGAATGAGGGTTGAAGGAGCTATAAGGCTGGCCAAAATTTTGAGTTCAATGGTGGGAGAATTTCTGGTTTTTTGGAAGCTTAATCCTAGGGTGTTTTCATGGAGCAATTGCTGGAATTTTTGAACTTCAAATGGAAGTTTGATTGGAGTGATTGTAGGAGAAATTTGAGGAGTGGCTATGGAATCTAATCATGTAAGGTCAGTGGAGGGGGCAATGGAGTTTAGTTCATGGCTGAACAAAGGTAAACTCATAGAAGTTTGAGGTGATTTTCAGAAAAGGCTTGAAGAGGGAGTAAGGCTGGAATATTCTGGTTGATATTCAAATTGTTTGATGAAATTTGCTGTGTAGTTTTTCTGCAAGGTTCCAGCTGATTTGCAGAGGGTTTGGAGAGGTATTTGAGGGTCCTTTAAGGCTGGTTTCCAACCTTCTATATGGACGAAAAGTAGAGATAATTTACTGGTTTTAAGGGTAGAAGAAACAGTTTGTTTTTGGTCTGCTATGCATTGAAGCTGTCCAGAATTTTTTTTTGGTTTGCACAGCTTTGTGCAGTTCAGTTTTTGGCAAAGAATTTCAGTCTTCAAGTTGAGTGAGTTGGCCATTTTTCTAGTAGCAATTGAGTAAGGAAGATGGCTAAGGTTTTCGAAAGCTAGGATGCCCAAGAATCTGGAAAATTTTCAGATTTCTTAGATGGAAAAGATGAACACTATGGAGTGGAGTTTGAAAGTCCAACCATGGAGATTAATTTCTCTTGGGAACCTTCCTTAACTCCTTCCCTATTTTTAGTCCAATCTCCAACCTCTAAGAATTATTTTCGAAATTTAAAGGCCAGTAAACCTTGCTGAATTTTTTGGAATTAAAACATAGATTTGGATAAATTGAACAAATTTAATTAGTAAGGAATTTACGGTATGCTACAAAATAAAAAGGACATGAACCCCTTAAGAATTCTTTTTAGGACATAAGAATAGGATTATGACATTCCCTTCATGTCTCCCCAAAGACCACACTCCTAGTTTTACTTATGGAATGCAAGGGATGAAAAATCCAACCTTAAATTAAAAAAACCATGACAAAAACTTAAATGATGAGATTTGAACTCAAGACCTTAGAGATTAATTCCAAGGCTCCAACCACTAAACCACAACAACTCTTATTCTTATTTTCTCTCCCAAATTTTCTTCCTATTTAATCCTCAAACTATCTTCTTATTTTGACTTCAAGCAAAATTACCATTTTACCCTTCCTACTCAATAAACATAACTAAGCCTTCTAGACTATAAATCATAATTCTAAAGCACATAAAATCATTCAAAAATATATATATTCATGCAAAGAAAATATGATATGCATCCCGACCCCCTTACCCTAGGGTTGGCTTTAGGTGGGGTTTCACATCCTTCCCTCCTTAAGAGAATTTCATCTTGAAATTTAAGCATACTTCTATCTTAGATCGGGATACTTCCACTTTACCCACTCTTCTGTCTCTCATGTGGCATCTTGCGTGCCATGATGCTCCCACTGTACCTTTACCATTGGAATCTGCTTGTTCCAAAGAGTCTTAGTACTTCGGTCTAATATCCTCATGGGTTTCTCCACATAGCTCAGGTCGGGTTGCAACACTAACGTCTTATCATTCAAAACATGTCCGGGATCGGTATTGTACTTCTTCAGCTGCGACACATGAAACACGTCGTGAATTCCTATCAACCCGTCTAGCAAATCCAATCGATATGCCACCAACCCAATTCTCTCCTTTATCGAAAACGGTTCTAAATACCTCGTATTCAGCTTCCCATCTTTCGAATGCTTCAAGATTCCTCTATTCAATGTCAGTCTTAGGAATACACTGTCTCCCACTTGAAATTCTAACTCTCTCCGCCTATTGTCTGCATAGCTCTTTTGTCGGCTCTGGGCTACTTTCAACCTTTCCCTGATTAACTTAACCTTGTCCAACATTTTTTGAATGCAGACTTCTCCCGATTTGCTTATATGGCTATCCTCTGACCAATTCCAATATAGCGGTACCTGACACTTGCGTCCATACAGGGCTTCATACGGAGCCATTCCAATCGAAACTTGATAACTGTTATTGTACGACAACTCCGCATACGGCACATATTCAATCCACTTATCTCTGAAATTTAGTACACAGGCTTTCAGCATATCCTCTAATATCTGTATAACCCTTTCTGACTGTCCATCGGTTTGCGGATGCACCGTCGTACTGAACTTCAGACTCGACCCCATTGATTCTTGAAACTTGCCCCAAAATCGAGATGTAAATCTCAGATCTCAGTTAGACACAATACTTGAAGGCACTCCATGCAGTCGAACTATTTCTCGCATATAGGTCTGAGCCAACTTCTCCATGGAATCCCTTACATTCACTGGTATGAAATGTGCTGACTTGGTTAATCGATCCACTACTACCCATATGGCGTCTTTTTGGTTCCTTGCCATAGGGAGTCCGGTAACGAAGTCCATGGTCACTTCCTCCCACTTCCATTCAGGTACTGGCAACAGTTGCAACAGTCATGCTGACTTCTTGTGCTCTGCTTTGACCTTCTGACAGGTGAGACACGTCGAGACATACTTAACCACGTTTCGCTTTATACCGGGCCACCAATAAGCCCTTTTCAGATCCTGATACATTTTGACCTCTCCCAGATGAATGGCGTCCTTGCTCTTATGCACATCTTCTAAAATTCTGTCCTTCAATTGGTGCTTTTCGAGTACACACAATTGATCTCTGAAATATAAAACTCCTGCTTCGTCCTGCCGGAATTCACTGCCTTGCCGTTTGAGCTCTTTGTCCTTGAAAAGCTAAAATTCTGCATTACTTTGCTGATCTTCAATAATTTCCTGCTTTAGGTCTAGTATTAACTTTAGGTTGCTAACAACAATTTTCTCCCTTTGCACTTCCGCTCTTCTATCCAGTACATCTTGAACCACTTGAACCTCCTGTACCCTTAGCTTGGCCATGCTGACTTTTCTGCTTAGGGCATCAGCAACAACGTTTGCCTTCTCGGAATGATAGTTGATTAGACAACGCTACTCCTCCAAACATTCCATCCATCTTCGTTGTCTCAGATTCAAGTCCTTCTGGGTGAAAATATACTTCATGCTCTTGTGATCAGTGAACACTTCATATTCCGCTCTATACAGGTAGTGCCACCATTTCTTTAAAGGGAATACAATGGCAGCCAGCTCTAGATCATAGGTGGGGTAATTGACTTCATGAGGCCTCAACTTTCGAGAAGCATAGGCGATCACCTTTCGGTCTTGAATCAAAACTGCTCCCAAACCTTCCTTCAAAGCATTGGTATACAGTGCATAAGGCTTATCTCCCTCTGGCAAACTCAACACTGGTGCTGTTATTAATCTCTGTTTCAGCTCTTGGAAACTCTTCTCACATTTTTCACTCCAAACAAATGGTACGTCCTTTCTCAGAAGTTGGGTCATAGGCGATATGAGCGTTGAAAATCCTTTGATAAACCTCCTATAATAGCTAGCCCATCCCAAGAAGCTTCGAATCTCGGTGATGTTCTCTGGTTACTTCCAGTCTGAAACTGTTTCAACCTTCGTTGGGTCTACCTTGATCCCATCCTTGGTCACCACATGGCCAAGAAATGCCACACTATCCAGCCAAAACTTATACTTGCTAAACTTGGCGAAAAGCTTGTGCTCTCTTAGCTTCTCCAGTACTAACTTCAAATGTTTTGCATGATCCTTCAGGCTCTTGGAGTAAATGAGTATGTCATCGATGAAGACCACCACGAACTTGTCCAAGTAGGGTTAGAACACCCAATGCATTAAATCTATAAATACCGTTGGTGCATTGGTTACCCAGAATGGCATCGCCATGAACTTATAGTGATCATATCTTGTGTTGAAGGCCGTCTTAGGGATATCCTCCTCTTTTATCCTCACTTGATAGTATCCTTGCCTCAAATCCAGTTTGGAGTAATAACTGGATCCTTGCAACTGGTCGAACAGCTCATCAATCAGTGGTAGGGGATACTTATTCTTGATCGTTAGGTTGTTCAAGCCCTGATAGTCGATACACAACCTCAGAGTCCCATCCTTCTTCTTCACAAACAGCACAGGTGCTCCCCAGGGTAACGTGCTAGGTCTGATATAACCTTGCTTCACCAACTCTTCTAGTTACTCCTTCAGTTCTTTCAGCTCTGCCGGTGTCATCCGATATGGAGTCCGGGACACCGATTCTGCTCTTGGAACTAGATCTACGATGACCTCAACTTCTCAGCTGGGAGGTAGAGAAATGAGTTCCACAGGGAACACGTTAGGAAAATCCTTTACCACCTCGGTATCCTCTAGAGTGCACTAGTCCTTCGGCTTGTTTATCACATAAGCCATATATCCTTGATATCCTTACTTCAACAATTTTCGGGCTTTAGTCCTAGCTATCAAATACTTCAAATCCTTTACTCTCTTGCTATTGAACTCCAACACATCATATCCTGGTCTAATAAACTGAACTGATTTATTCTTACAGTCTACCTTAGCCCCATACTTCGCTAGCCAATCCATTCCCAATATCAAATCATAATCATCAATAGCCAAGATTATTAAATCTCCCTCCAAGCTTTCTCTCCCCACTTCAATTTTACAATTTTGCACATATCGATTTGCTTGCACCATCTTTCCCAAAGATGTGCTCACCAACAAAGTAAAAGGTAGTTCTACTCCATCCCAACCCAAATGATATGCACAGTTCTTGTGTAAATAGGAATGGATAGATCCAGGGTCTATCAATACATTAACGGAACAACCTTGGATAGTGAATGTATCTTCTACTACTGCCGTATCAGTTCCAACCTTATCTCGGTTGAGAGCGAAAACTTTTGCTTTCACTTGAGGCTTCAGTGCTCCACTTCCGAACGCTCCCGTGGCATTGGTTCGATTGGCCCCCGGGATCTTAGTCGGATTTCCTTGCCCGACTCGGTGAAGTTTAAGGCAGGCGTTCTGCAGGTGGTTTGGGTCTCCGCAGTGGTAACATTTCCACTCGCCTCGTTTGGACCAACATTTTTTCTCTGTGTGGCCCCTTTTTCCACATTGTCGGCATAACAGAAGATTTTGCGTAGGACCAACCGGTACTGTCCGATCTTGCTTTCCCCGATTCTGCCACTACTGGTTGTCGGGGCACTTGTTAGATTACTGTCTCTGAAAAGGTCTCGGTGGTTGTCCCGATGGCTGAAAAGGTCTTGGCGCCATTCTATTGCTGTCTTTATTTGTAGTCCGGATGGCTACGTCCACGGCCCCTGAGTAGGTCATTGGTGGAGAAGGTGCCAACGCCCTTCTCAAATCCTACCTTAGCCCCTTGACAAACTGTCTTGTCTTGTTCTGCTCAGTGTCCACCAGCCTTTTGCAGTACTTTGATAATTGGGTGAACCGTACTGCGTACTGAGCTACCGTCATACCTCCCTGCTTTAGAATCTGGAACTCATCTTCCCGCTTCTCAACTATCCACTGAGGGATATACTCAGCTCTGAATGCTTCCACAAAATTGGCCCATGTCTAGTCTTGATCAATTATCTCCCAGTCGTTCTGAACCCGTTGCCACCAAGCCCGAGCTGGGCCCCTCAATCAGAATGCAGCAAACTTCACCAATCGCTCCTCAGTGTACTGAAGTGTAGCGAAGATGTCTTCCATCTACTTTATCAATTGTTAAGCTTTTTGATCCTGCTCAGCTTCTCCCAAGAAGATGGGCAGTTAGAATTTCAGAAACCTCTCCAAAGCTTCATCCTTTCCCTTTAGATTCCTCCGTTTAGTTAAAGTCTGAAGAATCTCGGTCATCTTGCTGAATGCTTACCCCATTGTCACTTTAACAAGTTCTCCTGACCCCATTTCCAAATCTGGCTCACTCCTATTTCCCTAGTTGGGTGGCTGCATTTGAGTCGTCTCAACCTCTGGTGTCATAGGTTCTGCCTCCGGAACTCTTTTGCCTGATGTGGCTACACAGCGCTTGGGTGCCATTCTAAACTATACCCAAATGATGAGTTTATGCATTCAATGTTTAAAACATTTTGAGCATGCATTAACAGTCAGATTTAAGTAAAAGGAATTCAGATGCAAGTTTTGTATAAAGAATTGCATATAAATTTCTTTCAAACCTTAGAGTACCCCAGGTACCCTTATTTGCATAAATTTGAAATTAAAGCAGTAAACAGGAATGAAATCCTTAACATAGAAGTTTATGGAAAGCAGTAAATAAAATATCCCAATCATAACAGCATTAGCCTCCCTAATCCTCATCAGAGTCTTCAAAGTCGGCCTCATATAACCATCCCCCAGAATTCTTAGTAAAGTCTATCCCAGCCCCACTTGCAAACCAATCCATTGGCTCTTTTCCGGGTCACCTAGAACTCTCACCGGTCTCAACCTAGTTGGGTGGAGGTATGAAGGAAGGTCTAGGTAGAGATTCATAATTTATCTCCACCGGATCATCACTATTAGCTGACAAGTCAACTACGGGACTAGGAGGGTGGGGAACATATTCCATATCAATCTCCTCATCTTCACTGTCAATAACCAAGTCTATCACATGTATTGGGGGTGGCTCATTGATTGGAACCTCATCGTCACTGCTATTATCCAAGGGAATAATTGGCTACGGTGCAGGTTGAGGCACTGGCAGGTCTTCCGAGTAGATAGGAATGGAAGGATGCCATTGCTGCCCTTTCCTTGCGGTTCTAAGCATTCTAACCATCCTACAACATAAACAAGACATGTTAGATAAAAGATTTGAACCTAATATAACAGAACATATACTATCAGTATTTGCCTAAACCTAGGCTCTGATACCACTTGTAACACCCCACTACCTAGGCCCAACAGGGCCGGAGATGTCGCCCCGTCCAAAGGACAAGGGATCTTTATAACTAGATCACACAAATGAAAATAAAACAATACTTTAAAATTGAACTTATTACAACCCAAAAATTCAGGGATAATTTCAAAATAAATTGATTGCTATCATCTCTCAAAGCAATAAATAAAATAAATAACATAAAGTCTTCAAAGTAGGTAACAAATCTAGCTACTCATCTCCATTGTAGGATCAACCTGAAAACATGGCATAAAAAGGTGATGAGATAAAAATCTCAGTAAGCCCGTGTGTGCTTTGAGTGTTTAAGGTAAAACAATTCATGTATGCAAGTTGTAAAAATTGTATAAGAGAAAGTACTGGCAAGTATTAAATAAGGTTAAAAATAAAGAGTAGCGTTTTGCTTTCCAAACCATACATGTGCACAATAAATACAACCACTCAAATGGGTGGCCATGGGTTACCACACGTTGAGCCCCATAACTATATAACGGTCAGAATACCACACTTTGTGCAGATCGACAAAAGGTAGGTAATCGGCCTATTGGGTGAGATACTCCTCGTTCTCAACACCCAAACTTACCGGTTGTCCACTTTAGAAATACACAGTCCACATGACTGAAACTTACTAGCTCGGACCAGCATGACCTACTGGACTGGCATCCTATCCAGGAAGGACTCACCTCTTAGAGGTGGCCACCTACTGAGAGACTTACCCTAACCCTTCAAAGACTAGTCCTAGTAGTCTACCATTATTGAGTACTAAACGTTGATTGTCCCACTTGCGAGAAAACTGATAAAACATTGCTTTATTTGGAAATGGCAATTAAGGGTTTTTAAAATTTGTGTCAAAGTTGGTTTTTAAAAAGAGTTTAGTGTTTGTGCAAAAATGCTTGTTTGATTTTCAAATGATTTGTTTGACTGAACAAGAAAGGAAACAGTCCTTAATTGCCTTTACAAAATGAGTATCCATACAGTTCGCGTTTGGCTTGCCATAGTAACCTTTTGTCATCAAATGAGTTTATGCAGGAGCTTACTTGATCCTTTGCTTGATCAAAATCAAGAATCTTCCAAAGTTGACCTAATCCCGCCTGGAGTAAACACAAGTTATATGGTTATACACAAGCTATATTCGATTTGACAAATAATCCTAATTCAACTTTTTACAATCATGACCTTAATGTTCTAAGCTTTAAGGCTAGATGATAAAGGCTTTTATAAAATAAGACTAGCTTGATAAGTTAAAATAACTAGGGGTTGTAAAATGATTACTAAGAAGTTATAGGCTCAAATAATAAATCTTGAGTGTGGTTGATAATAAATAAACTAGGGTTTTATTAGTGAAGAATCCTATGTTCTAGGTGATATTAATAAATGGTCATTCTTAAATAATATTTTAAAAGTAAATATTAAATTATTACTAATCTCTTAATTAATAATTAATACATAGAAAATAAGTAAAATTAATAATAAATAAATTTTATTAAATCTTGATTAGCAAATAAATATGATATTTATGAATATATGGCCTACAAGATTAATATTTTACCTATTCTTATTATTATTTATATAAAAGATTTTATTTATTATTATTATTATTATTATTATCATATATAAATATTTATATATTACAAAAGATATCATCTATTTGGCTAAAATATCACTATTTCATTTAATATTCCAATTCGAAAACTTCCTAGGGTTTTTGAAATCTTTGGAGGAAAATATATACTATTAATTTTAATTATCGTAATAAAATTTACTAATTAAAAGAACTTAGGATCAACAAGGTCATGATCATAATTTTCCTATTGCTAACAAGAATCATGAACATATACCTCAACATCAATCAACAAACTATCCTATTCATGAATAAAGGCTTAAATCCATACCTACTATCACATGGCCAAATCTCTATGAAAATAAGAACATAATACCTTATTCACCAAAGGTGACATAATATCTAGCATGCTTAAACATTCATACTCACTTAAGACATGAAGAACCTACATCGATCTACAAGGAATTTCATAAAGCTTAACCATGGCCAAACATTCTCATTCTCCAATCTAAACTCCTTCATACAAAAGCATATACTCAATCCCCAATCATATTCTATCCCTTTCTATCAACATCCAAGAGATATAACTTTAGAATTGAAGAGAATGTTAAAGAGAAATACTTGGTTGATGACTATCTCAATGAAGATTTAAAGAGATCCACATGCTTGAGAGGCTCGAACCGTCCAAGAGAGGAGAAGGAAAACGGCCATGGTTGTAGAAACCATTTCGGCTGAGAGAGAGAGAGAGAGAATATTAGTATGACATGTTAAAGATTGAAGGGAAGAAGATGAACAACAGTTGTTCTTGGTTACCTTGATGATGTTCTTAAGACTTCAAGGAAAATTCTGGTTTTTTATCTGATTGCAAATTTTTGTTTTCGAGATTAGATGTTATTAAATCCAGAAATGGACTCTAGGGAGTATGTAGGCGTGTTCTGGAATTTTTGGGAGGGATTGGAGGTGTTTAGAGTGGTCTTAGGCTTGAAGAAATGTAGTGTGTGTTCTTGGTATTTTTGGTGAAAATGGAGAGAATTGGAGAGAAGTGTTGGACGAAATTGTTGAAGGGGTTGGCCGAATGATTGAGGAAGTTCTGGGATTTTGATTTTCAGATTAGAGGGAAGAGAGAAATCTAGTTGTTTGAAATTAAAATGGAGAAATTTAAGGAGTGTTTTAAGGTAAAAATATGGTAATAATGTTTGATTGATGGAGGTTCCTTGGAGCTACAATGGAGCTAGCTGGTTTGTTGTGGTTTGCTAAAATGAATGAAGGTTGAAGGAGCTATAAGGCTGGCCGAAATTCTGAGTTCAATGGTGGGAGAATTTCTGGTTTTTGGAAGCTTAATCCAAGGGTGTTTTTATGGAGCAATTGTTGGAATTTTTGAACTTCAAATGGAAGTTTGATTGGAATGATTATATGAGAAATTTGAGGAGTGGGTATGGAGTCTAATCATGTAAGGTCAGTGGAGGGGGCAATATAGTTCAGTTCATGGCTGAACAAAGGTAAACTCATAGAAGTTTGAGGTGATTTTCAGACAAGGCTTGAAGAGGGAGTAAGGCTGGAATTTTCTGGTTGAGATTCAAATTATTTGCTGAAATTTGCTGTGCAGTTTTTCTGCAAGGTTCTAGCCGATTTGCAGAGGGTTTGGAGAGGTATTTGAGAGTCCTTTAAGGCTGGTTTCTAGCCTTCTATATGGAGGAAAAGCAGAGGTAATTTACTGGTTTGAAGGGTAGAAGAAACAGCTTGTTTTTTGTCTGCTATGCATCGAAGCTGTCCAGAATTTTTTTCTGGTTTGCACAGCTTTGTATAGTTCGATTTTTGGCAAAGAATTTCAGTCTTCAAGCTGAGTGAGTTGGCCATTTTTCTGGTAGCAATTGAGTAAGGAAGATGGCTAAGGTTTTCGAAAGCTAGGATGCCCAAGAAACTGGAAAAATTTCAGATTTCTTCGATGGAAAAGATGAACACTATGGAGTGGAGTTTGAAGGTCCAACCATGGAGATTAATATCTTTTTGGAACCTTCCTTAACTCCTTCTCTATTTTCAGTCCAATCTCCAACCTCTAAGAATTATTTTTGAAATTTAAAGGTCAATAAACCTTGCTGAATTTTCTGGAATTAAAACATAGATTTGGATAAATTGAACAAATTTAATTGGTAAGGAATTTAGGGTAAGCTAGGAAATAAAAGGGACATGAATCCCTTAAGAATTCTTTTTAGGACATAAGAATAGGATTAGGACATTCCCTTCATGTCTCCCCTAGGATAACACTCCTATTTTTACTTATGGAATGCATGGGATGAAAAATCCAACCTTAAATTAAAATAATCATGACAAAAAATTAAATGATGGGATTTGAACTGAAGACTTTAGAGATTATTTCTAAGGCTTTAACCACTCAACCACAACAACTCTTGTTCTTATTTTCTCTCCCAAATATTCTTCCTATTTAATCTTCAAGCTATCTTCCTATTTTGACTTCAAGCAAAATTACCATTTTACCCTTCCTACTCAATAAACATAACTAAGCCTTCTAGACTATAAATCATATTCCTGACTCCCTTACCCTAGGGTTGGCTTTAAGTTGGGTTTCACATAAGTATTTTGAACCAGATCTATGTATAATTTAGTTAGCTCAATGGTTTTTGCCTACACCAATTACACAAGAAGATCACCACATATGGCTTTACCTAAAACCTCTTAACCAACTACAAATCAAGACTCACCCCAAATGGGTTTTACACCGCAACCTTGATATACAAAAGGACTATAGGAATGAAATAGAGATAGCTCACACTTTTTGAGTAAATATGCAAACAGATGAGCACTAACAGTCTTTTACCTTTTGAACAATTTGATTTCACTTTTGAAGTACAAATAAAAAGGGAGATTTTTGGAATCTGAAGTGTAAGAGTATTTCTGAGAAAGATAGCACAAAAATTTGCTTAAAAATTAAGTTTTGAAAGCTTTTATAGTAGCAAAAAGTAAGACAACAACGGCTAGTAATAGCTAGTTTTTCTCACTATTAGATTTTTTAGAGTTTTAGACTCAAGGATTGGAAGAAGGTGCGTCTAAAAGGTGAGCCCAAAATGGCACTTTTCTAGACAAAAACATTTTGGCACTATTACAGAGTTTTAGACGAAGTTTTTAGATGTAGAGTCCATCCAAACTACTTAATCCAAACATCTGAAAGCTTACTCTTTAAAATCATTTTATTTGTATACTTCAAGGTAGAAATAAATTGAATCATAAAGTAAAGAGGCATATGAATTTTACAATTAATATCTTAACAATGATTCCTAATCTAAAGTTCTTGCACAAGGACTTCTTGGTATGCAATCTCTTAAGCTTGTCTTATATTTGATTACCTATTCTTGGATTCCGTTGCTTAAGAGTTGCTTAGCAATCTTATTTGCATGCCTTGGAAGAACTGAGGTCAAACATGTCCTATCACATATAGATCACACAAGTTAGTTCTTATTAATGTTTGTCATAAGTCAAAATACAGAAGAATGCCCTTAAGGCTAACAATTTGATTATGTACTATTCAGTGGAATCATATAAAGATGAAGTGTTTTTGAATCAATATTTTTAAAAAAATCATATAGACAGGTATTTGTTTTCTGAAATTGTATTCAGAATTTTTTTATTATTCTAGTGAATTATAGAATGTTACCTAAAGATGCTACTACCAGGATAATCTTTGATTCTGATCTGAGCCTGTTAATGATTTTTTTGTAAACAAATGTTTTGCTTATGCCTCCATAACTGTACAAAAAGAATAGCTTACCTTCATGTTGTTCCATAGCAGTAATGACTTTTTCATACACCTATTTCTGCTGTGCATTTAATTCGACATGCATGATATCATGTTCAGTTCTCAGTGCATTAGCATCATACATGATTTATTCTCTAATGCATGTGTTTTGAAGATCATTGAGCAACTCTTTATCTGGCAATGGCATTCCTTCTATTTCCTCTAGACTTCATCCTTGTTTCAGTAGTAGTTGCTGTAATTCTCTCAATACGTAGTTCTTGAGTTAATTTTCTGAGAGATGTAAGGATGGCAATCTGAGAAATTTCCTTTGTCTATATTTAATGTCATCACTAATTTTTTTGCCAATTTATCTCCCAGAAATGCTTCACATCTGCTATGTTGTAAAAAATAAGAATTGTGACGAATAAGTCTCTTAATTGAGTTCCAGTTGCCCATTGAGCAGCTTCATCAATTGTATTGTGCCATTCTTTATCTTCTTGTAACAAACCTCTTGCATAGCAAGCCTATTTAAAGGATGGATATATTCCTATTGTAGGTTCTGATTTCTTCATAGGTTGTAGCACAAGAAATATAGTTGGCGCATATAATATCTCTCGCATGAAGCTGGATGGGCAAAGCTGATTCTGCCAATGCATTTGGACATTTTCCTCTTTTGCCAAACTTTTTGCTGCTTCTTCCAACAATAATGTTGTGGAGATTCTGTGTATAGAAGATTTCTTGCATTCATATCTCTTTTATTCATTTCAAACTAGGGCTACTCACGGTTCGGTTCGGTTCGGGGATTTTGATATCCCCGGTATCGTCCTAAAATTTCAAGACCTCCATATTCTCAGTACCGGTCCCAACTTGTAATTCTAAAATCTCCATCCCGACTTGTCCCAAAACTTTGGGACAAGTCAGGACAAAGATTCGGATATTCAGTTCTATCAAGACAAATCTAATACTAAATCGGTTTCAGTTCTTGGGTTTCCAAATTCCAAACCCATCTCTGAAAAGGGCTACTCACAGTGGGGGTCTTCGCACGTACATGGATGAAAAATGGGGTTTCATTTGAGTACCAAAGATGGACTTTTGTGGATTTTAAAAGCTTTAAAAGAATTGTCAAGAGAAGATGAAAGATCATCCTTCATATTCGGAGTCCTTCATATCAATACTCTGAGAAACAACTGAAGCAACCTCTAAATCTATATCCTCGGTCCAATTATCTCCATCCTTCACATTTGTAGACTGAGAATCACTCTAAGTCACCTCTAAATCTGTAGCAAGGTATGGATTATCTTCACCAGAGTCACTTTCCATGAAGGAAGTACGGTTGAAGTCTTGGCAGGGGAAGGAAAATAGAGAAGAGAAGAGAAGGAAGGAAAAAGGAATGGGTTGAAGAAAAATTTGGGATGACAAAATAGCTGTAAGGCAGAGAGAAAAACAATAGGTGAAAAAAAGTCAAAACCAGTGGCATGGTGGGACAATTATGATTTCACATGGGCTTATGTTAGATGCAAAATGGGTGTTTGAAACTTTGAAGATATGTGAATGTTTTACTATGAAGTCTCTGTGCAATTGATGTGTAATTTCTCAGGGGACAATATTACCCTTAAGCTGCCTTTGGCTTCCTTGTGAATCTTCGCGCTTCTTTCTAGGCAAAGTGATTTTTATTTTTTAAGAAAAGTTAATTATGATTTATGTAAAGATAATAATTTATTAGAATTGAATAAAAATTAAAAAAATATATGAAGATTATTTATAATTATCTAAATTATATATTTGAATTAAATGGATATTTTAGATTGGATTGGGTTTCAATCAAGACTATTTATTAGTCTTGAATTCATTTTCAAGACTATTAAAAATTAAAAATTAAAAAATTTATTTTCAAGACTATTATTTATAATCCAAAGGCAGCTCAAGGGTAATATAATTTCTGTAAGCAACCATTTTTTAGTCTTGATTTTCTAAATAAAATTTCAATTTAAATAAAAAATTTCTTTAGTACTGTAATAATATTATTGAGATTTTTAATAATATATTTAAAAATTCTAAAAAACTTTTCAATTTATGACAAAAGTATTTATAATTTCAATAACATAATTTAGAATTTATAAAAATTTTTATTTTTATTTATTTTTAATAAAATTATTTAGAACTTATAAAAAGAAAAAGAAATCATTTGAAAATAAACCTAATAGACTTATACAAAGAAAAAAAAATAGAAAAACTAAAATTACAAACAAAGGCAGAGATAATAGGCCAAAATGCTATAAGAGTGAAAAAAGAGAACATTTATTTAATGAATGTAAAGACAAATTTAAAAAGAAAAATAAAATTAATGAATTAGAATTAGATGAAGAAGTTAGAGAAATAAATTTTCAAATATTAGATCAGGATGATAATAGTTATACACACACACACACACACGTGTGTGTGTGTGTGTGTGTGTGTGTGTGTGTGTGTGTGTGTGTGTGTGTGTATAGAAAGGGTCCACTATGCTTCCATACTTGAACCTCTTTTTGACCTTGATAATACTGGGTTACACCTTAAGACTTTTACCAAGCATTTCAGCCCCAACTTGCTTGTGTCTGCAACCAGGTAACTTCCCTAGGCTCGTTCAATATTACAAAGCACAACACTGGGGTCGTTTCCAACTTCTGGCGTACGAGGTTAAGATGGGAAAACAAAGTAAGACTCTTAAGGGCTTGATAATATAAATGCTAATAATATTATGGGTGTGTGTGGGTGTTGTATATATATATGTGTGTGTGTGTGTTATATGTGTAACATATATTATTATTATTATTATTATTATTATTATTATTATTATTATTATTATTATTATTATTATTATTATTATTATTATTATTATTATTATTATTATTATTATATGGAGAAATCCATGAAATAGATGAAGCAGTAGAAACTATCTTAAATTTTGGAAATGAGACTATAGCAATTAGATTATTAATTAAAAATAAAGGAAGAAATGATACGTTAGAGATAATGTTGCGTAACACATTTTTAAATGGAGTAAAACCATATCAGATAACTGCTTAGGGAATAAAGATAACCTATAATGGAAAAATTAATGGAAAAC
The DNA here is from genome assembly GCA_026120185.1 of Voacanga thouarsii. Lineage (NCBI taxonomy): Eukaryota > Viridiplantae > Streptophyta > Magnoliopsida > Gentianales > Apocynaceae > Voacanga > Voacanga thouarsii. The sequence goes on along the minus strand of JANUWF010001659.1, from coordinate 1,603,523 downwards.
CATTTATATACCTTGATGACAAATCCTTATAATATTTATATACCAATAGAGATTACTATTCGTGTGACCCCGCGTCATGGCTTTTAGAAAGGCTTGAGTGTATGATGATTCGATTTCTGAAATATTATATATATAACACATACATATATCATATATGTGATATACAATTATACGTATATATAATATATATACACATCATCATATATATATATATATATATAGTGGATAAAACTTATAAAACTATTGAATCTGAAAATTTAAAAATTGATCAAGATATATTAGAATTTAGAACTTCAAAAAACAAATTTATTGGTCTATAAATATTTATATTCGGTTCTAGTTTTGATTTTTTGGTTCAGTACAGTTCGGGACGGTTTTCATACAGTTCCGAACGGTTCTCAATATGGATATTATATAAAATTTTTCGGGACGGTTCGGTTCAAAAAAAGTTAAAAGTTAAAAGTTTTTTATATTTTGGTTCTTTTCGGTTCTGTTATTCGGATCGAATCAATTATTCTCTAGTCCCGTGAGCAGCCCTATTTCAAACCGTTCTGTAAACATTGTTCTCTTTGCATCTTCATTCATTGCTAGATTAGGAAGAGCAGTGGCATCATTGAAAATTATAATTTTCTTTTCTTGAAGATGAAATCCCAATCTTTGAACTGTAGAAGTCTGAAAATGAATATCAAATTCAAATATTATCTAGCATGCTTCACATGTTGATATGTATCTACAATCTAAACTTTTTTTTACTTCATTAAAACTTGGATTTTGTGAATCATTATCTGAGTTGATATGACGTTCGTTTCTTTCAATCACAATTGTTGTTCTATCTGGACCTTTGTTCAAATATTTGAATAAATATTTGATTGTATATTTCAACATTAATGTGGCTCTAATATTTCACCAATAAATACCAATTGCATAGGACTACAAATCTATTATCAAGCAAAAAAACCATTCTTCTCATTGTTAATTGATACGTCTCTCCTTCTATAGACACATAATCTTGAATTATCAATTGATGTTTAGTTTTGGAAAGGCTTTGGGAAATGCTTTGGACATTGACCTGTAGGAGTTTTTTTATGAAATCATTAACATAGCTGAATATTTGAATGTATGTTATTTAACAGCTTTTTGATTAAATTGTGCACTGATCATTATTATGATGGATATAGAGTTTATGCAAATAAATAGTAATGTGAATGACATTAATGAATGCTGATATTTTTGAACTACATTTTCATTTATGGATGGTAAAAGTATGAAAAATTGTTTATCATTTCAATGGAACTAAATGCAGGCATTTATGAATTACTAACCTTGTTGCATACATGGTGAGTTTTCATATCCAGTTCCACAGGGTTCATGCATCATGTATTTTGTTACTGCTTTGTAACCAATTAAATTAGTTCTTGGGATCAGGAATTTCTGCAGAAGTCATTGAATCTATTTCCATCAGAGTTTGCTTTTTTGAATTTTTATGCAACCAGATGATTATATGTGAATGCGGCAAACCTCGTTTTTGAAATTCAATTGTGTATACAACTGTTAGACAATGCTTTAAATAAGTTATTTAAATTGTCATTATGCAGTGAATAAGTGTGTTTATATTTGAATGTAAAAAATATTATGATATGTGAAGGGAAGGAAAAAAGAATACCTGAATCAACTTGTCCAAAGATTTGGTTCTTCACTATATCATTGATCGTCTTATCAAGTTTCATTTTGAATACTTATGCCTCGATTTTTGGTCTATTTTCTGGTCTTTGTCCAGGAATCTTATCTAGATGTTGTTTAATTTTTGGCCAATTTGGATTAGCTGTAAATGTGATGAACAAACAAAGAATCTGTATAATGCCATTGCATCTTGATAATTCTGAGCCAAATATCGTGGACCACCAGTGAATGTAGATGGTCGTATTATTCTCTTGATAATTTTTGTCGAATCTATGTCACCACGTTGAATAGCATCCTGCATATTTTGTATAATTTTGTGCATAAATCAACTTGATGTTCTGAAATCCACTTTAGTCGTGCTTGTTCAATAGTTGTATAAGCATCGACAATGAATTGTTGGAATAGCCTTCCTGAAAAAATTAAGGTTAAACCTTCTGAGCATCTATATGTTAGTATTGTGCCCAAGAGGCAATCACTTGTACGTTGTATATGACACATTTTATTTTATAAAAAGCATTATTTATAAAATAAATAATGCTCAGAAGGTTTAACCTTGATTTTTTCAGGAAGAAGAAGAAGAAGAAGAGTTGTGTTCTCCTTGAAGAACACAACTCTTATTTATAAAAGATATTATTTATCTTACAGTTTCTTTTGATTACTTTTGAGTAATATAACTGTTAGATAAAGTCCCTAGTACAACACTGTGTTAAGAAAATCATGATAGAGATCATGATATAAGATTCCTACTACACTGTATAGTGTTGGCACTTAAATAGTCCCTAGTAATAGTATTAATGAGACAGGACATCATTAATGCGTTAAGACTAGCATGTGTTAAGACTTCCTGATTTGATCAGGCGGTGGTTCTCATATCCGTGAGTATTGAGATACTCAAAGTTAACACGTGGATACTTGTTAGTGGAACAAGTTCATTAGATGACCTAGTTATGAGATAATCACATAGACAACTATTTAGTGCCAGTGATATAATCTCACTATAGCAAACGTGCAGGTATCCTTAAATTTGAGATCTCAAAGGTACTTTGTTTGCTGAGCTTTGTACTTTGATTCCAATCTCCGGAGCTCGATCGAGGGCCGCCTATGAGATGGATATTGGATATATTGTGAGGTAAACGAAAGTAGTTGAGAGGGTCAATTAAGAATTTACCACTCCTAATAGTAGGGGCGAATATCTCACGACCACTTGTAGGAATTACTACTCGAGAAAGGCTTGGCCAAGGCGTATGTGTATTGGAAACAGTTCCAATTGATGCACATTTAGAATAGTGGGTTCCTGGTACAAGTATATATTCGGGACAGAATTAATATATATTTTGGAGGGAGCTGGCACTAATTCTGTACTCTAAACCAAATGAGATATTGTATGGTGAAAGGAGTTAATTGCACTGTAGTTTGTTATTGATGGGTTCATGTTAAGCCACTTGACTTCCTGGACTCTTGGGTGGTCATGATGTGTTGCTAGATACCGCGCATGATATGGGAATATGAGTTTATTAATTGATGAATGAATAAACCAATCTTGATTAGAATTAATAGGATCAATTCTAATTAATTAAGGATTTTTAATCTCAAAGACGTTTGGATTAATTCATGTTCGCTACCAATTGACCGGAAAACCTAATAGGTCACACACAAAAGAGGAATATATACTCAAGATGTTATTTGATAATATAGTGGGGTTTATTGTGAGAAAGAGAAGTTGATGTGACCAAATTATAATTAGTTATAATTTATGGGCTAATTTGTAAGTTTGAGAATTCGATAGGTTCCAATTGCAATTGGAGAATTGTTTGGTATTCTCAGATGTGGTTTTTTGTTGAGCTTTTTGGGTGACTTCAAGGGACACACGAAACTACTCAAAAACATAAAAACCAAAGGGCACACAAGAGAAGATGGGATATGATCTTTTGTTCTCTTCACCCTCTCTCTTTCGTGAGCTTCTTCAAGGAGAACACAACTCTTCTTCTTCTTCTTCTTCTTCTTCTTCTTCTTCTTTTGGTTTTTGTTTGATAAGAAGAACAAGAAAAACCTCAGCCACCATTGTTGTTTTCTACTAGTACAGAAAAATCTTAGTACTTGAGCGTATCCTCTGTGTGGATTTCTATTAGAGATAATCACACACTGTGATTATAGTGGTTAGATATTCAACTCTCATGGTGATTCTTCAAGAGGATTGCTGAATCACGCCACAGTTATCATACTTGAAGAAGGAAAGTTTTGTTTTCCACACAAATAAAGAAAGGTAAAAGTTGTTATCTTTGTTTTCTATATATATGTCTTGTTTTCCACACATTTGCGGATCCTGGGATGGTATCTCGTTCTTATTCTTCCGCTGCGCCGTATATGATACGCGAGAGATACCCAACACTATACTGAAGTATATTTGCATAGTATTCCCTCATAGTGACATAAGATTGTTTTGTACGAAGTGTGCCACTGTTTTGCACATAAGGTATTTTGGGATGATATCCATCTTTACCATATGAAAATAGTAATGGATATTGCATAGCTAAGAAAGAGGGATGCAAATAGCTTATTTACTGTAATGACCCAGATTTCATCTCCACAGTGATATCATGTTCTTTTGTTATTTTGATCAACTCGCCTACAATGAGTGCTGCTATTTCTGTACCTGTAGGTGCATCATATTATCTTCCTCTAACTTCTCTGCTATGATGCAATCTAATTCTGAAATTCGAGATTTCCCCACCAGAATATTTATCCTGAGCCATTCTAAATACTTTTACCAACTCATTGTTAGCATCCAACATTGACATTAACTCTTGAGTAATGTCTTCTCTTATCTTCATGTTAAGTTGTCTCTGATTTATAGCTTGAATTCTATTTTGAACTTCATTCTCAGTATCATGAAAATAGAGCTGGATAAAATGTCCATGTTGATCATTTGTTGGCAATAACATTCCAAGTTAGTGATAATTCTAACCATTTATTCGATAGATGTAAGGTCCTGATCTTTCATTCACTTGATCATCTATTTTTGCACCCATAGACGTTATGGAAAACATGGAATTGTATGCTCTAATATTTTCCAAAAATATTTTTAACTTTTGATCAGCTACTTCTGTGAGTAATGTATTCAGAACCCGAGGAAGATTTTTCCTTTTTGAAAGTTGGACTTTTACTTATTTACAGCACAATTTATAATTAGGATACAATCTGTTTGATTATTTTTTGATTTTCTCTTTTTCCCAGAAAACAATATAAATATTTGCACTGAAATGTAGGTGCACCATAAAATGATTCATGGTTGATTAAAGCATCTACCAATTATCATTTCAAAGTCAAATATCAAAATGTTAATAATAGTGTTTATAATTAATTAAATTACAGATGACATATAAATTTTACCTGTTCCCCCATTTGATTTTTCTTTACCTCGTTGTTTTTGACTTCTTCATTGTCTATGGATCTTTGCCCATTTTTCTATTTTATGATACATTGTTAGTAATGGTTAATATAATTTTTGTAAAATAATGTTTCTTTAACTACTCAATATATTACCTCTGTAATCTTCATGATATTACCTCTGTAATCTTCATGCTACACTGGTGGTTGTATACCACTATGCTCTGTTGTTAGAGGGATATTTACTTCATCTATTTGATTAAAAATGGGCTCTCTTTCTTTTTCTGTCCAAAGTTGCTTTTCTTTGTTGTCTATTTTCTTTGGCTCTTTCATGTTGAAATAAATCCGCAATCAAACATAGATATTACATTAAAACAAAGTTAGATAGTGTTTTCTGAATTGTAAATAGCATTATACACAAATATATTGCTTAGTGAAATAAGATTGAGAAACAATACGTTAGTTGTTAACGGTGGTCATTTTGATGTGGTTGCAGGTTATACTTGCAGAGAGAATTATGTTATGAATTAGTGTTATGTGTTACATTATATATAGTTTGCTTAAATTCTTTTATAATGACTATTACTTTTTTTGAGGTAAATTTTTAATGGGTTTATTGTATGCATTTTTTAATGATTTTTAGGCCCAATTCTTCAGATGAAAAAATAATGTGCCATAGATTTAAGAATGTTGGAATATATGCCCTCTAGACTGGTTTTCTATTGTAATGATTGATTTTATTAATAAAAGAATTTATTCTCAAAATTTGTTTGTGAATTTACATTTTATTTGTGCTCGATTTCCGTTTGGATAGGACCCATTATATTTAAGTAAGTGATCCATGTGAATGGTGGTCAGTAAGGTATGGATCATGGGTTACTTAACACATAAATGTTTGTTCTTAACTGATTGATGAGAATGGAAATCTCATCATATTTAGGTAATTGTGTTTTGAATTTCAAATGGGGAATGACTTACCTTTAGCCAGTGAGTAATCCACTCACTTTATAGTATGAGCGTATTTTGAATATGTAGAAGAAGACCTGTAATAGTGGTTTTTAAAAGTACTATTTAGAAGAAATCCAGACTATTACTGTTACAATATAGACTAATACTCTACCACTTGAGTATAAGTTGGTGGTCTGACAAAGCTAGAAACATGTACTTTGATATGTTATAGTTGAGGTTCTTTTGTAGAGCCGATATACTTGTATGTTGGATATATGCAACTAGTGAGTTAAGACAGACATGTACAAGATAGCTTCTGCGCTATATCGTTCCTTGTGACTGTTCAAAAGATTTATATATCCAGGGCCTTGGGGAACATGACTTGGATGTTTACTTTAGGGTAGATTCCTTGGAAAGTGAACACATTTTAGGAGTCGTGGATCATTGGACTAGAGGTCTAAGGATGGTAGATGTCTTTTAGAGAGGTGTTAGTACACTCCTCCTCCCAAAATGTACGACGGTGCATAAAGGGGTATTTTAGTCATTATTCCTGTAGGTTGGAGACTTTGTTAATGCAGCATTGTCCTTGGGGTCTATATTTTCTTATGTTGATATTAAGAAATATTTAAAATGCAAAATACAAGTATTTATATAGCAGGGGTATTTTGGTCATTTTAGTAGTCAAGGTGATGTGTCTTTTGGTTCCTGAAATAGCCCTTAAGTCCTGACAAATTTTGGTTAAGGAATTGGTCTTGATAATTATGGGTTTTATTTTATTTTATTTAAGTAGTTTAATTTATTATTGGACTAAAATAAAAAATAAAAGGCCCAAGAGAGAGTATATATTTTATCTAGTTTAATTGGTTAATTAATTATTCAAGTCCCAAGCCCTAGATTAAATAATTAAAAAATTAATCTAGGTATAAACTAGATAAAAGGCCTGATATTTTATATTGGTCTATTTGGGCTTGTTAATTATTTATTGGGCTATTTTATGAAGTCCAGAAAATAAATAATTGAGACTTATTATTTATGGGTGTTCAAGCCCAAGAGTAAATAATTTTATCTGACCTAATGAAGAAGACTAAGGGTAAAATATAATTAAAAAAAAAACACGGGATGGATCTCGTATTGTTTGGCGTGAGAGGATAACAAAAAGGATGAAGCTTTTTCTTTTCATTCTCTTGGTCTCTCTCTCTATGAGTGCATGAAATGAAAGAAAATAAAATCAAGACCATAACACAGTGAACCCAAGTCTCAGTAAGCTTTCACCGGTAAAGAAGAAAGGGCATCATTCTAGAAGCTCAAAAGCTTCGCGTGAATGAGATGAAGCCAGCATTTATAAGGATGTGACCTAATGGTTTCAAGCATCCTGGTTCAGACATCTTCTTCAGTGCTAATAAGGTTATTCAAACATAGAGGTAAATAGCTTCCATGATGCTCTGTATATTTATTTTTGTTCAGTAAGCATGCTTTCGGTTTCATTGTTTTTGCCATTTCATCCTTTAAGTGGTATCAGAGCTATGGTTTGGCAAATATAAGAAGCATGTTAGGCTTAACTAAAATAAGAAAATATTTGTTTTGGATATTTTCTGTGAACCTTCGCGTTTTTGGTTTGGGATAGTCTCTGTGTAAGTTTCGCGAGTGGAAGCATAAGAACACTGTAATTTTCTGCTTTCTTAGATGAAACATGTAAGCCCACTGTTTTTAAAGGCATAAGACCTTGTTAAGTGGTTTTATGTGTTGTCTGGACGAAAGAACCAGAAGAAGAAATGTAAAATCGCAGGAAAATCTGGAGAAGATGAGCCAAGTTGAGCCGAGCTGCCTATCTTGATTGAGTGTGGAGCTATCTGGGCTGCAACTTGGAGCCGTAGCCGAGCCGGTGCGCGAGCTAGCCTTTTTTGCGGAAGAAGCTCTTCCGCGAGGAAGCAAATTTGTAATTGCAAATTGCTCGGTCTTCAATTTTGACCGAGAGCGGGCTGTTGGCGGGCCAGGTCATGGGCACCCGCCTGGATCACGGTCCATAGGTTTTTCCCATGGGGCCATGATCCAGTGTGGCGGGTGCACTAGACCAGAAATAAAAAAATTGGTTTTTGGTGCCATACCATGTAAAGTTATTTTTTTATTGTAATAGTTAATATTCTTTGAATATTTTGCATGAAAAATAATAATAAAGGAAATTTAGGATTAAACAAGATCATTAATTAATTAATGTATTTAATTATATTATTTGGATACTTAGGTTAAAAGAATAGGAAAGTATGAAAACGTTTACAATTTTCTAGCATGCTTATTTCTTTTTGTACCCTATGTGGCGTTTTCTCAAAAACCAAAGTCTTTGGGAATTTTTGACAAAGAAAAATATTTTTCTTAAATCAAATGGTTAATTTTTAATTCAAAAAAAAAATTAATTCTTGGTTATTTTCTCAAAGGATTTTATCATTGACAAAGAAAATATTTTGGATTTATATATTTTTGTGAATTAAAATAGAAAACCATTTTAATTTAATTTTAACAAGAAAAATTATTTTTGTTAAATTCAATTTGAGATCAAAATCTCTCGAAAGTTTTATTAGAAAATTTTGAAATTATTAAGTTTATTAACTTAAATAAAATTAATTCATGAAAAATTTCCCAAAGGATAGAAACATTAACATAGAAATTTTTATGGGTTTAGATATTTTATTTTTGAGTTAAAAGAAAACTTAATTAAAAATTTCAAAGAATATTTTTCAAGAAAACACTTATTTTAAAATACTAAGTGGGAGAGGAGTTCCAACGGCCTCACGACTTCCATCAATATCCTCATTAGAGATCGTGGGTCCTCTCGCGTCATCCTGGGAGTGAACCTATATAGGATGGGAATACTACAATGATCTATAACTAATAGATGGATGTAATTAATAACCTGGAACACGTGCTATGATTGGCCAGCCTACATTGGAGGTTATAGTGCGAGAAATGTCTATAGGAAGTGAGAAGAAACAGTCATCCCATGATGAAGCTATCTTCTAGATCATTACCTAGAAAGGAAATTAATTTGTGGTGGTTAATACACTTAGCTTAGGAAATTGTTAATCTTCTCAAGAAGCTATGTCAGTTTTTCTACGAGCCAAATTAATCATATTAAAGATAACAGTGATAGGGTTAACTATTATCGGATTTAATATGAGGATAAAGTCACAAATTATTTTGTTTTTCACAAATTGAGTTTTCTTTTATTTTCGATTTTTTAGAAATGGTTGGTGGAGGTTTTTTTAGTCATTTGGCAATTATTCTCCATGAGAATAAGCTAACATGTTCAAATTATATAAACTGAAAAAGGAACTTGGGCATAATACTCATTGTAGAGAAGTATAAGCATGTTCTCTTTGACACCTGCCCTATTATCGGGAAGGGTTCCACCGCTGAGGAGCGAGAGGTTGAGAAAGCATGGAAGAAAGCCAACAAGATGGCTTGATGCTACATGTTAGCCTCCATGTTTAATGTGTTCCAGTCTAAACACGAGCACATGGCCACTGTGTACAATATTAGCCAATCACTAGCTACGATGTTCGCAGATAAGAGTCGACCCGCACGACAAGAGGCTTTTAGGACGATAATCAACATTAAGATGGCGGAGAGAGCATCAGTCAGAGAGCTTATACTCAAGATGATTGCTGCTTTTGAGGAAGCAAAAGTCTTAGGAGCTGTAATTGACCCTGAGTGCCAAGTGGACATGGTTTTCAAATCTCCTCCGAGCTCTTTTATTCAGTTCAAGTTAAATTATAACATGAATAAGTTAAACATGAGTTTAACCGGGTTAATGAAAGAGCTCCAGGTGGCAAAGAAGGTTATAAAGCCATAGTCCAAGGCTATGATTGCTAGGACTTTTTTTCCAAAAACTGGGCTTAAGCCCAGAAAGTTTAAGAAGAAGAAGGGAAATGCATTAGCCCAGCTTAAGAATCAGCCCAACAAGCCCAATGGCAAGTGCTTCAAGTGCGGGCAAAAGGGACACTGGGAAAAGAAATGTCCATAACTTCAAGCCAAGAAAAACCCTACAGGTATTGTTCTCTATCTAGAATCAATTTCAATGGTTGGATCAACTTCCACTTGGATTGTTAATTCTGGTACCACTCGATTATATTTGTAACTCCTTGCAGGGGTTTAGGAAGATAAGAAGACTCCAGAAGGGCGAGCATGGACTACAAGTAGGAAATGCAGCACAAGTATGGGCCCTTGCAGTGGGAGAGCTGGATCTTGTTTTTAATTGTAATAAAGTAGTTATTTTGAAAGATATTTATATGTACCTGGTTTTAGACAGAATTTGATTTCAGTTGCAAAGTTAATAAACCATGGATATTCTGTTTATTTCCATTATGGTATTACTTTAGTAGAAATAGAGAAGTTTTATGTAAAGGGCACATGTATGGAAACTTTTTTTTTTTAAATCCTACAAATAATTAAATAAATAATGCTTAATTTAAACCTTTAAGTAAGAAGAGCAAGACCAATATCAATGACTTATATCTTTGGCATCAAAGGTTGGGTCATATTAACTCAACCAGGATTCAGAGGTTAATCCATGATGAGTCCTTAGGCTCATTAAGATTGGAAAGTTGGCCTCAGTATGAATCCTACCTTATGGGAAAAGTGACCGAAAGGTCATTCCCCCAAAAGGCTGATAGAGCCAAGGAGATATTAGGCTTTGTTCATACTGATGTGTGTAGTCCTTTGTCTACACAAACTAGAGGGGGTTTTGAGTACTTCATCACTTTCACGGATGATTGTACAAGGTTTGGTTATGTCTACCTGATGAGGTGCGAGTCTGACTCTTTTGACAAATTCAAAGAGTTTAAGGCTGAAGTGGAGCGTCAGATAGGTAAACTGATCAAAATCTTATGATCGGATCGTGGTGGAGAGTACCTCCTCAGTAAGTTCAAGGATTAAATGGTACATAATAGGATAGTATCCCAACTCTCTGCGCCGGGTACACTCCAGCAGAATAGAGTAGCTGAGAGAAGGAATAGGACATTGATGAAATGGCACGAAGCATGATGTCTCATGCTATTCTTCCGGTCTCTTTTTGGGGATATGCCTTAGAAACAGCGGCATACATTTTGAACTTAAGGTTTTCCAAGTCAGCACCTAGGAGCCCTATGAGATGTGGGCTGGGCGTAAGCCAAGTCTAAATCATCTCAAGATATGGGGTTGTCCAGCTTATGTACTGATTAAAGGAGACAAGCTAGAACTAAGATCAGAATTATACTACTTTGTTGGGTATCCAAAAGGGACAAATGGAGGTTACTTTTATCATCCCAAATGGCAGAAAGTACTGGTAAGTACTAATGCTAGACACTTGGAGGATGATCAAAGTACTTCCACTAAAGGTTCAACAAGGTTGGAACTTGAGGAGAAGTTATCTTTAGAATTAACTTTTTCAGACCTGATTATGGAACAAGAAGAGGTATAGCCTCAAGAACCTATAAAATCAGAGCTTTATCGTAGTGGGAGGGTATCTAGAGTTCTAGAAAGATGGATAGGAGAGGCTTTCGAGCTGGTCTCTGACTATTAAGAATAAGATCTCACTAGAAATGAGGAGGCTATTGCTGACGCCGATGCAAATCTTTGGCATGAAGCAATGAAAACCAAGATTGAGTCTATGTACTTTAATCAGATTTGGGATCTTGTAGCTTCACCTAAAGGGATAAAACACATCGGGTATAAGTGGCTATACAAGAGGAATAAGGGAGTAGATGGGAAGGTGGAAACCTTTAAAGTTAAGCTTGTGGTGAAAGTGTATACTCAGAAAGAGGGAATTGATTATGAGGAAACCTTTTCCCCAGTATCCATGCTTAAGTCCATTCGTATCCTCCTTGCCATTGCATGTCATTTCGACTATAAGATATGACAAATGGATGTCAAGACGGCATTTCTTAATGGCCATCTTAACGGAGATATGTATATATCCCAACCATAAGGTTTTATTACTAAAGGCCAGGAACATATGGTTTGCAAGCTTAAGAAGTCCATTTATAGACTTAAGTAGGCATCTAAAACATGGAGCATTCATTTTGACGAGACTGTAAAGTCTTACGGTTTCATTTAGAACGAGGATGAACCATGCGTGTACAAGAAATTAGAAGGCATAAATGTGGTTTTTCTTGTCCTATATGTAGATGACATTCTACTTATTGGGAATGATGTAGGAATATTATCATCTACTAAGATTTGATTGTCTAGTTAATTCAGTATGAAAGACTTGGGAGAAGCTAGTTACATTCTCAGGATTAAGCTTCTTAGAAATAGGAAGCAGAGAATGTTAGGATTATCCTAAACGACATACATTGATAAGATGCTGGCCAAGTTTGGCATGGACTCATGCAAGGAACTCTAATCTCTTGCAGACATGGGTTGTCTTTTTGTTCTAAGGACTGTCCTAAGTTTTAAGAGGAAAAAGACAGGATGAGTAGGATTCCCTATGTTTTGGCTGTAGGAAGTCTCATGTATGTCATGCTGTGCACTAGGCCAAATATCTGCTTTGCCGTAGGCTTAGTTAGCAGATATCAGTCAAACCCTGGGAAGGTTCATTGACAAGCTGTAAAGTATATTTTCAAATACCTCAATGGTATGAAAGATTATATGCTGGTTTATAGAGCAGACGACTTGGTTCCTATTAGATACACAAACTTAGACTTTCAGGCAGATAAAGAGGAGAGAAAATCCACTAGTGACATGTTTTCACCTTATCTAGAGGAGCTGTTTCATGGAGGAGTATTAAGCAATCTTACATTACTGACTCAACCATGGAAGTTAAGTATGTGGCAGCTTCGAAGGCATCCAAGGAAGTAGTCTGGCTCTGGAAGTTTTTTTCAGAACTTGGAGTTATGCCACACATGGACAGACCGATTGTAATGTATTATGACAACTTTGGAGCAGCCTTGTATTCCAAAGAACCCAGGAACTACAAGAAAGGGAAGCACATCGAGAGAAAGTGCCACCTGATCCAGGATTTTATCTAGAGACAGGAAATCATAGTGGAACAGATAGCCTCAGAGAACAACCTAGCAGATCCCTTCACCAAGCCTTTGGCTGAGAGAGTCTTCAAGAGACACTTAGACGCCATAGGGTTGGACACCTACAGACTTTTTTAGTCTTAGAGTGCAAGTGGGAGATTATTGGAATATATGCCCTCTATACTGATTTTTTGCTGTAATTATCAATTTTATTAATAAAGAGAATTTATTCTTGAATTTACATTTTATTTGCGCTCAATTTACGTTTGGATAAGACTTATTGTGTTTAAATAAGTGATCCATGTGAATGGTGGTCTTTCACAGTAAGGTATGGATTACGGGTTACTTAACACATAAATATTTGTTCTTAATCTATTGAAGAGAATGGGAGTCTTATCATGTTTAGGTTATTGTGTTATAAATTAAAAATGAGGAATGGCTTACCTTTAGCCAGTGAGTAGTCCACTCACTTTATAGCATGAGCGTATTTCGAATACGTAAAATAGGACCTGTAATAGTAGTTTCTAAAAATACTATTTAAAAAACCCCAGACTATTACTGTTATAGCGTGGACTAATACTCTACCACTTGAGTATAAGTTGGTGGTCTGACAAAGTTGGAAACATGTACTTTGATATGCTGTAGTTGAGGTTCTTTTGTAGAGCTAATAAACTTATATGTTAGGTATATGCGACTAGTGAGTTAAGATAGACTTGTACAAGATAGATTTTGTACTATATTGCCCCTTGTGACTGTTTAAATGATCTATATATCTAGGGCCTTGGGGAACATGACTTAGTTGTTTACTTTAGGGTAGCTCTCTTGGAAAGTGGACACATTCCAAAAGTTGTGGATTATTGGAATAGAGGTCTAAGGATAGTAGATGTCCTTTAGAGAGGTGTACAGTGGTGTGTAGAGGGGTATTTTAGTCATTACACATGTAGGTCGGAGACTTTGCTAAAGCAACATTGTCCTTAGGGTTAATATTTTCTTATGGTGATATTAGGAAATATTTAAAATGCAAAATACAATTATTTTTATAGTAGGGGTATTTTGGTCATTTTAATAGCTAAGGCGATGTGTCTTTTGGTCCTCGGAATAGCCCTTAAGTCTTGATAGATTTGTATTAAGGAATTAGTCTTGATAATTATGGTTTTATTTTATTTTATTTGAGTAGTCTAATTTATTATTAGACTAAAATTAAAAATAAAAGACTCAAGAGAGAGTATCTATTTTATCTAATTTAATTGGTTAATTAATTATTCAGGGCCCAAGGCCCATATTTAATAATTAAAAAATTAATCTAGGTATAAACTAGATAAAAGGCCTAATATTTTATATTGGTCTATTTGGGTTTGTTAATTATTTATTGGGCTGTTTTATGAAGCCTAGAAAATAAATAATTGAGACTTATTATTTATGGGTATTCAAGCCCAAGAGTAAATCATTTTATCTAACCTAATGAATAAGACCAAGGGTAAAATATTAAAAAAAAAAACATAGGATGGATCCCGTATTGTTTGGCTTGAGAGGATAACAAAAAAGATGAAGCTTTTTGTTTTTACTCTCTTGGTCTCTCTCTCTCTCTATGAGTATGAAATGAAAGAAAATAAAATCAAGACCACAACACAGTGAACCTAAGTGTTAGTAAGCTTTCACAAGCAGAGAAGAAAGGGTGTCATTCCGGAAGCTCAAAAGCTTTACGTGAATGAGACGAAGCCGGCATTTACAAGGACGTGATCTAGTGGCTTTAGGCATCCTGGTTCTGACGTCTTCTTCAGTACCAATAAGGTCATTCTAACACAAAGGTAAACAGCTTCCATGATGCTCTGTATATATATATTTTTTTGTTCAGTGAGCATGCTTTTAGTTTCATCATTTTTGCCATTTCATCCTTCAGAGAAGTCATATGTTGTGGCATGAGTGAACATGTAGTAGGAATTTATTTATTTATTTTGGACATTTAAAAGTCATCTAGTTAGTTATTTATTTGGATGTTGAAAAGTCATTTGGTAAGTTATTTTATGGAATATCAGCTTAGATTTGGGTGGTGTAATGATTAATTACAGGGGGATTTGTAACAGTCATCAGATCATTATATAACTGGGCAATTGTTTGTTATCTTTAAGTGTGCAACGTCTAGTGTTTTTTGGATGACATATATTGTAAGGTGCATTTGTATTGAGTAGTTATTAATGTTTTTTTTTATCTGCAGAAATAAATTGGTTTTTTAAATGTAATAAATTCATTGAAGAAAACATTGGATGATGAAACATGTATTTGGTATATGCTTTTAATATCTTAGAGGACCGTCAAAGGTCATATTTTATATCAATGTAAACTGAGTATAGGATATTGCTAGCATTTATTAAAGAATTCAAACAAACATTTAGATTTTTTTCCTGTTTATAAATATCTTACTTTGCATGGGCATATGTCTTCTACATATTCTCGGTTGTATGTTATGTGCATTTCTTTGAAAAGATTATGGTGTTATACAATGGCATACCTTTTGAATTTACATTAGTCGGTAAGCCAAGTATTCACCCATTCATATCAGAAACCATGGTATTGTCAATGATGCAATTGCAGTAATATAAAGTATATTATGGTTTACTTGATAGGAGAGCGAATAGAATTCGGATGGTTTTGAGATCTGGAACATATGATTTTGATGAGTATGTTGAGATGTTTATCCCAATGTCCAGAAATATGGGAAAGGATGGTGATTCTTATTGTAATTGGTGGATAGAGTCACATCCTTGGGTTTTAAATGATCTTGTTATGCAATAACCATTAGGTGTTATGTTTTTGAATGAGGAGTATCTTGCTACTAGAGAAATAGATAGGAAAATGGATTCATTTGTGAAATTCTATCAACTTTTTGCTGTTGCTATTATTGAGTCTCAAATGGAGTATCATATTCATAAAGATCTGTTCAAGGATTTTACTGGCAAATTCAAATTTCAATTGCCAAGATATGCTAAAAATACTATTTGGCTTTACTATGGCATGGATAAAGTGCAAATTGAAGGTTCTAGGTGCTGGGGTGGAGATTGTTGACATTTTTATGAAGTCTAATGATGTTACAAAGATCGGAGGATCATCTAACAAAAGATCAAGATTAGAATAATGGTTGAAAGTTGATGAAGTGTTAGTTGTTCAGGTTATGTTTTTCAAAGATGTTTAGTATTAGAAATTAAGTTTATGAGACCTTAGATTCATTATGTTAGAGAATGGTAATGTTTCTGTTGTTGTTTGGTTTATTCACAAAGTTTTATGCTATCTGTGAACATTTGGATTAGTATTGCTATGAGAATGCAGTATATTATTTGCATATATGATAGTTCTTCCTATTTTGAGTTCATGGAGTATTGTTACAGGTATATAGTTGAAAATGATATATAGTTTAAATATTTGTTTGATGTTAGAAAATGCAGCATGTTTTTGTTTTGGGCTTTCTGCTTTGTTTAGTTTTGTTCTGATACAGCCCATATGAATTTAATTGTGTGAAGTTGTGCAAAAAAAATAATGTCTCACATGTTCTGTTTGTGGCAAAGATGTATTTCATATAGAATCAAGAATTGTGTACCCTAGTTTTTAATGCAACTTGTCATTGGAGAACTGACAATGAACAAAAGTAAAAATGGTATTGTAAAGTCATCTTCTAGTGAAAGAATTGAACAGTGTAACTGCCATGCTCGTGCTATTCAAAGCTGTTAGACAGTGGGTAGTGGTATTTTTAGCAATGATGAAGATTGAGGAAATATTTGCATGGCATCTAGCTGCTAAGGTCATCTGTGATTGTTTATACTTGTTTATGAGGGAACATTATTAACATATTTTCATAATTTTTTATACTTGTATCTGACTAATATCTTGTTTTCTTGATGTAGGGTTTTGTTGGATTATTTTAATAAATGCACTCTCTCGATTTGAAAGGATTAAGTTGAAGGAGTTGGTTTACAAAGACTTTGTCATTGTAAAGATTTTTATCATGTTTTGTATGTAAAGATTAAATGTTTGTAGTATAATTTGTTTTATCATGTTTATATTTTTGATTAATTAGGGAAGTTAGATAATGAATATAGGGAAGTATCTGTTTTGTTAGATATGCTTTGTGGATGTGATTGTTTGCTAAGTATATTAGGTGTGAATATATATATTTATATATCTTCATCTATATTGTTACTGAAGCCAATGAATATAGGTCATTAGTATGCTATGTTATATGAAGATTAGCAGTTATTACTTTTTGAACCGTTAAAAAAGAAACAGCAATTGTAGAAGGCCTTCTATCTTATCTATCTTGACTTTGATTTCCAGACATTCTTGCCTGAAAGAATTGGTTTCATTGACCAACTTCTTGATTTGGTCTGCCAGTTGTATTGTTTTTTTTTTTTTTTTTGGCCATGCATGATCTTATTTTTAGTTCTCAGTGGTATTGGTTTTTTTTTTTTTTTTTTAATTTGGCAATAGCACTTCTACTATTTTCTTTAGATCTTGTCCTTGTTTCAATGTTGGACAAATTCATAATAATGTCTAAGTCTTATGTTAGGTATCTGTCAGCTATGGTTTGTTGCTTTCTATTCTAAAAAATTTTCTGGAAAATTCTATTAAGTTTGATATGTGATAAGCTTAGTGAATCTAATTCTATGCTAAGTATATTGGATGTCAATATAAACATGATTGGGCAACTATTCGGTATTTTGCTACGATGATTTACCATATAAAGTCCACATATGATGCACAATGTCATGTAAACATTAATATAAGTGACTGTATGAATATATGTGAATGAACTTTTTATTTCTTGAAGATATGGGGAAAGAATAATGTTTTAGGTTTTATTGAGGTATTATTTTTGCATATGTTGCAGCATCAATGAATTGCTTGAATGAACATATAGTATTCTATCTTATATGAGAAACATCATTTATTACTTTTGTAACTATGTAAAAGAAGAACAGTTGTAACATTTTCCATACACCTATTTTTGCTGTGCTTTGATTTTGCCATTCATTATGTCTTGTTCATTTCTTCTTGCATTTGCATCATCTCTGATTTATTCTAAGATACTTGTTTTGATGGTCATTGAGCAACAATTTATTTGGCACTGGCATTTGTTCTCCCTCATTACGAACAAAAAAGTAGGGCTGCAGCCTAGTTGTACATTCCCTTCGTTCTACGAACAATTGTTGATTTTGATCTTCATTTGTGAAGGAACCTGAATTTTAATAGGACAACACTTTTTTATATGCTGCTTTACTCTGAAAGGAAAATGATCTTTGGGCCAAGAATATTCCATCATTTTTGTAAGAAAATAAATTGCATATCATCAGGGCTTGGGTAATTATGAGAAGGCAATTGTGTTACTGCAATATGAATTTCTTCGAGAGAGAAAGGCCTCTGGAGATGATCAATAGCACTTTGATCAAGCTTATTGAGGGGGAGGATGTCTAGAGAATTCACCACGCTGGCGTTAGTCTCATAAATCTATTGAAAGTAGTCCATAGCTATTTGCTTGATGTCGTCCTCTATTGTGCATGTACCATATTCATAATAGTTTTTGTGACTTAGAGGTATTGTTTGTTGATTACTTGGTTTAAAAATCATAAGGAAATTTTTCTAAGTTAGATATGCTATAAGCTTATTGCATTTGATTTTGTGCTAAGTATATTGGGTGTCAATATAAACATGATTGGGCAACTATTCGGTGTTTTGTGACGATGGTTTACCATTAGAAGCCCACGTATGATGCACAATGTTATCAAAACATTAACAAAAGTGATATTCTGAATTTATCTGTATCTTTTTTTTAGTGAAGAAATAGGAAAGAATATAATTGAGGTTTTGCTATTTTTTTGTTTTTTGGAAATGTATGTTTTTGTTAAATTTGTTTTGTGTGCTTTGATTAATCTATTTTTTTTTGTTTTGGAATATACACATAAAATAGTTTATTGAAAACTACAAATGAATTTAGCTGTGGTAAATATTTCTATACATTTTTATAATGGTGTTTGACTGTGTTTGCATATATTAGAGAAATGATTAAAGTATTAGTTGTATGGATATTATAGAATTTCCAAAGAAGTTAGACTATGGGCAGTGGTATTTTCCAGCAATGATGAAGATCAAATGATCACTGACACGGTGTCTATCTGCTAAGGTTATCTGTGATTGAGTTAACAATGGGATGTGTGGCAAAATTTGAATTCCGCTATTGAAATATAGTACTTTGATTCGCTTAATGGGACGCTGATAGACATTATTCAATTAGACATTGATATACAATCTTATATGAATTCTTCAATGTAGATGTATGTGATTGAACTATGAATTGGCTGCATAATTTATATTCTATGAAGCTCCATGAAGAATATAAGGAATTTTGAGAATCCACAAAGCTACCCCTGTGACTACCATGGGTTAAAACCCTCCAGATAGAAGAAAACATGCTAAAGAAATGTTTCTGAACAAGAGGTTCAGGATCTGACAGCTGAGAGACAACATCCACCAACAGCTTGATACATGATGGAATTTTATACTACTTTAAATTGTGGGTTGTTATACCAGAATCCAATAACAGTTGTAGCTTCTTAATTATGAAATCATATATTTCTTACTTTATGGTTTTCATTATGATTTATTCGGTACCAAGAATTAAGAACTGCAAATTTGCTTTACCTCAGTAACTTTGTGAAGAGCCTTTCCAGAACTAGTATTCCCTACTTTGTCATTATTTACCACATCATTGCCAGTTAAAATATGTCTTTAGATTAGATCTCTAAATCTTTCACAGCAATGAACAGGTTATCTGTATTTGCCACGGTAAAATTCGCCAGCACTCATTTCGTAAAGAATTTCACTCACCAAGTCCCAATTTGGGCCATACTTATGTACAATAGAACAAAGGTAGCATCCTCCTGTGGCAACCAAAAATTTGGCAACGAAAAGTAGTCCTTGAACCAAATATTTCCCTTCTTTTTTAGCTTCTCGGGTTTTATAGTCAATATATGCTTCACAGGCATAGATGTGATTGAGATTTTCCCTCCCATCTTACCTTTGCTTACTGGCTTAAGTTTAGCATCAACAACATTACTATCAGAGTGTGCATATTTAGATTCATCCAGTAGATTACCCGTAAATTTGGAATCCAAAACTAAAGGCATTATTTCAGAAGCCTTCTTGAATTTTTTGGACTTTGTGTTCCTATCTTCATCATATGGTCCTTTTTTACACTTCTTCTCCAGTTTCAAATGTGGAGATGGAATATTTGAAGGAGTTGTCACTTCATTGAAGATAGTTTCTTCATCTATGGACATTGAATCTATTGGTGGTGACCCTTCTTTCCCACTTACGAATAATCCTAAAGAGTAAAAATGCATAAATAGGTATCAATAGATAATGTTCTCTTTGATATTTCCATGCTTCTAGTGCCTCCATTCAGTTAAACTAAATCTAATTAGTAATAGGGGATTGTTATGCTGGCAGTGCCTTCATACAAATTTTCCTGTATAGAAAATCTAATGAGTGTTAATATTGCCAAGAGCATTTTGACAAAAGTAGTATCATTATTCTAATGAGCCAAGAAACCATATATGGTAGTCAGATATCAAAAATGTCAGATATGTATCATCATTCATTTTTTCTGAGGTATATCGTCTGCTATTAACATCCAAACTCTAGAAATAGAAAAGCTAGAGACATATTAATTGTACTAAACAAATTCCAACGCATTTATGAATCAGTTTTCTCTGCTGTGGTTTTAGCTTGTGCTGCTCTAAAAAGCTTCTTTCTTTTGTATGTTCCTTCTGTATTCAAATCAAAGTTGTCTTTCTTCTCACCACTGACTTGGGATCTATAAGATAATAGCATGTCATTAGTGTAATTTAAGCAGTAGAGCAAACCTTTTCATATAGTTTGTGAATTATGGTTTACACACATATTGTGGACACCCTAGTCTTTTTTTTCCCTTGTTAATTTGGCGTTGTAGTCTCAAGTGTCTTTTTTGTGTCTTTGTTTTCTTCAACTTTTATTTGCATTTTGGGTACCAAAATAACCTACAAAACCATCAAATATATTTGTTTTAGCAACTTTTCATGTTTGTTTTTTTCATAACAATCAAATATATGTTATTGTCTCTTTTTACATTCATACATCAGACCTCAAAACAGCTAAAGCTCCCTTTATTACATGAGACATTTCATACTAGTGGTTTCATTACATAAGGCATATAGATGTGTATTTGTTTTATCTTTGAATGATCTCCAGCATTGCCTTTCATATCTGATAGTTGGTAAAGCTGATTTACGGTAAAATTTTCTCTTGTTTGGCCATGTATTTGTTCATTGAATCTGACTTGGCATATGTATGTTCTGCCTACTATGTTCTTCAATGGTCCAGGTATGACATCATCAATTCCTTCTTATAACACATTCAACAATAGGAAAACACATATGAAAATAGTTTTCATATGAATATGTGATGGTTTTATTTTGTTTTGTTTTTTTTACAAAAGACTTTGGAGTAGATGTTTTTTATGCCTCTACCACTTTTGGAGCCAGTTAAGTAGCAGTTAATCCCACAATATGCTCCACATCTCTATCACACAATATGAAATATGCTTGCGTTGTATGGTTAGCTACAATCAATTCAAGTCGATATGTGTGTGAAAAATGTTAGCATATGTATTTGTTAACATGGTTATCAAATTCAAACAGTTCTTCTAACAATTAATATACACATATACATATATATATATATATATATATATATATATTATGCGTATTATAGGTACCTTAAAGTTAGATAATCTTCTGTTCTGATACATAATTCACATGCCAATGTTTTTATAAAAACTTTCAGCTTTTTCCTATATTGTTTGCAAGCATTATAACTCAACCCATTGTACGTGTCAATGTCCAACACTGTTATGCAACTATAGTATGCCGTGTCCTAACATAATAGCAAATTTCCATCAATATGAAATAGTTTATTTAGGAAAAGTTCAGTAATAATTTATGGGACAATCTATACTATTTTTTCTCCATTCTTGATCAGTTGGTTTAATTCAACCGATGTTTTCTTGTTTTTCTCATAATGTTCTGTAGTCAACTCCACATATGCAATACTCAATTCTGTTGGTGTTTTTGTTTTGTGATTTTCTTCGCACCTGTTTAGACAATGAAAAGGAAGAAGTGTTTATATGATCATCATATTTTATGTATTCTATCATAAATAATTTTTGTTTATCGGTGAAAATCACATACATTTGTCGGAAGTCATCAACCTCACATATTTCCAAGTTAACATGGATCCTTGTTGCACTACTACTTGATATTACTACATTTCCCTGATTGTTCATCATTATCATTGATGTAAAGATTCCAACTTGCATAGTCTAGCTACTAAGGACATCTGTACTATATATAACATTTGCTTGTTCACCACACAATATTACACGCATCTCTTGTCATTTGCATTTTTTTTTCAAAAATTCAAAAATATATATATATATATATATTTCACCTATAGATATATATCTATTTCCTAACTTGTAGTATTTAAATGTTGCAAAACTCACTTGTGATCTTTAATAGTTATGACTTATAAATCTATATGGCTTCCCATTCGAGACCTTTGTTCCATTGATAGGGCATAAATTAGTCATATTTTTCCTAGTTATTTGATATTATTTTGTGATATATTTTGTGAACTAACTAGCCATATTCCTTCATATTTGAGATTTTACCCTTAAAAAGGTATTTTGTGTATTATTTCAGATTTTAGGGGTAAAATAAAGCAAAATTATCATAAAGCAGAATATAGGCGGCACCAGTTCCGAGAATGACAGCCGGTGCCGATTTTCCACTGGAAAAATAGGGAAGTGCAGAGCAATTGGAAGAGCAAAGGAATTAAATTGGAATTGGAAACAAAGAAATAATGTCGGCTGGCTTCATCTAAGCCGATAGCAAAAGAAAAGTCAGACAAAAATAGCAACAAAGAAAAGCAGAAAATCGGTGGGGCCAAGGGAGAAAGAAAGGTCAACAATGGTGGCTGAGAAAAAGACGAAATAAAATTGAATGCAGCAAACAATTTCAGTGGGTTTTGATGATTTGCGGCTTAATTGAGCTGAGGTAAGGAAAGTGGCTCAATTGAGCCGGTGCAGCAATAAGCAAAAGAAACAGAATTTCGGTGGCTTCAAGCAAAATTCTGCACGGCTAAAATTGAAGCTAATCTTAGGCAATCACAATTTAACATTAATTGGAGGATTCAACAAGAAACGATAAGAAGACAACATAGCCGAAATCAAAAGTCCAATTCAAATTGAATTGCCAATTTACAAAGTCAAGGCGGTGGACCTATTTAGTTATTTAGGATTTTATTTTAGACTTGTATTATTCCTTTTGGTTTTGGAGATTTTTAGGTAATTACTTCTTCTTTATTTAGGATTCTTTTAGGAACTTTGTGAGCTTATAAATAAAGGCCAATGTACATAGAAAATGGGAGGTGCACAATATAGAGATTTAGATTTATTTTGGAGTGCATCATTAATATTTTCTCGAGATAAATAGTTCAAGAAGGATTGTAAAAGAAGGTCTTCAAATGAAGAAGAAGAAGGCTTGTCTATGAGTATCTATTTCTTTTCTTTGTTTTCTTTTTCTTGGACAATGATATGTTAATTGTTTTATTGTAATTTGACATTGTTTTAGACATTTATGATCTTTAGAGGTATTTGATATTTTAATTAATTGATTATTATTCTTGATATTTAATTACTTGTGCTTATTACAAGGTTAGTTGGTTGGTTCTTCTTATTAACTCGCCGAGACCAAGGGGGTTGATGGTAGTTTCGATTGATTAATTTCATATTTGTTGTCAAGTAACTCGCCGAGACCAAGGGAGTTAGTTGATGAGGATTAGCTAATTAAAAGTTAATTGATATTTGCTGAGACCAAGGATTCATTGGTTAATTTCATGTTATAAATTCGCCGAGACCAAGGGAATTTAATCAAGGATTGTGTTTAATGCATTTTTTAGGTGAATTAGTTGAGACGAGACCAAGTGATTCTAACTTATCTAGAAGATAGTGATTTCATGGATTGAAAAAGAAGTGAGTCTATCTTAATCCTTCATGATACTAAGAGAATAATTAGCTATGATAATGATTGAGTTCTTTAAGATCATGTTTGTCTGAACAATGGTTTGAATTACATACTTCTCCATCCTTGACATGTATATATTTTTATTTTTATTTTCTTTTATTTTTATTTTCTTTGTTTTTCACTTTATCGAGTTGGTTAAATAATGAAAGAAAGGTGATTAATGTCTACTTGTTCCTGGAGGATCGACACTCGTTTGAACCCTGTGCTCGGTTAATGATGAGTACGCTTGCTCATATGTGTGATTTGGGTTAAACGTTTTAATTTAAACTTGATTGGGAATGTGCTTAGTTTTTGTACGATTTTTATACCTAAGTCCGAACACATCATCCATAGATGACACTCTTGTTATCATGCCAATCACATTTGAAAGAGCAAAAATCATATGATTAATATATTAAAAAAAGGCATAGTTTTTGTACTACAATTTTGCAGTTCATTTATACAGTTGTAGCACAGCTTTGTGGGCATGATGGTGGCTTATCAAAGCTGTAACACATATGTTAAGGTATGGTATCACATACTGAGATTTAAACAACACCACATATGTCAAGGTATGATATCTAATAGTCTCCAATCAAATTCTTTAATCAATTGTTCAAAATTTGGAATTTCCACAGGTCATCTCAAATATATTACATGAAGGAATGCTGACAACTTTTACTAAGCAGGAATTCTAATGAAAAAAGCAAACAAAACAAAATCACAACCATCCACACTTCCTGTTTGTTACCAACTAACAAAGTGATGTCTCCAGCCCGGGATTCAATCTATTTAAATAACATAAATATGAATTTATGTCTTGGAATATCTGGTAAGTCCTCAATTACTTGCTTAATGAATGTGCTTCCGTTAATCAAGATTTGTAAATCATCACTCAACAATCTGTAATTTGGCCTAGAGCTTTGAAGGCTAAAGTATTTCATCATGTAAAAATTGCCCTCCTCAATAATATTCTGGAAAGCAGCAAGTTATTTACTCCTAATCACATAATGCTTCATGTTATCCTGCAAAAATTTCAAATTCCTTTTCAAAACATATGTAACAATATGTTATTTAAACTGATAGGAAAATAATAACAAAAAACCAATACATCACGCTTTCAAATATATAAGAGCAAAATCACCCTCCAAAAAACAATAGCAGACAATAGTTCATAAATTACACATTTGCATCCAAAACTAAAAAATCAATACTCATTAATTCTCCCATTCTCTGAGCATTATATGTGAAACCCCAATTGAAACCAACCTTAGAGTAAGGGCATTGGGATGCATATCATATTTTCATGCATGCATAACTATATTTTTATATGGTTTTATGTGCTTTAAATATGTGATTTATAGCTTAGAAGGCTTAATCGTGTGTATTGAATAAGAAGGGTAAAATGGTAATTTTTTCTTGAGGTGGAAATAGGGAGATAGCTTGAGGATTAAATAGGAAAAATATTTGGGAGAAAAAACAAGAACAAGAGTTGTTGTGGTTTAGTGGTTAGAGCTTAGGAATTAATTTTTGAGGTCTTGAGTTCAAATTCCATCATTGGAGTTTTAGCATGGTTAAATTTTTATTTCTGTTTGGGAAGGCTATATTTTGGCCTTGTATGCTTTAGGGAAGAGTAGGGGTGTTGCCCTAGGGGAGACGTGATGGGAATGTCCTAATCCTACTCTTGTGCCCTACAAAAATTTCTAAGGGATTCATACCCTTCTTGATCTCTAGCTTTCCTTAATTCTTAATCAATTAGGTTGAGTAATTTATCTAAGCCATTTTGTTTCCAGAAAATTCCACCAAGGTTCTGTGAGGTTTAGGTTTCAAAAATGGCTATGAATGAGTTATCTTGTGGCCGAAAATGGGAAGGAGTTTTGGGGAGGTTCCCAAGAGAATTAATCTCCATGGTTGAACCTTCAAAACTCCAACCTAGCTATGTTCATTTCCTTCATATTGTAAACTGAAAATTTTCCAGCTTCTTGTTCAGTTCAAGTGTCAAAAATTTCAGCCATTTTTTCCTCTCAAATGCTGCCAGAAGAATGGCCATTTCACTTAGCTTGAAGATTGAAAATCCTAGCCAAAACCGAGCTGCACAAAATCTGTGCAAACCAGAAAATTTTCTGGGCAACTTTCGCAGCATTGGTGAACTAAAACTACGCTGTTTCTTCCAGTTTTTCACCCAGCAACTTAACCACGTTTTTCCTCCATAAAGAAGGCTGGAAACCAGCCTTGAAAGGACTCTGAATACCCCTTCAAATCTTGTGCAAGTTGACTGGAAAACGGTAGCAAAATCTGGCCAGAAAAATTCCAGCAAACTTGCGAAATCTGTTCAGGATTTTTCTAGCTCTGCTTCTCCTCTAGCCTTGTCCGAAACCTCCACCATTTTTTTGTACAAACTCCCCTTGAACAGCCATGAACTGAGCTTCATCATCTTCCCTAGAATTCTGCTCGAAAACTAATCCATGGCTGCTCCTAAAATAGCTCTATCAATCACTCCAATCAAGCCTTTGATTGAAGACCAAAATTCCAGCAAACATATTTAGCAAGCTACCATAGAATCACCCCCTAAACAACCAGAAAATCTCTTCACCATTGCACATCACTTTTTGGCCACCATTAAGCTCCCTTGAACAGATTTCATCCCAGCAAAAACCCTAGCCACTCAGCCAGCCATTAGAGCTTCCAAAAGCTCTCCTCCATCCAAGATCTTCTTACCATATTTTGTTTCCAAAACTGATTCCCTAAAATATTCTTTTTGGATTTCAAACAACCAACTTTCCTTTTCCTCTCAAATCTGAAAACCCAATTGCCAAAAACCCTACAAGCAATTCGGCCACTCCTTCCGACAGAATTTCGACCAGCTTTAACCAAATTCTCTCAATTCTTTTCAAGCTTCAAGAACACCAAGAACACCTACTACCCTTCTCACACATAAGGCCACCAAAACCACTTCAATCTTCTTCAAAAAAACTCCAGATCACACCTACTCAACCCCTTGAAACCACTTATGCAATTTTTAACATCAAATACCAAAATCAAAGTCCCTCTTTTGGATAAAAAAAAAAAAACCAGTATTTTTGTGAAGGCTCAAGAACACCTTCAAGGTGAACATGATCAATCATCTCCATCTTTACTTATCTTCAACTTCTAATGAATATGTGTATATATAAACATACTAATGAACTCTATTTCTCTCTTTCTCTCTCTCTCTCTCTCTCTCTCTCTCTTGGCCGAATGGTTGCTTCAACCATGGCCATATTTTCTCATTCTCTCTTAACGAATCAAGTCTCCTAAGAGTAAGGATTCATTCGGAACTACTCCAAGGTAGTCATCAATCAAGTAAGCCTCTTCAACATTCTCTTTAAATTCTAGATTCATGGCTCTAGGATGTTATTGGAAGGAGATGGATTGTGATTAGGGTTCGAACATGTATTGTTGTGATGGAGTTGAGATTGAAGCATGAATATATGTGTGTATATGATGGAGATGGGATTGATGCATGAGTTGATTGCCTTGGTTGAATTTTATGGGTTTTAGGGTTTGTTGAATGTCTTCATGTCGTGAGTGGTATGTGATCAAGCATGTTAGAGATCATGTCACCTTTGGTGAATAGGGTTTATGTTCGCGTGTGATTGTTAAAGCCATGAAAATGTTTATGTTAGTAGAGTTTGGATCATGCCTTGGTAAATTTAGATCTATACCTTTATTCATGATTTGGATGTTTTGTTGATTGGTGTAGAGTGTATGTTCATGATTATGGTTAGCAATAGAAATTGTGATCATGGCCTTGCTGTCCTTAAGCTAATTAAATTAACCAATTATATTTCATCAATAAAAATGATTTATGTTATAATTTCTCCTAGTAATATCGAAAACTCTAGGAAAAATGTGGATTTGGATTTTTATATAAAATAATGATATTTTAATCAAATAACTGATAACTTTCATTAAAGAAGTAAAAAATATATATTTTATATAAAATAAAATATATAGAAAATAACAATAAAGCCTTTTATACAAGTATTCATAATAGGTAAAATATTAATTTTGTAAGTCTTATATTCAAAACCACTATTAAAATTTATTTATTATCTTTCAATAAAAACCACTAAAATTTACTTACAACTATTTTTAGTTACCAATTATTTTCTAACAATTAATTATTTATAGATTATTATTTTACATAATACCACCTAGGACCCTTCGTAAAATAAACTCTAATTTATTTATAGCAAGATTTAAACCTTCAACTTATTAGTACCTATTTCCCAAAACCCTAATTATTTTAATATCAAACTAGACTTATTTTATAAACCATTTATTTATTATCTAGCCTTAAAGCTTGGGATACTAGGATCATGGTTGTAACAAGATGAGCTAGAATTATTTGTGGAAGTGAATTTTGGCTTGAGTTTAATTATAGCTCATGTTTAACCCAGGCGGGGTTAGGTCAGCTGTTGGAGACCTTTATTTTGAGCAAGGATCAGGTAAGCTCCTGCATAAAACTTGTTTAATGTAAAATGGTTATTATGGCAAGCCAAATGTAGAGTACGTGGACACTTACTTCTATAAAGGCAATTGAGGATTGTCTCCTTACTCGTTTTAGTCAAACAAATTATTTAAAAATCAATAAGCAGTTTTACACAAACCCTAAACTCTTTCTAAAACCAACTTTGTCCCAAACTTTGGAAATCCTTAATTGCCATTTTCAAGTGGAGCTATGTTTTATTCAGTTTCTCCCAAGTGTGGAGCTATGTTTTATTCAGTTTTTTCCTAAGTGGGATAAATTACGTTGAGTACTCAATGAGGGTGGACTTCTAGGATTAGTCTTTGACGGGCTAAGATAAGTCTCTCAGTAGGTGGCCACCTCTGAGGGGTAAGTCCTTCCCTGATAAGATGTCAGTTCAGTAAGTTGCACTGGTCCAAGCTAGCAGTTTTTAGTCAAGTGGACTGTGTGTTACCAGAATGGACAACCGGTTTTGTTTGGGTGTAGAGATGGAAGAGTATCTCACCCAGTAGGCCGATCACTTACTTTTTGTCAGTCTGCATAAAGTGTGGCATTCTGACCATTGTATGGTTATAGGGCCCAACGTGTGGTAACCCATGACCACTCTTTTGAGTGGTTGATTTATTTGTACATGTATGGTTAGAAAAGCCAAAACACCACTCTTGGTTTTGACTATTGTTTATTGCTTGCCAGTAATTTTCTTATGAAATTCTTACACCTTGCATTCATGGATTGTTTTCACTAAACACCTAAAGCATACACGGACTTATTGAGATTTTTATCTCATCACCATTTTTACCATGATTTCAGGTCGATCCTACTGTGGGGATGAGTAGCTAGTGTTGTCTACCTTGGAAGAGATTTTGTTATCTATTTTTATGTACTGCTTTGGGAAGTTGAGAGTGAATAATTTTTATTCTGGATTTGTTTTGAATTCTTGGATTGTAATAAATTTTAAGTTTAAAGTATTGTTTTTATTCTATTATTTTGATTGTGTGACCTAGTTATAAAGACTCCTTATCCTTTGGACGGGGCAACATCCCCGGCCCTGTTGGCCTGGGTAGCAGGGTGTTACATTATATGTTTCCCACTTACGAATAATCCTAAAGAGTATTCTTTTATCCTGCCTTCCCTTCGCCAATTCATTTAGCGAAGTGTATTGCAAACTTCCCATTCTAAGAGAAGTAACTACAATATGATGATACTATGGTCTGTAAACTCCATTAACTATAATGTACAATAACGATATTTGCCCACCTACTATACTTCTAATGAAAACCCCCCACTCCTAACATATTTATATATACTAACAGATTCACACATTTTGATGAACAAAACGAATTTACCTGACTCAAAAGACATTTCTTCAGCCATATTCAAAGAATTTCATGAAGAAGTTGAATTCACCTAAGCCAAAAGGCAGTTGAATTACCAGAAGATGTTTCAACTCCTTCAGATGCTTAGTCTTCAATTGATATCATTTATTGCTATTAGATAATGGGGTTAACAAATCAAGGAGATTCAAAATAGGTTTTGTAAAGAAATACGAAGAAGATGTTGGATCTGTAGTTCAACATTGAAAAATTAATAGCCATCAAGAATTTTGAGCAAAATCTATGTGAATTTAATGTGGAGATGATATCAAAAAGCCAACCAAGAAATTGAGCATCATTTCATTGTGTTCTACAAAAAAAAGCACGAGATAAATGAAAGAGTGAAGTAGAGCTAAATGCAAGACTGATGCGGCTGAGAAAGAGAGAAATATAAGGAAAGCCAATGCAAGTCATGTGGCTGAGAAAGCTAAGCCAGGTAACAGATAGAAACACATAGGATGCCACGTGTCAGACTCTCATTTAGTCTAATAACAGATGTCAACACCAGAGGCTTCCTCTTCAACTATTATATATTTATATAGATTTTGGTGTTATACCTAAATATTGAGCTAGTGCAACTCATTTAAGTCACCATTTTGTAGATATTATTCAATATAAGGATATAAGAGACTTTGGTGATGACTAGACTTCAAAGTTGATGGACCTAGTAGGTATTGTTTCTTGTTTTCCTTTGGAAAAAATCCATTTTGCCATCTCAAATATGTTGTTGCCTTCTGTTTTATCCTAATTTTCTGTTTTGTTTAAACTAACAAATTGGTTGTTGTTTTGAGCTTCAAAACAGAAAAATTCTACTGAGAATTGTTCTCACCAAACTATTGTAGAAGATGAAGGCTCTAGAAATTGTTTCTAGAAAATTTCTAAAAAATTTTAAAAACCCGCCGCTTCTTCCCGACTATAGCTGGCGCCGGCTACGGCTCCCTAATCGGTGCCACTTGTGTGCTATTTCGCAATGTCTAGAAATCATTTTTGGAAATTTTTTTTCTTAAAACCAGACCGCGCCGGCGCCGGCTCCGACTCCTAATCGGCGCTGGATCTGCTCTGTTTCGACGTTCCAATAAAAAAATAAAATAAAATAAAAAGGAGGATTTTGAAAGGGAAAAATCTCATATGATGAGAGGTGGTAAAATAAAATTTTCTTTAAAGGGGTGCTGCCCCCTTGACCCCCGCCCGCTGACTGGCCAGCGAGACCGCCATTTTCGCTACTAGAGACGGGACCCAAAAGCATTTTCTCAAAATTAGTTTTGAGATAAACTAATTTATTTTTCAAAATAGTGATTTTGAAAATTTAAAATTAATGTATTTTTCTAAAATGTTGATTTTAGAATTTGTTTTATTTTTCCAAAATAGTGATTTTGGAATAATAAAAGTTATATGTTTATTTTGTTTAAGCATAACTAATGGCATGGTGGATGGTTATGGATTAAAACTAATTATATCTGTTCATGCATTTTACAGTTTGGGTTTTTTTTGTGAAATAGGGCCTACGTGTCCTGCCTTTTCTGAAATTCTTGTGTAATTCTCTTCTCATCTAACTCTCCTCGAATGTAACTCGAGGTTTTCTCTCTTTAGGAAATTATGTAATTAGTTTACATACGTTAGATATGAGTAGAATTATTTTATTTTGGAGATGGCAACCAAAATAAGGCGAGAAGGTAAGACCTTCTACTTAAATCATGCATGAACACATAGGGTTAACTATATTAATTTCTTTTATGGCTCAAAGAAATTAATTTAGGGAAAAGTCCATAACCATGCTATGTAATCGCTTTATTACCATAATTATCTATTATGTGATTTATTGATTTTTATGCATGTCATTTGTTGAAATCACTAAAAGGAACAAATTCCTTAATTAATATTAAACCTAATTCCTTCCATTAATAGAGTAAGAACGAGAATCCTTTTTCGAGACCAGGTTGTTGGGTAAACCCAAGCCTACTCGACATCGGGCATTTTCAAGCTATGGAATTAAATTCCTAATTAATAGGTCGAATTTAACTAAATTCTTTATCCTGGTTGGCCAAACTCCCGAGTTGCAAAAACAGCACGAGCATATGGATGCTCAATCGATCATATTACATCTTCGAGAGCTATTTGACGCCCAAGCCAGAACTGAGAGATATGAGATTTTGAAGTAACTATTCCATTGCAAAATGGGAGAGAATTCTTCTGTGGCCACTCATGGGCTGAAGATGCTAGGCTTGATAGAGAAGCTTGGATCTCTCGGGTTTGCAATGGATCGTGACTTAAGTGTTGACTTATTTCTACAGTCTTTGTCTAATAGTTTCTCACAATTTGTGATTAACTATCAGATGAACAAGATTGGGTCCACCATTTCTGAGTTGATTAATCTTCTCAAAACTACGGAGTCCTCCATGAAGAAGGATTCCAATGCAGTTTTAATGGTAGAATTTTCTTCTAAGAAGAAAGTTTAAAAGAAGAAGAAGGCTCCCATGAAGCCCAAAGGTGGTGTGAAGAAGAAGGACACAACTACCAAGGGCCTATGCCATCATTGTGGTAAGATGGGCCACTGGAGGCGTAACTGCAAAGCCTACTTGGAGACCATTAAGGTTAAGAAGCAGAAAGAGAAGCTTACAAGCACTTCTACTTCTACTCCGAGTATGTTTATGATTGAGATAAATACTGCCTTTAGAAATGAGATATGGGTATTAGATACTGGATGTGGATCTCATTTGTGTAATAACTTGCAAGGACTAAAGAGCAGCAGAAGGCTAGAGAAAGGTGACGTAGACCTACATACTACAAATAGGGCAAAGGTTGCTGCACTTGTTGTGGGGACATACGAGCTGAACCTGCCTTCGAGATTAATTCTAGAATTACAAAACTATTGTTATGTACCAGTTTTAATAAAAAACATTATCTCAGTTGCGTGTTTAGACTTAAATGGATTTCATTTGATATTTAAGAATAAATGTTATTCTTTTTCATTGAATGATATTCATTATGGTTTAGCAACTTTGGTTAATGGTTTATATGTTCTAAACTTGGATAATCCAGTTCTCAATATAAACAATAAGAAACCTAAAATGGATAACTTTAACACCTCTTACTTATGGCATTGTCGTTTGGGCCATGTAAACGAAAATCATATTTCTAAGTTACACAAGCTTAGTATGAAACCCTAGTCAAAACCAACCTTAGAGTAAGGGGGTTAGGATGCATAGCATATTTATTTGCATGTTTAAATATATTTTTGTATGATTTTATGTGCTTCGGATTTGTGTTTTATAGTCTAGAGGGCTTGATTATGATTATTGAGTGAGAAGGGTAAAATGGTAATTTTTGCTTGAGGTGGAAAAAGGGAGAAAACTTGAGGATTGAATAGGAAAATATTTTTAGGGGGAAAATAAGAATAAGAGTTATTGTGGTTTAGTGGTTGGAGCTTTGGAATTAATTCTTGAGGTCTGGGTTCAAATTCCATCATAGGAGCTTTAGCTTGGTTAAATTTTATTTTTGCTTGGGAAGTATCATTTTCGGCCTTAGTGGTGTTTGGAGTAGGATAGAGATGTTGTCCTATGAGAGACATGATAGGAGTCTTCAAATCCTACTCTTTTGCTCTACAAAAAATTCCTAAGGGGAATTCATTTCCTCTTGATCTTTAATTTTTCCTATTTCTCAATTCATTAGTTTGTTCATTTTGTTCAAGCCAATTTTATTCTAGAAAAATTCTAGCAATGTGCGGTGGCTTTGAAGGTTCGAAATATCTTAGTAAAAGACATCATATGGACCGAAACAATGGAAGAGGGGGAAAGATTTCAAGTGAATTAAATTCCTTAGTGAACTTTCTAAAAATTCACTCTAACTAGGTTCATTTCCCTTCATGCTTAGAACTGAAATTTTTCCAGCTTTGTGTGCCTTCAAGGTGAATAAATTCTTAACCATTATTCCCTCCCAAATTCTGCCAGAAAATGGCCCTTTTGATAAGCTTGAAATCTGAATTTTCCTGGCCATTTTCGGACTGCACAAATACTGTGCAAAACCAAAAAATTTTCTGGGCAGATTCGCAGCTTTGGAGGTCCGAAACCAAGCTGCTTTCTTCCAATTTTTGTTCAGCACCTTAGCCATGTTTTTCCTCCATGAAGTAGGTTGGAAACCAGCCTTGAAAGCCCCAGAAATTCCCCTTCAAAGCCTCTGCAAATAGCCTGGAAAAGGGCAGCCGAAAACTGCCCAGGAAATTCCAGCCTTGCGAAAATGCTGTGCAGAATTTTGTCCAGCTTTGTTTCCTAATTTAACCCTAGCTGAAACTCCATCCTTTTTCTGTACAAACCACCCTTAAACCTCCATTAAATGAACTCCATTGTTCTCCCTAAGTTCTGCACGAAAATCCAGCCATGGCTGCCAAAAAGATTTCCAAAAAAATTCTGTAATCATGCATTGATTTGGATACCAAAATTCAAACCACCATGATTTAACAACTTTCCATAAAATATACCTCAAACAACCAGACCTTCCCTTCACCATTAGACTCCTTAATTTAGGCCACCATTAGCCTCCTTCAACCAGCTTTCATCCAGCCAAAATTCTGCACAAGCAGTCGGCCATGGCAGATTTCCAAGAGCTCTTCCATAATCAAAGATATTCTTGAATATTTAGTTTCCAAATTTGCTTCATAAAAATATTCTTCAAGGATTCCAACAACTAGACTTTCCTTTTCCCTTCCAAACCAGAAAAACCATCTACCTAAACCCTACAGAAAATCGGCAACCCTAATCCTCATAGAATTTCGGCAGCCTCCATCCAAAAGCTCTCTACTCTCTTAAACCTCAAGAACACATAGTACACTAAGAACACCTACTAATTCCTTTCACCTAATACCTCTCCAAATCACTTCAAACTACCTCTAAAAATTTTAGATTTCATCTATTCATTTCTATGAGTCCATCCGTACCATTTTTAACATCAAACTCCAAAATCCAACTTGCATTTTTGGATAAAAAACCAGAAATTTTGTGAAGGCTCAAGAACACCTTCAAGGTAGGTTTGTTCTAACAACTTCATCTTCTCCAATCTTGATCTCTAGTGAAAATATATATGAATAAACATGCTAATGCGCTCTCTCTCTTGGTCGTACCACTCACTTACTTGGTCGAATGGTTTCTTCTCCATGGCCATGCTTCCTTCATCTCATTTGGACGGATTTAGGCATCTAGGGGTTGAGATTCATTTGAAACTCCTTCAAGGTATTCATCAATCAAGTAAGCCTTGTTAACCCTTCTTTTAAATTCTAGATTCATGTCTCTAGGGTGATGTTGATAGAAGGTGGATTGTGGATAGGATTTGAGTATGTATTGTTGGGATTGAAGCATGAATTTATGTATGAATATAAAGGAGATGGGATTTATGCATGGATGGATTATCTTGGTTGATTGTATGATGATTTGAGGTTTAATGCATGTCTCCATGTCATAGGTAGTATTTGTGATCAAGTATGCTAGAGATTATGTCACCTTTAGTGAATAGGATTTATATTCATGTTGGATTATTGAAGCCATGATCATATTTATGCTAGAAAATGTTAGATCATGTCTTGATATCATTAGATCTATGCTTATATGCATGATTTGGATGATTTGATGAATTGAAGGGTTGTAAATGTTCATGATTGTGGTTAGCAATAGAACTATGGTCATGATCTAGTTGTCCCTAAGCTAATTTTATTCCTTCAATAAAATATTTAATATTATGATTTTTGGCTAGTAATTTCAAAAACCCTAGGAGGGGTAGATTTGGAATATTATATATATAATAAGGATATTTTAGTCAAATAAATAATAGCTTTTGCTAGAAAAATAAAATATATAGATATTATATATAAAATGATAGTATAAAATAAAGCCTTTTATGAAAATAATCATAATAAGTAAAATATTTACTATTAAAATTTAATTATTATCTTTTAACCAAAACCTACTAAAATTTATTTAGTATCTTTCAATCAAGACTCATTAAAATTTATTTTCAACTAATTTTAATTATCAATTATTTTCTAGCAATTAATTACTAATAAATTATTATTTTACCTAGTACCACCTGGGACTTTTCATTAAATAAACTCTAAATTATTTTAGCAAGATTCAAACCTTCAACTTATTAGTACTTATTTCCCAAAACACTAATTATTTTAAATATTAAATTAACCTTGGCTTATAAACCTTTTTATTTGGCCTTAAAGCTTGGGACACTAGGATCATGGTTGTAGTAGTAAGTTGAGTTAGTTTATTTGTGAAAGTGAATCTTTGGCTTGAGTTTGATTGTGGTTTGTATTTACCCCATGCGGGGTTAGATCAGCTGTTGGAGACTTTTGTTGTGAGCAAGGATCAGGTAAGCTCCTGCATAAAACCTGTTTGATGAAACATGATTTTTTTTTTTTATGGCAAGCCAAATGTAGAGTGCATAGTCATTCATTTCTGTAAAGGCAATTAAGGATTACTTCCATTCTCATTTTAGACAAATAAATTATTTGTAAATCAAGAGGCGCTTTACTCAAAACCTAAAATTCTTTCTAAAACCAGTTTTGCCCCAAACTTTGGAAAACCTTAATTGCCATTTTCAAGTGGAACTATGTTTTGTTCATTTTTCCCAAGTGGGATACATTACGTTGAGTACTCAATAGGGGTAGACTAGTAGTACTAGTTTTGAAGAGCAAGAGTGAGTCTTCTGGCAGGAGGCCACCTCCAGAAGATAAGCTCAACTTAGAGAAACGTCAGTACTACTTAGTCATGCCGGTCTGAGCTAGCAGTGTTCTTTTCAGTCAAGTGACTGTGTTTTGCCGGAATAGACACCCGGTTGTTGTTTGGGTATAGAGAAGGAGGAGTATCTTGCCCAGTAGGCCGATCACCTACTTTTGTCAGTCTGCACAAAGTGTGGCATTCTGACCGGCGGTATGCACAAAATGTGGCATGCTGACCATCCAGTTATGGGGCCCAACGTGTGGTATCCCGTAATCCTTTTTTTTTTTCGAGTGGTTGATTTTATAAATTATGTATGGCTGAAAATGCCAAAACACCACTCTTGTTTTTGACTGATGTTTATTGCTTGCTAGTGAACTCTTATAAAGAATTTTATACTTCGCATTCACGAACTGTTTTCATTGAACACCCAAAGCACATACGGACTTACTGAGATTTCTGTCTTACCACCATTTTACCATGATTTCAGGTCGATCCTGCTGTGGGGATGAGTAGCTAGTGTTATCTTCCTTGGAGGAGAATGTTGTCTTTTATTTTTATGTATTGCTTTGGGGAGTTAAGAGTGGATGATTTCATTTATGGATTTGTTTTTCTTTTAGGAAGTCTTGGATTTAATCTTGGATTTATTCTGGGGTTGTAATAAATTTTAAGTAAATTATTATTTTTATTCTGCTATTTTATTTGTGTGACCTAGTTATAAAGATCTCTTGTCCTTTGGACGGGGCGACATCCCCGGCCCCGGGCGGGCCTAGGTAGCGGGGTGTTACACTTAGTGACTTAGGGTCATTTGATTATGAATCATATGGCACATGCGAATCTTGTTTACTAGGTAAAATGACTAAATCTCTTTTTTTAGGATAAGGAGAACGGGCTAAAGAGTTATAAGAACTTATACATTCTAATGTATATGGCCCAATGTCAATACAAGTAAGAGGAGGTTATAACTATTTCATAACCTTTATCGATGATTTCTCACGATACGGGTATTTGTATTTAATGAAACTCAAATTCGAGGCCTTTGAAAAGTTCAAAGACTTCAAGAATGAAATAGAGAAACAACTTGGCAAAAGTATTAAGACTCTAAGATCTAATCGAGGAGGAGAATACTTGAGCCAAGAATTTCTGAGTTATCTTAGAGATAATGGGATATTATCTCAATGGACTCCACCACATACACCTTAACAGAATGGTGTATCTGAGAGAAGGAATTGAACCCTTCTAGACATGGTACGGACCATGATAGCTTCTGCAGACCTACTAAAATCGTTTTGAGGGCATGCACTAGAAACTTCTGTTTATATACTAAATAGAGTTCTGATAAAAATGGTTGATTCTATCCTATTTGAGATGTTCATTGGTAAGAAACCAAAGTTATCTCACTTGCAAGTATGGGTTGTCCTGCCTTTGTCAAAAAGGCCATAGTCAGACAAATTTGATAGTAAGTCTGATAAGTGTTTGTTTGTGGGATATCCGAAAGAATCTTTCGGATATTACTTCTACCTACCCTCTGAAAATAAAGTATTTGTTTCGAAGCATGTCGTCTTCTTAGAGAAAGAGCACATGCTCAAAGAGAACAATGGGAGTAAAATTGAACTTAGTGAAGTTCAAGAAGATAAAAAAAACAAGGATCAACCATTCGATCCCACTTCTATTGAGAGAATAGATGAACCTTTTACTACACAAGATCCATATAGGTCTAGTAGGATATGTGTGGCACTTGAGAGCTATGGATTTCTCATTAGTGACCATAATAACATATTGTTCATAGATGAAGATGAGCCTATTACCTACAAGGATATTCTGAACTGTTTAGAATCTGGCAAATGGCTTGAGACCATGAAGTCAGAGATGGATTCTATGTACGATAACCAAGTATGGACTTTGGTTGATCCACCTAAAGGAATTAAACCTATTGGGTGCAAATGGGTTTTCAAGAAGAAAATGGACATGGATAGTAACTTAGTTACCTATAAAGCATGACTAGTGGCGAAGAGTTATCATCAACAACATGGTATTGACAATGACGAAACCTTCTCGCCAGTAGCCATGTTAAAATCCATTAGGATACTCCTAGCCATTGCTGCTCATTATGATTATGAGATTTGGCAAATGGATGTGAAAATAGCTTTCCTAAAAGGAAATATGACTAAGGAAGTATATTTGACACAACCTGAGGGTTTCACATCCAGTGATGGCACAAAGGTGTGCAAGCTGCAAAGGTCCATTTATGGACTTAAGTAAGCTTCTAGGAGTTGGAACATCCGTTTTGATGAAACAATCAAAGAGTTTGGTTTTATTTAAAATATGGATGAGCCTTGTGTATACAAGAAGGTTAGTGGGAGTACAATCGTTTTCTTATTGCTTTATATAGATAACATATTACTAATAGAAAACGATATACCTGCCTTGCAAATGGTTAAAATTTGGTTGTCCAAACAATTCTCCATGAAAGACCTTGGAGAAGTAACCTATATCTTGGAATAAGGATCTATAGAGATAGATCCAAAAAGTTGCTAGGTCTTTTACATTCTATATACATATATAAAGTGTTAAAGAGGTTTAGCATGGATCAATCCAAAAGAGGATTCTTACCCATGTCACATGGTGTAAGCCTTTCAAAGTTAATGTCTTCCAAGACACAAGTTGAATGGGATCATATGAGTAAGATTCTATATGCTTCGGCAGTTGGATCTATCATGTACGTAATGATATGTACAAGACCCGATGTATCTTGTGCTCTCAGTTTGACGAGCAGATACCAATCTGACCCTGGTGAGGGTCATTGTGCAGCTGTAAAGAACATCATTAAGTTCTTACGAAGGACTAAGGATGTGTTCTTAGTATATGGAGAAGGTGATTTGAAAATAAACGGGTATACTGATGCTAGTTTTCTATCTGACAAATATGATTTCAAATCACAATCCGGCTACGTGTTTACGTTGTATGGAGGGGCAATAAATTGGAAGAGTTCCAAACAAGAGACTATTACTGACTCTATGACAGAAGCTGAGTACATAGCCGCTTCTGAAGCAGCTAAGGAAATAAAGATAGAGAGAGTTCCCACGGATGAGAACATAGTTGACCTGCTTACAAAAGCACTATCGCAAAAGAAACATGATTGTTATGTTGAGTCATTTAGGATTAGATACATGAATGATTGGCTCTAGTGCAAGTGGGAGTTTGTTAGTGTTATGCCTTACGAGGTAATCACTTGTACATTGTATATGACACATTTTATTAAAAGGCATTATTTATCTCACAGTTTCTTTTGTTTACTTTAGTATAGAATAACTGTTAGATAAAGTCCCTAGTACAACACTGTATTAAGGAAATCATGATAGAGATCATGATATGAGATTCCTACTACACTGTATAGTGTTAGTACTTAAATAATCCCTAGTCATAGTATTAATGAGATAGGACATTATTGATGCGTCAAGACTAGCATGTGTTAGACTTCCTTATTTGATCCGGTGGTGGTTCTCATATCCGTGAGTATTGAGATATTCAAAGTTAACACGTGGATGCTTGTTAATGGAACAAGTTCATTGGATAACCTAGCTATGAGATAATCACATGGATAACTATTTAGTGCCAGTGATATAATCTTAATATAGCAAACGTGTAAGTATCCTTAGACTTGAGATCTCCAACGTACTTTGTTTGCTAAGCAGTGTGCTTTAATTCCAATCTCTGGAGCTAGATCGAGGGCCGCCTATGGGATGGATATTGGGTACATTGTAAGGTAAACGAAAGTAGTTGAGAGGGTCAATAAAGGATTCACCACTCGTAATAGTAGGGGTGAATATCTCACGGCCACTTGTAGGAATTACTACTCAAGAAGTCCTTGGCCAAGGTCACTGTGTATTGGAAACAGTTCCAATTAATACACATTTAGAGTAGTGGGTTCCTGGTATAAGTACTATTTTATTTGAGCCAGAATTAATATATATTCTGGAGGGAGTTGGCAATAATTCTGTACTCCTAACCGAATAAGATATTATATGGTGAAAGGAGTTAATTGCACTGTAGTTTGTTATTGAAGGGTTCATGTCAAGCCATTTGACTTCTTGGACTCTTGGGTGGTCATGATATGTTGCTAGATACCGCTCATTATTTAGGAATATAGGTTTATTAATTGATGAATTAATAAACCAATCCTGATTAGAATCAATATGATTAATTCTAATTAATTAAGGATTATTAATCTCAAAAACGTTTGGATTAATTCATATTCACTACCAATTGACCGGGAAACCTAATATGTCACACACAATAGAGGATTATACATTTAAGATGTTATTTGATAACATAGTGGGGTTAATTGAGAGAAAAAGATGTTGTTATCAACAAATTATAAATAGTTATACTTTATGGTCCAAATTATAATTGTGAGAACTTGATATTTCCAATTACAATTAGGGAATTCTAATTGTTTTAGAATCTCAATTTTTCACTAGGGTTTTTCGGTTATATAGGTGATATACCCGAAACCCTAGCTGAGTGTAAGACAAAAAAAAAAAAAAAAAAACAGCCTCGAAAGCTCTCTCTTCTCTTTCTCTCTCTCGTTGATCTTGATCATAACCCTAGCTGCCATTGGTTGTTTCTGCTAGCACAGAAATCTTGGTGCTTGAGTTTTCTTCCGTGTGGATTTCTGTTAGAGATAATCACATACTGTGATTATAGTGTTGGCCGTTCAACTCTCGTGGTGTTTGATCAAGAGGATTGTTAGATCGCGTCTCGACTTGAAGAAGAAAATTTTTGTTCTTCAGACAATCAAAGAAAGGTAAAAAGTTGTTACCTTTGATCTCTTTATGTCTTGCTTTCCACACATATGCGGATCCTGAGATGGTATCTCGTTCTTATTTTTCGTTGCGCCATATATGGTATGTGTGAGATACCCAACATTACACACAACCTTTTCATGTCTGGCAGGCTTCCAATATCTCTCTATTTTTATTCCTATCCAAGCATTTTCCATTGAGATACTTTTGATTAGGCATGGCTACGGTTGACAAACCTTCGGTTGGCAATTGGTCAACCTCCAGTTAACAGTTGGCCAAAATGGTAAACCTCAACCTTAAACTTTCAATCCCGGTTTCACGGTTTGGCGGTTACGATTGCAGTTGGCCAACTTCCGATTTGGCGGTTTTTTTTTTGAAAATTTTATTTCAAAAAAAGTATAAAAAGTATGAAAAATAAGTTAAAAAAGTTACAAACATAAAATACATTAAAAAAGAGCTTGAACTTAATTTTAATTTTATAAAAAGCTGCTTATATATCCTCTTAGGGTATAGAGGAATTAAAGCTCTCGTAATTCTCTTACCTTTTAACTTTTTTTTAACCTTTAATGGTCTTAACTTTCGGTTGCTGTAGTTCTTTCCGTGTCTATGTTCAAAAATTTATTAAGATCTGGCTACACATTATCTTGTTGACGATTTTTAGCCCTAATCCAATAATCTAAACATGCTTGAACTTCAAAAACTTCCGGTGCCATTCTTGAGCGAGTTTCACTCAAAATGTTTCCTCTAGCACTAAAGGCTTATTTTAGCATAAAAGTTGAAATGGGAACAACAAGAATCTCCTTAGAAATTAGTGCTACAATAGGAAATTTGCTCTAATTTTCTCTCCACCACTTGAAGATATCAAATCTTTCACCTGTTTTATTCCACTTCAAATAATAAGTTAGCTATAATTCAAGTTCCGCTATGGAACTTGAAGATCCTCTTGGTTGTTTTGACTTTTCTACCATCATCTTACTTACATAGTTAATTTTTGATGATCCGGATATCGGAATATCAATACCTTAAGTTTTTTGGATAGCCCCACCATACCTTCTAGAATATTCATAATATAAGTCGTGAAGAATATTTCTTACGTTAACTATTATACGAAAAATATTAGGAGGACATGTAATATCTTGAGTACTATTATCACTATTATCATTATCTTCAATATTATATTTAGAAAATAAAGAATCATAATAATTAGTAAGATATTCTTCTAAACCCTCAATTCTCATAAGCGGATCAAGAACAGCAGTTACTAAATTAATATCATGTATATCTAAATAATATTTTAACCATTTAGTTTTCAAAACATTTGAAAAATCTTAGAGGGGGGTGAATAAGGTTTTTGGTAAACTAAATTTTTTCAAAAAATCTATTTTGAAGAATAGAAATGTTCTTCAAGTTTTGATCAACAATACTTGCAACAGAGAGAGCCTTTCAGAATGACTTTGAGAAATATCTAGATGTAAACTGAGGTAAGATGCACAATGCAATTAATGCTGGATTGAAAATGGGTTGGTGAATACCTTTAAAGATTTCTTTAAGGAACTAAGAAATTTTGAGCTGGGACGATTTGTAGGTTTATTCGAAAATAAATGCTAAAAATAAATACAGAGAAATATGACACGAAATTTATAGTGGTTCGATTTACCAAGATCTACATCCACTACCTTAAGCTAACACTTAAGGATTTTCAACTAGATTTCATTTACCCAACTCAATGGAATCAATCTGCACCAAATACAAGAGAAGATCACCACACTTGGTTTTTTCCAAAACCTCTCAACCAACCAACAAATCAAGGTTCACCCCAAATGGGTTTTACACCGTAACCTTGATACATAAAGATGATTGAAGTTAAATGAAACAAAAATGGCTCATTTCTTTGAGCAGATACGCACCAAGAATAGGCATAAACACTTTTACCTTTAAGACACAATTTGATTTCACTTTGAAGTACTTTGATAAAGGAGATTTTTTTTTACTATAGAGCAAGAGTATTTCTTAGAAGGATAGGATAAAAATCTACTTTCAAATCGAATTTAGAAGCTTTATATAAAGTCATAAAGTAAAGCACCAATGACTATAAAACGACTATTTTTTGCTGTCAGATTTACCAGCGTTTTGGACTTATGTTTTGGATGATGGTGCATCCAAAAAGTAAGTCTAAACTGGCACTTTTTCAGGTATAATCGACTTGATACTGTTCACATAGTTTTGGACGTAGCTTCTGGATGTAAGGTCATCTAAAACGCTCAATCCAAAATTTTGAAGATTTTAAAACTTTGAAATCTTTTATTTTAGTATTTCTCAATGGAATTAAACTGAATCAAAAGGTAAAGAAGATATAGGAATTTACACAGAGAGATACTTTAACAAGGATTCCTAGTCTAAGGTTCCTCCACAACGGATTCTTTTGTTTGCAACCTTTCAAGCTTGATCTTCTTCTTGATTTTCTATTTTTGGATTCTATAGCTTCAAGAGTTGCTTAAATCCTATTTGAATGCCATGGAAGACCTATGGTGTAACACCCCTACTAAAGGTAATAACGGAAGCATATCAACATTGGGTGTCGCCCTATCTAGTTACCCAGACAAGG
Organism: Voacanga thouarsii; assembly: GCA_026120185.1. Taxonomy (NCBI): domain Eukaryota; kingdom Viridiplantae; phylum Streptophyta; class Magnoliopsida; order Gentianales; family Apocynaceae; genus Voacanga; species Voacanga thouarsii. Next base: position 1,559,363 of record JANUWF010001659.1, on the reverse strand, counting down.
GTTTTTTATAACGGGGGGAAAAAAAAAAACTAATAGAGTATGTAAGGTCTAGATCCATACAACAACCCATACTGATGGTCACGTGCACATATATAATAAAGAATCTCATACATGAAAATTTCCATTCAACATTGGCAATAAGGTACATTATCCAAAAGAGAAATGTCCGAACCTATTTTGCTATTATTGTGGTATCGTCCTCTGTCCATAGGTCTGCTCAACTCCGGATCTTACAAAAAGGTGAGATGAAAAACACGTGCGAGTGAAAAATCACCCAGTGAATCTCGTGTGTGCTAGTGCTTTATCAAAGAGATAGAGTACATAAAACTTTTGTGGAATAGCATATCATTTGTTCACTGGAAACGATTCCAAAACTCTTTAACGAAGAGTTTATTCAGAACTCAATCATTTTTGGAAAACTATATTTCAATTTCAAAATATTGCCCCAATTTCCAAATCACAGGCACTTCTCCAACAAAAGGTCGGCCTGTATGCAAAGCTCATAAGGCTTCATTTCGGCATCACGATCTTATTGTGCTAAGGTCTCCGCCTTGCAGCACTTAACCGTGCATTGCTAGATAAGTACACCGACTTGCATCGTGTCATCTTATTGAGACCGCAGCCTCCAGTACTTGATCCGTGCTTTGCCGGATAAGCACACCAACGTGTACCATGTCATTGTATTGAGACTGCGGCCTATAGTACTCAATCCGTGTATCGCTGGAAAAATCTTTTACTTGCTACCGTAAGCTAGGGGTCCCAATCCTGACGTCAATCACCATCGAGGTAGCAAGAAGTCAAACGTGCCGAGTGTCCTCGCCTGGCATCTAGTGAATGACTCAAAATCAAGAAGCGCTCGCAGACGCAGCAATTGTCAGGTGCAAAATGGCTAACCAGGACGACTCATCTCAATGTCCTGTCGCCTTGTTTGGAGTAAGACAATCCCCAGAACTAGCTAGGTTACTTGGGGTCGTCTATCTTTAACATGAGCTAGTACAAAGATCAAAGTCCTTGTTAAGTATTCAACGTTACCAATACCAACCTTTTCTGACTGATCAGGCCAGAGGGTTATTTGATCCCACAAGATTTTTAAATCAAAACATTTTTGGGGTAAAATCACATTTTCCAAAATTTAATTCCATTGACTTGCAAGTCTGATCCTGATTCACATATGCTCCGTAGAGCTAATAAATTTATTCCATGGCATATTAGGCCAACAAAACAATTTCAGGGATCAAAAGTCATTTTTCAAAAGTCAATCCCATCATGAGAGATCATTTTCCAAAATTATGTTGAAATAGAATAAAGAGTTCTATTCATATATCAAAAAATGTTTCCAAGAGTATTCGGGTCGTTTTTCCCGTACTCGATTACAAAAGTCATTTTCCAAGGGTATTCAAGTCATTTTATCCATACCCGATTCCAAAAGACTTTTCAAGGGTATTTGGGTTATATTATCCTTACTCGATTTGAAAAGTATTCACAAAAGTTCCAATAAGGGTGTTTCGGTCATTTACCGTATACCCGATTCCAAAAGTTTTCATAAACATTCCAATAAGGACATTTGAATCATTTTCCAAATACCCAATTCCAAAAGGAACTCATTTCAAGAAATCTAAAATTCTAATCTCAAAAGAGGATTAGATTCAAAGTTTCCAAATATATTTCCATAAAATGTTCCAATAAGGGCATTCTTGTCAATTTATGAATACCCAATTCCAAAATTTACCAATTTTCAAAAATCCCAAATATTTAATCCAAAAAAGTCTAAATTCAGAAATTCATGCTTAAATCATCCATTAAGGTTTCCAAGCCAAATATGAAGTTCATTTGAGCCCAAAGTGGCATAAGAATAATTCTTGCTTAGATAAACCTTAAGCATATTCAAGGATTTCCAAAATGGTATAAAACATAGCATTTCATGGAAAAACAATGGACACTAGCTTTCAGAAGGGTTTTAGAAATCCAAGGGACTCACCACGTGTCCTAACTAAACTCTTTCCGTTTATGGTCGTTCAACCATCGTTTCCACTATTTTCAACGTTTTGTTGCCCGTTTACTAACAAACCTACACAAAATATTATTTTTTTGGGTCAAATCGTGTTCGGCCGAAAAATAGCCGACGAGTAGCTGACGTCCAGCCGGCGTGTCCGATGGGTAGCCGACGTCCAACCGACGTGTCCGATGGGTAGCCGACGTCCAACCGATGTTTAGCCAACGGGCCGACGGTTAGCCGACGGTCAAGGAAAACGTTCAATTTCCGTTGTCGTCGTTTTTGCATCATTTGTTTGATTCTTTCGTTTTCCTCTTTCCACATCCTTAATCCCTTTATATACAAGGGATTCACTTCATATTTCCTATTTATTTCATCCAAAATCACATAATTGACCATTCTTAATTTTAACCATTTTCTAAGCAAAATTCCGGAATTTTGCTGCTTTGACACATGATTTTGTTTTGAACATAACTTTCAACCTACAACTCCGATTGATGCCGAAATAATTCCAAAATGTCCTCAAGATCATCCTTGATGATTTCCAATTCACAAAATATTCATTTCCCTTTTTGTTTCATTCAGTTCTGTCCATAATATCTCAGTACTTCAATCCCGTAACTGAAATGACAACCTTTGGTATTTATATCATAAATTTTTATTCACAACTCCAAATCATGCCAAATTGGTCCCAAAAATATCCTAAGACATTTAGCTACAAGTTTCATGTTATGGGGTTCCAAAACAACCAGCCATATTGTTCAGTTTATTACCTCTTCAGAGCTGCACGAAATTCTTCCAAAACAGAATTTCTGTTTTGTTCCTTTCCTTCACTTAATCCATTCTCTTTTCTTTCCTATCTCACACATAAGTCGTTTAATCATTACAATCCTTTGTTTATCATCTAAACATAATATAATCCTTCTTGATTCCAGTCATGCACAATCAGTACCTTTCATGTTTAAACGACTACAAAACCAACAACTTTGAATAATAACAACAATATTCCATTTTCTTCAACAATTATACCATTTGTTATCTTATTTCCTTCTTCCATTTTAGTAGCCACGAATGACTCTTTAAATCATCTTCAAAACACCTTCAAACATCATATAAAACCCAGCATACATGCCTCCAAAGGTGCCACCATGCAGAGCAAATACAACAATCCTAAAACATAGATATTTTCTAAACATAAATCACAATTCATATGAATTTTCTCAATAAAATTCATATAAAAACAATCCTTATTCTTCACACTTCAACTTTAATTCATGAAACATAGACTTTTACTTTGTTTATTGATTTCTCTAGGCTGAAAATGCTCCAAGGTCCTTTCTTTTTCTCTTCTTGAAATGCTTTCTTTCTCTTTTTCCTTTTTCTCTCAATTTTCTCTAGCTTTTCTTTCCTTTTTCTTCCTCTCTTCTTTCTTTCTTCTTTCTTATACTTTCTGTCCATTTTTAGCTGTTAAAATACAGCTTCCACCACCATTCTCATGATCAAAATCACATGGTCAAGTAATTCATTAAATGGTCAAAATCTTCCTTTGAAAGTTTTTGCAAAATCTCTTATTTTTCTTTTATTTTCTCCTTTCTTTTCTTCCTTCATTGTACCAAAATTCAAGCTCTTCTTCAACCATTTTCCACCACCACTTTCTTGGACTTCTTGGTCCAAATTGTGACCAAGATTGGTCACAAAGTCAACCTTTATGTGCTATTCAATTTCAACCATTTTCCTATTGGTTGATTTAATTAATTTTCTTAATTAATAATCTTATTGAATAAGCTTTTGAAATAAAACAATCCCACAAATATCTTACTTCCCCAATGGTATTTTAACACTTGTTTTCATCCTCCAATCATATTACGCCGCTTGTCTTAATGTCGACTGAATTTTAGAATTTTCTTCAAAAGTGACTAAAATCAGATCCGGAACGGAAAAATATTTTACTTCACCATTCAACTTTAAAAATTTCACTAAATCCATTGGAAATACTTAAATTCTTCAATTCATTCTCTACTTGATCAAATTTGCGGCCAAAGTCACGAGTGTGGTTAAAATGACAAAATTGCCCCCGATACCCCAATAGCATAATTCACACCAAAATGCGTGTTTCATCACACTAATCAGTTTGTCTGCTCAATGTACCCTCAAATTCTTATTTTATTAATAATAGTAGCCTTTCGAAGATTTAGGGTGCGGGTAGAACAAATCCAATAATTACGTCCATGTCCTGCCCAAGTATTATCATACCAAAATATTCGTCTCATTACACTGATCAACTTTTGTTTTGGTCATTGATATAAATCCTCATCCTATTACAAATAGTAGCCATTTGAAAGTAAAATGTGGGGTATTACATGAAGTCAAACATGTCCTATAATAGGTAGATCACATATGTTAGTCCTCATTATTGTTTGTAATAAGTCAAAACACAGGAGACCGCCCTTAGGGCTAACAATCTCCCCCTTTTTGAGTGATGACAAACTTGATGGGATTGTGATATAATAATGATATGTACAGTATGCACATGTTTAGACCAAGAGAACTAAGAATATTTTTCATTGAAGTGTAATCTCTATTTATAGGACTCAAAGAGATCTTATGAGATTAAGATAAGAAATTTAGGCATATACTCACAAACATGGCTCCATGAGCCTATGGCCCAACCTACCTCCATATCCTCCTCCCTTCCATCACACGACTATTCTTTAAAAGAATAGTAGTTTAACAATTGTATAAACATGTGTAAAAAGAAGGTATAGCAAATAAATCATAAGATGAGATGCTCCCCCTTAATGTGTGCATATATAAATATCTGTAAAGTATGAGAGAAAACTGGAGTCAACCTTTGGACGTCCAAAATGTGCATCCAAAACTAGGTGAAGGAGAGTATGGAACTTTTCAGAGTTTAGGTTTTGGATGTCAAAACTATGTGTCCAAAGAATTCATTTTTGGATTGGACTTTTGGATCAAGAGAATGTGTCCAAAACTCCCCTTGTCATAATGCAGGAGATAATGGGTTTTCAGAAATTTTGATCCGTCCTAGTTTTCTCAAAGAGTTTTAGTCATTAAGGAAAGTATTATGCAATAAGAGATATCAAAATAGCTATCCTAACTATCTGAGATTTTTATCAATGAATATATCACATAATCATATCAATAACTTAAAAAAAAAAAAAAATTACCAACAACTCTAGTCTCAATGATACCTTTATTCCTGAAGAGAGCACTTTTGATGACAAATAGGATATCAAACTGGTGTCCTTTTTGGACATTAGAAAACTGAGATCTCAGATCATAAATCATTAAAATTTTCACAGCATGCAGTTTATCCAAATCTTGTCATGAATTTCCTAGAGAGAATCACAAGACCTTAACCATTTTCAGAGACAACATTTTAGTGCAGAACATCAATTCAAAGCACAAAAGTTCACTGTTGTTAGTTTACTACTCAAAGACAGTCAATCAATTAATCATCAGTGCATTATTAACAATTAGCCCCATAAAGCATAGCACAATACCAAATAGGTGTACAATTAAATTTTCGCCATTCTTCCCTGATCAGTATAACAATCACAACACAGCTAGCGAAATCAGCACTTACCCAATCACAATCAGTAATTTATCCAGCATAACGGGCAGGCACAACAATCACAATCCAATTATCATTTTTCTCCCTTTTTGTCATCAATCAAAATGAAGAGCAATATAAATGAAGCAGTGAAAAGTATATATATAGATATGAAGCATTCAAAAGTTGAGCAGAGATATTAGTTAAAAGATAGAAAATAAATTGTTTAGATGCTAAAAATGGGAATTCAAAATTGTTCAAGATATCAATGATAATTGATTTCAGTCTGGGTAGAGGTCGGCTGGAGTGCAGTCTACTAATCTGGTTCCTTAGGAGATGTGAACTATTTCAATCTTTGACCCGATACCTTTTCTAGAGTGTTGTCCAGCAATCCTACTTGATTTCCTCTTAACCATAACATGTTTCTGTCTCTTCCCAGATAAGACACAAGGTTCAGAGGGGGTAGGGGGTGCTACATCTTTCTGATGTGGGAATTTTTCTTTGTCGTGCGTAGTAACCGTCACTTCCTCAATAGTTTGTTCTCCTGTAGTTTCTTCCTCGGGGACTGTTTTCTCTACGTTTTCCTTTACTGGAGAAGGTGCTGACAGAGTAGACACCAGTTCATCTGTTCTTGCCTTCTCTTCCATAACAGTCAATCTATTTCCAAGAGTTTGAGTTTCTAAGTTAAGGCCATCCAATTTAACGCCCAGAGAATTGATGGCATCCAAAATGCTTTTAGATAATCCTTTGTCCTGAGCCCGCTCTTTCCTTTTGGCAGAGGATTCTTCTTGAGGTTCTACCTTAATTTTTCTTTTAGCTCCAACAGAAGGGGCATTCTTGTCTTTAGCTTTTACTTTTAACATTCTTTCCCTTTCATCATAATCTGCATTACGGAGCAGCTTCCATTCATTTTCCAATCTCACATATCCCATGCACTCAAAAGACTCAAAGCAGTATACATTCATTTTTGAGGATGCAGAAGGGACTAAATTTAAATTAACATCAAAATGTCTGAACACTTTTGTTAACAAATTTCCATATGGCAGTACCTTACTAGAGGTGTTTCTTGTCTGCAACACCAACTTGGTAGCCAAGAACCTAAAACTTATTTGTCTTCCTTCAGCTAATGCTAACATAATCACCATTTACATTATATTGATGAAGGTTTGAGGAAGAAGGAGTGAAGAATTGTCGGTTCTAGAGTTCGGAAGAGAGGAGGGAGAGAAAGTCCTTTGTGAGTACCTAGAAAGTTGTGGTAGAAGTACACTCAAGTACATTAAAAAATCCACTTTAATCAGAGATTTCAAAAAGGTGTATTGAGAAAAGCGCAAGCATTTTGAAATTCAAAAATGAAAATATGGAAGCAGCTATTTTAAAAGGAAATACGATCAAAGGTGATTCCGTTTTGGATTAAGGCCCGCTCCGAAATATACATCAAAACGAAACTTCTTCAGGGATACGTTTCGGAGGTGAGTTTTAGACTGAAATGCTACGTCCAAAAGCTTTGTCTTTAGTGGTTCTGCAAAATAAAAAAAATCTTGTGCAAACAAGTCAGTCATATGATTTTTGTAATTCCCAAACCTCTTCTTAGATTGTTGAATCTTTCTTCGGCCAGAGGTTTTGTAAATATATCGGCGAGTTGTTCATCAGTTAAAATATATTCAACACACATATTGTCTTTAAGCACATGATCATGGATAAAATGATGTTTAACTTCTATATGCTTGGTCCTAGAATGTTGAACATGATTCTTAGTTAGATTGATAGCACGTGTATTGTCACATAATATAGGTACACAGTTAAAATTAAGACCAAAATCAAGTAATGTATTTTTCATCCACAAAATTTGTGTGCAGTAGCTTCTAGCTACAATATATTTGGCCTCGGTTGTGGATAAGGATACACATGCTTGCTTCTTGCTGTGCTATGATACTAGAGAGTGTCCAAGAAATTGATAATGGCCACTTGTACTTTTTCTTTCCATTTTATAGCTCGCATAATTCGCATTGGTATATCCTTTAAGATTAAATGAGCTAGTATGAGGATACTATAAGCTATAATCATATGTGCTAATTAGATATCGAATGATGCGTTTTACTGCACATAGTGTGATTCCTTTGGACATGATTGAAATTGGGCACAAAGACAAACTAAAAACATAATATCTGGTCGGCTAGCAGTGAGATAGAGTAAGCTTCCAATTATACATTTATACTTATGTTCATCTACCTTCTTACCATTTTCATCTCTGTCAAGTTTAATGGAAGTACTTATAGGTGTGCAGATTTCTTTGGCTTCGTTCATACCAAACCTTTTGAGCAGTTCCTTGGCATACTTGGCTTGATTTATGAAGATTTCATCCTTGGTTTGTTTAATATGCGGTCCGAGAAAGAAGTTTAGTTCTCCCATCATGCTTATGTCGAATTCTTGCTGCATTGTCTTAACAAATATCTTGCACAAAGAATCATTAGTGGCACCAAAAATGATATTATCAATATAAATTTGAGCAATAAGGAGATCACCAAATTTATTTTATTTGATAAACAATATGGTATCGATCAACTCTCTTGAGAACCCTTTTGAAAGCAGGAATCCACTAAGCCTTTCATACCAAGCTTGAGGGGCTTGTTTTAAACTATAAAGAGCTTTCGAAAGTTTGAAAACATAATTTGGAAAATACTCATGAATAAAACCTGGAGTTTGTTCTACATACACCTCCTCCTCAATGAAACCATTTAGAAATGCACTCTTAACATCCATTTGGTAAAGCATAAAATTTTTGAAGGAAGGAAAGGTAAGAAGCATTCTTATAGATTCTAATCTAGCAATGGGAGAAAATGTCTCATCATAATCAATGCCCTCTTCCTGATTGAATCCTTAGGTATTCAGTCTAGCTTTATTTCTAGTGATAGCTCTATTTTCATCAAGTTTGTTTGCAAATACCTACTTAGTACCAATAACCGGATGATCAAGTGATCTAGGGATAAGTTTCCAAACTTAATTTCTTTCAAATTGGTTTAGTTCTTCTTGCATAGAAATTATCCAAAATTCATCATACAGTGCTACACCAATACAATTATGTTCTATACTTGAGAGTAGAGCAAAGTGATCTATGAAATACTGTCTAGTTTTGACTCCATAGCTTGGATCATCAATGATTTGTTCTTTCGGATGACCAGTTTTATATTTCTAATCCTTGGGTAATTTTTTATCCATGGATTCTTTAATTTGTTGCCTTTCCTTTTAGCTTGTTGTTCTTTGATTTTTTCTTCTTTTGCATAAGTATCTAGCAGTGGTGCTTTGTATTGTTCTTTCCTTACTTCCTTTGAACCTCTTACATCATCATCATCTTTCTTTGGAGAATAAATGTTATATTCATAAAAAACGGCATGAACGGATTCTTCCACACATAGAGTTCTTTTATTGTACACTCTATGTGCTTTTTCATTGGAAGAATATTTAAGAAATATAGCCTCATAGGATTTGCTATCAAATTTTCCAAGATTGTATTGGGTATTGAGGACAAAACATTTGCAGCCGAATACTTTAAAATAGGAGATTGATTGATTTTTGTCAAATATAAGTTCAAAGGGTGTTTTTCTCAAAAATAGTCTCAACATTACTCGGTTTACAATATAGCATGCTGTATTAACAGCTTCAGCTCAAAAGTATTTTGGAAAGGAGTTTTCACAAATCATGGATCTAGCCATTTCTTGTAAAATTCAATTTTTCCTCTCAACAACACCATTTTATTGAGGTGTTTTAGCTGCTAAAAAGTTGTGAAGTACTCCATTTTCATCACAAAAGTGTGTAAATTCATTGTTGCAAAATTCTCTACCATTATCACTTCTAATAGAAATCAGTTTGCATGCAATAGAGTTTTGGATGCGTTTGATTAGTTTTGAAAATTTAGAAAAGGCTTTGTCCTTTTGTCGAAGAAATAAAATCCAAGTAAATCTTGAGAAGTCATCAACTAACACATAAGCATACCTCTTACCACCAAGGCTAACGGGCCTCATTAGTCCAAACAAATCCATATGAATTAATTCAAGAGGTTTTGAGGTTGAAATTATTTTCTTGGGTTTAAAAGAAGTTTTGATTTGTTTTCCAAATTGGCATGCATAACAAATTTTACTTTTATCAAACTTCATTTTGGGTAGTCCCCTAACAAGCTCTTTTGAGGATAATTTGTTTAGCAAATTAAAAGATACATGACCTAATCTTCTATGCCAAATATAACCATCATTGTCATGCACAGAAAGGCATCTAATATTATGAGCTATAAGGCCATTTAGATAGAATACATACACATTTCCAACACGGTTGGCAATAAAGATTGTTTCTTTATTTGAGCTATCCATGATACAGAAAAATCCTTTTCAAAAATGACTTTACAGCCGTTGTCACATAATTGGCTAATGCTAAGTAAATTATATTTCAGCTCATCAATTAATAACACTTGTTTTATAATGGTTGAGGGACCTTTACCAATGTTACCCATACCAAGAATTTTTCCTTTCTTTTTGTCTCCAAATGTAATGAATCATTCATTTGTAGTTTGCACATCTTCTAACAGAGTTGCATTTCCAGTCATATATCTTGAACATTCGCTGTCCAAAAATCACTTGGTGAAGTTCATTTTCTCCAAAGAATGTGCCTATACATGAGAAAGAAGAGTGATTTTTAGTACCTACATTTTCTTGGGTCCATGGGGTTAGTAGTGTTTCCTCTAATTTTCCAAAATGTTATTCAACCGAATTCCACTTTCTTCTTAATATGACATCTAGATGTTTTGTGTCCAGATTTTTCACAATATGTGCATACTTTGTGTGTAATGTAAGATGAGGCAGCTTTTACAAATTGAGGTTTGTGAATTTTATCCTTATCCTCATGCCTATAACCTAGGCCATTTCAGTTTCTAGCTAGGTGTTGAGCCCCAAGTAAATTTTTCAGGTTGTTTTTACCATTTGTAAACTTTTCAATACATTTGGGAAGATCTTTGACTCCATTTATCATATCATCAAACGTGCTAACCATACTTTAAAGAGAATGAATTTTATCATATAAACATCTATCTTTTAGAGATACATACTGTAAAGTAGTGATGATCACATCTTTTTCCATAATAGCACACATATGTGACTCAAGAGACATTTTATTCTCAATCAACAACTTTTCATTCTCATTTAGCAAACAATTAATCTTCTCTTTCATTTCTTTATTTCTTCTAGACAGTTTTTTTAGTTCATGAAACATGTCAATTAGCAATTCATTTGGATCTTCATGCTTTTCATGTTTAGATATATACGAATTAGACATGGAATCAGTGGTGGTAGATTTTACCTCATTTTCCATTGCCATGAAGTATAAGTTGGCAGTTTCACTTTTAGAATCTTCTTCCTTAGAATTGGACTAATTTTGGTCCCAAGTTCCCATCAATCCTTTGCCTTTCTTTGCTATCAGCTCCTTCTTTTTTCTTTTTAAGCATTCTGCCTTTCTTTTCTTTTGCAACTGGGCAATTAGCAATGAAATGTTTAGTGCTTTTGCATTCATAACATTGAGGCTTGAACGCTAAGGTTTGTCCTTTTCTCTTTGCGAACTTTTTTCCTCTTTTGAAGTTCCCCTTGCTAAACATCTTTCTAAATTTCTTTGCTATCATTGCCAGTTCTTCATTCTCTACTTCAGTGTCATCGCCACTGTCTGATTGACTGGTTTTTGCTTCCTCTTTTTCAGCTTTTAGTGCTATTGCTTTTTTTTTTTTTTTTTTTACTTTTATCATGATCATCGGATTCTTGAAACCTCTTGAGTTTTATTTCATGTGTTAGAAGAAAGCCAATCAGCTTTTCAATTGGTAAGGATTTCAAATCCTTAGATTCTTCCATGGCAAGAGCTTTCGGCTGCTAGCTCTTAGGTAATGCATCCAGAATAGTTCGATTTTATTCACCAAGGGAATAAACCTTCCCAAAGGCTTTGAGACCATTTGCGATATTTGTGAATCTGGTAAACATATCAGTTATGCTTTTGTTTGGCTTCATTGTGAATAATTCATAGTCATGAATTAAAAGTCCCAATTTAGATTCTTTAACTTGGTTTGTCCCCTCATGGGTAACCTTAAGTAGTTTCCATATGTCATGGGCTGAATCACAGCCACTAACTCAATTATATTCAATGGCATCAAGTGTATAACATAAGGTATTCATAGCCTGAAAGTTCAATGTCATCTTAGTATTGTCTTCAACATCAAATTCGTCATTTTGTTTAGGCACTTTTTCGCCATCAACAACTTTTGTCAGAACAAAAGGACCATTTTCAATTAAATTCCACAACTCAAAGTTGATTGAACAACTATAGATTTTCATTCTATTTTTCCAGAATGTGTAGTTGTTTCCATTGAACAATGGAGGTCGATTTGTTGACGAACCTTTAATATACGGAAGAGATGATGAGTTTGCCATGAAGATCTTTCCTGCAAGGCTGTTAGACCAAGAATAGAGTAGATCAAGCTCTGATACCAAATGAAAAACCTTAGGGGGGTGAATAAGGTTTTTAGCAAACTAAAAATTTTCAAGAAATCTATTTTGAAGAATAGAAATGTTCTTCAAGTTTTTGACCAACAACACTTACAACAAAGAGAGCTTTTCAAAATAACTTTGAGAAATATCTAGATTTAGACTGAGGTAAGATGCACGATGCAATTAATGTTAGATTGAGAATGAGTTGGTGAATACCTTTAAAGATTTCTTTAAGGAACAAAGAAATTTTGAGCTGGGACGATTTGTAGGTTTATCCGTAAATAAATGCTCAAAGTAAATATAGAGAAATATGACACGGAATTTATAGTGGTTCGATCTACCAAGATCTATATCCACTACCTTAAGGTCCCACTTAAGGATTTTCAACCAGATTTTATTTACCCAACTCAATAGAATCAATCTGGACTGAATACAAGAGAGGCTCACCACACTTGATTTTCCAAAACCTCTCAACCAACTAATAAATTAAGGTTCACCCCAAATGGGTTTTACACCATAACATTGATACATAAAGATGATTAAAGATAAATGAAACAAAAATGGCTCACTTATTTGAGCAGATACCCACCAAGAATAGGCACAAACATTTTTACCTTTAAGACACAATTTGATTTCACATTGAAGAACTTTGATAAAGGAGATTTTTGTTTTCTATAGAGAAAGAGTATTTCTTAGAAGGATAGGACAAAAATCTACCTTCAAATCGAATTATAAAGTAAAGAACCAACGGCTATAATACAGCTATTTTTCGCTGTCAGATTTACCAGCGTTTTGGACTCATGTTTCAGACGATGGTGCATCCAAAACGTAAGTCCAAATTGGCACTTTTTCAAGCATAATCGATTTGATACAGTTCACAGAGTTTTGGACGTAGCTTCTGGGTGTAGGGTCACCCAAAACGCTCAATCCAAAATTTTGAGGATTTTAAAACTTTGAAATCTTTTGTTTTAGTACTTCTCGGTGGAATTAAACTAAATCAAAAGGTAAAGAAGACATAGGAATATACATAGAGAAATACCTTAATAAGGATTCCTAGTATAAGGTTCTTCCACAACGGATTCTTTTGTTTGCAACCTTTCAAGCTTGATCTTCTTCTTGATTTTTCATTTTCGGATACTATAGCTTCAAAAGTTGCTTAATAATCCTATTTGAATGCCTTGGAAGACCTGAGGTCAAACATATCCTATAACAGGTAGATTACACATGTTAGTCCTCATCATTGTTTGTCATAAGTCAAAACACAGGAGATTGCCCTTAGGGCTAACAACATTAATACAGGAGATAAAAGAGCAGCACTAGAATATTCATTAAAAATAGCACTAACATTAATACATTCTTGAATAACTACATGTACAGTAGGATAATAAATACCAGATAAATTATAAGTAGTATCATTAAATGTTTTTAAAATATGTAAAATACCTTCACAACACACCATTGTTAAGAAAACAAATGTATTCCAACAGCTCTATTTGCAAAAGAAGCACATAAAAGTTCTTTATATGGAAAAGATTTATTTAGCAATTTATATGTTGAATTCCATCTATTTGGGATTTTTTTGGAAATTGTTTTGGTTTCATGTCATTGTGTCTACAAAATTGACTCCATTCTTTTTTAACTATAGGAGTAAGCCATAAATAAGAAAAAGTAACTCTTATTGGTTTAATATAAAAATTAAGACTTTTTAAACTATCTTATACACATAAGTTTAAAATATGACATATATATCTAATATGAAAAATTTTACCTCCAAAAGTTAGCTCAATTAAAATTTTAAGACTAGTAATTGAGGCAATATTTGCACTTGCGTTATTAAAAGAAATCGAAAAATTTTTATTCACTAAACCATATTCTTCTAAAATAATAATTAATAGTTGACATATATTTTCAGCAAAATGTGGACCATCAAAGGCCTTATAAGCAATTAATCAATTTTGAATATTCCATTCATTATCTTCCCAATGACATGTAACACCCATATAAGAATGAGTTTGCCAGTGATCACTCTAAATATCACTACATAAAGAAATTTTACTAGGCAAATTTTAAAAAAATTGAGTTAATTGAACTTTCCCTATACAATTTTTTAAGTGCACGTGTGAGGGTAGTGCGGGGAATACAACTTGCAACAAGAATTAAAGCATTTTGACAATATTTATTAAATTGTAATTTTTCATCAAAACTAAATGAAAGTTGTTCTACAGCTACCATTTTAGATAATTCTTCTCTATTTACTTTTTCAGTATATTTAAATAAACTAACATACAGAGTAGAGTTAGTAGTAGTGTACTTGGTAATTTATTGTTGTTTGGAATCAAAACCGAACTCTTGAGGATGGTGCCTTCTTAGATGCTGAGAGAGCGTGCCATAACCTATTCCCGGCTTGAATGCATATAATTTAGGAACACTAGTGCAATAATTATAGTTGGGATTTCATTTCACTAGATGACATTTTTGTGATAGTAAAATGCTTGGTGAACATATCAACTTCTCTTTTTCACACTTTATTTGATGTGGCATCAGTTTGTAAATCATTTTCTTGAGGATTTTGTTGTTGAAATTCAACTTCTTCGTCATTAATTTGTACTGATTGATCAGTTGTTGAAGGAGAAAATGTCATTGGAAAAAAATTTGAATCAAAATTAGAAGCCCATTGATAACCGGATAGAGTAGTAAAAGTCTCCGATTGAAAATTTGGATTAAAACTAGCAGTATCACTCATTTTTTCCTTACCCTTAGAGCTGTTTCGATGAGATATTTCTCTCTCTCTCTCTCTCTATATATATATATATATATTGAGAATTGAGAGAGTTAAAAGAGTTGAAGGAGAGTTGAGAATTGAGAAGTGATGAATTCATTGGATTTATGCCTTACATATAGAGGGATTAAGGGAGAAAAAAATAATAATAATTGCATAGCTACTAGCCATTGTATGCAACAGCAAAAAATTTGCACTCAATGCAGCGGCTAGAAATTTAAATGGCCATAATGGTCATATGCATGGGCCCATGCACACGGCTATTATGACCTTCCTTTTTTATTTTTTTAAATTTTATTTTTTCATTGATAGTGTCAGCATATTATGCTGACACATGTCAATTTAAAAAAAATAAAATAAAACTGACGACTTAACGATTGAGAAAACCCCCCAACTTGAACCGGACTGCTAACTCGTGGTTAACGGTTTAAAAACCGTTGATGCTGGTTTTTGAACCATGGACAAATTGAACTAAGGTTAAGGCTACTTCTGATTTCTCAGTGTAAAGAATTACTATTCATTCTCTTTGCATAAAATACTTTTGGACATTTTCTTGTAAACATCAGGGGAATGTGGTTGTTGATATGCATATGAAGAATGATATTTAAGGGTGTTGTTTTCTTTCCTAGTTGTTTAATTAGGTAATGGACTTTCAAATCTTCATCCGTAGGACAAAACCCATAATCTTGAGGAAAAAAATTAATGAACATAGGAAAATAAAGGATAAGGATAGGAGAAATATGTGGTTATTATCTGAGTTTGGAGAATAGTGATAGGGTCTAAATTAGTCATATATTTTCTAGTTATTTGAGACCATTTTGTGATACATTTTGTACAATAACTGATCATATTCCTTCATATTTGAGATTTTACTCTTGGAAAGGTATTTTCTGCATTATTTCATATTTTAAAGGTAAAATAAGGTAAAAACATCGCGGAACAGAACAGAGCCGGCGTCGGTTGGGAGCCCAGAGGCGGTGCTGGCTGCAATCTGGAAGACTTGGCATGAAAATCATGAAAAATTGGCGAACGGACAGAGAAGCAGAACACAATCGGCACCGGCCCTAGACAGGACAGGCGGCGCCGGCTGTGCATTGGTGCGAGGTGGTGCCTCAATTTTTGTGCTCATTTTTGGCAATTTGCAGAGTTTTAGTATTTTCCTACTTCTATTCGGCCAGAAACCGTAGAGGGATGGGTTTAGGCACTTCTAAAGCCTATAAATAGAGGGAAAACACAAGGTTAAACAATGAATTCACGAATCAAAACACAAATCACATCACTCAAAATTAAGGAGGAATTCATCAAATCAAGGAGGATTGTACAAGAGGGTCTACGAAGGAAGAAGAAAGAGGCTTGTCTATGAGTGCTTTCTTTTAACTTTGTTTCATTTTCTTGAACAATGATGTATTAATTGTTTTATTGTAATTTGACATTGTTTTAGGTATTTATGATTTTTAGAGTTACTTTGATTGTTTGATTAATTGATTGTTATTCTTGCTATTTAATTACTTATGCTGATTACGAGATTAATTTGTTGTTTCTTCTATTAACTTGTTTGGAAAAGAGGTTGATGGTCGTCTCAGTTCATTAATTTTATATTTGTTGTCTATTAACTTACTTGGAAAATGGGTTAATTGCTAAGAATTGGGTAATTAAAGGTTAATTGATGTTTGTTAGGATATGGATTCATTGGTTAATTTCATATTTTAAAATTTTCAGGATATGGGGATTTAATCAAGGATTGTGTTTAATTCATCTTTTGGGGGAATTAGTTGAGACAGGATATGTGATGCTAATTTGTCTAGAAGATAGTGATTTCACGGATTGGAAAAGATGTAAATCTATTTTAATCCTTCATGATACCAAGAGAATGATTAGTTATGATAATGATTGAGTACTTCAAGGTCATGTGTGTCAGAATAATGGTTTGAGTTACATAATTCTCCATCATTGACATGTATATATTCTTTTATTTTATTTTATTTTATTTTTATTCTTTTTTACTTTATTGAGTCGGTTAAATAATAAAAAAAGTGATTAAGGCATACTTATTCCTTGAGGATCGATACTCGTTTTAAACCCTATGCTATGCTTAATGATGAGTATGCTTGCTCATATGTGTAATTTGGGGTTAACGTTTTAATTTAAAATTGATTGGGAATGTGCTTATTTTTATATGATTTTTTATACCCAAATTCAAACACATCAAATAGAATGGGAAATACATGTCAAACGCGATACACTTCTACACCTAAAAGTATTTGAAATGGGTACTAGCAGAGGGAGAGGTAGGGAAAGGGTAAGGGAAGAGGCAGAAAGGCGAGGGGAAGGAAAGGTCCAAAAGATTGTGAATAACCTTCAAGTATTATACATAATGTTGTAACAAGTTTTGTTTTGTTTTTTTTTTAAACGAAAAACTCTATTAGTGTTCAATTAAATTGCAATAGAATATGAGAGAAGAATTTGGTAAAAACATATGTCGCTAATAAATGAGAAGTCCAATGATCAATGGTTTTCAAGAAACATCCCTTCTAGCTCTTGGAAGAAATTTGATGAAGGTCTGCAATCATTCAAGTAATGCAATGATGGCTGAAATTCGATGAGACCAAAATTGGATAATTTAGTTCCAGAGTGGCCACAACCATAAATAAATTATAGTTGAAGCATGCTTATGAACATTGATTAATGAAATCATTATGCTGAAATTGGAAGCCATAAGAGGGGCTAGTAATGCAGTTGGCCTGTGAATGTATAGT
Organism: Voacanga thouarsii; assembly: GCA_026120185.1. Classification (NCBI taxonomy): domain Eukaryota; kingdom Viridiplantae; phylum Streptophyta; class Magnoliopsida; order Gentianales; family Apocynaceae; genus Voacanga; species Voacanga thouarsii. Next base: position 1,541,749 of record JANUWF010001659.1, on the reverse strand, counting down.
CAACAACAATATTAGCTATTGTAGTTGGGCCAATCAAATTTCTATTTTGGTAACTGTTGGTTCATTTCACCGTTAGCTTTTTTCCTGGGAAAGTGTTTATTTTCGTGAATTCTCTATTCATGCATCTTTTAATTGGTTTTTTGCAGCCATTTCATTGATGGCTTGATTATTAATCTAGTGGTGTTTCATCTCGATGGTACAACCATCACGGGTGACGGACTTTTCATGTCCGGTAGGCTTCTAAAACCGATCTACTTTTTTTACTATCCAGGCATCTGCTATTGAGGTAATTCTGATTCCTTAGGGTAAAAAAGTACCATTCATTCTCTTTATCAGTAAGGTCCACAAACATTTAAAATGTTAAATACTAAAATTATACAATTGGGTAAGTATACTCATCCTGTAGTATAGGGCATAACAAGTTTCAATTCAAGAGAAAGGTGACAAGTACCCTTACTTTGCTCTAATCTCATTATTTAACTGACAAAATAAAGAAATGAGATAAATAACTATCCACAAAGAGAATACACCAACTATCACAAAATATAAGCCTCAATTAGTCACAAGAGCAATCTAGGAGTTAGAGAAGAAGATATTACATGCAATTGAATTTAATCTCCTAAAATTAACTAAGTGTCAAATGTAACACCTCAAATTTTCCAATCACAGTGGGCCTTGTATTGTGGGATGTGGCCCTTTCTGATCTCCTAGACCAGAAGTTTTATTGTTCATAAATTTCTTTTTTCAAGTGTTATCATTTACTTTCTCATTTATATTTGAATGTCTAATTTTAACTTGAAATAAACTTATAAATTTGTGTGTATTAATTAGAGAGGTTACTAATGGAAATTATGTGTTAGAAAAACATTATTTTTTTTCTCTTAAATAAAGAAGGTTAGCTGTGAAAGTTTAAAGAGAAAATATATTTTTTTTACAAAAAATATATTCAATATTGATATCTAAAAATTAAAAATATGAACGTCCAATTTTAAATGGATAGAGTAACAATTTTTATAATGATTACAGCTTAAGAAAAATTATGGGATCTTATATTAAAACACAAAAGGTATGTAGGATCTAACCTCTGAGGCCTATGTAGGCCTATGTAGATTAAAAGAGTAGCATGAACCTCTAGGAATCCACTGCTGCGAGCCAGACTCTAAACTTTTAAGAGATGAAATAATACATGAGTAAGTAGAAAACTCAATGAGTCCTGTGTGTGCTACTATTTTTCTACTTAAAATAATTAATAAATAAAGTAGCATTCAAAATGTATGCAAGATTGTGTACTTGAACTTAATGTAAAAAGTATGATTAAGTAATAAGGATTCAACCTGATAAGGAAAGGTATGCAGAAAAACTCATGTGCCATTTTTGTAAAACGTTGAAAATCTCATGAGCCAGGATACACCATTTCATGATTTGTATGAGAGGAACTCAATGAATTCCACTCAACAATATGGAGGCAAAATAATTAGTGCTTTCGCCAGGATAAGTGCTTACGCCAGGAGTTAGTGCTTACACTAGGAATAATGCTTATGCCAAGAATAATGCTTACTCTAAGATTAGCTAATTCTAATGTTTTATCACCCCGTTCAGAGAAAGATGAACTCCAAAACTAAGCCAAGTCACTTGGATCTATTTATCTCTAACAGGATCTACTACAATGGTTAAAGCTATTGTGAAGTACCTAACGTTTACACTGACACACATGCTCTTATCCAAGTGGCAGAAAAAGGTTTAATAGCCCTTTTCCACAACTTTGTCACATTGTACAATGCAAGAAAAAAAATGTCATAGAATATAACCTCAGCTAGTAGTGGAAACATGCTTTTAAGCTCTTGACAGAAAAAAAAAATTTTAAGGGATTTACAATGTTCAGGATTCATAAAGCCATTAAATAGAAATGCTCGTATTCAAATATTTTAGAAAGTCACCAACTAAAATGGTATTTATAAAACATAGGGTCTTACCTTAACTATCTTTTGTTTACTTGTTCACTTTCGCTGGTTTAGGGATTTCCTTAGGTTGGGTTTGCTGACAATATGAAATATTCCTACTCTTGTTTAATGTGATACATAACCTCATACGGATAATATTTACTTATAAGGTTTTCTAATATATGAAGTCATTTCATCTTCATGTCCAAATCATGCCAAAATAACTAGTATTCTTCATGAAACAAAATAGAAATTTAACCTCTAACATGGCAACCTCCCACACTTACTTCATAACTTTTGATCCACTTGTCCAAATGAAGTCAAACTTGTCCCAAAATATTCTTAAGATATTTATCTAGAAGTTCAAAGTCACAAAACTCCAACATCTTCAATCGTTTGGTATTGTTATTAATAAAGTAGCCATCATTCATTACAATAATCATTTCCATATAAACAATAATTATCACTCATTCATCCCAAAACATCCTTAGTAATTAAAATTGTCATGAAATCCACTCCAAAACTCCTTCCAACATTTCAGTACATTCTCATGTTTAGCCATAAAATTCCATACCCAAACATCTAATTCCAAGGTAAGCAACAACTACTAACACAACTATTCAAATTTTCATTTCCTAACAATTATATAGCTACTTTCCTTTCTTCGATATTTCTTCTTCACTTACCATAGCCAACATTCAACATTTACCTCAATTCAAACACATCAAATAATGTAGTAATATATTCCCTCCTTGCAACCGGCCATAAGTTCCATCAAGTAATTTACAAACAATTCCACCACAAATCTTTCTCATATTTCCATATGTTTCATTTATTTATATGGAGAAAGAGAGAGGGAGGCTGAGAGGAAAAAGAAAAGAAAAGGAAACTAAGCTCCATCAAGTAATTTACAAACAATTTCACTACAAATCTTTCTCATATATTCCATTTGTTTCATTTATTTAAACGTTCATCGCATAGCTTCTACTATGCTCATCTCCGATTTTCTTCTCTTTCTTTCTTTCTTTTTACTCTTTTTTTTTCTTCCTCTTAGTTTCCTTTTCTTTTCTTTTTCCTCTCAACCTTCCTCTCTCTTTCTCTAGATTTCATTCTTCTCTTGTTTTGGTCCTCCCTTGTCCTTCTTTCTTCTGTTGATAGTTGTTCTAATGACTTAGTAATGTGTTTATAATATGAAAAAAAAAAAGAATAGTATAGAGGTTAATGGAATGTGATAGAAGCTTATGGAAGGTAATAGAAACTTGTAGAAGCTATTAGAAGTTTATGGAAATAAGTAGAAGCTAATAAAACTTCATGGAAGATGATGGAAGGTATAGGAAGCTTATGGAAAGTGTAGGAAGAGTATGGAAGGTGTAGGAAGCTTATAGAAAGTTTAGCTTATATAGGAAGTTTTACTTAATCATGCATAGTCAAATGGTCAAATTGTTTTCCTATAAATATCTAAACTTCATTAAATGTAATGGGGCACCTCTAGTTAATATTTTGGGCCCTATGAGCCATGCATATGATAACTACTTTGGAAGGTATAGGAAGCTTACGGAAAGTGTAGGAAGATTATGGAAAGTGTAAGAAGCTTATGGATAGTGTAGCTTATATAGGAAGCTTCATTTAATCATGTATAGTCTTATAGTAAAATTGCTTTCCTATAAATATCTAAACTGTATTACATGTAGTTGGCCACCTCTAATTAATATCGTGGACCTCATGAACCATCCATATGATAACTTCTTTTTCTTTCTTTTTAATCGGTCCTACTTAATAGCATTTTCTTTTATTATCTTAGCAACCATCCATGTATCTCTATATATATATATATAATTGTTTCCCATCAAATAATTCTTGTATTTAATAGTTACTCAAGGAGGAGTATTACAATCTCCCCTCCTTTAAGAAATTTTGTCCTCGAAATTTACACTTACATTGTCTTTTGTCAAATATCTATTTCTGATTTTCCCATGGCATCTGATTCTTTCTTATTCATGGCTACTGCCCGAGTTTTGATAGGTCATTCACTTTCTTTAGTTGTCTTGGCTTGAATTTTTCTCGAGTAGGTAGCATATTTTCTTGTCTCTTAATATACGGACAATTCTAGAATGATAACATGCCCTAAGCCTTTTTCTACATTCCTTATAAATATGTCTAATCTTTTGACAATACGCATATTGTTTATATTCTATCCTTTCTAGAATTGATTCCTTCTTTCTTGAAAGTTTTTTCCTTAGTTTGTTGATTGGGTTCTACTCCTCTCTTGCGATCCTGTCTAGCTTATTCTAAATCTTCCCCTTCTAATCGGGAGGCTATTTCTATAGCAATACTGCATCTAGTTGGGGCTATGGCAATCAATGCTCACCTTAACTTAGATTGTAATCATTTGATAAATCACTGAGTTCAATTTGATTCTTTGCACTAATAAAAAATAATATTTTGAAAGTCGGGTAAACTCAACAACATACTTTTTAACAGTCCTCTCTGCTTGTTTACCATTTTGAAATTCTTCTTCCTTTATTTCAACTACCCAGTGAGGTATAAATTCATTCTTAAATTCTTTTAAAAATTCTGTCCAAGTCCAGTCTTTTTATTTTTGTTTTCACACATCTTTCTTTCTTGACCACCAATCTTGAGCAAGCCTCTGAAGTCTGAATATAGAAATATTGAACTTTCCTTTGCTCCAAATAATCTAAGACTGTGAATATGTCTTCTATCTGTTCTATTCATGACTCAGCCTCTTGTTCTTGATTTGCTTTTCCATAAAAATAAAAATGATGGAATTTTAGGAATCATTCTAATGCTTGGTCCATTTCTTCTTCAGGGAATCGTTCTTCTTGTATTAGGGCCCTAGTAATTGTTGAAGTACTACTGTATCCTTTTGTAATATCCGTGTCACTTTGTTCTCTAAATGTTGTGATCTCATTCTTGGTGTAATATTTCCAATAGTATCAGTTGAACTTTCTCCAATTCGATCTCTCGTACATCCCCGTATTGTACGTTTTGGCAGCATTTCGGGTTCACCTTCAATTCCAATAGATAATTCACTTGTACCAGTAGATACAACCATATCTATTTTATGGATAAGGAAAAAAAAGTCTATTACACATATAGATGTGTATCCTTCGGCAATTTTACATACTTTTTTTATCCTTCTTGTCTACTTCCACATATGTTGTTCCCGTAAAATCTAAATCTAAGCATAGGCATTTACCATTTTATGTATATAAATTCCCTTCCACAAGTTTCTTACCTTACTATGTACAAACATAAGATAGTTGATTCAATATCTCCTAGAACCCTAAATCTAAAGCTTCTTCTAAAATCATTAGCTTAGGCTCTAATACCAATTTTGATACCCTATATTTTCTAATCATAGCAGGCCCTATATTATGGGATGTTGTCCGTCAGATTTCCTAGATAAAGGGTCCTTAAAACGATTACAACTTAATAAAAATTATGTAATCTTATATTAAAACACAAGAGAAATATAGGGTCCAACCTCTGATATATATATCCAAAGAAAAGAAGCCTACTATATACATACAAACTCCATCCAAAGCCCTATGTACATTAAAAGAGTAGCATGAACCTCCAAGAATCCATTGCTGCAAGCCGAACTGTAAAATTTTAAGAGATGAAACAATACACGTGTGAGCATAAAACTCAATGAGTCTCATGTATGGTAATGTTTTTCTATTAAAAATAATTTATAAATAAAGTAGCATTCAAAATATATTCAAGACAGTGTACTTGAACTCATGTAAAAAGTAAGATTAAGTAACAAGGATTCAACTTGATAAGGAAAGGTATGCAGTAAAACTCATGTGCCATTTTTGTAAAATGTTCAAAATCTCATGAGGTAGAATACGACAGTCATGGTTTGTATGAGAGGAACTCAATAAATTCTACTCAACAACATGTAGGTAAAACAATCAGGGCTTTATCACCAAGATCAGTGCTTATGCCAGGAGTTAGTGCTTATGCTAGGAATAATGCTTATGCCAAGAATAATGCTTACGCTAAGATAAGCTAATTCCAATGTTTTGTCATCCTATTCAGAGTAAAATGAAGCCTAAAACTAGGCCAGGTTACTTGGATCCATCTATCTCTAACGTGAGATAGTACAATGGTGATAAGGGCTGAAATCATCACTAGTTTCCTAGTTTTTTGAGGTTAAATTGAGATACTTTTGATGTAATAATTAGGTATATTCATTCCTATTTTATATTTTTCTTGTAAAAAGTGTTTTTGACAAATTTGTGCAGATTTGAGTTAATTTTGAGTAAACTTGGAGAATTTCTAGACCATACCTAGCTCTAGGCCTGACAAATGGACCAGGCGCCAAGTTCATTCTGGTTTGAGTAGGGAAAAAATAGAGCAAAAACTTAGGGAAGAACAGCATGGACCTGGCGCCAGGTAGGTCGACCATACCCGACGCTAGGTTCTCTCTGGAGCAAGAAAATCCTATGCACGAATTTAGAAATTTTCTAATGATTTTGGTATTTTCTGAATCCTACTCGGCCAAGACTTCTCAAGCAACGAATTTGGCATGAAAGAGGCCTATAAAATCAAGAGAAAACATAAAAGAAAAGAGAGATTGAAGGTGAATTCAAGAGCAAATTATAAAATCACTCAAAGAAGGAGGAATTCACTAAATCAAGGAGGGTTGTTCAAGAGAGTTTTTAAGGAAGAAAAAAGAGACTTGTCTATGAGTTCTTTCTTTTACCTTTGTTTTCTTTTTCTTAAACAACTATGTACTTAATGTTTCCATTGTAATTTGACATTATTTTTTAGATTCATGATTTATTGAGTAATTTAGTCTTTTAATCAATTGATTATTAATTTTTGTATTTAATTACTTGTTTTTCTTATGGAGTTGGTTGGTTGATTTTTGTTATTAACTTGCTTGAAAAAGAGGTTAGTAATAACTTCAATTAATTGATTTCATAGTTGTTATCTCTTAACTTGCTTGAAAAATGGGTTAATTGTTTAGAACTTAAGTAATCAAAGTTTGGTTGATGATTACTAGAATTTGGATTCATTGACTAATTTCATATTTTAAATCACCTAGAATATAGGGATTTATATGAGGATTGATTTTAATGCATATTTTGGATAAATTGGTTGAGACAGAATATGTTCACTAATTTAACTAGAAGGTAGTGATTCCATATATTGCAAACAAGGTGGGTCTTTATTGAATCCTTCATGAGATCAAGATAATAGTTGATTGTGATATTGATTAAGTGATTCATTATCATCTTTTCAAAAGATTTTGTTTAAATTGCATATTTTCACATCCTTGAATTGTATATATATTTCTTTATTTTTCTTTTTATTATCTTATTACTTTATTTGGGTCGGTTAAATAATGAATGAAAAGTGATTAGTGTGTACTTGTTCCTTTGAGGATCGATACTCATTAATCCCTATGCTATACTTGCAATGAGTATACTTTCTCGTATGTGTATTTTGAGATTAATATTTTAATTAAAAGTTGACTAAGGGATGGGTTTAAATTTAATGATTTTTATATACCCAAAATTTATGCATCAAATGGTAAATCCCTTATTAAGTACCCAACGTTTACACTGATATACTTGCTCTTATCTAAGTGGTAGAAAAAGGGTTAATATCCCCTTTCCACAACTTTGTCACATTGCACAATACAAGAAGAAAAATGTTATGGAATATGGCCTCAACTAGCCGTGGAAACATGCTCAAGCTATTAATAGAAAAAAGAATTCTAGAGTGTCCAAGATTTATACCATTAAATAGAAATGCTCATACACAAATAGTATAGAAAACCACCAGATAAAACGGTATTTATAAAATAGAGGGACTCACTTTGACTATTTTTTGTTCATTTTTTCACCCTTTCTAGTTTAGGATTTTCCTTATGTCGGGGTCGCCTACAACAAGAAAATATTCCTACTCTTGTTTAATGTGATATATAACATCATAGTACACTCATGTGCTATTTTTGTAAAATGTTCAAAATCTCATGAGGCAGGGTATGCCAGTTCCTGGTATGAGAGGAACTCAATAAATTCTACTCAAGAATATTGCAGGTAAAACAATCAGTGCTTTCACCATGATCAGTGTTTATGTCAAGAGTCAGTCCTTATGCCAAGATCAACTAATTCTAATATCCTGCCACCCCATTTAGAGTAAGATGAATCCCAAAATTAGGCCAGGTTACTTAAATCCATCTATCTTTAACGTGGGTTAGTATAATGGTCAAAGGCCTTGTTAAGTACCCAACACATACATTGATACACATGCTCTTATCTAGGTGGTAGAAAAAGGTTTAATATCCCATGTCAACAACTTTGTTGCATTTTACAATTCAAGAAGAAAAATGTCATGGAATATGGCCTCAACTAGCAGTGGAAATATGCTTAAACTATTAACAGGAAAAAGAATTCTAGAGATTCACAATGTCCAGGACTCATAAAACCATTAAATAGAAATGCTCGTATTGAAATATTTTAGAAAACCACCAACTAAAAGGTTATTTGTAAAATAAAAGGACTCAAATTGACTATCTTTTGTTCACTTATTTACCTTCGGTAGTTTAGGGATTTTCTTAGGTTCCTACTTTTATTTAATGTGATATATAACCCCATAAGTATAACGTATACCTCTAAAGTTTGCTAATATATGAAGTTATTTCATCTTCTTGTCCAAATCATGTCAAAATAACTAGCATTCTTCATGAAACAAAATAAAAATTTAACCTCCAACATGGCAACCTCCTATGTATACCTTATAACTTTTGATCCACTTATCCAAAGGAAGTCAAAATTGTCCCAAAATGCTCTTATAGCCTTTATCTAGAAGTTTAAAGTCACAAAAATCCAACATCTTCAACCATTTGGTACTATTATTAACAAAACAGCCAGCATTCGTTACAATAGTCATTTCCATATTAATGATAATGACCACTTATTCATCCTAAAACATCCTTAGCAATTAAAATTTCACGAAATCCACTCCAAAACTCCTTCCAACATTTCAGTACATTCTCATGTTTAGCCATAAAATTCTATATACAAAACATCTAATCCTTAGGTAAGTAACAACTACTAACACAACTATTCAAATTTTCATTTTCTAATAGTTATATAACTACATTCATTTTTTCTTCTTCTTCACTTACCTTAGCCAACTTTCAACATTTACATCACTTCAAACACATCAAATAATGTAGCAATATATTTCGTCATAGCAACGGGCCATAGAATACATCAAGTAATTTAAAAACAACAATTCCACCACAAGTCTTTCTCATATTTCCATATGTTTCATTTATTAAACCATTCATCACATAATTTCTACTATGCTTAAGAGAACTTTTAATTCAAGAAGGAATAGTTCTTTTATTTTCTTATGAGTAAAAATCTAACTTCTTTCTTCCTTCTTCTCTTCCTTTCCCTTTTTTCTTCAGTTTTCTTCTCTTTCTTATTTTTTTCCCCTCCTTTTCCTTTTCTTCTTAGCCTCTCTCTCTCTTTCTTTAGATTTCCTTCTTCTTTTGTTTTGATCCTCTCTTGTCTTCCTTTCTTCTATTTATAGTTGTGCTAATGACATAGTAATATCTTTATAATATGAAAAAAAAAGAAAAAGAAAAAGAGTATAGAGGTTTATGGAATGTCATAGAAGCTTATGGAAGGTAATAGAAACTTGTAGAAGCAAAGAGAATTAAGTATAAGCTATTTGAAGGTTATGAAAATAAGTAGAAACTAATAGAACTTGATGGAAGATGATAGAATGTATAAGAAGTTGATGGAAAGTGTAGGAAGATTATGGAAAGTGTAGGAAGCTTATGCAGTGTAGCTTATTTAGGAGGTTTCACTTAAGCATAGTGAAATTGTCAAATTGCTTTCCTATGAATATCTAAACTTCATTAAATATAGTGGGCACCTCTAATTAAAATCTTGTGCCACATGAGCTGTAACTATTAGTGTTATACCCTAGAGGCAATCTCATGTATTCTATATATTGTGCATGATAATAAAATAAGACATTCTTTATCTTTCAGTTTGTTTTATTTATGCTTTCAAGTAAAATAACTGTTAGATAAAGTCCCAAGTGCAATACTGTGTTAAGGAAATCATGATAGAGATTATGATGTAAGATTCTTACTACACAGAATAGTGTTTGTACTTAAATTATCCATAGTCATAGTATTAATAAGATAGGACATCATTAATACGTTAAGACTAGTACGTGTTATACTTCCTGATTTGATCAAGCAGCTGTTCTCACATCCGTGACTATTATGATACTAAAAGTTAATACATGAATGTTTGTTACCAGAACAAGTACATTGAATGACCTAACTATGAGATAATGACATGGATAACTATTTAGTGCCAGTGATAGATTCTCATCATAGCAAATGTGCAAGTATCCTTAGACTTGAGATCTCCAAGGTACTTTATTTGCTAAGTGTTGGACTTTGATTCCAATCTCTGGAGTTCTAACAAGACCGCCTATAGAATGGATATTGGGCACAATATAAAGCAAACGTAAGTAGTTGAGAGGATTAACAAAGGATTCACTACTTATAATAGTAATGGGGGAATATCTCACAGTCACTTGTAGGAATCACTACTCGAGAAGTCCTTGACCAAGTCAATTGTATATTGGAAATGGTTCCAATTGATACATATGATGAGTAGTGGATTTTAGGAACAAGTACTAAAATATTCCCAGAATTAATTTATTATTCTGGAAGGAGTTGACACTAATTTTTTACTCCAAACTGAATGAGATATTGTATGGTGAAATGAGTTAATTGCACTGTTGTTTGCTATTGAAAGGCTCATGTCAAACCACTTGAATTTCTGAACTTTTAGGTGGTCATGATGTATTTCTAGATACTACTCATGATCTGCTGAATATGGATTTATTAATTAGAAAATTAATAAATCAATCCTTATTAGAATTAATAAGTTAATTCTAAAATTATTAAAGATTATTAATCGTAAAGATATTTAAATTAATTCATATTTTGTTACCAATAGACCGGAAAACCTAGTAGATCACACACAATAGTGGATTAAGTGCTTAAGATGTTATTTGATAACATTACAGGGTTGATTGTGAACAGAAGAAGTTGTAGTGGTTGAATTATAATTAGTTATAATCCATGGGCCATATTATAATTAATAATAATCATAATAATAATTGGTAATTAAAGAATCCATATTCATTATGGATTCTAATTACCAAAAATTCCACGAATGATATATATCTTGATATGGATGCCGTGGGTATGATTATTGAAAAATAATTACAGAGAGTTTTTCCTGAAAATGGGAGCTCCCTCTTCGTCTTCTTTTTCTGGAAAACCCATAGAAAACCTTACCCGCTAGAATTTGTTCTGCTAGCATTGAACTCTGGTAACTTTTGAGCGCTATTCTCGTGTGGACTATATTAGAGGCGTACCTACACTTAGGTTGTAGTGCTTTGACGGAACAAAAGAGAAGATATTCTTTGTGCTTAGCTGGATCACGCCTTCAGAATAGAGGGAGAATTTTTGTTTCATAGAGGTGACACTGTATGGTAATTTCTCACCTGTTTTGATTCCTTTTTACACATGAAAGTGATCCTTGTTATCTGGAATTCCTATTTTTCTTCTGCTGCGTAAATCTATATTGCATGGGGAATTCCTATACTGGTATCAGAGCCCTTTTTATGAGTTAATGGATAATATATTTGGCCATGAAATATGGTTCATTGTACTCTCTGTTTCTTCTGTGAAAAAATTTTCATGCGAGCATGTAAACTAAAAAATGTTTCAGCCTATTTCTTGAAATTGTTTCAAGAATCTTTGCGTTTTCTTATGCCTGAAATCGTTTCACGTATATTAGTTGAATTATAGAAATATTTTATGTATTTGTGTCCGCTTCATCATGGAGGTCAAGATCAATGAGAGGGAGGCGAGACTATGCAAGAACTCAAGCCGGCAATAAAGACAAACGAAACTCAACCAAAAAGGAGGCCTCCAGAGGACGGTCGGCGCCGCCCTAAGCAGCAAAACCGATGTCGGCTCCATTCTACCCAACAACGTCTTTATTCTGCCATTCGAGCGCCCGAAAACAGATCACAACCGACACCGACTGTGGTGTCCAAACCGGCATCGACTCCATCCTGGGTAGCCGTCGCATTTGTTGTGTTTTCTCCTGTTTTCTCCAATTTTAATTGTTTGTAAAGACTTATTATAACCTTAAACTATAATAGAACCTTAGGGATTACTTAGTTAGGGTTAGGGTAGTATAAATAGCACCTTTAGTGATTTGACAACACAATTCGTACACTTTAATTCAAATTTAAGAGAGAATCTTGAGAGGCCCTAGCCTCCTTGTTCATCTTGTTCAAGACCATACTTAAGGGTTAGTCCTCCTTATGAATAAGTCTATAAATCTTTTGGATAATCCAATGTTGTTTTCTTTGAATGGGTTTTAGTTGCTTTGTTTTTCTAAGGTTTGTTTAAATTTCAATATTTGGGTGCCTATTTTTTCTATTCTATTTATTCTTGTTTGCCTTTGTTGTTTCAAGGATATTGGGGTGAGATTATAATAGAACTCTCTACTATTCTTGAGGGTCTTTGAAGCTTAGTCCTTCAAGGTTTTGATAGAGGGTAGGTGGTTATTTCATTTTCTCCTTTTTGTCATAAGAGAATCTATGTTTTTAGTCCCTTGAGTTGAGCTGAACACATAGCCAACCAAAACACCCACATCACCAAGAAAAGCCACGCAAGATTCGTATCAAAGAGTTCGGTATCAGAGTAAGGAAAAGCTTGATTCCAATTAAATCTTGAAAGCAAGAAAAGGAGCCCTACAAAGTTGAAGAAAAAGAAAACAGAGAAAATCCCGTAACTAAAAAACATGCTCCAAAAAAGTCATGAAATTTTTGCTATTTCTTGGTTTTTCTCTTGGAAAATTTCTCCTTGATGTTAATATAATCCTTGGGAACAAATTTTTCATTTTTTTGTGGTGAAATTTGGCTTGAATATGAGTAAAAATGTTGGTTGTTCTCAAGTGACGGGATTGCAGCCAAGATGTTTGATAAATGTTCCATGAGAATACTTTTGGCTATAGTTGGGAACTTTAATTCTTGATTCTTATTCCTTGGGATATTGGGACTTAGTATATCACTCTATTATTGAATTCCATGTTCATTGAACTTAATTTTTCAAGGATATTGGGGTGAGATTATAATAGAACTCTCTACTATTCTTGAGGGTCTTTGAAGCTTAGTCCTTCAAGGTTTTGATAGAGGGTAGGTGGTTATTTCATTTTCTCCTTTTTGTGATAAGAGAATCTCTGTTTTTAGTCCCTTGAGTTGAGCTGAACACATAGCCAACCAAAACACCCACATCACCAAGAAAAGCCACGCAAGATTCGTATCAAAGAGTTCGGTATCAGAGTAAGGAAAAGCTTGATTCCAATTAAATCTTGAAAGCAAGAAAAGGAGCCCTACAAAGTTGAAGAAAAAGAAAACAGAGAAAATCCCGTAACTAAAAAACATGCTCCAAAAAAGTCATGAAAGTTTTGCTATTTCTTGGTTTTTCTCTTGGAAAATTTCTCCTTGATGTTAATATAATCCTTGGGAACAAATTTTTCATTTTTTTGTGGTGAAATTTGGCTTGAATATGAGTAAAAATGTTGGTTGTTCTCAAGTGACGGGATTGCAGCCAAGATGTTTGATAAATGTTCTATGAGAATACTTTTGGCTATAGTTGGGAACTTTGATTCTTGATTCTTATTCCTTGGGATATTGGGACTTAGTATATCACTCTATTATTGAATTCCATGTTCATTGAACTTAATTTTTCTAGTGAACACTTGTGATCATCTTATTCTTTGTAATCCTAGTTCTAGTTGTTCTTGTTTCTTTATTCTTACTAATTCTTGTTTGTTTATTGGTTAGAAGTGATTCCTTGTGTTTCTAAGTGTTTGTTCTTGTGTTAATTAAGTTCACATTTCTTGAAATTCTTGATTAAAACTTGTTTGCTTGAGGTGCCGAAAAAGTGTTTGTTGAAATTCCCCTAAGACTCCCTAATTGGAAAATTCTTTTGATTTGTGTGATTCACTAAGTTGGACTAAAACTTTAGCCGTTGGGGAGAATTGGGATTGAATAAGAAGGCTTGAGTAAAAAAGGCAAGAGGGTGAGCATATTACTAAAAGAGTCTAAGAGAGCAAACACGAGGATGGAGTGACCAATCCTTGAGAGCCAACACACAAGGAAGTGAAAAGAGGAATTATTTTCTTCCTAATCTCTTTTATTTTGTAGGTATAAGTAAGTAAATATACCATCACTATGGCCCATGATCAAGAGATCTCTAGGCCTAACCCAAGTGGCCTTAATAGATCTCAAGAAGAACAAATTGATGCTAGGGATTTGCGTGCAGACTTTCAAGCTATGATGAGGACTATACAAAGTGAGTTCCAAAACATGACAAGGGAGTTGATAAATCATATTGGACAATCTTCTACCGTCGTACAAAGGAGAGGCCAAGAACGATTTGAAGTACCTAACCCAAGGATGAGGGATGGTGATGTCCATATTCATCCGTTAAATGCCCAATAAGGGGAAGAGTGGGATGAGCACTCTATTGGGGTATTCCAACAAGCTCCTATGAGAGGGGGAAGACATGGCTTGAGAGGAGGACGAGGTAGGGGCCAAGGAAGGAATAGTGGGAATAACTTAAGGGGGTTAGAAAGAGAGTTTGAGGGAGTTGATGAATGGTATGAGGGAGAACAAGTTGAGGCCTTTGGGGAACACCATAGAGGATGGGGTAATAGAGGAGGAAGGAGAGAAGGAAATGATGAGGAGGAGGAGTTGAACAACATTAAATTGAAGGTGCTCACATTCTATGGCAAGAGTGACCCTAAAGCATATTTCGAGTGGGAAAGCAAAATGGAGATCTTCCTAGAAAGTCATACCTATAATGAGAGGTCAAAAGTGAGGTTAGCTATTTTGGGATTTTCGGAGTATGCTTTGGTATTGTGGGAGTAAGTTAGTGGTCAAAGGAGACAAATGGGAGTGGAAACCGTGGCTAGTTGGAATTTGTTGAAAGATATGATGAGAGCAAGGTTTATACCACACTATTACTACAATGATCTTTACCAAAGGTTCTAATCACTCAAGCAAGAGAACAAAAGTATGGAAGATTACCATAAAGAAATAGAAGTAATGTTGATGAGTGCTCAAATTAATGAGGATCCTAGAGCAACAAGAGCAAGGTTCTTGGGAGGATTAAATAGGAAAATTACCAATTTGGTAGAATTACATCCTTATGATCGATTGGAGGATATGGTACATGCCGCTATGCAGATTGAAGGGCAATTAAAGAAGAGAGCATTTACTAGACCACCACTTCCAAACCCCAATATTACCAGCCCAGTGCCAATTAAGAAGGATGAAGCCCCTAAGCCATTCCAAATGAACTTTTACAAACCTAGGGAAGGTTGGAACAAGGATGAGGGAAAAACCATGGAGAGGCTACAAAGGAATAGGGATATCAAGTTTTTTAAGTGTCTTGAATATGGACATACTTTCAATGAGTGTCTAAGTAAGAGAACGATGTATACTAATCCCTATGGTGAGGTTTCTACCGATGAGGAAGAAAAGGGAGAAATGTACCAAGGAGAACAAAAGGGAAATAGATATGAGGAAAGTGATGAAGGAGAAGTTGTTGGTCAAGAATACTCTTTGGTAGGAGTCACAAGAAGGTCATTGAATTCATAAGCCATTGAGGATCAAGATCACCAATAAAGAGAGAATATCTTCTACACTAGGTGTCTAATCAACAAGACCCCTTGTAGTGTCATTGTGGATAGTGGGTGTTGCACTAACGTGATTAGTGCAAACTTAGTTGAAGAATTGGACATGAAGTGGATAAAACACCCTAAGCCCTATAAATTGCAATGGTTGAATGATAGTGGGGAATTGAGAGTGAACAAATGAGTTTTGGTGTCTTTTGAGATGGGGAAGTATAAGGATGATGTGCTATGTGATGTAATACCTATACAAGCGGGTCACTTGCTCCTAGTGCGACCTTAGCAATACGATAGGCATGTAAAGTATGGAGGAAGAATACTTATTCCCCACTCAAGGAGGGAACTAAGTTTACCCTCACCCACATGGCCCTTGTGAGGTGAACAAAGATCAAAGAATCATGAAGGATGGAGAAAAAAAAAAGAAGGGAGCACAAGATGTCAAACAAAAACGAGAAGTTGAGAGGAAAGAACAAGAGAGGAAAGAAAAAGAGTTTAGAGAGAGGATGGGTAAACAAACACATTTGACAATCAAGGATAAGAGTGAGCAAGGACAAGAGAGGAGAGGTAAAAGAAGAGTGAATTTCTTTGCAAAAGAAAGTGAGGTCATAGAGGCTATAGAAGCTAAGGAATCAGTTATTTTTCTTTTATGCAAAGGTTCTTGTGTTTCTACTAATGATTTTTCATTGTCTTTGCCTAATAAAATTGCAACTATTCCTCAAGAATTTGAAGTTATTTTTCCAAAGGAGGTGGTCAACCAAACACTAACCTAATTCTTACGAGCCATAATCAAGAAGAACTTGAACAATTGGGGGGCGTGCTTGCCACACCTTAAGTTTGTTTCCAAAAGGGTTTTTCACCCTACCACGTCTTATTCTTCTTTTGAAATTGAGTATGGATTTAACTCTCTAACTCCTTTAAAATTGTTTCCCTTGCCTATAGGTGAACGAGAGAACCTTGATAGAGCTAAGAAGACGGCAATAGTGAAAGCATTCCATGTAGATGATGGCAATGATTCGGAGACGAATCCTTTTCAAGGAGGGGGAGATGATGAGACTCCACTTCATCATGGAGGTTAAGATCAAGGAGGGAGAGGCATGACCATGGAAGAACTTAAGCCAGCAACAAAGACGGACGAAACTCAACCAAAAAGGAGGCCTCCAGAGGATGGCCGGTGCTGCCCCAAGCAGCAGAACTGGTGTCGGCTCCATTCTGCCCAACAATGAATTTATTCTACCATTTGACCGCCCGAAGACATATCACAACCGGCGTGGGCTGTGTGTCCAAACCGGCACCGGCTCCATCCTGGGCAGCCGTTGCATTTTTTGTGTTTTCTCTAATTTTCTCCAATTTTAATTATTTGTAAAGACTTATTATGATCTTAAACTATAATAGAATCTCAGGGATTACTTAGCTAGGGATAGGGTAGTATAAATAGCACATTTAGTGATTTTCCAACACAATTCATACACTTTAATTCAAATTTGAGAAAGAATTTTGAGAGGCCCTAGCGTTCTTGTTCATCTTGTTCAAGACCATGCTTAAGAGTTAGCCCTCCTTATGAATAAGTCTATAAATCTTTTGGATAATCCAATGTTGTTTTCTTTGAATGTATCTTAGTTGCTTTGTTCTTCTAAATTTTGTTTGAATTCCAATATTTGGGTGCCTATTTTCTCTATTCTATTCGTTCTTGTTTACCTTTGTTACTTCAAGGATATTGGGGTGAGATTATAGTAGAACTCTCTACTATTCTTGAGGGTTTTTTTAAGCTTAGTCCTTCAAGGTTTTGATAGAGGGTAGGTGGTTATTTCATTTTCTCCTTTTTGTCATAAGAGAATCCCTGTTTTTGGTTCCTTGAGTTGAGCTGAACACATAGCCAACCAAAACACCCACATCACCAAGAAAAGCCATAAAAGATTCGTATCACTGTGTCTAGTGAAAGCTATTTATTGTTTGGGTTTCTTCAGAAAGTTAAATTTGTGGGTTGTGGATATAACAAACATGGCTCATGTAAATGTTATAGGAGATGTTTTTATAACAAGAAGTAAGGTGTTAATTCTTGCAGAAAAAATGGCTTTTTTGGGCATATTATATTCTAAAAAAAAACAATTTTGAAGCTATTTTTTCTTCCTTTCTGTTTATAAATTTTGAGAAGAATTGTTCTTCATTTTGGTAGTTTTTATTTTCCAGTAAATATAGAGTGAAAACATTAGTGAAGATAATGTTTTTTTACATTGAGCGGAGGACAGTCTTCTGTAAAACACCAGAAAAGATGACTGGAAAAATGATAAGAAAAAAAAAACAAAAAAAATTTCTATTTTTTCCCAGCCGCCAACAACTCACTAGGAGCTAAGCCATAGCTTGAGGCACAAACTTCCCAAGCCGCGCTTGGAGCCGTAGCTCGTTGGATTGTTTTCTTTGCAATCCTATGCCTCTCGCGAATGCAGCTTCCTTTTAATAATTTTTTTTTTCTTTTTCCCTTGTTTCGTCTTCTTACGTGTAAGGCCCACAGATTTGGCTTTTTTTTTTCCTTTTCATCTAGTACCCATATTTTCCCAAAGTTTCTATTTTGGGACTAACATAGATTTTTTTTCAAAAATCTTGGTTTTTGGAAAACAATATATATTCTAAAATACTGATTTTAGATTATATATTATTTTAATTTCTAAAATATGATTTTAGCAATTAATATATTTTCTAAAATATTGATTATAGAATTTATCCTATTTTTCCAAAATAGTGATTTGGGAATTATTTGCTATGTTTAATTTTATTTTGAGCATAAAATTAACATAGTGGTTTGGTTATGGATTATGGACCCAATTAAATTATTCATGCATTTTATTGCTTTGTTTTGAATTAAAATAGGGCTGCGAGTCCTGCCTTCTCTATTTTTCTTGTGTAAATTTCTCTTCTTATTTAACTCCCCTTGAATGTAATGCAAGGTTTCTTTATTATAATGTTATGTAATTAGAGTACATAGCTTAGATAGAATAGAATTTATTACAAGTTCAGAAGAAGATGATCAAGACCAAAAAGAGGATGGTAAGGTTTTTTTCCTATATCATGCATTAACACTTAGGATTGGTGAAATTAATTTCCTTTGTGACCCAAGGAAATTAATATAGTAAAGTCCATAATCAAACCATGTTATTATTTTGAAATGTATGGATATGATGATATTATGCATGCTATGTGTAAGACACAAATATCACAAATCCCTCAACTAAAAATTAACCTAATGCCTTTCATTAATATAGTAAGAACGAGAGTCCTTTTTCGAAATTAGGTTCTTTGGTTAACCTAAACCTACTTGACATTGGGCATGTTCAAGTTATGGAATTTTAAATTCCTGATTAATGAGTTGGGTTTAACTAATTTCTTTATCCTCAAGCATAAAGAAAATTAGAGGTGAGATTGGATTAGCTTAAAAGCTTTAAGATTAAAATATGTTAATCACCTAATGATTTAGTAATTACATACAATGTAATTGGTATTAGATACCTATCATTGAACTTAAGGGTGGCTTATTGGGCAAACCTAAGGTCATTCTTAAAGAATTTGGATATCGGTCCACTAGGAAAACTTCCAACTGGCTTTCCTGAATCAATAGTGGGGGCTATTAGTTTGAGTAAAATAGTAGAATAATAATGCGCTTAATTAAAGACCTAATTATTTGCATTACATGTGCATATACAGTTAGCTAATTTTCTCTATTTTTACATCTAGGTCATCTACATCACATCGACCAATCTAAACCTTCATAGCATCTTGGAAACCAACAAACTAACTGAAACAAACTTTCTCGACTGGTACAGAAACTTGAGAATTGTTTTCAAGTTGAAAAAGTTGCTCTATTGTTAGAGGCTCCTATTTTGCCACAACCGGCTTAAGATGCTCATATTGATAAGCATGCTATCCACAAGAAGTATAAAGAGGACAATTACACAACATCCTATGTGATGTTGGCATCAATGACCCCTAAACTGCAAAAATAGCACGAGCATATGGATGCTTACTCGATTATATTACATCTTCGAGAGCTGTTTGATGCCAAAGCCAGTACGGAAAGATATGAGATATCAAAACAACTGTTCCACAAATCATGTTTAAAAGTCAATCCAATCGAGCCACCAAATTTCAAGGATAGGAATTTCTTTAATATTGATCCACACGAAGAACGCACTCAAAACCACCATAATCTATGCTAGTAGAATAATACTTGGTAGCTTTATGATTAGTTTAATTGGGAAGAAATTGTTAGAAGAAGAGAAAAAAAAAAAACTTTCTCTGCGTATTCAAAAATTCCTACTTCCTTACGGTGTATCTACTAGCATATCTATAGAGAATAAAAAGAAACTAATTTCCCTATTTTTGAATACGCCATATCTATAGAGAATAAAATTCCCTATTTTATGAATAGGAAACTAATTTCCTTTTTCCACAAAATAACCGCCATAAAAAAGGAAAAAGAACACGTACGCTTCTTAATTCTTTTTAGGAAACAAAGGATTTTCATTTTTCCTCTTTTCAATTATGAGCTTGAAAATTTCAAGAATTACAAGTAGGCCATATGAATTATAACAAATTTATAATTCACCTATAGGGATTTGATAATCATAATTCAATCTCAAATAATTATAACACTCTATAATTAGCCCACAATAATTATTTCTTCTCACAAATTAACCCTATAATATTGTCAAATAATATTTTGAGTACCAATTCCTCTATTGTGTATGGCCTAGTAGGTTTTCTAGTTATTTGGTAGCCAATATGAATTAATTCTATCATAATATAATTAATAATCCTTTTAATAATAATAATCATTTTATTAATTCTAATTAGGATTGAATTTAGTAATTCTCTAATTAATAAATTCATATTTGGCATATCACAAGCGGAATTTAGCAATACAGCATGACTACATAAAAGTCCAAAAAGTTAAGTGGCTTGACATGAACCTTTCAATAGCGAAATGTCAATGCAATTAACTTCTTTCAACATATAATATCTCATTCGGTTTAGAAAATGGAATTACTGCCAATTCCCTCCATAATATTATTTAATTCTGGCTCGAATATTTTAGTACTTGTTCCCAAAATCCATTACTCATCATGTGTATCAATTAGAATTATTTTCAACACATAGTCACCTTGGCCAAGGACTTCTTGAGTAATGATTTCTACAAGTGGCCATCAGATATTTACTCCTACTATTAGGAGTGGTTAATCCTTTATTGACCCTCTCAACTACTTCTGTTTACTTCATGTTGTACCCAATATCCATCCTATAGGTGGTCTTGTAAGGACTCCAGAGATTGAAATCAAAGTACAACGCTTAGCAAACAAAGTACCTTGGAGTTCTCAAGTCTAAGCATATTTGTACATTTGCTACAATAAGAATCTATCACTGGCACTAAATAGTTATTTATGTGATTATCTCATACATAGGTCATCCAATGTACTTGTTCAAGTAATAAGCATCCATATATTAATTTTGAGTATTACAATACTCACGGATGTAAGAACCACCGCTTAATCAAATCAAGAAGTATAACACCTGCTAATCGTAATGTATTAATGATGTCCTATCTTATTAATACGATGACTAGGGATGATTTAAGAATAAATACATTCTAGTGTAGTAGGAACCTCACATCATGATTTCTATTATGATTTTCTTAATACAATATTATCCTTGGTACTTTATCTAACAGTCTTTATATACATGAACATATAGAAAAAAGAAACTAAAAGATAAAGAATGCTTTTTATTGATTTAATGTGTAAAATACATTATATAAATGATTACTTCTAGAGCACAATCCAAACAGGAAGCAGTCGCCAAAAACCCATGCCATCACTGTGGAATGATGGATTTTTAGGGCGTAGCTATAAAGCCTACTTGGAGGCCGTCAAGGAAAAGAAGCAGAAAGAGAAGCTTGCAGGCACCTCTACTTCTACTCCTAGTATATTTATTATTGAGATTAATACTGCCTTTAGAAATGAGATATATGTATTAGATATCGGATGTGGATCTCATTTGTGAAATAACTTACAGGGACTAAAGGACAGTAGAAGGCTTGAGAAACGTGACATGGACCTACATACTGTAAATAGAGTAAATGTTACTGCACTTGCTGTGGGGACTTACGAGCTACACTTACCTTCAGGACTAGTTTTACAATTTCAAAACTGTTATTATATACTAGTTTTATTGAAAAATATTATCTTAGTTGCGTGTTTAGACTTGTATGGATTTCATTTAATTTTTTAGAATAAATGTTGTTCTTTCTCATTGAATGATATTCATTATGATTCTGCAACTTTGATTAATGGTTTATATATTCTAGATATGGATAATCCAATCCTTAATGTAAATAATAAGAAACTAAGAATAAATAATTCAATCTTATCTTTATTTGTGGCATTGCCATTTAGGCCATATAAATAAGAATCACATTTCTAGGTTACACAAACTAGGGGACTTAGGGTTATTTGATTTTGAATCATATGTCATATGCGAGTCTTATTTAATTGGTAAAATAGCTAAAACTCCTTTTTCTGGAAAAGAAGAAAAGGCTAAAGAGTTATCAGAACTTATATATTCTGATGTACGTCTATACAATCAAGAGGAGATTATCACTATTTCATAATCTTTATCGATGATTATTCACGATATGGTTTTTTGTATTTAATGACAAAGAAATCTAAAGCTTGTGAAAAGTTCAAAGATTTCAAGAATGAAGTAGAGAAATAACTTGGGAAAAGTATTAAGACTCTAAAATCTGATAGAGGAGGTAGATACTTAAGCTAAGATTTTTAAGATTATCTAAGAGATAATGAGGTATTATCTCAATAGACTCCACCACATACACCTCAACGTAATGGTGTATATGAGAGAAGGAATCGAGCCCTTTTAGATATACTATGGACCGTGATGGCATTTGCAGACTTACCAAAATCATTTTAGGTGTGCGCACTAGCTGCTTATGTTCTAAATAGAGTTCTATAAAAAATGGTTGATACTGCCCATTTCAGATGTTTTTTAGCAATAAACTAAAGTTATGTCACTTAAGAGTATAGAGTTACCCTTCCTTTGTCAAGAGACCATAGTCAGAAAAACTTGACAGTAAGTTTGACAAGTGTTTATTTATGGGTTATCCTTCGATCCACCCAAGCATTATGCCAAAACTAAAGCAGGGGGAAAGAGATTCAACCTACAACCTACAATGACAAAGAAGACTCCACAATTCAAGGGTGATCAATGGAGATTTCAAACAAACAAAGGGCCTGAGCCAAGGGTTAAGAAATTGGTGAAGAAATGGTTGCCAAAGAGACGAGTGATTGGTGCTCAATTAGAACAACATACTTTATAGAGGGTAAAGGAAATCGATCAACCAAGTCCTAAGAGTCTCAAGGCAAAGGCGAAGATGATATGGGTTCAGAAAGAGCTCCAAAATCAAGCTAAGAAAGCTGGGATCGCAAAACAGCAGAGACTAGACAGAGTAGAATCGGTGTCGGCTTGAGAAAATAGAACCAGCGCCAGCCCCATTCTGGAAGCCAGAAGCTTCGAAGTTCAAGCCACAGCCAGCGCCGGCTGGGCCTCAGATTCGGCCCCTGCCTGGATCAGGTGCTGCCTAGTTTTTGCGCAATTTTCTTATGTTTAACTTTTTTATTTGTATTTTAATTCTCACGACTTTTATTATATTTTTACTTATTTTAAGGCATGTAATAGGGCCTCAATACTTGTATTAAGGCCACCTAATTCCATAATTAGTTTACTAATCAGTTAGGTCATGTTGGGAGACTATATATACCCTATTATAGCTTTGTAAACACAAATTTCGTGATATTTTGAATGAAGAATTCAGATTTTCTCTCTAGAAAAGAGAGTTCTTCAGTGTAATCCTCATGGGTGGTACCTATAAATATCAAGACAAAATCAAAGAATTTATTCCTACCTTTGATCTTATCTCTAAACCTTAAGGGATAATCTCAATTTCATCTCTATTTTTATATGCTAGGTTTCCTAGTGTGTTTGATAGGATTGAGTTAGGCACTTTCAAATTCCTATCCTTGATGTTCTAATCTCTAGTTAGATTAGGGTGTTAAGGTATTTTTAAAGTAGGATAGATTCACATTATAACAAGAATGAGCATTTTGGTGTTCTTGTGTGTGAGTTTGTTAGGGTTCTTATTTTGAGTTCAACCCACAAATTTTGGTACTTCTCAATATCATATCACCGACTCAGCTCTAGAGCTGATGGTGGTTGCTCTCTATTCCAATGCTGGTTTACAATCCTTTTCAAGCCAGATTTTGAAATTGCTAAAGATTTCTTTTGGAAATAAGTCTATGAATGGGAAAAGGCATCTATATATAAATTTTGGTAACTAAGAAGGTTATATGTATTAGGAAAAACAAGCTACAATCATGAATTCAAAAAGCTATATTGAGAATTATTGAAGAAATGAGTGAATTCATCAAGAGGAGAATGTGTTAGAGGAGTTCTTCATTAGAAAAGTAGGAATTCTTGTCTATGAGTTCCTATCTTCTTTCTTTGTTTTTCTTTTCTAGACATTGTTGATTTTATTGATATTAATTGTACTTTAGAAGAATGTTTTGAATTTTTGACTATGTATTAAGTTTATATTTGATCAATTGATTTATCTATTTTTTGTATTCATTTACATAATTTATTTAGTGAATTGATTAAGTGGTTCTTCCTTGTAATTAACTTCAGAAAAAAGATTAGAAGTAGTTCAATTTAATTAATTTTATATTTGTTTTCTTAGCTAAATTGAGAAAGAACGTTAATAATTGAACTTAAGAAATCAAGGTTAATTAATGTCACCTAGAGCATAGGGATATTATTTGATTTCATGTTCTAATATCACCTGGAGAATATGGCTATTTTCTAAGAAATTGGTCTTTATGCATTTATTAGGCTGTTTTATTGAGATTGGGAAATCTACTAAATTGGCTTGAAAGTTAGTGAATCTATAATTTGGGAAAGAAGTGGATTCTACGTTCTATTTCCTTCGTGATACTAGAATGATAAATTGATCGTGATAATTAAGATTTGATCATGGTTATTTCTTTAAGAAATTCTATCTAAATACATGTTTTTCCTTCCTCATATTTGTATATATTTTACTTAGGATTTATTTTATCTTCTCTATATATATATAGGTTAAACAATGGATGAAGAGTGACTAGTGTATAACTATCCCGAAGGATCGAGACTCATTAATTTTCTATACTATGCTTTATGATGAGTGCACTTTATCTATATATGTGTGGGTTGAGATTATTTTTTTAATTAAAACTTAGTTGAGAATGAACTTAAAATTAAATAATTTTAAACCAAAATTCAACACATCAAGGTTTTTGCGTCGTTGCTGGGGATAATATCATGAAAGCTTGGTGTGAATATGTATACATGTTCTCTGTGTAAATAGGTGTTATATCTTATTGCTTGTATGAATTGTGGATTACTATGCTAATTGTTCTATGTTGTGTACTAATCATAGATGCTTCTAAATTTAAATGTACTTACTTCCATATTTTCTTTTTAGGTACTCCTTAGTTTATGACTCGACAAGCTGAAGGAGAATTAGTGGATTTTGATCCAGAAACTGAGCAAACATTAACAAAAATTTGGAGGGCACATAGGCAAATGATTGACCAACTAAGTATAGCAGGAGAGATTAAGGTTAACCAAAACAAATTGGTGGTAATGGTGGTAATAACAGGAAGACAATGGGTGATTTTGCTAAATCTGCAATTTCGGTTACAGACTCAAGTATTGCTAGACTTAGGATAAAGACCAACAACTTTGAGATAGTACACAGCATCATCCAAAATGATCCAAAACATGATACAATTTAATGGGTTACTTGACAAAGACCTTAATGCATACTGGCTAAGGTTGTGAATGGTTTTCGAGACTTGAGCAACTATTTCTTATATCTATTTTTGCTCAAAAGCTATGTAAAAGGAATGTTGACGAGACTCTTACTGGCGGGCCTATGATGGGACATAGAAAGGGTTCTTCTTCCACTTTTCCCCATCTTACTAATAGTAATAAGGGGGTAGGCAATCGATTAAAGATATCCCCAAGTTAGAATTCGGCAAAGACCAAGAAGTCTCTATTCTTAACACAAAGAAACTGCCCTTTTTTCTTCTACTAGACTCTGTTTTCCTAAATGTCGGTACTATCCATTTCGGTATGGTTGGATTATGCTCAAGAGCCCAAGAACTTGGGGCACATGTTTTGTTATTTCCACTGCTTGAAGTGATTTTTATGATTTGAAAAAATTTGTGACATCTTTAAGATGAATGGTTTTTCGGAGAATGCAATAAAATTAAGACTTTTTCCTTTTTCTCTTAGAGATAGAGCTAAATCCTGGTTAAAATCATTGCTAGTAAGATCGATCACCTCTTGGAATGGGCTTGTTGAAAAATTTCTAGCTAAATATTTCACCAAGCTAGGTTAGTGAAACTTAGAATTGATATTTTTGCCTTCTAACAATTAGAGTCTGAAAGTCTATATGAATGTTGGGAAAGGTGGAAGTAGATGCTTAGACCTCATTTTAGGCTTGAGTTGGGAATGCAAATGAGAATATTTCACAGTGGGTTGAATTTTACTTCTAAGAAATTGATTGATGTATCGGCTGGAGGAACAACAAGTTCTAGGATCCCAGAGGAATTGTATGACTTAGTTGAGAATATTGCTATGAACAATTATTCTTGGGGGATTCCAAGGTCTAGGGCTTGTTTTCAAGGAGTTCACAAAATTGATGCTATGGCCATATTAGAAGTTAAGGTTGAGGCATTAGCAAAAAAGATAGAACAATTGGTTGCAGTTCCTCCTCAAAGGCAAGTTATGAGTGTTAATTGTGGTTTTTATGGTGAAGGGCACCCAAACCATAAATGTAAAAAATGTCCTCATCCTAAGATTCTTC
The DNA here is from genome assembly GCA_026120185.1 of Voacanga thouarsii. Taxonomy (NCBI): domain Eukaryota; kingdom Viridiplantae; phylum Streptophyta; class Magnoliopsida; order Gentianales; family Apocynaceae; genus Voacanga; species Voacanga thouarsii. The sequence goes on along the minus strand of JANUWF010001659.1, from coordinate 1,515,044 downwards.
CTTTGAACAAGTAGCTTTTATAAGGAATGGGAGATAAGATAACAATACTTTTAGTACCATCTACAATCCTGGTTAGAGGAACCATCCCAAATTTTCTTGGTCCAATCAAAACCAACCTAGGCACAACTCCTCAAACTTTAGTGGATCTCAAAGGACTCAACCCTCCTTTCCTTATAATGCACCCCTACCACCAAAACCTTCATTGGAAGAATTGGTTAATAAATTAATAAGTTCCACAAAATCATGTTTTCAACAAGTTGATGCTACTACGAGGAATCTTAAAGCTTCAACACATAGTTTAGAAAATCAAATTGGTTAACTTACAAAGCTCTTTGGAGATCGTTAAATGGGAACCCTGCCCAGAAACATAGAGAATAATCCAAGAGTCTAAGATCGTGGAAAAAGATGAGCTTTTTTACTTGGTTTCTAATTTAAGTTTCTTTTGAACAATTTTTACTTTCATCTTATTTTTTAGTGGGTTTTCGTTTATTTTGTTTGAGTTTTGTTTGCTTAAGTATTTTTCCACTCAATTTTTTTATTAAAAAAAATTTATTTTTTCAATTCCAGAATAGAACTAAAGCCTAAATTTTAGGTGTATAAAAATTACTAAATTTAAATCCATCAATTAGTCAGGTTTTTAACTAAAACATTAATCCGAAAACACACATACGAGCAAGTATACTCATCGAAAGTATAGTATAGGGAATTAACGAGTATCAATCCTCAAAGGAACAAGTACAAAATAATCACTTTTCATTAATTGTTTAACTGACTCAATAAAATGATAAAATAATAAAAAAATAAAGAAGCATGTACAACTCAAGGATGTAGGAATATATAATTTAGACAACTATCCTAGAATACATGCTAATGAATCATTTATCAACTATCTCAATTAATCCTCATCTTGGTATCATGAAGGAATATAAAGTAAATTCAATTGTTTTCCAAGTGATGAATCCACTTACATAGACTCCAGTTCTTTCCCAATCTATGTAATCACTATTTTTTTATTTATTAAATTAGCATATTTCTCAATCAAACCAACATAACCAAAAGATGCATTAAACTCAATTCCTCATAAAATATCCATATGCTCTAGGTGATAATGAACATGAAATTAGTCAATAACCCTACTCTAGACGAAATCAACTAATCTTTGAGTACTTTGGTTCTTTGTCTTGACTTCATTACCCAAATCCGTTAAGAAATAAAAATATGTAGAAATGATTAAATTAAACTCAATCTAACTTCATTTCCCAAGTCCATTACATATAAATTTAATTCCATCAACCTATCAAATAAAATCAAGTAATCAAACACCATGAATGATGAAAAATTGATCAAATAACTAAATTAATCCAATAACCATGAATCTCAAAACAATGCCAAATTACAATGAAAACATTGAATACATCATTATTCTAGAAAAAGATAATAAAGGTAAACGAAAGAACTCATAGACAAAACCTCCTTCTCTTTTTGGAAACCTTCTTGAATAATCCTCCTTGAATAGTAAATCTATCATTCTTTGAGTGATTGGAAGTTTAATCCTTAGATGCACTACTTTCTCTTGTGTTTTTCTTCTTTAAATAAGCTTCTTTGATGTCAAAATTCGTTGCTTGAGAAGTCGTAGCTAAGTAAGATTTAGAACATACCAAAATTCTTTAGAAGATACCAAATTTGTGTACAAAATCGAGTGTTCTAGACCGAACCAGGCGCCAGGTCTCTTCGACCCATCTGGCTGGCGCCAGGTGTATTTTATTCCATTCTTGAACTTGCGCTCTATTTTCTAGATTGGACTTGGCATCTAGTGCAATTGCCAAACTTAGCACCAGCCAGACTAGGCGCCACCTACAAGCTCAAAATTTCCACGTTTTGCTAAAAATTTTCACTTTTTGCTCGAAATCTACTCAATTCTACACAAATTCATCAAAAATACTTTCCACAAGCAAAATGTCAAATAGGAAGGAATATGCCTAGTTATTACATCAAAAGTATCTCAAATTAATGTCAAATAACTAGAAAAATAGTGATGAATTTAGCCCTTATCACATACCCACAGACTTGAACTTTTGCTTGTCGTCAAGCAAAAACACTTAAGCTAAGAAAATTATCAAGAAAATACAAGCTTTTTATCATTCCAAAAACTTTGAAACAAAACAATGATTATAACTTCTCTTCAAACTTTAGATAGAACTCTTGCCATTCATCCAACCCTTTGAAAAAAATTAAAACTTTGACACATTTGATAAAATATCACAAAACACTTGAAGTTAAATTAAACAAGTTTATACCTTAGTCTAAGAAAATTATTTCATCTTCCAAGCAAAAATATAGATAACATGAATCATACAAGTCAAGCTCTCTAAAAATTCAAATACTATAAATCCAAAAATTGCACAATTTAAGTCATGATATTAAGAAAGCACTCAATTTTTCCTTCTCAAATTTTTTCAATGACTAAGGGCATTGATAGCCTCAAGCGCATAGATTTCTCTTCACGCACTATATTAGCCCCCTTTTAGTCATCACTTATCATTTTTAAACATTTTTTCACTCTTTTACTTTCGAGAATTAATAGCCTCACGAAAGTGAATTTTTCTTCACTATTCATATTGGCTCCCATAAACAAGCAAAAATACTTTTCTCACAAAAAAAGAACAACAATTAACTTATTTTGATTCAACTCACAATCAATTTTTTCACAATTTTTCACAATCTTTCCATTCAAAGATGCTTTATCTCCTCACACTCCTTATCACAACTCAACACTAAGCAAAGCTTAAACCCATAATACAAGAGTTAGCCAACAATTTTCCCCATATTCATCATATTCTCTATATTCAAATTAGATTAGTCAAATAATATTCAAACACTAATGCATAAACAAGATTAATCTAAATTCTCAAGTCTTGAAAATATCCTATCTATTAAACTAATTTCATAAAAATTCACCAAATGAATGACAAAAACTCATAGCCAACTTGAAAGAAAAAAAGAATTACACCCTTGCTAAACAATGAAAACCCCAAAAAATATTTTGAAAAATTTCACACCAAAATGATACGAAAAATATCTTCAATACCTAAACTCTCTCCCACACTTAAAATGGGACATTGTCCTCAATGGAAAAAAATAGAACAATTAAAGCAAAGCTAAAGGACCAAAATAAATAAAAGGAAATAATAGAGAAAAGAAAATACTTCCATTGCGAAGTAGTTCCAACATGTGTGAATCCACCACAAGGAGTAGTCACAAGGGTACAATAAAATAAAACACAAGTGCAAGGAGTAAATCAAGAGTCCCCAGGCTTATAATCATCATCATCATCATCATCATCATCATCATCATCATCATCATCATCGGCTCTACTTGTGGATGCACCAGTGGATTGCTAGATCAAAGTCACCAATCTTTGTTCTTGGACATCCTAATGGCAATAAAGGTCAACAACAAAATCTCGTAGCTGGAGAAGGATAGTCATTTGGCTCTCTAGCTAGGCTTCCACGTGTGCCTCAAAATTAGCACGGGAATGAGAATCAAAGGCATGGGTACAAGGTCGAGTAGGCTGCTCCTCATCAGGGGAAAGCCCCACCATCCATGGATACTGCACCTCATATGGCTTCTTCTAACACCTCTCTTTCTCATCATGACGATAGCCACACTGAACCAAAGTATACTTGGTCACTAAGTCCCGGTCAATAGTTGGCTTACTAATCTCTCAATCTAATCTCACTTTAAAGTCCTGTAGGATACGCATAATAATCAAGGGAAATTTGAGGGCTTTAGTTGATATGCCAGAGTAAACAACCTCTCACATGGACTGAATAATAATAGGGGCAAGGGAAATAGGCTTATTCCTTATCAACTTATCAAGAATGTAAATATCAAGGACCCTAGACTCATTGAAGCTACTAACCTTAGGGTAAATATTGAAAGAGAAAATGTAGACTAGGGCACACAATTGAGCTTGAAGATTATTATTGGAGTAGTAGCTATCTTAGCCTATTTGCCCATTCCTTCACATATATAAACTAGTCCTAACGGCACTCACATCCCAAGTAAGCTCAGAAATAATCTTTTGGTTATTATGGTCCACAACTATCCATTGCCCCTCATCATGTACTCCCAAAATCCTGGCTAATATAGCCCTATCAAACTCAATGAGTACCTCTTTAGCCATAGTAGAAATAACTTGGAGGTTATTTTTCTTTTTATCCCTCATATTGGCATAAAACTCTCTTACTTTCACAGGACAATAAGTACCCCCAAGTCAAATGATAGTCTCCTACCCTAGAATTCTAAACATAGTAGAAAGATCCAACGAATTATCTAATGAAGGCCTATACATCTTTTCTACTATAATTTTGTTATGTTGGTGATCTCGATACCAGATTTGACAAGTAGTGTCAAAGAATTAGGTACGTTGGGTAGTCATAGGCTCAAAAGAATGTGTAGATGAAGATGCTGCTCTAGCTCTCTTAACCCTAGGTGCCAATTCCTTAGGTCTCCCATACATGATGAAGAGATGATAATAGAAAAAGGGAGTATATAGGAAAGAAAATAAGACACCCTCAAGATCACTCTTTACAACACAATCAAACATAACCCTCGATTGTGCACAATCACAACACCACTCAACACAACCACCACCTCAATATATCACAAAACATCAGAAGATAATCAATAAAATATAACACAACCTCCTCCAACAATACTTGTAAAAAGATAGCCATTGTCCGATCCCGAATATAATATCAATGTCCATGATCAAATTAGTAATGCCATTCATGTCATAATGTAAAGCTCATAATTACAATGCAAAGTTCAACATGAACAATTATCTCTCAATCTATGAAGCAAATATCTTGGTCAGATCAAAATTACACTAATGAAAATTATGCTCAATAGCTTCCAAAAATATGTGAAACATGAATTGCATTAATTAAATATCATTGGTACTCATATACCTATACTAATTAAGCCTCAAAGAAAGTACAATTTTTATTCAATCTATCCAACCAAAAAAATAATAGACAAGAATTTCGGACCAAAATTCATGGGAAAATACCTAATAATCAATATGAACAATTGAATCATAGAAAGTGTAGAAAAATCATACCACAATGATCTCCAATATATGGGTGATAATCCTATGCAAAAAGATTGAAGAAATTGTGCACCAAGTGGAAGGATTGAAAAATGGGTTTTATAGGAAAATATTGGATTTTTCTTGGTTTTAATCTGAAACTTCAAGAATAAAGTGATGATTTTATCTTTGGAAGGTGTTTTGGAGGAGTAGAAAGTGACCTGACGGTGTTTTGAAGTTGGATCTGACGATGGGTTGAGAGAAAAAACGAGGGAGATGAAGGTTGTTTGAAAAAATAGCTCAAAAATGGCATTGGTGCCTTATAGTTGATACGACTAGTGCCAAGTCCAAGTACTGGGTCTGGCGTCGGGCCTATGCTGTCTCAGCACAATTGCTATAGCAGTGCTGGCCTGGCATGAGGGCCAAAGTTCAGACCCGGCGCTAGGTTAGCTTAGTCCGACCCAAAATCTTTTTTTAATTAATTAATGAGCACAACAACAATTAAAACCACGAAATCATGAAGAAAATTTATTCTATAAATTTAAAAAGACATGGAAAAAAAGGAAAACACACAAAAATTAAATAGATGTCCAAAAATAAAAAGAAACTAAATCAAGAAAGATTATTTTTTTCCACGGTCAAGATCACTTGGATTGATCTCCGTATTTTCCGGAAGGGATCTCGCTTGATGATCTCCAAGAAGTTTGGCCAGTTGTCTAATTTGATTCTCGAAGTTGTGCATGGACGCTTCCAAATTTCTCGTGGTTGTGTCCACTTATTGAAACCGTGTTTCTGTATCACTTACTAATTGGTTAACCAACTCTTCCAGTGATGGCTTAGGTGGTAGTGCATTATAAGGTAAAGGGGTTTGAGTCATTTGATTCCTACAATTAGAAGAAGGTTGCCTAGGTTGGTCCATAAATAGTTAGAATGATTCCTCCAACTAAGGTTGTAGGTGGTACTATAAGGATTATTACCTTATCGTCCATTACTCGCAAACGCAGCTTGTTCTAATGACTCTTGTAATGACCCCATACTTTGACGATCATGATTTGGATGCCCTTCCCCACAAAAATTACAATTAACATTCATTACCCATCCTTGGGAAGAAGACATCACCATTTGCTCCATCTTTTGTGTTAGTACCTCCACCTTAGCCTCCAAAGATTCCATTGCATCCACCTTGTGCACTCCATGAACACAGTTTTTGACCGTGAACTACCCCAACCATAGTTGTTTGTTGCCAAATTTTCAATCAAATCAAATACCTTGTTCGAGGTTTTAGAATTAATAGAACCTTTTGTAGATGCATCAACCATTCCTATGTAGCAAAACTTAAACTATTATGAAAGATTTGCATTTGCATACCTAGCTTGAACCCGTAATGAGGATACTTTCTAAGAATCTCCTTGAAGCTCTCCCAATACTCATAAAGATTTTCAAATTCTACGTAGTGGAAGGCAAAAATTTCTGTCCTAAGCTTGGATGTTCTAGCTGGGAGAAAATATTTTGCTAAAATTTTTTTAGCCAAAACGTTCTTAGTGGTGATCAATTTGGCTGGCAAAGATTTTAACCAATATTTTACTCTATCTCCCAAAGAAAAAGGAAAAAAAAAAACTTTAGTTCGATAGCCTCTTCAAAAACACCATTTATTTTAAAAGTGTCACAGATTTCTACAAAGCTCGCAAGATGGGAATTAGGATCTTTGTCAGGTAGCCCATCAAATTGTACCATGTTTTGGATCATTTAGATAATGTTGGGCTTTATCTCAAAGTTATTAGCTTTTATTCTAGGTCTTGTAATACTCAAGCTTGTACCCAAGATTGCGGGTTTCACAAAATCATCCATAGTTCTCCTATTATTACCACAATTACTGCCGTTGTTTGGTTGGTTAAACTCCATGTCTTTTCTTACCCTTTTGCTTACAACCTTTCGGACCTTTGTGAGAGTTCTCTCGATCTCAAGACCAAGATCTCCTATGTCTGCTTTAGATCATCGGGTCATACACTAAGGGCAAGATCTATAGAAAACAGAAGATAGTGAAATTATAGAATTTACAATTTAACAATTACTACAAATTCACAAATTAAGTTAGGAAAACTACAACATGTAGGGAAATTAGGAAATTACAATTATACAAACTACAAAATATGGCACCTATTCATATAAGGAACATATTTACATATTCATATATTTACATATAGACATATAATAATATAAATATGGTTAAATCAACAAAATCTTAGCTTTCATAATATTGTTCTTCGGCAGCTGTGCCAAAAACTTGATGCGTAAATTTTGGGTGTAGAAAAATCATTAAATTTAAATCTATCACTTAGTTAAGTTATAATTAAAAAATTAATCCCAAAACATATATACGAGCAAACATACTCATTGCAAACATTGTAATACCCTACCTTTTTATCTTTGACTAGCTACTATTTGTAATAGGATGAGAATTTGTATCAATAGCCAGAACAAAAGTTTATCAGTGTAATGAGACGAATATTTTGGTATGATAATATTTGGTCGGGACGTAGATGTAATTATTAAATTTTTCCTACACGTACGTTTTGGGATGAATTATGCTATTCGGGTCATTAGGGGTATTTTTGTCATTTTGGCTGCGCCCATGACATTGACCATAAATTTGACCAAATAGAGAAGGAATTGAAGAATTTAAGAATTACCAATCGATTCAATAGAATTTTTGGAGTTGAATGGTGAAATAAAATATTTTTCTATTTCGGACCCGAATTTTTGGTTATTTTTGAGAAAAATTCTAAAATGTAGTTGAAATTGAAACAAGTGGTATACTATGATTGGTGGATAAAAATAAGTATCATTTAGTGATTAGTTAATAAGGCCAAGTGTTTTTATTTGATTGGTTGAGATAAAAGTTTATAAGTATTTTTACTAAGCTTATTTAGCAAGATTTTCATAAGCTTCCTTAATAAGATTTTGACCTCACTAATTTCAATTGACCATGTCATATATTTGTCATAAGAATGGAGGTGGAGAGGCTGAAATATAGCCTGAATTTCGTCCACAATGAAGGGAGAAAAACAAAAGGAAGAGAAAAAGAATGGAAAAGGAAAGAAAAGCTAGAGAAAATTGAGAGAAAAAGAAAAAAGAGAGAGAAAGAAAGAAGTGTGTGTTTTCTTGGTGTGTTCTTGGAGCAAAATCACTTCAAATAGCCTCAAACACAAGGCAAAATCCTACCTTACTTGAATTAAAGTTGTTGTTGGGTGAATGATGATTATGTTGATATGAATTTTAGCATGAAAACATGATTTTCATGTCTTGATTTTGGATCAAAGCTAGGGTTTGTGAACTTTTGTGTATGAACCTTATATATGCTTGTATAAGTACCAACTACGTAAGGCTCTTTGAATGAAGTTTTGTGTGAGGAAGAACTGAATATTTTTGATAGTTTGAAGGATTGCTTTTGGTTGATGAGATGATGACCAAAGTAGAATATAAATGGAAGTTACTTGGTTTGAACAATGAATTATACTAGCGTTTGCTTTGAAGAAGTGTATTTGTGCGTGTAACTCTTGTGAGCTATTAGAATATGGAAATCACAAAATTAAAGATGATTTGATGCAAAATTGAGTGAATTAATGGTTCCAAGGTGTTAAAGGCTAAAGGAAAACAAAGGAGAGCATGAATAGTAGGTTTAAGACAAAACTATTGGGGTTATTTTTGCCCAGTAAGTGTCACAGGAACCAGTACTCTAAAAAAGGCCTATAAATAATTAAAGTTAAGAGTCATACAGTCAATTTGGTTTATCATAGAGACAAATCAAAGTTGTAGATTTAATGTTATGTGCAAAGCAAAATGATGTGTCAAGCCAGTGAAATTCCAGAAAAGTAGTCCAAAAATGATGAATTTAAGGATGATTAATTGTGTGATTTTGGGTGAAATTAAGGGAAAATATGAAGTGAATCCCTTGTATTTGAAGGGTTAAAGGATGTGGAAAAAGAAAAATGAAAGAAACGAACAATTGACAAAAAAAAAAATAAAATGACATGAACGTAAGTAAAACGTTTTCCGTAGCCGTCGGCTACCCATCGGCCCCAACAGCTAACTGTCGGCTAAACGTCGGCTGGACATCGGCTAGACGTCAGGCACGTCAGCTATTTTCAGACAAGTATTATTTGACTTGAAAATGATATTTGGTGTAGGTTTATCGGTAAATGGCCAACGGAATGTTGAAAACGATAGGAACGGTGATTAAACGGCCTTAAACAAAAAGAGTTTCTTAGGACACGAGGTGAGTCCATTTGACTTCTAAAACCTTTTCAAAGCTAGTTTCCTTCACTTTTCCATGAAATTCTACATTTTATACCGTTTTGGAAATCCCTGAATATGCTTAAGGTTTATCTAAGCAAGATTTGTTTTATGCCATTTTGGGCTTGAATGAACTTCATAATTGGCTTGGAAACCTTAATAGATGTTTAAAGTATGAATTTGTGAATTTAGTTATTTTTGGATTAAATACTTGGAATGTTTAGAAAATGGTAATTTTGGAATAGGGTATTCATAGATTGACTAGAATGCCCATATTGGAATATTTTGTGGAAATGTGTTTAGAAACTTCGATTTTAATCCTCTTTGGAGATTTGAATTTTGGATTTCTTGAAATGGGCTCCTTTTTGGAATTAGGTATTTGGAAAATGATCTAAATGTCCTTATTGGAATAATTGATGAAAACATTTGGAATCGGGTATTTTACAACTGATCGAAATATCCTTATTAGAACTTTTGTAAATACTTTCTGAATTGGGTAAGGGTAAAATGACCCGAATACCCTTGAAAAAGTCTTTTGGAATCGAGTATTGGTAAAATGACATGAATACTCTTGGAAATGACTTTTGTGATCGAGTACAAGGAAAATGACCTGAATACTCTTGGAAACTTATTTTAATGTGAGAAAAGAACTCTTTACCTTGTTCTGATATAGTTTTGGAAAATGACCTCTCGATATGAGATTAACTTTGCAAAACGACAACTTGGTCCTAAAAATTATTTTATTGGCCTAATGTGCCTATGGAATGAATTGATTGGCCCTACAGAGCCTATGCAAATTATTCATTGATTTGCGAGTCAGTAGGATCAAATTCTAGAAAATAATATTTTGCCCCAATAATGTTTTTCTTGATATAGAAAATGGTTTCCTAATGTGCTCAAGTACGAGCCATTTTTTTGGATTTGGAAACATGGCGAACAATATAAATCTTGAATTATTGATTTCTTGAACTTGACAATCCTTGAATACTTGGCATCAGCACTAACTTACTTGGCGTATACAATAACTTGAATAATTGGCGTAACCACTAACTTGAATGCTTGGTATATGTACTAACTTGAACACTTGGTATATGCACTAACTTGAATACTTAGCGTAAGTACTAACTTAAATACTTGGCATATGCACTCTCTTGAATACTTGGCATAAGCACTAACTTGATTCTCGGTAGTGTGCTGCTGTGTACTTACCTTCTTGGTGATGTACGGTTGAGTGTTGTTGGCTACGGTCTAAGCACAATGATATGTGGCACCAAAGGCAAAGCCTTGTGAGCTTTGCATACAGGCTAACCTTTTGTTGGAGGAATACCTGTGATGTGGAAATCGGGGCAATGATTTGAAAATTGAACCACAATTTTTCAAAAATGACTGAGTTCTGAATAAACTCTTCTTTAAAGAGTTTTGGAATTGTTTCCAGGGAACAAATGAAATGCTTTCCCCATAAAAGTTATGCACTATGTCTCTTTGCTAAAGTACTTGCATACACGGGACTCACTGAGTGATTTTCACTCACATGTGTATTATTTCTCTAGAAAAATTCAGGACTAGTGTGACGCAGCGAAAGTGCAGTGGACCCCAGAGGCTCATACTACATCTTGGACCTGTTATACCCATAAGTGCATTTATTATAAGCCAAATTCTTGTACTTTTCTTTGTTGGAAAAAAAAAGTTCAGCTGCCTTTTGAGTAAAGTTTGTTATAAAGATCATTTATCTGAGCAATTAGAGAGGGCGACATCCCACAAAGTTATAGCCCACAACGTTATGAAAATATGGGGTATTACAAATGGTATCAGAGCATAGTGGGAACCATGATAGAGCTTTTGACGGAATATAGCTGAGCCTCTATCTGGACATTGGGGAGTCCATCATTGTATGAGTAAGTGTGAATTTATAGAGGTAGTGCTTTTTATGAAATTGGATATTGGAGTAGATGTGATATGTTACTTTGAGGTATAACTTATTTTGATGAGCCAGAAGAAGAGTGATACGAGACAAATTTAATATCTCTGAAAAAGGTCTATGACCCCGAATTTGAACAATAGTAAAGGGATTGAGGTCAAAAAAATCTTATATAGGAATTATTTACTAATTTTGAACATTCCATTTTGGGACCAATAATAGTGAGATGATGAATAAAAGAAGTTGAACACTTAAAGGCCTTATGTGTATTGTGTGATATGAATTGTATGGATAAGAATGTGCACACTTGTATAGTGTTCTAGTATTATATTTGAGTGCTAAAGACCTGGTTTTATCGTAATATGTGAAAGGATATGATTATATCAATACTAATATACCAAGAATCATTAGGCATTTGAAATTAAACGTGCTTGGGTTAGAGAAATTCTAGGATGTGTAATCCCTGGGAAGTACCCATGAAAGTTGAAATGAAGTGATTTAGGGATGTTTAAAGATATGAAAGGATGATCTATAAGCAAAATGATATAAATACAGGAAGTTTAATTATAGATCATAGAACGATGTATGTGAAGGTATCTTATTAGGTTGAATGAATATGAGAATTTCTCAAGAGATCATGTTTACATGTGAAAAATAGATTTTTTTTTTCCCCATGTCGTCTCATATGAATGGGAAGTATCGAGATGTATACATTTGCTTGGTGCCTCATGAAGTGGACTTAAAAAGAAGAATGGAATATGTTCAATGCACTTACTGTCACAAGGGTAGACACACTTATGTGCAGTATCAGAAGAGACTTAGAGCATGTTATTAATGTGGGAAAATAGGGCATACTTTAGCCAGTTGTCCATATACTAAGAAGCAACAAGATGCTCCCTCTGCCCATAAGGAATTTAAATCTAGAGAGTCACGGGGAAATAAAGGACCCATCAGGATTCATGTAGAGTGAAGAAGGAGTAGATGGTAGAAGAAATTTGAAATAAACATTTGATGGAATTAAGGCAAATCTAAATTTCGAGGACAAAATTTTTTGTAAGGAGGGGAGAATGTAATACCCTACCTTTTTATCTTTAACTAGCTACTATTTGTAATAGGATGATAATTTGTATCAATTGCCAAAACAAAAGTTGACTGGTGTAATGAGATGAATGTTTTGGTATGATAATATTTGGTTGGGACCTGGATGTAATTATTAGATTTGTTTTACTCGTACCTTAAATCTTCAGAAGGCACTATTATTAATAAAATAAGAATTTGAGGGTACGTTGACAAGAGAAATTGATCAGTGCAATGAAACGCATGTTTTGGCGTGAATTATGCTATTTGGGTCACCGAGGGCATTTTCGTCATTTTGATTGCACCCACGACTTTGACCTCAAATTTAACCAAATAGAGAAGAAATTGAAGAATTTAAGAATTACCAATGGATTCAGTAGAATTTTTTGAGTTGAATGGTGAAATAAAATATTTTTCTGTTTCAGACCCGAATTTTGGTTATTTTTTAGAAAAATTCTAAAATGCAGTTGAAATTGAAACAAGTGGCATAATATGATTGGTGGATGTAAATAAGTGTTTTTTAGTGATTGGTTAATAAGGCCAAGTGTTTCTATTTGATTGGTTGAGATAAAAGTTTATAAGTATTTTTACTAAGCTTATTTAGCAAGATTTTCATAAGCTTCCGTAATAAGATTTTAACCTCACTAATTCCAATTGACCATGTAATATATTTTCCATAAGAATGGAGGTGGAGAGGCTGAAATATAGCTTGAATTTCATCCATAAAGATTGCAAAAAGAAAAGGAAGGGAAAAAGAAAGGAAAAGGAAAGAAAAGCTAGAGAACATTGAGAGAAAAAGAAAAAGGAGAGAGAAAGAAAGAAGTGTGTGTGTTCTTGGTGTTCTTGGAGCAAAATCACTTTAAATAGCCTCAAACACAAGGTAAAACCCTACCTTGATTGAATTAAAGTTGTTGTTGTGTGAATGATGATTATGTTGATACGAATTTTAACATGAAAACATGATTTTCATGTCTTGATTTTGGATTAAACCTAGAGTTTGTGAACTTTTGTGTATGAACCTTATATATGCTTGTATAAGTACCGACTGCCTAAGGCTCTTTGAATGAAGTTTTGTGTGAGGAAGAACTGAATATTTATGGGAGTTTGAAGGATTGCTTTTGGTTGATGAGATGATGACCAAAGTAGAATAAAAATAGAAGTTACTTGGTTGGAACAATGAATTATACTAGCTTTTGCTTTGAAGAAGTGAATTTGTGCTCAATAAGTGTAACTCATGTGAGCTATTTGAATATGAAAATCACAGAATTAAAGATGATTTGATGGAAAATTGAGTGAATTAATGGTTCCAAGGTGTTAAAGGCTAAAGGAAAATAGAGGAGAACATGAATAGAAGGTTTGAGGCAAAACTATTGGGGTGTTTTTAGCTAGTAGCATGTCACGTGAACTAGAACTCTAAAGAAGGGCCATACAGAATTAAATTTAAGAGTCTTAGGGTTGATTTGGTATATCTCAGAGCCAAATCGGACTTGTGGATTGATTGTTATGTGCAAAACAAAATGATGTGTCAAACCAATGAAATTCCAGAAAAGTAGTCCGAAAATGAATGAATTTAAGGATGATTAATTGTGTGATTTGAGGTGAAATTAAGGGGTAATATGAAGTGACTCCCTTGTATATGAAGGAAGAAATGAAGTGGAAAAAGAAAAACGAAAAAAACGAAAAAATAACGAGAACGAAAGTTAAACATTTTCCTTAACCGTTGCTACCTATCGGCCTCAACGACTAACCGTTGGTTAAACGCCGGTTGGACATCGGCTAGACGTCAGCTAGACGTTAGCTATTTTCAGCCAAGTACGATTTGACTTGAAAATGATATTTGGTATAGGTTTATTAGTAAACGGCCAACAGAATGTTGAAAATGGTAGGAACGGTGATTAAACGGCCATAAACGGAAAGAGTTGCTTAGGACACGAGGTGAGTCCCTTTGACTTCTAAAACCCTTTTGAAAGCTAGTGTGCTTTACTTTTCCATGAAATGCTACATTTTATACCGTTTTGGAAATCCCTGAATATGCTTAAGGTTTATCTGAGCAAGATTTGTTTTATGCCATTTTGGGCTTGAATGAACTTCATAATTAGCTTGGAAACCTTAACAGATGTTTAAAGTATGAATTTGTGAATTTAGTCACTTTTGGATTAAATACTTGGGATTTTCAGAAAATGGTAATTTTGGAATAGGTATTCATAGATTGACTAGAATGCCCTTATTGGAACATTTTATGGAAATGTGTTTGGAAACTTCGATTTTAATCCTCATTTGGGATTTGAATTCTGGATTTCTTGAAATGGGCTCTTTTTGGAATCGAGTATTTGGAAAACGATCTAAATGTCCTTATTGAAATAATTTATAAAAACATTTGGAATTGGGTATTCAGTAAATGGCTGAAATATCCTTATTAGAACATTTGTAAATACTTTTTGAAGGGTAAAATGACCTGGATACCCTTGGAAAAGTCTTTTGGAATCGAGTATAGGTAAAATGATGCGAATACCCTTGGAAATGACTTTTGTGGTCGAGTACTGGGAAAATGACTGGAATACTCTTGGAAACTTGTTTTGATGGGAGAAAAAAACTCTTTACCCAGTTTTGACATGGTTTTGGAAAATGACCTCTTAATATGAGATTGATTTTGGAAAATGACATTTTGATCCCGGAAATTATTTTATTGGCTTGATGTGCCTATGAAATGAATTGATTAGCCCTACAAAGCCTATGGAAATTATTAACTGATTTGTGAGTCAGTGGGATCAAATTTTAGAAAATAATATTTTGCCCCAATAATGTTTTTCTTGATATGAAAAATGGTTTCCTGATGTGCTGAAGTACGAGCCATTTTTTTTGGATTTGGAAGCATGGTGAACAATATGAATCTTGAATTCTTGATTTTTTGAACTTGACAATCCTTGAACACTTGGCATAAGCACCAACATACTTAGCGTATGTACTAACTTAAATACTTGGCGTATACACTAACTTAAATACTTGGCATCAGCACAAACTTACTTGGCGTAAGCACTAACTTGAATACTTGGCGTATGCACTAACTTGAATACTTAGCTTAAACACTAACTTGAATACTTGGTGTAAGCACTCCCTTGAATACTTGGCGTAAACACTAACTTGATTCTTGGTAGTACGTGCGGTGTACTTACCCTCCCGATAACGCACGGTTGAGTACTGTAGTCTACAGTCTAAGCACAATGATACGTGGCGCTGAAGGTAAAGCCTTGTGAGCTTTGCATACAGGGCGACCTTCTGCTGGAGGAATACTTCTGATATAGAAATCGGGGCAATGATTTGAAAATTGAAACATAATTTTCCAAAAATGACTGAGTTCTAAATAAACTCTTCTTTAAAGAGTCTTGGAATTGTTTCTAAGGAACAAGTGAAATGCTTTCCCCATAAAAGTTTTATGCGCTCTGTCTCTTTACTAAAGCACTTAAATACACGAGACTCACTGAGTGATTTTCACTCACACGTGTATTGTTTCCCTAGAAAAATTCATGACTAGTATGATGTAGCAAGAGTGCAGTGGACCCCAAAAGCTCATGCTACATTTTGGACCTGTTATACCCGTGAGTGTATGTATCAGAAGCCAAATTCTTGCACTTTCTATGTTGGAAAAAAAAGTTCCGCTGCCTTTTGAGTAAAGTTTGTTATAAAGATCCCTTGTCTGAGTAATCAGATGGGACGATATCCCATAAAGTTATAGCCCAATACGTTATGGAAATATGGGGTGTTATAAGCATAATGTAGGAAATTAACGAATATCAATCCTTAAAGAAATAAGTACATACTAATCACTTTTCATTTATTGTTTAACCGACCCAATAAAGTGATAAAATAATAAAAAGAAAAGATATATGTATGTATATCTCAAGAATGTAGGAATATGCAATTTAGACAACAATTATAGAATACATTACAATGAATCATTTAGCAACTATCTCAATTAATCATCATCTTAGCATCATGAAGGAATATGATGTAAAATTCAATCATTTCCCAAGTCATGAATCCAGTTACATAGACTCTAGTTCTTTTCCAATCCATGGAATCACTATCTCTTGATTAAATTAGCAGATATTTCAATCAAACTAACATAACCAAAAAATGTATTAAACTCAATTCCTCATAAATTATTCTTATGCTCTAGGTGATAATAAACATGAAATTTGTTAATAACCCTATACTCTAGGAGAAATCAATTAATCTTTGATTACTTTGTTCTTTGTCTTAACTTCGTTTCCCTAGTCTTTTAAGAAATAGAAAATATGTAGAATTGATTAAATTAAACTCAATCTAACTTCTTTCCCAATTCCATCAGATATAAATATAATTCCATTAACTTATCAAATAAAATCAAGTAATCAAACACTAGGAATGATAGAAAATTGATCAACTTACCAACTTAATCCAACAACCATAAATATTAAAACAATTTCAAACTACATTGAAAACATTAAATGCATCATTATTCTAGAAAAAGATAACAAAGTTAAAAGAAAGAAGTCATAGACAAGCCCTCATTCTCTCTTTGGAAACGTTCTTCAATAATTATCCTTGGACGGTGAATCTCTTCTTCTTTGAGTGATTTGAAGTTTAATCCTTGGATTCACAACTTTCTCTTATGTTTTTCCTGTTTAAATAAGTTTCTTTGATGCCAAAATTCGTTTCTTGAGAAGTTTTAGCCGAGTAGGATTCGAAAAATACCAAAATCCTTTGGAAGATACCATATTCACGCACAAGATTATGTGTTCCAGACCAAACCTGCCGCTGGTCCCTTCGACCCATTTGGCGCCAGGTGTATTCTGTTCTGCTCCTGAACTTGTGCTCTATTTTCTCTATTTTCCAGATTGGACCTGGCGCCTGGTGCAATTGCCAAACCTAGCACAAGGTGCAAGTTGAAATTTTTCACTTGTTGCTCGAAATTCACTCAATTCTGCACAAATTCATCAAAAATACTTCCTGCAAGTAGAAAGTCAAATAGGAAGGAATATGCCTAATTATTACATCAAAAGTATCTCAAATTAACTTCAAATAACTAGGAAAATAGTGATGAATTTAGCCTCTATCAAGAACTAACACCGTTTTAGATTAATGAACCGATCACTAGCTCTAAATTGGGAAGAAATTGAAAATCGCTCCATTATAGAACTGGTGCCAACTCAGCTAATAGAGCTAGCGCTGGCTCATATCGGGACACACGCACTTAAGGGGTCAATGCTTCAATTTTTTCACCAAAACATCACAATTTCAAAGCTTTTCCTCTTCCTCTACCGTCGACTCTCTCAACACATCCCCTACTGGCTTTGATTTTACCACCAAAACAACTTTCTTTCATCAAACTATATTGAATCTATCAATTTCTTCAATTTAGATGTATTATTTTCTCAAAATTCTTCACCTTTCACACAAAACCTACCTTAAAAGAAAGAAATGGAAGGAGAGTGGAATCTCGGGATCTTCGAAATTCGAAATTTCAACTGCAATAAGGAAATAAATTCTAGAAAAATTATTACTAATATTGTTTCCTAAACTTGACAAGAAATTATAGAAATAATGCTACTTATATATATGTTTATTGGTCGGTTAGCATGTATAAAAGTAATTACAATAAAAGATGGAATTATAAAAAGGTAAGTGTATAATATATGGGGATATTTTAGGTTCTTTCGGTGTATGCTTCCCCCTCCAAAGAAGGAAATAATGGCTGAAGTAGGTGTTATTGTCACCTAAGGAGGAAGTAAAGGGAAATAAAAGAATGTCTAAATAAGTAGTATTTGAACCCTCAATTGATCCATTAAAATCCTGACACTTTAGCCATTAGACCACGTAACTCTTTTGACCTAATCCAACACTAAACTCTCCATGTACCAAAATCCTATCTATAAGTTCGTCCTAAAGTAAAAACTAAATAACAGGATAACCTAACATATACTTAAATATTATAAGCAAGCTAAATAAGGCAACTTAGATTAATAGCTATACACACAAGACACATAAAATTGTAAGACCAAATATAACCATACTTCTATATAAATGATGCAATGCATGCCCTCCGATTACTTAGAGTACTTTAGGGTTGGGGTTTTACATCCTTCCCTCCTTAGGGGAATTTCGCCCTAAAATTCGTGAGTATTACCTCTAAAGTAGTTCAAGATATTGCTTCTTCACCCACTCCTCAATTTCCCAAGTCACGTCTTGTGTCCCACGATGTTCTCATAGTATCTTGACCATCAGAATTTGTTTGTTCCTGAGTACCCTGAGATTTCAATCCATAACCTTAATCGGTTTCTCCATATAAGTCAGGTTTGGTTGATGTTGAAGCAGCTCCTCATTGAGTACGTGCTTTGGGTCTGGTTTGTATTTCTTAAGCTAAGAGATATGGAATACATTATGTATCCTAACTAGGTCCTTTGGTAAGTCTAACTTGTAAGCTACCGGTCCAATTCTCTTGATCACCCGAAAATGTCCTAAATACCTCGGACTTAACTTCTATTAAACACCACCCAATACTACCTTAGGAGTAGGGGAAGAATTAGCATTTCATGACATAATGCATGTTCATATGTTTTATTAAATAAATTTCTGTGATTTCTATGTTTTTTCTATGTGTTATTTTTTCATGTTAGAGGTATGGAGTTCTAGTTAGAGCTAGAAGGATTTTAATTTATGTCCCATGAGAAAAGAATTAGATAACTTTTGGATTTAAAGAAATTATTTTGGAAAGATGAGCATAAGAGTTGTTGTGGATAAGTGATTAGAGCTTAGTGTTTATATTCTAGTGACTTGAGTTCAAATCTCACCTATTACAATTATTTTTGGATTTTTACTCATTCCTATCTTCATGGATGGTTGGGACACTCCAATCACCATTTGAATTTATTTCTTACATTCCATAGACTTAGGGATTGGTTTTGAGAGATTTCAATTGTAATTTTATAACTATGTTGATCTAGTCTTAAAGTAGGATCTATTAGCATTTAGCTTCCTATTCTTTTGCTTATCTATTACAAAATTTAATTTAAATTTCTTTAAATTCTTGTTTTTTCAAAAATGGAATTACCTATTGTGATTGGAATCCACCTAAGTATCATGCTAAAGCTAAAGAAAGGGATGTAGATTCAAACTACATTCCATGGTGCCAAGGAAGAGTTTAAATTATGAATGCTTTCAATGGAGGATTCAAGCCAAACAAGCCACCAAGCCAAGGAATATGAAGATAGTAAAGAAGTGGGTGCTAAAGGAAAGCTTAAAAGACCTTCAAGAAGACAAATCAATAATCAAGAAAGTTGTCAAGCGATGGAGGATCAAAGAAGGGCTAAGAAGATCAAAGCTTGAACAATAATTTGTGTGGATGATCAAGTGCATACCAGAGAATGGCTGAGGACAAGGAAAACAAACTGACTGTGAAGGATAGTGCGGACCCAATGCCTAGCCCAACAATCTGACCCAACACTAGGCCCACTCGGCTTGTAGGCCAATTTTTGTAGATCCAACCCGGCGCTAGGCCCATCAAGTCGACCTGGCACTAGGTCCATTCGAGCCATGCCCTATTTTGCTGATTTTTATTATTTTATTTTATTTTATTTTTAATTTAATTTTCATGACTTTTGACTCATAATATGTATATATTAGACTTACTTAGGAGATGAATGTCTGAGATTATATCTCCCATTTGCTAGGCTTAGTTTGTTATCTTTATATATACCTTATTACTCTTGCAATAAACAACTTTTGATATTTTGAATAGAGAAATCTTTTGTTCTCTCTAGAGAGAGTTCTTGAGGGTGTTCCTCTTGGGTGATTCCCAAATTAATTAAGACTACTCTTAGGCTTTAGTCCAAACTAAAAATTTAATCTCTAATCTTCTTAGGATAGATCATTGTTCTTTTTAAAGCAGGTCTTAGATTTCTATGAAATCTAAGGTTCTTTCAGTAGTTCAATTGATTGCCCAAATCTTTCCATCCCATTTGTTCTTGATTCTTCTTGTGTTAGGTGGGTTTGGGTGTTGATTTAGTTGGCTTAGTTCATTAGATTTTGGGTCCTAGGAAGCTAGTTTATCTAGGGTTCTAGTCTTGAATTAGGTTTCTTGAATTTGAATTTCAAATCTCGAATTGGTGCTTCTCAAGATCATATCAAAAAGTTTGGTATAAGAGCAAACTTAGGTTAATTCTAATTAACACAACTTTCTTTGGACAAAGGTACAATCTTTTCAAGAATTTGTGAAAATTTTTAGATTTTCGTCACTTTATTAGGTGCTATGTTTGAATTCTTGGAATTTAAAATTACGCAATGAACTTGATGTTAAATTGATCTTATATGTTGGTATGATGCTTGAAGAATCATTTGGCATGAGTATTTGTTGATTTTGAGCTCAAACATGGTAGAAATCTCATTCAATCCATTGCTGCAAATTCAAATCCCGTAACTAATTTTCTTGCACTTTTTGAGAGTTGAATACTTCAAATTGTGCCATAGATTTGTTGTGAAATTGGGCCTACATGTTTGGTTAATGATTAGGAAGTTATTTGAGATTTAAAATTGCAGAAATTTTGAGGTTTTTTGCTGCAAAATTCTGAACACAAGAAAACCCCGTAACTAATGTTCATGTTAATTTTATGAGTTATAAAACTCAAGTTTTTGCTATGTTCTTGCTTTGAAATTGTTCCTTGATGTTAGTATAACCATTGGAGATTGATTTTTATTGTGAGTTTTGAGTTTTTGGGGCTGTTATAAGGAAGAAAAATTTGGAGTAGCTTGAGTTACGAGCTTGCATACAAAGTGTTTGATATGTTACCTCTATGATTTGTGATTGTGCAAACATGACTAGCAAATGCTTCCTATGATGAATTCGTATACTTTTCTTTCGTTAGTATCTTGTTTGAGTACAAATTATTCTTTATTACTAGTAGACAATTGTTAGTCATTGTGTGTATTCTATAGTTGGGAGAATTGTTAGTGCATACATAGTTATATCACTTGTCGTTGAATTTTGAACTCCTTATACTATTATTGCCTTGAGTGAGTTAATTGTGCATCAAAACTATATCCTTGGGGTTGTGATAACATCCTAACATTTAAAAATCCTTCATTTGAGTTGTTGCCTACCAAGTGCTTGATGAAATGCCTAGGTAACTTTACAATTCATTGTATGAGATCTTAGCTTGGATCTTCCACTTTTAATTGACTTCGTTAATTTATTTCTTATTACCGGTGGGTTGAATACTTGGTTTTTAAATCTTCTTGAGATTTTTGGAAGTGATTTGAACTTATCTATCCTTGAATCCTTGTTATTTTTGCTCAGTGTGTACCTTCATAAATCATTCTTGAAATCTTGAGTTTGTTGAACCTTAATTCTTTGAAATTCTTGCGTGAACTTGCCTCGTTCCTTGGTAATCATCAAGATTTAAATTGCATTCCCCTAAGACCCCTAGTTGATTGTCGTTAGAGGGTTGGCTTGACTTGTCTAGTTGGACTAATTCCTAGGCAATTAGGGAGGTTGTTCTAGGAAAGAATCTCTGATGATCTGAGTGTTGAAAGAAAAAAGCGAGAGGGTGAGCTTATTATGATATAAGCTAAGAAGAGTGCAAATACGAGTGAAGAGTGATTACTAAAAATTGAGTGTAAACACGTAAAGGAGTGAAGTGAGGAATTTTTCGTGTGTTTGTTACTTCAATTTTGTGGGTACTTTTCTTGAAAGAAAATTCGCAATGGCAAGTTGGAGTGATATTGAAGGATATGACTATGATGAAGAGTCTTGTTACAATGCATGTAATTATGGGGGATATAAAGAACATGAATAAGACTATGTGGAAGATTATTAGGGAAATGAAGATGATCATGAGAATTTGTTTGATCGTGGAGATGAGTCTCATAGGGATAGCTATGATGAATGGCTAAGCATAAGTGAAAAAGGATATGGTACGTTTGTTGGAAAAGAAAAATGGAAATATAAGGAAGATGATTACGAGAGTAAGGGATATTTGGATGAACATGGGGAAGGGCTAAGTATAAGTGGAAGGGAGTATGATAGCTATGAAAGAAATCATTGGGAAAATAAAAAAGAACGTGAGGGGGTTTATGTGGAAGGAATATAAAAACATTGAAAGGGTAAATTACAAAGAAAGAAGGAGGATGTGGAGAATAGGGAGTTGAAGTACAATAAGAAGTTGGTGCCTTTGTTCTATAGGAAGAGAGATTAGAGGGAGTATTATGAATGGGAAAGAAGATTGGAAGAATTGTTTAAATGCTTTGCGTCTAGTGAAAGTTTCAAGGTGAAATGGGCACTAATGGGCTTTTCTAAAAATATTTTAGAATAGTGGAAGCAAATGAATACACTAAGATGGCAAAATGGGTATCAAATGGTGGATTCTTGGGAAGAGATGATAGAATTGATGAGAGAGCAGTTTGACCCTGATGAGTGCCAATATGTGGAAGTTTTTCTTACATGTCCCATAATTGTCCAAGAAGTTCTAAAAATAATGAGGAAAGTACAATGCAAAATTTTTCAAAAGAACGGATGAGGAGAAAACAAGATTATGTTTGCCCTACTTGTTGGAAATATAGTTATAGTATATGTGATTGCCCAAGATTGAATGATCAAGGAAGAAGTTTTGATTTGCAAAAGGGTAGTGCAATTCTTTGTGAGCATTGTAGTGGCTATGTGCACAAATAATTTGATTGTTATTGGAAGTTCTCTAAGGAGCTAAGTGAGATTCATAAATTTGAAAAGGAAAGAGTTAGACTTGAGACCAATGTGGCCAAGAAAAATGTTGTAAATGTTAAGGAGACAAGAAGGGCAAGAAATAAACAAAAAGTTGAGAAGGTTTTGCAAAATGAATTACATGGTTTTGAGAAGGGGGAGAAACTAGAAAATAAGGTAAAGTGCCAAGGAATGCTCAATCAAAATGATGAAGTAGTGCATGAAAAAGTTGAGAAAAATGTTGATGAGATTGATGAGGAGCTTAGTGATAATGAAGAAGAAGACGTAGATCCATTGAGTTCAATAAATGGGGTGACTAAGAAATTTTACAATATGCTATTCTTTCTAAAGGATGAGTCAAACCCACTGGAAGTGTTAGAGGAGAATAAGCAAGAAGGAGTTGAGCAAAATGGAGTAGAATTTGTTGAAGAGCAAATGCATTCAAGGAATGAGATAGAAGGGGAGCAAATGTGTGCATGGATGAAGGTCCAAAAAGTGCTTCAAGTACTTATGATGTAGGAGAAAGCTCACATGCACAAGAGTAGAAAAAGAAGAGTTGGCAAGAGGAGGGTCAAAAGCAAATGAAAATGAGTGAAGTTAGTAAGAATAGGCCATCTAGTTCAATTTCACAAAAAGGCACCAAATCTAGTGGAGAAATTAGAGTGGATGGAAGAGATGGGGATACACTTGAGAAACCTTGTGCATCAATTAGTGTTATGTTGGAAGTTGTTGAAGCTTGTGTAATTGAAGGAAAAAAGGATTTACCAACAGAAAATATCTTCTATTCAAGGTGTCAAATTAAAGAAAAACCATATAGCCTAATTATTGATGGAGGGAGTTGTAAAAATGTTATTAGTGCAACATTGGTGGAAGAATTGGGAATGAAGACCTTAAAACACCCTAACCTTGTAAGTTATAATAGTTGAACAATTGTGCTAAAGTAAAAGTGAACAGATAAGTCAATGTTACAATTGTCATAGGGGGATATAAAGACGATGTGATGTGTCATGTGTTTCCCATGCATGTTGGGCATATATTATTGGGAAGGCCTTAGCTATATGATAGGGAGGTAGTTCACCTTGAAAAAAAAAACACTTACTTTTTATGTAAGGATGGAAGGAAGTTCACACTTTGCCCTATGCCCCCAAATGAGATTGTAAATGATCAAAATATTTTGAGGGAGTAAGATAAAAAGAAAAGAGAACAAAAAGAGAGGGAAAAGTAAGAGAGGGATAAACAAGAGCAAGAGAGAAGAGAAAATGAGAGAAGATCAAAAAAAGAAAAAGAGAGTTTAGAGCTCCAAATGTAAGCAAAAATAAGGGGGAGAGAAAATAAATGAGGGAGCATGAAGAAAAAAGAAGAGTGCTAACTTGGGTTAGGAAAGGTGAAAACTACAAAAGGGAGGAAAAGGAGAGTGGAGGTAAGGTGAGAATTAAAATTTGGGTTGAGTAGAGAGAAAACGAGGGAGTTGGTGAGGAACCAAGCCAAAAGTTTTTCCTTCACACAAAATGTCTTTTTTGAATTGTAATGCAGGTATTAATTCGAAGATGAATCATTTTCAAGAAGAGAGAAATGATAGGAATCTACTCAAGTATCATGCTAAAGCTAAAGAAGGGGGATAGAGATTTAAACAATATTCCATGGTGCCAAGGAAAAGTTTAAATTATAAAGGCTTTCAATAGAGGATTCAAGCCAAACAAGCCACCAAGCCAAGGAATATGAAGATAGAAAAGAAGTGGGTGCCAAAAGGAAGTTTGAAAGACCTTCAAGAAGATAAATCACAAATCAAGAAAGATGTCAAGCAATGGAGGATCAAAGAAGGGCTAAGAAGATCAAAATTGGAACAACAATTTGTGTGGAGGACCTGAAGGGATTTCACTAAGGCAATAGCATTTAGCACAGTAGAAAAACAAAATACCATCACATGATCACATGCTTATGATTTAAATAGGCAAAAGAACAAGCACAAGTTTACCACAGTCATTCAAAAAATTCCTTTGTGTATGAAGGCTGAGGTGCGATCCAGCAAATCTCTCGATCAAACAACAACCAGATGATGAAAAATTTGTCTTGCCTCTTCAATCTCAATGTGAGATTAATTCTAACAACAATCTACACAAGGTATGCTCTCAAGAATGCCAGAGCACAGTCTCTGTAGTAGTAGAGAAAGAATGGCGGCTAGGGTAAGATCACAGAGAAGAAAAGAAGAGAGTCGTGTGTCTGTTTTTCCAGAGAGAACTATTTTTCTCTGTGTTGTTTTTTTTTTTAAAACAAAAAATGCTTATTCTTTGGGAAAAAAAACTAGAAAACAATGCGGACCGCATATCTTGGGAATTCTAAAAGAATTAGAATTCTTTAATTGTAATTGGAACCTATAAGTTCTAACAATTATAATTTGGCCTAAAAATTATAACTAATTATAATTTGGCCCAAAAAAACTTCTACTTCTTACAATTAACTGTTGGATTGTATGCCCTCTTAGACTAGGTTTCTGATGTAAATTTGAATATTTTAATAAAATAATTTATTTTTAGAAATAATTTGTGAATTTATTTTTTGTTTGTGCACAATTTTCATTTGGAATAGACCCATTGTGTTTAAATAAGTGATCCATGTGAATGGTGGTCTTTCACAGTAAGGTATGGATCACGGGTTATTTAACACATAAACATTTTTTCTTAACCTATTGATGAGATTGGGAATCTCATCATGTTTAGGTTATTATGTTATGAATTCCAAATAGGGAATGGCTTACCTTTAGCCAGTGAGTAGTCCACTCACTTCATGACATAAGCGTATTTTGAATACGTAGGACAGGACCTGTAGTAGTGGTTTCTAAAAGTACTATATGATAGAAACCTAGACTACTATCGCTACAGCGTGGACTAGTACTCTACGACTTGAGTATGAGTTGGTGGTTTGACGAAGTTGGAAGCATATGCTTTGATATGCTATAGTTGAGGTTCTATAGTAGAACCAATATACTTGTGTATTGAGTATATGTAACTAGCTAGTTAAGACAGACTTGTACAAGATAGTTTCTGTACTATATCGCCCCTTGTGGTTGTCCGAATGGTCTAAAATGTCCAGGGCCCTGGGAAACATGACTCAGATGTTTGCTTTAGGGTAGCTCCCTTAGAAAGCGGAAACACTCTAGGAAATCGTGGATCATTGGACTAGAAGCCTAAGGATGGTAGATGTCATTTAGAAGGGACTTAGTACACTTCTTCCTCTCTAAATGTACGACGATGTGTAGAGGGGTATTTTAGTCATTTCACCTATAGGTCAGAGACTTTACTAATGCAGCATTGTCATTGGGGTCAAGATTTCCTTATGGTGATATTAGGAAATATTTAAAATTCAAAATACAGCTATTTATATAGCAGGGGTATTTTGATCATTTTAGCAGCCAAGGCAATGCGTCTTTTTGGTCCTCGGAATAGCCCGTAAGTCCTAACTAAGTTTTGGGTTGAGGAATTGGTTTTAGTTCAAGAGGATTTTATTTTATTTTATTCAGGATGTCTAATTTATTATTAGACTGGAATAAAATAAATAAATAGATAAAATAAAAATAGGAGTTGAGAGAAATTAATTTTTTTGTTTATTTGGTTAATTAATTATTCAGGGCCTAGGTCCAGTTTGAATAATTAGAAAATTAACCTAGGCTTAAACCAAGAGGAAATAATTAATGCTTAATTATTTATTGGGTTATTTATATAAGCTCAAGATATAAATAATTAAAGATTAATTATTTTGGTTCATTTAGACTCATTAATTATTTATTGGGTTATTTCTATAAGCTCAGGAAATAAATAATTAATGTTTATTATTTTAGGCTTTTTGGGTCTAAGAAAAATAATAAAATTATTTCGGCCGAATAGCTTGGAACGTAGGGTTTTTTCCAGATACGGTTCAAATGAATTTAGGGTTAAGCCAAACTTATTCTCAGGATAACATCCGGATGTTTGAAATTTAATATCCCGGGGATATGTTTATCAGATATTTGAGTCCTAGTTTTGGCTAACAATAAACCAAGAAGATTCTGGTAGATAGAAAACCCTAATTTCCCTAGCTTTTCTCTCTAGCGTCACGAAGGACTCCCAGAAGCCTCTCTTCTCACGAAAAGCTCTCTTTCTCGTGAGGCTCTTCATCCCCTTGTTCTTGTTTCTTTGCTAACCAATAGCAAGAGAACCAAGGAGACTTAAGACCGTTCTTCTTCACTGTTGTGTTCACCGACTAGAGGTTGGGCGGAGGTATATTCTGAGAGCTGAAAGGCTTGGCGTTCATGCAAACAAGGCGAAGTAGGAGGCTAGCGGGTTTTCAACCGAAAGCTTCTTCAAGTGGGCAAGGCGAAGCGATTCCTGTCGTTCAATCCACTCCTACTCAACCTAGTAGGTTTAAAGCACGCAAAGGTATGATCTTTACACTTCCGTGTGGCCTCTAAGGCTTGTGGTTTTTTTTTCTCTGTTTTTTTTCCCATTGGTGCATGCTCCCCTATTTTCTGTCTGTCAATGTAGTATCAGAGCCAATGGTTCTTTGATCAACTTAGGGAGCATGGTAGTTAATAAAAATGGAGAAGATGATTGTTTGGTGATTATACCTGTGATCCTTCGCTGTTTTGGTATGGGATAGGTGGATTTGTAAGTTTCACAGTGGAAGCATAAGCTACTGTAAATTTTTATTTTTTTATTTTTTATTTTTTTTGCTTTGCTAGAACATCGTGTAAACCCAATTTGAAGGGTATAGGCGAATGTGGTTTTGATTTGGATGAGTTTTTTGTAAGTAAAAATGTCCAAAGAGGCCACAGAAAGAAGCAGCAGAAAAACGTAAAAGAGTCTGTGAAGTTTTCACGCGGAAGAAAAAAACGAAGAAGAAGGCACTATTCCTAAGCCGCCGAGTCGGAGCCGAGCCGCTGCACCGAGTCGACACTGTGCTGTGCCTGGAGCTACTGTCCGTGCATGTTGGAGCCGAGCCAGCACATGAGATTGAAGCAATTTGCATGCAATTGCAAATTGCAATTGAAATTGGGTTGCACGCGGGTTGAATAGAAGAAACGGGCGCACACGCGGGTCGATAGGCTCGAGTCACCGGGCGCACACGCGGGCGGAGCAGCGAGTCTGCAGCGGGCGCGGGTCCGAGCGGGCTCCATGGGCTACAACGATGGCAATCTGGTGCGGCTGGTGCACCAGGCGCGTTGTGAACCGACAGAGCAAATGGGCCCTGATTTGGTGCAGCGGGTGTACATAGACCGGCATATTTGTTTTTGCAATTTTTCTTTATTTTTTTTTCCATTTTGGGTCCCATGCTAGGCGAAGTTAATATTTTTGTAATATTTTATATTCTTGGAATATATTTGCATGAAAAATATTATTAAGGGATTTTAGGATTAAACAAGCTCATTAATTAATTAATTAATGTATTTAATTCTATTATTTGGGCACTTAGGTTTAAAA
The DNA here is from genome assembly GCA_026120185.1 of Voacanga thouarsii. Lineage (NCBI taxonomy): Eukaryota > Viridiplantae > Streptophyta > Magnoliopsida > Gentianales > Apocynaceae > Voacanga > Voacanga thouarsii. Next base: position 1,486,482 of record JANUWF010001659.1, on the reverse strand, counting down.
ATAGAAAAGCATGAAAACGTTTACTGTTTTCAAGCATGCTATTTTTTTTATAAACGTTTACAGTATGCCTTTTCTCAAAGACCAAAGTCTTTGGGAACATTTTTTGACAAGAAAAATATTTTTCTTCAAAAATTAAATGGTTATTTTAATTTGTACAAAAATTAATCCTTGAATATTTTCTCAAAGGATTTAATCCTTGACATAGAAAATATATTGGATTTAGATATTTTTGTAAATCAAAATGGAGGGCCATTTTGTTTTATTTTGCACTAGAAAAATTGTTTTGTCAAATAAACTTGAGACTAAAGTCTCTAGAAAGTTTTAATTGGAAAATTTTTGAAATCATTAAGTTTTAGCTTAAATAAAAATTAGTCCATGAAAAAATCTCTCAAAGGATATAAACCTTGACATAGAGATTTTAGTGGACTTTATCTAACAATTATTTTACATGAAAATAAAGAAAACAAATTGAAAGATAAATAATGCCTTGTATTATAAAACAAATATATCATATACAATATATAAGTGATTGCCTCTAGGGCATAATACTAACAAACTCCAACTTGCAGTAGAGCCAATCATTCATGTATCTAATACCAAATGACTCAACATACTGATCATGCTTCTTCTGGGATAGTGCTTTTGTAAGCAGTTCAGCTATGTTCTCATCTGTGGGAACTCTCTCTATCTTTACATCCTGTTTATCTATAATCTCCAGGATTAAATGATAGCGTTGTAGCACGTGTTTTGATCATTGGTGAAACCATGGCTCATTTGCTTTTGCAATGGCTCCATTGCTGTCACAATACAAGGATATTGGACCAACAATGCTAGGGACCACACCCTTTTCTGTTACGAACTTCTTGATCCAAACGGTTTCCTTCGCTACTTTAGAAGCAGCTATGTACTCAGCTTCAGTCGTAGAAACAACAATAGTCTCTTGTTTGGAACTCTTCCAACTTATTGCTCCTTCGCAAAATGTAAACATGTAGTCAGACTGTGATTTGAAATCATCTTTGTCAGATTGAAAATTGGCATCAGTATACCCGTTTACTTTCAACTCACCTTCTCCATAAACTAAGAACACATCTTTAGTCCTTCGTAAGTACTTAAGGATGTTCTTTATAACTACCCAATGACCCTCACCATGGTTAAATTTGCATCTGCTCATTAAACTAAGAGCATAGGATATATTAGGAATTGTACATATCATAGTGTACATGATAGATCCAACTGTCGAAGCATATAGAATTTTACTCATGTGATCCTTTTTAACTTGTGTTTTGGGAAACATTGACTTTAAAAGGCTTATCCTATGGGATATGGGTAAGAATCTGTTTTTGGATTGATACATGCTAAACCTTTTTAGCACTTTGTTTTTATGTATGTAGACTGTGAAAGACTTAGCAACCTTTTTGACGTATCTCTATAGATCCTTATTCCAAGAATGTAGGTTACTTCTCCAAGGTCTTTCATAGAGAATTTCTTGGACAATCGAACTTTAACTGATTGTAGGATAGGTACATCATTTCCTATTAGCAATATGTCATCTACATAAAATAATAAGAAAATGATTGCACGCCCACTAACCTTCTTGTATAGACAAAGCTCATGTATGTTTTGAATGAAACCAAACTCTTTGATTGTTTCATCAAAACGGATGTTCTAACTCGTAGAAGCTTGCTTAAGTCCATATATGGACCTTTGCAGCTTACACATTTTTATGCTATAATTGGATGTGAAACACTCTGGTTGTATTATATACACTTTCTCAATTAGATTTCCATTTAGGAAAACTGTTTTCACATCCATTCGCCAGATCTCATAATCATAATAAACGGCAATAGCTAGGAGTATCCTAATGAATTTTAGCATGGCTACTGGCGAGAAAGTTTTGTCATAGTCAATACCATATTGTTAACAATAATCCTTAGCCACTAGTCGTACTTTATAGGTAATTACATTACCATCCATGTTGGCTTTCTTTTTGAAAATCCATTTACACCCAATAGGGTTGATTCCTTTAGGTGAATCAACCGAAGTCCATACTTGGTTGTCGTACATGGAATCCATCTTTAACTTCATGCCCTCAAGCCATCTGTCAGATTCTTAACTGTTCACAACTTCTTTGTAGGTAGTAGTCTCATCTTCTTCTATGAGCAATATGTCATTGTGGTTACTTATGAGAAATCCATATCTCTCAGGTGTCACACTTACTCGACCAATGAGGATCTTATATAGTAGAAGTTTCGTCTATTCTCTCAAAAGATGTGGGATCAGACGATTGATCCTTGTTTGTTTATTCTTTATAAACTTCACTAAGTTCAATTTTACTCCTACTGTCCCATTTCAGCATGTGCTGATTCTCTAAGAAGACAGTATGCTTCGAAACAAACACTTCATTTTTAGAGGGGAGATAGAAGTAAGCCTGAAAGATTCTGTCGAATATCCCATAAATAAACACTTGTCGGACTTACTCTCAAGTTTGTCGGATTATGGCCTTTTGAAAAATGCAGGGTAGCCCTATACTCTCAAGTGTGATAACTTTAGTTTCTTGCTAAAGAACATCTCAAATGGGATGGTATCAACTGTTTTTGATGAAACTCTGTTTGGAATATAAACAGAAATTTCTAGTGCATACCCCCAAAATGATTTTTGGCAAGTCTGCAGAAGTCATCATGGTTTGTACCACGTCTAGAAGGGTTTGATTCCTTCTTTCAGATATACCATTATATTGAGGTGTATGTGGCGGAGTCCATTGAGATAAAATCCCATTATCTCTAAGATAACGCTGAAACTCTTAGCTTAAGTATTCACCTCTTCGATCTAATATTAAAGTCTTAATACTTAGCCAAGTTGTTTGTCTACTTCATTCTTAAAGTCTTTGAACTTTTCTAAAGCTTCAGATTTGTATTTCATTAAATACAAATATCCATATCGTAAATAATCATCGATAAAGGTTATGAAACAGTTATAATCTCCTCTTGCTTGTATATACATTAGGCCACATACTTCAAAATGTATGAGTTCTAATAACTCTTTGACCCTTTTTCCTTTTCTAGGAAAATAAGTTTTAGCCATTTTATCTAGTAAACAAGACTCGCAAGTGCTATATGATTCATAATCAAATGACCTTAAGTCACCAAGCCTTTGTAACTTAGAAACACGATTCTCGTTTACATAGCCTAAACAGCAATGCCATAAGTAAGAGTTATTCGGGTTATCAATATTTAGTTTCTTATTGTTTATATTGAGGATTAGATTATCCACGTTTAAAATATATAAACTATTAACAAAAGTTGCAAAACCATAATAAATATCATTCAATGAAAAAGAATAACTTTTATTCCTAAACATCAAATGAAATCCATACAAGTATAAGCATACAATTGAGATAATGTTTTTCATTAAAATTGGTACAAAATAATAGTTTTGCAGTTCTAAAACTAATCCTAAAGGCAGGTTCAGCTCGTATGTCCCCACAGCAAGTGCAACAACTTTTGCTCCATTTGCAATATGCAGGTCCACGTCCCTTTTCTCTAGCCTTCTACTACCTCTTAGTCCCTGCAAGTTATTGCACAAATGAGATCTATATTTAGTATCCAATACCCATATCTCATTTCTAAAGGCAGTATTTATCTCAATCATAAACATACCAAGAGTAGAAGTAGAAGTGCTCGCAAGCTTCTCATTCTGCTTCTTTTCCTTGACGGTCTCTAAGTAGGCTTTGCAGTTGCGCCTCTAGTGGCCCATTTTGCCACAATGATGGCATAGGCCTTTGGTAGTTGCATCCTTCTTCTTTAAACCACATTTGGGCTTAGTGGGAACCTTCTTCTTCTTCCTTTGAACTTTCTTCTTGGAAAAAGAAGATTCTACCATCAAGACCACATTGGAATCCTTCTTCATAGAGGACTCCACAGTCTTGAAAAGATTGATCAACTCAGGAATAGTGGACTCAATCTTATTCAGCTGATAGTTAATGACAAATTGTGAAAAACTATTAGGTAACGATTGTAGAATTAAGTCGACACTTAATTCATGGTCCATCACGAACCTAAGAAATCCAAGCTTCTCAATCAAACTTAGCATCATCAGCCCATGAGTAGCCACAGAAGCACTCTTAGCCATTTTACAACAGAACAGTTACTTTAAAATCTCATATCTCTCTGTTTTGGCTTGGGCGTCAAACAGCTCTTGAAGATGGAAAATCATCGATTGAGCATCCATATGCTCGTGCCATTTTTGTAGCCTAGGAATCACTGACGCCAGCATGATACAAGATGCCGTGTCACTGTCCTCCTTGTGCTTCTTGTGGTTAGCATGCTCATCAGCATAAGCATCTTGAGCCAGTAATGGCAGAATAGGAGCATATAGCACGTAGAGTAACTTTTCTGACTTGAAAACAATTCTCAAGTTTCTATACCAATTGAGATAGTTCGATTCAGTTAGTTTGTTGGTCTCTAAGATACTATGTAAGTTTAGGTTGGTTGACATAATGCATGTGACCTAGATGTAAAGATAGAGAAAATTAACTAACTATATATGCACATGTAATGCAGATAATTTGGTCTTTAATTAATTGCATTGTTGTTCCACTATTTTACTTAAACTAATAGTCCCCACTATTGATTCGAGAAAGCCCGTTGGAAGCTTTTCTAGTGGATCGGTATTCAAATTCTTGAAGAATAACATTGGATTTGCCTAACAAGCCACCTTTGAGTTTAATGGTAGGTATTCAATACCAATTACATCATATGTAATTACCGAATCATTGGGTGATTAGCATCTTTTAATCTTAAAGCCTTTTGGGCTACCCCAATATTTTCTCTAAATTTCTTTATGCTTGAGTTAGCCCAGTTGGGATAAAGAATTTAGTTAAACCCGACTCATTAATCAGGAATTTAATTCCATAGGAATTTTAATTCCATAACTTGAACGTGCCCAATGTCGAGTAAGCTTAGGTTAGCCCAACAACTTGGTCTCGAAAAGAGCTCTCGTACTTACTATATTAACAGAAGGAATTAGGTTCAATATTAACTAAGGGATTTTTTCCTTTTAGTGATTTCATCAAATGACATGCATAAATATATCAATAAATCACATAAATTGATAATCATGGTAATAAAGCGATTATGTGGTATGGTTATGGAAATTTTCTAAATTAATTTCTCGAGCCAAAACGAAAATTAACATGGTTTACCCCATGTGTTCATGCATGTTTTAAGTAGAAGATCTTACCTTCTTGCCTTGTTTTCATCGCCATCTCCAAAATTAAAATAATTCAATCCCTATATAAGCTATGTAATCTAATTACATAAATTTTCTAAATAGAGAAACCTCAAGTTATATTCAATTGAAGTTAGATGAGAAGAGAATTATACAAGAATTTTAGAGAAGGTAAGACTCGCAGGTCCTATTTAATAAAAAGCAAAACTGTAAAAATGCATGAACAGATATAATTCAGTTTTAGTCCATAACCATCCACCATGCCATTAATTATGCTTAAACAAAAATTAAACATATAACTTTATAATTCCAAAATCTATTTTGAAAAAATAAAATAGATTTAGATTTAATTTCTAAAATCAAATGCTAGAAATTAAATTAAGATAAAATCTAAAATCAATAATTCAGATTTAATTTCTAAAATCAAATTCTAGAAATCTAATTAGGATAAAATATAAAATCAATATTTTAGAAAATTTATTAATTGCTAAAATCATATTTTAGGAATTAAATAATAATATATAATCTAAAATCAACATTTTAGAATATATTAATTTCTAAAATATAATTTTATCCCAAATCATAGGTCTTAATTAATAACTAATCATAATTAGATTTAATTCTCAAAACGAGAATTAATAAAAAAAACTTATTATTTTTTTATATATCTAAAATTACTATTTTAGATAATATATATTAATTCCAAAACCAATTTTAGAAATTAATATTGGTTAGTCTCAAAACATCACTTCTGGAAAGATTTAGGCGTTCAAAAAAAAAAAAAAAAAACTACGGGCTACTAAAACAAAAACCAACGAAATGGATTTTTTTTTTTTTTTATAACAAAGACATAAATGGCAGGAATTCATCTTGGGGAGGTTGAACATCATCCTCCCCATGATCAACCCATGGATAGCCTCGCTGGGGAAGTAAGTCTCGAGTGAGCCATGGCTTAGGGCCAATTGTGCCTCAAGCCGCGGCTTGGGCAAAAAAACCTTTTTTTTTCTACCTTTCTTTTTCGACTTCCAGAAACGATTTCTAGGCAGAAAACTTCAAGTCTTCTGCGACTACTTCAGAGAACAATTCTCTATACATTATAATCCCCTTTTCCGTTTCTATGAATTTGATTCAAATCCTTTTCCAGTAAAACAAAATCAGAACAAATCAAAATTTGTTCAGGAAACAAGATAACATCAGGAAAATAATTTTCGTTTTTCAGTTACAGAAAAAAACGCAAAAAAACATATTCTCTGCAAGAATTATGACCTAGAATAGAAACAATTTCAAACCAAAAGAATTACAGAAATAATTTTCTATAATCTAACAATGTGCGTGAAACAATTTTAGACATAGGCAAGGAAATCAAATGAAAACAATTTTCAGAAACCATGATCACATCGTGAAACATTTTCATAGTCTCAAAACCAAGTTACAAACAACACCCAAAATCATGCCTAAAACAATTTCATAGCATAAATTGAACCCGTTAAAATCACAAGCAAGCGTGCTCTGATACCACTAAAGGGATTTCACTAACGCAATAGCATTTAATGCAGTACAAAAATAGAAATCCCTTCACAAGATCACATGCATATGATTTAAACAGGCAAAATAATAAGCATGGGCTTACCTCTATTGTTTAAAAAATTCCTTCATGTGTGATGGCTAAGGCGCGATCCAGCAAACATCTCGATCAAACAACAACCGGATGATGAATAGTTTCTCTTGCCTCTTCAATCTCAATGTGAGATTGACTTTAACAGTAATCCACACAAGGTATGCTCTCAAGAATGACAAAAAATAGTCTCTGTGCTAGCAGAGAAAAAATGGTGGCTAGGGTAAGACCACAGAGAAGAGAAGAAGAGAGTCGTATGCCTATTTTTCCAGAGAGAAATATTTTTCTCTGTGTTGTTTTTTTTTTAAAACAAAATCGATTATCCTCGAAGGGAAAAAAAACCTAGAAAACAACATGGATCACACATCTTTTGAATTCTAAAAGAATTAAAAATATTTAATTGTCATTGGAACCTACAAGTTCTCACAATTACTATTTGGCTCAAAAATTATAACTAATTATAATTTAGCACAAAAAAACTTCTACTTCTCATAATTAATCCCACAAATTTATGATATAACATCTTGAGTTCATAATCCTCTATTGTGTATGACCTATTAGGTTTCCTAGTTTATTGGTAGCGAATATGAATTAATCCAAATGTCTTTGAGATTAATAATCCTTAATAATTTAGAATTAACCTATTAATTCTAATAAGGATTGGTTTATTAATTAATCAATTAATAAACTCATATTTTGCAGATCATGAGCAATATCTAGCAACACATTATGATCACCCAATAGTCCAGGAAGTCAAGTGACTTGACATGAACCCTTCAATAACAAATTACAGTGTAATAAATTCCTTTCACCATGTAATATACTTGAATATATTAGTACTTGTACTCGGAATTCACTACTCTACATATGTATTAATTAGAACTGTTTCCAATACACAATCACTTTGGCCAAGGATTTCACGAGTAGTAATTCTAACAAGGGGCCGTGAGTTATTCGCCCCTACTATTAGGAGTGGTGAATCCTTTATTGACCTTCTCAGCTACTTTTGTTTACCTTACATTGTACCAAATATCCATCCCATAGGCAACCATTGATCTTGATCTAGAGTTTGGAATCAAAGTGCAGTGCTCAGCAAAGAAAGTACCTTGGAGATCTCAAGTCTAAGGATACTTGCACGTTTGCTATAACAAGATTCTATCACTGGCACTACATAGTTATCCATGTGAATATCTCATAGTCAGGTCATCCAATGTACTTATTCTATTAACAATCATCTACGTGTTAACTTTGAGTATCACAATACTCACTGATATGAGAACCACCGCCTGATCAAATCAGGTAGTCTAACACGTGTTAGTTTTAACTCATTAATGAAGTCCTATCTCATTAATACTAAAGCTAGGGATTATTAAGTACTAACACTGTATAGTGTAGTAGGAATCTTACATCATGATCTCTATCATGATTTCCTTAACACAGTATTGTACTAGGGACTTTATCTAACAATTATTTTACATGAAAGTAAAAAAACAAATTGAAAGATAAATAATTCCTTGTATTATAAACAAATATGTCATATACAAAGTACAAGTGATTGCCTCTAGGGTACAACACTAACAGGATCAAATGCGCAAGAGAGAAGGGCCGAGGACAAGAAAAATGAATCGGCTGTGAAGGACAAGAACTTGATCGGCTGAGGACAACACTAACCGGCTGTGAATGCAAAATTATGCCATGAACTTAATGTTAAATTGATCTTATATGTTTGTATGATGTTTGATAGGAATCAACTCAGCTATAGGGATCGAGCTCAAGAAAGAGGAGAGGATGAGACCGAATCAATATTGAGCTTGCCCAGTCTGTTGATGAGAGCCTGTACTAAAAATTTCCAACACAACCTTCAAGTTTATTTATAAGCACATTTCAAGTGGGATAGCATATCGGCAATGCCGGAAGAGGAACGAGAATAGACCATGCTGCTGGTATACGAAGAACGTCAACCGGAGGCTATTTGTGAAGAAAAATGACGGCCTTCAAAGTGGAATTGGCGCTGGCCTGAGGAGCCCTAACCGGTGCCAATTGGGGACTGGTGAAAATCCCATTTTGTGACACGAGCACTGTTCTTCTAGAGTGGAACTGGCGCCGACCTGAGGAGCCAGAATCGGTGCCGATCGTACCCTGAAACTCGAATTCTTGACGATTTTTCAGCTATTTTGTGGTCATTTTGTAATATTTAGGAGTTGTTTAATTCAGGGATAGCGCACCCTTATATATTGCTTTTGTATTGTAAGGAAACAACAACATATATCACATTTTTAATAAGAATGAAGAATTCATCTTGAAGGCTTGAAGCTTGGAAGAGATTCCTTGTTCATCCTCAATCTAAGACCAACCTGAGGTCTTAGTCCACCATTGAGTAAGTGTCTACAAACTCTAAAGATAATTTAACTAGCAATTAACAAGTGTTCTTCTTGTATGTCATCTAGGATTCTTGTTGTTTCTTGTTTGAATGCCCACAATTCTACATCCTTTTAGTTCTTGATTTCCAGCTAAGTCAATGGTTCTAAGGCGTTATTGTGGTAGACCTTTATCTACTAAATTTGGGGTTCTAAAAGTTAATTCTTTTAGGGTTCTTTATTTGTGGGAAAATGTGTTTTCTTTGTTACATTTCTTGATCTCTTTTTGTCTTTTCTTGTTTGTATGAAGTCTTTGAACTTTGCTAAAGTTAAACAAAAGCCACTTTAAGTTTTTGTGAGACTTTCTCTCTTAAGCTCATATTAAATTTGGTATCAAAGCATGGATTAAGCTTAGATTTCTATCTTAGCTTGGATCTATCAAACCTAGAGTAAGAATCAAACAAAAAAATTGCAGCCACAAATTGTGCCAAAAAGGTCTTATGAATTTTTGTTTGATTTTAAGTTTTTCTTGGGAAAAAAATAATGACTTGTTGAAGAAGGATTCTTTTGAATACATTTATTCTTGTTTTTGTGACTATATTGGGTTTATTTGGGAAGAAATTTGCTTGCAAAGTTCCATAGGAAGATCTTGCACATAAGGTTTTTGATAAAATTCCTCAATGACCATCTACCCTATGAACACCATGTGTTTGATGAAATGTCTCAAATTGAACAGTAGCATTATTCCTATAAAATAATCCTAGATCCCTTCTTATCGTATTGTCCAACTTAATTCAAATATCCTTGTACGCATTACTTGGAATTGGTGTAAACATTGTTGTCTTGTTTCATTGTATTCCTTAAACTATCTTCTTGTTGTATATTGTGAACACCTTGTATTCTACTTGTTCTTGACCTTTAAGTGTTTACTAAATTTTGTTATCCTAAGACCCTACTCTTGTATTAAAGAATCCTAAGAGCTAATGGACTAAGATGAACTAAACTCTTTAATGTTGGGGAGAACTTTGGTTGAACAAGTGAGACATTGAGTGAACAAAAAAGGCAAGAGAGAAAGATTCTTATTTGACAAAGCCAAGGAGAGCAAACACGAGAGTGGAGTGTAAACACTTAGAGAGTGAGTGAGGAAGCCAATCTCTATTTGTTCTCTTAACTCTTTTTGCAGGAATATCAACCTAAACTCCAATGATGACTTTAGGAGAGGAACCAACTAAGCTAAATCTTAGTGGAGCAAGTAGACCACAAGAGGATCTGGGAGATCTTTGTGATACACTTGCTTCATTGCATAAGAGTATGAAGGACATTTGGAGGGAGATGACCGAACTCCAAGCTCAACAGGCCAAACATTTACCACCAGTCAAGGGAGGGGACAAGAACAACCGGAAGCCTACAACACACCTCTCAAGAATACCCAACCTAGAGAAGAATGGGATAAATATACAGTTGGTAGATATCAACAAGTTCATATGAGAGGAGGGAGAAACGGGTTGAGAGGATGTAGAGGAAGAGGTCGAGGGAGATTTGGTGAGAATCCTATGAGGGAGTCGAAAGAAATATAGAGAGGAAATTTGAGTGGGAAGAGAGATACCCGGAGGAAGACTATGGAGAATACTACTGGGGTAATGTCATGAGAGGTAGGAGGAAAGATGAAAATGAGGGAGAACGGGAATTGAAAAACATCAAAATGGAGGTACCACAATTCTAGGGGAAAAGTGATCTCGAGGCATATTTTGAATGGGAAAGGAAGATGAAAATTCTATTTGATTGCCAGGATTATAGTGAGAGGAATAAAGTGAAGTTGTCAGTATTTGGATTTTCGGACTATGCATTAGTATGGTGGGAGTAGGTTTTGACTACTAGAAGAAGAATGGGAGAAAATACTGTTGGAACATGGGAATTAATGAAAAATCTCATGAGGGCAAGGTTTGTACCACATCACTACTACAACGAGCTATACTAGAGCTTCAAGAACTAAGATAGGGAAATAAAAGTATTGAAAATTATCACAAAGACCTTGAGGTGCTAATGATGAGGGCGGTTATTAATAAAGATCCACGTGCTGCTAAAGCGAGATTTCTAAGTAGATTGGACCAGGAGATAGCCAATGTAGTCGACTTGTATTCATATTAAACCTTGAAAGAAATGGTGCAGATGGCTATGAGGGTAGCAAAGCAATTGAAAACAAGGCCATTTGAGAGGAGAAGAAACTAACCAATTCCACCTCCCAAGGAATTCCCTAAGCCGATACCTAGGGAGGAAGGGGTCCCAAGACCGCCACCTAGGGAATTCAATAAACTAAGAGAAGAAGGGAATATAGATAAAAGAAAGCCTATTGAGAAGCTGAGGAGCTGAGATATCAAATGCTTTCATTGTTTGGGATATGGACATACAACACATGAATGCACAAGCAAGAGATTGATGTATACCAATGCCTATGGTGAGATTTCATCTGAGGAAGAGGAATATGAGAAATTGGGAGAAACTTAAAAGGAAGAAGAAATTTCAAGTGAAGAAGGTGAAGAAGTTGGTTAGGTGTGTGCATTACTTGGTGTAGCTAGGAGATCTATGAGTACACAAGTGAAGGAGGATGAGTATCATCAATAGAGGGAGAATATCTTTTATTCAAGATGCTTCATCAATCAAGTTCCTTGCAGAGTAGTAATTGATAGTAGGAGTTGCACCAACATTATAAGTGCGCGTTTGGTGGAAGAAATAGGCTTGGAAACAAAGAAGCATTCGCAACCATACAAGTTGCAATGGCTAAATGAAAGTGAGGAATTGAAGGTTAATAAATAAGCCTTGATTGCATTCAATATAGGGAAATATAAGGATGAGATCTTGTGTGATGTTGTTCCCATGTAGGCAGGCCACCTATTTTTAGGGAGAGCATGGTAATATGATAGGGGAGTAATGCACGACGGGAAGAAAAACACTTATACTGTGTATAAGGTGGGAAATAAATTCATTCTTCTACTTATGTCTCCAAGTGAAGTGAGTAGAGATCAAAAGATAATGAGAGAAAAGCAGAATAAAAAGAGTGTTAAAGAAAATGAGAAGAAAATCGAGAGTGAGAAGAGTGAGAAAGAAGAAAAGAAAAAGAGAGAAGGAAAACAAGATAGAAAAGATAAGCAATGAGTAAATTTATTTGCAAAAGAGAAAGAGGTGGTAGAAGCTATTAAAGCTAAGGAACCAATGTATCTTTTAATTTGTAAAGGGATTTTTGTACCTAGTAATGTTACTACTCTCTCATTACCTTGCGAAATTACAGGTCTTGTTGAATAATTTCAAGATGTATTTCCAAAGGAAGTACCCGAAGGATTTCCACCTGTCCAAGGAATAGAGCATCAGATTGATTTCATTCCAAATAGACTAGCCTATAGATGCAAACCTTAAGAAGCTAAGGAGCTACAAAAGAAAGTTGAGGAGTTGCTTAAGAGAGGCTATGTTCGAGAGAGTTTAAGTCCTAGTACGGTTCTAGTATTATTGGAGGCTAAGAAAGATGGATCACGGAGACTGTATGTTGACTGCGGGGCCATTAACAACATAATGGTAAAATAGCATTATCCTATCCCTAGGCTTGATGATTTATTAGATGAATTGTATGGATCATGTGTATTTTAAAAAATTGATTTGAAATCTAGATATCATCAGATTAGGATTAGGGAAGGTAATGAATAGAAAACTACATTTAAGACTAAACAGGATTTATAAGAGTGGCTTGTGATGCCATTCGAGTTATCAAATGCACCTAATACTTTCATGAGATTGATGCATTATATGTTGTGAGAGTATATTGAAAGATTTGTTGTGGTGTATTTTGATGACATTTTGATTTATAGAAAAACTTATGAAGATCATTTGCATCATCTTAAATGTGTGCTTATTGCCCTTAGAAGAGAAAGGTTTTGTGCAAACTTTGAAAAATGTTCATTTTGTTTGGAAAAATGTAACCTTTCTTGGCTATGTTGTAAGTTTGAATAGTATTGAAGTTGATGAAGAGAAGGTCAAGATAATAGAGGATTGGCTAATACGTACATCTGTGACTAAGGTAAGAAGTTTTCATGGTTTAGCCAATTTTTACAGGCGTTTCATTAGAAACTTCAGTACAATAGTTGCCCAATTGAATGAAGTTATAAAAAAGAACGCAGGGTTTAGGTGGGGGGGGGAGGAGAGAACAAGAAAAGGATTTTATTGCTTTGAAATTAAAATTGAGTGAAACCCCATTGTTGTCCTTGCCTAACTTTGAGCAGGCTTTTGAAATGCAATATGATGCTATTGGAATAGGAATAAGTGTTGTATTAACTTAGGATAAAAAGCCTATTTCATTTTTTGGTGAGAAGCTATCGGGAGCACCCTTGAATTATACCACTTATGACAAGGAATTAAATGCATTAGTGAGTACTTTGCACCATTGGGAACATTATTTGTTATCTAGGGAATTTATCATCCATACTGATCATAAAACGTTAAAGCACCTAAAAGGCCAAGAAAAGTTGAACAAAAGGTATGCTAAGTGGATGGAGTTCATTGGTACATTTCAATACGTGATCAAACACAAGAAAGGTAAGGATAATGTAGCTGTTGATGTTGGAAAGTGTGCCCTTAAAGACTATGTATTCTATGTAAACATATTGTAATAAAATGTTTAATTATTCAATTTAATTTGTTTCTTATATTATTTCATATTTAAAGGTCCAAGTATGATAAGTAATGGTTTATGTATTGGGTCGTACATCATAGTAAGGTATAGACTATGGGTACTTGTCATACAAGTAAAATTGAGTTCTTAGTCATTTGATAGAACTAGGTATTTCATTAATGTAAGACTATTATGCCATGATTTCCAATGAAGGATGGTTTACCTTGAATCAGTGGGTAGTTCACTCACATCATAGACATAAGCGTATTTCGAATACGTATAACTAGACCTATAGTAGTGGTCTCTCTTAAAGTACTATAATTATAAATACCAGACTATTACTGCTACAGCATGGACGGATACCTTTATACTTGAGTATGAGTTGGTGGTCTGACAAAGCTTGGGTTTTATACTTTGATGTATGTTGGGTAAGATCAATATCCGTGTATGTTTGGTGTATTACTCTAGTTATTTAAGATGGACTCATGTAACAGAGTTTCTATACTTCACTTAGTGAAGTTAAATCACCCTATTGTGATTGTTCAGGATAATCTAATGATCCAGAGTTTGGGGAACGTTACTCTAGAATGTGTGCTTTTAGGTAGCTTCTGATGATAAGCAAATACGTTGAAGTGAGTCATGGATTATCGAACTAGAGATCTAAGGATGGTAGATGTCTTTAGGATGTGTGTTAGTACATTTATCCTATCTCATTAATGGGTATTATATAAAGGGGTATTTTCGTCATTTCACCTGTAGTTTGGAGACATTGCTTTAGCAATATTATTCTTAGGGTTAATATTTTCATATGGTGATAAATAGAAATATTTAAAATGGTAAAATATAGCTATTTAATAGTAAGGGCATTTTGGTCATTTTATTAGCCATGAATAATATATCTCTTGGTCTTCGGAGTAGCTCAAGTTATCATGGTGTTGTTTAGACACAATCTGTGCTTAATATATAATTATTTGGAAGAGAAAAAAATTTATTCTAAGAGTTCAATTAGAATTAATTAATTAGTCTTGGGTTTTAATAATGTCTAAAAAAGATAATTAATTAATTAAAAGAATTAGACTAGAATTAATTAATTAATTAATTGGGCTAATATACGTTGACATATATTAAAAGTCCTATTACAATTAATTAATTAGTCTTGGGTATTTAATGAAGCTCAGAAAAGATAATTAATTAATTAAGAAGATTGGGCTAGTCTTAGATTGGATTTGGAGCACAACACAAAGCCTATTAGGGCTTAATGTTTTCAGCCATTAGGGCTTAATGAAGCCCTAAAGCTGGCCGAAATATGAGGAAAGAGAGGAAGAAACAACAATGTGGTTTTTTAGCATGAGTTCTCTCCTCTGAAGTGTGTGCCGTCTCCTCTTTTCTCTCTCTCTCTCGTCTTTCGTCTTTTCTCTTCCTTCTCGATAGTAGAGTGTGTTTTGATTATCCAATATGAGTTCTCACCAAGCTAATGCCAAGAGCAAGTAGAGTCATACTCCGGAAGACGAAGAGAAGTAGCTTGTAGACACTTGATGCTTAGGAGTAGAAGATTGGCAGGAGTTCCAGTTGAATAGCAGGTGCCTCCTTCTCCCCCTCCAATGCAAGAAGAAGTTCTAGTGCAACCTGTCCCTATGTTGGTCAATCCGCGACTAGTAAAGAAAAGTCAGTACTTTCTCCTAGATGTGGCTCAGAAGACTGAAAAATTTTCCGTTGTGTTTTCTTTGATATTTTCCGTATTGATCCTTCAAGTGGTATTAAAGCCATGGTTTTTATCTAGGAGCATGTACTAGGTTTAAAACTAGAAAAAGGTAGTTCCTTTACTATTAAAAAATGAATCTTTTGTGGTTTCATGTGATTCCTCATACATTGGTTTCTAGAGTTCATGTACGCCTCGTGGTTAGAGGTATAGGATCATGTATTCTAATAGTTTTCTCATTGTTTTTTTGGTTTTAAGTAGATTCGTTGTATGCTCATGGTTAAAGGCATAGGCATTTGTAAAGACATGTTTTTTATGCCTAGTTTAGTGTTTCATTGTATTCTTTTAACATGTAAATCTTAGAGACTGAAGAACGTGATTGCTAAAAATTTTTAGGGGTGAAAAGTGGCGAAAAAGCTGAATTTTTCCAGAAATCGACGAATTACAGAACGAACCCCATGCTAGGTGGACTGATTGGACTTAGCACCAGCTCCACTCTGCCCAGCCAGAGTTTTTTGGAGAAATAGAGTAGACCTAGTGCCAGGTGGGCCTAACGACCAAGCACCAAGTCCACTCTGTCGAGAGGAAATTGTGCATAAATTGTCAAAAAATAATGGAGAGTACTGCTAAAGTTCTGTACCTTAATTTTTTTTCTTGATATAATCATGCTTTGAAACCATTCTATGAGATTAATTTTTTGCAATAGTTTTATTTGTTTATGGATGAATAATTTGCATGAAAATTAATAGTAAAGGATGGAACTACCTTAGGATTAAACAAGATCATTAATTTTTAATTCATGATGTTTAATCCATTGTTTGGTCACTTAGAAATAAATGAATAGTTTGAGTATGAAAAAGTTTACTTTTGTTATCATGCTTATTTCGTTTTTGTGATCAAATGTGCAAATCATGTGAGACCAAAGTCTTACTAGATAGAACAGTTTTTGATAAAATGTTCTAATCTAAAAAACTTAAAAGATAAAAGAGTTCATGGTTTATTCTTTTGAAGGATATAATCCTTAACATAGAGAATAATGTTGAACTCAAGATTATTTAATAAGGTTTTTACTTAGTTATTAGCTTAGAATAGTAAAATAAATTCATAGTTTATTCTCTTAAAGGATTTAATCCTTTACATAGAGCATAATATTGAATTTTAAGTTTTTATTAAAGTTAATGAAACTATAATATTATAGAAAAGGTTTTTAGGCCTAAAACTCTATTTTCAATAAATGATTACGTACGAGAGGGGTTCCAATAACCCAATAGCTTCCATCACAACTCTCATTAGAGATAGTGGATTTCTTCGTGTCATTCTGAGCATGACCCCCTATAGGATGGATTTTCATAAGTATCTAGAAATAATGGAAGAGTAAAATTAAAAGTCTAGGGTATTTGTTAGAATCGACCAACCTACGTAGGAGGTTTTTAGCACTAGGTTGCCCGAAGGTGGTTTGAATTAGTAGCCATCCTATCGGTGAAACATTTTCTAGACCATTACCTATTTTAGGAAGTTTTGTTTTGTGATGGTTATACACTTAACTTGGGATGCTATTAATCTTCCTATGAAGCTCTGTTACCTTTTTCTAAGAGCAAAACTATTTATATTATCGATAATGGTTTTAAGAGTTATCTATTATCAAAGAAATAATATAAAGAATATGTATTTTTTATTCTTACAAACTAAATGAATGTTTTTTCACAATATTTCAAAAATGTCTGGTTTCAGTCCATTGTCATTCATTCTCAAGGAGAATAAGTTAACAAGCTTAAATTATGTGGATTGGAAGAGGAACCTGAACATAGTATTCACTACCGAGGACTACAAGTATGTTCTTATGGATCCCTGTCCTGAGACTGGGAAAGAATCCACTGATCAGGAGTGAGAGGCCGAGAAGGCATGGAAGAAAGCCGATGAGATGGCTAAATGCTATATGTTGGCTTTTATATCTAGTGTGCTCCAATCTAAGCATGAGCACAGGGTTACTGCGTACGACATGGATTTGCCATTGCATACCATGTTTATTGACAAGAGCTGGCCCATAAGGCAGGAAGCTCTTAGGTCAATCATGAACATTAGGATGGCTGATAGGTCATCGGTTCAAGAGCATCTGCTCAAGATGATTGTTTACTTTGAGGAGGCTGAGGTCCTAGGTGCCACGATAGATCCTGAGAGCCAAATTGACATGGTTCTTGAAACTATACCTGATTCATATTCACAGCTCAAGTTGAACTACAACATGAACAAGTTGGATATGAATCTCACGGAGCTTATGAAAGAGCTGCAGGTGGCAGAGAAGATCATGAAGCCCATGTCAAAGGTTTTAGTCTCTCGTTCTGCTTCTTCTTCTAAACATAAGGTAAAACCTAAGAAATTTAAGAAGAGGAAGGTCCAAAACAACACAAGGGCCCAACCCAATGCATCTGGTCAGATCAAGCCTAACGGAAAACCCAAAGGCAAATGCTTCATGTGTGGTAAGAAAGGGCATTAGAGGAAAGATTTTCTGGACTTCTTAGCCAAGTCCACTTTAGGTATGGCTCTATACCTCGAATCTATTTTGATAGTTGATCAACATCATCCTGGATAGTTGATTCTATAACCAATAACCATGTTTGTAACTCTTTACAGGGGTTCAGAAAGTTAAGGAGACTCAGCGAGAATGAGCATAGACTTTAAGTAGGCAATAGAGCAAGAATATGGGCTGAAGCAGTGAGAGATCTTGAGCTTATTTTTTAATGTAATAGGAAGTTAGTTTTAAAAGATATTTTATATATTTCTTGTTTTAAACAAAATTTGATTTTATTTTTCAAATTGATGAATCAAGGATATTCTGGTGTTTCCATCAGTAGATATGGTAATTTAATTTGTACACGAAACATGTATGGGAATATTTTTTATATACATCTTATTCGAAATCAAGTGAACGATATTCAAACTAAACCTGATAATAAAAAGAAAAAGGCCATATCAAATGACTCGTACTTGTGGCATCTAAGATTAGGACATATAAATCCCAATTAGATTTAGAGGTTAATCTATGATGGGCCTTTCAGTTCATTAAGACTGGAAGAATGGCCTCAGTGTGAATCTTGCCTTAAAGGTAAAATGACCAAAAGGTCCTTTACCAAAAATATAGATAGAGCCATGGAATTACTAGTACTAGTTCATAAGATGTTTGTGATCCGATGACTACACTAGCTAGAGGAGGCTAAGAATACTTCATCACTTTCACAGATGATCACACTCGTTTTGGTTACATTTATCTGATGAGGTACAAATCTGAATCTTTTGATAAATTCAAGGAGTTTAAGACTGAAGTGGAGCAATCAAATAGGTAAATTAATTAAAACTTTGAAATTGGATAGTGGTGGAGAGTACCTCCTCGGTGAGTTTAAGGAACATGATAAGTTGTGCATCTTTTCCTATTTCCTTTTGGGGGTATGTCTTAGAAATAGCAACATATGTTTTAAATTTGGTACCTTCCAAATCATAGCCTAGAACATCCTATGAGATGTAGACTGGACGAAAGCCCAGTCTGAATTATCTCAAGATATTGGGTTGTCCAGCTTATCTGTTGACAAAAGAAAGTAAGTTGAAACTAAGATCAGAGTTATGCTACTTTGTTGGGTATCCAAAAGGAACGTGAGGTGATATTTTTATCATCCTTAAGAACCTAAGATATTTGTTAGTACTAGTGCTAGATTCATAGAGGATGAATAAGTTACATCCATCATAGATTCAAGTATAATACAGTTTGAAGAGAAGTTGGTCACTAATTCAACTTCATATACTTCTAACACCCCAATTGAGGATTCAAGAAAAACACTACCAGATATTCCTATACAAATTGAGCTTCGTCATAGTGGGAGGATCATAAAAGTTCTAGAAAGGTAGACTGGAGAGATCTATAGTCTAGTCTTTAATCATCAGGAACAAGATCCCACTAGATGCGAGGGGAACATTGTTGATGCTGATGTAGACAAATGGCAGCTAGCTATGAATGCCGAGATTGAGTCTATGACCTCAATCAGGTCTGGGATCTTGTCACTGCACCTGTTCGGATAAAACCCATTGGGTATAAGTGGATATACAAGAGGAAGAGAGGTGCGGATGGAAATGTTAAAACCTCTAAAGCAAGGTTGGTTGCTAAAGATTATACTCAGAAAGAAATGATCGATTATGAGAAAACCATGTCACCAGTAGCCATGCTTAAGTCTATCCGAATTCTTTTAGCCATCGCATGTCATTATGACTATGCGATATGGCAGATGGATGTTAAAAGGCTCTTCTTAAATGGCTGTCTTAGCGAAGACATCTATATGTCACAACCAGAAAGTTTTGTTGTTAGAGATCAAGAACAAATAGTCCGTAAGCTTAAGAAGTTCGTCTATGGACTTAAGCAAATGTCACGAGCATAGAACATACATTTTGATAAAATCATGAAAGCTTATGGCTTTATTTAAAATGTGGATGAACTATGTGTGTATAGAAAATCATAGAGTAGCAAAGTGATTTTCTTGGTACTTTTTGTGGATGACATTTTACTCATTGAAAATGATGTAGGGACATTGTCCTCCGTTAAGGTTTGGCTATCTAGTCAAGTTAGCATGAAAGATAAGGGAGAAGCTAGCTATAGTCTAGGCATTAAGTTTCTTAGAGATAGAAAGCAAAGAATGTTAGATGATCTATAAATTTTGGGTGTATAAAAATCATCAAATATAAATCCATCCCTTAGTTAAGTTTTAATTAAAATATTAAATCCAAAATACACAAACGAACAAGTATACTCATCGCAAGCATAGCGTAGGGAATTAACAAGTATCAATCCTCAAAGGAATAAGTACATACTAATCACTTTTTATTCATTGTTTAACCGACCCAAATAAAGTGAGAAAAGAATAAAAGGAAAAAACAAAGAAATATATACAACTCAATGATGTAGGTTTATGCAATTTAGACAATTATCCTAGAAAACATGATAATGAACCAACTAGAAATTCTCTCAAGTAATTATCACCTCGGTATCATGAAGGAATATAAAGTAAAATTCAATCATTTCACAAGTCATGAATCTACTTAAATAAATCCCACTTTATTTCCCAATCTATAGAATCATATATTTTGATTAAATTAACAGATTTGCCAACCAAGCTAATATAACCAAAACATGCATTAAGCTTAGTTCCTTATAAGCATGACATTAGCTAATAATACTTTACTCGAAGTGAAATCAACTAATCTTTGATTACTTAGTCCTATAATCTTAACTTCATTGCTCAAATCCATCAAGATTAGACAAATACGAAATCAATGTAATGAAACTCCTAACATCATATCCCAAGTCAATTAGAAGAACTTACATCAATAACCAATTATAACAAGTAATCAAACACCAAAGATGACAAAGAATTGATCAAATAACTAAATTAACACAAAATTATGAATTCCAAAATAATGTTAATTTACAATAAAAATATTGAATACATCATTGTTTAAGGAAAAAAAGATGAGGAGAAAAGAATTCACTCATAGATAAGCCTTTTTTTTCCCTTGAAGACTCTCTTGAACAATCCTCTTTGATTTGGGTGAACTCCTCTTTTAATGAGTGATTGGGAATATTTTCTCTTAGATTCACCTCTCTATCTATGTATATGTCCCTTCTCTTATGTTTTCTTGTACTTTTATAGGCCTCTTGGATGCTAAATTCATGGCTTAGGAAGTCTTAGCCGAGTAGGATTTGGAAAATACTAAAATCATTAGAAAATTCTTAATTTCGTGCATAGATTATTCACCTTTTAGAGCTTACCTTTGACCCACCTGGCGCTAGGTACACACTGTTCTTCCTTTGGAGTTTTGCTCTGGTTTTGCTCAGTTTTCATTAGCAGACAGAATGGACTTGGCACCAAGTACACTTGCTAGACTTGGCCCCGGGTCTATTCTTGTTTTCTCCTGAAAGTTAGCTCAAATTCCTCTGCTAGACCAAAATGGACCTGGCGCCTGGTCCCTTAGTTAGGCCTGGCGCCAAGTCTATTCTGGAATTGTTCACTTTCTGCTCGATTTCAACTCAAATTTGTACAAATTTACCAAAAACACTTTTTACGAGAAAAATGTCAAATATGAAGGAATATGCCTAGTTATTACAACAAATATATTACATAAAAATCTCAAATAACTAGAAAAACAACGATGATTTTAGCCCCTATCATATACCCCCATACTTGAACATTTGCTTGTTCTCAAGCAAAACACTTTAGTCCAAGAAAAATTCAAGAAAACATAAGTTCTTTCATATTCAAAAATTTCATTACCATAGCAAAGATTATATCTTCCCTTTAAATTTTAGATACAACTTTTGTCATTCATATCCTTTGAAAATAATAAAAACTTTGAAATTTTTGATAAGATACTACAAAACTCTTGAAGTCAAATTAATCAAATGTATACCTTAGTCTAAGAAAATTATTTCACCATTCAAGTTAAAATACAGATAATATGAATCACATAAGTTAAGCCATCTACTAACTCAAGCATTATAAATTCAAAAATTTCACAACTTAAGTCATGATATAAGGAATGCACTCCAATCTTTTTCTCTCTATTTTTTCTAATGACTTAGGGAATTGATAGCCTTAAGTGCATAGATTTCTCTTCACACACCATATTGGCCCTCTTTTAGCCATCACTCATAATTTTTTCAACAATTTTCCTTTCTTTTGATTTTGGGAATTCATACCCTTAAGAAAGTGGATTTTTCTTCACTATCCGTATTGGCTCCCATTGTAACACCCGACTACTAAGGCCTAACAGGCCT
Source organism: Voacanga thouarsii (assembly GCA_026120185.1). Lineage (NCBI taxonomy): Eukaryota > Viridiplantae > Streptophyta > Magnoliopsida > Gentianales > Apocynaceae > Voacanga > Voacanga thouarsii. Next base: position 1,464,114 of record JANUWF010001659.1, on the reverse strand, counting down.
GGGGATGTTGCCCCATCCATAGGACAAGGGGTCTTTATAACTAGGTCACATAAGATAAAATAAAAGAAATACTTTAAAATTAAACTCATTACAACCCAATAATACATGAACAAATCCAAAATAAATGTATGCTACAATCTCTCAAAACATCACATAAGGAAAATAGCAAAGAGTCTTCAAAACCATAAGCAACAATCTAGCTAATGACGTTCACAGTAGGATCGACCTAAAAACATGGCATAAAAGGTGGTGAGATAAAAATCTCAGTAAGCCCGTGTATGCTTTGAGTATTTCAGGTAAAATAGTTCATGTATGCAAGTTGTAAAAGTTTCATAAGAGAAAGTGCTAGCAAGCATTAAATAAATGTTAAAAATAAAGAGTGATGTTTTTCTTTCCAAACTATACATGTGCACAATAAATACAACCACCCAAAGAGGTAGCTATGGGTTACCACATGTTGGACCCCATGACCATATAATGGTCAGAATGCCACATGTTAAGCATGTTGACAAAAGGTAGGTGTACGGCTTACCGGGTGAGATACTCTTCCATCTATACACCCGAACTTACCGATTGTCCATTCCAAAAACACACAGTCCACTTGATTGAAACTTGCTAGCTCGGACTAGTATGACCTACCGGACTAGCATCCTATCTGGGAAGGACTCACCCCTCAGAGATGACCACCTATTGAGATACTTACCCTAACCCTTCAAAGACTAGTCCCAGTAGTCTACCCTTATTAAGTACTCAATGTTGATTGTCCTATTTGGGAGAAAATTGATCATACAATGATTTACTTGGAAATAGTAATTAAGGGTTTCTAAAATGCTTGCCAAAGTTGGTTTTTAAAAAGAGTTTAGTGTTTTGAGTAAAACTGCTTGTTTAATTTCCAAATGATTTGCTTGAGTGAAATAAAAAGGAAAACAATCCTTAATTGCCTTTACAACGAATGATCATACACATTGCATTTGGCTTGCCACAATAATTTTTTGTCTTCAAATGACTCATTGCAGGAGCTTACCTGATCCTTTGCTTGCTTGAACTCAAAAATCCTCCCAGGTCGACCTAACCATACCTGGGGTAAACACGAGGCATAAGATTATACTCGAGCTATACTTGCCTTACATAAATAATGCCTAGTTCAATTAGTTACAACCATGAGTAACCATGACCTTAATGTCCAAAGCTTTAAGGCAAGATGATAAATGATTTTATAAAATAAATCTAGCTTGATAAGTTAAAATAACTAGGGGTTCTAAAATAATTACTAATAAGTTATAGATTCAAATAATAAATCTTGAGTATTATTATTAATAAATAAACTAGTGTTTAAATATTGAATAATACTAAGTCCAAATAAATATTAGTAAATGGTAATTTTTAAATAGTATTATTATAATAAAATAATAAATTACACTAAATTTTTAATTAATAATTAATAGATAATAACTAATTAGTAATAAATAAAATTAATAATAAATGAATTATATTAAATTTTGATTAATAAATAACAAATAAATTGAAATATAAATAATATTTATGAATATAGGTAAAAGTCTTAACCATGGTCTACAATGTCATTAATATTTTAGTTATTATTATTATTATTTGTATAAAAGATTTTATTTACTATTATACATACATATATATATATATATATCTATTATTTTTTTAATAAAAGATATTATTTATTTGATTAATAGAATATCAAATTTTCATTTAATATTCCATTTCCAAATCTTCCTAGGGATTTCGAAACCTTTTAAAAAAATATAGTAGTAATTTTAATTAAGGTAATAAAATTTGTTAATAAAAATAACCTAGGATTAACAAGAAAATAATCATGATTTTTCTATTGCTAAACAAGATTCATGAATCATCAAACAATAAACTAATCCATTCATGAACATAAGCTTAAATCAACACATACTATCACATGGCCAAATCCCTACTATGCATATTCATCATTCATGGCTTCAATGGAAATAAGAACATAAAAATCCTATTCACCATCGGTGTCATAACATCTAACATGCTTTAAACATCCATAACTCTCCTAAGACATGATGAACATACATTGATTCCCAAGAAAATTCATATAGCTTATTCATATACAACAATTCTCATGTCCTAACCCTAACCCCTTCATTCACATGTATACACTCAATTCCCCATTCATATTCTATCCTTCCTATCAACACTCAAGCGATATGAATTCAGAATTAAAAAGGGGGATTAAGGGAAAAATACTTGATTGTCGATTACTTCGATGAAGACTAAAGAAGGTCTACACGCAATTGAGAGTCTTGAGTTGTCCAAGGAAAAAAAAAATAGCCATGGTTATTGATCAACCATTTCGGTCGAGAGAGAGAGAGAGAGAGCATTAGTATAGTGCAATGAAGGTTGAATGGAAGAGGATGAACAAAGAAGTTGTTCTTGATTTACCTTGATGATGTTCTTAAGACCTTCAAGAAAAAAACTGGTTTTTGATCTGATTGAAATTTCTTGTTTGTGAGATTTTGTGTTATAAATACCAGAAATGAACACTAGAGATTATGTAGGAGTAATCTAGAGTATTTGAGAGTGGTTGGAGGTGTTTAGGGTTGGTTTTGGCTTGAAGGAATATAGTGTGTGTTCTTGGTGAAAATTGAGAGAATTTGAGAGAGGAGCTGCACGAAATCTAGAATGGTGTTGGCCAAATGGTTTAGGGAAATTAGGAGTTTTAGTTTTCAGCTAGAAGGGAAGAGAATAATCTGATTTTGTTCGAAATTCAAATGGAGGAAATTGTGGAGTTGTTTGAGGTAGAGGATAAGCTAATGGTGTTTCATTGATGGAGCTTTCTTTGTTCTTCGATGGTGCCAGCTGGACTAGCTAACTTTGCTGAAATGAATGAAGTCTGTTCATGCCTTATTGCTGATCGAAATTCAGTGTTTAATGGCAGAGGAGTTTCTGGTTTAGAAGCTCAATACAAGAGTGTTTTCATTGAGCAAAATTCTGGAATTTTTTTGAAGTTCAAATGTGTTTTGAATAGAGTGATCTTAGGAGATTTTTAAGGTGTGATTATGGAGTCCAAGTGCTCAAGGTAAGTGTGGAGGTTAATGGTGTTCAGTCCATGGCTGAACAAGGTCCATTTTGTAGAGGTTTGAAGGTGGTTTTTCGGTCTAGGCCTAAGAAGACAAGGCTGGGAATTTTCTGGTTTCAAGGTGTTCAATGCTTCGAAAGTTTGCTGAATTTTCTGTGCAGAATTTCTGCATTTCTTCAGCTTGATTTGCAGATGGTTTTGAGGGATTTTTGAGGGACTTTTAAGGTTGGTTTCCAGCCTTCTTTCTGGAGAAAAAGCAGAGGAATTTTGCTGGATTGGTAACAAGAAAAACAGCTTCAATTTCAGCTTGGTGTGCAGCGAAATTGCACAGAAATTTTTCTAGTTTTGTGCAGTGTTATGCAATCTGAATTTTACACTGAAATTATAGTCTTCAAGCTACATGAATTGGTCATTTTTCTGGCAGCAAATGAGCAAAAAACTGGCTGAGTTTTTTGAATGCTAGATTGCTCAAAATTTTGAAAAATTTCCAGATTTTCTTTATCAAGAACATGAACAACATGAATTTGAGTTTAAAAGTTCTACCGTGGTGATTGATTTCCCTTGGGAACCCTTCCACTTCTCTTCTATTTTTGGTCAACCCTTTAACTTCCAAGATTGATTGTCAAAATTCAAGGCTAGGAAATCATCACAGAATTTTCTGGAATTAAAAGATGAGACTTGATGAATTTTGAATAATTTAAATTGTGAAGATGTTAGGACAAAGCTAGAGGTAATAAAAAGGACAAGAATTCTTTTGAGGACATGATGATAAGATTAAGACATTCCCTTCATGTCTCCCCTAAGACAACATTCCTATCTTTAAGGAATGTAAGAAAAACAAAAATTCAAATGTAACTAAGATAATTATGAATAAAACCTAAGTGATGGGATTTGAACTCAAGACCTTAGAGATTAAATCATAAAACTCTAACCATTTAACCACATTAACTCTTGTGCTTATTTTCTCACCCAAATATTCTTCTTATTTAAACCTCAAGCCATCTTCCTATTTTGACCTCAAGCAAAATTACCATTTTACCCTTCCTACTCAATAAGCATAACTAAGCCTTTTAACTTATAAATCACCATTCGAAAGCACATAAAATCATTCAGAAATATATATATATATATATATATATTTATGCAGAATAGTATGATATGCATCCTGACCCCCTTACTCTAAGGTTGGCTTTAGGTGGGGTTTCACACCCATAATCAAGCAAGAATAATTTTTTTCTTATCTTCAAAGAGGAAGTAACCACTCATTTTTTTATTTTTTTCAAATTTTCAACTCACAAGAATATTTCAAAATTTTTTCCACAATTTTTTCTCTAAAAGATCTTTTATCAAGTCACATTCTTCATCATAACTCAAATCTAAGCAAAATTTAAACTTATAATACAAGAGTTAGCCAATAAACTCTTCTCATATTTATCATATCCTCTATATTCAAACTAGATGAGTTAAATAACATTCAAACACCAATATATAAACAAGATTAATCAAAATTTTCAAGTCTTGGAAAATATCCTATCCCATAAAACCAATTTTATAAAAAAGTCCACCAAATGAATGACAAAACTCATATCCAGGTAAGAGAAAGAATTACAACCTTACTAATCAATGAAAACCATTGAAATTTTGAAAATTTTCAACAAAAATGATATGGAAAATACTTCTTCAGTTTTAGCTCCAAGAGTTCCAATCTTTTAATTCCTCAACTTTTCAAAACTTTCAAGGAACTAGAAACAAACTTGTTTTTCAATCAAAATCTTTTAAACCAAAATTTTCCAAAGTAGGTCAATACCAAGAAAACACCAAGCTAATTGATAAAAACTTGGACAAAGAATATCACCAAACCACTCCACCACACTTAAATTGGATAATGTCCTCATTGGCAAAAAATAAACATAAGAAATATCTCCAAAGGGACAAAAAATAATACAGGGTTAGAAAGTTTAAGCAATAAATCCCAAGTGCAATAAAGTGCCAATAGATATCAAAACTGAAAATAGAGAGAAATGTTTGTTCAAGAGGACTTTAGTCCTAACTATAAAATAAAACATAAACAAACCACAACAAAAATAATAACAAAATAAAAACACACCAAAATAAAAGAAAACAAATTAAAAAAAATCCTAACAAAGAAAAAAAAGACACGACTCTCTCCTCCACACTTAAAAGGGAAAATATTTTCCTTATTTGGGAGAAAGACACCTAAGAATTGTAAAACAAAATAAAATAAAGATACAAACTCTTCTGACTCATCATGCTTCCTTATCAAACCTTTGTAAAAGAAATGAAAGCTTAAAGAAGAAAATAGGTAAGATGAATGTGAAAAGAATGGAGGTTTTTGAAAAAGACCATGTTCATGAAAATAATTTTTCTCAGTAAGACAAAATACATAAACCTCATTCTCTAACATTCCTTCAGACACAAATATTTTTGTCAGCATATAAGTGCACATGATCTCTAAAGAATGCATCAAACTCGAAATCACCATTTGAACCTTCAAAAGATGTGTCACAATGAAAAAGCCCCTTAAAACTCAGCAATTGAGTTTTTAAAAATAGGATCAAGAAATCCTTACTTTTTGACACATCTACAAAAACTAAGTTTCTTCCTTTTGAATGGGGGTGAAGGATAGAAATTACCACCATTCTCCAAAGACTTCTTATGATGTAGTGTTAAAAGATCTAACTCTTTGAGGCATGATAAATTCAACACATCATCATTTAGACCCCTGTTTTCTAAGAATTAAGAGGAACCTAAAAAATCATGTGATAAAGAAAGATTAGAATTATTAGCCATAGAGGAGAATTCAATACCTCCCTTTCCACATTGGATAATTGTTACTCAAATCTTCTTTCTTTTCTTTGAGGATTCTCTTGTTCAAGCGTGTGGGCCTTTATGGCATCCTCAACCAACTTAGCTAGTTATGTTCTTTGATGGCTCATACATTGGGATGCTTCTTCATGCCACATAGTAGAGGAATTTGTATTGGAGATAAAAGAAAGCATTGATGCTTCAAGTGACGTTTCACAAAAAGTATCAATCCGAGCTTGCAAATTTGCCAAATTCTCTTTATTATAGCTCATTTGATCTTGTACCCAAAAGTAGTTGTCTATGATGATGTCAATCTCGTGCTCAAAGAAAAATAAAAATCAAATCAAAAATAAAAACAAATAAAAATAATAAAAAAAACAAAAGGGAAAAACAAATAATAGAAAAATAAAGAAAAGAAAAACACACGCATTCACAAACTATCTAAATACAAAAGTTAGTGGTATTTATAGTACAACATGAAGTAATCTAGTCAATTAAGTCATGCAATGTTACAAACAACAAGATAGAACACCGATTTACATAAAGAACATTTATACATATTTACATATGGACATATAAACATAGTTAAATCAACAAAATCCAAATTTTCATGATATTATTCCCCGGCAACAGCCCCAAAAACTTGATGCATAAATTTTAGGTACATAAAAACCATCAAATTTAAATCCATCTCATAGTCAAGTTTTAATTAAAACATTAGTCCTAAAATACACATAAGAACAAGTATACTCATCGCAAGTATAATATACGGAATTAATGAGTATCGATCCTCAAAGGAACAAGTACACACTAATCACTTTCCATTCATTGTTTAACCGACCAAAATAAAGTGACAAAAGAATAAAAAGAAAAAATAAAGAAATATATACAACTCAATGATGTAGGTTTATGCAATTTAGATAATTATTCTAGAAAACTTGATAATGAACCAACTAGTAATTCTCTCAAGTAATTATCATCTGGACATCATGAAGGAATATAAAGTAAAATTCAATGATTCACAAGTCATGAATCTACTTACATAAATCGCACTTTGTTTCTCAATCCGTGGAATCATATATTTTGATGAAATTAACATATTTTCCAACCAAGCTAACATAACCAAAACATGCATTAAACACAATTCCTTATAAGCATGAAATTAGCTAATAACCCTTTTCATAGGGTGAAATTAACTAATATTTGATTACTTAGTCCTATAATCTTAACTTTGCCACTCAAGTCCATCAAGATTAGACAAATACGAAATCAATGTAAAAAACCTCCTAACATCATCGTCCCAAGTCCATTAGAAGAACTCACATCAATAACCAATGATAACAAGTAATCAAACACCAAAGATGACTAAGAATTGATCAAATAACTAAATTAACACAAAATCATGAATCTTAAAATAATGTTAAATTACAATAAAATTACTAAATACATCATTGTTTAAGGAAAAGAAGATAAAGAGAAAAGAAAGCACTTATAGACAAGCCTCTTTGTTCTTCCTTAAAGTCTCTCTTGAACAATCCTCTTTAATTTGGGTAAACTCCTTCAATGAGTGATTAATAATTTTTACTCTTAGATTCACCTTTCTATCTATGTATATATCCATTCTCTTGTGTTTTCTTGTGCTTTTGTAAGCCTCTTGGAAGCTAAATTCATGGCTTAGAAAGTCTTGGCCGAGTAGGATTTGGAAAATGCCAAAATTACTGAAAAATTCCTAATTTCATGCATACAATATTCGCCTTCTAGAGCCTACTTGGCCCCGGGTGTTAGTGTTGTGCCCTAGAGGCAAATACTCGTACATTGTATATGACACATTTTATTTTAATAAAAGGCAATATTTATCTTACAGTTCCTTTTGTTTACTTTAAGTAATAAACTGTTCAATAAAGTCCCTAGTACAATACTATGTTAAGAATATCATGATAGAGATCATGATATGAGATTCCTACTACATTGGATGGTGTTAGTACTTAAATAGTCCCTAGTCATAGTATTAATGAGATAGGACATCATTAATGCGTTAAGACTAGCATGTGTTAGACTTCTTGATTTGATCAGGTAGTGGTTCTCATAACCGTAAGTATTGAGATACTCAAAGTTAACAAATAGATGCTTGTTAATGGAACAAGTTCATTGGATGACCTAACTTTGAGATAATCACATGAATAACTATTTAGTGCCAGTGATATAATCTCTATATATCAAACGTGCAAGTATTCTTAGATTTGAGATTTCCAAGGTACTTTGTTTGCTGAGCTTTGTACTTTGATTCCAATCTCTGGAGCTAGATCGAGGGCTGCCTATGGGATGGATATTGGGTACATTGTGAGGTAAACAAAAATAGTTGAGAGGGTCAATAAAGGATTCACTATTCCTAATAGTAGGGGCGAATATCTCACGAGTCACTTGTAGGAATTACTACTCGAGAAGTCCTTAGCCAAGGCGATTGTGTATTGGAAATAGTTCCAATTGACGCATGTCTAGAGTAGTAGGTTCTTGATACAAGTACTATTGTATTTGGGCCAGAATTAATTTTGGAGGGAGTTGGCACTAATTCTGTACTCCAAACCGAATGAGATATTGTATGGTGAAAGGAGTTAATTGCACTGAAGTTTGTTATTGAAGGGTTCATGTCAAGCCACTTGACTTCCTGGACTCTTGGGGTGGTCATGATGTGTTGCTAGATACTGCTCATGATCAGGGAATATGGGTTTATTAATTGATGAATTAATAAACCAATCCTGATTAGAATTAATAAGATTAATTCTAATTAATTATGAATTGTTAATCTTAAAGACGTTTTGATTAATTCATATTCACTACTAATTGACTGGGAAACCTAATAGGTCACACACAATAGAGGATTATATATTCAAAGTGTTATTTGATAACATAGTGGGATTAATTGGGAGAAAGAAAAGTTGTTGTGGACAAATTATAATTAGTTATAATTTATGGTCCAAGTTGTAATTGTGAGAACTTGATGTTTCCAATTACTATTAGGGAATTCTAATAGGATTAGAATTCTCAGTTTTAGTAGGGTTTCTTTCAGTTTATATTCATGAGATGCACGAAACCACAAGGGTGATACACACGAAAACAACAGCCATGATCTTCCTCTCTATCTCTCTCGATTGTCTTGAGAAACAACCCTAGTCACCATCTTGTTTCTGCTAGCACAGAAAATTTTGGTACTTGAGTATTCCTCTGTGTGGATTACTATTAGAGATAATCACATATTATGATTATAGTGGTTAGACGTCCAACTCTGGTGAAGTTTGCACAACAGGATTGCTGGATCGCGCCTCGACTTGAAGAAGAAAATTTTGTTATTCGGACGATCAGCCAAAGGTAAAAAGCTGCTACCTTTATTATCTTTATGTTTTGTTTTCCACAGATAGGCGGGTCTTGGGAGGGTATCTCGTTTTATTTTCCGTTGCGCCGTATAGGATACGAGCCTGAGATACCCAACACCGGGTACCTTCGACCCACCTAGCACCAGGTACACGCTATTCTTCATTTGGATTGCTCTATTTTTGCTTCGTTCTCATTGGCAGACAAAATGGACCCGACGCCAAGTACATTTGCCAGACTTGGCGCCAGGTCTATTTTGGTTTTCCCCTGAAAGTTGACTCAAATTCCTTTGATGGACCAAAATGGACCCAGTGCTTCCTTTGGCTGGGCTTGGTACCAGGTCTGTTCTGGAATTGTTCACTTTCTACTCAATTCAACTCAAATCTACACAAATTTGTCAAAACCACTTTTTACAAGCAAAATGTCAAATAGGAAGGAATCTGCCTAGTTATTACGATAAATATATCACAAAATAACCTCAAATAACTAGGGAAACAATGGTGATTTTAGCACCCATCATTAGGCTTGTTGCAGTCTGCTTACATTAACAAGATATTGGTCAAGTACAGTATGGATCAATACAAATGGGCCAGTATAACCTTTAGACATAAATTATCCTTAGCTTACAAGTAGTGTCCTCAGATACTGGAAGCTAAGCAGAAAATAAGAAGGATCCCTTATGCTTCAGTTGTGGGAAGTCTCATGTATGTTATGCTTTGTACAAGGCTAAATATTTACTTTGAAGTTGGCATAGTTAGTAGATATCAGTCATACCAAAGGGAAGCTCAATGGAAAGCCATAAAATATATACTCAAATATCTCAAAAAAATGAGAGATTATATGATTGTATATCGTGCTGATGATTTGGTTCCTACCGATGACACAGATTCAGACTTCCAGACAGATAAAGATAAAAGAAAATCCACTAGTGGATATGTCTTCATTTTATCTAGAGGAGCTATTTCATGGAGAAGTATCAAGCAATCTTGCATTGCTAATTCTACCATGGAAGCTAAGTACGTTGCTACTTCAAAAGCTTCTAAAGAAGCTATGTGGCTCTGAAATTTCTTCATAGAACTTGGAGTATTACCGTACATGAATAGGCCTATAGGCATATGTTGTGATAACTCTGGAGTGGTGTCACAATGCAAGGAACCTCGAAACAATAGGAAGGGCAAGCACATTGAGAGGAAGTATCACTTATCCAGGAGTTCATCCAGAAACAGGAGATTATGGTCAATCAGATTTCCTCTGTCAACAATTTGGTGGATTCTTTTACCAAGCCTTTGACAGAAAACGTGTTTTGCAGACACTTAGATGTCATTGGGGTAGGCATTTGTGGACTTTCTTAGTCTTTGTAGTACAAATAGGAGATTATTGGAAAGTGTGCTCTTAAAGACTATGTATTCTATGTAAATATATTGTAATAAATTGTTTAATAATTTAATTTAGTTCTTTCTTATATTATTGCACATTTAAAAGTCCAAGTATGATAAGTAATAGTCTATGTGTTAGGCCGTGCTTCATGGTAAGGTATAGATTATGGGTACTTATTATACATGTAAAATTGAGTTCTTAGTCGTTTCCAGAAACTGTGCATTTCATCAAGGTAAGACTATTATGCTATGATTTCCAATGAGGGATGGTTTACGTTGAATCAATGAGTAGTTCACTCATATCGTAGGCATAAACGTATTTCAAATACGTAGAACTGGACTTGTAGTAGTGGTCTTTCTTAAATAAATATAATTATAGAGACCAGACTATTACTGTTACAGGATGGGAAGATACCTTCATACTTGAGTATGAGTTGGTGGTCTGGTGAAGCTAGAGTTTTATACTTTGATGTATGTTGGGCGAGATTTTTTTTGTGAGATCAATATCCTTATATGTTGGTTGTATTACTCTAGTTAGTTAAGATGGACTAATTCAACAGAGTTTTTATGCTTCACGTAGTGAAGTTAAATCACCCTATTGTGATTGTCCAAGATAATCTAATGATCCAAGGCACTGGAAACATAACTCTAGAATGTGTGCTTTTGGGTAGCTTTTAATAATAAGCAAGTACATTCAAATAAGTCATGGATCATCAGACTAGAGATCTAAGGATGGTAGATGTCTTTGAGATGAGTGTTAGTACATTTATCTTGTTTCATTGATGGGTGTTACATAGAGGGATATTTTCGTTATTTCACTTATAGGTTGGAGACATTGCTTTAGCAATATTATTCTTGGGGTTAATATTTCCATATGGTGATAAATAGAAATATTTAAAATGGTAAAATGGAACTATTCAATAGTAAAGGCATTTTGGTCATTTTAATAGCTATGAATAATATGTCTCTTGGTCTCCGGAGCAGCTCAAGTTACCATAGTGTTGTTTAGACACAATTTAAGCTTAATGGATAATTATTTGGAAGAGAATAAAATTTATTCTAAGAGTCTAATTAGAATTAATTAATTAGTTTTGGGTTTTAATAAGGTCCAAAAAAGATAATTAATTAATGAAGAGAATTAGACTGAAATAAATTAATTAATTGGACTAATATATTTTGACAGATAATAAGAGTCAAATTAGAATTAATTAATTAGTCTTGGGTATTTAATGAAGCCAAGAAAATATAATTGATTAATTAAGAGGATTGGGCTAGTCTTGGATTGGTTTTGAAGCACAGCACCAAGCCCATTACGGCTTAATGTTTTTGGCCATTAGGGTTTAATGAAGCCCTAAGGCTGGCTGAAAATACGAGGAATGAGAGGAAGAAAAAAAAACATGGTATTTTAGCATGGTTTCTCTTCTCTAGAGTGTTTGCTGTCTTCTCTCCTTTCTCTTTGGTCTTTCATCGTTTCTCTTCCCTCTCAATAGTAGAGTGTGTTTTGATTATCCAAAAAGAGCTCTCACTGTTAGGTATCTCATACATATCATATATGGCGTAGAGGAAAAATAATAACAAGATACCATCCCAGGATCTGCATACGTGTGGAAAACAAGACATAAAAGAAAACAAAAGGTAACGGTTATACCATTCTTTGAGCGTTTGAAAAATCTAATTTTTCTTCTTCTTGTCTCACGATTATGGCGTGATCTAGCAATCCCCTTAACGCCAATGGATCACAAATAGGTTGATAGTCGTGCCTCTGTGATCACAGTACGCAATCACCTCTAACAGTAGTCCACACAAGGATCACTCTCAAGCACCAAAATATTTTTGTGCTAGTAAAAATTATAAGAGGCGGATAGGGTTTCTTGTTGCAAAAAAAATGAGAGAGACAGAGAGAAGAGGAGAGAATCGTGAGTCCTTAGGGATTTGGAGTTATTTTCTCGTGTGTTCTACAGCACCCTTAGGTATCGTGCATATATCCTATATACTACGAAAAACTATGCTGAAAATACTCCATCTAAGATTCTAAAACAATTAAAATTCTCTAATTGTAATTGGAACCATAAAGTTCTTACAATTATAATTGGCCCATAAATTATAACTAATTATAATTTGGCCACGATAATTTCTCTTTCTCGCATTTACCCTCGCTATGTTATCAAATGACATCTTGAGTATATAATCTTCTATTGTGTGTGATCCATTAGGTTTCCTAGTCAATTGGTAGCGAATATTAATTAATCCAAAACGTCTTTGAGATTAATAATCCATAATTAATTAGAATTAACCATATTAATTCAAATCAGGATTGGTTTGTTAATTCATCAATTAATAAACCTATATTCCGCAGATCATGAGCAATATCTAGCAACACATCATGACCACCCAAGAGTCCATGAAGTGAAGTGGCTTAACATGAACCCTTTAATAACAAACTACAGTGCAATTAACTTATTTCACCAAACAATATCTCATTTGGTCTGGAGTACAGAATTAGTGTCAACTCCCTCCAGAATATATATTAATTCTGGCCTGAATGTAATAGTACTTGTACCAAGAACCTACTACTCTGGATGTGTATCAATTGGAACTGTTTCCAATACACAAACGCCTTGGCCAAGGACTTCTCGAGTAGTAATTCCTACAAGTGGCCGTGAGATATTCCCCCCTACTATTAGGAGTGGTGAATCCTTTATTAATCCTCTCAATTACTTTCGTTTACCTCATAATGTACCTAATATCCATCATATAGGCGACCCTCGATCTGGCTCTAAAGATTGGAATCAAAGTACAATGCTCACCAAACAAAGTACTTTGGAGATCTTAAGTCTAAGTATACTTGCATGTTTGCTATATTGAGATTATATCACTGGTACTAAATAGTTGTCCATGTGATTATCTCAAAGCTAGGTCATCCAATGTACGTGTTCTATTAACAAGCATCCACGTGTTAACTCTAAGTATCTCAATACTCACGGATATGAGAAACACCGCCTGATCAAATCAAGAAGTCTAACACATGCTAGTCTTAACTCATTAATGATGTCCTATCTCATTAATACTATGACAAGGGACTATTTAAGTACTAACACTATACAGTGTAGTAGGAATCTCATATCATAATCTCTATCATGATTTCTTTAACACAGTGTTGTACTAGGAACTTTATCAAATAGTTATATTACACAAAAGTAAACAAAAGAAACTGTAAGCTAAATAACGCCTTTTATTCAAAAAAAATATGTAATATACAATGTACAAGTAATTGCCTCTAGGGCATAACACTAACAAACTCCCACTTGCACTAGAACCAATCATTCATGTATCTAATACTGAATGGCTCAACATGTCTATCATGTTTCTTTTGGGATAGTGCTTTTGTAAGCAGGTCAGCTATGTTCTCATCCGTAGGAACTCTCTCTATCTATGATCTCTTGGATCAAATGATAGCATCGTAGTACGTATTTGGATCGTTGGTGAGACCGTGGCTCCTTGACTTGTGCAATGGCTCCGTTGTTGTCACAATACAAAGATATTGGACCAACAACGTTAGGAACCACACCCAGTTCCATCATGAACTTCTTGATCCAAACAACCTCCTTAGCTACTTCAGAAGCGGTTATGTACTCAGCTTCTATCGTAGAGTTGGTAATAGTCTCTTTTTTAGAACTCTTCTAACTTATTGCCCCTTTGCACAACGTAAACACGTAGCCGGATTGTGTTTTGAAATCATCTTTGTCAGATTGAAAGTTGGCATCAGTATACCTGTTTATTTTCAAATCACCTTCTCTATATATTAAGAACATATCCTTAGTCCTTTGTAAGTACTTAAGGATGTTCTTCACAGCCACCCAATGACCCTCACCAAGGTTAGATTGGTATCTGCTCGTCAAACTGAGAGAACAAGATACATAGGGTCTTGTACATATCATAGTGTACATGATAAATCCAACTGCCGAAGCATATGGAATCTTACGCATGTGATCCCTTTCAACTTGTGTCTTGGGAGACATCGACTTTGAAAGGCTTACACCATGTGATATAAGTAAGAATCCCTTTTTGGATTGATCCATGCTAAACCTCTTTAGCACTTTATCTATGTATGTAGACTGTGAAAGATCTAGCAACCTTTTAGATCTATCTCTATAGATCCTTATTCCAAGAATATAGGTTTCTTCACTAAGGTCTTTCATGGAGAATTGTTTGGACAACCAAACTTTAACCATTTGCAAAACAGGTATATTGTTTTCTATTAGTAATATGTCATCTACGTGCAGCAATAAGAAAACGATTGCGCTCCCACTAACCTTCTTGTGTACATAAGACTCGTCCATGTTTTGAATGAAATTGAACTCTTTAATTGTTTCATTAAAACAGATGTTCCAACTCCTAGAAGCTTGCTTGAGTCCATAAATGGACCTTTGCAGCTTACATATTTGGTTGCTTATGCTATCATTGGATGTGAAACCCTCTGGTTGTATCATAGATACTTCCTCAGTCAAATTTCCATTTAGGAAAGCTGTTTTCACATTCATTTGCCAAATCTCATAATCATAATGAGCAGCAATGGCTAGGAGTATCCTGATGGATTTTAACATGGCTACTGGCGAGAAAGTTTCGTCATAGTTAATACCATGTTGTTGATGATAACCTTTTGCCACTAGTCGTACTTTATAGGTAACTACATTACCTTCTATGTCCATTTTCTTCTTGAAAACCCATTTACACCCAATAGGTTTAATTCCTTTGGGTGGATCAACTAAAGTCCATATTTGGTTGTCGTACATGGAATCCATCTCTAATTTCATAGCCTCAAGCCATTTGCTAGATTCTGAACTGTTCAGAACATCCTTGTAAGTGGTAGGCTCATCTTCATCTATGAGCAATACATCATTGTGGTCACTTATGAGAAATTCATATCTCTCAGGTGCTACTCGTATCCTACTAGACCTATGAGGTTCTTGTGTAGTAGAAGGTTCATATATTCTCTTAATAGATATGGGATTAGACGGTTGATCATTATTTGTTTGATCTTCTTGAACTTCACCAAGTTCAATTTTACTCCTACTGTTCCCTTTGAGCATGTGCTCCTTCTTTAAGAAGACGACATGCTTCGAAACAAACACTTTGTTTTCAGAGGGTAGGTAGAAGAAATATTCGAAAGATTCTTTCGAATATCCCACAAACAAACACTTGTCAAACTTACTATCAAATTTGTCTGACTGTGGTCTTTTGACAAAGGTGGGACATCCCCATACTCACAAGTGAGATAACTTTGGTTTTTTACCAAAGAACATCACAAATGGGGTAGAATCAACCGATTTTGTCGAAACTCTATTTAGTATATAAACAGAAGTCTCTATTGCATTCTCCCAAAACAATTTTAGTAGGTCTGTAGAAGCCATCATGGTCCGTACCATGTCTAGAAGGGTTTGATTCATTCTCTCAGATACACCATTATGTTAAGGTGTTTGTGGTGGAGTCCATTGAGATAATATCCCATTATCTCTAAGGTAACTCAGAAATTCTTAGCTCAAGTATTCTCCTCCTTGATCAGATCTTAGAGTCTTAATACTTTTACAAGTTGTTTCTCTATTTCATTCTTGAAGTCTTTGAACTTATCAAAGGCCTCAGATTTGTATTTCATTAAATACAAATACCCGTATCATGAGAAATCATCGATAAAGGTTATGAAATAGTTATAACCTCCTATTACTTGTATTGACATTGGGCCATATACATCAGAATGTATGAGTTCTAATAACTTCTTGACCCGTTCTCTTTTTCCTGAAAGGGAGTTTTCGCCATTTTACCTAGTAAACAAGACTTGCATATGCCATATAATTCATAATCAAATGACTCTAAGTCACCAAGCTTGTGCAACTTAGAAACATGATTTTCGTTTACATGGCCTAAATGACAATGCCATAAGTAAGAGGTGTTAGAGTTATATATTTTAGGTTTCTTATTGTTTATATTGACAATTAGATTTTCCAAGTCTAGAATATATATAAACCATTAACCAGAGTTGCTAAACTATAATAAATATCATTCAATGAAAAAGAACAACATTTATTCTTAAATATCAAATGAAATCCATTTGAGTGTAAATACGCAACTGAGATAATTTTTTTCTTTAAAATTGGTACATAATAGCAATTTTGTAATTCTAGAACTAATCTTGAAGGCAGATTTAGCTCGTATGTCTCCACAGAAAGTGCAGCAACCTTTGCCTCATTTGCAGTACGTAGGTCCACGTCGCCTTTCTCTAGCCTTCTACTACCCTTTAGTTCCTGCAAGTTATTGCACAATTAAGATCCACATCCAGTATCTAATATCCATATCTAATTTCTAAAGCCAGTATTTGTCTCAATCATAAACATACCTGGTGTAGAAGTAGAAGTGCCTGCAAGCTTCTCCTTTTGCTTCTTGTCCTTAACATACCCATGCCATCATTGTGGTAAGATAGGCCACTGGAGACACAACTGTAAGGCTTAATTGAAGACAGCAAGTGCAGCAACCTTTACCCCATTTATAGTGCGTAGGTCCACGTCTCCTTTCTCTAGCCTTCTATTGCCTTTTAGTCCCTTCAAGTTATTGCACAAATGAGATCCATATCCAATACCTAATACCCATATCTAATTTCTAAAGGCAATATTTATCTCAATCATAAACATTACCGGAGTAGAAGTAGAAGTGCTTGCAAGCTTCTCCTTCTGCTTTTTGTCCTTAACGGTCTTCAAGTAAGCCTTGCAGTTTCACCTCCAGTGGCCCATCTTACCATAATGATGGCATGGGACCTTTGATAGGGCCTAAATTAATCATATATTTCCTAGTTATTTGAGGCCATTTTGTGAAATAACTAGTCATATTCCTTCCTATTTGATATTTCCCTTATAAAAATAATTTAATGTAATTTTATGCAAAAATAAAGGAAAATTGAAGCTAATTGTGTGATTTTCTAGCACAGGACCAGTACCAGCCCAGAAAGTGGAGCCGACACCGGTTAGCTACTGGTAGAACAGAGAAAAGCACAAAGATACAAAGCAATTGCAATTGAAAATATGGAAAGGAAAAGGAAGCAATTGGCACTAAAGGTCAAAAGAAATACATTTGGTGAAACAAGAAGAAAAAGGCATTGGCTTCATGGCTTGGATGAGCTTCACGGCTCACTAACAAAACAAAAGCAACAAAACAACAAAAGAAACAGGATGGATTTCTGTCAGC
This sequence comes from Voacanga thouarsii, assembly GCA_026120185.1. Classification (NCBI taxonomy): domain Eukaryota; kingdom Viridiplantae; phylum Streptophyta; class Magnoliopsida; order Gentianales; family Apocynaceae; genus Voacanga; species Voacanga thouarsii. The sequence goes on along the minus strand of JANUWF010001659.1, from coordinate 1,446,225 downwards.
CAAGGAAACAAAAGCAACAATTGAGCAAGAGAAGAAAAGGAAACTTGGTCAGCAATCAGCAAGAGAAAAGGGAGTTCGGTTGCTGATTGAGCCAACAGCAAGAAGAAAGAATTGATTTCGGTGGGACCTAGACAATGCAAAGCAAAGTCAACAATTGCGGTAGCAACATGAAAAAGAAAGAAGCTTAAGGATTTTCGTCAGCTCGTAGCTGAGCAAGAAGACAGAAGAAACAAAGAAAAGGAATTTAGCTCAGATTTCGGTTGCTCGACTGAGCCGATGCAACAATAGGAGAAAAAAGGAAATCAGTCGATGGCTTGGCTGTGGCTCAATTGAGCCAATGCAAATTCAAAGAAGGGAAGCTCTTGCACAGCTTATTTAAAGCCAGATTTACCAAATTCCACAATTACAATTCAACATCAATTGACATCTCCAGCACAAAACGACAAAGTCTTATCCAAATTGATTTCTAATAATTTCTCAATTCAAAAGGCGGTGGACGCTGGACTCCTTAATTTTTATTTAGACTTTTAATTAATAATCCTTTTTTGCTTTAGATTTTTTAGGTAATTTCTTCTTCTTTATTTAGGACTCTTTCAGGAACTTTGTAGGCCTATAAATAAAGGCCAAATTATCCTAGGAAAGGGGGAGGGGGGCACAATGTAGGGACCTAGGTATATTTTAAAGTGCATCACCAATGTTTTCTCGAGATAAATAATTTAAGAAGGATTGTACAGGAAGGTCTACGAAGGAAGAAGAAGAAGGCTTGTCTATGAGTATCTATTTCTTTCCTTTGTTTTCTTTTTCTTGAACAATGATGTATTAATTGTTTTATTGTAATTTGACATTGTTTTAGGTATTTATGATTTTTAGAGTTACTTTGATCGTTTGATTAATTAATTATTATTCTTGGTATTTAATTACTTGTGCTTATTACGGGATTAGTTGGTTGTTTCTTCCATTAACTTGTTTGAAAAAGAGGTTGATGGTGGTTTCAATTTATTGATTTCATATTTGTTGTCTCTTAACTTGCATGAAAAAGAGGTTAATTGTTAAGAACTAGATAATTGAAAGTTAATTGATGTCTGTCAAAATATGGATTCATTGATTAATTTCATATTTTAAGTTTGTCAAAATATGGAGATTTAATCAAGGATTGTGTTTAATGCATCTTTTAGGTGAAATAGTTGAAACAGAATATGTGATGCTAATTTTTGTAAAAGATAGTGATTTCATGGATTAAAAAAGAAGTGAATCTACCTTAATCTTTCATGATGCCAAGAGAATAGTTAGTTATGATAATGATTAGGTACTTTAAGATCATGTTTGTCAAAACAATGGTTTGAATTACATAATTCTCCATCATTGACATGTATATACTCTTTTATTTTATTTTATTTTTCATTTTATTCCTTTTTCACTTAATTGAGTCAGTTAAACAATGAAAGAAAAGTGATTAATGCATACTTGTTCCTTGAGGATCGACGCTCGTTTGAACCCTATGGTATGTTAATGATGAGTACACTTGCTCATATGTGTAATTTGAGGTTAACATTTTGATTTAAACTTGATTGGGAATGTGCTTATTTTTAGTTGATTTTTATACCCAATTAAATACGTATCAAGTTTTTGGCGCTGTTGCTAGGGAACAATATCATGAAAGCTTAGATTTCATTGATTTAACTATGTTTATATGTTCATATGTTTATATGTAAATATGTAAATATGTATTTATGTTCCTTGTATGAATCAGTTCCCTATGTTGTTGTTTGTATAATTGTATTTTAAATTCCCTATATGTTGTAAATATATAAATAGGTAGATACATGTTCATAATAAATAACTTGTCTTTGTATGTCTGTATATATTGTATATTTATTTATTTAATTTTACTAACCCAATGTTAATATGGAATATGTATACTCTTTGTATTTTGAATTGGATGATTTTTACGTCTATAATTTTGAGTCAATACTAACTCTTCTTATTTTTAGGTTAGGACTTTAGCTAACACAATATTGGAGACGGACTGATTTTATTTTATTATTTGTTTCTTTATTTACAATTTTTAATTTTATTTTAATGTTTAGTTTATGAATTTGTGGTCATACATTTAGGATAGTTTTATTTTTCAAAAAAAAATAATAATAATAATAAATCAACGCCTAGATAGAACACAACTGGCGTCGGTTCCGTGCAGGGCCGGCGCCAGCCCTAGACTGTTCCTTTTTCAATTTTTTTTTAATTCGTTTGTTCCCTTACTCTTTTTTCTTTTATTCCCAAATTTTTCTTATTTTCTCTTTGTCTTCTTGTTTTCTTTTTCTTTGATTTTCTTGTTTGTTTCTCCTATTTGTCTTGTTCTTCTATTTTTCGCTCTTCTTTTATGTTTTTTCCCTATCCCCTTAGCATGATACTTTTATTTTAGTATTCCCCTTCTTCCTCTTCACATTACTTTTCTTCTTCTTCACATTATTTTTCCCATGACTTAAAAAATATTTTTTTAAAGCTCACATGTTGAGGAACATAGTGGTGTAAAACATTTTCGATTTTATCCTCTTGAATTTCTTGACATTATGCACATGTGTTTTTTAGGAAAATTTACTAGACATGGAAAAATCTTTGTTGAGTTTGTTTGGTAGGCCAAAAATGCATAGAATGAATTATGCTTCTTGTGATTGCTTCTAACAAATTAGCTATGCATTTTTTTGGAATTTTTGCAAATTTGGAAATCTTGGCCTCCTTGTGGTATTTTGTTGTAATGATTGAAGATTGATTTCCATTGTGCTTTTGCTATCTACATTGGATATTATTCTTATTTTTCTTGAGTATGAAAAATCTGGAAAAATTCTTCACTAAAAAGAGAACCAATTGCAAAGTGGATTTGGATCTAACAAAAAGGATCTTGTAAGCCCTTTGGAGGTTGTGGTGGTCTATTTGGTGTTTTTTGGACAATCTGGAGGCCAATTTGGAGGCTCTACTTCGCGAGAGACTTAAAGGCTTTGACTTTCTATCTTTCATCTCTCTTGATTTTTATTTTTTGTTTCAATTCCTCGTTATGCTTTTACGTGTGTGTTCATCTTTCTATTTGTAGGTTGAAGTGCGCTGGCCATAATTCTTCCAATTTCTTGAAGAATGAACTTCTCATACTTGGAGCTAATCTACACTTGGGGATATTTGCTTAAACTTTCTACCCCTTTTCAATTTTGGTCTCATTGGCGATGCTTTATTATGTTTATTTTTGGCCCATGAGGACATGGTCCAGTTTAAGTGTAGGGGAGTGGTTTGGTGATATTCTTGGTCTAAGTTTTTATCAATTATCTTGATGATTTTTTGTTGTTAAGTTACTTTGAAAAATCATTTTGAAAAAAAAAATCATCTTGGAGAAAATTTAATTTCTTTAAAATTTTGAAAGTTCAAAGATTTGGAGCTAAATTGATTTTATTTTTTTATAATGAAGACATGATTTCCTTTTTAACTTTGGAAATGGATTTGTCATTCAGTATGGTAGGATTTTATTAAAAAAGGTAAACTTGTGTATTAAGTTAGATTTTGCTAAGTCTTGAGAATTTAAGTTAACCTTGGTTATATTTGGTATTTGAGTTTTATTTTATTCTTTGAGTTTGAATATGGATGATATGATAAAATATGGGAAGAGTTGTTGATTAATTCTTGTATTATAGGTTTAGAATTTGCTTAACTTTGAGTTTTGAATAACGAACGTGAGAGAAAAAATTTATTAGTTGAAAAAATATATGAGATTAAAAAAATTGAGTTGACAAAGATGTTCTTGTTGTTTTTATCTTTGAAGACCTTTTGCTGAAAAGGGGGTCAATATGAGGAGAAGTAGCAAGTGTATTCAGTGTACTCTCTTGAGGCTATCCCGAAGGCAAAAAGGTAAGAAAATGTAAAAAGAAAAAATAATTATTAGAGAAAAAAAGTGATGAGTGAGGATTGTAAAGGGGGCCAATACGCTGTGTGAAGAGAAATCCATGTACTTGAGGCTATCAATTCCCAAAGTCATAGAAAGAAAGAAGAGTGGAGTGTTTTCCTTATTTCACTAACTCGAGTTTGATAAATTTGAGTTTATAATACTTGAATTGGTTAAAGGACTTGACTTGTATGATTTATGTTATCTATGTTTTTGCTTGAGAAGTGGAATAATTTTCATATACTAGGTATAAGCTTGTTTAACTTAACTTTGGTGGCCTTGGGATTATTTGATTTAATGTATGAGTTTACAAAGGTTTTTAAAGGGTGAATGAATGACAATTTTGTATCTAAGGTTGGAAAGAAATTATGGCTTTGTTATGGATGAATATGAAAAGAAATAAATTATTTAAAATACTTTGTTTAAGTATTTACTTGAGGACAAGTAAAGATTCAAGTGTGAGGGAATGTGATAGGGCCTGAATTAGTCATATATTTCTAATTATTTGAGGCATTTTTGTGATACATATTGTAAAATAACTAGTCATATTCCTTCCTATTTGATATTTCCCTAATAAAAATACTTTTCTGTAATTTTAAGCAAAAATAAGGGAAATTTGAAGCTAATTGTGTGATTTTCCAGCACAGGACCAGCACCAGCCCAAAAAGTGGAGTCAGCGCTGGTTAGCTACTGGCATAACAGAGAAAAGCACAAAGATACAGAGCAATTGCAATTGAAAAGGTGGAAAGGAAAAGGAAGCAATTGGCACTAAAGGACAAAAGAAATACATTTAGTGAAACAAGAAGAAAAAGGCATTGGCTTCATGGCTTAGATGAGCTTCACGGCTCACTAACAAAACAAAAGCAACAAAATAACAAAGGAAAAAGGATGGATTTCATTCAGCTAAGGAAACAAAAGCAACAAAAGGAAACTTGGTCAGCAATTAGCAAGAGAAAAGGGAATTTGGTGGCTGATTGTGCCGACAGCAAGAAGAAAGAATTGATTTCGGTGGGACCTAGACAATGCAAAGCAAAGTCAACAATTGCGGCATCAGCATGAAAAAGGAAGCAGCTTGAGGATTTTTGTCAGCTCACAGCTAAGCAAGAAGACAAAAGAAACAAAGAAAAGGAATTCAGCTCACATTTCAGTAGCTCGAGTGAGCCGACGAAACAACAGGAGAAGAAAAGGAAATCAGTCGGTGGCTTGGCTGTGATTCAATTGAGCCAATGCAAATTCAAAGAAGAGAAGCTCCTGCACGGCTTATTTAAAGCCAGATTTACCAAATTCCACAATTACAATTCAATATCAATTGACGTCTCCAGCACAAAACGACAAAGTCCAATCCAAATTAATTTCCAATAATTTTGCAATTCAAAAGGCGGTGGATGGTGGACTCCTTAATGTTTATTTAGACTTTTAATTACTAATACTTTTTTTTTAATATTTTATAGGCAATTTCTTCTTCTTTATTTAGGACTCTTTTAGGAACTTTGTAGGCCTATAAATAAAGGCTAAATTACCCTAGGAAAAGGGGGGGTGCACAATGTAGGGACTTAGGTATATTTTAAAGTGCATCACCAATATTTTCTCAAGATAAATAATTCAAGAAGGATTGTACAAGATGGTCTACGAAAGAAAAAGAAGAAGGCTTGTCTATGAGTATCCATTTCTTTCATTTGTTTTCTTTTTCTTGAACAATGATGTATTAATTGTTTTATTGTAATTTGACATTATTTTAAGTATTCATGATTTTTAGAGTTACTTTGATCGTTTGATTAATTAATTATTATTCTGGGTATTTAATTACTTGTGCTTATTACGAGATTAGTTGGTTATTTCTTCCATTAACTTGTTTGATTTCATATTTGTTGTCTCTTAACTTACTTGAAAAAGAGGTTAATTGCTAAGAATTAGGTAATTGAAAGTTAATTGATGTCTGCCATAATATAGATTCATTGGTTAATTTCATGTTTTAAGTTTGCCAGAATATGGAGGTTTAATCAAGGATTGTGTTTAATGCATCTTTTGGGTGAATTAGTTGAGACAGAATATGTGATGCTAATTTGTCTAGAAGATAGTGATTTCATGGATTGAAAAAGAAGTGAATCTATTTTAATCCTTCATGATGCCAAGAGAATAGTTAATTATGATAATGATTAGGTACTTTAAGATCATGTTTGTCAAAACAATGATTTGAGTTACATAATTCTCCATCCTTGACATGTATATATTCTATTATTTTATTTTATTTTTCATTTTATTCCCTTTTCACTTAATTGAGTCGGCCAAACAATAAAAGAGAAGTGATTAATGCATACTTGTTCCTTGAGGATCAACACTCGTTTGAACCCTATGCTATGTTAATGATGAGTATACTTGCTCATATGTGTAATTTGGGGTTAACATTTTAATTTAAATTTGATTAGGAATGTGCCTATTTTTAGATGATTTTTATACCCAAATCCAAACATATCACTCTTGGTAGCAGTGTCTTTCTTCTTCACACCACCTTTAGGCTTCATAGGAGCCTTCTTCTTCTTTTGAACTTTCCTCTTAGAAGAAGAAGATCCTACCATTAAAACTATATTGGAATCCTTCTTCATGGAGGACTCCATAGTTTTGAGAAGATTGATCAACTCAGGAATGGTAGACTCAATCTTGTTCATCTGATAGTTAATCACAAATTGTGAGAAACTATTAGGTAAAGACTATAGAATTAAATCAACACTTAAGTCATGATCCATCGTGAACCCGAAAGATCTAAGCTTCTCTATTAAGCCCAGAATCTTCAGCCCATGTGTGGCCACAGAAGAACCCTCTGCCATTTTGCAATAGAATAGTTACTTTGAGATCTTGTATCTCTTAGTTCTAGCTTGGGCGTCAAACAGCTCTCGAAAATGTAGTATAATCGATTGAGCATCCATATGCTCGTGTTGTTTTTGCAGCTCGGGAGTCATAGATGCCATCATAATACACGATGCTATATCACTATCCTCCTTGTGCTTTTTGTGGACAGCATGCTCATCAGCATGAGCATCTTGAGCTGGTGGTGGCAGAATAGGAGCATCTAGCACGTAGAGCAACTTTTCCGATTTGAGAGCGATTCTCAAGTTTATATACTAGTCGAGGTAGTTTGATTCAGTTAACTTGTTGGTCTCCAAGATGCTACATAGGTTTAGGTTTGTAGACATGATGCAAGTGTCCTAGATGTAAAGATAGAGAGGATTAGCTACTGTATATACACATGAAATGTAAATAATTAGGACTTTAATTAAGCGTATTTTTATTCCACTATTTTACTCAAATCAATAGCCCCCACTACTGATTCAGGAAAGCCCGTTGAAAGCTTTCCTAGTGGACCGGTATCCAAATTCCTCAAGAATAACCTTGGGTTTGCCCAACATGCCACCTTTGAGTTCATAGTAGGTATCCAATACTAATTATATCGTACGTAATTACCGGATCATTGGGTGATTAACAACTTTTAATCTTAAAGCCTTTTGGGCTACCCTAACTTTTTCTCTAAATTTCTTTATGCTTAAGTTTGCCCAATTGGGATAAAGAATTTAGTTAAACCTGGCCCATTAATTAGGAATTTAATTACATAGCTTGAACATGCCCGATGTCAAGTAAGCTTGGGTTTGCTCAACAACCTAGTCTCTAAAAAGAACTCTCATTCTTACTATATTAATAGAAGGAATTAGGTTTAATATTAATTGAGGGATTTATTTCTTTTAGTGATTTCAACAAATGACATGCATAAAAATCAATAAATCACAAAATTGATAATTATGGTAATAAAGCGATTACGTGGTATGGTTATGGATTTTACTGAAAATTAATCTATTTGAGCCATAAAATAAATCAATATAGTTAACCCTATGTGTTCATGCATGATTTAAATAGGAGGTCTTACTTTCTCGCATTGTTTTGGTTGCCATCTCCAAAATAAGATTATTCTACTCCTATATAACCTATGTAAACTAATTACATAATTTTCTAAAGAGAGAAAACCTCGAGTTACATTCGAGGGGAGTTACATGAGAAGAAAATTACACAAGAATTCTAGAGAAGACAGGACACGCAGGCCCTATTTCATAAAAAACCAAAACTGTAAAATGTATGAACAGATATAATTGATTTTAGTCCATAACCATCCAACATGCCGTTAATTATGGTTAAACAAAATAAACATATAGTTTTTATTATTCCAAAATCACTATTTTGAAAAATAAAATAAATTATAAAATCAATATTTTAGAAAAATACATTAATTTTAAATTTTCAAAATCATTATTTTGAAAATAAAATTGTTTGTCTCAAAACTAATCTTGAGAAAATGCTTTTGGGTCTCGTCTCTGGTAGCGATTTTAGAAAATTCTATTAATTATTGGAACATCACAGAACAGAACCGAACCGGCGCTGGAAAGGAGCTGAAGATGGCGCCGGCTGTGGTCTGGTTTTAAGAATATTTTTCTAGAAATAATTTTCGAATGTCACGAAACAGCACAGAACTGGCGCCGGTTTGGAAGCCAGAGTCGGCGCCAGCTGCAGTCGGGAAGAGGCGGCGATTTTTGAAATTTTTTTTTCAGAAATAATTTTTATAGCCCTTATCTTCTACAATGGTTTAGTGAGAACAATTCTCAGCAGAATTTTCTGTTTTGAAGCTCAAAACAACAACCAATTTGTTAGTTTAAACAAAACAAAACAGAAAATTAGAATGTAACGGAAGGCAACAACACATGTTGAAGTAAACGTTTTTCTGTAAAAAAAAACTTGCAGCACATAAAGAAAATATTTTTCGAAATATACTGTAACTATTACACAAGTATATTATGCTGCGGACTCAACCCACAATGCTTAAAACAATTTCGACTCGAGTGAAAACAGTTTTCATAGTGAACACAGACAAACATGAATACATGAAAACAGCTTTCATGCCAAAACCAAGGTCTAAAAATCACACATAGCAAGGTCTGATACCACTGTTAGGTATTTCACACATATCATATATGGCGCAGCAAAAAAAATAATAACAAGATACCATCCTAAGATCCGCATATGTGTGGAAAACAAGAGATAAAAGAGAACAAAAGGTAACGGTTATACCATTCTTTGTGCGTTTGAAAAATCTAATTTTTCTTCTTCTTGTCTCACTATTGTGGCGTGATCAAGCAATCCCCTTGATGCCAATGGATCACAAATAGGTTGATAGTCGTACTTCTGTGATCACAGTACGCAATCACCTGTAATAGTAGTCCACACGAGGATCACTCTTAAGCACCAAGATATTTCTGTGCTAGCAGAAATAACAAGAGGTGGCTAGGGTTTGTTGTTGCAAGAAAAACGAGAGAGAGAGAAGAGGAGAGAATCCTGAGTCCCTAGGGTTTTAGAGTTGTTTTCTCGTGTGTTCTACAACACCCTTAGGTATCGTGCATATATCCTATATACCACGAAAAACCCTGCTAAAAATACTCCATCTGAGATTCTAAAATAATTAGAATTCTCTAATTGTAATTGGAACAATCAAGTTCTCACAATTATAATTTGGCCCATAAATTATAACTAATTATAATTTGGTCACGATAACTTCTCTTTCTCGTATTTAACCCCACTATGTTATCAAATAACATCTTGAGTATATAATCATGTATTGCATGTGACCTATTAGATTTTCCAGTCAATTAGTAGCGAATATGAATTAATCCAAAATGTCTTTGAGATTAATAATCCATAATTAATTAGAATTAATCATATTAATTTAAATCATGATTGGTTTATTAATTCATGAATTAATAAACCCATATTCTGCAGATTACGAGCGATATCTAGCAACACATCATGACCACCCAAGAGTCCAGGAAGTGAAGCGGCTTGACATGAACCCTTTAATAACAAACTACATGTAATTAACTCATTTCACCAAACAATATCTCATTCGGTCTGGAGTACAGAATTAGTGTCAACTCCCTCTAGAATATATATTAATTCTGGCCTGAATATAATAGTACTTGTATCAGGAACCCACTACTTTAAATATGTATCAATTGGAACTGTTTCCAATACATAGACGCCTTGGCCAAGGACTTCTCGAGTAGTAATTCTTACACGTGGCCGTGAGATATTCGCCCCTACTATTAGGAGTGGTGAATCCTTTATTGACCCTCTCAACTACTTTTGTTTATCTCATAACGTACCCAATATCCATCCCATAGACGGCCCTCAATCTGGCTCCAGAGATTGAAATCAAAGTACAATGCTCAGCAAACAAAGTACTTTGGAGATCTCAAGTCTAAGGATACTTGCACGTTTACTATATTGAAATTATATCACTGGCACTAAATAGTTATCCATGTGATTATCTCATAGTTAGGTCATCCAATGTACTTATTCTATTAACAAGCATCCACGTGTTAACTTTGAGTATCTCAATACTCACGGATATGAGAAACATCGCCTGATCAAATCAAGAAGTCTAACACATGCTAGTCTTAACTCATTAATGATGTCCTATCTCATTAATACTACGACTAGGAACTATTTAAGTACACAGTATAGTAGAAATCTCATATCATGATCTCTATTATGATTTTCTTAACACATTGTTGTACTAGGGACTTTATCTTATAGTTATGTTACACAAAAGTAAACAAAAGAAACTATAAGATAAATAACGCCTTTTATTAAAAAAAATGTGTCATATATAATGTACAAGTGATTTCCTCTTGGGCATAACACTAACACTCACAAAGCTAATACCAAGAGTAAGGTAGATTCATACTTTGGAAGATGAAGAAAAGTAGCTTGTAGACACTTGATGCATAGGAGTAGAAGATTGGTGGGAGTTCCAGATGAACAACTGCTGCCTCATTCTTCCCCTCCAATGCAAGAAGAAGTTCTAATGTAGCCTGTCCCTACGTTGGTCAACCGCGACCAACAAAGAAAAGTAAATACTTTCTCCTAGATGTGGCTAAAAATACTAAAAAAAAATTTGCTGCATTTTCTTTGATGTTTTTCATAATGATCTTTCAGCCAATGTATTATCTCGCATGTATGTGCATTTAAATTCTTTGGATGCAAAATTGCTTTGTTGTGAGTTTATTAAGGACTTATATGCTAAATATGATGATTTTGGAGAGATTTATCATGATTGTGAAAAATGTGCGTTTCAAAAATTTTATAGGCATAATGGGTTTTTGTTTAAAGAGGGTAGACTTTGCATATCAAGGGGATCATTGAGAGAATTATTAGTGTGGGAAGTTCATGGAGAATGGTTAATAGGACATTTTGGGATTTTAAAAATATTAGGCATTTTGCAAGGGCATTTTTATTGGCAAAAAATGAGGGGAGATGTTGAGAGGCATTGTAATTCTTGCATTACATGTAGAAGGGCCAAGTCTAAAACACTACGGCAAGGTTTATATACTCCTTTACCTGTCTTTAATGCATCTTCGTTATATATTTCCATGGATTTCATGTTAGGATTGCAACTGACCAAGGGGGGAAGGGATTCCATCTTTGTAGTAGTTGATCATTTTTCTAAGATGGTTCATTTTATTCCTTGTGCTAAAACTAATAATGCTACTCACATTACAGGTTTATTCTTCAAGAAAGTGATACGATTGCACGGGTTACCACGGAGTATAGTATCGGATAGGGATTCTAAATTTTTAAGTCATTTTTGGAGAATATTGTGGGTAAAACTTGAAACAAACTTCTTGTTATCTACAGCTTGTCACCCACAAACGGAGGTTGTCAACTGGACCTTCACGCAACTACTACGAGCAATCATCAAGAGGAACTTGAAAACTTGGGAAGAATGTCTTCCACATATAGAGTTTGCCTATAATAGAACCGTCCATTCTATTACTTCATATTCTCCATTTCAAGTTGTTTATAGGTTTAATCAATTAACCTACTTATATTTATCTCTTTTGTCTGTAGATGAACGATTGAGTCTTGATGGTAAAAAGAAGGCCAAAATAGTTAAGTCCATGCATGAGAAAGTTAAGACTCTAATCGAAAAATGAAATGAGGCCATTGCATGCAAGCGGAACCAAGGAAAGAAGCATATGATATTCAAGCCAGGAGATTGGGTTTTGGTGCATTTGAACAAAAAGAGATTTCCCACGCAATGCAAATCAAAACTCGAAACGTGAGGAGATGGCCTATTTCAGGTTCCTGAGCGATATGGAGATAATGCCTACAAGATTGATCTATTGGTTGAGTATAATATAAGTGCTGCTTTTTTAACATAGCTAATTTTTCTCCTTATGATGTGGGTTATAATTCGAGGATGAATCTATTCCAAGAAGGGGGAAATAATAAGAATCAACCCGGCTACAGTGATTGAGCTCAAGAAGGGGAAGAGGACGAGACCAAATCGAAACCAAGCTTGCCCGGTCTGTTAACGAGAACCTGTGCCAAACATCAATCGGAAGAGGAACGAGAACAAACTATGCTACTAGTATACGAAGAACATCAATGGAAGTTATTTGCACGGAAAACCAACGACTGACAGAGTGGAACCGACACTGGCTGGGGACTGGTGAAAGTCTCATTTTTGTGACACGAGCACTGTTCCATCAGAGTGGAACCGGCGCTGCTTGTGCCTTGAAACTCAATTTTTCAGCTATTTTGGGATCATTTTGTAATATTTAAGAGTTGTTTAGTTCATGGACATAACACCCTTATATATTACTTTTGTATTGTAAGGAAACAACAACATATATTAAATTTTTAACAAGAATGAAGAATTCATCTTGAAGCTTGGAAGAGATTCCTTGTTCATCCTCAATCCAAGACCAACCTAAGGGCTTAGTCCACCCTTAAGTAAGTGTCTATAAACTCTAAGGATAATTCAACTAGAAATTAACACGGATTCTTCTTGTATATTAGCTAGGGTTCTTGTTGTTTCTTGTTTGCATGCCCACAATTCCATATCCTTTTAGTTCTAGATTTTCTTGCGACATTAAGGGTTCTAAGATGTTATTGTGGTAGACCTTTATTTGTTAAATTTGGGGTTCTAAAAGCTAGTTCTTTTAGGTTCTTTATTTGTGGGAAAATGTGTTCTCTTTGTTACTTTTCTTGATCTCTTTTTGTCCTTTCTTGTTTGTTTGAAGTCCTTGAACTTTGTTAAAGTTAAACAAAAGCCACTTTAGGATCTTATGAGACTTTCTCTCTCAAGCTCATATCAATGTTTGAGGAATCATTTGGCATGAATATTTGTTGATTTTGAGCTAAAACAGTAGAAATCTCATTCAACCCATTGCCACAAATTCAAATTCCGTAACTAATTTTCTTGCAATTTTTTAGAGTTGAATACTTCAAATTGTGCCATGGGTTTGTTGTGAAATTGAGTCTACATGTTTGGTTAATGATTAGGAAGTTATTTGAGGTTTAAAATTGCAGAAAATTTGAGGTTTCTTTGGTGTTTTTGCAGCAAAATTCTAAACACAAGAAAATTCCGTAACTCATGTTCATGCTAATTTTAGGAGCTATAAAATTCAAGTTTTTGCTATGTTCTTACTTTGAAATTGTTCCTTGATGCTAATATAACCATTACGGATTGGTTTTATTGTGAGTTTTCAATTTTTTGAGCTATTATAATGAAGAAAAATTTAGAGTAGCTTGAGTTACGCACTTGCATACAAAGTGTTTGATATGTTGCCTCTATGACTAGTGATTGTGTAAACATGACTAGCAAATGCTTCTTATGATTCTATGATTCTCTTCCTTATGTAACTTGTTTGAGTAAGAATCATCCTTCGTTACTAGTAGACAATTGTTGGTCATTGTGTTTATGCTATAGTTGGGAGAATTTTTAGTCCATACATAGTTATATCACTTGTCTTTGAATTTTGAACTCTTTAAGCTATTATTACCTTGAGTGAGTTAATTGTAAATCAAAACGATATCCTTGGGGTTATGATAGCATCCTATCATTTAAAAATCCTTCATTTGAGTAGTTTCCTACCAAGTGTTTGATGAAATGCCTAGGTAACTTTACAATTCATTGTATAAGATCTTAGCTTGCATCTTCCATTTTTAATTGACTTCATTAATTTTTTTTTTTATTGGTGGGTTGAATACTTGGTTTTTAAATCTTCTTGAGATATTCGGAAGTGATTTGAAGTTGTCTATCTTTAAATCCTTGTTGTTTTTGCTTAGTGAGTATCTTCATAAATCACTCTTGAAATATTGAGTTTGTTGAGCATTAATTCTTTGAAATTCTTACTTGAACTTGTCTCGTTCCATGTAATCATCAAGATTTGAATTGAGTTCCCGCAAAACCCCCAGTTGATTGTCCTTAGATGGTTGTCTTGAGTTGTCTAGTTAGACTAATTCCTACGCAATTAAGCAGGTTATTTTGGGAAAGAGTCTTTGATGATTTGAGTGTTGAATGAAAAAGGCAAGAGGATGAGCTCATTATGATAAAATCCAAGTGATAAAGCCTAAATTAGTCATATATTTTCTAGTTATTTGAGGCTATTTTGTGATACATTTTGTTCAATAACTAGTTATATTTCTTCATATTTGAGATTTTACCCTTAGAAAGGTATTTTGTGCATTATTTTAGATTTTAGGGGTAAAATAAGATAAAAACATCACAAAACAGAATAGAGGTAGCGCCGGTCACGTCCTGCTGTCATGTACTTCGAGGCGACGAAAATTCAATGAAACGGAGGGGAATAGAACCGAACCGGCATCGGCTAAGAGGCTAGAGCGGCGCCGGCTGCACTCTAGAAAGGATGGCGTGAAAATCAAGAAAAAATCAGTGAATGACTAGAGAAACAGATCACAATCGGCGTCGGCCCTAGGCAGGACAAGCGGCGCCCTGTTGTTAAGGCGGTGCCTCAATTTTCGTGTACGATTTTTGGTAATTTGTAGAGTTTTAGTATTTTCCTACTTCTTGTCGACTAGAAACCCTAGAGAAATGATTTTAGGCACTTCTTAAGCCTATAAATAAAGGGAAAACACAAGAAAAAGTGGAGAATTCGCAGATCATAACATCAAATCAGTCAAATTAAGGAGGAACTCTATCAAATCAAGGGGGATTGTGCAAGAGGGTCTATAAAAGAAGAAGAGGGAGGCTTGTCTATGAGCGCTTTCTTTTACTTTATTTTCTTTTCTTGAACAATGAGGTATTAATTATTTTATTGTAATTTGACATTCTTTTAGATATTCATGATTTTTAGAGTTACTTTGATCTTTTGATTAATTGATTGTTATTCTTGGTATTTAATTACTTGTGCTTATTATGAGATTAATTGGTTGTTTCTTTCCATTAACTCACTGAGACCAAAGGGGTTGATGGTGGTTTCAATTGATTGATGTCATATTTATTGTCTATTAACTCACTGAGATCAAAGGGGTTAATTGCTAAGAACTGAGTAATTAAAGGTTAATTGATGCACGCCGAGACCAATGATTCATTGGTTAGCTTAATGTTTTAAGTTTGCCGATACTAAGGAAATTTAATCAAGAATTGTGTTTAATGTGTCTTTTGGATGAATTAGTTGAGATAAGACCAAGTAATGCTAATTTATCTAGAAGATAGTGATTTCATGGATTGACCCAATAAGTGAATCTATCTTAATCCTTCATGATGCTAAAAGAATGATTAATTATGATAATGATTAGGTCCTTTAAGATCATGTTTGTCAAAATAATGGTTTAAGTTACATAATTCTCCATCATTGACATGTATATATTCTTTTATTTTATTTTATTTTTATTCTTTTTCATTTTATTGAGTCGGTTAAATAATAAAAAAAGTGATTAATGCATACTTGTTCCTTGAGGATCGACACTCGTTTGAACCCTATGCTATGTTAATGATGAGTACACTTGCTCATATGTGTAATTTGGGATTAACATTTTAATTTAAACTTGATTGGGAATGTGCTTATTTTTATATTATTTTTATACCCAAATCCATACGCATCACCAAAAAAAGTGCAAACACAAGTGAAGGGTGATTACTAAAAATTAAATGTAAACACATTAAGGAGTGAAGTGAGAAATTTTTCTTGTGTTTTCTACTTAAATTTTGTCGGTACTTCTCTTGAATGAAAATTCACAATGGCAAGTTGGAGTGATAGTGAAGGGTTTAACTATGATGAAGAGTCTTGTTACAATGGAAGTAATTATGGGGGATATGAAGAGCATGAATATAACTATAAGGAAGATTATTGGGAAAATGAAGATGATCATAAGAAATTGTTTGATTGTGGAGATGAGTCTTATAGGGATAGCTGTGATGAAGGGCTAAGTATAAGTGGAAAAGAATATGGTGGGTTTGATGGAAAAGAAAATTGAAAATATAAGGAGGATGATTATGAGAGTATGGAATATTTAGATGAACATGAAGAAGGCACAAGCATAAGTAGAAGGGAGTATGATAGCTATGAAAGAAACCATTGGGAAAATAAAAAAGAATGTGAGGGGTTTTATGTGGAAGGAATATAAAAACATTCAAAGGGTAAATTACAAAGAAATAAGGAGGATGTAGAGAATAGGGAGTTGAAGTACAATGAAAAGTTTGTGCCTCTATTCTATGGGAAGAGAGATTGTAGGGAGTATTATAAATGGGAAAAAAGAATGGAAGAATTATTTAAATGTTTTGTGCCTAGTGAAAGTTTCATGGTGAAATGGGCACTAATGGGCTTTTCTAAAAATGTTTTAGAATGGTAGAAGTAAACGAATGCACAAAGAAGACGAAGTAGGCATCAAGTGGTGGATTTTTGGGAAGAGATGAAAGAATTGATAAAGGAGTGGTTTGACCCCCTCTCCCCCCATGAGTGACAAGTATGTGGAAGTTTTGCTCACATGTCCCATAATTGTCCAAGAAGTTCTAAGTATAGTGAGGGAAGTACAATGCGAAATTTTTCAAAACGAGGGATGAGGAGAAAACAAGATTATGTTTGCCCTATACTTAGAACAAGATCATTCAATCTTGTTTGCCCAAGATTGAATGATCAAGGAAGAAGTTCTAATTTGCAAAAGGGTAGCGCAATTCTTTGTTAGGATTGTAGTAGCTATGGGCACAAATCATTTGATTGTCATTGGAAGTTCTCTAAGGAACTAAGTGAGATTTATAAATTTGAAAAGCAAAGAGCTAGACTTGAAATAAATATGGCCAAGAAAAATGTTGTAGATGTTGAGGAGCCAAGAAGGGAAAGAAATAAAGAAAAAGTTGAGAGGGTTGAGCAAAATGAATTACATGGCTTTGAGAAGAAGGAGAAGCTAGAAAATAAGGCCAAGTGCTGAGGAATGCTCAATTAAAATGATGAAGTAGTGTCTGAAGAAGTTGAGAAATATGTTGATGAGTTGATGAGGAGTTTAGTGATAATAAAGAAGAAGATGTGGATCCATTGAGTTCAACAAATGGGATGACTAAGCAATTTTACAATATTCTTTTTTTTTAGAGGATAAGTAAAACCTATTGGGAGTGTTAGAGGAGAATGAGCAAGAAGGGGTAGAATTTGTTGAAGATCAAATGCATTCAAGGAATGACGTAGAGGGGGAGAAAATGCGTTCTATGGATGAAGGTCTCAAAAGTGCTTCAAGTACTTATGAAATAAATGAAAGCTTACATCCACGTGAGGAGAAAAAGAAGAATTGGCTAGAGGTAGTGCAAAGTCAAATGAAAATGAGTGAAATTAGTGAGAATGAGTCATCTAGTTTAATTTCATAAAAAAGACACCAAATTTAGTGGAGAAATTAGAGTGGATGGAAGAGATGGAGATACATTTGAGAAACCTTGTGCATTAATTAGTGTTATGAGGGAAGTTGATAAAGCTTGTGTAGTTGAAACAAAAGAGGATTTACAAAGAGAAAATGTGTGAAACCCCAGTCAAAACCAACCTTAGAGTAAGGGGGGTTGGGATGCATAGCATATTTATTTGCATGTTTAAATATATTTTTGTATGATTTTATGTGCTTTGGATTTGTGTTTTATAGTCTAGAGGGCTTGATTATGATTATTGAGTGAGAAATGCAAAATGGTAATTTTTGCTTGAGGTGGAAAAAGGGAGATAGCTTGAGGATTGAAAAGGAAAATATTTTTAGGAAGTGAATTTGGAAACTAAATATTTCTAGAATATCTTGATAATTGAAGAGCTTTGAAGGTCTCCTATGGCTGACTGGTTGAGCAGTTTTTCTGAGGAATTAAAGCTGGTTCAAGGTAGTTTAGGGTGGCTAAAAGTAAGGTGCACAATGATGAAGAAGAAGTCTGGTCAATTGAGTGATATATTATATAAGGTTGCTAAACAAAGGTGGCTAGAATATTGGAAACCAATCAAGCAAAATTGTAGGGATTTGGTGGAGGGATTTTCGGGTAGCCATTGCTGGATTTCGTGCAGAAGCTTAAGGGGAACAATGGAGCTCTATTACTGGAGGTTTAAGAAAGGTTTTTACAGAATAAGGTTGGTGTTTCGGCTGGGAAAGAAATAGAAAACAAGGCTGGAAAATTTTCCTGCACAATTTTTCGCTGAACAGTAATTTCCTGGGCAGATTTTCGGCTGCCATTCCCAGCCAACTTACAGAGATTTTGAAGGGAAATTTTAGGGGTATTCAAGGCTGGTTTCCAGCCTTCTTCATAGAGGAAAAACATGGCTAAGGAACTAAACAAAATCTGGAAGAAAACAGCTTGGTTTTGGACTCTCAAAGTTGTGATTTGTACAAGAATTTTCCTGCTTTTGCTCCAGCTTTATGCAGTTGAAAATGGCTAAGAATTTCAGATTACAAACTGATCCTAAAGACCATTTTTCTGGCAGCATTTGAGAGGGAATGCTAGCTAAGAAACTTGACATTTTGAAGGCACAACAAGCTGGAAAATTTTCAGCTCATTCCAATAAAGAAGATGAACTAGCTAGAGAAAATTTTCAGCAAACTCACTAGAGGGATTTTTCCTCTTGGAACCTCCCACAAATCTTCCATTGTTTCGGTCTATATGATATCTTTTACTAAGACATTTCGAACCTTCAAAGCTACCACACATTGCTAGAATTTTTCTAGAATAAAATTAGCTTGAACCAAATGAACAAACTAATGAATTGAGAAATAGAAAAAATTAAGGATCAAGAGGAAATGAATTCCCCTTATGAATTTTGTGTAGAGCAAAAGAGTAGGATTTGAAGACTCCTATCATGTCTCTCATAGGACAACATCTCTACCCTACTCCAAACACCACTAAGGCCGAAAATGATACTTCCCAAGCAAAAATAAAATTTAACCAAGCTAAAGCTCATATGATGGAATTTGAAACCAAGACCTCAAGAACTAATTCTAAGGCTCTAACCACTACACCACAACAACTCTTGTTCTTATTTCCTCTCTAAAAATATTTTCCTTTTCAATCCTCAAGCTATCTCCCTTTTTCCATTTCAAGCAAAAATTATCATTTTGCCCTTCTCACTCAATAATCATAATCAAGCCCTCTAGACTATAAAACACAAATTCAAAGCACATAAAATCATACAAAAATATATTTAAACATGAAAATAAATATGCTATGCATCCCAACCCCCCTTACTCTAAGGTTGGTTTTGACTGGGGTTTCACATCCTCCCCTCATTAGAAGAATTTCGTCCTGAAATTTAGGCGTACTTCTATTTTAGATCGAGATACTTCCGCTTAACCCACTCTTCTAATTCCCATGTGGCATCTCACGTGCCATGATGCTCCCACTGAACTTTTAGCATCGATATCTGCTTGTTTCGGAGATTCTTGATATTGCGGTCTAATATTCGCACGGGCTTCTTCACATAGCTCAGATTGGGTTGCAACACCAACGGCTCATTATTCATAACATGACCGAGATCGGCATTGTACTTCTTCAATTGTGACACATGAAACACATCATGAATTCTCATCAACCCATCTGGCAAGTCAAGTCGGTATGCTACCGGTCCAATCCTTTCCTTTATCGGGAACGGCCCCAAATACCTCGAATTCAACTTTCCACCCTTCTGTCCAATACATCCTGAACCACTTGAATCACCTACACTCTTAGTCTAGCCATACCGACTTTTCTGTTCAGTGCATCAGCAACAATATTGGCCTTCCCGGGTCTCCTACTCCTGGTTGGTAGGGTGCTTGTTGGAATGTTACCTCTGGAAAGGTCCTTGCGGTTGCCTTGGCGGCTGGAAAGGCCTTGTTGCCATTCTACTGCAGTCCTCATTTTCTATCTGGGTAGTTGCGTCTACGAGCCCTGAATAAGTTGTTGGAGGAGAAGGTGCCAACGTCTTCCTCAATTCCGGCCTCAATCCTTTAACAAATTGCCTTGTCCTATTCTGCTCGGTGTCCACTAACCTCTTGTAGTACTTCGATAGCTGGGTAAATCATGATGCGTACTAGGCCACTGACATGCCTCCCTGCTTCAAATTCTGAAATTCGTCCACTCCCTTTTTCACTATTCACTGAGGGATGTACTCAGCTCTGAAGGCTTCGATGAAACTGGACCACGTCTATTCCTGCTCGATCATTTTCCTGTCATCTTGAATCTACTGCCACCATGCCCGAGCTGGGCCTCTCAAATGGAATGCTGCAAATTTAACCATCCGCTCCTCGATGTGTTGGAGCGTTGCAAATATATCCTCTATCTACTCGATCCATTGCTCTGCCATCTGATCTTGCTCAACTTCGCCCAAGAAGACTGCGGCTGAAACTTCAAAAACCGCTCTAATACCTCATGTTCTCCCTTAGGGGCCCTCCGCTCCGTCAGGGTTTGCAGAACCTCTGCTATCTTACTGAATGCCTGTCCCATCAACATATCATTTGGTTCTTCAGACCCCCATTCCGAATCTGGCTCATTCTCATTCCCCCGATTAGGTGACGGCTTTTGAGTCATCTCAAACTCTGGTGCTACAGGCTCTACTTCCAGAACTCTTCTTTTAATGTGGCTACACGGCGCTTGGGTGCCATTCTCAACCATGCCCAGATAATAAGTGTATGCATTCAAGTTTAAAACATTTTGAGCATGCATTCAAATTCAGGTTTTACTAAAAGAGAATCAGATGAAAGTTTTTGTACATGATCATATAATAATAATGATATCTACTCATTTTAAAAGAAAATTTGATGATGCTATTTAGGGGAAAACTAAGTAATAAATAAATCTCATACTTTCATAAAATCATACTTTCATAAAGAAAGGGTTATCACACGCGATACCCTTTTTTTTCTTTTTCGGCAAAATAATCGAACCCTACTTGCAACACGCTTCTTCGAAAAGAATAGATGAACAAAAAAATGCAAATCCCAAAAGAGAGAGAGAGAGAGAGAGAGAGAGAGAGAGAGAGCATATGATGCTAATCTTCTATATTCTACTCGCAGCTAGAATCAGCAGAGGCATCTGGATCGTCAGAGGCTGGTTCCACGAGCCACCCCACGAAGCTATCGGGTTTCCCCACATAATCCCTCGTAAAACCTGCATTCTCACTTGGCTGACCTAAATCACCCTCATTGCCCCTCTTAGCTCTCATAGCTGCCTCATAAAACGCATCCAAAGCTAATCTAATCGCACTCTTAGGTGTAGGCCTCTCGTCTTCTAAGTCGTACTGGTCAAACAATCCCTCTCTCCTTAACTTAGCATCTACACCCAGTCCATATCGAAGTCCTCTCCTCTTAGGTCTCTCTTCTAGCTTCCCTTTCCCCTTATCTTCCATTCCTAAAGCGGGCTGCCTAATCTCCCTTAATACCGTGGTAACTCCATTCCTCAGCCTATAACCCTCATCACTGGACTCCTTGAGGGCATATCAAGTAAAAGTCCTAACAAACTCACCTATCTTTGGGGTCCGAGGAGCCTCCATCACATCCGCATCCTCCTCTTCTATCCCATCCATCTATTCCTTACTCTCATCATCACTCTCATCCCCAAACTCATCTACCTCCCCTTCACTCAGCTCAGCCATTTCCTCATCTCCCTCACCCTCACAACCAAGCTCATCTACCTCACCCTCATCATCCCCATCGTACTCACCTATGCCCCCATCAACCTCCATCTCTGCCTCAACAACCGGGTCATCTAGCATAGGCGGCTCATGCTCCATCTTGTCCTTACTCAAAAACCAACCTCCCTCAGGCTCTGTCTCTGAGTCAGACAAGGGAGGATCTGCTACAGGTAATGGGGCAGGTGGGTTCCCGTAACAAGTGGGCCAGTCTCTGACAGCCGATGCAACTCTCTTGGCCATCCTATAAACTAAACGCAAGGATTAGAACCAGATCAAAATACCTGAGGAATAAAAATCCAAAAAAAAATTGACTGATTGCCTAAACCTAGTCTCTGATATCACTTGTAACACCCCACTACCTAGGCCCACCAAGGCCGGGGATGTCGCCCCGTCCAAAGGACAAGGGGTCTTTATAATTAGGTTACACAAATAAAATAGTAGAATAAAAATAATAACTTAACTTAAAATTTATTACAACCCAAGAATGAATCCACAAATAAAACCATGAAATCCCAAAAGAGAAACAAATCCATAAATAAAATCATCCACTCTCAACTCCCCAAAGCAATACATAAAAATAAAAGACAACATTCTCTTTCAAGGTAGATAACACTAGCTACTCATTCCCACAGCAGGATCGACCTGAAATCATGGTAAAAAGGTGATGAGATAGAAATCTCAGTAAGTCCGTGTGTGCTTTGGGTGTTCAATGAAAACAGTTCGTGAATGCGAAGTATACAATTCTTTATAAGAGTTCACTGGCAAGCAATAAACATCAGTCAAAAACAAGAGTGGTGTTTTGGCATTTCCAGCCATACATAATTTATAAAATCAACCACTAAAAAAAAAAAAAAAAAGGATTACGGGTTACCACACGTTGGGCCCCATAACCGGGTGGTTAGCATGCCACACTTTGTGCATACCGCCGGTCAGAATGCCACACTTTGTGCAGACTGACAAAAGTAGGTGATCGGCCTACTGGGTAAGATACTCCTCCTTCTCTATACCCAAACAACAACCGATTGTCCATTCCGGCATAACACAGTCACTTGACTGAAATAAAAACTGCTAGCTCGGATCGGCATGACTAAGTAGTACTGACGTTTCTCTAAGTTGAGCTTATCTTCTGGATGTGGCCTCCTGCCAGAAGACTCACTCTTGCTCTTCAAAACTAGTACTACCAGTCTACCCATGTTGAGTACTCAACGTAACGTATCCCACTTGGAAAAAATGAACAAAACATAGTTCCACTTGAAAATGGCAATTAAGGTTTTCCAAAGTTTGGGGCAAAACTGGTTTTAGAAAGAATTTTCGGTTTTGAGTAAAACCGCCCCTTGATTTGCAAATAATTTATTTGTCTAAAATAAGAATGGAAATAATCCTCATTTGCCTTTACATAAATGAGTGACCATGCACTCTACATTTGGCTTGCCATAAAAAAAAACCATTTTTCATCAAACATGTTTTATGCAGGAGCTTACTTGATCCTTGCTCACAACAAAGGTCTCCAATAGCTGACCTAACCCCGCATGGGCAAATACAAACCACAATCAAACTCAAGCCATAATCCACTTTCTCAGTTTAAAACAACTCAACTTACTACTACCATGATTCTAGTGTCCCAAGCTTTAAGGCCAAACAATAAATAAATAGGTTTATAAGCTAAGCCTAATTTGATATTTAAAATAATTAATGTTTTGGGAAATACGTACTAATAAGTTGAAGGTTTAAATCTTGCTAAGAAAGATTTAGAGTTTATTTGATGAAGAGTCCTTGGTGGAATTAGGTAAAATAACGATTTATTAATAATTTAGTTGTTAGAAAATAATTGATAACTAAAATTAGTTGAAAATAAATTTAATGAGTCTTGCTTGAAAGATAATAAATAAAATTTAATGGGTTTTGATTAAAAGATAATAATTAAATTTTTAGTAATAAATATTTTACTAATTATGATTATTTCCATAAAAGGCTTTATTTGATATTATCATTTTATATATAATATCTATATATATTATTTTTCTAGCAAAAGCTATTATTTATTTGACTAAAACATCCTTATTATATATAATAATCCAAAATTTCCCCTCCTAGGGTTTTTTTGGTGGAAATTACTAGCAAAATCCCATTATGAAATATTTTATTCATGAAATAAAAATTAGCTTAGGGACAACTAGATCATGATCATACTTCTATGGCTAACCATAATCAAGGACATATACAATCCTTCAATTCATCAAATCATCCAAATCATGCATATAAGCATATATCTAAATTTATCAAGATATGATCTAACCCATACGAGCATAAATATGATCATGGCTTCAATAATCCAACATGAATATAAATCATATTCACCAAAGGTGACATAATCTCTAGCATACTTCATCACAAATACTACCTATGACATGGAGACATGCATTAAACCTCAAATCATCATACAATCAACCAAAAAAAGCCATCGATGCATAAATCCCATCTTCTTCATATTCATACATACATTCATGCTTCAACCTCAAATATATATACTCAAACCTTATTCGCAATCTATCTTCTATCAACATCATCTTAGAGATATGATTCTAGAGTTTAAAAAAGAAGATTAAAGGTACTAACTTGATTGATGAATGCCTTGAAGGAGTTTAGAGTAGATCTCAACTCGTAGATGTCTAACTTTGTCCAAGGGAGATGGCGAGAGCATGATTATGGAAGAAGAAGTCATCCGGCCAAGGGAGAGGGATTTCGGTCATGAGAGGAGAGAGAGAGAGAGAGAGAGAGAGAGAGAGAGAGAGAGAGAGAGAGAGAGAGAGAAGAAGAAGAAGAAGAAGAAGAAGAAGAAGAAGAAGAAGAAGAA
Organism: Voacanga thouarsii; assembly: GCA_026120185.1. Classification (NCBI taxonomy): domain Eukaryota; kingdom Viridiplantae; phylum Streptophyta; class Magnoliopsida; order Gentianales; family Apocynaceae; genus Voacanga; species Voacanga thouarsii. The sequence goes on along the minus strand of JANUWF010001659.1, from coordinate 1,421,489 downwards.
GAAGAAGAAGAAGAAGAAGAAGAAGAAGAAGAAGAAGAAGAAGAAAGCTCATTAGCATGCTTAAACACATATATGTTCATTAGAGATTGAAGATTAGCGAAGATGAAGTTGATTGAATAATCCTACCTTGATTCTTAAGCCTTCACAAAATTTCTGGTTTTTTATCCAAAAGTGTAAGTTGGATTTTGGAGTTTGATGTTAAAAATGGTATGGATGAGTGCAAGGGTGGTAATGGGTTTTCCGTTGATATTATTCCTTTTTCTGGTTTTTCCGCACCTTGCAATACTCAGAGGAGCAGATGGTGAAATTTGTTGCTTTCATACTAAGAGGACCAGCAAGAGATTGGTGGCAGCAGATACAGGAAAAATGGGAAAGGACAAGACAGGAATGGAACTGGAATAGTTTTGTTGAGTCATTCAGAGCTGAATGCATCCCTCAGTGGATAATCGAGAAGCGAGAAGATGAGTTCCAGAGCTTAAAACAAGGGAATATGACAGTAGGTCAATACGCTTGCTCAATTCAATCGCTTATCTAAGTACTGTCAACGGCTAATAGATACAGAGCACAACCGTACCCGACAGTTCATGAAGGGATTGAGACAGGATCTTAGAAGGGTATTGGCACCATTCCCACCAACGACTTATGCTGCAACGGTGGAAGTCGCAACTCGTACTGAGAATGAAGATAAAGGTAGAGCAGATAGCAAAGCATCGAACTCATCTGAGCATGTTACTCATAAGAGGCCTGTAGGGCAGCAACACGTAAACAAAGGAAAACAAGCACGGACTGTACTAACTGGGGCCACTGCAAATGCGATAACCTGCTATCACTGTGGCTGGAGGGGACACGAAATGAAGGACTACTGGTCTAAGAAGGATAATCGAAAATGCTTTATTTGCAGAGACCCTTCGCATATGAGGAATGACTGTCCAAAAATTGGAAGTGCCAACCAAGGAAACCCAACAATGCTTGCTCGCTCGGCCAGTCAAGCCGACATTGTTGAAGCCGCAGGAAGTGAGGATAGAAATCTCAGGTGAATGCCGAAGACCGAATGCAGAGGTACTAGAAGCAGATGCAACAATAAGAAAAAGTAAGCCTACTATTATGCAGATATTTTAATTTATTCTAATGGGGATGTGATGGGTCGAAATTGCCCAGACTCGATAGTTAAGGTTCAGAGGGAGCATCATGGCACGCAGGATGCCACGTGGGAATCGGAAGAGTGGGTTAAATGGAAGTATCCCTTGCTGAAATAGAGGTATGCTTGAATTTCGGGACGAAATTCTTCTAAGGAGGGGAGGATGTGAAACCCCAGTTGAAACCAACCTTAAAGTAAGGGGGTTGGGATGCATATCGTATTTTATTTCATGTTTAAATATATTTTTATATATTTTTATGTGTATTAAATTTGTATTTTATAGTCTAGAGGGCTTGATTGTGATTATTGAATGGGAAAGGCAAAATGGTAATTTTTACCTAAGGTGGAAAAAGGGAGATAGCTTGAGGATTGAATAGGAAAATATTTTTAGAGAGGAAATAAGAACAAGAGTTATTGTGGTGTAGTGGTAGGAGACGTAGAATTGATTCTTGAGGTCTTGGGTTCAAATTCCATTATTAGAGCTATAGCATGAGTAAATTTCATTTTTGCTTGGGAAGTTTCATTGTCGGCCTTAGTGGTGTTTGGAGTAGGGTAGAGATGTTGTCCTATGAGAGACATGATAGGAGTATTCAAATCCTACTCTTTTGCTCTACACAAAATTCCTAAGGGGAATTCATTTTCTCTTGATCCTTAATTTTTCCTGTTTCTCAATTCATTAGTTTGTTCATTTCGTTCAAGCCAATTTTATTCTAGAAAAATTCCAGCAATGTGTTGTGGCTTTGAAGGTTCAAAATTTCTTAGTAAAAGACATCTTATGGACCGAAACAATGGAAGGATTTCAAGTGAATTAAATTCCTTAGTGAACTTTCTAAAAATTCACTCTAGCTCGGTTCATTTCCTTTCATGTATTGAACTGAAATTTTCCAGCTTCTTGTGCCTTCAAGGTGTCGAAATTCTTTGCCATTATTCCCTCCCAAATGCTTCCAGAAAATGTCCCTTTTGATCAGCTTGAAATCTGAATTTTTCTGGCCATTTTCGGACTGCACAAATACTGTGCAAAACCAGAAAAATTTCTGGGCAGATTCGCAGCTTTGGAGGACCGAAACCAAGCTGTTTTCTTCCAATTTTTGTTCAGCACCTTAGCCATGTTTTTCCTCCATGAAGTAGGCTGGAAACCAGCCTTGAAAGCCCCAGAAATTCCCCTTCAAAGCCTCTGCAAATCGCCTGGAAAAGGGCAGCCGAAATCTGCCCAGGAAATTCCAGCCTTGCGAAAATGCTGTGCAGAATTTTGTCCAGCTTTGTTTCCTAATTCAACCCTAGCCAAAACTCCATCATTTTTCTGCACAAACCACCCTTAAACCTCCATTGTCCTCCCTATGTTCTGCACGAAAATCTAGCCATGGCTGCCAAAAAGATTTCCAAAAAAAAAAAAAAAAATTCTGCAATCATGCCTTGATTTGGATACCAAAATTCCAACCACCATGATTTAACAATTTTCAATAAAATATACCTCAAACAACCAGACCTTCCCTTCACCATTAGACTCCTTAATTTTGGCCACCATTAGCCTTCTTCAACCAGCTTTCATCCAGCCAAAATTCTGCACAAGCAGTCGGCCATGGCAGATTTCCAAGAGCTCTTCCATAATCAAAGATATTCTTGAATATTTAGTTTCCAAATTTACTTCATAAAAATATTCTTCAAGGATTCCAACAACTAGCCTTTCCTTTTCCCTTCCAAACCAGAAAAACCATCTACCTAAACCCTACAAAAAATCAGCAACCCTAATCCTCATAGAATTTCGGCAGCCTCTATCCAAAAGCTCTCTACTCTCTTCAACCTTCAAGAACACATAGTACACTAAGAACACCTACTCCTTCCTTTCACCTAATACCTCTCCAAATCACTTCAAACTACCTCTAAAAATTCCAGATTTTATCTATTCATTGCTGTGAGTCCATCCATACCATTTTTAACATCAAACTCCAAAATCCAACTTGCACTTTTTGATAAAAAAACCAGAAATTTTGTGAAGGCTCAAGAACACCTTCAATGTAGGTTTGTTCAATCAACTTCATCTTCGCTAATCTTTGATCTCTAATGAATATATATGTGTTTAAACATGCTAATGGACTCTCTTCTTCTCTTCTCTCTCTCTCTCTCTCTCCCTCTCTCTCTTGGCCGAATGATTTCATCAACCATGGCCATGTTTCCTTCACCTCCTTTGGACGGATTTAGGCATCTAGGGGTTTAGATTCATTCGAAACTCCTTCAAGGTATTCATCAATCAAGTAAGCCTTTTTAACCCTTCTTTTAAATTCTAGACTCATGTCTCTAGGATGATGTTGATAGAAGATGAATCATGAATAGGGTTGAGTATATATTATTGTGATGAGTTGAGATTGAAGCATGAATATATGTATGGATATGTTGGAGATGGGATTTTTTGCATGAGTTGCTTATCTTGGTTGAATATATGGTGTTCTAGGGTTTGATGTATGTCTCCATGATCAAGTATGCTAGAGATTATGTCATCTATGATGAATAGGAATTATATTCTTGTCTGATTATTGAAGCTATGATTATATTTATGCTAGTAATAGTTAGATCATGCCTTAGTAAGTCTAGATCTATGTTTATATACATGATTTGGATGATTTGATGAATTGAAGGATTGTATATGCTTATGATTGTGGTTAGCCATAGAAATATGATCATGACCTAGTTGTCCCTAAGCTAATTTTTATTTCATGAATAAAATATTTCATAATAGGATTTTGCTAGTAATTTCTAAAAAACCCTAGGAGGGGTAAATTTCGATTATTATATATAATAATGATATTTTAGTCAAATAAATAATAGCTTTTCCTAGAAAATAAAATCTATAGATATTATATATAGAATGATAATATCAAATAAAGCCTTTTATGGAAATAATCATAATTAGTAAAATATTTATTACTAAAAATTTAATTATTATCTTTTAATCAAAATCCATTAAGAATTTATTTATTATTTTTCGAGTAAGACTCATTAAATTTATTTTCAACTAATTTTAGTTATAATTATTTTCTAACAACTAAATTATTAATAAATCATTATTTTACCTAATTCCACCCCGGACTCTTTATCAAATAAACTCTAAATCTTTCTTAGCAAGATTTAAACCTTCAACTTATTAGTACGTATTTTCTAAAACACTAATTATTTTAAATATCAAATTAGACTTAGCTTATAAACCCTTTTTATTTATTATTTGGGCTTAAAGCTTAGGACACTAGGATCATGGTAATAGTGAGTTGAGTTTGTTTTATTTGTGAAAGTCGATTTTGGACTTGATTTTCTTTTGGGATGATCTAGAAAGTGCTGTAATTAATTTATATTAACTCTTTGATAGATTTAGAAGATTGTCAAGGGTAGGGACCAACTTACTAGAGTTCATACCCTAAGCTTAAGGATAAAGTAAGTTCCCTTGCATTCATGAAATTGATTTTATTTTATTATCTTGGTTTGAAAGTAAGGTTGGTGAGTATCTCTTGCAAATACGAAATTTTAGCACGGTGGCTAATTTTGAAAACCTCTACATTTGGAACCTTCTTATTTTGGAAACTTTCTACATTCGAAAAACTTCTAATTTTAGAAACTTCTAGATTTATAAATTTTTAAAATGTGTCAGGCATGACTTAGGAGCCAAGCATCAAACATTTTGATTTGTTTTGAATATGCAAGAGATAAATTTTTAGGCATGCATCTAATTTTTGAAAATCACAGCATGACTTATTTAAGCATGTGGCTCCTCCACTATGAATTTGTGGAATAAATTATTGACTTAAAACCATGCCTTCTAAAATTTTTGTACGAGTTGAAAATTGTTGTTTGGAACTGTATTGAGCTAATTTTGTAGGTTCCACCCTGGAGCCTTATGAATTGTGAAGATTGAATAACGTTGAGTACTCAATGGGGGCTAGGCCTTTATACTAGCCTTTGGTTGGTCTGGGGATATCTCTCGGCAGGTGGCCACCTCCGAGAGGTTGACTCTTTTCGATCAGGGCGTTAGTATAGATGGCTGAGCCGTCCTCAACTATCGATGGGGTTCTGGTAGAGTCGACGGTCGGAAGTGGGACAACCGGTTTGGATTGAGTGAGAGAGGGAGGAGTATCTCACTCGGCAGGTGTTGGGCGTCAAGTGCTTCATAGGAGTGAGAGCCACCTCTGTGCCCTTTCACCACCTGTCAGGGATCAAGTGCTTCACCTGGTGTGAGAGCCACCGCTGTGCCTTGTCAGATTAACTTGGTTGCTTTAATTGATGAGTTATTTTCGTGGAATTGTTCTAAAGTGTCATTGAAATTTTATTCGAAGCTCAAAATCTTGTAATTATTCATATGTTTCCAAACAGAATATTTTAAGAGCATTTTGCTCCATGACTTCTCACTACTATCTTCCAAGAAATGATAGTTAAATTTGTAAATAAGGCATGACAAGCTTTTGATATACTGCTAGTGCATGCATCATGAAAAGTGTTTTATCTTTTTAGCCCAACTCACACACGGGGCTTACTGAGATTTCTGTCTCATCACTCTTTTTACCATGATTTCAGGTCGATCCTGCTGTGGGGATGAGTAGCTAGTGTTATCTACCTTGGAAGAGAATGTTGTCATTTATTCTTATGTATTGCTTTGGGGAGTTGAGAGTGGATAATTTTTATTTATGGATTTGTGTTTGGGAATTCATGGATTTATTCTTGGATTTATTCTTGCGATATAATAAAATTTTGAGTTAGGGTATTATTTTAATCCGCTATTTTATTTGGGTGACCTAGTTATAAAGACCCCTTGTCCTTTGGACGGGGCGATATCCCTGGCCCTGGCGGGCCTAGGTAGCAGGGTGTTACAAGTGGTATCTGGCATAACACAGTCACTTAACTAAAAATAAACTGCTAGCTCGGACCAGTACAACTCACTGGACTGACATCTTATTCGGGAAGGACTCACCCCTCAGAGATGGCCTCCTACAGAGGGACTTACCCTAACCCTTCCAAGACTAGTCCTAGTAGTCCACCCTTATTGAGTACTCAACGACGTTTCCCTCTTGGGATAAAATGAACAAAACATGATTCCACATGAAACTGGCAATTTAGGGATCTCCAAAATCGTTATCAAAATCAGTTTTAGAAAGTATTTTGAGTTTGAGTAAATCTGCTCAATAATTCAATTGTTTGAAATAAGGAAGAATTCTACCCTCAATTGCCTTTATATACATGAGCGTACATACACTCTACATTTGGCTTGCCATAAAATGAATCATTTTTCATCATTAACAGAAGAGTTCCGAAAGTAGAGCCTGTAGCACCAGAGTTTGATATGACTCAAATGCCGTCACCTAATTGGGGGGATGAGAACGAGCTTGATTCAGAATGGGGATCTGAAACACCGGATGATGTGTCGATGGGACAGGAATTCAGTAAGATGGTGGAGGTTCTACAAACCCTGATGGAGCGTAGGGTCCCTAAGGGAGAAGATGAGGCATTAGAGCGGTTTTTGAAGATTCAGCCGCAATCTTCTTGGGTGAAGTTGAGCAAGATCAAAAGGCAGAGCAATGGATCGAGTTGATGGAGGATACATTTGCAACGCTCCAACACATTGAGGAGCGGATGGTTAAATTTGCAGCATTCCATTTGAGAGGCCCAGCTCGGGCATGGTGGCAGCAGATACAAGACGATAGGAAAATGGTCGAGCAGGAATGGACGTGGTCCAGTTTCATTGAGGCCTTCAGAGTTGAGTACATCCCTCAGTGAGTAGTGGAAAAGTGAGAGGACGAATTTTAGAATTTGAAGCAGGGAGGCATGTCAGTGGCCTAGTACGTAGCACGGTTCACCCAGCTGTCGAAGTACTACAAGAGATTAGTGGACACCAAGCAGAATAGGACAAGACAGTTTGTTAAAGGATTGAGGTCGGAATTGAGGAAGGCGTTGGCACCTTCTCCTCCAACGACCTATTCAAGGCCCGTAGACGTAACTACTCGGACAAAAAAAGAGGACCGCAGTAGAATGGCATCGAGGCCTTTCCAGTCATTAAGGTAACCGCAAGGACCTTTCCAGAGGCAGCAATCCAATAAGTGCCCTACCAACTAGGAGTAGAAGACTCGGGAAGGCCAACATTGTTGCTGATGCACTGAGCAGAAAAGTCGATATGGCCAGACTAAGAGTGTAGGAGATTCAAGTGGTTCAGGATATGTTGGACAGAAGGGTGAAAAGTTGAATCCGAGGTATTTGGGGCTGTTCCTAATAAAGGAAAAGATTGGACCGGTAGCATACCGACTCGACTTGCCAGATGGGTTGACGGGAATTCATGATGTGTTTCATGTGTCACAATTGAAGAAATACAATGTCAATCTCGGTCATGTTCTAAATAATGAGCCGTTGGTGTTGCAACCCGATCTGAGCTATGTGGAGAAGCCCGTGCGAATTTTAGACCGCAGTATCAAGAATCACCAGAACAAACAGATACCGATGCTAAAGGTTCAGTGGGAGCATCATGGCACGTGAGATGCCACATGGGAATTAGAAGAGTGGGTGAAGCGGAAGTATCACAATCTGAAATAGAAGTACGCCTGAATTTCGGGACGAAATTCTTCTAAGGAGGGGAGGATGTGAAACCCCAGTCAAAACCAACCTTAGACTAAGGGGTTTGGGATGCATAGCATATTTATTTGCATGTTTAAACATATTTTGTATGATTTTATGTGCTTTAGATTTATGTTTTATAGTCTAGAGAGCTTGATTATGATTATTGAGTGAGAAGGGTAAAATGGTAATTTTTGCTTGAGGTGGAAAAAGGGAGATAGCTTGAGGATTGAATAGGAAAATATTTTTAGGGAGAAAATAAGAATAATAGTTATTGTGGTTTAGTGTTTGGAGTTTTGGAATTAATTCTTGAGGTCTTGGGTTCAAATTCCATCATAGGAGCTTTATCTTGGTTAAATTTTCTTTTTCCTTGGGAAGTATCATTTTCGGCCTTAGTGGTGTTTGGAGTAGGGTAGAGATGTTGTCCTATGAGAGACATGATAGGAGTCTTCAAATCCTACTCTTTTGCTCTACACAAAATTCCTAAGGGGAATTCATTTCCTCTTAATCCTTAATTTTTCCTATTTTTCAATTCATTAGATTGTTCATTTTGTTCAAGCCAATTTTATTCTAGAAAAATTCTAGTAACGTGCGGTGGCTTTGAAGGTTTGAAATGTCTTAGTAAAAGACATCATATGGACCGAAACAATGGAAGAGGGGGAAATATTTCAAGTGAATTAAATTCCTTAGTGAACTTTCTAAGAATTCACTCTAGCTAGTTCATCTTCCTTTTTGGAATGAGCTGAAACTTTCTAAAAATTCACTCTAGCATATTGTGCCTTCAAAGTGTCAAGTTTCTTAGCTAATATTCCCTCCCAGATGCTGCTAGAAAAATGGTCTTTAGGATCAGTTTGCAATCTGAATTTCTTGGCCATTTTCGGACTGCTCAAAGCTGGAGCAAAAACAGGAAAAATTCCTGTACAAATCGCCACTTTGAGAGTCCAAAACCAAGCTTTTTTCTTCCAGATTTTGTTCAACACCTTAGCCATGTTTTTCCTCCATGAAGAATGCTGGAAACCAGCCTTGAAAGCCCCTAAAATTCCCCTTCAAAATCTATGCAAGATGGCTGGAAATGGCAGCCGAAAATCTGTCCAGAAAATTCTGCCCAAAGAAAATTTTGTGCAGGAAAATTTTCTAGCTTTGTTCTCTATTTCCCTTCCAGCCGAAATACCAACCTTATTCTGCGTAAACCTTCCTCTAACCTTTAGTAACAGAGCTCCATTGTTCCCCTTAAGCTTATGCACAAAGCTCAGCCATGGCTGTCCGAAAATCTCTCCAATAAATCCCTACAATTATGCTTGATTGATTACCAAAATTCCAGCCACCATAGTTTAGCAACTTTCCACAAAATATATCTCAAACAACTAGACCTTCTCTTCACCATTATACTCCATGATTTTGGCCACCCCAAGCCTCCTTCAACCGGGTCTCATTCAGCCAAAACACTGCTAGAAATTCGTCCATGGTAGACTTCCAAAAGCTCTTCCATAATCAAAGAGATTCTTGTGATATCTAGTTTCCAAATTTGCTTCCCAAAAATATTCTTCAAGGATTGTAACAACTAGCCTTTCCTTTTCCCTTCCAAATCAGAGAATCAACCTCCTAAACCCTACAGAAATTTGGCCAGCCCTAGTTCTCACAGAATTTCAGTAGCTGCAAATCAAATTCTCTCAAATTCCTTCAACCTTCAAGAACACACACACTACACCAAGAACACCTACTCCTTCCTTTCACCTAATACCTCTCCAAATCACTTCAAACTAGCTCTAAAAATTCTAGATTTCATCTATTCATTGCTGTGAGTCCATCCGTACTATTTTTAACATCAAACTCCAAAATCCAACTTGCACTTGTGGATCAAAAACCAGAAATTTTGTGAAGGCTCAAGAATACCTTCAAGGTAGGATTATTCATTCAACTTCATCTTCGCTAATCCTCAATCTCTAATGAACATATATGTGTTTAAGAATGCTAATGAGCCTTCTTCTTCTCTCTCTCCCTCTCTCTCTCTTTGCCGAACCACTCACTTACTTGGCCGAATGGTTTCTTCTCCATGGCCATTCTTCCTTCATCTCCTTTGGATGGATTTAGGCATCTAGGGCTTGAGATTCATTTGAAACTACTTCAAGGAATTCATCAATCAAGTAAGCCATTTTAACCCTTCTTTTAAATTCTAAATTCATGTCTCTAGGATGATGTTGATAGAAGATGGATTGTGGATAAGGTTTGAGTATATATTGTTGAGGTTGAAGCATGAATGTATGTATGAATATGAAGGAGATGGGATTTATGCATGGATGGATTATCTTGGTGGATTGTATGATAATTTGAGGTTTAATGCATGTCTCCATGTCATAGGTAGTATTTGTGATGAAGTATGCTAGAGATTATGCACCTTTGGTGAATAGGATTTATATTCATGTTGGATTGTTGAAGTCCTGATCATATTTATACTAGTAGGAGTTAGATCATGTCTTGGTAAATTTAGATCTATACTTATATGCATGACTTGGATGATTTGATGAATTGAAGGATTGAATATATTCATGTTTGTGGTTAGCCATAGAAATATGATCATGACCTAGTTGTTCCTAAGCTAATTTTTATTTCATGAGTACAATATTTTATAATATGATTTTGCTAGTAATTTTGAAAAACCATAGGAGGGGTAATTTGGATTATTATAAATAATAAGGATGTTTTTGACAAATAAATAATAGCTTTTACTGGAAAAATAATATATATATATATATATATATTATTTAAAATAATAAAATCAATTAAAGCCTTTTATGGGAATAATTATAGTTAGTAAAATATTTATTACTAAAATTTTAATTATTATCTTTTAATCAAAACCCATTAAAAATTAATTTATTATCTTTCAAACAAGACTCATTAAATTTATTTTCAATTAATTTTAGTGATCAATTATTTTCTAACAACTAAATTATTAATAAATCATTATTTTACCTAATTCCACCTAGGAGTTTTCATCAAATAAACTCTAAATTATTTTAGCAAGATTCAAACCTTCCACTTATTAGTACCTATTTCCCAAGCTCTAGTTATTTTAATATCAAACTAGATTTATTTTATAAACCCTTTTATTTATTATCGAGCCTTAAAACTTGGGACACTAGGGACATGATTGTAGTAAGTTGAGTTAGTTTTATTTGTGAAAGTGAATCTTTGGCTTGTGTTTGATTGTGATTTGTATTTACCCCATGCGGGGTTAGGTAAGCTGTTGTAGACCTTTGTTGTGAGCAAGGATCAGGTAAGCTCCTGCATAAAACCTGTTTGATGAAAAATGTTTTTTTTTTATGGCAAGCCAAATGTAGAGTGCATGGTCACTCAGCTCTGTAAAGGCAATTGAGGATTATTTCCATTCTCATTTCAGACAAATAAATTATTTGTAAATCAAGGGGTGGTTTTACTCAAAACCTAAAATTCTTTCTAAAACCAGTTTTGCCCAAACTTTGGAAAACCTTAATTGCCATTTTCAAGTGGAACTATGTTCTGTTCATTTTTCCCAAGTGGGATACGTTACGTTGAGTACTCAATAGGGGTAGACTGGTAATACTAGTTTTGAAGAGCAAGAGTGAGTCTTCTGGCAGGAGGCCACCTCCAGAAGATAAGCTCAACTTAGAGAAACGTCAGTACTCCTTAGTTATGCCGGTCCAAGCTAGCAGTTTTTATTTCAGTCAAGTGACTGTGTTATGCCGGAATGGACACCCGGTTATTGTTTGGATATAGAGAAGGAGGAGTATCTTGCCCGGTAGGCCGATCACCTACCATGTATCAGTCTGCACAAAGTGTGGCATTCTGACCGGAAGTATGCACAAAGTGTGGCATACTAACCATGTGGACATGGGGCCTAACGCGTGGTAACCCATTACCCCCCTTTTTGAGTGGTGGATTTTATTGTAGCTGTATGGTTTGAAAGCCAAAATGCCACTCTTGTTTTTGAACATCATTCATTGTTTGCCAGTATTTCTTTTGTCAGTTTGCACAAAGTGTGGCATTCTGACCGTTGTATGGTTATGGGGCCCAACGTGTGGTAACCCATGACCACCTTTATGAGTGGTTGATTTTATTGTGCACTTGTATGGTTTCAAAAAGAGGAAAACACCACTCTTGCTTTTGACTAATGTTTATTGTTTGCCAATATTTCTCTTATAAAGATTTCACACTTTGCATCCACGAACTGTTTTCACTGAACACCCAAAGCACATACGGACTTACTGATATTTCTGTCTCATCACCTTTTTACCATGATTTCTAATCGATCCTGCTGTGGGGATGAGTAGCTAGTGTTATCTGCCTTGGAAGAGAATGTTGTCTTTTATTTTTATGTATTGCTTTAGGGAGATGAGAGTGGATGATTTTATTTATGGATTTATTTTTCTTTTGGGAATTCTTGGATTCATTTTGGGTTTTAATAAATTTTAAGTTAAATTATTATTTTTATTCCGCTATTTTATTTGTGTGACATAGTTATAAAGACCCCTTGTCCTTTGGACGGGGCGACATCCCCGGCCCTGGCGGGCCTAGGTAGCGGGGTGTTATAAAGTTCACTGGCAAGCAATAAACATCATTAAAAAACAAGAGTGGTGTTTTGGCATTTCCAGCCATACATAATTTATAAAATCAACCATTCAAAAAAAAAAAAAAGAATTACGGGTTACCACACGTTGGGCCCCATAACCGGGTGGTCAGCATGCCACACTTTTTGCATACCGCCGGTCAGAATACCAAACTTTGTGCAGACTGACAAAAGTAGGTGATCGGCCTACTGGGTAAGATAGTCTTCCTTCTCTATACCCAAACAACAACCGGGTGTCCATTCCGGCAAAACATAGTCACTTGACTGAAATAAAAACTGTTAGCTCAGACCAGCATGACTAAGTAGTACTAACGTTTCTCTAAGTTGAGCTTATCCTCTGGAGGTGGCCTCCTGCCAGAAGACTCACTCTTGCTCTTCAAAACTAGTACTACTAGCCTACCCTTATTGAGTACTCAACGTAACGTATCCCACTTGGGAAAAATGAACAAAACATAGTTCCACTTGAAAATGGCAATTACGGTTTTCCAAAGTTTGGGGCAAAACTGGTTTTAGAAAGAGTTTTAGGTTTTGAGTAAAACTGCCCCTTGATTTGAAAATAATTTATCTGTCTGAAATGAGAATGGAAATAATCCTCAATTGCCTTTACAGAAATGAGTGACCATGCACTCTACATTTGGCTTGCCATAAGAAAAATCATTTTTCATCAAACAGGTTTTATGCAGGAGCTTACTGTTAAAATTCATGGACTCCTAAACGCGGAAAACATCCACGAATCCCTCCCGAGGACCCAAGTAAACGATTAAGAATATCTAAGGTTTAAGAATTACCTCTGGTTGCTGTAATCGAAAACCTTCGATTCTGATTGCGCTGTTGTATGTTCAACCCGAACAATCACCAGACGCTGCAGTATGCGAACGTCCTCTATCGGATACGCACCGCGAACTCACTCGATACCCAGGGAGTGCTAGCACCTAGGGTTTGAGAGGTTTTTTTTTTCTTTTCTGGTAGAGAATGGCACGAATGTTCTTAACCGAAAAATTGGACTCTTGAAAAGACGGCCAGGGTTTTCTTAAAAACCCCCAAACCTCTTAGAGTCCAACCCTAATAATATCTTATCATATTCTAATTTAAATTCAAATTAAATTAAAACTGATATGATAAGATTCTGCCATTATCTCGGTAATTTAACTAATTAATTTACCCAGTCAGATTCTTATAATCTGGACATCATCCAGATACATCGAATGTGGACATATTTCCAGATTCATTGTATCTGGTAAATTTTCTAAGTACGATTAACTTAGACATATTTCCAGATTCATCGAACTTGGTCACCAGAAAAATAACCTAACAAGTTCGCTTATTGTGTGACCCTATAGGTTCATTTAACATCGGCGATGTGCCTAAATCATATTTAAATGGCCCACAAGTTATAAGCGGTTTCTAGCAAAACATTATAACTATCCAGGTTAAATGAAGATCGGTGATCTTTTTGAACCAAACCATAATTTTATATTTAGTCCTTTTGTCACACGATATCCAGATTAAGCATAAGGCACGGAGCATGTCATCCTTATTAAGCTTAATCAATTATTTCTTGATTTCATAGTAAACTGTTCAAACAAATGATATCAATATCTTAGATTGATATATTTGAGTACGGCCATTCATTTTTAACAGTCTAACTTATCAAGGGGCCCATGGATATCTCTCCCATAACTGAGAGGGACAAATTCCTTCACAATCAATCATATTCCTCTCCTTGATTTATTCTATATCCAACAGTAGTCTAATTTATTATCTGGTTAAAGACAACTTTAGACAATGTCAAAATATAGAATTTATCAAGTAGGAAACTATGATGAATTTAGGTCAAAGAACTTTCAATATTATTATGGCTAGAAAGTACTTATGACATATTCCATGAAGTACTCTCACAGCGGGTCATGTCCAATACAATGTTCTCTAACATTTATTTATGTCTTGACTCGATATCACAAATATTCATGGCCAGTAAAACATAGCCATCAAGTCACAAACATACTAATCTTAATTTATTATTATTCCAATAATAATAATCGATCAGGGACAGTTTTAGAATAGTCATTGTATTCATTGTAGGGTTTTACTATCAAGTCACGTACTTGATGACTAACAAAACAAAACTCACTATTCATGGAAAGGAATGTCTCATATTATTATATAAAACATAATGAAAATAGTATAAGTACAAATTGACTCTAGGGCATATCCCCAACACTTACCTGATCCTTGCTCACAACAAAGGTCTCCAACAGCTGTCCTAACCCCGCATGGGCAAATACAAACCACAATCAAACTCAAGCCATAATCCACTTTCTCAATTTAAAACAACGCAACTTACTACTACCATAATTCTAGTGTCCCAAGCTTTAACACCAAACAATAAATAAATAGGTTTATAAGCTAAGCCTAATTTGATATTTAAAATAATTAATGTTTTGGGAAATACGTACTAATAAGTTGAAGGTTTAAATCTTGTTAAGAAAGATTTAGAGTTTATTTGATGAAGAGTCCTTGGTGGAATTAGGTAAAATAACGATTTATTAATAATTTAGTTGTTAGAAAATAATTGATAACTAAAATTAGTTGAAAATAAATTAATGAGTCTTGCTTGAAAGATAATAAATAAATTTTTAATGGGTTTTGATTAAAAGATAATAATTAAATTTTTAGTAATAAATATTTTACTAATTATGATTATTTCCATAAAAGGCTTTATTTGATATTATCATTTTATATATAATATCTATATAATTTATTTTTCTAGCAAAAGCTATTATTTATTTGACTAAAACATCCTTATTATATATAATAATCCAAATTTACCCCTTCTAGGGGTTTTTTTTTGTGGAAATTACTAGCAAAATCCCATTATGAAATATTTTATTCATGAAATAAAAATTTTCTTAGAGACAACTTGATCATGATCATACTTCTATGGCTAACCACAATCAAGAACATATACAATCATTCAATTCATCAAATCATCCAAATCATGCATATAAGCATAGATCTAAATTTATCAAGACATGATCTAACCCCTACTAGCATAAATATAATCATAGCTTCAATAATCCAACATGAATATAAATCATATTCACCAAAGGTGACATAATCTCTAGCATACTTCATCACAAATACAATCTATGACATGGAGACATGCATTAAACCTCAAATCATCATACAATCAACCAAAATAATCCATCGATGCATAAATCCCATCCCCTTCATATTCATACATACATTCATGCTTCAACCTCAACAATATATATACTCAAACCTTATTCGCAATCCATCTTCTATCAACATCATCCTAGAGACATGATTCTAGAGTTTAAAAAAGAAGATTAAAGGAACTTACTTGATTGATGAATGCCTTGAAGGAGTTTAGAGTAGATCTCAACTCCTAGATGTCTAACTTTGTCCAATGGAGATGGCAAGAGTATGATTGTGGAAGAAGAAGTCATCCGGCCAAGGGAGAGGGATTTCGGTCATGAGAGAGAGAGAGAGAGAGAGAGAGAGAGAGAGAGAGAGAGAGAAGAGATCATTAGTATGTTTATTCACATAGGTTTTCACTAGAGATCAAGTTTGGAGAAGATGAAGTTGATAGTGTAAATTTACCTTGAAGATGTTCTTGTCCTTCACAGAAATTTCTGGTTTTGATCCGAAGTAGCAAGATGATTTGAGGAGATTGATGTTAAGAATGGTGTCGATGGACTCACAGCAATAAGTAGGTCAAATCTGGAGATTTTAGTGAAGGTTTGAAGTGATTTGGAGGGGTATTAGGTGAAAGAAAGTAGTAGGTGTTCTTGGTGTAGTGTGTGTGTTCTTGGAGATTGAAGGGAATTGAGAGATTGTAGTGTAGCTGCCGAAAATTCTGAGGGAATTAGGCTGGCCGAATTTTTGTAGGGTTTAGGGAGTTGTTTCTCTGATTTGGAATGGAAAAGGAAATGTTAGTTGTTACAATCCTTGAAGAATATTTTTAGGAAGTGAATTTGGAAACTAAATATTTCTAGAATATCTTGATAATTGAAGAGCTTTGTAGGTCTCCTATGGCCGACTGGTTGAGCAGTTTTTCTGTGGAATTAAAGCTGGTTCAAGGTAGCTTAGGGTGGCCAAAATTAAGGTGCACAATGATGAAGAAGAAGTCTGGTCAATTGAGTAATACAGAAATTCGGCCAGCCTAATTCCCTCAAAATTTTCGGTAGCTACACTACAATCTCTCAATTCCCTTCAATCTCCAAGAACACACACACTACACCAAGAACACCTACTACTTTCTTTCACCTAATACCCCTCCAAATCATTTCAAACCTTCACTAAAATCTCCAGATTTGACCTACTTACTGCTGTGAGTCCATCAACACCATTCTTAACATCAAACTCCTCAAATCATCTTGCTACTTCGGATCAAAACCAGAAATTTCTGTGAAGGACAAGAACATCTTCAAGGTAAATTTACTCTATCAACTTCATCTTCTCCAAACCTGATCTCTAGTGAAAACCTGTGTGAAAAAACATACTAATGATCTCTTCTTCTTCTTCTTCTTCTTCTTCTTCTTCTTCTTCTACTAATGATCTCTTCTTCTACTAATGATCTCTTCTTCTTCTTCTTCTTCTTCTTCTTCTTCTTCTTCTTCTTCTCTCTCTCTCTCTCTCTCTCTCTCTCATGGCCGAAATCCCTCTCCCTTGGCCGGATGACTTCTTCTTCCATAATCATGCTCTCGCTATCTCTCTTGGACAAAGTTAGACATCTAGGAGTTGAGATCTACTCTAAACTCCTTCAAGGCATTCATCAATCAAGTAAGTATCTTTAATCTTCCTTTTTTAAACTCTAGAATCATGTCTCTAGGATGATGTTGTTAGAAGGTAGATGGCGATGGGATTTGAGTATGTGTTGTTGTGATTGAAGCATGAGTATATGTATGATTGTGAAGGAGCTGGGATTTATGCATGGAAGGATTATAATGGTTGGTTGTATGTTGAATTGAGGTTTGATGCATGTAATAGGTAGTATTTGTGTCAAAGCATGCTAGAGATTATGTCACCATTGGTGAATAGGATTTTTATTCATGATGGATTGTTAAAGCCATGATCATATTTATGCTAGTAGAGGTTAGATTATGTCTTGATAAATTTATATCTATTCTTATATGAAAGATTTGGTAGATTTGATGAATTGAAGGATTGTGCATGTTCTTGATTGTGGTTAGCCATAGAAGTATGATTATGATCTAGTTGTCCCTAAGCTAAATTTTATTTCATGAATAAAATATTTCATAATGGGATTTTGCTAGTAATTTCCAAAAAAAATCCTGGGAGGGGTAAATTTGGATTATTATATATAATAAGGATATTTTAGTCAAATAAATAATAGCTTTTGCTAGAAAAATAAAATATATAGATATTATATATAAAATGATAATATCAAATAAAGCCTTTTATGGATATAATCATAATTAGTAAAATATTTATTACTAAAAATTTAATTATTATCTTTTAATGAAAACCCATTAAAAATTTATTTATTATCTTTCAAGCAAGACTCATTAAAATTTATTTTCAACTAATTTTAATTATCAATTATTTTTCAGCAATTAATTATTAATAAACAATTGTTTTACCTAGTACCACCTAGGACTTTTCATCAAAGAAACTTTAAATCATTTTAGCAAGATTAAACCTTCAATTTATTGTACCTATTTCCCAAACTCTAGTTATTTTAATATCAAACTAGATTTATTTTATAAACCCTTTTATTTATTATCGAGCCTTAAAGCTTGGGACACTAGGGACATGATTGTAGTAAGTTGAGTTGGTTTTATTTGTGAAAGTGAATCTTTGGCTTGAGTTTGATTGTGGTTTGTATTTATCCCACGCGGGGTTAGGTCAGCTGTTGGAGACCTTTGTTGTGAGCAAGGATCAGGTAAGCTCCTGCATAAAACCTGTTTGATGAAAAATGGTTTTTTTTTTTTTTTTTATGGCAAGCCAAATGTAGAGTGCATGGTCACTCATTTCTGTAAAGGCAATTGAGAATTATTTCCATTCTCATTTCAAACAAATAAATTATTTGTAAATCAAGGGGCGGTTTTACTCAAAATCTAAAATTCTTTCTAAAACCAGCTTTACCCCAAACTTTGGAAAACCTTAATTGCCATTGTCAAGTGGAACTATGTTTTGTTCATTTTTCCCATGTGGGATACGTTACTTTGAGTACTCAACAGGGGTTGACTGGTAATACTAGTTTTGAAGAGCAAGAGTGAGTCTTCTGGCAGGAGGCCACCTCTAGAAGATAAGCTTAACTTAGAGAAACGTCAGTACTACTTAGTCATGCCGGTCCGAGCTAGCAGTTTTTATTTCAGTCAAGTGACTGTGTTATGCCGGAATGGACACCCGGTTGTTCTTTGGGTATAGAGAATGAGGAGTATCTTGCTCGGTAGGCCGATCACCTACCTTGTGTCAGTCTGCACAAAGTGCGGCATTCTGACCGGCAGTATGCACAAAGTGTGGCATACTGACCATGTGGACATGGGGCCCAATGTGTGGTAACCCATTACCACCTTTGTTGAGTGGTTGATTTTATTGTACCTGTATGGTTTGAAAGTCAAAACTCCACTCTTGTTTTTGAACATCATTCATTGCTTGTCAGTGTTTCTTTTGTCAGTCTGCACAAAGTGTGGCATTTTGACCGTTGTATGGTTATAGGGCCCAACGTGTGGTAACCCATGACCACCTTTATGAGTGGTTGATTTTGTTGTGCACTTGTATGGTTTCAAAAAGAGGAAAACACCACTCTTGCTTTTGACTATTGTTTATTGCTTGCCAATATTTCTCTTATAAAGATTTCACACTTTGCATCCACAAACTGTTTTCACTGAACACCCAAAGCACACACGGACTTACTGAGATTTCTGTCTCATCACCTTTTTACCATGATTTCTGGTCGATCCTGCTGTGGAGATGAGTAGCTAGTGTTATCTGTCTTGGAAGAGAATGTTGTCTTTTATTTTTATGTATTGCTTTGGGGAGTTAAGAGTGGATGATTTCATTTATGGATTTGTCTTTCTTTTGGGAATTTTTTGATTTATTCTGGGGTTGTAATAAATTTTAAGTTAAATTATTTTTTTTATTATTCCGCCATTTTATTCGTGTGACCTAGTTATAAAGACCCATTTCTTTTGGACGGGACGACATCCCCAGCCCCGGGCGGGCCTAGATAGCGGGGTGTTATGAGTGGTATCAGAGACTAGGTTTAGGCAATCAGTTGATTTTTTTTGGATTTTTATTCCTTAGGTATTTTGATCTGGTTCTAATCCTTGCGTTTAGTTTATAGGATGGTCAAGAGAGTTGCATCGGCTGTCAAAGACTGACCCGCTGGTTACGAGAACCCACCTGCCCCATTACCTGTAGCAGATCCTCCCTTGTCTGACTCAGAGACAGAGCCTAAGAGAGGTTGGTTTTTGAGTGAGGTCGAGATGGAGCATGAGCCGCCTATGCTAGATGACTCGGTTGTTGAGGTAGAGATGGAGGTTGGTGGGGGCATAGGTGAGTACGATGGGGATAATAAGGGTGAGGTAGATGAGCTTGGTAGTGAGGGTGAGGAAGATGAGGAGATGGCTGAGCTGAGTGAATGGGAAGTAGATGAGTTTGGGGATGAGAGTGATGATGAGGGTAAGGAATAGATGGATAGGATAGAGGAGGAGGATGCGGATGCGATGGAGGCTCCTCGGACCTCAAAGATAGGTGAGTTTGTGTAGGACTTTTACTTGATATGACCTCAAGGAGTCCAGTGATGAGAGTTATAGGCTGAGGAATGGAGTTACCCTGGCATTAAGGGGGCTTAGGTAGCCCGCTTTAGGAATGGAAGATAAGGGGAAAGGGAAGCTAGAAGAGAGACCTAAGAGGAGCGGACTTCGATATGGACTGGGTGTAGATGCTAAGTTAAGGAGAGATGGATTGTTTGACCAGTATGACTCGAAAGACGAGAGGCCTACACCTAAGAGTGAGATTGATTAGCTTTGGATGAGTTTTATGAGGCAGCTATGAGAGTTAAGAGGGGCAATGAGGGTGATTTAGGTCAGCCAAGTGAGAATGCAGGTTTTGCGAGGGATTATATGGGGAAACCCGATAGCTTCGTGGGGTGGCTCGTAGAACCAGCCTCTGACGATCCAGATGCCTCTGCTGACTCTAGCAGCGAGTAGAATATAGAAGATTAGCAGCATTTGCTCTCTCTCTCTCTCTCTCTCTCTCTCTCTCTCTCTCTCTCTCTCTTTTGGAATTTGCATTCTTTTGTTCATCTATTCTTTTCGAAGAAGCGTGTTGCAAGTAGGGTTCGATTATTTTGCTGAGTAAAAGGGTATCGCGTGTGATGACCCCTTCTTTATGAAAGCATGATTTTATGAAAAGCATGAGTTTTAGTTATTACTTGGTTTTCCCCTAAATAACATCATCAAATTTTCTTTTAAAATGAGTAGATATCATTATTATCTGATCATGTACAAAAACTTGCATCTGATTCTCTTTCACTAAAACCTGAATGTGAATGCATGCTCAAAATGTTTTAAACTTGAATGCATACACTCATTATCTGGGCATGGTTGAGAATGGCACCCAAGCGCCATGTAGCTACATTAACAGAAGTGTTCCGGAAGCAGAGCCTGTAGCACTGGAGTTTGAGATGACTCAAATATTGTCACCTAATCGGGGGGATGAGAACAAGCCAGATTCGGAATGGGGGTCTGAAGCACCGGATGATGTGTCGATGGGACAGGCATTCAGTATGATGGTAGAGGTTCTACAAACCCTGATGGAGTGGAGGGTCCTAAAGGGAGAAGATAAGGCATTAGAGCGGTTTTTGATGTTTCAGCCACAGTCTTCTTAGGCAAAGTTGAGTAAGATCAGAAGGCAGAGCAATGGATCAAGTAGATGGTGGATATATTTGCAACACTCCAATACATCGAGGAGCGGACGGTAAAATTTGCAGCATTCCATTTGAGAGGCCCAGCTCGGGCATGGTGGCAGCAGATACAAGACGACGGGAAAATGGTCGAGCAGGAATGGACGTGGTCCAGTTTCATCGAAGCCTTCAGAGCTAAGTACATCCCTTAGTGGGCAGTGGAAAAGCGAGAGGACGAATTTCAGAATTTGAAGTAGGGAGGCATGTCAGTGGCCTAGTACGCAGCATGGTTCACCCAGCTGTCGAAGTACTACAAGAGGTTAGTGGACACCGAGCAGAATATGACAAGGCAGTTTGTTAAATGATTGAGGCCGAAATTGAGGAAGGCGTTGGCACCTTCTCCTCCAACGACCTATTCAGGGCCCGTAGACGCAACTACCCGGACAAAAAAAGAGGACCGCAGTAGAATGGCATCGAGGCCTTTCCAGCCATTAAGGTAACTGCAAGGACCTTTCCAGAGGCAGCGATCCAACAAGTGCCCTACCAACTAGGAGTAGAAGACCCGGGAAGGCCAACATTGTTGCTGATATACTGAGCAGAAAAGTTGGTATGGCCAGACTAAGAGTGTAGGAGATTCAAGTGGTTCAGGATGTGTTGGACAGAAGTGTGGAAAGTTAAATTCGAGGTATTTAAGGTTGTTCCCAATAAAAGAAATGATAGGACCGGTAGAATACCGACTCCATTTGCCAGATGGGTTGATGGGAATTCATGATGTGCTTCATGTGCCACAATTGAAGAAGTACAATGCCTATCTCGGTCATGTTCAGAATAATAAGCCGTTGGTGTTGCAACCCAATCTGAGCTATGTGGAGAAGCCCATGCAAATATTAGACCGCAGTATCAAGAATCTCTGGAATAAGCAGATACCGATGCTAAAGGTTCAGTGGGAGCATCAGGGCACATGAGATGCCACATGGGAATTAGAAGAGTGGGTCAAGCAGAAGTATCCCGATCTGAAACAGAAGTACGCCTGAATTTCGGGACGAAATTCTTCTAAGGAGGGGAGGATGTGAAATCCCAGTGGTAACCAACCTTAGAGTAAGGGGGTTGGGATGCATAGCATATTTATTTGCATGTTTAAATATATTTTTGTATGATTTTATATGCTTCGGATTTATGTTTTATAGTCTAGAGAGTTTGATTATGATTATTGAGTGAGATGGGCAAAATGGTAATTTTTGCTTGAGGTGGAAAAAGGGAGATAGCTTGAGGATTGAATAGGAAAATATTTTTAGGGAGAAAATAAGAATAATAGTTATTGTGGTTTAGTGGTTGGAGTTTTGGAATTAATTCTTGAGGTCTTGGGTTCAAATTCCATCATAGGAGCTTTAGCTTGGTTAAATTTTATTTTTGCTTGGGAAGTATCATTTTTGGCCTTAGTGGTGTTTGGAGTAGGGTAGAGATGTTGTCCTATAAGAGACATGATAGGAGTCTTCAAATCCTACTCTTTTACTCTACTCGAAATTTCTACGGGGAGTTCACTCCCTCTTGAACCCTAATCCTTCCTATTTCTCAATTCATTAGTTTGTTCAATTTGTTCAAACCAATTTTATTCTAGAAAAATTCCAGCAAGGTGTTGTGGCCTTGAAGGTTCAAAATTTCTTAGTAAAAGACATCGTATGGACTGAAACAAAGGATGAGGGGGAAATATTTCTAGTGAATTAAATTCCATAGTGAACTTTTTAAAAATTCACTCTAGCTAGGTTCATTTCCCTTCATGCTTAGAACTGAAATTTTTCCAGCTTTGTGTTCCTTCAAGGTGATGAAATTCTTAACCATTATTCCCTCCGAAATGCTGCCAGAAAATGGCCCTTTTGATCAGCTTGAAATCTGAATTTTCCTGGCCATTTTCGGACTGCACAAATACTGTGCAAATCCAGAAAATTTTATGGGCAGATTCGCAACTTTGGAGGTCCGAAACCAAGCTGTTTTCTTCCAGTTTTTGTTCAGCACCTTAGCCATATTTTTCCTCCATGAAGTAGGCTGGAAACCAGCCTTGAAAGCCCCAGAAATTCCCCTTCAAAGCCTCAGCAAATCGCCTGGAAAAGGGCAGCCGAAATCTGCCCAGGAAATTCCTGCCTTGCGAAAATGCTGTGCAGAATTTTGTCCAGCTTTGTTTCCTAATTCAACCCTAGCCGAAACTCCATCCTTTTTCTGCAAAAATCACCCTTAAACCTCCATTAACTGAACTCCATTGTCCTCCCCAAGCTTCTGCACGAAAATCCCATCATGGCTGCCAAAAATATTTCCAAAAAAATTCTGCAATCATGTCTTGATTTGGATACCAAAATTCCAGCCACCATGATTGAACAACTTTCCATAAAATATACCTCAAACAACCAGACCTTCCCTTCACCATTAGCCTCCTTAAATCAGCTTTAATCCCACCAAAATTCTGCTCAAATCAGTCAGCCATGGCAGACTTCGAAAGCTCTCCAATAATCAAGATATTCTAGGTTATTTAGTTTCCAAAATTGCTTCCTAAAAATATTCTTCAAGGATTTTAACAAGTAACCTTTCCTTTTCCCTTCAAAATCAGAGAATCATCTTCCTAAACCCTAAAGAAATTCGGCCAGCCCTAATTCTCACAGAATTTCGGCAGCTGGAAACTACAATCTCACAAATTCCTTCAACTTTCAAGAACACACATAGTACACCAAGAACACCTACTCCTTCCTTTCACCTAATACCTCTCCAAATCACTTCAAACTACCTCTAAAAATTCTAGATTTCATCTATTCATTTCTATGAGTCCATCCGTACCATTTTTAACATCAAACTCCACAAACCAACTCGCTACTTCGGATCAAAACCAGAAAATTCTGTGAAGGTTCAAGAACACCTTCAAGGTAAAGTTTGTTCTAACAACTTCATCTTCTCCAATCTTGATCTCTAGTGAGAACATATGTGAATAAACATGCTAATGGTCTCTCTCTCTCTCTCTCTCTCTCTCTCTCTCTCTCTCTCATGGCCGAACCTCCCTTCTCTTGGCCGGATGGCTTCTCCTCTCATGGTCATGTTTTCACCATCTCCCTTGGACAAAGTTAGACATCTAGGAGTTGAGATCCATTCTAAACTCCTTCAAGGAATTCATCAATCAAGTAAGCCGTTTTAACCCATCTTCTAAATTCTAGATTCATGTCTCTAGGATGATGTTGATAGAAGATGGATTGCGAATAAGGTTTGAGTATATATTGTTGAGGTTGAAGCATGAATGTATGTATGAATAAAAAGGAGATGGGATTTATGCATGGATGGATTTATTTTGGTTGATTGTATGATGATTTGAGGTTTAATGCATGTCTCCATGTCATAGGTAGTATTTGTGATGAAGTATGCTAGAGATTATGTCACCTTTGGTGAATATGATTTATATTCATGTTGGATTATTGAAGCCATGATCATATTTATGCTAGTAGGGGTTAGATCATGTCTTGGTAAATTTAGATCTATGCTTATATGCATTATTTGGATGATTTGATGAATTGAAGGAATGTATATGTTTATGTTTGTGGTTAGCCATAGAAATATGATCATGACCTAATTGTCCCTAAGCTAATTTTTATTTCATGAGTACAATATTTTATAATATGATTTTGCTAGTAATTTTGAAAAACCTGAGGGGTAATTTGGATTATTATATATAATGAGGATGTTTTAGTCAAATAAATAATAGCTTTTGCTAGAAAAATAAAATATATATATTATTTAAAATAATGAAATCAATTAAAGCCTTTTATGGGAATAATTATAGTTAGTAAAATATTTATTACTAAAAATTTAATTATTATCTTTTAATCAAAACCCATTAAAAATTTATTTTAAAATAATTTTAATTATCAATTATTTTCTAGCAATTAATTATTATTAAATTATTATTTTACCTAGTACCACCTAGGACTTTTCATCAAATAAACTCTAAATTATTTTAGCAAGATTTAAACCTTCAATTTATTGTACCTATTTCCCAAACTCTAGTTATTTTAATATCAAAACTAGATTTATTTTATAAACCCTTTTATTTATTATCGAGCCTTAAAGCTTGGGACACTAGGGACATGATTGTAGTAAGTTGAGTTGGTTTTATTTGTGAAAGTGAATCTTTGACTTGAGTGTGATTGTGGTTTGTATTTACCCCATGCGGGGTTAAGTCAGCTGTTGGAGACCTTTGTTGTGAGCAAGGATCGGGTAAGATGTGAAACCCCAATCAAAACCAACCTTAGAGTAAGGGAGTTGGGATGCATAGAATATTCATTTGCATGTGTAAATATATTTTTGTATGATTTTATGTGCTTCAAATTTGTGTTTTATAGTCTAGAGGGTTGATTATGATTATTGAGTGAGAAGGGCAAAATGGTAATTTTTGCTTGAGATAGAAAAAGGGAGATAGCTTGAGTAATGAATAGGAAAATATTTTTAGGGGGAAAATAAGAATAAGAGTTGTTGTGGTTTAGTGGTAGGAGCTTTGGAATTAATTTTTGAGGCCTTAGGTTGAAATTCCATCATAGGAGCTTTAGCTTGGTTAAATTTTATTTTTGCTTGGGAAGTATCATTTTCGGCCTTAGTGGTGTTTGGAGTAGGGTAGAAATGTTGTCCTATGAGTGAAATGATAGGAGTCTTCAAATCCTACTCTTTTGCTCTACACAAAATTCCTAAGGGGAATTCATTTCTTCTTGATCCTTAATTTTTCATATTTCTCAATTCATTAGTTTATTCATTTTGTTCAAGCCAATTTTATTCTAGAAAAATTCTAGCAATGTGCGGTGGCTTTGAAGGTTCGAAATGTCTTAGTGAAAGACATCATATGGACCGAAACAATGGAAGAGGGGGAAAGATTTCAAGTGAATTAAATTCCTTAGTAAACTTTCTAAATATTCACTCTAGCTAGTTAATCTTCCTTCATGGAATGAGCTGAAATTTTCCAGCTTATTGTGCCTGTTAGAATTCGTGGACTCCTAAACGCGGAAAACATCCACGAATCCCTCCCGAGGACCCAAGTAAACGATTAAGATGATCTAAGGTTTAAGAATTACCTCTGGTTGCTGTAATCGAAATCCTTCGATTCTGATTGCGCTGTTGTACGTTCAACCCGAACAATCACCAGACACTGCAGTATGAGAACGTCTTCTATCGGATACACACCGCGAACTCACTCGATACCCGGAGAGTGCTAGCGTCTAGGGTTTGAGAGGTTTTTTTTTTCTTTTCTGGTAGAGAATGGCACGAATGATATCAACCGAAAATTGGACTATTGAAAAGACGGCTAGGGTTTTCTTAAAAACCCCCGAACCTCTTAGAGTCCAACCCTAATAATATCTTATCATATTCTAATTTAAATTCAAATTAAATTAAAACTGATATGATAAGATTCTGCCAATATCTCAGTAATTTAACTAATTAATTTACCGAGTCAGATTCTTATAATCTGGACATCATCCAGATACATCGAATGTGGACATATTTCCAGATTCATTGTATCTGGTAAATTTTCTAAGTACGATTAACTTAGACATATTTTCAGATTCATCGAACTTGGTCACCAGAAAAATAACCTAACAAGTTCGCTGATTGTATGACCCTATAGGTTCATTTAACACTGGCAGTGTGCCTAAATCATATTTAAATGGCCCACAAGTTATAAGCGGTTTCTAGCAAAACATTATAACTATCCAGGTTAAATGAAGATCGGTGATCTCTTTGAACCAAACCATAATTTTATATTTAGTCATTTTGTCACACGATATCCAGATTAAGCATAAGGCACGGAGCATGTCATCCTTATTAAGCTTAATCAATTATTTCTTGAATTCATAGTAGACTGTTCAAACAAATGATATCAATATCTTAGATTGATATATTAGAGCACGGCCATGCATTTTTAACAGTCTAACTTATCAAGGGGCCCATGGATATCTCTCCCATAACTGAGAGGGACAAATTCCTTCACAATCAATCATATTCCTCTCCTTGATTTATTCTATATCCAACAGTAGTCTAATTTATTATCTGGTTAAAGATAACTTTAGACAATGTCAAAATATAGAATTTATCAAGTAGGAAACTATGATGAATTTAGGTCGAAGGGCTTTCAATATTATTATGGCCAGAAAGTACTTATGACATATTCCATGAAGTACTCTCATAGTGGGTCATGTCCAATATAATGTTTTCTAACATTTATTTATGTCTTGACTCGATATCACAAATATCCATGGCCAGTAAAACATAGTCATCAAGTCACAAACATACTAATCTTAATTTATTATTATTTCAATAATAATAATCGATCAGAGACAGTTTTAGAATAGTCATTGTATTCATTGTAGGGTTTTACTATCAAGTCATGTACTTGATGACCAACAAAACAAACTCACTATTCATGGAAAGGAAAGCCTCATATTATTATATAAAACATAGTGACAATAGTATAAGTACAAATTGACTCTAGGGCATATCCCCAACAGTGCCTTCAAAGTGTCGAGTTTCTTTGCTAATATTCCCTCCCAAATGCTGCCAGAATAATGGTCTTTAGGATCAGTTTGCAATCTGAATTTCTTAGCCATTTTCGGACTGCTCAAAGCTGGAGTAAAAACAGGAAAAATTCCTGTACAAATCGCCACTTTGAGAGTCCAAAACCAAGCTGTTTTCTTCCAAATTTTGTTCAGCACTTTAGCCATGTTTTTCCTCCATGAAGAAGGCTGGAAACCAGCCTTGAAAGCCCCTAAAATTCCCCTTCAAACTCTCTGCAAGATGGCTAGAAATGGCAGCCGAAAATCTGTCCAGAAAATTCTGCCCAACGAAAATTCTGTGCAGGAAAATTTTCTAGCTTTGTTCCTTATTTCTTTTCCAGCCGAAACACTAACCTTACTCTGCATAAACCTTCCTCAAACCTTCAGTAACAGAGCTCCATTGTTCCGCTTAAGCTTCTGCACGAAACTCATCCATGGCTATCCGAAAATCTCTCCAACAAATCCCTACAATTGTGCTTGATTGATTACCTAAATTCCAGCCACCATAGTTTAGCAACTTTCCATAAAATATATCTCAAACAACCAGACCTTCTCTTCACCATTATACTCCATGATTTTGGCCACCCTAAGCCTCCTTCAACCAGCTCTCATTCAGCCAAAACACTGCCAGAAATTCGCCCATGGCAGACTTCCAAAAGCTCTTCCATAATCAAAGAGATTCTTGTGATATCTAGTTTCTAAATTTGCTTCCCAAAAATATTCTTCAATAATTGTAACAACTAGCCTTTCCTTTTCCCTTCCAAATCAGAGAATCAACCTCCTAAACCCTACATAAATTCGGCCAGCCCTAGTTCTCACAGAATTTTGGCAGCTGCAAATCAAATTCTCTCAAATTCCTTCAACCTTCAAGAACACACACACTACACCAAGAACACCTACTTCTTCCTTTCACCTAATACCTCTCCAAATCACTTCAAACTACCTCTAAAAATTTCAGATTTCATCTATTCATTGCTGTGAGTCCATCCGTACCATTTTTAACATCAAACTCCAAAATCCAACTTGCACTTTTGGAACCCATGACCACCTTTGTGAGTGGTTGATTTTATTGTGCACTTGTATGGTTTCAAAAAGAGGAAAACACCACTCTTGTTTTTTACTAATATTTGTTGTTTGCCAATATTTTTCTTATAAAGATTTCACACTTTGCATCCACGAACTATTTTCACTGAACACCCAAGGCACACACGGACTTACTGAGATTTCTGTTTCATCACCTTTTTGCCATGATTTCAAGTCGATCGTACTATGAGGATGAGTAGCTAGTGTTATCTGCCTTGGAAGAGAATGTTGTCTTTTATTTTTATGTATTGCTTTGGGGAGTTGAGAGTGGATGATTTTATTTATAGATTTGTTTTTCTTTTGGGAATTCTTGGATTCATTCTAGGTTTTAATAAATTTGAAGTTAAAGTATTATTTTTATTAGGAAAACACTATGATGCAGACTTTCCAGAAAATGACAGAAGTGTTACAACATGTGACCGAGAGGACAGCTAGAGAAGGACGACGAACTGAAGTTGAGGCGGATCAAGTGTTACAGCGGTTCCTAAAGTTCCAACCCCCTATATTTTGTGGCCGACCTGAATGAGAGCAAGAAGAAGAATCCTAGATAGAACAGATAAAGAACATATTCGCCTCTCTAAGTTACTCAGAGCAGCGAAAAGTGCAATTTGTTGCGTTCAAACTTCAGGGATCGGCGCGAGACTGGTGGACACGAAAGAAGGGGCAAAAGGAATGGACTTGGGAGGAATTTTGGGAGGAGTTCAAAAAAAAAATTCATACCATGTTGGGTCGTAGAAAGGCGAGAAGATGAATTTCAAAATTTCAAACAAGAGGGAAGGATAGTGGGGAAATACGCTGCTGAATTCAGACGACTCTCGAAATACTGCCCTCTTCTAGTATAGAATGAATCGGATAGGACTCGTCGTTTTGTGAAGGGTTTGCGCCCCAAGCTCAAGAGGGTATTACTTAGCACGACCCCAAGTAATTATAGTGCTGCAGTAGAAATAGCATCAAGGGTCGAGGAGGCGAATCTAAAACAAGCTAAGCAGGGAAGTAAAAGGAGATTTCAACCCTTGAACCGAAATAAGAGGCCGGTAGGGAATAAATGGCTAAATAAAGGGAAGTTTCCAAGAAGAGAGGGAGGTAGTACGGGAAAGCTGCTCATTCATTGTTACAATTGTGGAGAAGAAGGACACAAAAGTTGGAACTGCCCATGTCCGAAGAGAACGACGGGATGGATAAATTCAAGAGGAAATAATATGGGGGCAAGACTGAAATTTTCCAAAGGAAACCCATGCCAGCCTTCTACACCCAAAGCAGGAGCCAACAAGCCTGTCGTGAAAGCTCGAGTGGTAGCCCTAGATAAAGTAGGCACTAATGCATCGGTAGTGGTGGAAGGTAAGATTTTTATTTTTGGTCAAGAAGTGCAAATTCTAATAGATCCAGGCTCTACCCATTCTTTTATTGCATGCTCCTTTGCACAAAAGATAAAGATTAGAAGTAAGGAGGCTCCTTATGAGATGATAGTTAGTACCCCTTTGGGAAAGCAATTGAGCGGTGATAGAATTTATTTGGGAAGTGAAATAAAAATTGAAGATATAACCCTGGAAGGAGACCTTATAAGTTTGCCCATAGCAGACTATGATGCCATTTTAGGAATGGATTGGCTATCGCAACATCATGCGAGGGTAGACCGTAGGAATAAACTGGTGCAATTTAGGGGACCAGGAGTAGGAGACCCGGGAAGGCTAACATTATTGCTGATGCACTGAGCAGAAAAGTTGGTATGGCCAGACTAAGAATGTAGGAGATTCAAGTGGTTCAGGATGTGTTGGACATAAGTGTGGAAAGTTGAATTCGAGGTATTTGAGGCTGTTCCCGATAAAGGAAAGGATTGGACCGGTAGAATACCGACTCAATTTGCCAGATGGGTTGACGGGAATTCATGATGTGTTTCATGTGTCACAATTGAAGAAGTACAATGCCGTTCTCGGTCATGTTCTGAATAATGAGCCGTTGGTGTTGCAACAATCTCAGCTATGTGGAGAAGCCCGTGTGAATATTAGACCGCAGTATCAAGAATCTCCGGAATAAGTAGATACCGATGCTAAAGGTTCAGTGAGAGCATCAAGGCATGTGAGATGCCACATGGGAATTAGAAGAGTGGGTTAACCGGAAGTATCCCGATCTGAAATAGAAGTACGCCTGAATTTCGGGACAAAATTCTTCTAAGGAGGGGAGGATGTGAAACCCCAGCCAAAACCAATCTTAGAGTAAGAGAGTTGGGATGCATATCATATTTTATTGCATGTTTAAATATATTTTTATATGATTTTATGTGCATTGAATTTGTGTTTTATAGTCTACAGGGCTTGATTATGATTATTGAGTGAGAAGGGCAAAATGGTAATTTTTGCCTGAGGTGAAAATATGGAGATAGCTTGGGAATTAAATAGGAAAAGAATTTTAGAGAGTAAATAAGAACAAGAGTTGTTGTGGTTTAGTAGTCAGAGCTTTGGAATTAATTCTTGAGGTCTTGGGTTTAAATTCCATCATAGGAGCTTTAGCTTGGTCAAATTCTATTTTTGCTTGGGAAGTATCATTTTCGGCCTTAGTGGTGTTTGGAGTAGGGTAGAGATGTTGTTCTATGAGAGATATGATAAGAGTCTTCAAATCCTACTCTTTTGCTCTACACAAAATTCCTAAGGGGAATTCATTTCCTCTTGATCCTTAAATTTTCCTATTTTTCAATTCATTAGTTTGTTCATTTTGTTCCAGCCAATTTTATTCTAGAAAAATTCTAGCAATGTGTGGTGGCTTTGAAGGTTCGAAATGTCTTAGTGAAAGACATCATATGGACCGAAACAATGGAAGAGGGGGAAAGATTTCAAGTGAATTAAATTCCTTAGTGAACTTTCTAAAAATTCATTCTAGCTAGGTTTATTTTCCTTCATGCTTAGAACTGAAATTTTTCCAGCTTTGTGTGCCTTCAAGGTGACGAAATTCTTAACCATTATTCCATCCCAAATGCTTCTAGAAAATGGCCCTTTTGATCAGCTTGAAATCTGAATTTTCCTGGCCATTTTCGGACTGCACAAATACTGTGCAAAACCAGAAAATTTTATAGGCAGATTTGCAGCTTTGGAGGTCCGAAACCAAGCTGTTTTCTTCCAGTTTTTGTTCAGTACCTTAGCCATGTTTTTCCTCCATGAATAAGGATGGAAACCAGCCTTGAAAGCCCCAAAAATTCCCCTTCAAAGCCTCTACAAATCACCTGGAAAAGGGCAGCCGAAAACTGCCCAGGAAATTCTAGCCTTACGAAAATGTTGTGCAGAATTTTGTCCAGCTTTGTTTCCTAATTCAACCCTAGCCGAAACTCCATCCTTTTTCTGGAAAAACCACCCTTAAACCTACATTGACTGAACTGCATTGTCCTCCCTATGTTCTGCACGAAAATCCAGCCATGGCTGCGAAAAATATTTCCAAAAAAATTCTGCAATCATGCCTTGATTTGGATACCAAAATTCCAACCACCATGATTTAACAACTTTCCATAAAATATACCTCAAATAACCAGACCTTCCCTTCACCATTAGACTCATTAATTTCAGCCACCATTAGCCTCATTCAACGAGCTTTCATCCAGCCAAAATTCTACACAAGCAGTCGGCCATGGCAGATTTTCAAGAGCTCTTCCATAATCAAAGATATTCTTGAATATTTAGTTTCCAAATTTGCTTCATAAAAATATTCTTCAAGGATTCCAACAATTAGCCTTTCCCTTTCCCTTTCCCTTCCAAACCAGAAAAACCATCTACCTAAACCCTACAGAAAATTGGCAACCCTAATCCTCATAGAATTTCGGCAGCCTCCACCCAAAAGCTCTCTACTCTCTTCAACCTTCAAGAACACATAGTACACCAAGAACACCTACTCCTTCCTTTCACCTAATACCTCTCCAAATCACTTCAAACTACCTCTAAAAATTCCAGATTTCATCCATTCATTGCTGTGAGTCCATCCGTACCATTTTTAACATCAAACTCCAAAATCCAACTTGTACTTTTGGATAAAAAACCAGAAATTTTGTGAAGGCTCAAGAACACCTTCAAGGTAGGATTATTCAATCAACTTCATCTTCGCTAATCTTCAATCTCTAATGAACATATATGTGTTTAAGCATGCTAATGAGCTTTCTTCTTCTTCTTCTTCTCTCTCTCTCTCTCTCTCTCTCTCTCTCTCTCTCTTGGCCGAACCACTCGCTTGGCCGAATGGTTTCTTCTCCATGGCCATGCTTTCTTCATCTCCTTTGGATGGATTTAGGCATCTAGGGCTTGAGATTCATTCGAAACTACTTCAAGGAATTCACAAATCAAGTAAGCCATTTTAACCCATCTTTTAAATTCTAGATTCATGTCTGTAGGACGATGTTGATAGAAGATGGATTGCAGATAAAGTTTGAGGTTATATTATTGAGGTTGAAGCATGAATGTATGTATGAATATGAAGGAGATGGGATTTATGCATGGATGGATTATCTTGGTTGATTGTATGATGATTTGAGGTTTAATGCATGTCTCCACGTCATAGGTAGTATTTGTGATGAAGTATGCTAAAGATTATGTCACCTTTGGTGAATAGGAATTATATTCATGTTGGATTATAGAAGCCATGATTATATTTATGCTAGTAGGGGTTAGATCATGTAATGATAAATTTAGATCTATGCTTATATGCATGATTTGGATGAGTTGATGAATTGAAGGATGGTATATGTCCTTTATTGTGGTTAGCCAAAGAAGTATGATCATGATCTAGTTGTCCCTAAGCTAATTTTTATTTCATGAGTAAAATATTTCATAATGGGATTTTGCTAGTAATTTCCAAAAAAAACCCTAGGAGGGGTAAATTTGGATTATTATATATAATAAGGATATATTACTCAAATCAATAATCACTTTTGCTAGAAAAATAAAATATATAGATATTATATATAAAATGATAATATCAAATAAAGCCTTTTATGGAAATAATCATAATTAGTAAAATATTTATTACTAAAAATTTAATTATTATCTTTTAATCAAAACCCATTAAAAATTTATTTATTATCTTTCAAGCAAGACTCATTAAAAATTATTTTCAACAAATTTTAATTATCAATTATTTTCTAGCAATTAATTATTAATAAATTATTATTTTACCTAGTACCACCTAGGACTTTTCATCAAATAAACTCTAAATTATTTCAGCAAGATTTAAACCTTCAATTTATTGAACCTATTTCCCAAACTCTAGTTATTTTAATATCAAACTAGATTTATATTATAAACCCTTTTATTTATTATCGAGCCTTAAAGCTTGGGACACTAGGGACATGATTGTAGTAAGTTGAGTTGGTTTTATTTGTGAAAGTGAATCTTTGGCTTGAGTTTGATTGTGGTTTGTATTTACCCCATGCGGGGTTAGGTAAGCTGTTGTAGACCTTTGTTGTGAGCAAGAATCAGGTAAGCTCCTGCATAAAACCTGTTTGATGACAAATGGATTTTTATTTTTTTATGGCAAGCCAAATGTAGAGTGCATGGTCACTCATTTCTGTAAAGGCAATTGAGGAATATTTCCATTCTCATTTCAGACAAATAAATTATTTGTAAATCAAGGGGCGGTTTTACTCAAAACCTAAAATTCTTTCTAAAACCAATTTTACCCCAAACTTTGGAAAACCTTAATTACCATTTTCAAGTGGAACTATGTTTTGTTCATTTTTCCTAAGTGGGATACGTTACGTTGAGTACTTAATAAGGGTAGGCTAGTAGTACTAGTTTTGAAGAGCAAGAGTGAGTCTTCTGGCAGGAGGCCACCTTTAGAAGATAAGCTCAACTTAGAGAAATGTCAGTACTACATAGTCATGTCAGTCCGAGATAGCAGTTTTTATTTCAGTCAAGTGACTGTGTTATGCCAGAATGGACACCCGGTTGTTGGTTGAGTATAAAGAAGGAGGAGTATCTTGCTCGGTAGGCCAATCACCTACCTTTTGTCAGTTTGCACAAAGTGTGGCATTCCGACCGGCAGTATGTACAAAATGTGGCATACTGACCATGTGGACATGGGGCCCAACGTGTGGTAATCCATTACCACCCTTTTTGAGTGGTTGATTTTATTGTACCTGTATGGTTTGAAAGCCAAAACGCCACTCTTGTTTTTTAACATCATTTATTGCTTGCCAGTATTTCTTTTGTCAGTCAGTACAAAGTGTGGCATTCTGACCGTTGTATGGTTATGGGACCCAACATGTGGAAATAATCTTTAATTGCCTTTACAAAAATGAGTGACCATACACTCTACATTTGGCTTGCCATAAAAAAAGCATTTTTCATCAAACAGGTTTTATGCACTATCTTACCTGATCCTTGCTCACAACAAAGGTCTCCAATAGCTAACCTAACCCCACATGGGGTAAATACAAACCACAATCAAACTTAAGCCAAGATTCACTTTCACAAATAAAACTAACTCAACTTACTACAATCATGTCCCTAGTGTCCCAAGCTTTATGGTTCGATAATAAATAAAAGGATTTATAAAATAAATCTAGTTTAATATTAAAATAATTAGAGTTTGGGAAATAGGTACTAATAAGTTGAAGGTTTAAATCTTGCTAAAATAATTTAGAGTTTATTTGATGAAAAGTCCAAGGTGGAATTAGGTAAAATAATGATTTATTAATAATTTAGTTGTTAGAGAATAATTGATAATTAAAATTAGTTGAAAATAAATTTTAATGAGTCTTGATTGAAAGATACTAAATAAATTTTAGTAGGTTTAGGTTAAAAGATAATAATTAAATTTTAATAGTAAATATTTTACTTATTATGATTATTTCCATAAAAGGCTTTATTTGATTTTATCATTTTATATATAATATCTATAAATTTTATTTTTCTAGCAAAGGCTATTATTTATTTGACTAAAATATCCTTATTATATATATAAATTTTATTGTTTCGGTCCATATGATGTCTTTTACTAAGACATTTAGAACCTTCAAAGCCACCGCACATTGCTAGAATTTTTCTAGAATAAAATTGGCTTGAACAAAATGAACAAACTAACGAATTGAGAAATATGAAAAATTAAGGATCAAGAGGAAATGAATTCCCCTTAGGAATTTTGTGTAGAGCAAAAAAGTAGGATTTGAAGACTCCTATCATGTCTTTCATAGGACACATCTCTAGCCTACTCCAAACACCACTAAGGCCGAAAATGATACTACCCAAGCAAAAATAAAATTTAACCAAGCTAAAGCTCCTATGATGGAATTTGAACCCAAGGCCTCAAGAATTAATTCCAAAGCTCCAACCACTAAACCACAACAACTCTTATTCTTATTTTCCCCCTAAAAATATTTTCCTATTCATTCCTCAAGCTATCTCCTTTTTTCCACCTCAACCAAAAATTACCATTTTGCCCTTCTCACTCAATAATCATAATCAACCCGCTAGACTATAAAACACAAATCTGAAGCACATAAAATCATACAAAAATATATTTAAACATGCAAATAAATATGCTATCGATCCCAACACCCTTACTATAAGGTTGGTTTTGACTGGGGTATCACATCCTCCCCTCCTTAGAAGAATTTCGTCTCGAAATTCAGGCATACTTCTATTTCAAATCGGGAAACTTCCGCTTAACCCACTATTCTAATTCCCATGTGGCATCTCACGTGCCATGATGCTCCCACTGAACCTTTAGCATCGATATCGGCTTGTTCCGGAGATTCTTGATACTGCGGTCTAATATTCGCACGGGCTTCTCCACAATGCTTAGATTGGGTTGCAACACCAACGGCTCATTATTCAGAACATGACCAAGATCGGCATTGTACTTCTTCAATTGTGACAAATGAAACACATCATGAATTCCCGTCAACCCATCTGGCAAATCGAGTCGGTATGCCACCGGTCCAATCCTTTCCTTTATTGGGAACGTCCTCAAATACCTTGAATTCAACTTTCTATATTTTTGTCCAAGTCATCCTGAACCACTTGATTCTCCTACACTCTTAGTCTGGCCATACCGACTTTTCTACTCAGTGCATCAGCAATAATGTTGGCCTTCCCGGTCTCCTACTCCTGGTTGGTAGGGCATTTGTTGAATTGCTGCCTCTGCAAAGGTCCTTGCAGTTGCCTTGCCAGCTAGAAAGGCCTCGTTACCATTCTATTGCGTTCCTCATTTTCTATCCAGGTAGTTGCGTCTACAGGCCCTGAATAGGTCATTGGAGGAGAATGTGCCAACGCCTTCCTCAATTCCGCACTCAATCCTTTAACAAACTGCCTTGTCCTATTCTGCTCGGTGTCCACTAACCTCTTGTAGTACTTCGATAGCTGGGTGAACCGTGCTGCGTACTAGGCCACTGACATGCCTCCCTTCTTCAAATTCTAAAATTCGTCCTCTCACTTTTCCACTGCCCATGAGGGATGTACTTACCTCTGAAGGCTTCGATGAAACTGGACCATGTCCATTCCTACTCGACCATTTTCCCGTTGTCTTCAATCTGCTGCCACCATGCCCGAGCTAGGCCTCTCAAATGGAATGCTACAAATTTAACCATCCACTCCTCGATGTGTTGGAGCGTTGCAAATATATCCTCCATCTACTCGATCCATTGCTCTGCCTTCTGATCTTGCTCAACTTCGCCCAAGAAGATTGTGGCTGGAACTTCAAAAACCGCTCTAATGCCTCGTCTTCTCCCTTAGTGACCCTCCGCTCTGTCAGGGTTTGCAGAACCTCTACCATCTTACTGAATGCCTGTCCCATCGACACATCATCCGGTGCTTCAGACCCCCATTCTGAATCTGGCTCATTCTCATTCCCCCGATTAGGTGACGACAGTTGAGTCATCTGAAACTCCGGTGCTACAGGCTCTACTTCCGGAACTCTTCTTGTAATGTGGCTACACATCGCTTGGGTGCCATTCTCAACCATGCCCAGATAATGAGTGTATGCATTCAAGTTTAAAACATTTTGAGCGTGCATTCACATTCAGGTTTTAGTAAAAGAGAATCAGATGCAAGTTTTTATACATGATCAGATAATTATAATGATATCTACTCATTTTAAAAGAAAATTTGATGATGCTATTTAGGGGAAAACCAAGTAATAAATAAATGTCATAATTTTAATAAAATCATACTTTCATAAAGAAGGGGTTATCACACGTGATACCCTTTTTTTCTGCAAAATAATCGAACCCTACCTGCAACACGCTTCTTCGAAAAGAATAGATGAACCAAAGAATGCAAATCCCAAAAGAGAGAGAGAGAGAGAGAGAGAGAGCATATGATGCTAATCTTGTATATTCTACTCGCCGCTAGAGTCAGCGGAGGCATCTGAATCGTCAGAGGCTGGTTCCACGAGCCACCCCACGAAACTATCGGGTTTCCCCACATAATCCCTCGCAAAACCTGCATTCTCACTTGGCTGACCTAAATCACCCTCATTGCCCCTCTTAGCTCTCATAGCTGCCTCATAAAACTCATCCAAAGCTAATCTAATCGCACCCTTAGGTGCAGGCCTCTCGTCTTCCGAGTCGTACAGGTCAAACAATCCCTCTCTCCTTAACTTAGCATCTACACCCAGTCCATATCGAAGTCCGCTCCTCTTAGGTCTCTCTTCTAGCTTCCCTTTCCCCTTATCTTCCATTCCTAAAGCGGGCTGCCTAAGCTCCTTTAATGCCGGGGTAACTCCATTCCTCAGCCTATAACCCTTATCACTGGACTCCTTGAGGTCATATCAAGTAAAAGTCCTAACAAACTCACCTATGTTTGGGGTCCGAGGAGCCTCCATCGCATCCGCATCCTCCACCTCTATCCCATCAATCTATTCCTTACTCTCATCATCACTCTCATCCCCAAACTCATCTACCTCCCCTTCACTCAGCTCAGCCATCTCCTCATCTTTCTCACCCTCACTACCAAGCTCATCTACCTCACCCTCATCATCCCCATCGTACTCACCTATGCCCCCATCAACCTCCATCTCTGCCTCAACAACCGGGTCATCTAGCATAGGCGGCTCATACTCCATCTCATCCTCACTCAAAAACCAACCTCCCTCAGGCTCTGTCTCTGAGTCAGACAAGGGAGGATCTGCTACAAGTAATGGGGCAGGCGGGTTCCTGTAACCAGCGGGCCAGTCTCTGACAGCCGATGCAACTCTCTTGACCATCCTATAAACTAAAAGCAAGGATTAGAACCAGATCAAAACACCTAAGGAATAAAAATCCAAAAAAAATCAACTAATTGCCTAAACCTAGGCTCTGATACCACTTGTAACACCCTGCTACATAGGCCCGCCCGGGGCCGGGGATGTCGCCTCGTCCAAAAGGACAAGGGGTCTTCATAACTAGGTCACACAAATAAATTGGCGGAATAAAAAAATTAATTTAACTTAAAATTTATTACAACCCCAGAATAAATCTAAGAATTCCCAAAAGAAAAACAAATCCATAAATAAAATCATCAACACTCAACTCCCCAAAGCAATACATAAAAATAAAAGACAACATTCTCTTCCAAGGGAGATAATACTAGCTACTCATCCTCACAGCAGGATCGACCTGAATCATGGTAAAATGGTGGTGAGACAGAAATCTGAGTACGACCGTGTGTGCTTTGGGTGTTCAGTGAAAACAGTTCGAGAATGCAAAGTATAAAATTCTTTATAAGAGTTCACTGGCAAGCAATAAACATCAGTCAAAAACAAGAGTGGTGTTTTGGCATCTCCAGCCATACATAATTTATAAAATCAACCACTCGAAAGAAAGGATTACGGGTTACCACACGTTGGGCCCCATAACCGGATGGTCAGCATGCCACACTTTATGCATACCGCCGGTCAGAATGCTACACTTTGTGCAGACTGACAAAAGTAGGTGATCGGCCTACTGGGCAAGATACTCCTCCTTCTTTATACCCAAACAACAACCGGGTGTCCAATCCGGCAAAACACAGTCACTTGACTGAAAAGAAAACTGCTAGCTCCAACCGGCATGACTAAGTAGTACTAACATTTCTCTAAGTTGAGCTTATCTTCTAGAGGTGGCCTCCTACCAGAAAACTCACCCTTGCTCTTCAAAACTAGTACTACCAGTCTACCCCTGTTGAGTACTCAACGTAACGTATCCCACTTGAGAAAAATGAACAAAACATAGTTCCACTTGAAAATGGCAATTAAGGTTTTCCAAAGTTTGGGGCAAAATTGGTTTTAGAAAGAATTTTAGGTTTAGAGTAAAACCGCCCCTTGATTTACAAATAATTTATTTGTCTGAAATGAGAATGGAAATAATCCTCAATTGCCTTTACAGAAATGAGTGACCAAGCACTCTACATTTGGCTTGCCATAAAAAAAAAAATCATTTTTTATCAAACAAGTTTTATGCAAGAGCTTAACTGATCCTTGCTCACAACAAAGGTCTACAAAAGATGACCTAACCCCGCATGGGGTAAATACAAACCACAATCAAACTCAAGCCAAGGATTTACTTTCACAAATACAACTAACTCAACTTACTACAATCATGTCCCTAGTGTCCCAAGCTTTAAGGCTCGATAATAAATAAAAGGGTTTATAAAATAAATCTAGTTTGATATTAAAATAATTAGAGTTTGGGAAATAGCTACTAATAAGTTGAAGGTTTAAATCTTGATAAAATAATTTAGAGTTTATTTGATGAAAAGTCCTAGGTGGAATTAGGTAAAATAATGATTTATTAATAATTTAGTTGTTAGAAAATAATTGATAACTAAAATTAGTTGAAAATAAATTTAATGAATCTTGCTTGAAAGATAATAAATAAATTTTTAATGGGTTTTGATTAAAAGATAATAATTAAATTTTTAGTAATAAATATTTTACTAATTATGATTATTTCTATAGAAGGCTTTATTTGACATTATCATTTTATATATAACATCGATATATTTTATTTTTCTAGCAAAAGCTATTATTTATTTGACTAAAATATCCTTATTATATAATACTATTCCAAATCTACCCCTCCTAGGGTTTTTGAAATTACTAGCCAAAAATCATAATATTAAATATTTTATTAAAGAAATAAAATTAGCTTAAGGACAACTAGATCATGACCATAGTTCTTTTGCTAACCACAATCATGAACATTTACAACCCTTCAATTCATCAAATAACCCAAATCATGCATATAAGCATAGATCTAACGATATCAAGCCATAATCTAACCTTTTCTAGCATAAATATGATCATGGCTTCAATAATCCAACATGAATATAAATCCTATTCACCAAAGGTGACATAATCTCTAGCATACTTCACCACAAATACTACCTATGACATGGAGACATGTATTAAACCTCAAATCATCATACAATCAACCAAGATAATCCATCCATGCATAAATCCCATCTCCTTCATATTCATACCTACATTCATGCTTTAACCTCAACAATATATACTCAAACCTTATCCGCAATCCATCTTCTATCAACATCATCCTAGAGACATGAATCTAGAATTTAAAAGAAGGGTAAAAATGGATTACTTGATTGATGAATTCCTTGAAGGAGTTTTGAATGGATCTCAATTCCTAGAGGTCTAAATTCATCCAAGAAAGATGAAGAAAACATGGCCATGGAGAAGGAACCATTCGGCCAAGGAGATGAGTAGTTCGGCCAAGAGAGAGAAAGAGAGAAAAG
This sequence comes from Voacanga thouarsii, assembly GCA_026120185.1. NCBI lineage: Eukaryota > Viridiplantae > Streptophyta > Magnoliopsida > Gentianales > Apocynaceae > Voacanga > Voacanga thouarsii. Next base: position 1,379,932 of record JANUWF010001659.1, on the reverse strand, counting down.
AGAAGAAGAGAGCTCATTAGCATGCTTAAACACATATATGTTCATTAGAGATTGAAGATTAGCGAAGATGAAGGTGATTGAATAATCCTACCTTGAAGGTGTTCTTAAGCCTTCACAAAATTTTTGGTTTTTGATCCAAAAGTGCAAGTTAGATTTGGAGTTTGATGTTAAAAATGGTACGAATGGACTCACATCAATAAATAGATGAAATCTGGAATTTTTAGAGGTAGTTTGAAGTGATTTGGAGAGGTATTAGGTGAAAGGAAGAAGTAGGTGTTCTTGGTGAAGTGTGTGTCTGTTCTTGAAGGTTGAAGGAATTTGAGAGAATTTGATTTACAGCTGCCGAAATTCTGTGAGAACTAGGGCTGGCCGAATTTCTGTAGGGTTTAGGAGGTTGATTCTCTGATTTGGAAGGGAAAAGGTAAGGGAAGTTGTTACAATCCTTGAAGAATATTTTTGGGAAGCAAATTTGGAAACTAGATATCACAAGAATCTCTTTGATTATGGAAGAGCTTTTGGAGGTCTGCCATGGACGAATTTCTGGTAGTGTTTTGGTTGAATGAGAGCTGGTTGAAGGAGGCTTAGGGTGGCCGAAATCATAGAGTATAATGGTGAAGAGAAGGTCTGGTTGTTTGAGATATATTTTATGGAAATTTGCTAAACTATGGTGGCTGAAATTTAGGTAATCAATCAAGCACAATTGTAGGGATTTGTTGGAGAGATTTTCAGACAGCCATGGCTGAGTTTCGTGCAGAAGCTTAAGGGGAACAATGGAGCTCTATTACTGAAGGTTTAAGGAAGGTTTATGCGAGAATAAGGTTGGTGTAGCGGAATAAAAATAATACTTTAGCTTAAAATTTATTAAAACCCAGAAGGAATCCATGAATTTCCAAAAGAAAAACTAATCCATAAATAAAATCATCCACTCTCAACTCCCAAAGCAATACATAAAAATAAAAGACAACATTCTCTTCCAATTCAGATAACACTAGCTACTCATCCTCATAGCAGGATCGACCTGAAATCATGGTAAAAAGGTGATGAGACAGAAATCTCAGTAAGTCCGTGTGTGCTTTGGGTGTTCAGTGAAAACAGTTCGTGGATGCAAAGTGTGAAATCTTTATAAGAGAAATATTAGCAAGCAATAAACATTAGTCAAAAGCAAGAATGGTGTTTTCCTCTTTTTGAAACCATACAAGTGCACAATAAAATCAACCACTCATAAAGGTGGTCATGGGTTACCACACATTGGGCCCTATAACCATACAATGGTCAGAATGCCACACTTTGTGCAGACTGACAAAAGAAACACTGGCAAGCAATGAATTATGTTTAAAAACAAGAGTGATGTTTTGGCTTTCAAACCATACAGGTATAATAAAATCAACCACTCAAAAAAGGTGGTAATGGGTTACCACACGTTGGGCCCTAAACAACAACCGGGTGTCCATTCCGGCATAACACAGTCACTTGACTGAAAAGAACACTGCTATCTCGGACCGGCATGACTAAGTAGTATTGACGTTTCTCTAAGTTGAGCTTATCTTCTGGAGGTGGTCTCCTACCAGAAGACTCACTCTTGCTCTTCAAAACTAGTACTACTAGCCTACCCTTATTGAGTACTCAACGTAACGTATCCCACTTGGGAAAAATGAACAAAACATAGTTCCACTTGAAAATGGCAATTAAGGTTTTCCAAAGTTTGGGGCAAAACTAGTTTTAGAAAGAATTTTAGATTTTGAGTAAAACCGCCCCTTGATTTACAAATAATTTATTTGTCTGAAATGAGAATGGAAATAATCCTCAATTGCCTTTACAGAAATGAGTGACCATGCACTCTACAATTGGCTTGCCATAAAAAAAAAATCATTTATCATCAAACAGGTTATATGCAGGAGCTTACCTGATCCTTGCTCACAACAAAGGTCTCCAACAGCTGACCTAACCCCGCATGGGGTAAATACAAACCACAATCAAACTCAAGCCAAGGATTCACTTTCACAAATAAAACTAACTCAACTTACTACAATCATGTCCCTAGTGTCCGAAGCTTTAAGGCTCGATAATAAATAAAAGGGTTTATAAAATAAATCTAGTTTGATATTAAAATAAGTTTGGGAAATAGGTACTAATAAGTTGAAGGTTTAAATCTTGCTAAAATAATTTAGAGTTTATTTGATGAAAAGTCCGAGGTGGAATTAGGTAAAATAATGATTTATTAATAATTTAGTTGTTAGAAAATAATTGATAACTAAAATTAGTTGAAAATAAATTTAATGAATCTTGCTTGAAAGATAATAAATAAAATTTTAATGGGTTTTGATTAAAAGATAATAATTAAATTTTTAGTAATAAATATTTTACTAATTATGATTATTTCCATAAAAGGCTTTATTTGATATTATCATTTTATATATAATATCTATATATTTTATTTTTCTAGCAAAAGCTATTATTTATTTGACTAAAATATCCTTATTATATATAATAATCCAAATTTACCCCTCCTAGGGTTTTTTGGAAATTACTAGCAAAATCCCATTATGAAATATTTTATTCATGAAATAAAAATTAGCTTAGGGACAACTAGATCATGATCATACTTCTATGGCTAACCACAATCAAGGACATATAAAATCTTTCAATTCATCAAATCATCCAAATCATGTATATAAGCATAGATCTAAATTTTTCAAGACATGATCTAACCCCTACTAGCATAAATATGATCATGGCTTCAACAATCCAACATGAATATAAATCCTAGTCACCAAAGGTGACACAATTTCTAGCATACTTCATCACAAATACTACCTATGACATGGAGACATTCATTAAACCTCAAATCATCATACAATCAACCAAGACAATCCATCCATGCATAAATCCCATCTCCTTCATATTCATACATACATTCATGCTTCAACCTCAACAATATATACTCAAACCTTATCCGCAATCCATCTTCTATCAACATCATCCTAGAGACATGATTCTAGAGTTTAAAAGGGAAGATTGAAGGTACTTACTTGATTGATGAATGCCTTGAAGGAGTTTAGAGTAGATCTCAACTCCTAGATGTCTAACTTTGTCCAAGGGAGATGGCGAGAGCATGATTATGGAAGAAGAAGTCATCCGGCCAAGGGAGAGGGATTTCGGCCATGAGAGAGAGAGAGAGAGAGAGAGAGAGAGAGAGAGAGAGAGAGAGAGAGAGAAGAAGAGATCATTAGTATGTTTATTCACATAGGTTTTCACTAGAGATCAAGTTTGGAGAAGATGAAGTTGATAGAGTAAATTTTACCTTGAAGATGTTCTTGTCCTTCACAGAAATTTCTGGTTTTGATCCGAAGTAGCAAATGATTTGAGGAGTTTGATGTTAAGAATGGTGTCGATGGAATCACATCAGTAAGTAGGTCAAATTTGGAGATTTTAGTGTAGGTTTGAAGTGATTTGGAGGGGTATTAGGTGAAAGAAAGTAGTAGGTGTTCTTGGTGTAGTTTATGTGTTCTTGGAGATTGAAGGGAATTGAGATATTGTAGTGTAGCTGCCGAAAATTCTAAGGGAATTAGGCTGGCCGAATTTCTGATTTGGAAGGAAAAAGGGAAGGTTAGTTGTCACAATCCTCGAAGAATATTTTTAGGAAGTGAATTTGGAAACTAAATATTTCTAGAATATCTTGATAATTAAAGAGCTTTGAAGGTTTCCTATGGCCGACTGGTTGTGCAGTTTTTCTGATGAATTAAAGCTGGTTCAAGGTAGCTTAGGGTGGCCGAAATTAAGGTGCACAATGATGAAGAAGAAGTCTGGTCAATTGAGTGATATATTATGGAAGGATGCTAAACAAAGGTGGTTGGAATTTTGGAAACCAATCAAGAAAAAATGTAGGGATTTGGTGGAGGGATTTTCGGGTAGCCATTGCTGGATTTCGTGCAAAAGCTAAAGGGGAACAATGGTGCTCTGTTAGTGGAGGTTTAAGGAAGGTTTTTGCAGAATAAGGTTGGTGTTTCGGCTGGGAGAGAAATAGGAAACAAGGCTGGAAAATTTTCCTGCACAGTTTATCGCTGAACAGTAATTTCCTGGGCAGATTTTCGGCTGCCATTCCCAGCCAACTTGCAGAGAGTTTGAGGGAAAATTTTATGGGTATTCAAGGCTGGTTTCCAGCCTTCTTCATAGAGGAAAAACATGGCTAAGGTATTGAACAAAATCTGGAAGAAAACAGCTTGGTTTTGGACTCTCAAAGTTGTGATTTGTACAGGAATTTTCCTGCTTTTACTCCAGCTTTAAGCAGTCCGAAAATGGCTAAGAATTTCAGATTACAAATTGATCCTAAAGACCATTTTTGTGGCAGCATTTGAGAGGGAATGCTAGCTAAGAAACTTGACATTTTGAAGGCACAACAAGCTGGAAAATTTTCAGCTCATTCCAATAAAGAAGATGAACTAGCTAGAGAGAATTTTCAGCAAACTCACTAGAGGGATTTTTCCTCTTGGAACTTCCCACAACTCTTGCACATTTTTCAGACCATTAAAAGTCTTTTACCAAGACATTTTGATCCTACAAGACCTCAGCACTTTACTGAAATTTCTGGAAAGAAGATGGCTAGAACATCTTGATTAAACTAAGAAGTTGAGAATTAAGGAAAATCAAAGATCAAGGGAAAATGAATTCCCTTTAAGAAATTCGAGTAGAGCAAGGGAGTGGAATGAGGTTACTCCTAACACGTCACTCTCTTAGAACATCATCCCTACCTTACCCTAAGGTCATAAGGCCGAAACAATTTCTTCCCAAGCAAAAATAAAATTTAATCAAGCTAAAGCTTCCATGATGGAATTTGAACTCAAGACCCCAAGGATTTATTCCAAAGCTCTAACCGCTACACTACAACAACTCTTATTCTTATTTTCCCCCTGAAAATATTTTCCTATTCATTCCTCAAGCTATCTCCCTTTTTCCACCTCAACCAAAAATTACCATTTTGCCATTCTCACTCAATAATCATAATCAACCCTCTAGACTATAAAACTCAAATCCGAAGCACATAAAATCATACAAAAATATATTTAAACATGCAAATAAATATGCTACGGATCCCAACCCCCTTACTCTAAGGTTAGTTTTGACTGGGGTTTCACATCCTCCCCTCCTTAGAAGAATTTCGTCCTGAAATTCAGGCGTACTTCTATTTCAGATCGGGAAACTTCCGCTTAACCCACTCTTCTAATTCCCATGTGGCATCTCATGTGCCATGATTCTACCACTGAACCTTTAGCATCGGTATCTTCTTGTTCCAGAGATTCTTGATACTGCGGTCTAATATTCGCACGGCTTCTCCACATAGCTCAGATTGGGTTGCAACACCAACGGCTCATTATTCAGAACATGATCGAGATCGGCATTGTACTTCTTCAACTGTGACACATGAAACACATCATGAATTCCCGTCAACCCATCTGGCAAATCGAGTTGGTATGCCACCGGTCCAATCCTTTCCTTTATTGGGAACGACCTCAAATACCTCGAATTCAACTTTCCACACTTCTGTCCAACACATCCTGAACCACTTGAATCTCCTACACTCTTAGTCTGGCCATACCGACTTTTCTGCTCAGTGCATCAGCAACAATGTTGGCCTTCCCGGGTCTCCTACTCCTGGTTGGTAGGGCGTTTGTTGGATTGCTGCCTCTGGAAAGGTCCTTGCGGTTGCCTTGGCAGCTAGAAAGGCCTCGTTGCCATTCTATTGCGTTCCTCATTTTCTATCCAGGTAGTTGCGTCCACAGGCCCTGAATAGGTCATTGGAGGAGAATGTGCCAACGCCTTCCCCAATTCTGCACTCAATCCTTTAACAAACTGCCTTGTCCTATTCTGCTCGGTGTCCACTAACCTCTTGTAGTACTTCGACAGTTGAGTGAACCGTGCTGCGTACTAGGCCACTGACATGCCTCCCTGCTTCAAATTCTGAAATTCGTCCTCTCGCTTTTCTACTACCCACTGAGGGATGTACTTAGCTCTGAAGGCTTCGATGAAACTGGACCACGTCCATTCCTACTCGACCATTTTCCCGTCGTCTTGAATCTGCTGCCACCATGCCCGAGCTGGGCCTCTCAAATGGAATACAACAAATTTATCCATCCACTTCTCGATGTGTTGGAGCATTGCAAATATATCCTCCATCTACTTGATCCATTGCTCTGCCTTCTGATCTTGCTCAACTTCGCCCAAGAAGATTGCGGCTGAAACTTCAAAAACCACTCTAATGCCTCATCTTCTCCCTTACGGACCCTCTGCTCCGTCAGGGTTTGCAGAACCTCTACCATCTTACTGAATGCCTGTCCCATCGACACAACATCCGGTGCTTCAAACCCCCATTCCTAATCTGGCTCATTCTCATCCCCCCGATTAGGTGACGGCATTTGAGTCATCTCAAACTCCGGTGCTACAGGCTCTACTTCCGGAACTCTTCTTTTAATGTGGCTACACGGCGCTTAGGTGCCATTCAAATCTATGCACAGATAATGAGTGTTTGCATTCAAGTTTAAAATATTTTCAGCATGCATTCACATTCAGGTTTTAGTAAAAGAGAATCAGATGCAAGTTTTTGTACATGATCAGATAATAATAATAATAATGATATCTACTCATTTTAAAAGAAAATTTTATGATGCTATTTAGGGGAAAACCAAGTAATAAATAAATCTCATACTTTTCATAAAATCAAACTTTCATAAAGAAGTGGTTGTCACACGCGATACCCTTTTTTTTCTTTCCTAAGGTGCTGATCAAAGTCTGGAAGAAAACAGCTTAGTTTTGGACTCTCAAAGTGGTGATTTGTACAAGAATTTTTCCTGTTTTTGCTCCAGCTTTGAGCAGTCCGAAAATGGCCAAGAAATTTAGATTGCAAACTGATCCTAAAGACCATTTTTCTGGCAGCATTTGTGAGGGAATATTAGTTAAGAAACTCGACACTTTGAAGGCACAATAAGCTGGAAAATTTTTGCTCATTCCAAGAAGGAAGATGAACTAGCTAGAGTGAATTTTTAGAAAGTTGACTAAGGAATTTAATTCACTCGAAATCTTTCCCCCTCTTCCATTGTTTTGGTCCATATGATACCTTTCACTAAGACATTTCGAACCATCAAAGCCACCGCACATTGCTAGAAATTTTCTAGAATAAAATTGGCCTGAACAAAATGAACAAACTAATGAATTGAGAAATATGAAAAATTAAGGATCAAGAGGAAATGAATTCTCCTTAGGAATTTTGTGTAGAGCAAAAGAGTAGGATTTGAAGACTCCTATCATGTCTCTCATACAACAACATCTCTACCCTACTCCAAGCACCACTAAGGCCGAAAATGATTCTTCCCAAGCAAAAATAAAATTTAACCAAGCTAAAGCTCCTATGATGGAATTTGAACCCAAGGCCTCAAGAATTAATTCCAAAGCTCCAACCACTAAACCACAACAACTCTTATTCTTATTTTCCCCCTAAAAATATTTTCCTATTCATTCCTCAAGCTATCTCCCTTTTTCCACCTCAACCAAAAATTACCATTTTGCCATTCTCACTCAATAATCATAATCAACCCTCTAGACTATAAAACTCAAATCCGAAGCACATAAAATCATACAAAAATATATTTAAACGTGCAAAAAAATATGCTACGGATCCCAACCCCATTACTCTAAGGTTAGTTTTGACTGGGGTTTCACATCCTCCCCTCCTTAGAAGAATTTCGTCCTGAAATTCAGGCGTACTTCTATTTCAGATCGGGAAACTTCCGCTTAACCCACTCTTCTAATTCCCATGTGGCATCTCATGTGCCATGATGCTACCACTGAACCTTTAGCATCGGTATCTGCTTGTTCCAGAGATTCTTGATACTGCGGTCTAATATTCGCACGGCTTCTCCACATAGCTCAGATTGGGTTGCAACACCAACGGCTCATTATTCAGAACATGATCGAGATCGGCATTGTACTTCTTCAATTGTGAAACATGAAATACATCATGAATTCCCGTCAACCCATCTGGCAAATCGAGTCGGTATGCCACCGGTCCAATCCTTTCCTTTATTGGGAACGTCCTCAAATACCTTGAATTCAACTTTCTATATTTTTGTCCAAGTCATCCTGAACCACTTGATTCTCCTACACTCTTAGTCTGGCCATACCGACTTTTCTACTCAGTGCATCAGCAATAATGTTGGCCTTCCCGGGTCTCCTACTCCTGGTTGGTTGGGCGTTTGTTGGATTGCTGCCTCTGGAAAGGTCCTTGCAGTTGCCTTGGCAGCTAGAAAGGCCTCGTTGCCATTCTATTGCGTTCCTCATTTTCTATCCAGGTAGTTGCATCCACAGGCCCTGAATAGGTCATTGGAGGAGAATGTGCCAACGCCTTCCCCAATTCTGCACTCAATCATTTAACAAACTGCCTTGTCCTATTCTGCTCGGTGTCCACTAACCTCTTGTAGTACTTCGACAGCTGAGTGAACCGTGCTGCGTACTAGGCCACTGACATGCCTCCCTGCTTCAAATTCTGAAATTCGTCCTCTCGCTTTTCCACTACCCACTGAGGGATGTACTTAGCTCTGAAGGCTTCGATGAAACTGGACCACGTCCATTCCTACTCGACCATTTTCCCGTCGTCTTGAATCTACTGCCACCATGCCCGAGCTGGGCCTCTCAAATGGAATACAGCAAATTTATCCATCCACTTCTCGATGTGTTGGAGCATTGCAAATATATCCTCCATCTACTTGATCCATTGCTCTGCCTTCTGATCTTGCTCAACTTCGCCCAAGAAGATTGCGGCTGAAACTTCAAAAACCACTCTAATGCCTCATCTTCTCCCTTAGGGACCCTCTGCTCCGTCAGGGTTTACAGAACCTCTACTATCTTACTGAATGTCTGTCCCATCGACACAACATCCGGTGCTTCAGACCCCCATTCCTAATCTGGCTCATTCTCATCCCCCCGATTAGGTGACGGCATTTGAGTCATCTCAAACTCCGGTGCTGCAGGCTCTACTTCTGGAACTCTTCTTTTAATGTGGCTACACGGCGCTTAGGTGCCATTCTCATCCATGCCCAGATAATGAGTGTTTGCATTCAAGGTTAAAATATTTTCAGCATACATTCACATTCAGGTTTTAGTAAAAGAGAATCAGATGCAAGTTTTTGTACATGATCAGAAAATAATAATAATAATAATGATATGTACTCATTTTAAAAGAAAATTTGATGATGCTATTTAGGGGAAAACCAAGTAATAAATAAATCTCATACTTTTCATAAAATCAAACTTTCATAAAGAAGTGGTTGTCACACGCGATACCCTTTTTTTCTTTCCTAAGGTGCTGAACAAAGTCTGGAAGAAAACAACTTAGTTTTGGACTCTCAAAGTGGTGATTTGTACAAGAATTTTTCCTGTTTTTGCTCCAGCTTTGAGCAGTCCGAAAATGGCCAAGAAATTCAGATTGCAAACTGATCCTAAAGACCATTTTTCTGGCAGCATTTGGGAGGGAATATTAGTTAAGAAACTCGACACTTTGAAGGCACAATAAGCTGGAAAATTTTAGCTCATTCCAAGAAGGAAGATGAACTAGCTAGAGTGAATTTTTAGAAAGTTGACTAAGGAATTTAATTCACTCGAAATCTTTCCCCCTCTTCCATTGTTTCGGTCCATACGATACCTTTCACTAAGACATTTCGAACCATCAAAGCCACCGCACATTGCTAGAAATTTTCTAGAATAAAATTGGCCTGAACAAAATGAACAAACTAATGAATTGAGAAATATGAAAAATTAAGGATCAAGAGGGAATGAATTCTCCTTAGGAATTTTGTGTAGAGCAAAATAGTAGGATTTGAAGACTCCTATCATGTCTCTCATACAACAACATCTCTACCCTGCTCCAAACACCACTAAGGCCGAAAATGATTCTTCCCAAGCAAAAATAAAATATAACCAAGCTAAAGCTCCTATGATGGAATTTGAACCCAAGGCCTCAAGAATTAATTTCAAAGCTCCAACCACTAAACCACAACAACTCTTATTCTTATTTTCCCCCTAAAAATATTTTCCTATTCATTCCTCGAGCTATCTCCCTTTTTCCACCTCAACCAAAAATTACCATTTTGCCCTTCTCACTCAATAATCATAATCAACCCTCTAGACTATAAAACACAAATCCGAAGCACACAAAAAATCATACAAAAATATATTTAAACATGCAAATAAATATGCTATGTATCCCAACCCCCTTACTCTAAGGTTGGTTTTGACTGGGGTTTCACATCCTCCTCTCCTTAGAAGAATTTCGTCCCGAAATTCAGGCGTACTTCTATTTCAGATCGGGAAACTTCCGCTTAACCCACTCTTCTAATTCCCATGTGGCATCTCACGTGCCATGATGCTACCATTGAACCTTTAGCATTGGTATCTGCTTGTTCCAGAGATTCTTGATACTGCGGTCTAATATTCGCACGGCTTCTCCACATAGCTCAGATTGGGTTGCAACACCAACGGCTCATTATTCAGAACATGACCGAGATCGGCATTGTACTTCTTCAATTGTGACACATGAAACACATCATGAATTCCCGTCAACCCATCTGGCAAATCGAGTTGGTATGCCACCGGTCCAATCCTTTCCTTTATTGGGAACGACCTCAAATACCTCGAATTCAACTTTCCACACTTCTGTCCAACACATCCTGAACCACTTGAATCTCCTACACTATTAGTCTGGCCATACCGACTTTTCTGCTCAGTGCATCCGCAACAATGTTAGCCTTCCCGGGTCTCTTACTCCTGGTTGGTAGGGCGCTTGTTGGATTGCTGCCTCTGGAAAGGTCCTTGCGGTTGCCTTGGTGGCTAGAAAGGCCTCGTTACCCTTCTATTGCGGTCCTCATTTTCTATCCGGGTAGTTGCGTCTACGGGCCCTGAATAGGTCATTGGAGGATAAGGTGCCAACGCCTTCCTCAATTCCGGCCTCAATCCTTTAACAAACTGCCTTGTCCTATTCTGCTCGGTGTCCACTTATTGGGGATATGCCCTACAGTCAATTTGTACTTATACTATTGTCATTATGTTTTATATAATAATATGAGGCTTTCCTTTCCATGAATAGTAAGTTTTGTTTTGTTGGTCATCAAGTACGTGACTTGATAGTAAAACCCTACAATGAATACAATGACTATTCTAAAACTGTCCCTGATCGATTATTATTATTGGAATAATAATAAATTAAGATTAGTATGTTTATGACTTGATGGCTATGTTTTACTGGCCATGGATATTTGAGATATCGAGTTAAGAAATAAATAAATGTTAGCGAACATTGTATCGGACATGACCCACTGTGAGAGTACTTCATGGAATATGTCATAAGTACTTTCTAGCCATAATAATATTGAAAGTCCTTCGACCTAAATTCATCATAGTTTCCTACTTGATAAATTCTATATTTTGACATTGTCTAAAGTTGTCTTTAACCAGATAATAAATTAGACTACTATTGGATATAGAATAAATCAAGGAGAGGATATGATTGATTGTGAAGGAATTTGTCCCTCTCAGTTATGGGAGAGATATCCATGGGCCCCTTGATAAGTTAGACTGTTAAAAATGCATGGCCGTGCTCAAATATATCAATCTAAGATATTGATATCATTTGTTTGAACAGTCTACTATGAAATCAAGAAATAATTGATTAAGCTTAATAAGGATGACTTGCTCCATGCCTTATGCTTAATCTGGATATCGTGTGACAAAAAGAGTAAATATAAAATTATGGTTTGGTTCAAAGAGATCACCGATCTTCATTTAACCTGGATAGTTATAATGTTTTGCTAGAAACCGCTTATAACTTGTGGGCCATTTAAATATGATTTAGGCACACTACTAGTGTTAAATGAACCTATAGGGTCACACAATAAGCGAACTTGTTAGGTTATTTTTCTGGTGACCATGTTCGATGAATCTGAAAATATGTCTAAGTTAATCGTACTTAGAAAATTTACCAGATACAATGAATCTGGAAATATGTCCACATTCGATGTATCTGGATGATGTCCAGATTATAAGAATCTGACTTGGTAAATTAATTAGTTAAATTACCGAGATAATGGCAGAATCTTATCATATCAGTTTTAATTTAATTTGGATTTAAATTAGAATATGATAAGATATTATTATGGTTGGACTTCAAGAGGTTCAGGGGTTTTTAAGAAAACCCTAGCCGTCTTTTCAATAGTCCAAATTTTCGATTGAGAACATTCGTGCCATTCTCTACCAGAAAAGAAAAAAAAAACCTCTCAAACCCTAGGCACTAGCACTCCCCAGGTATCGAGTGAGTTTGCGGTGTGTATCCAATAGAGGACGTTCGCATAATGCAACGTCTGGTGATTGTTCGGGTTGAACGTACAACAGCACAACCAGAATCGAAGGATTTCGATAACAGCAACTAGAGCTAATTCTTAAACCTTAGATCTTCTTAATCATTTACTTGGGTCCTCGGGAGGGATTCGTGGATGTTTTTCGTGTTTAGGAGTCCATGAATTCTAACACTACTATCCTCTTGTAGTACTTCGACAGCTGGGTGAACCGTGCTACGTACTAGGCCACTGACATGCCTCCTTGCTTCAAATTCTGAAATTCGTCCTCTCGCTTTTCCACTACCCACTGAGGGATGTACTTAGCTCTGAAGGCTTCGATGAAACTGGACCACGTCCATTCCTACTCGACCATTTTCCCGTCATCTTGAATCTGCTGCCACCATGCCCGAGCTGGGCCTCTCAAATGGAATACAACAAATTTAACCATCCACTCCTCGATGTGTTGGAGTGTTGCAAATATATCCCCTATCTACTAGATCCATTGCTCTGCCTTCTGATCTTGCTCAACTTCGCCTAAGAAGATTGTGGCAGAAACTTCACAAAGCACTCTAATGCCTCATCTTCTCCCTTAGGGACCCTCCGCTCCGTCAGGGTTTGCAGAACCTCTACCATCTTACTGAATGCATGTTCCATCGACACATCATCCGGTGCTTCAGACCCCCATTCCGAATCTGGCTCATTCTCATCCTCCCGATTAGGTGACGGCATTTAAGTCATCTCAAACTCCGGTACTCCAGGCTCTACTTCCGGAACTCTTCTTTTAATGTGGCTACACGGTGCTTGGGTGCCATTCTCAACCATGCCCAGATAATGAGTGTATGCATTCAAATTTAAAACATTTTGAGCATGCATTCACATTCAGGTTTTAGTAAAAGAGAATCATATGCAAGTTTTTGTACATGATCAGATAATAATAATGATATCTACTCATTTTAAAAGAAAATTTGATGATGCTATTTAGGGGAAAACCAAGTAATAAATAAATCTCAAATTTTTCATAAAATCATACTTTCATAAAGAAGGGGTTATCACACGCCATACCCTTTTTTTCCTTTTTCGGCAATATAATCGAACCCTACCTGCAACAAACTTCTTCGAAAAGAATAGATGAACAAAAGAATGCAAATCCCAAAAGAGAGAGAGAGAGAGAGAGAGAGAGAGAGAGAGAGCAAATGCTGCTAATCTTCTATACTCTACTCACCGGTAGAATCAGCAGAGGCTGGTTCCACGAGCCACCCTACGGAGCTATAGGGTTTCCCCACATAATCCCTCACAAAACCAGCATTCTCACTTGGCTTACCTAAATCACCCTCATTGCCCCTCTTAGCTCTCATAGCTGCCTCATAAAACTCATCCAAAGCTAATCTAATCGCACTCTTAGGTGCAGGCCTCTCGTCTTCTGAGTCGTACTGGTTAAACAATCCATCTCTCCTTAACTTAGCATCTACACCCAGACCATATCGAAGTCCGCTCCTCTTAGGTGTCTCTTCTAGCTTCCTTTTCCCCTTATCTTTCATTCCTAAAGCGGGCTACCTAAGCTCCCTTAATGCCGGGGTAACTCTATTCCTCAGCCTATAACCCTTATCACTGGACTCCTTGAGGTCATATCAAGTAAAAGTCCTAACAAACTCACCTATCTTTGGGGTCCGAGGAGCCTCCATCGCATCCGCATCCTTCTCCTCTATCCCATCTATCTATTCCTTACTCTCATCATCACTCTCATCCCCAAACTCATCTACCTCCCCTTCACTCAGCTCAACCATCTCCTCATCTCCCTCACCCTCACTACCAAGCTTATCTACCTCACCCTCATTATCCCCATCGTACTCACCTATGCCCCCATCAACCTCCATCTCTGCCTCAACAACCGGGTCATCTAGTTAGGCGGCTCATGCTCCATCTCGTCCTCACTCAAAAACCAACCTCCCTCAGGCTCTGTCTCTGAGTCAGACAAGGGAGGACCTACTACAGTAATGGGGCAGGTGGGTTCCCGTAACCAACGGGCCAGTCTCTGACACCAACCTTATTCTGCAAAAACCTTCCTTAAACCTCCAGATATAGAGCTCCATTGTTCCCCTTAAGCTTCGGCACGAAATCTAGCAATGGCTACCCGAAAATCCCTCCACCAAATCCCTACAATTTTGCTTGATTAGTTTCCAAAATTTCAGCCACCTTTGTTTTGGCAACCTTCCATAATATATCACTCAATTGACCAGACTTCTTCTTCATCATTGTGCACCTTAATTTCGGCCACCCTAAGCTACCTTGAACCAGCTTTAATTCCTCAGAAAAACTGCTCAACCAGTCGGCTATAGGAGACCTTCAAAGCTCTTCAATTATCAAGATATTCTAGAAATATTTAGTTTCCAAATTCACTTCCTAAAAATATTCTTCAAGGATTGTAACAACTAACCTTTCATTTTCCCTTCCAAAACTTAATCAATGCATGAAATGTCAAATACGAAAAACCCAGAGCATGAGCCTAAGCAAAACCCATTACCATATGGACCCATCATATTTTTTGCAAACCCAGAGCATGAGCTTACGCAAAACCCTTCACAGGATGAGGAAGTAGTTGGCGAAGAAAGTCAAGAAGTGGAGTCAGAAGGACCGACCGATATCTCAATAGGACAAGCTTTCAATAAGATGACTGAAATCCTCCAAGCGATAGCAGGGAAGAGAGCACCCCACGGTGAAGATGAAGCCTTGGAGCGGTTTTTGATGTTTCAACCACCCACATACTTTGGTGAGGCAGAGCAGGAACAAAAAGCCGAATTGTGGACAGAACAAATGGAGGACATATTCCGCACCTTGCAATACTCAAAGGAGTAAATGATGAAATTTGCTGCTTTCAGACTAAAAGGACGAGCGAGAGATTGGTGGCAGCAGATACAGGAAAAATGGGAAAGGACAAGATAGGAATGGAACTGGAATAGTTTTGTTGAATCATTCAGAGCTGAATACATCCCTCAGTGGATAATCGAGAAACGAGAAGACGAGTTCCAGAGTTTAAAACAGGGGAATATGACAATAGCTCAATACGTTGCTCAATTCAATCGCTTATCCAAGTACTGTAAATGGCTAATAGATACAGAGCAAAACCGTACCCGACAGTTCATGAAGGGATTGAGACAGGATCTTAGAAGGGCATTGGCACCATTCCCACCAACGACTTATGCTGCAGCGGTGAAAGCCGCAACTCGTAATGAGAATGAAGATAAAGGTAGAGCAGATAGCAAAGCATCAAACTCATCTGAGCATGTTACTCATAAGAGGCATGTAGGGCAGTAACACATAAATAAAGGAAAACAAGCATGGACTGCACTAACTAGGGCCGCTGCAAATGCGATAACCTGCTATCACTGTGGCAGGAGGGGACACGAAATGAAGGAATGCTGGTCTAAGAAGGAGAATCGAAAATGCTTTATTTGCAGAGACCCTTCGCATATGAGGAATGACTGACCAAAAATTGGATGTGCCAACCAAGGAAACCCAGCAATGCTTGCGTGCTCGGCCAGTCAAGCCGACATTGTTGGATCTGCAGGAAGTGAGGATAGAAATCTCAGGTGAATGCCGAAGACCGAATGCAGAATTACTAGAAGCAGATGCAACAATAAGAAAAAGTAAGCCTACTATTATGCAGATATTTTAATTTATTCTAATCCTGCGCATCGCTATGTGAAATTGGATCGGCCATATTAATGGGGATGTGATGGGTCGAAATTGCATAGACTCGATGGTCAAGGTTCAATGGGAGCATCATGGCACGCAGGATGCCACGTGGGAATTGGAAGAGTGGGTTAAATGGAAGTATCCCGAGCTGAAATAGAGTACGCTTGAATTTCGGGAGGAAATTCTTCTAAAGGGGGGAGGATGTGAAATCCCAGTCGAAACCAACCTTAGAGTAAG
The DNA here is from genome assembly GCA_026120185.1 of Voacanga thouarsii. Classification (NCBI taxonomy): domain Eukaryota; kingdom Viridiplantae; phylum Streptophyta; class Magnoliopsida; order Gentianales; family Apocynaceae; genus Voacanga; species Voacanga thouarsii. The sequence continues at coordinate 1,363,628 of JANUWF010001659.1, read as the reverse complement.
GGGGTTGCGATGCAAATCACATTTTATTTCATGATTAAATATATTTTTATATGGTTTTATGTGCATTGAATTTGTGTTTTATAGTCTAGAGGGCTTGATTGTGATTATTGAGTGGGAAAGGCAAAATGGTAATTTTTACCTAAGGTGGAAAAAGGGAGATAGCTTGAGGATTGAATAGGAAAATATTTTTAGAGAGGAAATAAGAACAAGAGTTGTTGTGGTGTAGTGGTTAGAGCCTTAGAATTGATTCTTGAGGTCTTGGATTCAAATTCCATTATTAGAGCTATAGCATGATTAAATTTTATTTTTGCTTGGGAAGTATCATTGTTGGCCTTAGTGGTGTTCGGAGTTGGTAGAGATGGTGTCCTATGAGAGACATGACAGGAGTCTTCAAACCCTACTTTTTTGCTCTATACAAAATTCCTAAGAGGAATTCATTTCCTCTTGATCCTTAATTTTTCCTGTTTCTCAATTCATTAGTTTGTTCATTTCGTTCAAGCCAATTTTATTCTAGAAAAATTTCAGCAATGTGCTGTGGCTTTGAAGGTTCAAAATTTCTTAGTAAAAGACATCTTATGGACCGAAACAATGGAAGGATTTCGAGTGAATTAAATTCCTTAGTGAACTTTCTAAAAATTCACTCTAGCTAGGTTCATTTCCCTTCATGTATTGAATTGAAATTTTCCAGCTTCTTGTGCCTTCAAGGTGTCGAAATTCTTAGCCATTATTCCCTCCCAAATGCTTCCAGAAAATGGCCCTTTTGATCAGCTTGAAATCTGAATTTTTCTGGCCATTTTCGGTCTGCACAAATACTGTGCAAAACCAAAAACATTTCTGGGCAAATTCGCAGCTTTGGAGGTCCAAAACCAAGCTGTTTCCTTCCAATTTTTGTTCAGCACCTTAGCCATGTTTTTCCTCCATGAAGTAGGTTGGAAACCAGCCTTGAAAGCCCTAGAAATTCCCCTTCAAAGCCTCTTCAAATCGCCTAGAAAAGGGCAGCCGAAAACTGCCCAGGAAATTCCAGCTTTGCAAAAATGTTGTGCAGAATTTTGTCCGACTTTGTTTCCTAATTCAACCCTAGCTGAAACTCCATCCTTTTTCTGTACAAACCACCCTTAAACCTCCATTAACTGAACTCCATTGTCTTCCCTAAGTTCTGCACGAAAATCCAACCGTGGCTGCCAAAAAGGTTTCCAAAAAAAAAAAAAATTCTGCAATCATGCCTTGATTTGGACACCAAAATTCCAGCCACCATGATTTAACAACTTTCCATAAAATATACCTCAAACAACCAGACCTTCCCCTCACCATTAGACTCCTTAATTTTAGCCACCATTAGCCTCCTTCAACCAGCTTTCATCTAGCCAAAATTCTGCACAAGCAGTCGGCCATGGCAGATTTCCAAGAGCTCTTCCATAATCAAAGATATTCTTAAATATTTAGTTTCCAAATTTTCTTTATAAAAATATTCTTCAAGGATTCCAACAACTAGCCTTTCCTTTTCCCTTCCAAACCAGAAAAAACATCTACCTAAACACTACAGAAAATCGGCAACCCTAATCCTCATAGAATTTCGGCAGCCTCTATCCAAAAGCTGTCTACTCTCTTCAACCTTCAAGAACACATAGTACACCAAGAATACATATTCCTTCCTTTCACCTAATACCTCTCCAAATCACTTCAAACTACCTCTAAAAATTTCAGATTTCATCTATTCATTGCTGTGAGTCCATCCGTACCATTTTTAACATCAAACTCCAAAATCCAACTTGCACTTTTGGATCAAAAACCAGAAATTTTGTGAAGGCTCAAGAACACATTCAAGTTAGGTTTGTTCCATCAACTTCATCTTCACTAATCTTTGAACTCTAATGAATATATATGTGTTTAAACATGCTAGTGGACTCTCTTCTTCTCTTTCTCTCTCTCTCTCTCTCTCTCTCTCTCTCTCTCTCTTGGCCGAATGATTTCATCAACCATGGCCATGCTTCCTTCATCTCCTTTGGATGGATTTAGGCATCTAGGGGTTTAGATTCATTCGAAACTCCTTCAAGGTATTAATCAATCAAGTAAGCCTTTTTAACCCTTCTTTTAAATTCTAGACTCATGTCTCTAGGATGATGTTGATAGAAGATGAATCATGAATAGGGTTGAGTATGTATTGTTGTGATGAGTTCAGATTGAAGCATGAATATATGTATGAATATGTTGGAGATAGGATTTTTGCATGAGTTGCTTATCTTGGTTGAATATATGGTGTTCTAAGGTTTGATGTATGTCTCCATGACCAAGTATGCTAGAGATTATGTCATCTATGATGAATAGGAATTATATTCTTGTGTGATTATTGAAGCTATGATTATATTTATGCTAGTAATAGTTTGATCATGCCTTAATAAGTCTAGATCTATGCTAATATACATGATTTGGATGATTTGATGAGTTGAAGGATTGTATATGCTCATGATTGTGTGGTTAGCCATAGAAATATGATCATGACCTAGTTGTCCCTAAGCTAATTTTTATTTCAAGAATAAAATATTTCATAATGGGATTTTGCTAGTAATTTCCAAAAAATCCTAGGAGGGGTAAATTTCGATTATTATATATAATAAGGATATTTTAGTCAAATAAATAATAGCTTTTGCTAGAAAATAAAATATATAAATATTATACATAGAATGATAATATCAAATAAAGCCTTTTATGGAAATAATCATAATTAGTAAAATATTTATTACTAAAAATTTAATTATTATCTTTTAATCAAAACCCATTAAAAATTTATTTATTATTTTTCAAACAAGACTCATTAAATTTATTTTCAACTAATTTTAGTTTTCAATTATTTTTTAACAACTAAATTATTAGTAAATCATTATTTTACCTAATTCCACCTAGGACTCTTCATCAAATAAATTCTAAATCTTTTTTAGCAAGATTTAAACCTTCAACTTATTAGTACGTATTTTCCAAAAACTAATTATTTTAAATATCAAACTAGACTTAGCTTATAAACCCTTTTTATTTATTATTTGGCCTTAAAGCTTGGGACACTAGGATCATGGTAGTAGTGAGTTGAGTTTGTTTTATTTGTGAAAGTCGATTTTGGACTTGATTTTCTTTTGGGATGATCTAGAAAGTGCTGTAATTAATTTATATGAACTCTTTGATAGATTTAGAAGATTGTCAAGGGTAGGGACCAACTTACTAAAGTTCATACCCTAAGCTTAAATCATCCATTCTCAACTCCCCAAAGCAATACATAAAAATAAAAGACAACATTCTCTTCCAAGGCAGATAACACTAGCTACTCATCCCCACAGCAGGATCGACCTGAAATCATGGTAAAAAGGTGATGAGACAGAAATCTCAGTAAGTCCGTGTGTGCTTTGGGTGTTCAGTGAAAACAGTTCGTGGATGCAAAGTGTGAAATTTTTATAAGAGAAATATTGGCAAGCAATAAACATTAGTCAAAAGCAAGAGTGGTGTTTTCCTCTTTTTGAAACCATACAAGTACACAATAAAATCAACCACTCATAAAGGTGGTCATGAGTTACTACACGTTGGGCCCCATAACCATACAACGGTTAGAATGCCATACTTTGTGCAGACTAACAAAAGAAATACTGGCAAGCAATGAATGATGTTCAAAAACAAGAGTGGCGTTTTGGCTTTCAAACCATACAGGTACAATAAAATCAACCACTCAAAAAGGGTGGTAATGGGTTACCACATGTTGGGCCCCATGTCCACATGGTCAGTATGCCACACTTTGTGCATATTGCCGGTCAGAATGCCACACTTTGTGCAAACTGACAAAAGGTAGGTGATCGGCCTATCAGGTAAGATACTCCTCCTTCTCTATACCCAAACAACAACTGGGTGTCCATTCCGGCATAACAGAGTCACTTGACTGAAAAGAACACTGCTATCTCGGACCGGCATGACTAAGTAGTACTGACGTTTCTCTAAGTTGAGCTTATCTTTTGGAGGTGGCCTCTTGCCAGAAGACTCACTCTTTCTCTTCAAAACTAGTACTACTAGCCTACTCTTATTGAGTACTCAACGTAACGTTTCCCACTTGGGAAAATTGAACAAGACATAGTTCCACTTGAAAATGGAAATTAAGGTTTTCCAAAGTTTGGGGCAAAACTGGTTTTAGAAAGAATTTTAGGTTTTGAATAAAACCGCCCCTTGATTTACAAATAATTTATTTGTCTGAAATGAGAATGGAAATAATCCTCAAATGCCTTTACAGAAATGAGTGACCAAGCACTCTACATTTGGCTTGCCATAAAAAAAATCATTTTTCATCAAATAGGTTTTATGCAGGAGCTTACCAGATCCTTGCTCACAACAAAGGTCTCCAACAGCTGACCTAACCCCGCATGGGCAAATACAAAACACAATCAATTTCAAGCCACAATCCACTTCCTAAATTTTAAAACTACTCAACTTACTACTATCATGATCCTAGTGTCCCAAGCTTTAAGGTCACTCAATAAATAAATAGGTTTATAGGCTAAGGATAATTTGATATTTAAAATAATTAGTGTTTTGGGAAATAAGTACTGATAAGTTGAAGGTTTGAATCTTGCTAAAATAATTTAGAGTTTATTTGATGAGAAGTTCCCAGGTGATACTAGGTAAAATAATAATTTATTAATAATTAATTGCTAGAAAATAATTGATAATTAAAATTAGTTGAAAATAAATTTTAATGAGTCTTGATTGAGAGATACTAAATAAATTTTAGTAGGTTTTGGTTAAAAGATAATAATTAAATTTTTATAGTAAATATTTTACTTATTATGATTATTTTCATAAAAGGCTTTATTTGATACTATTGTTTTATATATAATATCTATACATTTTTTTCTAGTAAAAGCTATTATTTATTTGACTAAAATATCCTTATTATATATATAATATTCCAAATCTACCCCTCCTAGGGTCTTTGAAATTACTAGCCAAAAATCATAATATTAAATATTTTATTGAAGAAATAAAATTAGCTTAGGGACAACTAGATCATGACCATAGTTCTATTACTAACCACAATCATGAACATTTACAACCCTTCAATTCATCAAATTATCCAAATCTTGCATATAAGCATAGATCTAACGATATCAAGACATGATCTAACATTTTCTAGCATAAATATGATTATGGCTTCAATAATCTAACATGAATATAAATCCTATTCACCAAAGGTGACATAATCTCTAGCATACTTCATCACAAAATACTACCTATGACATGGAGACATGCATTAAACCTCAAATCATCATACAATCAACCAAGATAATCCATCCATGCATAAATCCCATCTCCTTAATATTCATACATATATTCATGCTTCAATCCCAACAATACATACTGAAATCCTATCAACAATCCACCTTCTATCAACATCACCATAGAGACATGAATCTAGAATTTAAAAGAAGGGTTAACAAGGCTTACTTGATTGATGAATACCTTGAAAGAGTTTCGAATGAATCTCAACCCCTAGATGCCTAAATCCGTCCAAAGGAGATGAAGGAAGAATGGCCATGGAGAAGAAACCATTCGTCCAAGAGAGAGAGAGAGAGAGAGAGAGAGAAGAAGAAGAAGAAGAAGAAGAAGAAGAAGAAGGCTCATTAGCATGCTTAAACACATATATGTTCATTAGAGATTGAAGATCAGCGAAGATGAAGTTGATTGAATAATCCTGCCTTGAAGGTGTTCTTGAGCCTTCACAAAATTTCTGGTTTTTGATCCAAAAGTGCAAGTTGGATTTTGGAGTTTGATGTTAAAAATGGTACGGATGGGCTCACAGCAATGAATAGATGAAATCTGGAATTTTTAGAGGTAGTTTGAAGTGATTTGGAGAGGTATTAGGTGAAAGGAAGGAGTATGTGTTTTTGGTGTAGTGTGTGTGTTCTTGAAGGTTGAAGGAATTTGAGAGAATTTGATTTGCAGCTACCGAAATTCTGTGAGAACTAGGGCTGGCCAAATTTCTGTAGGGTTTAGGAGGTTGATTCTCTGATTTGGAAGGGAAAAGGAAAGGGTAGTTGTTACAATCCTTGAAGAATATTTTTGGGAAGCAAATTTGGAAACTGGATATCACAAGAATCTCTTTGATTATGGTAGAGCTTTTAGAAGTCTGCCATGGACAAATTTCTGACAGTGTTTTGGCTGAATGAGAGCTGGTTGAAGGAGGCTTAGGGTGGCCAAAATCATGGAGTATAATGGTGAAGAGAAGGTCTGGTTGGTTGAGATATATTTTATGGAAAGTTGCTAAACTATGGTGGCTGGAATTTTGGTAATTAATCAAGCATAATTGTAGGGATTTGTTGGAGAGATTTTCAGACAGCCATGGCTGAGTTTCGTGCAGAAGCTTAAGGGGAACAATGGAGCTTTGTTACTGAAGGTTTAAGGAAGGTTTATGCAGAATAAGGTTGGTGTTTTGGATGGAAGGGAAATAAGGAACAAAGCTGGAAAATTTTCCTGCACAGAATTTTCGCTGGGTAGAATTTTCTGGACAGATTTTCGGCTGCCATTTCCAGCCATCTTGCAGAGAGTTTGAAGGGGAATTTCAGGGGCTTTCAAGGCTGGTTTCCAGCCTTCTTCATGGAGGAAAAACATGGCTAAGGTGCTGAACAAAATCTGGAAGAATATAGCTTGGTTTTGGACTCTCAAAGTGGCGATTTGTAGAGGAATTTTTTCTGTTTTTGCTCCAGCTTTGAGCAGTCCGAAAATGGCCAGAAAAATTCAGATTGCGAACTGATCCTAAAGACCATTTTTCTGGAAGCATTTGGGAGGGAATATTAGCTAAGAAACACGACATTTTGAAGGCACAATAAGCTGGAAAATTTCAGCTCATTCCAAGAAGGAAGATGAACTAGCTAGAGTGAATTTTTAGAAAGTTAACTAAGGAATTTAATTCACTAGAAATCTTTCCCCCTCTTCCATTGTTTCGTTCCATATGATGTCTTTTACTAAGACATTTCGAACCTTCAAAGCCACCGCACATTGCTAGAATTTTTCTAGAATAAAATTGGCTTGAACAAAATGAACAAACTAATGAATTGAAAAATAGGAAAAATTAAGGATCAAGAGGAAATGAATTCCTCTTAGGAATTTTGTGTATAGCAAAAGAGTAGGATTTGAAGACTCCTATCTTGTCTCTCATAGGACAACATCTTTACCCTACTCCAAACACCACTAAGGCCGAAAACGATACTTCTCAAGCAAAAATAAAATTTAACTAAGCTATAGCTCCTATGATGGAATTTGAACCCAAGACCTCAAGAATTAATTCTAAGGCTCTAACCACTAAACCACAACAACTCTTGTTCGTATTTTCCCCCTAAAAATATTTTCCTAAGCAATGTGAAAAGGAAAAAATCCAAAACATAAAAATACTAATGAGTGACCATGCACTCTACATTTGGCTTGCCATAAAAAATATCATATTTCATCAAACAGATTTTATGCAGGACCTTACCTGATCCTTGCTCACAACAAAGGTCTCCAACAGCTGACCTAACCCCGCATGCAGTAATTACAAACCACAATCAAACTCAAGCCAAAGATTCACTTTCACAAATAAAACTAACTCAACTTACTACAATTATTTCCCTAGTGTCGCAAGCTTTAAGGCTCGATAATAAATAAAAGGGTTTATAAAATAAATGTAGTTTGATATTAAAATATTTAGAGTTTGGGAAATAGGTACTAATAAGTTGAAGGTTTAAATCTTGCTAAAATAATTTAGAGTTTATTTAGTGAAAAGTCCTATGTGGAATTAGGTAAAATAATGATTTATTAATAATTTAGTTGTTAGAAAATGATTGATAACTAAAATTAGTTGAAAATAAATTTAATGAATCTTGCTTGAAAGATAATAAATAAATTTTTAATGGGTTTTGATTAAAAGATAATAATTAAAATTTTAGTAATAAATATTTTACTAATTATGATTATTTCCATAAAAGTCTTTATTCGATATTATCATTTTATATATAATATCGATATATTTTATTTTTCTAGCAAAAGCTATTATTTATTTGACTAAAATATCCTTATTATATATAATAATCCAAATTTACCCCTCCCAGGGTTTTTTTTTTTTGAAATTACTAGCAAAATCCCATTATGAAATATTTTATTCATGAAATAAAAATTAGCTTAGGAACAACTAGATCATGATCATACTTCTATGGCTAACCAGAATCAAGAACATGCACAATCCTTCAATTCATCAAATCAACCAAATCTTTCATATAAGAATAGATCTAAATTTATCAAGACATAATCTAAGATCTACTAGCATAAATATGATCATGGCTATAACAATCCATCATGAATAAAAATCATATTCACCAATGATGACATAATCTCTAGCATGCTTTGACACAAATACTACCTATGACATGCATCAAACCTCAATTCAACATACAACCAACCAATATAATCCTTCCATGCATAAATCCCATCTCCTTCACAATCATACATATACTCATGATTCAATCACAACAACACATACTCAAATCCCATCGCCATCTACCTTCAAACAACATCATCCTAGAGACATGATTCTAGAGTTTAAAAAAGGAAGATTGAAGGTACTTACTTGATTGATGAATGCTTTGAAGGAGTTTAGAGTAGATCTTAACTCCTAGATGTCTAACATTGTCCAAGGGAGATGGCGAGAGCATGATTATAATAGAAGAAGAAGTCATCCGGCCAAAGGAGAGGGATTTCGGCCATGAGAGACGAGTGAGAGAGATAGAAGAGATCATTAGTATGTTTATTCACATAGGTTTTCCATCTGTTGTGGGGTTTTTTGCTCTGGGTTTGGGTTGCTGGTTCCACTTGTAACACCCCGCTACCTAGGCCCGCCAGGGCCGGGGATGTCGCCCCGTCCAAATGACAAAGGGTCTTTATAACTAGGTCACCAAAATAAAATAGCGGATTAAAATAATACTTTAACTCAAAAATTTATTATATCCTAAGAATAAATCCAAGAATAAATCCATGAATTCCCAAACACAAATCCATAAATAAAAATTATCCACTCTCAACTCCCCAAGCAATACATAAGAATAAATGACAACATTCTCTTCCAAGGCAGATAACACTAGCTACTCATCCCCACAGCAGGATCAACCTGAAATTATGGTAAAAAGAGTGATGAGACAGAAATCTCAGTAAGCCCCGTGTGTGAGTTGGGCTAAAAAGACAAAACACTTTTCATGATGCATGCACTAGCAGTATATCAAAAGCTTGTCATGCCTTCTTTACAAATTTAACTCTCACTTCTTGGAAGATAGTAGTGAGAAGTCATGGAACAAAATGCTCTTAAAATATTCTGTTTGGAAAGATATGAATAATTAAAAGATTTTGAGCTTCGAATAAAATTCCAATGACACTTTAGAATAGTACCACGAAAATAACTCATCAATTAAAGCAACCAAGTTAATCTGACAGGGCACAGCGGTGGCTCTCACACCAGGTGAAGCACTTGACCCCCGACAGGTGGTGAAAGGGCACAGAGGTGGCTCTCACTCCTGTGAAGCACTTCACCCCCAATACCTGGTAGGTGTACATCCTACCGAGTGAGATACTCCTCCCTCTCTCACTCAATCCAAACCGGTTGTCCCACTTCCGGCCGTCGATTCTACCAGAACCTCGTCGCTAGCTGAGGACGGCTTAACCTTCTATACTGACGCCCTGATAAAAAAGAGTTAACCTCTCGGAGGTGGCCACCTGCCAAGAGATATCCCCAGACCAACCAAAGGCTAGTATAAAGGCCTAGCCCCCATTGAGTACTCAACGTTATTCAATCTTTACAATTCATAAGGCTCCAAGGTGGAACCCACAAAATTAGCTCAATACAGTTCCAAACAACATTTTTCAACTCGTACAAAAATTTTAGAAGGCGTGGTTTTAAGTCAATAATTTATTCCACAAATTCATAGTGGAGGAGCCACATGCTTAAATAAGTCATGCTCTGATTTTCAAAAATTAGATGCATGCCCAAAAATTTATCTCTTGCATATTCAAAACAAATCAAAATGTTTGATGCTTGGCTTCTAAGTTATGCCTGACACATTTTAAAAATTTATAAATCTAGAAGTTTCTAAAATTAGAAGTTTTCCGAATGTAGAAAGTTTCCAAAATAAGAATGTTCCAAATGTAGAGGTTTTCAAAATTAGCTACCATGCTAAAATTTCGTATTTGCAAGAGATACTCACCAACCTTACTTTCAAACTAAGATAATAAAATAAAATCAATTTTATGAATGCAAGGGAACTTACCTTATCCTTAAGCTTAGGGTATGAACTCTAGTAAGGTGGTCCCTACCCTTGATAATCTTCTCAATCTATCAAAGAGTTCATATAAATTAATTATAGCACTTTCTAGATCATCCCAAAAGAAAATCAAGTCCAAAATCGACTTTCACAAATAACACAAACTCAACTCACTACTACCATGATCCTAGTGTCCCAAGCTTTAAGGCCAAATAATAAATAAAAAGGGTTTATAAGCTAATTCTAATTTGATATTTAAAATAATTAGTGTTTTAGAAAATACATACTAATAAGTTGAAGGTTTAAATCTTGCTAAGAAAGATTTATGGTTTATTTGATGAAGAGTCCTAGGTGGAATTAGGTAAAATAATGATTTATTAATAATTTAGTTGTTAGAAAATAATTGATAACTAAAATTAGTTGAAAATAAATTTAATGAGTCTTACTTGAAAGATAATAAATAAATTTTTAATGGGTTTTGATTAAAAGATAATAATTAAATTTTTAGTAATAAATATTTTACTAATTATGATTTTTTTTTCCATAAAATGCTTTATTTGATATTATCATTCTATATATTTTATTTTCTAGCAAAAGCTATTATTTATTTGACTAAAATATCCTTATTATATATAATAATCGAAATTTACCCCTCCTAGGGTTTTTTGGAAATTACTAGCAAAATCCCATTATGCAATATTTTATTCATGAAATAAAAATTAGCTTAGGGACAACTAGGTCATGATCATATTTGTATGGCTAACCACAATCATGAGCATATACAATCCTTCAATTCATCAAATCATCCAAATCATGTATATAAGTATAAATCTAGACTTACTAAGGCATGATCTAACTATTACTAGCATAAATATAATCATAGCTTCAATAATCACACAAGAATATAATTCCTATTCATCATAGATGACATAATCTCTAGCATACTTGATCATGGAGACATACATCAAACCCTAGAACAACATATATTCAACCAAGATAAGAAACTCATGCAAAAATCCCATCTCCAACATATTCATACATATATTCATGTTTCAATCTCAACTCATCACAAGAATATATACTCAACCCTATTCATGATTCATCTTCTATCAACATCATCCTAGAGACACGAGTCTAGAATTTAAAAGAAGGGTTAAAAAGGCTTACTTGATTGATGAATACCTTGAAAGAGGTTTGAATGAATCTAAACCCCTAGATGCCTAAATCCGTCTAAAGGAGATGAAGGAAGCATGGCCATGGTTGATGAAATCATTTGGCCAAGAGAGAGAGAGAGAGAGAGAGAAAATAGAAGAAGAGAGTCCATTAGCATGTTTAAACACATATATATTCATTAGAGATCAAAGATTAGCAAAGATGAAGTTGATTGAACAAACCTACCTTGAAGGTGATCTTGAGCCTTCACAAAATTTCTGGTTTTTTATCCAAAAGTGCAAGTAGGATTTTGGAGTTTGATGTTAAAAATGGTACAGATGGGCTCATAGCAATGAATAGATGAAATTTGGAATTTTTAGAGGTAGTTTGAAGTGATTTGGAGAGGTATTAGGTGAAAGGAAGGAGTAGGTGTTCTTGGTGTACTATATGTTCTTGAAGGTTGAAGAGAGTACAGAGCTTTTGGATAGAGGCTGTCGAAATTCGATGAGGCCAATTTTCTGTAGGGTTTAGGTAGATGGTTTTTCTGGTTTGGAAGGGAAAAGGAAAGGCTAGTTGTTTGAATCCTTGAAGAATATTTTTATGAAGGAAATTTGGAAACTAAATATTCAAGAATATCTTTGATTATGGAAGAGCTCTTGGAAATCTGCCATGGCCGACTGCTTGTGCAGAATTTTGGCTAGATGAAAGCTAGTTGAAGGAAGCTAATGGTGGCCAAAATTAAGGAGTCTAATGGTGAAGGGAAGGTCTGGTTTTTTGAGGTATATTTTATGGAAAGTTGTTAAATCATGGTGGCTGGAATTTTGGTATCCAAATCAAGCCATGATTGCAGAATTTTTTTTTTTGGAAATCTTTTTGGCAGCCATGGCTGGATTTTCGTGCAGAACTTAGGAAGGACAATGGTGTTCAGTTAATAGAGGTTTAAGGGTGGTTTGTGCAGAAAAAGGATGGAGTTTTGGCTAGGGTTGAATTAGGAAACAAAGTTGGACAAAATTCTGCACAGCATTTTCGCAAGGCTGGAATTTCTTGGGCAGTTTTCGGCTGCCCTTTTCCAGGCGATTTGAAGAGGCTTTGAAGGGGAATTTCTGGGGATTTCAAGGCTGGTTTCCAGCCTACTTCATGGAGGAAAAACATGGCTAAGGTGCTGAACAAAAATTGGAAGAAAACAGCTTGGTTTCGGACCTCCAAAGCTGCGAATCTGCCCAGAAATTTTTCTGGTTTTGCACAGTATTTGTGCAGTCCGAAAATGGCCAGAAAGATTCAGATTTCAAGCTGATCAAAAGGGCCATTTTCTGGAAGCATTTGGGAGGGAATAATGGTTAAGAATTTTGACACCTTGAAGGCACAAGAAGTTGGAAAATTTCAGTTCAATACATGAAGGGAAATGAACCTAGCTAGAGTGAATTTTTAGAAAGTTCACTAAGGAATTTAATTCACTTGAAATCCTTCCATTGTTTCGGTCCATAAGATGTCTTTTACTAAGAAATTTTGAACTTTCAAAGCCACAGCACATTGCTGGAATTTTTCTAGAATAAAATTAGCTTGAACGAAATGAACAAACTAATGAATTGAGAAACAGGAAAAATTAAGGATCAAGAGGAAATGAATTCCCTTAGGAATTTTGTGTAGAGCAAAAGAGTAGGATTTGAAGACTCCTATCATGTCTCTCATAGGACAACATCTCTACCCTACTCCAAACACCACTAAGGCCGACAATGATACTTCCCAAGCAAAAATAAAATTTAATCATGCTATAGCTCTAATAATGGAATTTGAACCCAAGACCTCAAAAATCAATTCTAAGGCTCTAATCACTATACTACAATAACTCTTGTTCTTATTTCCCCTCTAAAAATATTTCCCTATTCAATCCTCAAGCTATCTCCCTTTTTCCACCTTAGGTAAAAATTACCATTTTGCCCTTCCCACTCAATAATCACAATCAAGCCCTCTAGATAATAAAACACAAATTCAATGCACATAAAACCATATAAAAATATATTTAAACATGAAATAAAATATGATATGCATCCCAACCCCCTTACTCTAAGGTTGGTTTCGACTGGAGTTTCACATCCTCCCCTCCTTAGAAGAATTTCGTCCCGAAATTCAAGCATACCTCTATTTCAGCTCGGGATACTTATATTTAACCCACTTTTCCGATTCCCACGTGGCATCCTGTGTGCCATGATGCTCCCACTAAACCTTGACCATCGGGTCTGGGCAATTTTAACCCATCACATCCCCATTAATATGGCCGATCCAACCTTATTCTGCAAAATATTAAATAATCCTCAATTGCTTTTACAGCAATGAGTAAAACCAATCAAGTAAAAGACATCATATGAACCGAAACAATGGAAGAGTTGTGGGAAGTTCCAAGAGGAAAAATCCCTCTAGTGAGTTTGCTGAAAATTCTCTCTAGCTAGTTCATCTTCTTTATTGGAATGAGCTGAAAATTTTCCAGCTTGTTGTGCCTTCAAAATGTCGAGTTTCTTAGCTAATATTCCCTCCCAAATGCTGCCAGAAAAATAGTCTTTAGGATCAGTTTGTAATCTGAAATTCTTAGCCATTTTCGGACTGCTTAAAGCTGGAGCAAAAGCAGGAAAATTCCTATACAAATCACAGCTTTGAGAGTCCAAAACCAAGCTGTTTTCTTTCAGATTTTGTTCAGTTCCTTAGCCATGTTTTTCCTCTATGAAGAAGGATGGAAACCAGCCTTGAATACCCCTGAAATTTCCCTTCAAACTCTCTGTAAGTTGGTTGGGAATGGCAGCCAAAAATCTGTCCAGGAAATTACTGTTCAGCGAAAAACTGTGTAGGAAAATTTTCCAGTCTTGTTTCCTATTTCTCTCCCAGCTGAAACACCAACCTTATTCTACAAAAACCTTCCTTAAACCTCCAGTAACAGAGCTCCATTGTTCCCCTTAAGCTTCTGCACGAAATCCAGCAATGGCTACCCGAAAATCCCTCCACCAAATCCCTACAATTTTGCTTGATTGGTTTCCAAAATTCTTGCCACCTTTGTTTAGCAACCTTCCATAATATATCACTCAATTGACCAGACTTCTTCTTCATCATTGTGCACCTTAATTTTGGCCACCCTAAGCTACCTTGAACCAGCTTTAATTCCTTAGAAAAACTGCTCAACCAGTCGGCCATAGGAGACCTTCAAAGCACTTCAATTATCAAGATATTCTAGAAATACTTAGTTTCCAAATTCACTTCCTAAAAATACTCTTCAAGGATTGTAACAACTAACCTTTCCTTTTCCCTTCCAAATCAGAGAAACAACTTCCTAAACCTTACAGAAATTCGGCTAGCCCTAGCTCTCACAAGAACTTCGGCAACTACACTACAATCTCTCAATTTCCTCCAATCTTCAAGAACACACACACTACACCAAGAACACATACTACTTTGTTTCACCTAATACCCCTCTAAATCATTTCAAACCTTCACCAAAATCTCCAGATTTGACCTACTCACTGCCGTGAGTCCATCAACACCATTCTTAACATCAAACTCCTCAAATCATCTTGCTACTTCGGATCAAAACCAGAAATTTCTATGAAGGACAAGAACATATTCAAGGTAAATTTACTCTATCAACTTTATCTTCTCCAAACTTGATCTCTAGTGAAAACCTATGAGAATAAACATACTAATGATCTCTTCTTCTCTCTCTCTCTCTCATGGCCGAAACCCCTCTCCCTTGGCCGGATGACTTCTTCTTCCATAATCATGCTCTCGCTATCTCCCTTGGAGAAAGTTAGACATGTAGGAGTTGAGATCTACTCTAAACTCCTTCAAGGCATTCATCAATCAAGTAAGTACCTTCAATCTTCCTTTTTAAACTCTAGAATCATGCCTCTAGGATGATGTTGATAGAAGATGGATTGCGAATAAGGTTTGAGTATAGATTGTTGAGGTTGAAGAATGAATGTATGTATGAATATGAAGGAGATGGGATTTATGCATCGATGGATTATTTTGGTTGATTGTATGATGATTTGAGGTTTAATGCATGTCTCCATGTCATAGGTAGTATTTGTGATGAAGTATGCTAGAGATTATGTCACCTTTAGTGAATATGATTTATATTCATGTTGGATTATTGAAGCCATGATTATATTTATGCTAGTAGGGGTTAGATCATGTCTTGATAAATTTAGATCTATGCTTATATGCATGATTTGGATGATTTGATGAATTGAAGGATTGTATATGTCCTTGATTGTGGTTAGCCATAGAAGTATGATCAAGATCTAGTTGTCCCTAAGCTAATTTTTATTTCATGAATAAAATATTTCATAATGGGATTTTGCTAGTAATTTCCACCAAAAAAAAAAAACCCTAGGAGGGGTAAATTTGGATTATTATATATAATAAGGATATTTTAGTCAAATAAATAATAGCTTTTGCTAGAAAAATAAAATATATAGATAGTATATATAAAATGATAATATCAAATAAAGCCTTTTATAGAAATAATCATAATTAGTAAAATATTTATTACTAAAAATTTAATTATTATCTTTTAATCAAAACCCATTAAAAATTTATTTATTATCTTTCAAGCAAGACTCATTAAATTTATTTTCAACTAATTTTAGTTATCAATTATTTTCTAACAACTAAATTATTAATAAATCATTATTTTACATAATTTAACCTAGGACTCTTCATCAAATAAACTCTAAATATTTCTTAGCAAGATTTAAACCTTCAACTTATTAGTACGTATTTTCCAAAACATTAATTATTTTAAATATCAAATTAGGCTTAGCTTATAAACCTATTTATTTATTGTTTAGCCTTAAAGCTTAGGACACTAGAATCATGGTAGTAGTAAGTTGAATTGTTTTAAATTGAGAAAGTGGATTCTGGCTTGAGTTTGACTGTGGTTTGTATTTGCCCATGCGGGGTTAGGTCAGCTGTTGGAGACCTTTGTTGTGAGCAAGGTTAAGGTAAGCTCCTGCATAAAACCTGTTTGATGAAAAATGATTTTTTTTTTTTTATGGCAAGCCAAATGTAGAGTGCATGGTCACTCATTTCTGTAAAGGCAATTGAGGATTATTTCCATTCTCATTTTAGACAAATAAATTATTTGCAAATCAAGGGGCGGTTTTACTCAAAACCTAAAATTCTTTCTAAAACCAGTTTTGCCCCAAACTTTGGAAAACCTTAATTGCCATTTTCAAGTGGAACTATGTTTTGTTTATTTTTCCCAAGTGGGATACGTTATGTTGAGTACTCAACAAGGGTAGACTGGTAGTACTAGTTTTGAAGAGCAAGAGTGAGTCTTCTAGCAGGAGGCCACCTCCAGAAGATAAGTTCAACTTAGAGAAACGTTAGTACTACTTAGTCATGTCGGTTCGAGCTAGCAGTTTTTATTTCAGTCAAGTGACTGTGTTATGCCGGAATGGACACTCGATTGTTGTTTCGGTATAGAGAAGGAGGAGTATCTTACCCAGTAGGCCGATCACCTACTTTTGTTAGTCTGCACAAAGTGTGGCATTCTGACCGGCGGTATGCACAAAGTGTGGCATGCTGACCACCGGGTTATGGGGCCCAACGTGTGGTAACCCATAATCTTTTTTTTTTTTCGAGTGGTTGATTTTATAAATTATGTATTGCTGGAAATGCCAAAACACCACTCTTGTTTTTTACTGATGTTTATTGCTTGCCAGTGAACTCTTATAAAGAATTTTATACTTCGCATTCACGAACTGTTTTCACTGAACACCCAAAGCACACACGGACTTACTGAGATTTCTGTCTCATCACCTTTTTACCATGATTTTAGGGCGATCTTGCTGTGGGGATGAGTAGCTAGTATTATCTGCCTTGGAAGAGAATGCTATCTTTTATTTTTATGTATTGCTTTGGGTAGTTGAGAGTGGATGATTTTATTTATGGATTTGTTTCTCTTTTGGGATTTCATGGTTTTTACTCATGGATTTATTCTTAGGTTGTAATAAATTTTAAGTTAAGTTATTATTTTTATTCCGCTATTTTATTTGTATGACCTAGTTATAAAGACCCCTTGTCCTTTGGATGGGGTGACATCCCCGGCCCTAGCGGGCTTAGGTAGCGGAGTGTTACAAAATGTTTTCTATTCAATGCGTTAAATCAAAGAAAAACCACGTAGCTTGATTATTGATGGAGTGATATGACTTTTTGTGGTGGCTTTTTCTTGGTATTGTGGTGTTTTGGTGGCTATGTGTTCAGCTCAATCAAAGGGAACCAAAGCAGGGACTTTTTTTGTTACAAAAGGAGAAAGTAACTTAACTATCTACACACCCTTCAAACCCTTGAAAAACAAAGCCTTCAAGACCCTCAAGATGAATAGAAAGTTCTACTAGATTCTCACCCTAATATCCTTGAAGCAACAAAGGCAAACAAGAACAATAGAATAGAGAAAATAGGCACCCAAACATTGAATTTCAAACAAACCTTAGAAGAACAAAGCAACTAAGACCCATTCAAAGAAAACAACATTAGATTATCCAAAAGATTTATAGACTCTTACAAAAGAAGGACTAACCCTTAAGCTTGGTCTTGAACAAGATGAACAAGGAGGCTTGGCCTCTCAAGATTCTCTCTCAATCTGATTTCAAAATGTTGTGTGTTGTGTTTTTAAATGACTAAGGTTATATTTATACTATCATAACCCTAGCTAAGTAAACCCTGATGTTCTATTACAGTTTTTGGGTCATAATAAGTCTTTACAAGCAATTAAAAATGAAGAAAGCCAGAGAAAAGTATTAAAAAGTGGGGTTGTCGGTGGGTGCCCAGAGTGCAGCTAGTGCCGATTTGGACATCACAGCCGGCACTGGTTGTGTTCTGTCTTCGGCAGTTGAATTTCCCGAACACAACCATTGTGGACAGAATGGAGCCGGCGCCGGTTTGGTTGCTTGGCGCCGACGCCGGCTGTTCTCTGGAGGCCTCCTTTTTTGGTCTAGTTTTGTCCATCTTCGTCGTCGGCCCTTGTTTTTGCATGGTCACACCTCCTCCTCTTTTATCTTGAACTTCATGATGAAGTGGAGTCTCATCATATCCCTCTTCTTGAAAAAGATTCGTCTCCGAATCTTTGCCTTATTCTTCATGGAGTGCCTTTACCACTGCCACCTTCTTAGCTCTATCAAGGATCATCCGTTCACCTATAGGCAAGGGAATCATTTCAAAAGGAGTTAAGGGACTAAAACCATTCATAATTTCAAAAGAGGAATAAATAGTGGTAGAGTGAAAAGCCCTTTCGCAAACAAACTCAAATTGTGGCCAGCATTCCTCCCATTTGGTCAAGTTTTCCTTAATTATGGCCTGCAAGAGTTGGGTAAGTGTTTGGTTGTCCTATTCTTTTAGAACAACAACTTCAAATACTTGAGGCATAGCTGCAATGGTATTAGGCAAAGACAATGAGAAATCATTAGTAGAAACATAAGAACAATTGCATAAAAGAAGAATATCCAGATCCTTCGCTTCTTTAGCCTTTATGACCTCACTTTCTTTTTCAAAGAAATTCACTCTTCGTTTACCTCCCCTCTCTTGACCTTGCTTACTCATACCAAACTCTTTTTCTTGCCTCTCTTTTTCTCTCCTCTCAATTTCTTGTCTTAGATTAACATCCTGCGCTCCCTTCTTCTTTTCTTGCTCCTTCATGATTCTTTAATCTCTATTCACCTCACTAAGGACTTGGGTAATGGTGGTAGGGGTTGGCCAATCTTGGATGGCTTTCACCTATCCTTCTTCAACCTCAATCCCTTTGGCACTCACATCATACCCAAAGAATGTAATCCTCTCCAAACTAAGAGAGCATTTCTCAAGTGTATTCCCATCTCTTCTACCCACTCTATCTCCTCCACTAGATTTGATGTCATTTTGTGAAATTGAACTAGATTCTTCATTCTTACTAGTCTCACTCATTTTCATTTACTTTTACACCACCTCTAGCCAACTTCTCTTTCTCTCCTCTTGTGGATGCGAGCTTTCTTCCACTTCATAAGTACTTGAAGTACTTTGGGAACCTTCATCTATAGCACGTATGTGTTCATTCTTTATCTCAATTTTTGAATTATTTGGCTCTTCAACAAATTCCATACTCTTTTGCTCAACTTCTTCTTGCACATTCTCCTCTAATATTTCTAATGGGTTTGACTCATCCTCTAGAAAGAATAAAATGTTATAATATTTCTTAGTCACCCTATTTGTTGAACTCAATGGATCTACGTCTTCTTTTTCATCATTACTAAGCTCCTCTTCAAGCTCATCAACATTTTCTTGGACTACTTCATGCACTACTTCTTCATTTTGATTGTGCATTTCTTAGCCTTTAGCTTCCTTTTCTAGCTTCTCCTCCTTTTCAAAGCCACGTAATTCATTTTGTTCAACCCTCTCAATTGTTTCTTCACTTCTTGTCCTTCTTGGGTCCTCAACATCTACAACATTTTTCTTGACCACTTTGGCCTCAAGTCTAGCTTTTTGTTTTTCAATTTGTCTCTCCCCTTTGCAAATGTGCACCCCATAAAATCTTTCATAGGCCCATTTATTTGGACAGTCAAATATTGTGTACCTTGTACTACAACAAATCTCACAAGTTAATCCTCTACTACTCCTTTTTTGTACTATGCTTATAGAAGCTTGGGATTCTCCCCTTTTTCTTTGCGACTCTTCCTTCCCATTTAGTTGTTGTAGCAAACTTGGACAACTTCTGCACTCATGCTCCCTCTCCTCATTATTTTCTTCTCTTCTACCTCCTCTATGGCCCTTCATCTATGTTGTTCCTCAAAGGCTGCAATGTGCTCCCCCTCATACCATTCTTCAACTCCTTCAAACTCTTTTTCTAGCCTTCTTGGGTTCCCCACCATTCCTTTCTTGGACCCTTCTTCCTCCTCCTCTCAAGCCATGTCTTCCTCCTCTCATAGGAGCTTGTTGAAAACCCCCAATAGAGTGTTCATCCAACTCTTCCCCTTATTGGGCATGTAATGGAGGAGTGTGGGCATCACTATCCCTCATTCTAGGGCTAGGTACTTCAAATTATTCTTGGCCTCTCCTTTGTGCAACGGTAGAAGATTGTCCAAGATGATTTATCAACTCACTTTTCTTGTTTTGGAACCCACTTCGCATAGTCCTCATCATAGCTTGCAAGTCTTCACGCAAAACCCTAGCATCAATGGGTTCTTCTTGAGGTCTACTAGGTCCACTTGGGTTAGACCTAAAGATCTATTGTTCATGGGCCATGGCGATGGAATATTGCCTTACACTTACAAAACAAAGAGGTTAGAAGAAAAATAGACCCTCACTCACTTCCTTGCGTGATGGCTCTCCAAATTGATCACTCCACGCTCGTGTTTGCTCTCTTAGGCTCTTTTAATGATAAGCTCACCCTCTTGCCTTTTTTTTTCTCAACACTTAAGCCTTCTTGTTCGATCCCAATTCTCCCCAATACCTGAAGATTTAGTCCAGCTAAGTCAGTCACACAAATCAAGAGAATTTTCCAATTTAGGGGTCTTAGGTGAATTTCAACAAACACTTGTTGGGCACCTCAAGCAAACAAGTTTTAAGCCAAGAATTTCAAGGAGAGTGGACTCGATCAACACAAGAATAAACACTAGACGTACAAGGAAAAATTCTAAACAAGAAACAAATAAGAATTATCAAAAACAAAGAGACAAGAATAACTAAAACTAGAATGATGAAGAACAAAATGGTCACAAGTGTACAATAGAGAAATTGAGTTCAAGGGTCATGGAATTCAACATTAGAGTGTTATAACAAGTCACAAAAACCCAAAGAATCAAAATCAAGAATCAAAGTTCCCAACTATAGCAAAAAACACTCTCATGGAACTTTTATCAAATACCTTAGCTGCAACTCGTCATCAGAAATTTCAACCATATTCAAGACAAATTTCATCACAAACACAAGACAAATTTGTTCCCAAGGATTACAACAACATCAAGGAATAATTTCTCTACAGAAAATTCAAGATATAACAAAGATTCAATGACCTTTTTGAAGCATATTTTTTTAGTTACGGGATTTGCCCTGTTTTTCTATTTCTTCACTTTGTGGGGCTCCTTTTCTTGTTTTCAAGCTTTGATGGGAATCAAGCTTTTCCTTGCTTTGATACCAAACTTTTTTATATGACTTTTTGTGGTGGCTTTTTCTTGGTGTTGTGGTGTTTTGGTGGCTATGTGTTCAGCTCAATCAAAGGGAACCAAAACAGGGACTTTTCTTATTATAAAAGGAGAAAATAACCTAACTATCTACACACCCTTCAAATCCTTGAAGAACAAAGCCTCAAAGGCCCTCAAGATGAATAGAAAGTTTTACTAGATTCTCACCATAATATCCTTGAAGCAACAAAGGCAAACAAGAACAATAGAATAGAGAAAATAGGCACCCAAACATTGAATTTCAAACAAACCTTAGAAGAACAAAGCAACTAAGACCTATTCAAAGAAAACAACATTAGATTATCCAAAAGATTTATAGACTCTTACAAAAGGAGGACTAACCCTTAAGCTTGGTCTTGAACAAGATGAACAAGGAGGCTTGGCCTCTCAAGATTCTCTCTCAATCTAATTTCAAAATGTTGTGTGTTGTGTTTTTAAATAACTAAGGTTCTATTTATACTATCATAACCCTAGCTAAGTAAACCCTGATGTTCTATTACAGTTTTTGGGTCATAATAAGTCTTTACAAGCAATTAAAAATGAAGAAAGCTGGAGAAAAGCATTAAAAAGCGGGGCTGTCGGTGGGTGCCCAGAGTGCAGTCGGCGCCGGTTTGGATATCATAGTCGGTGCCGATTGTGTTCTGTCTTCGGCAGTTGAATTGCCCGAACACAGCCATCGTGGACAGAATGGAGCCGGCGCCGGTTTGGCTGCTTGGAGCCGGCGCCGGCTGTCCTCTGGAGGCCTCCTTTTTGGTCTAGTTTCGTTTATCTTCGTCGCCGACCCTTGTCTTTGCATAGTCACACCTCCCCCTCCTTTATCTTGAACTTCATAATAAAGCGGAGTCTTATCATGGAGGGAGTTGTAAAAATATGATTAGTGCTACATTGGTGGAAGAATTAGGAATGGAGACCTTAAAACATCCTAAACCTTATACATTTCAATGGTTGAACAATTGTGGTGAAGTAAAGGTGAATAAACAAGTCAAGATTGCAATTGTCATGGGAGGATATAAAGATAAGATGATGTGTGATATGTTTCCCATGCATGTTGGGAAGGCCTTGGCTATATGATAGGGATGTAGTTCACCTTGGAAAAAAAGAACACTTACTCTCTGTGCAAGGATGGAAGGAAGTTCGTACTTTGCCCTATGCCCCCAAGTGAGATTGTAAAAGATCAAAATATTTTGAGGGAGGAATATAAAAGGAAAAAAGAACAAAAAGAGAGGCAAAATCAAGAGAGGCAAAAACAAGAGCAGGACAAAAGAGAAAATAAAAAAAGATCAAAAGAAGAAAAAGAGAGTTTAGAGCTCCAAATACAAGCAAAAACAAGAGGGAGAGAGAACAAATGAGGGAGCATGAAGATAAAACAAGAGTGCTAACTTGGGTTTGGAAAGGTGAAAACTACAAGAGGGAGGAAAAGGAGAGTGGAGGAAAGGTGAGAATGAAAATTTGTGTTGAGTAGAAAGAAAACAAGGGAGTTAGTGAGGATCCAAAGCCAAAAGTTTTACCTTCACACAAAATATCTTATTTGAATTATAATGCAGGTATTAATTCAAAGAAGAATCATCTTCAAGAAGGGGGAAATGATAAAAATCTACCTAAGTATCATGCTAAAGCTAAAGAAGGGGGATGGAAACTCAAACTACATTCCATGGTGCCAAGGAAGAGTTTAAATTATGAAGGCTATTAATGGAGGATTCAAGCCAAACAAGCCAAGGAATATAAAGATAGTAAAGAAATGGGTGCCAAAGGGAAGCTTAAAAGACCTTCAAGAAGCTAAATCAAGAATCAAGAAAGTTGTCAAGTGATGGAGGATCAAAGAAAGGCTAAGAAGATTAAAGCTTGAGCAGCAATTTGTGTAGAGCGTCAAGTGCACATGAGAGAAGGGCTGAAGACAAGGAAAACGAATCGGCTGTGAAGGACAATGCAGACTTGACGCCAGGCCTAACAATCCGACCCTACACTAGGCCCACTTAGCCCATTTGCCAATTTTTACTGATCCAACCTTGTGCCAGGCCCATCAAGTCGACCTGCTGCCAGGTCCATTCGGGCCATGCTCTGTTTTGTTGATTTTTCTTATTTTATTTTATTTTGTTTTTGATTTAATTCCCACGACTTTTGACTTGTAATATGTATATTTTAGACTTAGGATATGAATGGCCGTGATTATATCTCTAATTTACTAGGTTTAGTTTGTTATCTTTATATATACTTCCTTTCTCTTGTAATAGACAACTTTTGATATTTTAAATAGAGAAAACTTTTGTTCTCTCTAGGGAGTTCTTGAAGGTATTCCTCTTGGGTTATTCCCAAATCAATCAAGATGACTCTTAGGCTTTAGTCTAACCTAAGAATCTAGTCTCTAATCTTCGTAGGATAGATCATTGCTCTTTCTAAAATGGGTCTTAGATTTCTAGCAAATCTAGGGTTCTTTTAGGAGTTCAATTTGTTACACAAATCTTCCCATCCCATTTCTTCTTGATACTTCTTGGGTTAGGGGTGTTTGGGTGTTGATTTAGTTAGCTTAGTTCTTTAGATTTTGGGTCCTAGGAAGCTAGTTTATCTAGGGTTCTAGTCCTGAATTAGGTTTCTTGAATTTCAGTTTCAAATATCAAATTGGTGCTTCCCAAGGTCACATCATATTTTATCTTCTAGGACACTTCAATTTGTTGATTCTTGATTTACGTAGAAAGCTGGAATTTATTTTCTTATTCATTTCTTCAAGACTTTCGGTTATAATATTTTTCTTTGTGACTAAATGGTCCAGCTAGCCTTATAAGCTTCTTTGCAAGTTAGCTAATTTTTATATGTGCAAAAACTAAAAATTATCTTCGCCATTTTCATTCCTCAATATTGAGAGATCAAAGCAGCAAGAACAAACATCTAGCTCTACACAAAAAGTACCATTCTATACTCGAATATCTTCTTTAAACTATAAGGCTTTGTTTAATTATTATTAGTGTAACATCCTTCTCTATCTAACCTTTGAACTCTTGAGCATTTAACACCATGAATCATCTTCATATTTAGTTCTTGTTCTTTACCATTTTAGTTGGTTGAAATCTCCATTGGAGTACCTCAAAATACTCCTACTTCTTAGCTACAAAATCTATTCAAAATGGTTTAAATTCTTGCTCAACAGCCCCTTAAGATTTCTCTACACAATTAAGTATAAGTGGTCAAAGTTTTTTAGCTTGTGTATCATTAGATGATCAGAAATTTTCTTTCTTTTCTTCTCTTCATCCTTTTAGCCTCTTGTAACAACAAAGCTACCATCTTCTGACTTTCACCATGATAGTCAAAAATCACCATGATTATACTGTAAATCATTCCTAGTTTTTCTCTATTCAACTTTGTTTGAATTTGGAAATTAATGTTAGATTTCGTGGACTCCTAAACGCAAAAAATATCCACGAATCTCTTCTAAGGACCTAAGCCAATCAATTAAGATGATCTAGGGATTATAAAATTACTTCTATTTGCTGTAATCAAGATCTCTGTCTTCTGGTTTCTAGGCATACATGCAACTTGAATGATCACCAGACACTACAATGTGCGAACGTCCTCTATCGGATACACACGACGAACCAGCTCGTTACCCGAGAGTGTTAGTATAAAACCCCACCTAAAGCCAACCCTAGAGTAAGGGGGTCAAGATGCATATCATATTATTTTGCATGAATATATATGTTTTTTAATGATTTTATGTGCTTTAGAATTATGATTTATAGGTTAAAATGCCTAATTATGCTTATTGAGTATGAAGGGTAAAATGGTAATTTTGCTTGAGGTCGAAATTAGAAGATAGCTTGAGGATTAAATAAGAAGAATATTTGGGTGAGGAAATAAGAACAAGAGTTAGCGTGGTTAAGTGGTTAGAGCTTTGTGAATTAATCTCTAAGGTCATGAGTTCAAATCCCATCACTTAAGTTTTATTCATAATTATCTTAATTAAGTTTGAAATTTTTGTTTTCTTACATTCCGTAAATATAGGAGTGTTGTTCTAGGGGAGACATGAAGAGAATGTCTTAATCCTATAATCATGTCCTAAAGAGAATTCTAGAAGAATTCTTATTCTTTTATTACCTCTAACTTGTCCTAACATCTTCACAAATTAAAAGTTGTTCAAAATTTATCAAAATTCACCTTTTAATTCTAGAAAATTTAGTGAGGATTTCTTGGCTTTGAATTTCAAAAATTGATCTTGGAAGGTGGAGGATTGACTGAAAATAGGAGAGGAGTTTGGAAAGGTTCCCAAGGGAAATTAATCACTATGGTTAAACCTTCAAACTCATCTTCATAGTGTTCATGTTCTTGATAAAGGAAACCTTAAAAGTTTCCAGATTTTTTAGCAGCCTAACTTCTGAAAACCTCAGCCAAGTTTCTTGCTCATTTATTGCCAGAAAAATGACCAATTCATTTAGCTTGAAAACTGAAATTTCAGTGCAAATTCGAACTACACAAAAACTGCACAAATTAGAAAAAAAAAATTAAGCAGTTTCGCTACATTCAACCAGGAAATGAAGCTATTTTCTTCTGCCTTCAATCCAGTAAAACTCCTCTGCTTTTCCTCCATAAAGAAGGATGAAAACCAGCCTTAAAGGACCCTCAAACACCTCTCAAAAACCTCTACAAATTGGCTGAAGAAGTGCAGAAATTCTGCACAGAAAAATGCAGCAAACATTCGAACCTTGAACACCATGAAACCAGAAAATTTCCAGCTTTGTTCCCTTAAGCCTTGGCCGAAAAACCACCCTTAAACCTCTGTAAAATGAACCTTGTTCATCCATGAATAGAACACCATTAACCTCTCCACTTACCTTGAACACTTGGACTCTATAACCACACCTCAAATATCTCCTAAGATCACTACATTTGAACTTAAAAATTTTTAGCATTTTGCTCCATGAAAATACTCTTGTATTAAGCCTCAAAACCAGAAATTCGTTTGCCATTAAGCTCTAAATTTTGGCCAGCCTTAAAGCTTCATTAATCTTCATTCATTTCAACAAAGTAAACTAGTCCAGCTGGCTCTATTGCAGCTCCAAGAATCCTCTATCCATCAAACACCATTAACATATCCTATACCTCAAACCACTCCTCAAATCTCTCCATTTGAATTTCAAACAATCAGATTATTCTCTTCCTCTCTAAGCTGAAAACCAAAACTCCTAAACTCCCTAAACTATTCGGCCAGTATTCTCCCAGATTTTGTGCAGCATGTTTTCTCAAACTCTCTTAATTTTCACCAAGAATACCAAGAACACCAAGAACACACACTACATCTCTTCAAGCTAAAACCCACTCTAAACACCTCCAATCCTTCCCAAATACTCTAGATTACTCCTATATACTCCCTAGTGTTCATTTCTGGTATTTATAACACAAAATCTCGCAAACAAGAACTTACATTCGGATAAAAAATTAGTTTTTCTTGAAGGTCTCAAGAACATCATCAAGGTAACCAAGAACAACTCCTTTGTTCATCTTCTTCCATTCAACCTTCAATGTATCATACTAATGCTCTCTCTCTCTCTCTCTCTCTCTCTCTCTCTCTCTCTCTCTCTCTCTCTTGGCTAAAATGGTTGATCAACAACCATGGTTGTTTTTCTTTCTCTTGGACAATTCAAGACTCACAATCGCGTAGACCTTCTTAATCTTCGTCGAAGTAATCATCAATAAAGTATTTCTCCTTAATCCTTCTTTTTAATTCTGCATTCATGTCTCTTAGATATTGAAAGGAAGAATAGAATATAAATGGGAGATTGAGTATATACATGTGAATGAAGGGGGTTGGGATTAGGACATGAGAATGGTTGTGCATGTATAAGCTATATGGATTCTCTTGAGAATCAATGTGTGTTCATCATGTCTTAAGAAAATTATGGATGTTTAAAGCATGTTAGATGTTATGACACCTTTGGTGAATAAGATTTTTATGTTCTTATCTCCATTGAAGATATGATTATGATTATGTCTAGTAAGGATTTGGCCATGTGATAGCATGTGTTGATTTAAGCCTATATTCATGAATGGATTAGTTATTATTTGATGTTGGAGAATGTGTTCATGATTCTTGTTTAGCAATAGGAAAATCATGATTATTTTCTTATTAATCCTAAGTTATTTTTAGTAACAAATTTTATTACCTTAATTAAAATTATTACTATATTTTTTCTCTAAAGATTTCGAAATTCTTAAGAAGTTTTGGAATTGGAATATTAAATGAAATATTGATATTTTACTAGTTAAATAAATAATATCTTTTATTAAAATAGTATGTATGTATGTATGTATGTATGTATGTATGTATGTATGTATGTATGTATGTATGTATGTATGTATGTATGTATGTATGTATGTATGTATGTATGTATGTATGTATGTGTGTATGTATGTGTGTATGTATGTATGTATGTATGTATGTATGTATGTAATAAATAAGGTCCTTTATATAATCATTAATAAAAAATAATAAAATATTAATGACCTTGTAGGCCATAGTTAAAACTTTTACCTATAATAATAAATATTATTTATATTAAAATTTATTTTTTATCTATTAATAAAAAATTTAATATAATTCATTTATTATTAATTTTATTTATTACTAATTATTTATTATCTATTAAATATTAATTAATTTATAATAATACTATTTAAAAATTACCATTTATTAATATTTTTTAGGACTTAGTATTATTCAATATTCAAACGCTTGTTTATTTATTAGTAATAATACTCAAGATTTATTATTTGAACTTATAACTTATTAGTAATTATTTTACAACCCTTAGTTATTTTAACTTATCAAGCTAGACTTATTTTATGAAATTCTTTATCATCTAACCTTAAAGCTTAGAACATTAAGGTCATGATTGAAATTAGTTGAACTAGGGATTATTTATGCAAGGAAATATAGCTCGAGTATAACCTTATGCCTTGTGTTTACCCCAGGTGGGGTTAGGTCAGCTTTGGAAGACTTTTGAATTCGAGCAAGTAAAGGATCAGGTAAGTTTCTGCATGGAATTATATGAAGACCAAAAATTATTGTGGCAAGTCAAATGCAATATGTTTGGACATTCATTTTGTAAAGGCAATTAAGGACTGTTTTTCCTTTTTATTTCAGTCAAGCAAATCATTTGAAAATTAAACAAGTAGTTTTACCCAAAATGCTAAACTCTTTCTAAAACCTAACTTTAACAAGAATTTTAGAAACCCTTAATTGCTATTTCCAAGTAAATCAATGTAAGATTAATTTTCTCCCAAGTGGGACAATCAACGTTGAGTACTCAATAAGGGTAGACTAATAGGACTAGTCTTTGAAGGTTTAGGGTAAATCCTCAGTAGGTGGCCACCTCTAAAGAGTGAGTCCTTCCCAGATAGGATGCCAGTCCGATAGGTCTTTTCGGTCCAAGCTAGCAAGTTTCAGTCATGTGGACTGTGTGTTTTCAGAGCGGACAACCGGTAAGTTTGGGTGTAGAGATAGAGGAGTATCTCACCCAATAGGTCATACACCTACCTTTTGTCAGCACACTTAATGTGTAGCATTCTGACCGACTGTATGCTCAACATGTGGCATACTAACCATGTGATCATGGGGCCCAACGTGTGGTAACCCATGACTACCTCTTTGGGTAGTTGTATTTATTGCGCACATGATTGGTTTGAAAAGCAAAACACCACTCCTTATTTTTAACATTTATTTAATGCTTGCCAGTACTTTCTCTTAGAAATTTTTACAACATGCATACATAAACTGTTTTACCTGAAACACTAAAAGTACACACAGGCTTATTGAGATTTTTATCTCATCACCTTTTATACCATGTTTTTAGGTCAATCTTGCTGTGGAGGTTAATAGCTATATTTGTTGCCAATGATTTGAAGACTCTTTATGTTATTTTCCTTATGTGTGTGTTTTGAGAGATTGTAGCAAACAATTTATTTTGGATTTGTTCATGTATTTTGGGGTTGTAATAAGTTTAATTTTAAAGTATTGCTTTTATTTTCTTTTATGTGACTTAGTTATAAAGATCCCTTGTCCTATGGATGGGGTGACATTCCCGGCCCTTTTGGGTCTAGGTAGTGGGGTGTTACAATTAGTGCCTAGGGTTTTGAGAAGCTTAGTTTTTCTAGTAATGGAGGCACGGATGTTTTGACAGAGAACTCACCTAAGAAGATGGCTAGAGTTTTCTTTAAAATCACCCAAACTTCTTGGAGTTCAACTCTCATAAAATCTTATTATATTCTATTTTAAATTCAAATTAAATTAAAGCTGATATGATAAGATTATGACATTATCTCTATAATTTAACTAATTAATTTACCGAGTAAGATTCTTATAATTTGGACATCCTCCAAATACATCGAATGTGGACATATTTTCAGATTCATTGTATCTAGTCATTTTTCTAGGTTCGATTAACTTAGACATATTTCTAAATACATCGTACCTGTTTACCAAAAAAATAACCTAACATGTTCGCTTAATATGTGACCCTATAAGTTCTATTAACACCGGCAGTGTGCCCAAATCGCATTTAAATGACCCATAACATATAAGCGATTTCTATAAAAACATTATAACTATCCAAGTTAAATGAAGATTAGTGATCTCTTTGAACTAAACCATAACTTTATATTTAGTCCTATTGCCACACGATATCCAGATTAAACATAAGACATGGAGCATGTGTGAAACCCTAGTCAAAACAAACCTTAGAGTAAGGGGCTTGAGATGCATATCATATTTTATTGTATGTTTAAATATATTTTTATATGATTTTATGTGCATTGAATTTGTGTTTTATAGTCTACAGGGCTTGATTATGATTATTGAGTGAGAAAGGCAAAATGGTAATTTTTGCCTAAGGTGAAAATATGGAGATAGCTTGGGAATTTAATAGGAAAAGAATTTTAGAGAGGAAATAAGAACAAGAGTTGTTGTGGTTTAGTGGTTAGCGCTTTGCAATTAATTATTGAGGTCTTGGGTTCAAATTCCATCATAGGAGCTTTAGCTTGGTTAAATTTTATTTTTCCTTGGGAAGTATCATTTTCGGCCTTAGTGGTGTTTGGAGTAGGGTAGAGATGTTGTCCGATGAGAGACATGATAGGAGTCTTCAAATCCTACTCTTTTGCTCTACACAAAATTCCTAAGGGGAATTCATTTCCTCTTGATCCTTAATTTTTCCTATTTTTCAATTCATTAGTTTGTTCATTTTGTTCAAGCCAATTTTATTCTAGAAAAATTCTAGCAATGTGCGGTGGCTTTGAAGGTTTGAAATGTCTTAGTAAAAGACATCATATGGACCGAAACAATGGAAGAGGGGGAAAGATTTCAAGTGAATTAAATTCCTTAGTGAACTTTCTAAAAATTCACTCTAGCTAGGTTCATTTTCCTTCATGCTTAGAACTGAAATTTTTCCAGCTTTGTATGCCTTCAAGGTGACGAAATTCTTAACCATTATTCCCTCCCAAATGCTGCCAGAAAATGGCACTTTTGATCAGCTTGAAATCTGAATTTTCCTGGCCATTTTTGGACTGCACAAATACTGTACAAAACTGGGCAGATTCGCAGCTTTGGAGGTCCGAAACCAAGCTGTTTTCTTCCAATTTTTGTTCAGCACCATAGCCATGTTTTTCCTCCATGAAGTAGGCTGGAAACCAGCCTTGAAAACCCCAGAAATTCCCCTTCAAATCCTCTGCAAATTGCCTGGAAAAGGGCAGCCGAAAACTGCCCAGAAAATTCCAGCCTTGCGAAAATTGGTGCAGTGGTTTTTTCCAGCTTTGTTTCCTAATTCTCTCCTAGCCGAAACTCCATCCCTTTTCCGCAAAAACCACCTTTAAACCACCATTAACTGAACTCCATTGTCCTCCCAATGTTCTGCACGAAAATCCAGCCATGGATGCCTAAAAGATTTCCAAAAAATTTCTGCAATCATACCTTGATTTGGATACCAAAATTCCAGCCACCATGATTTAACAACTTTCCATAAAATATACCTCAAACAAACAGATCGTCTCTTCACCATTATACTCCATAATTGCTTCCCAAAAATATTCTTCAAGGATTTTAACAACTAGCCTTTCCTTTTCCCTTCCAAACCAGAAAAACCTCTTCCAAAACCCTACAAGACAATTCAGCAGCCCTAATATCCTCAGAATTTCGGCAGCCTCCATCCAAAAGCTCTCTACTCTCTTCAACCTTCAAGAACACAAACTACACCAAGAACACCTACTACTTTCTTTCACCTAATACCTCTCCAAATCACTTCAAACTACCTCTAAAAATTCCAGATTTCATCTATTCATTGCTGTGAGTCCATCCAAGCCATTTTTAACATCAAACTCCAAAATCCAACTTGCACTTTTGGATAAAAAACCAGAAATTTTGTGAAGGCTTAAGAACACCTTCAAGGTAGGATTATTCAATCAACTTCAATCTCTAATGAACATATATGTGGTTAAGCATGCTAATTAGCTTTGTTCTTCTCTTCTCTCTCTCTCTCTCTCTCTCTCTCTCTCTCTCTCTCTCATAGCCGAACCTCCCTTCTCTTGGCCGGATGGCTTCTCCTCTCATGATCATGTTTTCGCCATCTCTCTTGGACAAAGTTAGACATCTAGGAGTTGAGATCCATTCTAAACTCCTTCGAGGCATTCATCAACCAAGTAAGTGCCTTCCATCTTTCTTTTAAATCCTAGATTCATGTCTTTAGGGTGATGTTGTTAGAAGGTGGATGTAGATAGGATTTGTGTATGTATTGTTGGGGTTGAAGCATGAATATATGTATGATTGTGAAGGAGATGGGATGTATGCATAGAAGGATTGTCTTGGTTGATAGTATGATGATTTGAGGCCTGATGCATGTCATAGGCAGTGTTTGTGATAAAGTATGCTAGAGATTATGCCACCTTTGGTGAATAGGATTTATATGCGTGTTGGATTATTGAAGCCATGATCATATTTATGCTAGAAAATGTTAGATCATGTCTTGATATCGTTAGATCTATGCTTATATGCATGGTTTGGATGATTTGATGAATTGAAGGATTCTATATGTTCATGATTGTCGTTAGCCATAGAAATATGATCATGATCTAGTTGTCCCTAAACTAATTTTTATTTCATGAATAAAATATTTAATAATATGATTTTGCTAAGTAAGTTTGAAAAAAACCCTAAGAAGGGTAGATTTGGAATATTATATATGTAATAAGGATATTTTAGTCAAATAAATAATAGCTTTTGCTAGAAAAATAAAATATATAGATATTATATAAAAAAATGATAATATCAAATAAAGCCTTTTATGGAAATAATCATAATTAGTAAAATATTTATTACTAACAATTTAATTATTATCTTTTAATCAAAACCCATTAAAAATTTATTTATTATCTTTCAAGCAAGATTCATTCAATTTATTTTCAACTAATTTTAGTTATCAATTATTTTCTAACAACTAAATTATTAATAAATCATTATTTTACCTAATTCCACCTAGGACTTTTTATCAAATAAACTCTAAATTATTTTAGCAAGATTTAAACCTTCAACTTATTAGTACCTATTTCCCAAACTCTAATTATTTTAATATCAAACTAGATTTATTTTATAAACCCTTTTATTTATTATCGAGCCTTAAAGCTTGGGACACTAGGGACATGATTGTAGTAAGTTAAGTTAGTTTTATTTTTGAAAGTGAATCTTTGGTTTGAATTTGATTGTGGTTTGTATTTACCCCATGCGGGGTTAAGTCAGCTGTTGGAGACCTTTATTGTGAGCAAGGATCAGGTAAGCTCCTGTATAAAACCTGTTTGATGAAAAATATTTTTTTTTTATGGCAAGCCAAATATAGAGTGCATGGTCACTCATTTCTGTAAAGGCAATTGAGGATTATTTCCATTCTCATTTCAGACAAATAAATTATTTGTAAATGAAGGGGCGGTTTTACTCAAAACCTAAAATTCTTTCTAAAACCAGTTTTGCCCCAAACTTTGGAAGACCTTAATTGCCATTTTCAAGTGGAACTATATTTTGTTCATTTTTCCCAAGTGGGATACGTTACGTTGAGTATTCAATAAGGATAGGCTAGTAGTACTAGTTTTGAAGAGCAAGAGTGAGTCTTCTGGCAGGAGTCCACCTCCAGAAAATAAACTCAACTTAGAGAAACGTCAGTACTACTTAGTCATGCCGGTCCGAGCTAGTAGTTTTTATTTCAGTCAAGTGACTGTGTTTTGCCGGAATGGACACCCGGTTGTTGTTTGCATATAGAGAATGAGGAGTATCTTGCCCAATAGGCCGATCATCTACTTTTGTCAGTCTGCACAAAGTGTGGCATTCTGACCGGCGGTATGCACAAAGTATGGCATGCTGACCATCTGGTCATGGGGCCCAACATATGGTAACCCGTAATCCTTTCTTTCGAGTGGTTGATTTTATAAATTATGTATGGCTCGAGATGCCAAAACACCACTCTTACTTTTGACTAATGTTTATTGCTTGCCAATATTTCTCTTATAAAGATTTCACACTTTGCATCCACGAACTGTTTTCACTGAACACCCAAAGCACACACAGACTTTCTGAGATTTCTTTCTCATCACCTTTTTACCATGATTTCAGGTCGATCCTGCTGTGGGGATGAGTAGCTAGTGTTATCTGCCTTGGAAGAGAATGTTATCTTTTATTTTTATGTATTTCTTTAGGGAGTTGAGAGTGGATGATTTTATTTATGGATTTGTTTTTCTTTTGGGAATTCTTGGATTCATTCTGGGTTTTAATAAATTTGAAGTTAAAGTATTATTTTTATTCCGCTATTTTATTTGTATGACCTAGTTATAAAGACCCCTTATCCTTTGGACGGGGCGACATCCCCAGCCCTGGCGGGCCTAGGTAGCGGGGTGTTACAACATGTCATCCTTATTAAACTTAATCAATTATTTCCTGACCTTATAGTAGACTATTCAAACAAATGATATCAATATCTCAATTTGATATATTTGA
Organism: Voacanga thouarsii; assembly: GCA_026120185.1. Classification (NCBI taxonomy): domain Eukaryota; kingdom Viridiplantae; phylum Streptophyta; class Magnoliopsida; order Gentianales; family Apocynaceae; genus Voacanga; species Voacanga thouarsii. The sequence continues at coordinate 1,328,961 of JANUWF010001659.1, read as the reverse complement.
GTACAGCCATGCATTTTAACAGTCTAACTTATCAAGGGCCCATGGACATCTCTCCTAAAATTGAGACGGACAAATTCCTTCACTATCAATCATATTCCTCTTCTTGGTTTATTCCATATCCAACTGTGGTCTAATTTATTAACTGGTTAGAGACAACTTTAGACAACGTCAAAATATAGAATTTATCGAGTAGAAAACTATGATGAATTCAAGTTGAAGGACTTCTAATATCATTATGGCTAGAAAATACTTATGACATGTTCTATGAAGTGCTCACAGTGGGTCATGTCCAATACATTGTTCTCTAATATTTATTTATGTTTTGACTTGATATCACATATATCCATGACCAATAAAACATAGCTATCAAGTCACAAACATACTAATCTTAATTTATTACTGTTCCACTAATAATAATCGATCAGGGACAATTTAAGAATAGTCATTGTATTTGTTATAGGGTTTTACTATCAAATCACGTACTTGATGACCACAAAACTAAATGCACTATTCATAGAAAGAAATACCTCATATTACTACATAAATACATAATGACAATAGTATAAGTACAAATTGTTTTAAGACATATCCCTAACAATTTTCCACTTGCACTAAGACCACTTTGATATAAACCATAATCCCATTGATCCAGTATGACTATCACGTTTAGACGATGGGAGAGGCTTTGTCAATAGATCTGCAACATTGTCATCAGTTGATACCTTGAATATTTTTACATCTCTTCAATCAACAATTTCTCGAATGAGATGAAAATGTCTAAGTATATGTTTGGATGGCTGATGTGATCTTGGTTCCTTAACTTCTGTAATGGTTCCATTGTTGTCACAATAAAGATCCACTGGGTTCAGTATATTGGGAACTACATCTAGTTCTCTAATGAACTTTTTTATCTAAACTGCTTCTTTAGTTGCAGTTGAGGCAGCTACATACTCGGCTTCTATAGTGGAATCGGCCATAGTGTATTGCTTTGAACTTTTCCAGCTTACAACACCTCTATTTATAACTAGCTAGCTTCTTGTCCTCCATAAACTAAGAACATATCTTTAGTTCTTCTTAAGTACTTAGTATGTTTTTTACAGCAGTCCAGTGTGGCTCTCTAGGATTTGATTAGAACCTGCCTCGTCATGCTTAATGCATATGAGACATTGGGTCGAGTACATAACATGGCATACATGATAGATTTTATAGCGGAAGCGTATGGTATCTTGTTCATCCTTCGTGGAAGGATTTGAGTTTTCCTGAACTTAATTCCATGTGACATTGGTAAAAATCCTCTCTTAGAGTCTTGCTTACTAAACCTTTTCAGTACCTTGTCAATGTACGCACTTTGACTTAAGCCAATTAGCTTTCTAGATCTATCTTTATAGGTCCTTACACTTAAAATACAGGCAACTTCGGCTAAGTTTTTCATTGAGAAACAATTTCCCAACCATGTCTTTACACTTTGTAGAGTTGGGATGTCGTTTACAATGAGTAAGATGTCATGAACATAAAGTACTAAAAAGACTATTGCATTCCTACTGGTTTTCTTATAGACACAAGGGTCATCTTCATTTTTGATAAAGTTAAATTCTTTAATTGCTTCATCAAAATGAAGATTCCAGCTTTGAGATGCTTGATTCAATCCATAAATAGATCTTTGAAGCTTGCACACTTTATTAGAATTCAAATGATCATTAAAACCCTCAAGCTGTGTTATGTACACATCCTCAAGTAAGTTTCTATTAAGGAACGCGGTTTTGACATCCATTTACTAAATCCCATAATCATAATATAATGCTATGGCAAGAATAATTCTAATAGATTTAAGCATTACAACTGGTGAAAAGGTTTCATCATAGTCTATACCACGAGTTTGTCTATAACTTTTTGCTACTAGTCGTGCTTTATAAGTATGAACATTTCCCTCCATGTTTATTTTAGTTTTGAAAACCCATTCACACCTGATGGATTTTGAACCTTCAGGTGGCTTAACCAAAGTCCAGACTTGGTTATCATACATGGATTGCATCTCAGACTTCATGGCCTTTAGCTATTTTCCAGAGTCAGAACTCTTAATGGCTTCTTGGTAGGAAGTGGGCTCATTATTAACCATGAGCTCCACATTATGGTTATTAGTGATGAGGAATCCATATCACTCAGGTTGTTAACGAACCCTATTAGATCTTCATGATCCTTATTCTATAGAAGTAGGCTCATCTTGAACTTGTGAGCCGTCTAATCGAGGTTCATTATTCGGTTTAGATGGTAATTGTGGCTCTTGAATCTTATCAAGATGTATTTTACTCCCACTGATTCTTTTGAAAATAAATTCCTTTTCAAGAAAGAATCCATTTCGTACAACAATTACTCTATTTTCTTTTGGGAGATAAAATTGGTATCCTTTAGTTTCCTTAGAATACCCCACAAATATGTATATATCTGATTTGGGTGCAAGTTTATCAGATAATAAACGCTTTACATAAACTTTGCAACCCCAAATCTTGAGAAACGACAAACTAGGTTGTCTCCCAATCTATATCTTATGTGGCGTTTTCTGAACTAATTTAGATAGAACCCGATTCAATATGAACGTAGCAGTCTCTAGGGCATAACCCCAAAAAGAGATTAGAAGATCGGTTTAACTCATCATGGATCGAACTATATCTAATAAAGTCCTATTTCTACATTCAAATACATCATTCCAATGAGGTGTTCCTGGAGGAGTTAATTGGGAGATAATTCTATAATTCTTAAGATGCTTGTCAAACCCGTGACTTAAGTATTCACCACCTCGATCTGATCGAAGTGTTTTGATACTTTTTGCTAAGTTGATTTTATACTTCATTTTGAAATTCTTTGAATTTCTAGAATGATTCGGATTTATGTTTTTATCAAATATAGGTACCATATCTACTAAAATCATCCGTAAATGTAATGAAGTACTGAAATCATCCTCTACCATGTGTATTCATTAGTCCACATACATCAGTATTTATTAGGCCTAATAAATTAGTTGCCTTTTCATTTTGTCCCTTAAAAGATTCCTTAGTCATTTTGCCTAATAAACAAGAATCATATGTTTCATAAGATTCTAAATCAAATGAATTTAGAAGCCCATCATTATGAAGCATTGTGATGTGTTTCTCATTTATATAGCTTAAATGACAATGTCATAAGTAAGTTTGATTTAAATCATTAGATTTCAATCTCTTAGTATTAATGTTATAGATAGACTTGTTCAAATATCCACGAAGATTAAGAATATAGAGCCCATTTGATAATGAGGCATTTCTATAAAAAATGCCATTTTTATTAATAGAGCAAATGTTATTCTGAATAACAAATTCAAAACCTTCTAAATCTAAATAAGAAACTAAAATAATATTTCCACTCATAGCAAGAACATAAAAACAATTATTCAGTTCTAAAACAAGCCCACTAGGCAAAATTAATTCAAAAGTTCCTATAGCAACTGCAGTAAATTTTGCTCCATTTGCAACTCACAGGTCCACCTTACCTTTTGCCAAGGCTCTACGCCTTTTTAGACCTTGCACATTTACACAAATGCGAGATTCACAACCGGTATCCAATATCCATGAATTAGAAGTAGATAAATTAATTTCTATAACATAAATATCTAAAGCGGCAGTCTCACTGTCCTTCTTCTTCTTTACTTCCAAATAAAGCTTGCAATTTCTTAATCAATGTCCTTGTTCACCACAATAGTGGCAAGCTCCCTCCTTTGGTGTCTTGGCCTTAGGTTTGGGCTTGAACTTGGACTTAGCCTTGTCCTTGCCTTTACTAGCCATGACTTTGCCCTTTTAGTTGTTCTATTTCCCTTTCCCTTTTTGAACCATTAGAACACTAGGAGTATTCTTCTTAATGTTCAGTTCAGCTTATTTTAGCATCCCATGCAATTCAGTAATGGATTTCTCCATATTGTGCATGTTAAAATTCATGACAAATTGGTCATACTCATGAGGTAATGAGCCCAAGATCAAATTAGTAGCCATATTATGATTAACAAGAACACCAAGTTTTTCAAGATGATTAAGATAGCCCTTCCTTTTAAGGACATGGGCACTTACCAAGGCACTAGAAACCATCTTACATGTATTTAACGCCTTATGAGTTTCAAATCTCTCTTGTCGTGGTTACTCTTGGAATATTTCCTTGAGATGCACAATCATGTCATATGCCTCTGCTTCTTCAAGCTATGTTTGAAGTTCAGAGCTCATGGTTGTTAGCATAAGGCAAGTAACATCGTTAGAGTCATATTTGTGCTTACTATAAGCATCCTTTTCAGGTTTTAGGGCGCTATTTGCTGGAACAGGGGAATAGGATTTTCAAGAACATAGAACTTTTTTTCTTGCTTAAGAATGATTCTGAAGTTACGTGCCCAATCAAGAAAGTCAGTCCCACTATGCTTGTCTTTCTCGAGCATAGATCGCAATGAGTTATTCCAACTGATTATTGCCATTATCTACATACAAAATATGCAAAGTAATTAACTTTTTGAGGCCTTAATGAAAAACTCCCACTAAAAGTATTTAAACTTTTGAAACTTCAATATTTTGATTTTTATTAGTGGGTAAAAAACCTTTTTTTATTTAGAAATATTTTATTTTAATCTTATAACTAAATAAGTAAGCTTATTTAGTTATATTTTGAAACTTCATAAGTAAGCTTTGGCTTTAATCTTATAACTAAATAAAACTCAAATTTAAATGAGATAGACATCAAATTTCCTGGCTAAAAATCTTATATAATGCCCTAGGCCCAAAACCATTTTGATAGCCCAGTTAAGTCAAACAATATCAAACATATGGAAAACCATTTTCCATCTTGTCTCACTTAGATAATCAAAAGCATCCTACCTTGGCAGGAATAAACATATGTTGATCCAAGTAATAACAAGTGTTTGATTTTGGAAGGCATTTAAACCTTAATTTTTTTTATTAAATAAAAATTTGATTGTAGTAAGCATGAAATAAACATATCAAATATGCATGCAAGTCATAAATAAAAGTGACATAGTATGACTCATAACCTATATTGATCATCATGAGCAAAGTGACCAAGATGGTTAATATAGGTATATGAACTTCTTCAGCATTCTCTAATGCCTTGACCATACTCCTCCTTAGTTGTAATTGTAGGCCTCTATCTTCTTTTATATTAGGTAGTAAAATAAAATAATTCCTATTCTAGGAAGCAAATACAATTTTAAAACAATGAAAAAGGACACGCATGCCATATTTAAAAATTACAACACAAAACAACCAGAATGAAACCTGCCAATCACATTGGGGTAAAACGGGCTATGCTTTGCACTGTTCAAGGGGCAGCACCCTTAGCGGAGGTATTCGGGGCTAGTGCCCCTGGAAGGAAAAATGATTTTTCTTTCTTCTCTTATTGAATGAGATTTTGCCTTCCGATATTCAAATATTAATCATATTAACATTCAGACCTCTTAGTATTAATCGCCATGAATTATCATATTATAGACAATTTGCGTTCCCTTTTAACCATATAGATTCAGATAACAAATTATCATGGTAGATTAATATAAATAATTTGCAACTTAGAATGACAGATAACATACTTACGATACCATATCATATTGAAATAGACCATTTTATAGACAATCTACAAATAATCTAGTATGATCAAACAATTAAAACGCACAAAATAAACATAATTTCAGGTAGTCCGCATGCTAAGTATTCTAAAATTATAATCATGTGAAATTAGGGACGGGAAAACAGAGGAAGCATGCTAGAACCGAAAAAAAACAGAGAGAAAAAAACACAAGCCTTAGAGGCCACACAGAAGCGTGAAAATCATACCTTTGCGCTCCTTAAGCCTACTAGGTTGAGTAGGAGTGGATTGAATGACAGGAATCGCTTCACTTTGCCCACTTGAAGAAGCTTCCGATTGAAAACCTGCTAGCCTCCTACTTTGCTTGGTTTGCATGAATGCCAAGCCTTTCAGCTCTCGGAATATACCACAGCCCAACCTCTAGTCGGTGAACACAATGGTGAAAAGGAACGGTCTCGAATCTCCTTGGTTCTCTTGCTATTGATTAGCAAAGAAACAAGAAGAACAACAGAGGAGAGGTAACGTGAGAGAGAGAGAGAGAGCTATTTTGGTTAGGAGATCAAGGTTTTCTTTTTCCAGAGACTTGTTTATTGGTTATCTAAAACTACGTCTCATATTCTCAGATAAACATATCCCCGGGATATCATATTTCAAACACCCGGATGTTATCCTGAGAATAAGTTTGGCTTAACCCTAAACTCTTCTTAACCGTATTTGGAAAAAACCCTAAGGTCCAAGCTATTGGGCCAAAAAAATATTTATTATTTCTCTTGGACCCAAAAGGCCCAAAATAATAAACATTAATTATTTATTTCCTAGGTCTATATAAATAACCCAATAAATAATTAATGAGCCCAAATGAACCAAAATAATTAATCTTTAATTATTTATTTCTTGGGCCTATATAAATAACCCAATAAATAATTAAACATTAATTATTTTCCCTAGTTTAAGCCCAGGTTAATTTCCTAATTATTCATACTGGACCTAGGCCCTGAATAATTAATTAACCATTTAAACTAGATAATTAATTTCTCTCAACTCCTATTTTATTTTATTTATTTATTTTATTCCAGTCTAATAATAAATTATACATCCTGAATAAAATCAAATAAAATCAAATCCTTTTGAACTGAGACCAATTCCTCAACCCAAAATTAGTTAGGACTTACGGGCTATCTCGAGGATCAAAAAGACACATCGCCTTGGCTGCTAAAATGACCAAAATACCCTTGCTATATAAATAGCTATATTTTGCATTTTAAATATTTTCTAATATCACCATAAGGAAATATTGACCCCAGGGACAATGCTGCATTAGCAAAGTCTCCGACCTACTGGTGAAATGAGTGAAATGAGTAAAATACCCCTCTACACATCGCCATACATTTAGAGAGGAAGAAGTGTACTAACACCCCTCTAAATGACATCTACCATCCTTAGGCTTCTAGTCCAATGATCCACGACTTCTTGGAGTGTTTCCACTTTCCAAGGGAGCCACCCTAAAGTAAACATCCAAGTCATGTTTCCCAGGGCCCTGGACATTTTAGACCATTCGGACAACCACAAGGGGTGATATAGTGCAGAAACTATCTTGTACAAGTCTGTCTTAACTAACTAGTTACATATATCCAATACACAAGTATATTGGTTCTACTATAGAACCACAACTATAGCATTTCAAAGTATATGCTTCCAGCTTCGTTAGACCACTAACTTATACTCAAGTCGTAGAGTACTAGTCTACATGTAGCGGTAGTAATCTAGGTTTCTATCATATAGTACTTTTAAAAACCACTACTACAGGTCCTGTCCTACGTATTCGAAATACGCTTATGTCATGAAGTGAGTGGACTACTCACTGGCTAAAGGTAAGCCATTCCCTATTTGGAATTCATAACATACTAACCTAAATATGATGAGATTCCCAGTCTCATCAACAGGTTAAGAATAAATATTTATGTGTTAAATAACCCGTGATCCATACCTTACTGTGAAAGACCACCATTCACATGGACCACTTATTTAAACATAATGGGTCTGTTCCAAACGAAAATTGTGCACGAACAAAAAGTAAATTCACAAACAATTTCTGAAAATAAATTCTTTTATTAAAATATTTGATTTTACATCAGAAACCTAGTCTAAGAGGGCATACAATCCAACAATCTCCCACTTGCACTCTAAGACTAGGTAAGTCCATAAGTGCCCACCCCTGTGGCGTCTAAGTGTCTCTTGAAGACTCTCTCAGCCAAAGGCTTGGTGAATGGATCTGCTAGATTATTTTCTGAGGTAATATATTCCACCATGATTTTCCGTCTCTGGATGAAATCCCAGATCAGGTGGTACTTCCTCTCGATGTGTTTCCCCTTCTTGTGGTTCCGAGGCTCTTTAGATTGCGATACTGCTCTAGTGTTGTCGCAATACATCAAAATCGGCATGTCCATATGTGGTACGACTCCAAGTTCTGAAAGGAACTTCCGGAGCCAAACTGCTTCCTTGGATGCCTCCGAAGCTGCTACATACTCAACTTCTATGCTTGAGTCTGCAATACAAGACTGCTTAATACTCCTCCATGAAATTTCTCCTCTAGACAAGGTGAAGACATATCCACTAGTGGATTTTCTCTCATCCTTATCTGCCTGGAAGTCTGAGTCTGTGTATCCTGTAGGAACCAAATCATCAACCCTATAAACCAGCATATAATCTCTCGTTCCCTTGAGGTACTTGAGAATATGCTTTACAGCTTGCCAATGAACCTCCCCTGGGTTTGACTGATATCTGCTAACTAAGCCCATGGTAAAGCAGATATCTGGCCTAATACACAGCATAGTGTACATGAGACATCCTACAGCCGAAGCGTAGGGAATCCTATTCATTCTGTCATTTTCTTCTTGAGACTTAGGACAGTTTCGAAGAAAATGACAACCCATGTCTACAAGGGATTAGAGCTCTCTTACATGAGTCCATGCTGTACTTGGCCAGCATCTTGTCAATGTATGTTGCTTAGGATAACCCTAACATTCTCTGCTTTCTATTTCTAAGAAGCCTAATCCCGAGAATGTAGCTGGCTTCTCTCAAGTCCTTCATACTGAATTGACTAGACAGCCAAATCTTTGTAGATGACAATGTCCCTACATCATTTCCAATGAGCAGAATGTCATCCATATACAAGACAAGAAAAACCACATTAATGCCTTCAAGTTTCCTGTACACACATAGTTCATCTTCGTTTTGAATAAAACCATGAGACTTTACCGTCTCATCAAAACGAATGTTCCATGCTCTCGATGCCTGCTTAAGTCCATAAATGGACTTCTTAAGCTTGCAAACCATATGTTCCTGGCCTTCAGCAATGAAGCCTTCTAGTTGGGACATATAGATGTCTTCGCTAAGATGGCCATTTAAGAATACCGTCTTGACATCCATTTGCCATATCTCGTAGTCATAGTGACATGCGATGGCAAGGAGGATGCGGATGGATTTAAGCATGGCTACCGGGGAAAAAGTTTCCTCATAGTCGATACCTTATTTCTGAGTATAACCTTTCGCCACAAGCCTAGCTTTGAAGGTTTCCACCTTCCCATCCGCTCCCCTCTTTCTCTTGTACACCCACTTGCACCCAATGGGTTTTATCCCTTCAGGTGAAGCTACAAGATCCGAAACCTGATTGAGGTACATAGACTCAATCTCGGCTTTCATTGCTTCATGCCAAAGATTTGCATCGGCATCAGCAATAGCCTCCTCATATCTAGTGGGGTCTTGTTCCTGATGGTCAGAGACCAGCACAAAGGCTTCTCCAGTCCATCTATCCGGAACCCCAGACACTCTCCCACTACGACGAGGCTCCACTTGCACAGGCTCTTGAGGCTGTGCCTCTTCTTGTTCCACAATCGGGTCAAAAGAAGTTGATTCCGTAGATAACTTCTCCTCAAGTTCCAACCTCGTAGAACCTTTAGTGGTAGTACTTTGATCATCTTCCAAGTATCTAGTATTGGTACTGACTAGCACCTTCTGCTCCTTAGGATGATAAAAATAACCTCCTTTTATCCTTTTTGGATAGCCAACAAATTAGCATAATTCTGATCTTGGTTCCAATTTGTCTCCCTTGACCAGTACATAAGCTGGACAACCCCAAATCTTGAGATGATTTAAACTTGGCTTACGCCCAATCCACATCTCATAGGGTGTCCTAAGTACTGACTTGGAAGGCACCAAGTTTAGAATATATGCCACTGTCTCCAGGGCATATCCCCAAAAGGACACTAGAAGAGTAGCATAAGATATCATACTTCGGACCATTTCCATCAATGTCTTGTTCCTTCTCTCAGCTACTCCATCCTGCTGGGGTGTTCTTAGGGCAGAGAGCTGGGATACTTTCCCATGATGTACCATGTAGTCCTTGAATTCACCTAGGAGATACTCTCCACCACGATCCGATCATAAGGTTTTGATTAATTTACCTGTCTGATGCTCCACTTCTACCTTAAACTCCTTCAACTTGTCAAAAGAGTCAGACTTGCGTCTCATCAGGTAAATGTAACCATACCTCGTACAATCTGAAAGTGATGAATTACTCAAAACCTCATCTAGTTGGTGTAGACAACGGACCACACACATCAGTATGAACAAGACTCAACACCTCCTTAGCTTTATCCGCCTTCGGTGTAAATGACCTTTTAGTCATCTTTCACATCAGGCAGGATTCATACTGAGGCCAACTTTCCAATCTCAATGAGCCCAAAGGCCCATAATGGATTAGCCTCTGAATTCTGGTTGAGTTAATATGACCCAACCTTAGATGCCAAAGATATGAATCATTGATATTGGTCTTTCTTTTCGTAGTTAAACGTTCAGACTGAACGTTATTTGATTGGTTGGTAATAGGGTTTAAAAAGAACAAATTTCCATACATGTGCTCAGTACATAAAATTTCTCCATCTCTACTGATAGAAATACCAGAATGGAAAGATACAGAATATCCTTGATTAATAAGTTTTGCAACTAAAATCAAATTCTGACGAAAACTAGGTACATATAAAATATCTTTTAAAACTACTATCTTATTACAATAAAAAATAAGATCCAGCTTTCCCATTACAAGGGCCCAGACTTGTGCTCCATTACCCACTCAAAGCCCATGTTCGCCCTTCTTGAGTCTTCTTATCTTTCTAAACCCCTGCAAGAAGTTACAGATATGATCAATGGCTCCTGAATCAACAATCCAAGTAGAAGTTGATCATACAATTGATATGGACTCTAGATAGAAAATATTACCTGTGGGGTTTTTCTTGGTTTGAAGATCTAGACACTCCCTTTTCCAGTGTCCCTTCTTCCTACATTTGAAGCACTTGCCCTTTGGTTTGTCCTTGGGCTGGGTTGCTGCATTCCCCTTCTTCCTCTTGAACTTTTTGGGTTTAAGCCCAGTTCTTGAGAAATAAGCCTTAGCAATCATGGCCTTTGACTGTGGCTTCATGACCTTCTCTGCCATCTGGAGCTCCTTCATCAATTCAGTCAAACTCATGTTCAGTTTGTTCATGTTATAGTTCAACTTGAACTGAGTGAAGGAACCCGGTAGAGATTCGAGAACCATGTCCACTTGGCTCTCGGGGTCAATAACAGCCCCTAAGATTTTCGCCTCCTCGAAAGCAGCAATCATCTTGAGCATATGCTCTTGGACTGATGCTCCCTCAGCCATCTTAGTGTTTACTATAGTTCGAAGAGCCTCCTGCCTTCCGGGCCGGCTCTTGTCCGCGAACATAGTAGCCAATGATTGACTGATGTCATATGCAGAAGCCATGTGCTCGTGTTTTGACTGGAGCATATTAGATATGGAGGCTAACATATAGCAGCATGCCATTTCGTCAGCCTTCTTCCATGCCTTCTCAGCATCTCGTTCTTCGGTGGTGGAACCTTCCCCAATAACAGGGCAAGTCTCGTAAAGGACATACTTATTTTCTTCGGCTGTGAGTATTATGTCCAGGTTCCTTTTCTAGTCCACATAGTTTGGACCCATTAAATTATTCTCCCTGAGAATAACGGCCAATGGACTAAAAGAACCTCCCACCATTTCTGAAAATCGAAAGAAAGAATTTAGTTTGTGAAAATAAAATAAAATTTGGGCACTAAAAATAATTTGGCTCTTAGGAAAACTAACATAGCTTCTTAGGAAGATTAACAGTTTCCTAAGCTAAGTGTATTAACCACCACAAATTAATTTCCCTTCTAGGTAATGATCTAGAGGATAACTCCATCGTGGGATGGCTATTTTCTCTTATTTCCTATGGACATACCTCACACTATGACCTCCAACGTGGGTTGGCCGATCATAGTACGTGTCTCGGGTTATTAATTACATTCTTCCATTAGATCTAGATTATTGTGGTATCCCCATCCTATAGGGTTCACTCCCAGAGTGACGCGAGAGGACCTATGATCTCTAATGAGGACCGTGATGGAAGCCGTAGGGCCGTTGGAACCCCTCTCCCACTTAGTCCTTTAAAATAAAGGTTTTCTAAAAAATATCATTTTGAAATTTCCATTAAGTTTTTCTTAACTGAAAAATAAAATATCTAAGTCCATTAAAATCTCTATGTCAAGGCTTATATCCTTTGAGAGATTTCTCCATGGACTAATTTTATTTAAGTTAAAAATTAATAATTTAAAAAAAATTCAATTAAAACTTTCTAGAGACTTTGTCTCAAGTTTATTTGACAAAACAATTTTTTTCTAGTCCAAAACAAACAAAATGGCTCTCCATTTTAATTTACAAAAATATCTAAATCCAATATATTTTCTATGTCAAGGATTAAATCCTTTGAGAAAATATACAAGGATTAATTTTTGTACAAATTAAAATAACCATTTAATTTTTGAAGAAAAATATTTTTCTTGTCAAAAAACTGTTACCAAAGACTTTGGTCTTTGAGAAAAAGGCATACATAGGTACATAAAAAAAATAGCATGCTCGAAAACAGTAAATGTTTTCATGCTTTTCTATTTTTTAAACCTAAGTGCCTAAATAATAGAATTAAACACATTAATTAATTAATTAATTATCTTGTTTAATCCTAAAATCCCTTATGAATATTTTTCATGCAAATATATTTCAAGAATATAAATATTACAAAAATATTAACTTCTCCTGGTATGGGACCCAAAACGAAAAAGGAAAAAAAATAAAAAATTAAAAAAAAAGCTGGCGGTCCACTGCACCGGCCGCACCGGATCTGCACCCACATGGCCTGCGGTCCACCGCGGCCGCGGTGCATCACGCTGCACCGGATCGCCTTCACTGCAGCCCGTGGATCAGCCCACACCCGCGACCCGCTTGCCCTTTGCTGCCGATCCGCGCATTAACCTGCGCTTCCACTCGTTTAGCACGTCCGGTGCCCCGCTGACCCGCACGCCAATTGCAAATTTTGCAATTGCAATCGGCTTCAATTCATCGAATTGGCTTGGCTTACGCGGCTCACCAGCGACCGGCTCCTCTCACAAAAATGTAGCGGCTCAGCTCGGCTCCACTGCACGGCTTAGGAATAGTGTTTCTTCTTCGTTTTTTCTCTTCTTCTGCCCGAAAGTTGCAGAGACCACTCTGCTTCATATTTTGCTCATATCTTTGGCTTCTTTGGACATTTTTACTTACAAAAACTTATCTAAAACAAAAACACAACCGCCTATACCCATTAAAATTGGGTTTACACGAGCAAACCTCAAAGCCAAAATTTATTACAGAGATGCCTATGCTTCAACGATGAAGCTCACAGTGATGCTATCCCATACCAAAACAGTGAAGGATCACAGGTATAATCATCTTCTCCATTTTTATTAACTACCACGCTCTCTATATTGATCAAAGAACCATTGGCTCTGATACCACATTGAGGGACAGGAAAACAGAGGAAGAATGCTTGAACCGAAAAAAAAGAACAGAGAGAAAAAAACGCAAGCCTTAGAGGCCACACGGAAGCGTGAATATCATACCTTTGCGCTCCTTAAGCCTACTAGGTTGAGCAGGAGTGGATTGAACGACAAGAATCGCTTCGCTTTGCCCACTTGAAGAAGCTTCCGGTTGAAAACCCGCTAGCCTCCTATTTCGCCTGGTTTGCATGAACGCCAAGCCTTTCAGCTCTCGGAATATACCATAGGCCAACCTCTAGTCGGTGAATACAACGGTGAAGAGGAACAGTCTCGAATCTCCTTGGTTCTCTTGCTATTGATTAGTAAAGAAACAAGAAGAACAATAGAGGAGAGGTAACGTGAGAGAGAGAGAGAGAGAGAGAGAGCTAGATGTGAGAGCTTATTTTTGGTTAGGAGATCAGGGTTTTCTTTTTCCAGACACTTGTTTATTGGTTAGCTAAAACTAGGTCTCATATTATCAAATAAACATATCCCCGGGATATTATATTTCAAACCCCCGGATGTTATCCTGATAATAGGTTTGGCTTAACCCTAAACTCTTCTTAACCGTATCTAGAAAAAACCCTAAAGTCCAAGCTATTGGGCCGGAAAAATATTTATTATTTCTCTTGGACCCAAAAGGCCCAAAATAATAAACATTAATTATTTATTTCCTGGGCTTATATAAGTAACTCAATAAATAATTAATGAGCCCAAATGAACCAAAATATTTAATCTTTAATTATTTATTTCTTGGGCCTATATAAATAACCCAATAAATAATTAAACATTAATTATTTCCCCTAATTTAAGCCCAGGTTAATTTTCTAATTATTCATACTGGACCTAGGCCTTGAATAATTAATTAACCAATTAAACTAGATAATTAATTTCTCTCAACTCCTATTTTATTTTATTTATTTATTTTATTCCAGTCTAATAATAAATTAGACATCCTGAATAAAATCAAATAAAATCAAATCCTCTTGAACTGAGACCAATTCCTCAACCCAAAATTAGTTAGGACTTACGGGCTATCCCGAGGACCGAAAAGACACATCGCCTTGGCTACTAAAATGACCAAAATACACCTGCTATATAAATAGCTGTCTTTTGCGTTTTAAATATTTCCTAATATCACCATAAGAAAATATTGACCCCAAGGACAATGCTGCATTAGCAAAGTCTCCGTCCTACAGGTGAAATGATTAAAATACCCCTCTACACATCGCCGTACATTTAGAGAGGAGGAAGTGTACTAACACCCCACTAAATAACATCTACCATCCTTAGGCTTCTAGTCCAATGATCCACGACTTCTTGGAGTGTTTCCGCTTTCAATGGGAGCTACCCTAAAGCAAACATCCAAGTCATGTTTCCTAGGGCCCTGGACATTTTAGACCATTCGGACAACCACAAGAGGCGATATAGTGCAGAAACTATCTTGTACAAGTCTGTATTAACTAACTAGTTACATATATCCAATACACAAGTATATTGCTTTTACTATAGAACCTCAACTATAGCATCTCAAAGCATATGCTTCCAGCTTCGTCAGACCACCAACTTATACTCAAGTCGTACAGTACTAGTCCATGCTGTAGCGGTAGTATTCTAGGTTTCTATCATATAGTACTTTTAGAAACCACTACTACAGGTCCTGTCCTACGTATTTGAAATACGCTTATGTCATGAAGTGAGTGGACTACTCACTGGCTAAAGGTAAGCCATTCCCCATTTGGAATTCATAACATAATAACCTAAACATGATGAGATTCCCAGTCTCATCAATAGGTTAAGAACAAATGTTTATATGTTAAATAACACGTGATCCATACTTTACTGTGAAATACCACTGTTCACATGGACCACTTATTTAAACACAATAGGTCTGTTCCAAACAAAAATTATGCACAAACAAAAAGTAAATTCACAAACAATTTCTGAAAATAAATTCTTTTATTAAAATGTTCGATTTTACATTAGAAACCTAGTCTAAGAGGGCATACAATCCAACATGAACATGCTGAAATACACTGTTCAAATTAAACGGAATTCATACATTCACATATATACCATACATATATTCAACAATACAATTAACACAGATGAATCAACCTAATCATTTAACAAGTTGTTTTGATACCACTGTTAGGTTTTGTGGACTCCTAAACATAAAAAACATCCACAAATTACTTCCAAGGACCCAAGCCAATAGATTAAGACGATCTAAGGATTACAAAATTACCTATGTTCACCATAATCAAGATTTTTATGAATAGTGTATTTAGTTTTGTGGTCATCAAATACGTAACTTGATAGTAAAACCCTATAACAAATATAATGATTATTCCTAAATTGTCCCTAATCGATTATTATTACATAATACATAATGACAATAGTATAAGTACAAATTATTTTAAGGCATATCCTTAACAATCAAAACCCTTGAATATCTGCACTAAACACTCAACCAAATCAGCCTTTAACTTCACTCTACAGAATAAAATTCCAACCTTTATTCCTTTTCTTTTGTTTTTGGCTAGCATTCGTGTAAATATTACACTATTTTCTTCTTCCTTTGTAGCAGCCTAAACTCCACATTTGAAGCACCTTAGACTCCTTCAAAACTCAAGCTATAACTCCATAATTTTACATCCTTGAAATTTAAAATTCAAAGCCTAGCAAACACCTAGAAAATCTCTACCTTTTACTCTTTTTGTTCTTCATTCAAACCGAGCATATCTCACCTGTTGGAAGTATGCCTCAAAGACTATGTATTCTGTGTAAATATATTACAAAAAAATATTTATTCATTTAATTTAGTTTGTTACTTATATTATTGCACATTTAAAGGCCCAAGTATGATAAGTAATGGTCTATGTATTGGGTCGTTCTTCGTAGTAAGGTATAGACTATGGGCACTTGTCATATGAATAAAATTGAGTTCCTTGTCGTTTGATGGAACTAGACATTTTATCAAGGTAAGACTATTATGCCAATATTTCTAATGAGGAATAGTATACCGTAAATCAGTAAGTAGGCATAAGCGTATTTCAAATATGTAGAACTGGACTTATAGTAGTGGTCTCTCTAAAAGTACTAAAATTATATAGATCAGACTATTACTGCTGCAGTGTGAACGGATACCTACATACTTGAGTATGAGTTGGCAGTCTGGCGAAGCTATGGTTTTATACTTTGATGTATGTTGGATGAGAATTCTTTTGTGATATCAATATCCTCGTATGTTGGGTGTATTACTCTAGTTAGTTAAGACGAACTTATGCAATAGAGTTTCTATACTTCATTTAGTCAGATTAAATCACCCCCTTGTGATTGTCTAGGATAATCTAAACGATTCAAGGCCCTTGGAACATGACATTAGAATGTGTGCTTTTGGGTAGCTTCCAATAATAAGCAAATGCATTTAAATAAGTTATGGATTAACGGACTAGAGATCTAAGGATGGTAGATATATTTGAGATTGGTGTTAGTACATTCATCCTGTCTCATTGATAGATATTACATAGAGGTTTATTTCTTTCTTTTCACCTGTAGGTCAGAGACATTGCTTTAGCAATATTATACTTTGGGCAATATTTTCATATGGTGATAAATAGAAATATTTAAAATAATAAAATGCTGCTATTTAATAGTGATGACATTTTGGTCATTTTAGTAGTCATGAATAATATGTTTCTTGGTCCCCTTCTGACGCAAGAAGTTCCAGTGTAACACCCCACATTGGTTAATCCGCGACTAATAAGGAAAAGTAAGTACTCTCTCCTGGATGTGGCTCTAAAAAATTGAACATTTTTCGTTGTATTTTTCTTCGATGGCTTTTCCATGATCCTTTATCACCAACTCCATTGTCAATTATTTTCTTCTACCAATTCTCTTCATTCTTCTTCTCCATTACTTCTCTATTTCAGTCACGATTACTAGCACCATTACCGTAGTTCCACCATTCTCTCAACATCTTTTCAAGTTTGAAATTTAAACACCTCAATTAACTCCTACAAGCTCTCTACTCTTGGATTAACTGAAACACACCCTCCCAAACATCTTCTATTTGGCCCACCTCAATGAAAACTGATAGGAATCTATCTACGCAATAAGGCACATCTAAAGAAGGGGGATGGAAAGTCAATATTGGCTTCAAATCTCCATGGAAACATTCAACATTTAAGAAGTTTTGGGAGGATTTTCAAGCCATCCAAGCATACAAGCCAAGAGCTAAAAAGATTGTCAAGAGTGGGTAGTGAATGGAGCTATAAATGGAACACAAAAGGAACAACAATCTAAGTGGAGAATCAAGCCAATATTGAAACAAGGATTGATGTCCAAAGGAGTAACAAGAAGAGATTAAAACGACCAATATTTCATTTGGAAGATTAAGGAAGCGCATGGAAACAAGATGGAAGTCAATAACTAAGGAATTAGAGTGCAACAAAACAAGAGAGCCTGCCTAGAGTTGACATGGCGCCAGCCCAGAATGACTGACTAGGTGCCGACTGTAGTCTGTAACAATTCTTCAATTTTGGACGAAGGAACTATTCCAAGAGAATGGACCCAGCATTGGCCCTACTAGCCCTACCTGGCATCGGCTGTGGACTGGTAATGTCCCAAAGTTTGTTCCGTCTTTTTGCGAAAATGTACTGTTTCTCCAGCGTAGACCCAGCGCCACCCCCAGGAGCCCTACCCGACGCCAGCCTTGTTCTGGAACCCAAATCCATGACATTTTTCAGCTATTGTAGGATCATTTTGTAATATTTAAAAGTAGTTAAGGTAGGACATCTATATATTTAATGTTATAACATTATAAGAGAGATGATAAACCTTTGGAAGCATATGAAAATTTGAGAGTTCAAGAACTCTTTGAGAGTTTGGAGAGGGTAATCCTCTTGGGTGATGTGCATTAAACATCAAGACTCAATCAAAGATTTATTCCCACCTTTGATCTTGTCTCTAAATCTTAAGGGATAATCTCAACTTCATCTCTATTCTATATGCTAGGCTGCCTAGTGTGTTTGATAGGATTAAGTTAGGTACCTTAAAATTCCTATCCTTGATGTTCTAATCTTTGATAGATTAGGGTGTTAGGGTGTCTTTGAAATAGGATAGAATCACATTATCACAAAAGTGTTAATTTCCTTTGCATTTTAGTATTCTTGTGTGTGGGTTTGTTGGGTTTCTTGATCTTGAGTTTAATCCACCTTGTTGGAGTTTCCCAAGATCATATCACGTGGTATCATATCTTTCATTGTATTGATTCTAATCAACTAATTTTCTTTGGGCTAAGGTACAATCTTTTTCAAGATTTGTTGAGCATTTTCAATTTTCGTCACTGTTTCCCTTGCCATTTTGGAATGCTTGAAACTCAAGATTATGCCATATACTTGATGCTAAATTGATTCTATATGTTGGTATAATGTTTGAGGAATATATTTTGGCATGAAAAATTGTTGATTTAAAGCTTATATTGGTGTAAAAACTCTTATTCCCGTAACTATATTCCTTACAATTTTGGGGGTTAAAAAATTGGATTTGTGTCATGAAAATGTTGTTAATTCTACCCTATATGTCATATTGATGTTTGAGGAGTCATTTGGTGTAAAAATTTGTTGATTTAGGGCCAAAACTAAGCTAAAATGTGCTGTACAAAATTGAGCTACGAGATTGCACTCAATGCATTTGATAAATTGTCCCAATAAATTGTGATTGCTCATACTTAACTATCAAAGGTTCTGTTCATGAAGTATGGTGAATACCTTATTTGGTAAAGAGCATTTAAGTGATTGCTAATTGCTAATTTGTGATTGAGGTTGTGATTGCATCGCCTAGTGTAGCACAACAAGTGTTTGATAAATTGCCTTTAAGATACCTTTCTTTCTTATCCCCTGAAATTTAGATGACTTAATTAGTAGAACAAAATCCCTCGAAGTGGGAAAGAGTTGGGAAGAACTTGAGTGTGAAATTGAGGGTTTAAAAAAAAAAAAGGCAAGAGAGTAAGCGCATTTTACAAAAGCCAAAAAGAGTGTAAACACGAGTGGAAAGTGACCCAAAAAAAAAAAAAAATGAGTGTAAACACGTGAGAGAGTGAAGTGAGATATTTTTCTTGTGTTTCCTACTTCAATTTTTGTGGGTACTTCTCTTGAAAGAAAGTTTACAATGGCTAGTTGGAGTAAAAGTGAAGGGTATGACAATTATAAGGAGTCTTGCTATGGTGAAAGTAGTTATGGGGAAGAAAATGAATATGAGCAAGAATATGAGGAGAATGATTATAAAAGCATAGGATATTTGGATGAACAAGATGAAGGGTCAAGTACAAGTGGAATGGAATATGATAGGTATGATGGAGACCTAGGGGAGAGTGACCAAGACTGTGAGAACTAGAGTCCTACAGAAGATTGGAATAGGGGGAGTGAAAACAATAAAGAATCTTATTTGAGTGGGGAAGGATATAGTAGCTTTGAGGAACAAAATATGGAATATGAAGAAGAACATGGGAGTGAGGATTATTGGAATGACTCAAGTTTATGTGTGAGGAGCGCAAAAAACAACCAAGCATGGGGAGCAAAAGAACTTGAGAGAGTATGAGTGCAAAGTTTGTGGGAGTTTTGAGCACACTTCCTATTATGGTCCAAAAAGAATTAAACAAAGAGGGAGAAATGTAGTGCATAAGACACTGGAAGAAAAGGTGCATGAAAGGAAAAACTATAACTGTTATAATAGCAAGAGTGATGCCCATTATTACAACAGGTGTCCAAGTTTGCTACAATAGCTAAAGGTGAATGAAGAGCCGCAATGAAATATAGGAGAATCGCAAGCCTCTATAAGAATGGTGCAACAAACGAGTAGTGAATGTTTGACTTGTGAAATTTGTTGTAGTAGAAGGCATACGAATGTTGATTGTCCAAATAACTTAGCATATGAAAGATTTTATAGGGTGCACAATTGCAAAGGAGAAAGACAAATTGAAAGCAAAAAGTGAGACTTGAGACCATAGTGGCCAAGAAAAATGTTGTAGATGTTGAGAAGCCAAGAAGGGCAAGAAGTGAAGAAAAAGTTGAGAGGGTTGAGTAAAGTGAGTTGCATAATTTTGAGAAGGAGGAGAAGTTAGAAATGGAAGCCAAAGGCCAAGAAATACTCAATCTAAATGATGAAATACTACATGAAGAAGTTGGGAAAAATGTCGATGAGCTTGATGAGGAGCTTAGTGATGATGATGAAGAAGACGTAGATCTATTAAGTTCAATAAATGGGGTACTTAAGGAATATTACAACATTCTGTTCTTTCTAGAGGATGAGTCAAACCCATTGGGAGTGATAGATGAGAATGATCGAGAAGGAGTTGAGCAAATTGGAGTAGAATTTGTTGAAAAGCAAATACATTCAAGGAATGAGGTAGAAGGGGAGTAAATGCGTACTATGGTTGAAGGTTTTCAAAGTGCTTCAAGTACTTATGAAGTGGGAGAAAGCTCACATCTACGAGAGGAGAAAAAGAGGAGTTGGCTAGAGATGGTGGAAAAATGATTGAAAATGACTAAAATTAGTAAGGATGAAGCATCTAGTTCAACTTCACAAAATGACATCAAATCTAGTGAAGGAGATAGAATAAATGGAAGAGATGGGGTTACATTTGAGAAACTATGTGTATTATTGGTGTTATAAGGAAAATTGATGAAGCTTGTGTGGTTGAAAGAAAAAAGGATCCACAAAGAGAAAATATTCTCTATTCAATGTGTTAAATTAAAAAGCTTGATTATTTATGGAGGGAGTTGTAAAATTGTGATTAGTGCTATATTGGTAGAAGAATTAGGAATAGAGACCTTGAAACATCCTAAACTTTTTAAGCTTCAAAGGTTGAACAATTATGGTGAAGTAAAGGTGAACGAACAAGTTAAGGTTACAACTATCATGGAGGGATATAAGGATGAGGTGATGTGTGATGTGTTTCCCATGCATGTCGGGCATATATTGTTAGTAAGGCTTGGCTATATGATAGGGAGGTAGTTGTTAGGTATCTCATGCTCGTATCATATACGGTGCAGTGAAAAATAAAACGAGATACCCTCCCAGAACCTATCTATGTGTGGAAAACAAGATATAAAAAGAGTAAAGGTAACAGCTTTTACCTTTGGGTGATCGTCCGAGGAACAAAAAATTTCTTCTTCAAGTTGAGGCGTGATCTAGCAATCCTCGTGATCAACCTCCACATAAGTTGAATGTCTAACCACTATAATTACAGTATGTGATTATCTCTAATAGTAATCCACACAGAGGGTATACTCAAGCACTAAAATTTTCTGTGCTAGTAGAAAAAGATGGCGGCTAGGGTTCTTTGATCAAAATCAAATCGAGAGAGATAGAAAGAAGAGAGAATGTTTGTGGCTATTGTTTTATGTGTTGTTCAGCTAGGATTTTTCGCGCATTACATATACTATATATTACACGAAATTTTCCTCCCAAAACTGAGAATTCTAATCCTATTAGAATTTTTTAATTGTAATTAGAAACATCAAGTTCTCACAATTATAACTTAAACCACAAATTATAACTAATTATAATTTGTCCACAACAACTTCTCTTTCTCTCAATCAATCCCACTATATTATCAAATAACATCTTGAGTATATAGTCCTCTATTGTGTCTGACCTATTAGGTTTCCCAATCAATTGGTAGCGAACATGAATTAATCCAAACATCTTTCAGATTAATAATCCATAATTAATTAGAATTAATCCTATTAATTCTAATCAGGATTGATTTATTAATTCATGAATTAATAAACCCATATTCCCAGAACATGAGCGGTATCTAGTAACACATCATGACCACCCAAGAGTCCAGGAAGTCAAGTGGCTTGACATGAACCATTCAATAACAAATTTCAGTGCAACTAACTCCTTTCACCATACAATATCGCATTCAATTTGGAGTACGGAATTAGTGCCAATTCCCTCCAGAAATAATTCTAACCCGAATACAATAGTACTTGTACCAGGAACCCATTACTCTAGATATGTATTAATTGAAACTTTTTCCAATACATAATTACCTTGGCCATGGACTTCTCGAGTAATAATTCCTACAAGTGGCCGTGAGATATTCGCCCCTACTATTAGGAATGGTGAATCCTTATTGACCTTCTTAACTACTTTCGTTTACCGCACAATGTACCCAATATCCATCCCATAGGTGACCCTCGATTGAGCTCCAGATATTGGAATCAAAGTACAAAGCTCAGCAAACAAAGTACCTTGGAGATCTCAAGTCTAAGGATACTTGCATGTTTACTATATTGAGATTATATCACTGGTACTAAATAGTTATCCATGTGATTATCTCAAAGCTAGGTCATCTAATGAACTTGTTCCATTAACAAGCATCCATATGTTAACTTTGAGTATCTTAATACTCACAGTAATGAGAACTACCGCTTCATCAAATCAGGAAGTCTAACACATGCTCGTCTTGACGCATTAATGATGTCCTGTCTTATTAATACTATGACTAGGGACTATTTAAGTACTAACACCATTCAGTGTAATAGGAATCTCATATCATGATCTCTATCATGATTTCCTTAATACAATGTTGT
This sequence comes from Voacanga thouarsii, assembly GCA_026120185.1. Taxonomy (NCBI): domain Eukaryota; kingdom Viridiplantae; phylum Streptophyta; class Magnoliopsida; order Gentianales; family Apocynaceae; genus Voacanga; species Voacanga thouarsii. Next base: position 1,305,850 of record JANUWF010001659.1, on the reverse strand, counting down.
ACTATGGACTTTATCGAACAGTTATATTACTTAAAGTAAATAAGAGAAACTATAAGATAAAAAATGCCTTTTATTAAAATAAAATATATTATATACAATGTACAAGTGATTGCCTCTAGGGTACAACACTAATAGTAATTCACCATGGAAAGAAAAAAACTTACTCTTTATGCAAGGATGGAAAGAAATTTATACTTTGCCCTATGTCCCCAAGTAAGATTGTAAAGGATCAAAACATTTTGAGGGAGAAAGATCAAAAGAGAAGAGAACAAAAAGAGAGGGAAAAGTGAGAGAGGGGAAAACATGAGCAAGAGATGGGAGAAAATGAGAGAAGAACTAAAGACAAAAAAGAGAGATTAGAACTCTAAATGCAAACAAATACAGGAGAGGAAAGAGAACACATGAGGGAGCAAGGAGGTAAAATAAGAGTGCCAACTTAGGTTTGGAGAGGTGAAAGCAACAAGAGGGAGGAAAAAGAGCAAAGTAAGGTGAGAGTAAAAATTTGGGTTGAGAAGAGAGGAAATAAGGCAGGAGTTGTGGAACAAAAGCCTGAAATTTTACTTTCACAAAAACTCTCTTGTTTGAATTCTTATGTAGGGAAATCTATACAAGTAACAAGGTGTATCAATTTGAGGACAAATCATCTCAAAGAAAAGAAAAATGATATGAATCTATCCACACAACAAGGCACAACTAAAGAAGGGAGATGAAAAGTCAAGACTTGTTTCAAATATCCATGGAAACATTCAATATTCAAGAAGTTTCGGGAGGATTTTCAAGCCATCCAAGCATACAAGCCAAGAGCCAAAAAGATTGTCAAGAGATGGGTAGTGAAGGGAGTTGCAAATGGAACATAAAAGGAATAACAATCTAAGTGGAAAATCAAGCCAACATTGAAACAAGGATTGATGTCCAAATGAGTAACAAGAAGACCTCAAAACAACTAACATTTTATTTAGAACATCAAGGGAACACATGAAAATAGGATAGAGTTCAATGAGCCGGGAATTGAAGTGTAACAAAATAGGAGAGCCTGCCCAGAGCTGACTCAACACCGGCCTAGATCGATTGACAAGACACTGGTTGTGATATGCAACAATTCTTTAATTTTGGACGCGGGAATTGTTCAAAAAGAGTGGACTCAGTGCCGGCCCTACTAGCCCTACCTGGCACCAGTTGTTGACTGGTAAAGCCCTAAAGTTTGTTCCGTCTTTTTGCAAACGAACGAGTACTTTTTCTCTAAAGTAGACTCGGCGCTACCCCCAAGAGCCCTACTCTATGCCAGCCCTATTCTGGAACTTGAACCCCTGACATTTTTCAGCTATTTTGGGGTCATTTTGTACTATTTACAAGTAGTTAGGGCAAGACATCTATATATATATATATATATATATATATATTGTTATAACATTGTAAGAGATATGATTAATCTTTGGAAGCATATGAAAATTTGAGAGTTCAAGAACTCTTTGAGAGCTTGGAGAGGGTGATCCTCTTGGGTGATATCCATTAAACATCAAGACTAAATTAAAGGATTTAGTCCCACTTTTGATCTTGTCTCTAAATCTTAAAGAATAATCTCAACTTCATCTCTATTCTATGTGCTATGTTACCTAGTGTATTCGATTGGATTGAGTTAGGTGCCTTCAAATTCCTATCCTTGATGTTCTAATCTTTGATAGATTATGGTGTTAGGGTGTCTTTGAAGTAGGATAGAATCATATTATCACAAGAGTGTTAATTTTCTTTGCATTTAGTATTCTTGTGTGTGGGTTTGATAGGTTTCTTGATCTTGAGTTTAATCCACCTTGTTAGAGCTTCCCAAGATCATATAAAAAAACACTCTCAATCTCTTTCATGTGTTTTATTATTCTCCCAGGAACATCAAGAATACACACTATCTCTCTTCAACTTTCTAATCACTTCTAAACATACTAATTCACTCTAAAACCTTCAAATCATCTAGAATACACTCTACTCTCTCCTACAACACACATTATAACATCAAATGAGCTAAGGATCTTTCCCTTTAAAGAGTATAGCAAGTTTTCTTCCTTACTGTTTAGGAAGAACAAAAAGTTAATCTAAGTTTATCTCTTCATTTTATTTTCTCTCCATCTTCTCTTTTTCTTTTTCTTATTTTTCTCCTCATTCTTTCTTAACTGAAACTAATGGGTCCTTAATCTGGATGGAAATCTCTCCAAGGCAGATTGAAGATTAAAGCTTTGAAGGAACTAAGAACTTTTGTCCAACAAAATATTCTTCATTAACCCCAAAGATGATTAATCTTCAAACAAGTAATTCCTATTTAATTTTTTCACTCAAATTATATAGAAATATTAAGGGATAATGTTTGTGGATTTGTTGTGACATTTGATGAATAAGGAAGGATGCATGGTGATTTATGTGGTTTATGAGATTGGTGGTAGAGGATATTGTGTTCTAAGGGTTTGATACAACTTTTTGGAATATAATGTACAATTATGATGATAGTATGATTTCGTTATGACCTTTTGGTGTAACATTCTTATTGTGATCGTTTAGATACAAGAGATATGATATTATAGTTGATATGCATCATTTTGATTAAGAGAATATATGTGATATGCTGTCTATGTTATGAAATGATTTATTTGTTACTAGAATATTACTATTAATCGAACTATTTTATTACCATTGCTAATTAGTACTACTATTATTTAACCATTGGTACTATCAATTTTGCTAATATGTATGTAAATATAAAAATGAAATATATTGTACATATGAATACTTGAATGCACTATTTAATTTTTAAATATTAATATTTTCTTTAAATACCAAGAATTAGAATTATTTATTCAATAAAAAATTAATTAGTATTTAAATATTGTTTGATTTCTAATGATTAATATTTATTGATATTTATAAGGAGTACTTATTTTTTAAACTTATTAATTAAAACTATTATTTACTTATCGATTATTTTACATTATTTTAGTATTATTTTAAATATACCATCTAGCATTATAATTTTACAGTATCACAACTATTAGTAAGTATTTATCATTGATTTGTAAAATATATCTATGTATTTATTTTGGATGATGCTAGTATACTTTAATTTCTTAGAAGATAAGACTATGAGTTTATTTCTAAACATATTATGTATAAGATAGGGTGTTGTTTGGTTTGAGTTGTTTTGGTGTTGAATAAGTATTATATAAGTGTACTTGGCCATTTACTGATTTGTTCTTTATATCTTTTCCTAGACGGGACTAGGTTTCCTTGATCAGAACATCAAGAGACTCTTTCTGTGGGACAAAAGGATGAAGTAAGTCCTTGGATGAAAATTATTTGTTGAATAAATGTACTATTGCAAGTCATGTGATATTTTGTTAGAGCTAAGACAATATGTACTTGAAATGCAAACATGGTTATTTCTTTCCTCTTTACTTTTCGAGAAGTTTTCATTTCCTTTCTTAGGACAAACGCTTTGAACAAATAAAGGATTTTAATTAAAATTTTAACTTTCCTAAATAAAATATTCAAACTAAAATACTTACCCATGGTTGCATTTTCAAAACAACAAAGCTTTTGTAAATTTTCTATGTACGTAACAGTATATGTTGAGTAATTAATAAGGGTAGGCTAGGTAGAACTGTCTTTAAAAGGTTCTGGTAAGTCTTTTGGTGGAGGCCTACATGAGGAGATATACACTTTCTGGATAATGTGCTAGTTCTGATTAGTCAGGGTAGTCCAAGTTAGCAACTTAGTCCAAGTAGACTACTTTCCAAAATGGATAACCGGTAAATTAGAGTGTAGAGATGAAGGGTCATGATGCTAGGTTTCATGGCCTTGACTATGTTGCAGGGTTTTATAGTTACTTTTATTCTAAGTGGTTTATTTCCTTTCTAAATGTACATTTTTATTTGAGAAATTAAGGTAAAACACCACTCTATGTTTAAAGTAAACTGTTATGACTTGCAAACTTTTCTTGTGACTTGTTGAAAATTGCATACATGAAATGTTATTTTAATTGACATGAGCACACATAGGACTTACGAAAAATATTTCTCATCGTGTTTTACTTCATGATTTCAGGAAGATCATGCCTTAAAAGTTGAGCTAGCCTAGAGTCTTGAAGACTTTATTACTGATTATTGATTGTATTTCCTTTTAAGAATTTATTCAATTGTTTTAAGACATGCATACGCATTGATTTGGGTTGTATTAAGTTTTGAACTTAGTTTTTTTCTTTTCCTTTTCTTTTATCTAGTTATAAAGACCCTTTGTCCTGAAGAAAGGGCGACATCCCCACCCATTTAGGGCTACGTAGGTAGTGGGGTGTTATAACTTCCCCCCTTTCTGGTGTTTTGTTATCGCTCTACTTAGAGTCAATTTCAAGAACGTGTGATCCCCTACTTGAAACTTAAGATCTCTGGTTACCCACAAAACTCTTTTATCTACTCTATGCTACTTTTAATCTTTCTCAAATTAGCTTCACTTTATTCATCATTTCTTGAATATTAATTTTTCTAGTATTATTAATCCATCCATCCTCTGACCAACTTTAATATAGTGGTATTGACACTTCCATCTATACAGGGCTTCATAGGGTGTCAATTGATAAGTGTTATTATACGACAGCTCATCATACGGTATAGAGTCCATCCAAATATCCTTGAAATCTAAGATGGATGCCCTTAGCATATCTTCTAAGATCTGTATGACCCTCTCTGATTGTCCATCCATCTGTGGGTATATACTTGCACTAAATTTCGGTGTTATACCCATTGATTCCTAGAACTTAGCCTAAACTCTGGAGGTGAATCTCGTATCTCTATTAGACATAATACTAGTAGATACCTCGTATATGCACACCACTCTTGAGTATAAATTTGAGTCAACTTCTCCATCGAATATCTTACATTCACTAGAATAAAGTGTGTTGACTTTGTTAACTTGTCAACAACTTCCCAAATAGTATCTCATTGAGTCTTTATCATAGAGACCCTGGTGACAAAATCTATAGTCACTTCTTGCCACTTCTACTCAGGAATCAGTAAAAATTGTAGCAGTCCAATTAACTTTGTATATTTTTCCATGACCTTCTGATATGGTAAACATGTAGATGCATACTACACAATATCCCTTTTCATATCGGTCTACAAGTAGACTTTTTTCAAATCCTGGTACATCTTCATTTCTCCAGGGTGAATGGTATATTTGATTTTATAAGCTTCCTATAGAATCCTCTTTTTCAACTCCTGGTTATCCAGTACACATATTCGTCCTAAAAAATACAGTACTCCTGACTTAGCCCCAAAAGTCTTCCGTTCCTTTGGCAATCTCTTTATTTTTGAAAGACCAGAATTCAGTACTACTCAACTGTTTTCTAATTATTTCCTGACTTATATCAGGCTCAAGTTTTAAATTGCTTATGCAAATTTTCCCTTCTCAGACTTCTACTCCCATCAATATTATGTCTTGCACAGTTTCCATTTCCTGTACTCTCAGTCTAGCAAGTCTTGCCTTTCTGCTTAGAGTATTAGCTACCATATTAGCTTTCCCCGAGTGGTAGTTTATTAGGCACCATTATTTCTCTAGGAACTCTATCCATCTCTACTATCTAAGATTCAGGTCATTGTGAGAGAAGATATACTCAATGCTCTTATGGTCTATGAATATCTTATACACCGTCCTGTACAGATAATGACACCATTTTTTTTAGTGCAAACAAAATTACTACTAGTTCCAGATAATCGGTGGGGCAGTTTTCTTCATGAGATTTCAGCTTGTAGGAGGTATAAGTGATAACTTTATTATCTTGCATCAGAGCTGCTTCCAACCCTTTCTTGGAGGCATCAGTGTACAAAGAATATAACTTACTCCTCTGGTAGGCTCAATATTGGTGCAGTCATTAATCTCTTCTTAAGTTCTTGAAAACTTTTCTCGCACTTCTTATTTTATACAAATAGGATACTTTCCTTAATAGGTGGGTCATCGGTGAGGCCAAGGTGAAGAATCCCTTAATGAACCTTCATTAATACCCAGTCAGTCCATAGAAGCTTCTAATCTCTATGATATTCTTAGGTTATTTCCAATTCGGGAGAGCTTCTACTTTGATAGGGTCTACTTTAATGATGTCTTTCGTCATATATACAAGGAAAGCTATGAAATCCAACCAGAACTCGTATTTGCTAAACTTTGCAAATAACTCATACTCTCTTGATAAGGGCTAAATTAGTCATATTTTTCTTAGTTATTCGAGGTTCTTTTGTAATATATTTTATTCAATAACTAGTCATATTCCTTCATATTTCAGATTTTATAATTGGAAAGGTATTTTATTCTTTATTTCAGATTTTTAAGGTGAAACGAAATAAAAACGTTGCAAAACAGAGGAGAGGCAGCGTTGGCTAGGACCCTAGAACTGGTGCCGGCCATGCATTATTCAAACGAACTTCGAAGCGATGGAAAAATTGTTGAAATAGAGGATAACAGAACCAAGGCGGTACCGGCTGTGAAGCTGGAATCGGCGCCGGCTATATTTTGAACACATTGTGCAAAATTCGAAGAAAAATCGGTGAACGAGTGGAGAAATAGAACGTAACTGGCGCCGACTCCAAGAGTCAAGGCGGCGCTGGCTGTGCCCTGAAGCTAAGGCGGTGTTATGATTTTTCTACTCGGTTTTTGGTAATCTAAGGAGTTTTAGTATCTTCCAAGTTCTACTCAGTCAAGAACTTTGTACCTACGAGTTTAGGCACTTTCTAAGCCTATAAATAGAGGAAAAACACAGGGAAAAAGGGGAGAATTCATTGATCATCACAGAAAATTACTCAATCAAAGGAGGAATTCTTCATGTTCGAGGAGGGTTGTATAAGAAGGTCTTCAAATGAAGGAGAATGATGCTTGTCTATGAGTGCTTTCTTTTACTTTGTTTTCTTTTTCTTGACAATGATATGTTAATTATTTTATTGTAATTTAACATTGTTTAGATATTCATGATTTCTAGAGCATTTGATCTTTTGATTAATTGGTTATTATTCTTGGTATTCAATTACTTGTGTTTATTACGAGATTAGTTGGTTGGTTCTATCCATTGAATTGCTGGACCAAAGGGGGTTGATAGTAGTTTCAATTTTTTAATTTCATATTATGTTGGCTATTGACTTGTTGGACCAAAGGAGGTTGATTGCTTAGAACTAGTAATTAAAGGTTAATTGATGTCTTCTGAGACTAAGGGTTCATAGATTAATTTCATGCTTTGAATTTTTCGAGACCAAGGGAATTTAATTAAGGATTGTGTTTAATACACTTTTGGATGAATTAGTTGAGATGGACCAAGTGATTCTAATTTATTTAGAAGATAGTGATTTCATGGATTGACTATCGAAGTGAGTCTACTTTAATCCTTCATGATGCCAGGGGAATAATTAGTTATGATAAAGGTTGGGTACTTTAAGATCATGTTTGTCTAAACAATGGTTGGAATTGCATACTTCTCCATCCTTGGCATGTATATATTTTTATTTTGATTTTATTTTATTTTATTTTTCACTTTATCAAGTCGGTTAAACAATGAAAGAAAGGTGATTAATGTCTACTTGTTCCTGGAGGATCGACACTCGTTTAAACCCTATGCTCAGTTAATGATGGTACACTTACTCATATGTGTGATTTGGATTGAACGTTTTAATTTAAATTTGATTGGAAATGTGCTTAGTTTTTGTATGATTTTTATGCCTAAGTCTGAACACATCATCTCTTAATTTCTCCAATATTAGCCTCAGATGCTTAGCATGCTCTTGCAGACTCTTAGAGTAGATTAGGATGTCATCGATGAATATGACTACGAATTTGCCTAAGTGCGGTTGGAAGATCGCGTGCATAAGGTCCATAAACACCTCCGATGCATAAGTCACTCCAGAAGGCATTACCATAAAATGAAAGTGGTCATATCTTTTATTGAAAGCTATTTTTGAGATATCATATTCCCTAATCCGTACTTGATAGTATCCTTGTCTAAGATCTAGTTTAGAGTAGGAACTACATTCTTGTAGCGGGTTGAATAACTCATCTGTAATCGGCAAGGGATACTTATTTTTTACTATCAAGTTGTTTAGTCCCTGATAGTTAATACACAATCTCAAAGTCCTATCTTTCTTCTTCACGAACAATATCGGGGCTTCTACAAGGACGTGCTTGGTGAGATATACCTCTATTGTAATAATTCTTCCAATTGTTCCTTTAACTCCTTTAGTTCCACATGGGCCATCCAGTAAGAAGTTTTTAATACTGGTTCAGCTGTTGGTATGAGATCGATTGTGAATTCTATTTCTCGAGGTAGAGGTAGAGAGTCTAATTCAGCTGGGAATACGTTTTGGAACTTCTTCATTATTGCGATATTCTCTAGAGTGCACTAATCCTCAGGTTTGTTAATAAGATAGGCTAAATATCCCTTGCATCCCTATCTTAGTAGTTTCTATGCCTTGGTCCCCGCTACTAGAAGCTTTAACTCTTTAACTCAACTTCCATTGAATTCTAGTGTATCCTATCGAGGTCAGATGAATTGAACTACTTTGCTCTTATAGTCCACTCGAGCACCATATTTAGATAGCTAGTCTATTTCTAAAATTAAGTCATAATCTTCGAAAGCCACAATGATGAGCTTGGCCTATAAGTCCTTGCTCCAAACCTAAATATTAAAACCCAAAATGTATTTATCGGCTTCTATTGACTTCCTTAATTGCGTGCTTAATGATAAAATGTAGGGTAGCTCCGTTCGAACCTAACCCATATTAAATGCATGAATTTCATTAATTTATATGATATGGGCTAAAATCATCACTATTTTTCTAGTTATGAAAGGGTGTTTTGTGATACATTTGTTATAATAACTAGGTATATTCCTTCATATTTGATATTTTACCCATGGAATGGCATTTTGAAATTTTATTGCAGAAAACAATGAAAAAATGACAAAACCGTGACTGTCAGAGCACGGTTGCCACCGACCGTGACCCATGGAATCGGCGCCGACCATATTCTGGAGAAACAGAGGAATTTTGCACAAAAAATAGAGCAAAACTGAGCCAACAAAGTACGACCGGTGCCGGCCGGAACCCTCCAAGTCGGCGCCAGCTCCACTCTGCTCTATATCGGCGAGCATTCCAATTTTTGCACGAATTTGATAATTTTAAAAGTGTTTGGGTATTTTTTAATATCTATTCGACCCAGAACTTTTAGGGGACAAATTTTAACATCCTAGAAGCTTGTTTAAACAAGAAAAACACAAGACATAAGGGGGGGAATTCAAGGATCAAATTCAAAAATCACTCATTGAAGGAGAAATTCATCAATTTAAGGACGACTGTTTAAGAAAGTCTTCAAATGAGAAGAATGAGGCATGTCTTTTTTTTACCTTTATTTTATTTTTCTTAAATAATTATGTATTCAATATTTCTATTGTAATTTGACATTATTTTTGGGATTCATGATTTATTAAGTAGTTTAGTCTTTTTGATCAATTGATTATTGTTCTTTGTATTTGATTACATGTTTTGCTTACGGAGTTGGTTGATTGATTTTTGTTATTGACTTCTTGAAAAAGGGGTTGGTAATAACTTTAATTAATTAATTTCATATTTATTATTTTTTAACATGTTTGAAAATGAGGTTAATTGTTAAGAACTTAAGTAATAAAAGGTTTGTTGATAATTGCCAGAATATTGATTCATTGACTAATTTTATATTTTAAATCACCTAGAATATAGGGGTTTATATGAGAATTGATTTTAATACATATTTTAGGTAAATTGGTTGAGATAGAATACATTCACTAATTTAACTAAAAGATAGTGATTCCATAGATTGCAAACGAAGTGGGTCTATTTTAAATCCTTCAGAAAACTAAGATAATAATTGACTATAATATTGGCTAAGTACTTCATTATCATCGTTTCAAGAGCTTTTGTCTAAATTGTATATTTTCACATCCTTGAGTTGTATATATTTCTTTATTTTTTTTATTATCTTATCACTTTATTTGGTTGGTTAAAGAATGAATGAAAAGTGATTAGTGTGTACTTGTTCTTTTAAGGATCGATACTTGTTAATTCCCTATGCTATGCTTGCGATGAATATACTTGATCATATGTGTATTTTGGGATTAATATTTTAATTAAAAATTGACTAAGGGATGAATTTAAATTTGATGATTTTTATATACCCAAAAGTTACGCATTAAGTTTTTGGCGCCGTTGCAAGGGAACAATATCATGAAAGTTTGAATTTTGTTGATTTAACCATATTTATATGTTTATATGTCTATATGTAAATATTTGAATATGTATATATGTTCCTTGTATGAATAGGTGTCATATTTTGTGGTCTGTATAATTATACATTAATTTCACTGTATGTTGTAACTATGTAAAAAGGTAAATACATGTTAATAATTACTAACTTATTCTTGTATATTTGTATATATTGTATATTTAGATATTTAATTTTATTAACCCCATGTTAATACGAAATAAGTGTATTAATTATATTCGACTATTTGATGATTTTTACGTCAATAATTTTGAGTCAATACTAACTCTTTTTATTTTCAGGTTTAGACTTTTTGCTTACATTACACCAACATGATATTTTGCGCGAACAAATTTATTTTTTATTCTATTTATTTATTTGTTTATTTATTTTTAATTGTAGCCAAATTTTTAATCTGTGCATTCTTGTTTTAAATGTGCTGTGTTCGTGCATTCAATTATGATAGCTTATATATATATATATATATATATATATATATAATTTTTTGGCCCAGTGCAGTGCCGACACCAACTCATGTCAGGAAAAAGGTTTTAAGTGACCGATTTGGCCACTTTGTTTTCAAATCAACCTATTTCCCTTGATTTTTCTTTCAAGCCAATGCCATTTCTACACCCTCAAACACTATCAGTTCCATTTTTACCTTCAAAAACATCCATCCAACACAAAATCCTCTTGTTTTTATTGAATCTACGAATCTAAATTCTAAAAATCTCAACTTTTTCTTTAGAAATCCACTTTCAAATCGCTCCTTTCAAGTAAGGCTTTCATAAAAAATATTGCATATTTTGCTTGCCCAAGCATTGTAAAACACAAAGGTATAATTTTTCGTGCATTTCTATAGTTCAATTATTGCAATTAGAAATTTTCTATTATTTTGTATTGGAATTGATGGCTGAATTTGCTTATCTTCATAGTATTATTATGAATAGAATAGTATGAGAGTATGATTCTTAGATTATTTTTAAACAACATTCCTATAGTGTGGTCATATACTGTATATTCTTAGATATGGCAATTGTTTTGTTGATGAATTCATGGAATATGTTGAGCCATTACTTTTACCTTAGAATATGGATATGTTTTGCATGCTATAATCAAGTTGTGAAGTTATTGGGCACCATATTATGGTTTATATTGTGGCATTCGATTTCTTGTAGGTTTTGAAAGGAGGTTGGGTTTACTTAACATTGTGGATTGAGGTTTGGGTGGATTGATTAAAACAATGTGGGATTGTGTGTGAGGTTGTGTTGTGTTAATTCTATTGAGGGCAGTTGTGACATTGCTGTGATAACTTAGTTATCATCTTGATATGCCATCCTAGTATCCGTTTATAATGCCTAGAGAGAGAGGTCAATCATCTAAATGGGCTAGAGTTTCATCTTCCTCTTCTCCTACTTTCAAAGACCTATTGTTCCTTCACCCTGTTGATTTCATTGATCCATCCTGCCAAGAGTGGTACACTAAGAGGGCTGTTAATAAGATTATAATAGAATGCACTTTCGCACCCTAACTGGATCGTGCCCTTAAGTTAGGCATTATGTCTAGATGCCTGGGGTGGGGACCAATTATTCAACTAAAAAGACCTTATTGCCTTGTTTTGATAAAAGAGTTTTATACGAACATGGTCCAAAAATGTACTAATCATCTTAAGACCATTGAGGCTAGAGTGAAAGGCACCCCCATTTTTCTAGATAGAGAAAGAGTAGCTGCCATCCTCTGTGCAAATTGATGAAGGTCCTTGGTTAGCTGTAGATCACAAGAACCAAAAGATATTATCTGATCCTGAATAGAAAGTAAGTGATACCTGAGCTGCCTTGAGACTATATAGGAGAGGTCCCATAGGGTAAGTAGGTTTTTACTCTAGTAATGATTTTGAAGCCAACCTATGCACCCTAGTCTATATCTTTACTTACAATGTTGTTCGAAAAGCTAGTGGGTTCAATGAGTCCTGTGTCATTGACTTTTATATTCTTCATAGGATGATGCCCACTCTACCCATCCTGCTAACTCCATTAATTATTCAATCAATGTGGGATGTGGTCTATTCTAGCCTTTCCACAAAAGCTTTTGTCTTCCCCCTCGTGATAACGAAAGTTCTTGAAGCCTTTAGTATTAGCTTGGAGGGGGAACTTACTAAAACCACAACAAAGTGCGATATGGTTACTAAGCAAATACTTACTTGGTGTGGTTATCAGTACAGAATAGAGGTAAGGCGTTGGTTATGACCTTTTAATGTGCAACACCCACGACAAGTCGAACTTCTACCTGAAGAAGAAGGGCATCTAGTACTACCACCTTGAGCTCGTGCTGGTAGTTCGCAAACCTAGTCTAGGGGTGATTTTGAGGCTGAGGTTTAAGGGCAATTAGAATATTTGAGAGTTGGCATGGAAACCTACACGAAGATATTGCTGTAGCTACGTGGATCCATAGCTACCCTCATTAGAAGGCAAGATGCTCAAGAACAACATTGGGCACAATGGATGCAAAGGTTTCCTGGAACGCAAGGAGGCAATGTTAGATATGAGGCCAATGCTGAGGATGATGAGGATGAGGATTGAGTATTTTCTTACTACTCTGTATTTATTTTCTTTAGCTATCCTTTCTCTTTATATTTTCATGACCTTTCTTAGGATTTCTTTTTAATTGCTTTATTTCTTTTCTTTTATTTTATTATGATCCTCTTGTTCTTTTTCTAGATTTATGCTTCTATTTTTGTTTCTTTTGTCTTTTTATTTAGGTACCCGTTCCCTTATGCATCCTTGTGATGAATTCAAATATGTTGAAGTTTAAGTTTAATGGCAGTATTTTCTTTTCTCTATTATTCCTCTTTATTTATTTTGGTCTTCTTAGCTTTTATTTTATTGTTACATTATTGGTTATTGAGGACAATGTTTGGTATAAGTGTGGGGAGGAGAATGTAGGTATTGAAGATATTTTCCATATTTTAGTTGTGTGTGAACTTTTTCGAAATTTTTGAGGTTTTCATTGTGTAGCAAGGATGTAATTCTTTTTCTTACTTGGATATGAATTTTTGTCATTCATTTGGTGGATTTTTATGAAATTGGTTTATTGGATAGGATATTTGTCAAGACTTAAGAATTTAGATTGACCTTGTTTATGAATTGGTATTTTAATATTATTTGACTCATCTACTTTGAATATGGAGAATATGATGAATATAAGAAAAGTTTATTTGCTAACTCTTATATTATAGGTTTAACTTTGCTTAGCTTTGAGTTGTGATGTGGAATATGAGTTGATAAAAGATCTTGGAATAGAAAGATTGTGGAAAACTTGAAAAACATTTCTTGTGCGAGCTGAAAATTTGAGAAAAAAAAATGAGTTGGTTGTGTTTCCTCTTTAAAGATAAGAAAGTATTATTTTTGCTTGATTATGGGGGACAATATAGATAGTGAAGAGAAATCCACTTTCTTAAGGCTTTGAATTCCCTAAAACAAAAGAAAAAAAGAAATATTGTTGAGAAAAAATGAAGAGTGATAACCAAAATAGGGCTAATACGGTATGTGAAGAAAAATCCATATACTTGAGGCTATCAATTCCCTAAGTCATTGAAAAAATTGAGAGAAAAAAAAAATTGGAGTGTGTTCCTACATCGTGACTTAGGTTGTGCAATTTTTAGATTTATAATGCTTGAGTTGGTAAATGGGTTGACTTATGTAATTCATGTTATCAATGTTCTTACTTGAAGGGTTGATGTGCGTTTTGTAGTGTAGAAAATAATGCCAACAAATTATACAAATAATCAAGATTTAATTAAAATACTAACTAGTAAAACCACACATACAGGCATGTATACCCATCATATAGCATAGGAAATAGCAAGTATCGAATCCACGAGAACTTAGGCTCCCACCTTATTTTACCCAAATCTTTATTGTCTAGTTAAAAAAATAAAAAGAGACTAAAAAAGAAAATAAATGAAGATAAAAATAGATATAACTCAAGGATGCAATTTCATGTAACTAGACAATTATCTTGAAAACATAATATTGAATCAATTAGCATTCATCACAATCAATTGTCATCTTGGCATCATGAAGGAATTTAAGTAAAATTCAGTTGCTTCCCAAGTCATGAAATTACTTATGTAGATTCCACTTCTTTCCGAATCTATGAAATCACTATCCTTTGACTAATTTAGCAAAATTCCCAATCAAACCAAAGCAACCAAAAGATGCATTAAACTCATACCTCATAAACATGAAATTAGCTAATGGCCCTTTGCTCGAGGTGAAATTAACTAATCTCTGATTACTTAGTTCTTTAATCTCAACTTCATTTCCCAAGTCCATTAAGATTTGATAAATATGAAATCAATGCAATGAACTCCTAACATCGATTACCAAGTCAATTAGAAGAACCCGCATCAATAACCAGTGATAACAAGTAATCAAATATCAAAGATAACAATAGATTGATAAAAAATTCCAATTAACTGAAAATCATAATCTCCAAAATAATATTCAATTACAACCAAAACATTAAGCACATCATTGCTAAAGAAAAGTAAACAAAGAATAAAAGATAAAACTCATAGACAAGTCCTTCTTTTTCTCTTGAAAACCTTCTTTGAACAATGTTCCTTTGTGAGGTGATTGACTAACTAGCTTTGATCCTTCAAATCACAACTTTCTCTTGTGTTTTTCTTGTATTTATAAGCCTCCTTGATAGCAAAATTCATTTCTTGAAAAGTTTAGTCCGAGTAGAATTCAGAAAATACCAAAATCATTTGAAAAATATCAAATTCACACACAGGATTTTCACCATCCAGAGCGTACCTGGCGCCAGGTACAGTCAGGGCACATGGTGCCAGGTCTGTTTTGTTCTTCTTGGTTTTTATGGTTTAACCAGAATGGACCCGATACCTGGTTCATTAGCTGGGCCTGACACCAGGTCTATTTTGGAATTGTTCACTTTTCACTCGATTCTTACTCAAATCTGCAAAAATTTTTCAAAAACGCTTTTTACAAGAAAAATGTCAAATTGGAAAGAATATGCCTAGTTATTACAACAAATGTATCCCAAAACAATATCAAATAACTAGTAAAATAATGATGATTTTAGCCCCTATCACATACCCTCACACTTGAACATTTGCTTATCCTCAAGCAACCAAGATTTAAAACACTCATCATTTAGAACAAGACAAAACAATTTAGCAAATTCATACATACTGAAGACACAACATTCTTCCAACCTTAAACATAAATTCATTATTCATTTAACCCTTTCAAAACCTTTGCAAACTCATGATTCATCAAAGTTAAATTAAACAAGCTTATATCTAGTATAAGAAAATTACCCTACTCCTCAAGCAAAAACATAGATAACTTAAATCATACAAGTTAAGCCATTTAACCAATTCAAGTTTATAAACTTAAATTTACTCAAGTTAAGTAATGAGATAAGGAAAACACTCCATTCTCTTTTTTCCTCTCAAAATTTTTTTCAATGACCTAGGGATTTGATAGCCTCAAGTTAAGGATTTCTCTTCATACACTGTATTGGCCCATTTTTAGTCATCATCATTTTTTCAGCAATTTTTTTCTTTCTTTCTTCTTCCTTTCCTTACCTTCTTGCCTTCGGGATAGCCTCAAGAGAGTATGATGCTTCTTTGTTTCTTCTCTTCCACTCACTATATTATCCCTCTTTTCTGCAAAAGGTCTATCTCTCTTTTCTTTTAGAGATAAAAGCATATATATTTTTCAACTCAACATTTTTTTCATCTCACATTTTTTTTCTTTTCACTCAATGTTTTTTTTTTTTCACATTCCTTATTCACAACTCAAAATGAAGCAAACTTTAAATCTATAATACAAGGATTAGTCAACAACTCTTTCCATATTTCATCATATAATCCATATTTAAACTTAAAGAATAAAATAAAACTCAAATACCCATATAACCAAGGTTAACTTAAATTCTCAAGACTTAGCAAAATCCAACTTAATATATAACTTTATCTTTTTATAAAAATCCAACCATATTGAATGACAAATCTATATCCAAAATTAGTAAGAAAATCATCACTCCATTATAGACAAATAAGCTCAATTTGGCTCCAAAATCTCCAAACTCCCAAAAATTTTTATTTTTCAATAGAATTTTTTGGTACCAAGAAAACACCAAGATCATTGATAAAAACTTGAACAAAAAATATTACTAAACCACTCCCTCACACTTAAACTGGATAATATCCTTATTCGCAAACAATTAATGCAAGAAAGCATCTCCAAAGGGACCAAAAAAATCAACAGAGTAGAAACTTAAGTAATATTCTCCAAGTGAAATAAGATCTAATAGATATAAAAACTTGGAAAAGAGAAAATGGCTAGTCTAAGAAGATTGTATTCCTACCAACAATAGAAAACATAAATAAAAGTACAAAGAAAATAATAACAAAAATAAAACATATACAGAAATAAAAGAAAACAACTAAAAATTCTAAGAAAGCAAACAAAGATACGACTCACTCCCCCACACTTAAGATAGAAAATATTTTCCTCATTTGGGGGAAATAACGCCTAATAACTCTAAACACAAAACAAAGATACAAACTATTTCCACTCATCATGCTTCCTCATCAAACCCTTGTCAAAGACGTTTAAGCTCAAAGGAGAAAATAGACAAGATGAATGTAGAAAAAAAGGAGGTTTTTGTAAAAAAACCATGTTCATGAAAATAATTTTTCTCAATAAAACAAAACACATGAGCCTCATTCTTAAACATTCCTTTAGACCCACTAATAAAATTTTCAACATATGAGTGCACATGGTATCTAAAGAATAATCGAACTTGAAACCACCATTTTGCCTTCAAAAGATTTGTCATAATAAAAATTCCCCTTAAAACATAGCATTTGGGTTTTCAAAGATGGGATCAAGAAATCCTTACTTTTCAATGTTTTTACAAATACTAAATTACCTCCCTGAAATTGGGGTGAATGATAGAAATTACCACCATCCTCCAAGGACTTCTTATAATGTAGCAATGAAATATCCAACTCCTTGAGGCATGGTAAATTCAACACATCATCATTAGCATCATTAGGCTTTGTGAGTTGAGATGTACCTATAAACTCATGTGACAAAGAAAAATTAGAAATATTAGAGAATAGATTAGAATCAAAACCTTTCCCCATCACATTTGGCAATTGTTCCTCATAACCTCTCTCCTCTTCTTGGAGGTCTTCTTATGCAAGTGTATAGACTTTTATAGAATCTTTAACTAACTTGGCTAGTTTTGTTCTTGCAGAGCTCATTCATTGGAATGCTTCTTCATGCCACCTAATAGATGTGTTTGTGTTAGCAGCAAATGATTTGATTGAAGCTTCAAGTGACGTCTCACTAAAAGCATTAATCCGAGCTTGCAATCTTGCCAACGTATCCTTTGATGTTGTGCACATGAATAATTGTCCATGATGATGTTTTGAATCTCGCACTCAAAGAAAAATAAAGATCAAATCGAAAATAAAAATAAAAATAAACAAAAATAAAGAAAAGAAAAAAAATAGAAATATTCACAAACTACCTAAACACAAAAGTTAGTGGCATTTACAAATACAACAAAGGCTAAATTAATAAGATTTGAATGTTTTCGATAGTGCCCATCCTTTTAACGACACTAACAACTTGATGCATATTTTTTAGTGCAGAAAATATTGCCAACAAATTACACAATCAATCAAGATTTAATTAAAATGTCAACCACTACAACCACACATACGGGCAAGTATACCCATCGTATAGCATAGGGACTAGCAAGTATCAAATCCATGAGAACTTAGGCTCTAACATTACTTTACCCAAATCTTTATTATCTAGCTAATAAAATAAAAAGAGACTAAAAAAGAAAATAAATGAAGATAAAAATAGATATAACTCAAGGATACAATTTCATATAACTAGATAATTATCTTTAAAATATAATATTGAATCAATTAGCACTCATCACAATCAATTGTCATCTTGGCATCATAAGGGAACTTAAGTAAAATTCAATCGTTTCCCAAGCCATGAATTTACTTACGTAGATTCCACTTCTTTCCCAATCCACAGAATCACTATCCTTTGATTAATTTAGTAGATTTTTCAATCAAACCAAAGCAACCAAAAGATGCATTAAACTCATACCTCATAAACATGAAATTAGCCAATCTCCTTTTGCTCGAGGTGAAATTAACTAATATTTGATTACTTAGTTCTTTAATCTTAACTTCGTTTCCTAAGTCCATTAAGATTTGATAAATATGAAATCAATACAATAAACTCCTAACATCATTTCCCAGATCAATTAGAAGAACCTACATCAATAACCAGTTATAACACGTAATCAAATATCAAAGATAACAATAGATTGATAAAAATTTCCAATTAACTGAAAATCATAATCTCCAAAATAATATCCAATTAAAATAAAAACATTAAGTACATCATTGTTAAAGAAAATTAAACAAAAAATAAAAGATAAAACTCATAGACAAGTCCTTCTTCTTCTCTTGAAAACCTCCTTTGAACAATACTCATTTGAGTAGATATTGAGTAGCTAGCGTGGATCCTTGAAATGACACATTTCTCTTGTATTTTTCTTGTATTTATAAGCCTCACTGATACCAAAATTCATTGTTTGAGAAGTCTTGTCCAAGTAGAATTCAAAAAAAATCAAAATTTTTTGGAAAATACCAAATTCGCACATAGGATTTTCACCATCCAGAGCGTTCTTGGCGCCAGGTACAGTCGGGCCACAGGGTGCCCAATCTATTATGTTCTTCTCAATTTTTTCTATTTAACCAGAATGAACCGGGTGCTTGGTCTATTGGCTGGGCCTGGAGCCAAGTCTATTCTGGAATTGTTCAGTTTTCGCTCGATTTTTACTCAAATCTGCACAAATTTTCCAAAAATACTTTTTTCCAGAAAAATGTCAAATATGAAGAATATGCCTAGTTATTACAACAAAAGTATCTCAAAATAACCTCAAATAACTAGTAAAATAATGATAATTTAAGCCCCCATTAACGGTGAAAAAATTTTCTTAGACTAAGGTATACACTTGATTAATTTGACTTCAAGAGTTTTGTGATGTCTTGTCAATTATTTCAAAATCTGATTTGTTTTCTAGGAGTTTGATGAATGGCAAGAGTTTTATATAAAGTTTGAAAGGAAGTTATAATCCTTGTTATGTTTTATGTTTTTGGAATAAAGAAGAACTTGTGTTTTCTTGATGATTTTCTTGGCTAAAGTGTTTTGCTTGAGGATAAGTAAAATTTCAAGTATGGGGGAATTGATAGGGACAAAAATCATCACTATTTTTCTAGTTATTTGAGGGTTTTTTGTGATTCAATTATTGTAATAACTTAGCATACTTCTTTATATTTGATATTTTACCATTGGAAAGGAGTTTTGAAATTTTACAGTAGAAAATGACGAAAAATGACAAAACTGTCGCCATCTGAGCATGGTCGTGGCCACCGTGACCCGCAGAACCAGCTTCGGCCCCATTCTGGAGAAACAGGGTAATTTTACAAGAAAAACAGAGCATAACTGGTGCTGGCCATAACCCTCCAAGCCAACGCCAGCTCTACTCTGGTCCATGTCGGTGAGCTTTCCAATTTTTATGCGGATTTGGTAATTTCCAAGGAGTTTTGATATTTTCTAATCTATACTCGATACAGAACTCTTAGGGATGAATTTTAGTATCTTGGAAGTCTATTTAAACAAGAAAAACACTAGATAGAAGGAGGGAATTTAAGGATTAAAGTAAAAAAATCACTAATTGAAGGAAGAATTCATCAAATCAAGAAGGATTGTTTAGGAAAGTCTTCAAATGAGAAGAATGAGGCTTGTTTATGAGGGCTTTCTTTTACCTTTGTTTTTTTTTTACTCTTAAACAGTTATGTATTCAATATTTCCATTGTAATTTAACATTGTTTTTTGTATTCATGATTTATTAGGTAGTTTAGTCTTTTTCATCAATTGATTATTGTTCTTGGTCTTTGATTACATTTTTTCTTACGGTGTTGGTTGATTGATTTTTGTTATTAACTTGCTTGAAAAAGGGGTTGGTAATGACTTCAATTAATTAATTTCTTATTTGTTATATTTTCACTTGCTCAAAAAATGGGCCAATTGTTAAGAACTTAGGTAACCAAAGGTTGGTTGATGATTGCTAGAATATGGATTCATTGACTAATTTCATGTTTGAAATCATCTAGAATATAAGGGGTTTAGATGAGGATTGATTTTAATGCATCTTTTGGTTAAATTGGGTGAGATAGAATATGTTCACTAATTTAACTAAAAGTAGTGATTCCATGAATTGCAATTGAAGTGGGTCTATTTTAAATACTTTATGAAACCAAGATAATAATTGATTGTGATATTGGCTAAGTGCTTCATTTTCATGATTTGAAGAGCTTTTGTCTAAATTACACATTTTCACTTCTTTGAGTTGTATATATATTTCTTTTTTTCTTTTTATTATCTTATCACTTTATTGGGCCAGTTAAACAATGAATAAAATGTGATAAGTGTATACTTGTTCATTTAAGGATCGATACTCGTTAACTCCCTATACTCTTCTTGTGATGAGTATACTTACTCATATGTGTATTTGGGGATTAATGTTTTAATTAAAAATTGACTAGGGGATGGATTTAAATTTGATGATTTTTATACGCCCAAAATTTATGTATTAGTATAAGTGCATTAAACCAGGGTCTTTGAAAATATTCATAATGCAACCTTAGATAGAGAGTGTACCTTCTACCATTGCTATGTCCACACCAACCTCCGCTCAATTCACTGTGAAGATTTTGGCCTTCACTTGGGGTTTTGGACCCCCACTCCCTAATGCTCTACTATTATTTCCTCAGTTGCCCACTGGTTGAGTAGGGTTCCCCTAACCATTCCTCAAAGGCTTGGGGTAGTTGCTCCTTATTGGTTAGGGTCTTTGCAATTGTAGCACTTTTTTGATGGGTTCTTAGACCAGCAGTCCTTTTCAATATAGCCCCATTTCCCACAGAAATATAAGTAACCAAATTGGGTCCAGTGTTGAAAGGAGTAGGCCTGGTTTGTTTCGCTTTATTATTCCATTGTGGCTTTGCGAGTCCCTTGTTGTTATTCTACTTTGGAGGAAATGGTGGTTTATGAATTTCCTAATTCTTGTCTTCATTTTTTATCCATGTAGCAGCATCCACCATAGTGGCATAAGTTGTGGGTAGGAAGGGTGCTAAGGCTCTTTGTAGTTCTTGCTTGAGCCCCCTTACAAATTGATGAGTCCAATTGTGCTCCGTATCTATTAGTCGATTGCAATACTTTGACAGTTTATTAAATTGGGCAGTGTACTAGGCTACTATAATTCTTACTCTCTTTAGGTTCTAGAACTCATCCTCTCATTTCTCGACCCATTATGGAGCATATTATGCACATCATGCCTTAACAATCATTCCCTAGGTCTACTCCTGACCTGTCCTATCCCACTCTTCTTGGATCCGCTACCACCAGTCATGTGCAAGTCCCCTTAGTTTGAAAGCTGCAAATCTCGCCATTCAATGCTCTGGGTACTATAGGGTGGAGAAGATATCCTCTATTTGCTCTGTCCACTACTCAACTTTTTGGTAATATTCCACCTCTTCGAAGAAGGTAGGCAGTTGGAACTTTATAAATCGCTCTAAAGTTTCGTCCTCTCCTCGAGGTGTCATTCTCTCCGACAAAGTGTGCAATAACTCTGTCATCTTACTTAACACATGCCATATCAATGCTTTATTCGGCCCTTCCAATCCCACTCTCTATCCTTGGTTAACTTTCACTTCTCTTTTGGGCACGATAAGTAGTACATGCCCGAACATAGTAGTTATGGTTATAGTTGTGTGTGTCCTTCTTTTGTAGGTAGTCACTCCATGTGTTGGTGATATCTTTGTGTCATAGATATAATGAACTTATCAAAAAAATGAGGGAAGGGCATACAAGTATTCTAATCTATCCCATGTAAATGTATGCTCAATATTGAAGCATAATTAATAGATAGCATATAACATGCAACAAAAGTATATGGTAAATGGATTTACTTATGCATATATGTAGAAAATACTTTGACAAGGGAAAAGTCAGACATCCAAGTTGTCCATATTTAAATAACGTAGTATATCGGAGGAAAAAAAATTGTAATAGTTTAAGTGCTGGACTTATTGAAAGCATAAATAAAAGAAACCACAAAGGGTCCTTATGGTTTTAGCACTCTGGATAGTCCCTCATAGTCTAATCATTATCGAAATCCTTAGAGTGGGGCTCACACAACTAACCTCCAGTGTTCTTAGAAAAATCTATGTTTCTTATCATCCATGAACTTTAAGGTCTCAAACCCTCCTCCTGACCCACTAGGGTTCTCCTTACACTCTATGGGCCTCCTGACCCACTAGGGTTCTCCTTACACTCTGTGGGTCCTCTAAAACACTCTCCTTCCTTACGCTTCCCTTTAACTTTAGCTATTCTAGCCCACTCACACTGTCTGACTATGTACTCCTCTAGGTCACTCTTAGGTGCCTTAAAGTCAAACTCTCCTGGGTTAACACTGCTTGTAGTCGATCGACTTTTGGAATAAGTGGAATTGGGCAGGCTCTACTATTTATATTTCCTCCTCCTCACTTTTTTCTTCCAATATCTCTATCTCAGACTCAGATGCTGACTCAGGTAGAAGGAGAGGGTGGAGGTTGTGGTTGTGGTGTAAGCAGACCACATCTGGGAGGTATGATCTCACTGTGGGTACACATTTTCTAACCATCATCTAAACAAAAGACACACTTAGGTCGGTATCAAATTGAAATACTTAAAGTAACAAATCACAAAGATAGAAATTAATACCTAAACCTAGGCTTTGATACCACTTGTAACACCCCATTATACTGTGACTCTAAGAGGGCCAGGGATGTCGCCTCGTCCTTAGGATGAGGGGTCTTTATGACTAGGTAAGAGGAAAATAAAGAATGGAATTCAAACCTAAATTACACTCTTCCAATCTATTACAAATGTCTCAGAAATAAAATTCTGAAGTGTACAAATTGAAATCAATGTCTCCAAATACAAAATAGCTAAACATAATCAATTCTTATCTCTAAACCTTAGATCTACTATCTCCTGAGACATGATATAGAAATTGTGTGAGAAAAAAAAAAATTCTCAGGAAGTCTTGTATGTGCACATGAAAATTTGTAGTATTTCATGATGCAATTTGCAAAAACATTGGAAGTAAAATATTTTCAAGTCATTAATCAAAGAACAAATATTGAGTGGTTTCAATTTACATAATTTCACAAATCAGTCCAATTGGATTTTGGAGTTCAAAAGTAGAAAAGCTATAAAGTCAAAATCACTTATAATATAATTGCAACACGTTTAGCATCAACTAAAAAGGTTATGAAACCCTACATCATGACCAACTACTGTGAAACCTTGCGTTACAGTGAAGTGGTTGATCAGCCCATTAAGTAGTAAACTTACTCGTTATCCATCTCCGGATATCAGTCTTACTAGGACGGGATGCTAGACTGGTCTGACTTGCTAATACTAGTGCCTTTTCCTAAAAGAGTTTATCTCTCGGAGGTGGCCGCCTACTATAAGATTAACCTTAACTTTTAGAAGCTAGTACTTGAAGCCTACCCTAATTGAGTACTCAATGCATCTGTTACCCAATTTAGGATGTGTTCAAATAATCCATGAGAACAACAGGTGTTCAAAATTCACTACAAAAAAAGTAGCCTTCTGTGACAAAGAAAATTCCTCGCTAATGCTCTTTTTTTCCTAGCTAAAAGTCTTTAGCAAGGAAAAAAATTTTGGTCACTAGTTTCTTGCTAAACGCCCATGCTATTGTTGGATTGTATGCCCTCTTAGACTAGGCTTCTGATGTAAAATCGAATATTTTAATAAATGAATTTATTTGCAGAAATTGTTTGTGAATTTATTTTTTGTTTGTGCACGATTTTCGTTTGGAACAGACCCATTGTGTTTAAATAAGTGATCCATGTGAATTGTGGTCTTTCACAGTAAGGTATGGATCACGGGTTATTTAACACATAAACATTTGTTCTTAACCTATTGATGAGACTGGGAACCTCATCATGTTTAGGTTATTATGTTATGAATTCCAAATGGGGAATGGCTTACCTTTAGCCAGTGGGTAGTCCACTCACTTCATGACATAAGCGTATGTCGAATACATAGAACAGGACCTGTAGTAGTGGTTTCTCAAAGTACTATATGGTAGAAACTTAGACTACTACCGCTACAACGTGGACTAGTACTCTACGACTTGAGTATGAGTTGGTGGTCTGGCAAAGCTGGAAGCATATACTTTGATTTGCTGTAGTTGAGGTTCTATCGTAGGGCCAATATACTTGCATGTTGGGTATGTGTGACTAGTTAGTTAAGACAGACTTATACAAGATAGTTTCTGCACTATATTGCCCCTTGTGGTTGTCCGAATGGTCTGAACTATCCAGGGCCCTGGGAAACATGACTTGGATGTTTGCTTTAGGGTAGCTCCCTTGGAAAGCGGAAACACTCCAGGAAGTCGTGGATCATTGGACTAGAAGCCTAAGGATGGTAGATGTCATTTAGAGGGGTGTTAGTACACTTCTTCCTCTCTAAATGTACGGCGATATGTAAAGGGGTATTTTAGTCATTTCACCTGTAGGTCGGAGACTTTACGAATGCAGCATTGTCCTTGGGGTCAATATTTCCTTATGGTGATATTAGAAAATATTTAAAATGCAAAATACAACTATTTATATAGCAGGGGTATTTTGGTCATTTTAGCAGCCAAGGCGATGTGTCTTTTTGGTCCTCGGGATATCCCGTAAGTCCTAACTATTTTTGGGTTGAGGAATTGGTATCAGTTGAAGATGATTTTATTTTATTTTATTTTATTCAGGAAGTCTAATTTATTATTGGACTGGAATAAAATAAATAAATAAATAAAATAGGAGTTGAGAGAAATTAATTATCTAGTTTATTTGGTTAATTAATTATTCAGGGCCTAGGTCCAATATGAATAATTAAGAAATTAACCTGGGCTTAAACTAGGGGAAATAATTAATGTTTAATTATTTTTTGGGTTATTTATATAGGCCCAAGAAATAAATAATTAAAGATTAATTATTATGGTTCATTTGGGCTCATTAATTATTTATTGGGTTACTTATGTAAGCCCAGGAAATAAATAATTAATATTTATTATTTTGGACCTTTTGGGTCCAAGAAAAATAATAAATATTTATCTGGCCCAATAGCTTGGACCTTAAGGTATTTTCCAGATACGGTTAAGAGGAGTTTAAGGTTAGGCCAAACTGTGTCTCAGGATAACATCCGGGTATTTTGAAATCCCGAGGATATGTTTATCAGAGATTGAGAGACCTAGTTTAGGCTAAAAAGATAAATAACTCTTTGAAAAAGAAAAAACCTTAATTCTTTCCCTAGATACAAGACTCTCACGTCACTCTAGTTCTCTCTCTCACGGTTTTCTTCTTCTTGTTTTTCTCCTTGTTCTTTGCTAACCAATAGCAAGTGAACCAAGGAGAATTGAGACCGTTTCTCCTTCCCATTGTGTTCACCAACTAGAGGTTAGGCTGAGGAATATCCCGAGAGCTGGAGAGTTAAGCGTTAATGCAAACAAGACGAAGTCGAAGGCTAGCGGGTGTTCAACCGGAAGCTCCTTCAAGTGTGCAAAGCGAGGCGATTCCAGCCATTCAATCTGTTCCTACGCAACCTAGTAGGGTTAAGGAACGCAAAGGTATGATCTTCCAGCTTCCGCATGGCCTTTAAGGCTCGCGTTTAATTTTTCTCTCTGTTTTTTTTCCCGTCCATGGCTCCCCTGTTTCTGCATTTTCCATCAAAGTGGTATCAGAGACACTGGTTTTGATCAATATAGGGAGCATGGTAGTTAATAAAATGGAGAAGATGATTATACCTGTGATCCTTCGTTGTTTTGGTATGGGATAGATGGTTTTGTAAGCTTCACCGTTGAAGCATAGGAGCTCTCTGTAAATTTTTGGCTTTGATGTTTTAATCGCGTAAACCCAATTTTAATGGGTATAGGCAGTTGTGGTTATGTTTTGGATGAGTTTTTATAAGTAAAAATGTCCAAAGAAGCCAAAGAAGACAGAAAAAATCGAAGGAAAAAAATGCTCTGCAAGTCGCGCGCGAAACAGAAGAAAAAACGAAGAAGATGCACTGTTCATAAGCCGCCGCGTCCAAGCCGAGCCGCCGAGCTGAGCCGCTACGGTTGGTGAGAGGAGCCAGTCGCTGCTGAGCCGAGCCGCTGGGACAATTCGGAGCCAATTGCGCATATTGCATGAAATTGCAATTGCAAATTGCAATCGTGCGCGGGTCGAGTGGCGGGTATCCGGGCGAGTTCGCGGGTTGTGTGCAGAGGTGAAGCGGGCGCGGGTCGCGGGCGTGGGTGAAGTCCACGGGTCGTGGCTAGCGTGCGATCTGGTGTGGCGCGGTGCATTGCGGTTGCGGTGGACCACAGGCCATTCTGGCGCGGATCTTGTGCGGCCGGTGCAGTGGACCGCCAGCTAATTTTGGCAAATTTTTTTTATTTTTTTTCCTTTTCCGTTTTGGGTCCCATACCAGGCGAAGTTAATATTTTTGCAATATTTATATTCTTGGAATATATTTGCATGAAAAATATTAGTAAGGGATTTTAGGATTAAACAAGGTCATTAATTAATTAATTAATGTGTTTAATTCTATTATTTGGGCACTTTGGTTTAAAAATAATAGAAAAGTATGAAAACGTTTATTGTTTTCTAGCATGCTATTTTTTATGTACCTATGTGTGCTTTTTCTCAAAGACCAAAGTCTTTGGGAATCTTTTGTTTTGGCAAGGAAAAATATTTTTCTTTAAAAACTAAATGGTTATTTTAATTGGTACAAAAATTAATCCTTGAATATTTTCTCAAATGATTTAATCCTTGACATAGAAAATATATTGGATTTAGATATTTTTGTAAATTAAAATGGAGAGCCATTTTGTTTTGTTTTGGACTAGAAAAATGATTTTGTCAAATAAGCTTGAGACCAAAGTCTCTAGAAAGTTTTAATTGGAAAATTTTTGAAATCATTAAGTTTTAACTTAAATAAAATTAGTCCATGGAGGAAATCTCTCAAAGGATATAAGCCTTGACATAGAGATTTTATTGGACTTAGATATTTTATTTTTGAGTTAAGAAAAACTTAATGGAAATTTCAAAACGATATTTTCCAGAAAACCTTTATTTTAAAAGACTAAGTGGGAGAGGGGTTCCAACGGCCCCACAGCTTCCATCACGGTCCTCATTAGAGATCATGGATCCCGCCGCGTCAACCGGGAGTGAACCCGTATAGGATGGGGATACCACAAGGATCTAGATCTAATGGAAGGATGTAATTAATAACCCGGGGCACGTACTATGATCGGCCAGCCCACGTTGGAGGTTATAGTGCGAGGTATGTCCATAGGAAATGAGAGGAAACGGCCATCCCACAATGGAGTTATTCTCTAGACCATTACCTAGAAGGAAAATTAATTTGTGGTGGTTAATACACTTAGCTTAGGAAACTGTTAATCTTTCCAAGAAGCTGTGTCAATTTTCCTAAGAGCCAAATTATTTTCAGTGCACAAATTTCATTTTGTTTTCACAAACTAATTTCTTTCTTTTATTTTCGATTTTCAGAAATGGTGGGAGGTTCTTTTAGTCCATTGGCCGTTATTCTCAGGGAGAATAAGTTAACGGGTCCAAACTATGTGGACTGGAAAAGGAACCTGGACATAATACTCACAGCCGAGGAGTATAAGTATGTCCTTTACGAAACCTGCCCTGTTATTGGGGAAGGTTCCACCGCTGAAGAGCGAGAGGCTGAAAAGGCATGGAAGAAAGGCGACGAAATGGCACGTTGCTATATGTTAGCTTCCATGTCTAATGTGCTCCAGTCAAAACACGAGCACATGGCTTACGCATATGACATAAGTCGATCGTTGGCAACTATGTTCACGGACAAGAGCCGACCCGCAAGGCGGGAGGCTCTTCGAACAATTGTAAACACTAAGATGGGTGAGGAAGCATCGGTCCGAGAGCATTTGCTCAAGATGATTGCTTGCTTTCGAGGAGGCGAGAAATCTTAGGGGCTGTCATTGACCCAGAGAGCCAAGTGGACATGGTTCTCGAATCTCTACTGGGCTCTTTCACTCGGTTCAAGTTAAACTATAACATGAACAAGTTGAACATGAGTTTAGCCGAGGCGATGAAGGAGCTCCGGATGGCGGAGAAGGTTATGAAGCCGCGAGTCTAAGGCCATGATTGCTAAGGCCTCTTCTTCTAGAAGCTGGGCCTAAACCCGGAAAGTTCAAGAGGAAGAAGGGGAATGCGGCGACCCGACCCAAGAACCAGCCCAAGGACAAACCAAAGGGCAAGTGCTTCAAGTGTGGAAAGAAGGGACACTTGGAAAAAGAGTGTCCAGATCTTCGAGCCAAGAAAAACCCCACGGGTAATGTTTACTATCTAGAGTCCATATCAATGGTAGGATCAACTTCCACTTGGATTGTTGATTCAGGAGCCACTGATCATATCTGTAACTCCTTGCAGGAGTTTAGGAAGATAAGAAGACTCAAGAAGGGCGAACATGGGCTTCGAGTGGGTAATGGAGCACAAGTCTGGGACCTTGCAGTGGGAGAGCTGGATCTTATTTTTTATTATAATAAGATAGTAGTTTTAAAAGACATTTTATATGTACCTGGTTTTCGTCAGAATTTGATTTCAGTTGCAAAACTTATTAATCAAGGATATTCTGTATCTTTTCATTCTGGTATTTCTATCAGTAGTGATGGAGAAATTTTATGTACTGGGCACATGTATGGAAATTTGTTCTTTTTAAACCCTATTAACAACCAATCAAATAACGCTCTGTCTGAACCTTTAACTAAAAAGAGAAAGACCAATATCAATGATTCATACCTTTGGCATCTGAGGTTGGGTCATATTAACTCAACTAGGATTCAGAGGCTAATCCATGATGGGCCTTTGGGCTCATTGAGATTGGAAAGTTGGCCTCAGTGCAAATCCTACCTGATGGGAAAAATGACCAAAAGGTCTTTTACACCAAAGGCGGATAGAGCCAAGGAGGTGTTGAGTCTTGTTCACACTGATGTGTGCGGTCCAATGTCTACACCAGCTAGGGGAGGTGTTGAGTACTTCATCATGTTCACGGATGATTGTACGAGGTATGGTTACATTTGCCTGATGAGACACAAGTCTGACTCTTTTGATAAGTTCAAAGAGTTTAAGGCTGAAGTGGAGCGTCGGACAGGTAAATTAATCAAAACCTTACGATTGGATCGTGGTGGAGAGTACCTCCTAGGTGAATTCAAGGACTACATGGTACATCATGGGATAGTATCCCAGCTCTCTGCATCGGGAACCCTCCAGCAGAACGGAGTAGCTGAGAGAAGGAACATGACGTTGATGGAAATGGTCTGAAGCATGATGTCTCATGCTACTCTTCCAGTATCCTTCTGGGGATATGCCCTGGAAACAGCGGCATATATTCTGAACTTGGTGCCTTCCAAGTCAGTACCTAGGACTCCCTATGAGATGTGGACTGGGCGTAAGCCAAGTCCGAATCATCTCGGGATTTGGGGGTGTCCGACTTATGTCTTGATCAAGGGAGACAAGTTGGAACCAAGATCAGAATTATGCTATTTTGTTGGGTATCCAAAAGGGACAAAAGGAGGCTACTTTTATCATTCTAAGGAGCAGAAGGTACTAGTCAGTACCAATGCTAGATACTTGGAAGATGATCAAAGTACTTCCACTAAAGGTTCAACGAGGTTGGAACTTCAGGAGAAGTTATCTATGGAATCAATTTCTTCTGACCCGATTTTGGAACAAGAAGAGGCACAGCCTCAAGAGCCTGTGCAAATGGAGTCTCGTCGTAGTGGGAGAGTGTCTAGGGTTCCGGATAGATGGACTGGAGAAGCCTTTGAGCTGGTCTCCGACCATCAGGAACAAGACCCCGCTAGATACGAGGAGGCTATTGCTGATGCCGATGCAAATCTGTGGCATGAAGCAATGAAAGCCGAGATTGAGTCTACGTACCTCAATCAGGTTTGGGATCTTGTAGCTTCACCTGAAGGGATAAAACCCATTGGGTGCAAGTGGGTATACAAGAGAAAGAGAGGAGCGGATGGGAAGGTGGAAACCTTCAAAGCTAGGCTTGTGGCGAAAGGGTATACTCAGAAAGAGGGTATCGACTATGAGGAAACCTTTTCCCCGGTAGCTATGCTTAAATCCATCCACATCCTCCTTGCCATCACCTATCACTATGACTACGAGATATGGCAAATGGATGTCAAGACGGCATTCTTGAATGGCCATCTTAGCGAAGACATCTATATGTCCCAACCGGAAGGCTTCATTGCTGAAAGCTAGGAACACATGGTTTGCAAGCTTAAGAAGTCAATTTATGGACTTAAGCAGGCATCGAGAACATGGAACATTCGTTTTGATGAGACTGTAGAGTCTTATGGTTTTATTCAAAACGAAGATGAACCATGCGTGTACAGGAAACTTGAAGGCATTAATGTGGTTTTTCTTGTCCTGTATGTGGATGACTTTCTGCTCATTGAAAATGATGTAGGGACATTGTCAACTACAAAGGTTTGGCTGTCTAGTCAATTCAGTATGAAGGACTTGGGAGAAGCCAGCTACATTCTCGGGATTAGGCTTCTTAGAAATAGGAAGCAAAGAATGTTAGGATTATCCCAAGCGACATACATTGACAAGATGCTGGCCAAGTACAGCATGAACTTATGCAAGGGAGCTCTAATCCCTTGCAGACATGGGTTATCATTTTCTTCAAAGGACTGTCCTAAGTCTCAAGAAGAAAAGGACAGAATGAGTAGGATTCCCTACGCTTCGGCTGTGGGAAGTCTCATGTACGCTATGCTGTGTACTAGGTCAGATATCTGCTTTGTCATGGGCTTAGTTAGAAGATATCAGTCAAACCCAGGGGAGGTTCATTGGCAAGCTTTAAAGCATATTCTCAAGTACCTCAAGGGAACAAGAGATTATATGCTGGTTTACAGGGCTGATGATTTGGTTCCTACAGGATACACAGACTCAGACTTCCAAGCGGATAAGGATGAGAGAAAATCCACTAGTGGATATGTCTTCACCTTGACTGGAGGAGCAAATTCATGGAGGAGTATCAAGCAATCTTGTATTGCTGACTCAACCATGGAAGCTGAGTATGTCGCAGCTTCGGAAGCGTCCAAGGAAGTAGTTTGGCTCCGAAAGTTCCTTTTAGAACTTGGAGTCATACCACATATGGACAGGCCGGTTGTGATGTATTGCGACAACACTGGAGCAGTATTGCAATCTAAGGAACCTCGAAACCACAAGAAGGGGAAACACATCGAGAGGAAGTACCACCTGATCTGGGATTTCATCCAGAGATGGGAAGTCGTGGTGGAGCATATTACCTCAGATAACAATCTAGCAGATCCATTCACCAAGCCTTTGGCTGAGAGAGTCTTCAAGAGACACTTAGATGCCATAGGGGTGGGCACCTATGGACTTACCTAATCTTAGAGTGCAAGTGGGAGATTGTTGGATTGTATGCCCTCTTAGACTAGGCTTCTGATGTAAAATCGAATATTTTAATAAAAGAATTTATTTACAGAAATTGTTTGTGAATTTATTTTTTATTTGTGCACGATTTTCGTTTGGAACAGACCCATTGTGTTTAAATAAGTGATCCATGTGAATGGTGGTCTTTCAAAGTAAGGTATGGATCACGGGTTATTTAACACATAAACATTTGTTCTTAACCTATTGATGAGACTGGGAACCTCATCATGTTTAGGTTATTATGTTATGAATTCCAAATGGGGAATGGCTTACCTTTAGCCAGTGGGTAGTCCACTCACTTCATGACATAAGTGTATGTCGAATACATAGAACAGGACCTGTGGTAGTGGTTTCTCAAAGTACTATATGGTAGAAACCTAGACTACTACCGTTACAGCGTGGACTAGTACTCTACGACTTGAGTATGAGTTGGTGGTCTGGCGAAGCTGGAAGCATATACTTTGATTTGCTGTAGTTGAGGTTCTATCGTAGGGCCAATATACTTCCATGTTGGGTATGTATGACTAGTTAGTAAAGACAGACTTATACATGATAGTTTCTGCACTATATCACCCCTTGTGGTTGTCTGAATGGTCTGAACTATCCAGGGCCCTGGGAAACATGACTTGGATGTTTGCTTTAGGGTAGCTCTCTTGGAAAGCGGAAACACTCCAGGAAGTCGTGGATCATTGGACTAGAAGCCTAAGGATGGTAGATGTCATTTAGAGGGGTGTTAGTACACTTCTTCCTCTCTAAATGTACGGCGATGTGTAGAGGGGTATTTTAGTCATTTCACCTGTAGGTCAGAGACTTTGTGAATGCAGCATTGTCTTTGGGGTCAATATTTTCTTATGGTGATATTAGGAAATATTTAAAATGCAAAATACAACTATTTATATAGCAGGGGTATTTTGGTCATTTTAGCAGCCAATGCGATGTGTCTTTTTGGTCCTCGGGATAGCCCGTAAGTCCTAACTATTTTTGGGTTGAGGAATTGGTATCAGTTGAAGAGGATTTTATTTTATTTTGTTTTATTTTATTTTATTCAGGAAGTCTAATTTATTATTGGACTGGAATAAAATAAATAAATAAATAAAATAGGAGTTGAGAGAAATTAATTATCTAGTTTATTTGGTTAATTAATTATTCAGGGCCTAGGTCCAGTATGAACAATTAAGAAATTAACCTAGGCTTAAACTAGGGGAAATAATTAATATTTAATTATTTATTGGGCTATTTATATAGGCCCAAGAAATAAATAATTAAAGATTAATTATTATGGTTCAGTTGGGCTCATTAATTATTTATTGGGTTACTTATGTAAGCCCAGGAAATAAATAATTAATATTTATTATTTTGGACCTTTTGGGTCCAAGAAAAATAATAAATATTTATCTGGCCCAATAGCTTGGACCTTAGGGTTTTTTCCAGATACGGTGAAGAGGAGTTTAAGGTTAGGCCAAACTGTTTCTCAGGATAACATCCGGGTGTTTTTAAATCCCGGGGATATGTTTATCAGAGATTGAGAGACCTAGTTTAGGCTAAAAAGATAAACAACTCTTTGAAAAAGAAAAAACCCTAATTCTTTCCCTAGATACAAGACTCTCACGTCACTCTAGTTCTCTCTCTCACGGTTTTCTTCTTCTTGTTTTTCTCCTTGTTCTTTGCTAACCAATAGCGAGCGAACCAAGGAGAATTGAGACCGTTTCTCTTTCCCATTGTGTTCACCAACTAGAGGTTAGGATGAGGAATATCCTGAGAGCTGGAGAGCTAAGCGTTAATGCAAACAAGGCGAAGTCGAAGGCTAGCAGGTGTTCAACCGGAAGCTCCTTCAAGTGCGCAAAGCGAGGTGATTCCAGCCGTTCAATCTATTCCTACGCAACCTAGGAGGGTTAAGGAACGCAAATGTATGATCTTCACGCTTCCGCATGGCCTTTAAGGCTCACGTTTAATTTTTCTCTCTGTTTTTTTTTCCCGTCCATGGCTCCCCTGTTTCTGCATTTTCCATCAGCTATATGGTCTCGGTGACAATTTTTCTTTTTCTTTTTTTTTTTTTGGTCACTAAAGATGACCATTTAGCGAGGAAATCAATTTCCTAGCTAAAGCATATAATTTTTGCTAGGAATTTTTTTGTCACTAAAACTTCAAAAATTGTCACCAATAGAACCATTTTGTTGCTACTGATATTCTTTTAGCAACAAAAAAGTTTCCTTGCCAAATATTCATCATTGAAAGATCAATTTAAGTTGACAATAAAAACTACTATTTAGAGAGGAAAAATTTCCTTGCTAAAAAGTGGTTTTGGCTAGGAAAAGTTTGTCGCCAAAAAGCATATGTGGCAAAAGAGAGCTCTTTAGTGAGGAACATTTTTATTTTTATTAAGAAAAAGTTACCTAGCTAAAAAGTGGTTTTGACGAGGAAACTTTTGTAGCTAAAAGCCTCATTGGTGATAAAACATTTTTATTGGCATTGAAAAATTTTCTCGCCAAAGAGTCATAAAAAAAAAATTTTCAATTTTCTTAGACCTCCTTTCATACCCCTTTTTATGATTCTCGTACTCTTTCTTATAGCATAGTCTACGAACACCTGAAGTACCATATTACACCACTTAATTGCACCATGCTTAATTGCATTTGACTTCACTGAACAGTTAAGTTTCGATCCCTGGTAGTCAGTAGGATGGAGGGTAATACGCGCACTCTACCGCTAGGCCACGCTTCAATTTTAGTCATATCTTTTTTATGCATAAATTTTGGATGTATAAAAATCATTAAATTTGAATCCATCCCTTAGTCAAGTTTTAATTAAAACATTAATCCCAAATCGCACATATGAGCAAGTATACTTATCGCAAGTATAGTATAGGGAATTAATGAGTATCGATCCTCAAAGGAACAAATACATACCAATCACTTTTCATTCATTATTTAACCGATCAAATAAAGTGATAAGGTAATAAAAAGAAAAATAAAGAAATATGTACAATACAAGGATGTATGAATATGCAATTTAGACAACTATCCTAGAAAGCATGAAAATGAATCATTTAGCAATTATCACAATTAATCAGCATCATGGCATCATGAAGGAATATAAAGTAAAATTCAATTATTTCCCAAGTCACAAATCCACTTACATAGACTCCAGTTCTTTCCCAATCTATGGAATCACTATCTCTTGATTAAATTAGTAGATTTCTCAATCAAACCAACATCACCAAAAGATACATCAAACTCAATTACTCATAAATTATCCCTATAATCTAGGTGATAATAAATATAAAATTAGTCAATAACCATATACTGTAGGCAAAATCAACTAATCTTTGACTATTTAAGCTTTTTTCTCTTAATTTTATTTTCCAAGTCCGTTAAGAAATAACAAATATGTAAAATTGATTAAATTAAACTCAATCTAACTTTGTTTCCCAAGTCCATTAGATATAAATTTAATTCCATCAACCTATCAAATAAAATCAAGTAATCAAATACCAATAATGATAGAAAATTGATCAAATAACTAAATTAATCAAAAAACCATGAATACCAAAACAATGTCAAATTACAATGAAATCATTGAATACATCATTATTCTAAAAAAGAAAAGGTAAAAGAAACAAATCATAGACAAGCCCTCATTCTCTATTTGGAAACCTTCTTGAATAATCCTCCTTATATGGTGAATCTATCATTCTTTTAGTAATTGGAACTTTAATCCTTGGATTCACTACATTCTTTTGTGTTTTTTCTTGTTTAAATAAGCTTCTTTGGTGCTAAAATTCATTGCTTGAGAAGTTTTGCCTTAGCAGTATTTGAAAATTACCAAAATCCTTCAGAAGATCCCAAATTCGTGTACAAAATCACATGTATCCAAATCAGAACCGGCGCCAAGTTCCTTTGACCTACTTGGTGCCAGGTACATTATGTTCTGCTCCTGAACTTGTGCTTTGTTTCCTCTATTTTCTAGATTAGACCCAGTGCCTAGTGCAGTTGCAAGACCTGGCACCAAGTGCAAATTGGAATTTTTCACTATTTGCTTGAAATCCACTCAATTCAATACAAATTCGTCGAAAACACTTTCCGCAAGCAAAATGTTAAAAAGAAGGAGCATGCCTAGTTTTTACATCAAAAGTATCTCAAATTAACCTCAAATAACTAGGAAAATAGTGATGAATTTTTCCCTCATCACTTTTTTTTAAAAAATTTAAACTATTTGCAAAGTTCTATTTTAATTTTTTTAAACATTTGCATTATAACAAATTACAATAATAATATTAAGTTTACCATGAAAACAAATTATTTAATATAATAAGTTATTTTGTATAGTTATATAATATTAACAGTCTATATCTTGTTAATTATATCATTATTTTTATTAAATTATTGAAACTTGTAGATCAATTAAAAAAAAAACTTATACATATATATTTTCAACACTTACATATAATATCTACACACACACACACATACACAACACATACAAATATATACATAAACACACACACACACACATAGACATATAAAAATAAAATACATACATATAAATATATACATATTTATATACTAATATATATCAAGTGTATATATGTGTGTGTATATATATATGCATACATGCAAAAGTATATACAATACATATATATCTACACATATATGTCGGCCTGTATCCACATGCAAGTCCCTCAGTCCTTGCCTTCGGCGCCACGTATCATTGTATTGAGACTGCAGCCTCCAGTACTCAACTATGCGACGCCGAAATAAGTACACCGCAGCGTACTTCTACTCAGGTATACTGAAACATACCTAGTGTACTGCAACACACAATCTTTTACTTGCCACCATAAGCCAGGGGTCCCAATCCTGATGTTAATCACCATCGAGGCGGCAAGGAGTCAAATGCACCAAGTGTCCCCACCTGGCATCCGGCGAATGACTAAAAAATTAGAACCACCTATAGACGTGGCAATTGTCAGGTGTTAAACGGCTAGGCAGGATGACTTATCTTAATATCCTGTCACCCTGTTTAGAGTAAGACAATCCCCAGAACTAGATAGGTTACTTGGGGTTGTCTACCTCGAACATGAGCTAGTACAAAGATTCAAGTCCTTGCTGAATACTCAACATTAACAATACCAACCCCGTCTTACTGATCAGGCCAGAGGGTTATCTGATCCCGCAGGATTTTAAAATCAAAACATTTTTGGGGCAAAACAACACCTTCTAGAATTTGATCCCACTAACTCGCAAGTCAGATCATCATTCACATAGGCTTCGCAGAACGAATCAATTCATTCCATGGCACACCAGGCTAATAAAACAATTACAGGGATCAAAAGGGTCATTTTCCAAAAGTTAATCTCATTACGAGAGATTATTTTCCAAAATCATGTTAAAACAAGATAAAGAGTTCTTTTCACGTATCAAAACATGTTTCCAAGAGTATTCGGGTCGTTTTCCCCGTACTCAATCACAAAAGTCATTTTCCAAGGACATTTAGGTAATTTTACCCATACCTAATTCCAAAAGACTTTTCAAGGCTATTCGGGTCATTTTATCCTTATCCGATTTGAGAAGTATTTACAAAAGTTCTAATAAGGGTATTTCGGTCATTTACCGTATACCTGATTCCAATAGTTTTAATAAACATTCTAATAAAAACATTTGGATCATTTTTCAAATACCTTATTCCAAAAGGAACTCATTTCAAGAAATTAAGAATTCTAATCTCAAGAGATGACTAAATTCAAAGTCTCCAAACATATTTCAATAAAATGTTCCAATAAGGGCATTCCAGTCAATTTATGAATACCCAATTCCAAAATTTACCATTTTTCGAAAATCCCAAACATGTAATCCAAAAAGGACTAAATTCATAAAATTCATGCTTTAATCATCCGCTAAGGTTTCCAAACCAATTATGATGTTCAATCGAGCCCAAAATGGCATAAAATAATTCTTGCTCAGATAAACCTTAAACTTGTTCAGGGATTTCCAACACGGTATATAACATAGCATTTCATGGAAAAACAAAGCACACTAGCTTTAGAAAGAGTTTTAGAAATCTAAGGGACTCACCTCGTGTCCTAACTAAACTTTTTTCGTTTGCAGCCGTTCAACCATCGTTTTCAACGTTTCGTTGGTCGTTTACCGACAAACCTACACCAAACATTGTTTTCGGGTCAAATCGTGTTTGACCGAAAAATAGCCGACGGTGAGCCGACGTCCAGCCAATGGGTAGCCGACGTCCAACCGACGTTTAGCCGATGGGGTCGACAGTTAGCCGACGGTTATGGTAACGGCTACAATAACCCTCTAGGCCGTTGGTGATCGGCTTTTACTTGCTGACAAGTTAAGCATCGAGCTACAAAATCTGAAATATCCTTCTTCATACCAATCTACTAATAATGATGTTTGAAGTCCTGATACATCTTTACGGCACCCCGATGGATAGTGTATTTACTCCGATGTGCTTCTATCAAAATGTTTTCCCTTATTGCAGACTGTTTCGGGATACAATACCTATCTCGGTAATAAATGATTCCATCAACGTCCTTTCAAAACTCATCTCCTCCTTTATTTACTTCCTTTTGCACCAAATTCTACAACTTTTCGTCTTTATCATGCTCTTCCTTTAACTGCTGTAAGAAGATAGGTCGAATGGAGATATTACTTAGCCTTATTCTTTCGTCTACAGCAAATACTTCCAATTCTGGAATTTATAACATCCGAAGAGCTAATAAACTTATTTTCCTGCTAACAGCATCCACTACGGTGTTCGCCTTCTCCGGATGAAACTTAATTGGACCCCAAAATTCTTCCAGGAACTCCATCCAGCGACGTTGTCTCATATTTAAATCTTTCTGAGTAAAAATATACTTTACATTTTTGTGATCGGTGAAAACTTCAAACTTAGCTCCATACAAAAAATGCCTCCACTTTTTAAGGGGAAATACAATAGCTGCCAATTCTAGGTCATGCGTCAGATAATTCTCCTCGTGGATTTTCAATTTCCTAGAGATATAGGCTATCACCTTTCTCTCCTGCATCAACACTCCTCCCAATCCTTCTTTTGATGCATCCATATACACCTCATAAGGTTTATCCATCTTCGACAATGCCAAAATAGAAGCAGATGTTAACCTCTTTTCAGTTCTTGAAAACTTTTCTTAAACTTCTTAGTCCACATATAAGGAACTTTGTTTTAGGTGAGTCAACTTAAAGGATATGCTATCTTAGAGAATCCATTAATAAATCTCCGATAAAACCCTGCTAATCCTAGGAAACTTCAAATTTCAGTTGGAGTCTCGGGACATTTCCATTTTGTCACTACCTCAACTTTTAACCATGAATCATGACCCGCCTCCATGTTCTTATTGAGATTTCGGCTCTTATATGTAGGGTCTACTATAATCCTGTCCTTGGATATCACATGTCCTAAGAATGCTATTTTCTACAACTAAAACTCACACTTACTAAATTTTGCATACAATTTGGCCTCTTTTAACTTTCCCAATACTTTCCAAAGGTGTTGTTCATGTTCTTAGAGATCTTTAGAGTACACTAGTATGTCATCTATGAATATAACTACAAAATTATCTAAATACGACCAGAATATTCGACGCATTAGGTCCATATAAACAGCAGGGGCATTAGTAACACCAAAAGGCATCACTACAAACTCAAAATGCCATATCAAGTATTAAACGTAGTTTTTGGTGTATCTTCTTCCCGAATCCGAACCTGGTAATATCCTTGCCTCAAGTCTAATTTCGAAAAACATCCAGCTCCTTGCAGCTGGTCAAATAGTTCATCAACCATGGACAACGGATATTTATTCTTTATTGTCACAGCATTTAATCCCCGATAATCTACGCACATTCTCAATGGCCGATCTTTCTTTTTAAAAAATAATACAGATGCTCCCCACGGTGAAGTACTTGGTCAAATAAAACCTTGCTCTATTAATTCCTGTAGCTATTCTATAAGGGGTCCTTGAAATGCGTTCTGCTGATGGCACTAAGTCAATGGAAAACTCTACTTCTCTCTCTAACGGTAACTCCTTCAATTCTGGTGGAAAAACATATAAATATTCATTCACAACAGGTACATCTTCAGGCTTCTTAACCTCTCTTGGCTTGTTAATTACATAAACCAAGTATCCTCTGCACCTTTTTTGAATCATCTTTTGGGCCTTGAGTCCTGATATAAAAACATTACTTTTTCTTCCAGTCTCTCCTACAAATTCTAATATAGGTTTTCCAGTTTGACAAAAATATACTACCTTATGTCTACAATCAACTTTAGCATGATACTGAGATAGCTAATCCATGCCCAAGATAGCATTATAATCCTCTATGGGAAAACATATCAAATCTTCTCTCAATAATTCACCTCCTGCTAAAATCTTACAATCCCTATGTATTTTCTCACTATTCATTTGTCTTCCCAATGGGGTACTAACAATCATTTCATATGAAATTTCTTCCCCTTTTATTCCCATAGAATCAAGAAATGAATTGGTAACAAAAGAATATGTGGAACTAAGATCTATCAATATCTTAGCAGTATGATAAAAAATAAGGAGCGTACCTTCCACCACTGCAGCCTGATTATCTGTCTTCTCTAATGCCACTACCCAAGCATTTACTTGCAGTTTAAGTAGTCCATTTCTGGAGGTAGAAGCCTGCCCTAGGTTTTTTCTTCCGAATCCTGATCTCTGTTCTTGGCTGTTGCCTCCAGGTCAATTCCATCCTTCTATCCTTCGTGGTTGAGGGCATTGAAAACTTTTATAGCCTAACTTTCCACAGTTGAAGCATTTGAAGGAGGACAGTCCTCCGACCAAGCCAGTCGGGCGTTCCCTCCTTTGCATCTTCCCTTTCTTCTGCCACCGAGAACCTCCGGACTTCTTCTGATTCATGCCCCCAAAATTTGTATCGGTTGTTCTCACCTGCCTGCTCAATATCAACTATTTTCATTCTAGAGGCCATTTCTACTGTGACGTTATAGCTGGTGGGAGCCACACCGGCTAATACTTTCATCAACTCTGGTCATAAGACCTTCACAAAACATCTAACTCTATCTGTTTTTGAGTGGACTAAAAGTGGGCAATATTTTGATAGTCTAGTGAATTCACGAGTGTATTGCCCTACCGTACGACCTCCTTGCTGAAAAGCTTGAAATTCATCCTCTTTTATTTCTACCACCCAAATGGGAA
Organism: Voacanga thouarsii; assembly: GCA_026120185.1. Taxonomy (NCBI): domain Eukaryota; kingdom Viridiplantae; phylum Streptophyta; class Magnoliopsida; order Gentianales; family Apocynaceae; genus Voacanga; species Voacanga thouarsii. The sequence goes on along the minus strand of JANUWF010001659.1, from coordinate 1,264,641 downwards.
TAAATTCTTTCTTAAAACTGTCCGTAAAATCTGTCCACTCCTATTCTCATTGATTCATTTCCCTTACTCACCAATCTTGGGTAGGTCCTTTCAACTAAAATGTCGCAATGTACCTTCCTTTGCTCCAAATAGTTTAAGGTTGCAAAAATCTTTTCCATCTGTTCAATCCAATTTTCTGCCCCCTATTTTGAATCAAGTCGCCCTTAAAATTGTGGAGGGTGAAATTTCAGAAAGCACGCAAGAGCTCGATCCGATTCGACTTCATTTTGTTGACTTTCCGTACTCATACCCTCATTCACCCTAGCATTCTCGTTTACTCTAGTAGCAGTCTTAGCCAGCTGTTGGATCGTATCAGCTATCTTTTAGAAAGTCTGAAATATGGGGTGGTCGAAAGTTGTAAGGAGGGGGCCTTTTGCATGTGGTTCCTCCACCATTAGTTCAGGGTTATTTTAAGTAACACGCGATGATCGTCTAAAGGTCCGTTTTGGAGGCATCTGTATAGTTCATATGATTTTAACAATGTAACATGGCTTAAAAGTAATCAGAAACATAATCTCACTACACATAACAAAATATAACATATATATATTCTCATTGATCACAAAGTCTGTGAAACCCCACTTGGAGCCAACCCTAGAGTAAGGGGATCGGGATCCATATCAAACTATTTTGCATGAATATATATGTTTTTGAATGATTTTATGTGCTTTAGAATTGTGGTTTATAGGTTAAAAGGCTTAGTTATGCTTATTGAGTAGGAGGGGTAAAATGGTAATTTTGCTTGAGGTCAAAATAGGAAGATGGCTTGAGGATTTCATAAGAAGAATATGTGGTTGATAAAATAAGAACAAGAGTTAGTGCGGTTAAGTGGTTAGAACTTTGGAATTAATTTCTAAGGTCATGAGTTCATGTCCCATCATTTAGGTTTTATCATGATTATCTTAATTAAGTTTGAATTTTTTTTTTCTTGCATTCCATGGAAATAGGAATGTTGTCTTAGGGGAGACATGATGAGAATGTCCTAATCTTATCCTCATGACATAAAAAGAATTCTAGAGGAATTCTTATCCTTATTATTACCATTAGCTTGTCCTAACATCTTTATAATTTAAATTCATTAAATCTCTTCTCTTGAATTCCAAAAAAATTCTGGGATAATTCCTCCACCTTGAATTTCGAAAATCAGCTTTGGAGGATAGGGAGTTGGCCGAAAATAGGAGGGTAAATAGGAAGGGTTTCCAAGAGAAAATCAATCACCATGAAAGAACCTTCAAATCTACCTTCATGTTGTTCATACTTTAGTGGAGGGAAATCTGGAAAATTTCCAGAATTATTGCAGACCATTTCAACGAAAATTCGGCCAATAAACCCATTCATTTGCTGCCAAGAAAATGGTCATTTCATGTGGCTTGAAAGCTGGAAAACCTGTGCAATTTTCGAACTGCACAAATAGCACCAAACCAGAAAAAAAATTCTGGGCATTTCGCAGCTTTCAATCAAGGAAATGAAGCTGTTTTTAGTTCATCTTCAAGCCAGCAAAACCCCTCTATATTTGTCCAGAAATAAGGCTGAAAAACCATCCTTGGAAGACCCTCAAACACCCCAGATGAACCTCTGAAAATCGAGCCAAGTGAGTGCAAAAATTCAGCAATCTTCGAAACCATGAACAACTTGAAACTAGAATTTTCCAGCTTTGCTTCCTTCTAGCCTAGGCTGAAAATCACCCTTCAACCCCTGTAAAATTGAACCTTGCTCAGCTATAGACTGAACACCATTAACCCCACACTTACCTTGAGCAAATGGACTCCATAGCCACACCTCAAAACACTCCTAAGATCACTCCATTCAAACTCTTTTTGAACTTCAAATAATTCCAGCATTTTACTCCATTAAAATCACTCTTGTATTAGGCTAATAAACCAGAATTTCCTCTGCCATTTCAGACAGAATTTCGGCCAGCCTTGAGCAACATTAACCCTCAATCATTCCAGCAAAAACCCCTTGTTCAGCCGGCACCATTGAAGAACATAGAAACCTCTCTTGATCAAACACCATAGCTAACCTCTTACCTTAAACAACTCCACAATTTTTTCCATTTGAATTTCAAATAAAATCTGATCACCCTCTCTCTCACAAGCTGAAAACCGAAACTCTCATTCACTCCATACCATTCGGCCAGTCCTCTACCAAAATTCGTGCAGCATTTCTTCCAAATTCTCACCATTTTCACTAAGAACACACACTAAACTTCTTCAAGCCTAATCCTACTCTAAACACCTTCAATTACTCTCAAATACTCCAGATCACTTCTACTTAATCCCTAGACTTCATTTCTGGTATTTATAACGCAAAACCTCACGAACAAGAATTTTCAACAGGATCAAAATCAACTTTTTCTTGAAGGTCTCAAGAACATCAACAAGGTAAAACAAGAACAACTTTCTTATTTATCTTCTTCCATTCAATTCTTAATACACCTTTCTAATGCTCTCTCTCTCTCTCTCTCTCTCTCTCTCTCTCTCTCTCTCTCTCTCTCTCTTCTAACCGAAATAGTTGATCAACCATCAACCATGATCGTTTGTTTCATTGGACCATTCAAGACACTCCATCGCGCGTGGACCTTCTTTTGTCTTCATCAAAGTACTCGACAATCAAGTATTCATTCTTAAATCTCTCTTATTAAATTCCGAAATCATGTCTCTTAGGTGTTGATAGGGAGATAGAATATGATTGGGAGATTGAGTATATACATGTGGATAAAGGGATTGGGGTTTGGACATGAGAATTGTTGTATATGACTAGGATGTATGTGTTTTCCTTTTGAATCAATGTATGTTCTTCATGCTTAATGAATTTTATGGTTGTTTGAAGCATGATTAGATATTATGACACCAAAGGTGATTAGGCTTTTATGTTCTTATTTTTCCATGGAAGCCATGAATGATGATTTTGCTTAGTAGGATTTTAGCCGTGTGATGGTATGCGATAGTTCAAGTGTATGTTCATGAATGGAATGGTTTATTGTTTGATAATGGAGAATGTGATCATGAATCTTTTCTAGCACTAGGAAAATCATGACAAAAGATTATTTTCTTATTAATTCTAGGTTATATTCATTAACAAAATTTATTACAAAAATTAGAATTACTACTATATTTTCCTTCAAAAATTCGAAACACTAGGGGATTTGGATTGGAATATTAAATTAGACTATTAATATTTTTATTAAACAAAAATTTAATATAATTAATTTATTATTAATTTTATTTATTACTACTTAAGTATTATCTATTAAAAAATTAATTAACTAAAAATTTTTTAATTTATTATTTATTTATAATAAAGCTATTTTTAAATTACCATTTATTAATATTAATTAGGACTTAATATTATTTAAAATTCAAACCTTAGTTTATTTATTATTAATAACACTCAAGAATTATTATTTGAGTATATAATTTATTAACAATTATTTTAGAACCCCGAGTTATTTTAACCTATCAAAGTAGTCCTATTTTATAAAATTCCTTAGTATCTAGCCTTAAAGCTTAGGACATTAAGGTCATGGTTAGTCATGGTTGTAACTAGTTGAGCTAAGAATTATTTAAGAAAGGCAAGTATAGCTTGAATGTGACCTTATGTTTTGTGTTTACCCCAGGCGGGGTTAGGTCAGCCTTGGAAGACTTTTGAGTTGAGCAAGCAAAGAATCAGGTAAGCTCCTGCATGGAGTTTTGTGAAGACCAAAAGTTATTGTGGCAAGCAAATGCGATGTATATGGACATTTATTTTATAAAGGCAATTAAGGATTGTTTTTCCTTTTTATTTTAGTCAAGCAAATCATTTGAAGATTAAACGAGCAGCTTTTCATAAAATGCTAAACTCTTTCTAAAACCCAACTTTGACAAGACTTTTAGAAACTCTTAATTTCTATTTCCAAATAAAGACAAGTATGATCAATTTTCTTCCAAGTGGAACAATCAACGTTGAGTACTCAATAAGGGTAGACTACCAGGACTAGTCTTTGAAGGGTTAAGGTAAGTCTCTCAGTAGGTGGCCACCTCTGAGGGATGAGTCCTTCCTGGATAGGATGCCAGTCCGGTAGGTCATACCGGTCTGAGTTAGCAAGTTTCAGTTATGTGGACTGTGTGTTTCCGAAGTGGACAACTGGTAAGTTTGGGTGTAGAAATGGAGGAGTATGTCACCCGGTAGGCCGATCACTTTCCTTTTGTCAGTCTGCACAAAGTGTGGCATTCTGACCGGTTATGGAGCCCAACGTGTGGTAACCCATATCCCTTTCTTTCGAGTAGTTGATTTTATTAATTATGTATAGCTGGAAAAACCAAAACACCACTCTTAATTTTAATAATTATTTAATGCTTGCCAATGCTTTCCGTACGAAACTTTTACAACTTGCATGCATGAATTATTTTATCTGAAATACTCAAAGCACACACGGGCTTACTGAGATTTTTATCTCACCACCTTTTATGCCATGTTTTCAGGAAGATCCTGCTGTGGAGGTCATTAGCTAGCTTGTTGCCTATGCTTTGAAGACTCTTGTTATTTTCTTTAAGTGTTGTTTTGAGAGATTGTTGCAAACAATTTATTTTGGATTTGTTCCAGTATTTATCCTTTGGGTTGTAATAAGTTTAAATTTTAAAGTCTTTATTTTATTTTATTCTATGTAACCTAGTTATAAAGACCCCTTGTCCTCTGGACGGGGCGACATCTCCGGCCCTGATGGGCCTAGGTAGCGAGGTGTTACAAGTGGTATCAGAGACTAGGTTTAGGCAAGCATTGATAGTACATGTTTTGATTTATTAAGCTCGAATCTTTCACCTGACCTGTTTTGCTTATGCTGTAGGATGGTTAGAATAATTAGAACAGCAAGGAAGGGGCAGTAGTGGCATCCCCCCATTCCTATCTACCCGGAGGACCTACCAGTACCCCAGCCTGCACCTCAACCTGCACCGCAGCCAATCATTCCTTTGGATGATAGTAGTGACGATGAGGTCCAGATCATTGAGCCACCTTCAATACCCGTGATAGACCTGGTTACTGATAGTGAAGACCTCCTAGTCCCATAGTTGACTTAACAGCTGATAGTGATGACCTAGGGGAGATAGATTATGAACCTCCACCTAGAGCTTCCTTTGTAACCCCACCCAATCAAGTTGAGACCAGGGAGAGCTCTAGGAGACTCGGGAAGGAATCGATAGAGGGGTTTGCAAGTGGGGCTGGGATAGACTTCACTAGGAATTCTGGGGGATGGTTATATGATGCCGACATTGAAGATTCTGATGAGAATTAGAGAGGCCAAGTTCTGCTTTGTTTAAGATGTTTTATTTGCAATTTTCAATAAACTCCTATGCTAGGAGTCTATTCACCTTTACTGCTTTGTTTCAAAATTTATGCAAATAAGAGTACCTATAGTACTCTAAGTTTTGAGAAAAATCTATATGTAATTCTTTATACAAAATTTGCATCTAATTTCCTTCCGCTTAAAGTTGAATATGAATGCATGCTCAATTTGGATATTTTTGACTTTGATGCATAAACTCATTATTTGGGGAATGGTTTAGAATGGCGCCTAAACGTCGTGAAGCTACCTCCAGCAGAAGGGTTCCTGAGGCAGAACCCGCGACACCGGAGTTAGAAACAACTTAAATGACATCACCAAATCAGGGGGATGAGAACGAAATAGGGCTAGAAATGGGGTCGGAAGAACCGGTTAGCGTGACCATGACACAAGCATTCCACAAGGTAACCGAGATTCTACAAAACTTGACTGAGCGGAGGAATCCAAAAGGGGAAGATGAGGCATTGGATCGGTTTCTGAAGTTTCAACCGCCTATCTTCTTGGGAGAGGCCGAACAAGATAAAAAAGTGGAACAATGGGTGGAACAAATGGAGGACATCTTTGCTATGCTTCAGTATACTGAGAAGCAGATGGTGAAGTTTGCCGCATTCCGACTGAGGGGTCCAGCTCGGGCATGGTGGCAAAGGGTTCAGGATGATTGGGAGATGATTGACCAAGACTGGACATGGGCTAATTTCGTGGAAGCATTCCGGGCAGAATATATCCCTCAGTGGATAATTGAGAAACGAGAAGATGAGTTCCAGAATCTGAAGCAGGGAAGTATGACGGTAGCCCAATACGCAGCGCGGTTCACGCAACTGTCAAAGTACTGCAAGAGGCTGGTGGATACTGAACAGAATAGAACGAGGCAATTTGTTAAGGGATTAAGGCAAGAGTTAAGAAGGGCGTTAGCACCCTCTCCACCGACGACTTATTCGGGGGTTGTGGACGCAGCCACCCGTACTGAGAATGAAGATCACAACCGATTGCCACCGCGACCTTTCGTACCAACAAGGCCGCCACCGAGACCTTTCCAGGGGCAGCAACCTAGCAAGCGCCCTGCCAACCAGCAATGGCAGGATCGGGGAAAGCAAGCCCGAACAACATCGGTTGGTCCTGGGCAGAATCTTCCATTATGCCGGCACTGTGGAAAAATGGGCCACATTGAGAAAAATTGTTGGTCCAGAGGAGGCGAGAGGAAATGCTCCCACTACGAAGACCCAAACCATCTGCAGAACGTCTGCCTTAAACTTCTCCGGATCGGACAAGGGAACCCAGCTCATATCCCAGGGCCAAATCGAGACAATACAACGGGAGCTTCCGGGAGTGGAACGCAGAAGCCGCAGGTGAAAGCAAAAGTTTTCGTTCTCAACCGGGAGGAGGTTGGAGCTGATGCAGCAGTGGGGGAAGGTACGTTTACTATCCAAGGTTGTTTCGTTAATGCATTGAAAGACCCTAGATCTACCCATTCCTATTTAAACAAGAATTGTGCATATCATTTGGGTTGGGATGGAGTAGGACTACCTTTCACCTTGTCATTGAGTACGCCATTCATCCGGGAGAGGTCAAATTAATTAAGGAAAGGTTGAAAGTAGTCCAGAGCTGACAAAAAGAGTTATGTAGACAATAGGTGAAGAAAGTTAGAATTTCAGGTGGGGGACGGTGTGTTCCAAAAACTGACACCAAATAGGGGAATTCTGAAGCATCTGAAAGGGGGAAAGTTGAATCCGAGGTATCTGGGACCGTTTCCAATAAAAGAGAGAATTGGGCCGGTGGCGTATTGATTAGATTTGCTAGATGGGTTGACGGGAATTCACGACGTATTCCACGTATCACAGTTGAACAAGTACAATGCCGATCCCGGACATGTGTTGAATGATGAGCCGTTAGTGTTGCAACCCGACCTGAGCTATGTGGAGAACCCAGTAAAGATATCGGACCGAAGTATCAAAACACTCCGAAACAAGCAGATTCCGATGGTAAAAGTGCAGTGGGAGCATCATGGCACGCGAGATGCCACATGGGAAATGGAAGAATAGGTAAAGCGAAAGTATCCCGATCTGAGATAAAGGTGCGTCTGAATTTTGGGACGAAATTCTCCTAAGGAGGGGAGGATGTGAAACCCCACCTGGAGCCAACCCTAAAGTAAGGGGGTCGGGATGCATATCATACTATTTTACATGAATATATATGTTTTTGAATGATTTTATGTGCTTTAGAATTGTGGTTTATAGGTTAAAAGGCTTAGTTATGCTTATTGAGTAGGATAGGTAAAATGGTAATTTTGCTTGAGGTCAAAATAGGAAGATGGCTTGAGGATATCATAAGAAGAATATGTGGTTGAGAAAATAAGAACAAGAGTTAGTGCGGTTAAGTGGTTAGAACTTTGGAATTAATTTCTAAGTTCATGAGTTCAAGTCCCATCATTTAAGTTTTATCATGATTATCTTAATTAAGTTTGAATTTTTGTTTTCTTGCATTCCATGGAAATAGGAATGTTGTCTTAGGGGAGACATGATGAGAATGTCCTAATCTTATCCTCATGACATAAAAAGAATTCTAGATGAATTCTTGTCCTTTTTATTACCATTAGCTTGTCCTAACATCTTTATAATTTAAATTCATTAAATCTCTTCTCTTGAATTCCAAAAAATTTCTGGGATAATTCCTCCACCTTGAATTTCAAAAATCAGCTTTGGAGGATAAGGAGTTGGCCAAAAATAGGAGGGTAAATAGGAAGGGTTTCCAAGAGAAAATCAATCACCATGAAAGAACCTTCAAATCTACCTTCATGTTGTTCATACTTTAGTGGAGGGAAATCTGGAAAATTTCCAGAATTATTGTAGACCATTTCTACGAAAATTCAGCCAATAAACCCATTCATTTGCTGCCAAGAAAATGGTCATTTCATGTGGCTTGAAAGCTGGAAAACCTGTGCAATTTTCGGACTGCACAAACAGCACCAAACCAGAAAACAATTCTGGGCATTTCGCAGCTTTCAATCAAGGAAATGAAGCTATTTTTAGTTCATCTCCAAGCCAGCAAAACTCCTCTGTATTTGTCCAGAAATAAGGCTGAAAACCCATCCTTGGAAGACCCTCAAACACCCCAGAAGAACCTCTGAAAATAGAGCCAAGTGAGTGCAAAAATTCTGCACCAAAAATTCAGCAATCTTCGAAACCATGAACAACTTGAAACTAGAATTTTCCAACTTTGCTTCCTTCTAGCCTAGGCCGAAAATCACCCTTCAACCCCTGTAAAATTGAACCTTGCTCAGCTATAGACTGAACACCATTAACCCCACACTTACCTTGAGCAAATGGACTCCATAGCCACACCTCAAAACACTCCTAAGATCACTCCATTCAAACTCTTTTTGAACTTCAAATAATTCCAGCATTTTACTCCATTAAAATCACTCTTGTATTAGGCCAATAAACCAAAATATCCTCTGCCATTTCAGACTGAATTTCGGCCAGCCTTGAGCAACATTAACCCTCAATCATTCCAGCAAAAACCCCTTGTTCAGCCTGGCACCATTGAAGAACATAGAAACCTCTCTTGATCAAACACCATAGCTAACCTCTTACCTTAAACAACTCCACAATTTTCTCCATTTGAATTTCAAATAAAATCTGATCACCCTCTCACTCACAAACTGAAAACCGAAATCTCATTCACTCCATACCATTCGGCCAGCCCTCTACCAAAATTCGTGCAGCATTTCTTCCAAACTCTCTCCATTTTCACCAAGAACACCAAGAACACACACTAAACTTCTTCAAGCCTAATCCTACTCTAAACACCTTCAATCACTCTCAAATACTCCAGATCACTTCTACTTAATCCCTAGACTTCATTTCTGATATTTATAACGCAAAACCTCGCAAACAAGAATTTTCTACCGGATCAAAATCAACTTTTTCTTGAAGGTCTCAAGAACATCAACAAGGTAAAACAAGAACAACTTTCTTATTTATCTTCTTCCATTCAATTCTTAATACGCCTTTCTAATGCTCTCTCTCTCTCTCTCTCTCTCTCTCTCTCTCTCTCTCTCTCTCTCTCTCTCTCTCTCTCTCTCTCTTCTTACCGAAATGGTTGATCAACCATCAACCATGATCGTTTGTTTCGTTGGACCATTCAAGACACTCCATCGCGCGTGGACCTTCTTTTGTCTTCATCAAAGTACTCGACAATCAAGTATTCATTCTTAAATCTCTCTTATTAAATTCTAAAATCATGTCTCTTAGGTGTTGATAGGGAGATAGAATATGATTGCGAGATTGAGTATATGCATGTGGATAAAGGGATTGGGGTTATGACATGAGAATTGTTGTATATGACTAGGATGTATGTGTTTTCCTTTTGAATCAATGTATGTTCTTCATGCTTAATGAATTTTATGGATGTTTGAAGCGTGATTAGATATTATGACACCAAAGGTGATTAGGCTTTTATGTTCTTATTTTTCCATGGAAGCCATGAATGATGATTTTGCTTAGTAGGATTTTGGCCATGTGATGGTATGCGACAGTTCAAGTATATGTTCATGAATGGAATGGTTTATTGTTTGATGATGGAGAATGTGATCATGAATCTTTTCTAGCGCTAGGAAAATCATGACAAAAGATTATTTTCTTATTAATTCTAGGTTATATTCATTAACAAAATTTATTACAAAAATTAGAATTACTACTATATTTTCCTTCAAAAATTCGAAACACTAGGGGATTTGGATTGGAATATTAAATTTGACTATTAATATTTTTATTAAAAAATTTTTTAATATAATTCATTTATTATTAATTTTATTTATTGCTAATTAAGTATTATCTATTAAAAAATTAATTAACTAAAAATTATTTAATTTATTATTTATTTATAATAAAGCTATTTTTAATTACCATTTATTAATATTAATTAGGACTTAATATTATTTAAAATTCAAACCTTAATTTATTTATTATTAATAACACTCAAGAATTATTATTTGAGTATATAATTTATTAACAATTATTTTAGAACCCCTAGTTATTTTAACCTATCAAAGTAGTCCAATTTTATAAAATTCCTTAGTATCTAGCCTTAAAGTTTAGGACATTAAGGTCATGGTTAGTCATGGTTGTAACTAGTTGAGTTAAGAATTATTTATGAAAGGCAGGTATAGCTTGAATGTGACCTTATGTTTTGTGTTTACCCCAGGTGGGGTTAGGTTAGCCTTGGAAGATTTTTGAGTTGAGCAAGCGAAGAATCAGATAAGCTCCTGCATGGAGTTTTGTGAAGACCAAAAGTTATTGTGGCAAGCAAATGCGATGTATATGGACATTTATTTTGTAAAGGCAATTAAGGACTATTTTTCCTTTTTATTTCAGTCAAGCAAATCATTTGAAGATTAAACGAGCAGTTTTACACAAAATGCTAAACTCTTTCTAAAACCCAACTTTGACAAGACTTTTAGAAACCCTTAATTGCTATTTCCAAATAAAGCCAAGTATGATCAATTTTCTTCCAAGTGGAACAATCAACGTTGAATACTTAATAAGGGTAGACTACCAGGACTAGTCTTTGAAGGGTTAGGGTAAGTCTCTCAGTAGGTGGCCACCTCTAAGGGGTGAGTCCTTCCTGGATAGGATGCCAGTCCGGTAAGTCATACCGATCCGAGCTAGCAAGTTTCTTTCATGTGGACTATGTATTTCCGGAGTGGACAACCGGTAAGTTTGGGTGTAGAGATGGAGGAGTATCTCACTCGGTAAGCCGATCACCTACCTTTTGTCAGTCTGCACAAAGTGTGGCATTCTGACCGGTTATGGGGCCTAACGTGTGGTAACCCATATCCCTTTCTTTCGAGTGGTTGATTTTATTAATTATGTATGGCTAGAAAAGCCAAAACACCACTCTTAATTTTAATACTTATTTAATGCTTGCCAATGCTTTCCGTACGAAACTTTTATAACTTCCATGCATGAATTATTTTATCTGAAACACTCAAAGCACACACGGGCTTACTGAGATTTTTATCTCACCACCTTTTATGCCATGTTTTCAGGAAGATCCTGCTGTGGAGGTCATTAGCTAGCTTGTTGCCTATGCTTTGAAGACTCTTGTTATTTTCTTTAAGTGTTGTTTCGAGAGATTGTTGCAAACAATTTATTTTGGATTTGTTCCAGTATTTATCTTTTGGGTTGTAATAAGTTTAAATTTTAAAGTCTTTATTTTATTTTATTCTATGTAACCTAGTTATAAAGACCCCTTGTCCTCTAGACGGGGCGACATCCCCGGCCCTGATGGGCCTAGGTAGCGGGGTGTTACAAAGTCAGTACAAGATATGTGTGCATCTGCCACGCACACAGCCATATACACCAGTTAAACAACACATATCATACTCTATATCTATCTCATCCTCCTACTCATCATTATCGCTATCCGATACTGGAGGTCCTAAGTCAGTCGAGGTTGTGTAAGACTCTGCTGCATTAACCTTTTTACCTATGCTTGCATCTGGCTACAGCCAAGCCAATAGCTCTGGGTCCATCTCTAAATCCTCCTCAGGTTCCTCTGCTATAAGTACCCCTACCTCGGGTATCTCATGATCTTCCCCCACGTCAACAATCTCTAAATTCAGTAACTCCTCGTCAAGTACCGTAGGTACATCCCCATCAAAGACCTCCTCATCATCCTCAGATAATACTACACTATCGTAGATAGTGTCCTCTTCCTCATCGTCCTCCTGAGGGCGTGGTTCAACACTACTATCAATCTCATTAAAATCACCATCCTCCTCCTTATACGGTGATGGTGTCCCCTCAGGGGTAGATGTCCCCTCCACACTAAGGTCTTTTGCAAACGGAGTAATGACGGGTACCGCTGTATCAAACCTTCTCCCGAAGAGATGGGCTAGATGATGGCGTCCAAGTCTAGGTCCTGTCATTAGAAAATATCCCAGCTCACCCGCTCAAAAGATCTTCTTGATCTTTCTCGATATCTTTAAGCCCAAGTTTTCACCTATCACTTTCTTTCCTTCATCACCCTGCTCGTCTATTGGGCATTTGCCCTTATCGCTCCTATCCTCTATACCTACACAGTAAAAGAATTCTATCAATTCCTATGACGATACCACAGTTCTATCAAAACTGACTCTAATACTAATTATAACACCCCTACTAAAGATAGCAACGGAAGCATATCAACATCGGGTGTCGCCCCGTCCAATTTCCCAGACTATGGGTCTTTATAACAAAATAAACAGAGTAAATACATATATAAGGTGCAGCTCAACAATATCTCACCCTGATGGCCACACACATACATATATTAGAAAACTTTATACATGTCATTTCTATTTATAACAGAATACAGTACATGATCAAACAGGAAACTGTTCAAACCTAAACTACCAACTCTGCAATATCATCCATCTATTTGTAGGTCTGCTGATATGTCCGGATTTGGTTATAAAAAATCATATAAAAATAAACATATTTCCAATCAAGTTTAAATTAAAACGTTAACCCCAAGTTTCACATATGAGCAAGCGTACTCATCATTAACATAGCATAAGATTCAAATGAGTGTCGATCCTCCAGGAACAAGTATACATTAATCACTTTTCTTTCATTGTTTAACCGACTCGATAAAGTGAAAAAGAAATAAAATAAAAGAAAATAAAAATATATACCTGTCAAGGATAGAGAAGTATGTAACTTAAACCATTATTTTGACATACTTGACCTTAAAGTACATAGTCATTATTATAACTAATCATTCATTTGGCATCATGAAGGATTAAGATAGACTCACTTCTTTTTCAATCCATGAAATCACTATCTCCTAGACAAATTAGCATCACATATTCTATCTCAACTAATTCACCCAAAAGATGCATTAAACACAGTCATTGATTAAATTTCAATATTCTGGCAAACTTAAAACATGAAATCAACTAATGAATCTATATTTTGACAGACATCAATTGACCTTTAATTACTTTGTTTTTTGCAATTAACCTCTTTTTCAAGTAAGTTAAGATAGAAAAAATATGAAACTAATGAATCGAAACTATTATCAACCTCTTTTTCAAGTAAGTTAATGGAAAGAAACAACAAATCAATCTCGTAATAGGCACAAGTAATTAAATACCAAGAAGAACAATCATTTAGTCAAAAGATCAAATAACTCCAAAAATCATAAATACATAAAACAATGTCGAATTACAATAAAACAATTAACATATCATTGTTCAATAAAAAGAAACCAAAGTAAAAGAAAGCACTCATAGACAAGCCTCATTCTTCTTCCTTTGAAGACCTTCTTGCACAACACTCCTTGAATTGAAGAATTTCTCCTTCGATTTGATTGATTTTCTGTGACGATCAATGAATTCTCCATTTTTCCTTGGTGTTTTCCATCTATTTATAGGCTTGGGAAATGCCTAAACTTATTGGTGTAATGTTCTTGGCTGAGTAGAAGTAGGAAGATACTAAAACTTCACAGATTACCAAAAACCGCGTAGAAAAATCACAATCCAGCCTTTTCCTCAGAGCACAGCCGGCGCCGCCTTAACTCTCGGAGTTGGCGCCAGTTGTGTTCTGGTTCTCTACTAGTTCGTCGATTTTTTTCCGAATTTCACATAATATATTCCAGAATGCAGCCGGTGCCGCCTTGCCTACTAGAGGTAGCACCGATTCCACTATGTTTCACCAATTTTCATCATCTCGAAGTTTGTGTCAACAGTGCATGGTCAGTGCTGGTTCCTCTATCCTGGCCGGCACAGCCTCTATTCTGTTTTGCGACGTTTTTGCTTCGCTTTACTCCAAAAATCTATAATAATGAACAAAATACCTTTCCAAGGGTAAAGTCTCAAATATGAAGGAATATGACTAGTTATTGAACAAAATGTATCACAAAAGAGCCTCAAATAACTAGGAAAAATATGACTAATTTAGCCCCTATCATATTCCCCCACACTTAGCTCTTTGCTTATCCTCAAGCAAAGTATCAAAGACAAGTAGGAAAACATAAGGTTTCAGCAAATCACTCAATCAATTTCAAAACAATAAATTTCTGAAATTTCACTGCTTGACACAATTATTTCGCGCATAACTTTCAATCCAAAACTCTAATGTGGCTTTATGATATATCAAAACGATTGTAAGGCTATTAATGTAAGCCTTCTCTTGAGTTCAGATTCCTTTAGCTCAATACAGGGGCAAAACAGTCCCAATAGTTTTGCTCCATCTCAACCCTTCATGTTATCCTTTGATTTTTTTTAATCTTTAACACCTTGGGAACATTAAATTCATTCAATTTTTCTTTCAAATCATCTTTGATCCTTCAATTTTCGGATTCCAACAACTCATAAAAGTCATGTTTATTCAACACAGTTTCACTTCCTTCAATCAAAAGCTAGCATATTTCATCCTTCTAACCAATTAACTCCTATTTTCATTTCACTTTGATCATCATCTCTTCAACCAAGATTAATCCTTTGATCTACCATGAAAATTCAGTATTTAATCACACAAAACATTATCCATAAATCCCCTAGGTAGCCGGCACATACATAACCACACACAAGGTTCATATCAAGTTTATAAACCCTAGCTTTTGATCTAAAATCAAGACATAAAAATCATGTTTTTAAGTTGAAATTGACATCAAAATATTCACCATTCACCCAAAAACAACTTTAATTATAGCAAGATGTGGTTTTACCTTGTATTTAGAGCTTTTTGGTGTGATTTGCTCCAAGAATCTCTCAAGAACATGCACACTACACCAAGAACAAACACTAGCACTCTTTCTCTCTCTTTTTGCTAATTTCTTTGATTTATTTTTCTCTTGTTTTTCCTTCCTTGTGGCTGCCTAAATTATAGCTGTAAAACAGCCTTCCCACTGCTATATCGCATTAGAATTTTGGCCAAGAAAATTTTAATTCAATTAATTGTGTGGTGGTTTTCGGGTAGGTGTGTTCCAATCACAATATTAGACCATTTCCCTTGATTTTTTTTTTCTTCTCTTCTTTCTTGTGGCTGCCGATTTTTTTCGCATATTTTTGCCATTCCACTACCATCTTCATGGAAAAATATTATCCAAAGAAATTGATCGATGCATTAATGAAATAGCTCCACAAATGATGTGTTCCAATCACAGTTAAACATGTCATTCTTCTATTTATTTTATAATCCCTTAATTCCATGAGTCTTGCATAAATTCATCATGCAGCCTCTCATAAATTGACACATGTTCATGGCTACCAATCACATAATGCTACACGTCCAAATTTTCGATCGCATTTTTAATTTTTCTCAGAAATGACCAAAAATCAAGTCCGAAATGGAAAAATATTTTATTATACCTTTCAACTCCAAAAATTTCACTGAATCCATTGGTAATACTTAAATCCTTTAATTTCTTCTTAGTTTGGTCAAATTCATGGTCAAAATTGCAGGTGTTGTAAAAATTACAAAAATGCCCCTAATAATCCTAATAACATAATTCACACCAAAATATGCGCTTCATCTCACTAATCAATTTTCATTCTTAACTTACCCTCAAATTCTTATTTTACTAACAACAGTAGCCTTTCAAAGATTTAGGATACAATAAAACAAATCCAATAATTACATCCAGGTCTCGGCACAATGTTATTATACCAAA
This sequence comes from Voacanga thouarsii, assembly GCA_026120185.1. Classification (NCBI taxonomy): domain Eukaryota; kingdom Viridiplantae; phylum Streptophyta; class Magnoliopsida; order Gentianales; family Apocynaceae; genus Voacanga; species Voacanga thouarsii. Next base: position 1,248,626 of record JANUWF010001659.1, on the reverse strand, counting down.
ATATTTGTTTCTTTATACCGATTATCTTTGTTCTATCCATTTATATAAATTCTTATCCTATCACAAATAGTAGCCATTCAAAGGTTAAAGTACAGGGTATTACACCACAGCTAGCAACTCAGTTCCAAGTGGGATTGATATCCAAGTATGTATAACTGATAAGTTTGGATGAGAGATAGTGAAGTATCTCGCCCAGTAGGTTGATCACCCACTGATGTTGTGATGTAGGATTTCATAGTATCCTATCATGATACAAGGTTTCATAACAAATTAAATAGGATTGTGATGCAGGGTTTCATAATCTAACTACTTTCCAAATTATGAGTGGTTTCATAGTTCAAAAAAAAAAAAAAAATTTGCATTACTTGCTTTTGAAACAACTATATGATTGATTAAAGTTTAAGCTTCACTTATTTTGCTGAATGCTTGCAAAGAAACCTCTCATTGACTCTAGAATTGAGATTTAAAGTCTTATACTTATTTTCTCTCACTTTGAATTGTACATACATCACAAATGATTTTTAAAACAACATAAGTGCTCACAAGACTTACTAGGAAATTTTTCTCACACAATTTCTATTATAGTTTTTAGGGAGTTTTGGTCTTGATAAGACGGCAAGATTTAATGCTTGAGGACCTAGACAGATTTATTTTGAGAACTTTGTTTATCATTTTTTACATACTCTAAGACTTTTATATTAGTTCTGAGAAGCCTTGTAATAAGTTTTGATTATTTTGTTGTGTTTTATTTATACCAAGTTATAATGATCTTTGGTCTATAAGATAGGGAGACATCCCCAACCCATCATGGTTAAGTATGTAGACGAAGTGTTACACACTTTGTAGGTGACCCAATCTCTTATAGATTTTATAGAATTTAGGCATATCACCATAAGTAACCTCTTCATAGCAACTATTAAATTTGGTACCAAGCGAAACACTTTTGCATCAATGGCCTCAAGAGCTCCATCTTAATAGAGATCCTTGCCACATTTGGACTAGTTATATTCACCATAGATTGATCAAGCTTTAAGAGCCACCATAGTGCTGATTCTACAACAAACAAGACATTTCTGGCACCAAAAAAAAAAAAAAAAAAAAAAGGAAAAAGAAGATGACATTGGTGCTTTTACAAAGCCAGAGTGAAACGGTAGAATGATCTTCTATTGCATGGAATTTAATCATCCACTTCATAACCTTCATTCAAACACCAAGAAGATACCATGTATTTATAAGCCATAATTGCATGAAATGTTCCTCTAAGTCAAAGACGAATCAAAATATGATTTGAGTCAAGTAAGCGGATGCAAACTAAGCCATTAAGTCATATTGTCTTAAATTCTTTTCAAATCCTCCCTAAGGCTGAATGACCTTACACAAAGGTTCTGCTAGGATAGTAATTTCTAATTTTGTGAAAAAAAAAAACTGCATGTTCTCCTTTGTGAGTATTGAAAGACTTGTCCAACTAAGAGTGAGAAGATGTGGGGTGGGAGCAATGAAAACGAGAGCATGTCCCACACTATTTTTGTCTGGGGGTTTAGGGCTGCCATGTGAAGAAAACGACTAGGGTTTAAAGTATCTTTTATGGAAGAATGTTTACTTACATAATCTAAATCATGAAATATCTTTTTAGTTAGTGATCTATTGATAATATGTTTTGAACCAAGTTACCAACTAATTACCTACTAAGCTTATTATCAATGAAAAAAGTCATAGATAATCAGTTGGCAATATTTTTCCATGCTTAACTGTAAACTACAAATTTATTCATTTTTCATTTCAATTGGTAATTTATTAGTTATACACCCAACTCAACTTCAATGGCCTTGGTAATATCCATCTTAATACATGAGTTTGCATTAAATTAGCCTGACTGAATAAGTGTTGGGCTGAATCCTTAAGTTGAAAGAAAGATAATATCTTTACTATATTTTTCATGTTCACTAAAATCTTCTTATTAATAAGTTGTTGGCTTGGTGTGTTTAATTCTTATTTTCTTGACAATAAGCAAAGCTTAAGTGTGTGAGAATTTATAGGGGATCGAAAGGATTAGGAAAAAATAAAAATCACAGCGGAAAATAGCAATTTAAAATTCTTTCCCAAGCCAAAGTTTGGGAATACTTACTTTTAGGCCGCTTAGATTGGATAATCGGAGGATTTGAATTTGATGAAATACTTTTGATTGTCACAACTACTTGTTCCATAGGAATACCAGCTAAGCATCGACTCATTTGCATCAAACATGCTACCAAAATTACTAACTTTTAATCTTTCAAAGTATCCTCGAACTTCCTCTAGACTATCTATCAGTGAAAGTAGAATAATAGGTGAAAGAATAATAATATTGGAATAATTCTTGGAAGAGCTAAAACCAAGGAAGAAAATAAAGAAAAATAGCCAACAGGAAGAAAAACAGTGGTGTCCTTCCAACAAGAGAAAACAGAAAAGCTATACACACTACAAAAAAAGAGCATTTGTGTCCGGCGACTTTTGACACAAAAAATTAAACATAGGACATAAAATGGTTTTTGTGTCCACTATGCGACAGAAATTAGGGTGTCGCAACAATAGGCATCGCAAATAGTTTGCATTTGGATTTGCCAGTGGCAAATTCTATTTGCCACGAGATTAAACATTTTTTCATTATTATTTGTCTAATGCTAAAACAAATATAAGCGACCTAGTTTTACAACGAATTTGTTTAACGATGCAATTAATGATGAAAAAAAATCTTGTGCATCTAAGCATTTAGTTGCAAACATGATTCATCGGTGGTAAATATGGTTCGCAACGTGATTAATTGTTTTTGCATTGTCAAATTTCTAACGAGAACGACCAAGTATTATCACACCTTTGTTTAATGACACAATATGCAATAAATCTTTTGCATCTAATAATGTTGTCACAAACATGAATCTTTGGTGGCAAATAATATTTGCAATGCAATTAAACATTTTTGCAACGTTATTTCCTGACGAGAACGACCAACTATTACGACACATTTATTTAATGAGAACGACCAACGTATGTAAAAAATCTTTTGCATCTAATAATTTTGGTCATAAGAAATAATTATCAATCATAAATATTAAAGAGATAATTTGTTTACGTCTATGATTCTCGTCGAAAATTAATTTTCTGCTAATGAAAATTAATTAGTAATTAAAGTCGTCAAATTTTCTCGATTGTCGTAAATAAAATATTTTTGACACAAACAAAATATGAGTTTTTTTTTATTCCTTTTCCCCTTTTGTGACCTTTTTATTTCATCGAAAATAATAAAAGAGCAACAGAATAATCAATTTATAAAATATTTTTAATTTCTTCTCCATTTGTTACTATCATAAAAACTAAAATTAAAGAACCCAAAAAAATAAAAATACTCAAACTAAAAAATTTAAAACGTCAAGTATTTTTGTAGCCATGCAAAAAAATTAAAATAGCCAAACATAATAATTAAAAATCTAAATATGAAGCCTTTCAAGTATTTTTATAGCCATGATATGATAAAAAATAAACTCTAAAATACGAAAAAGTATAATGTGTATAAAAATAAACATTCTTTTTTAATAACTAAACTACGACTCATAACTAGGGGATTTTAATTGTCCATCTATTGGTAAGAATTGCGCATGATGTGCATTAGATGTCTCGTGAAGCTATATCAAATATGTAACCAAAAAAAAAAAAAAGTGTTATTCAAATGAAGTCAAGCAAAGTACGAATTAAAAAAAAAACCTATACAATGGTTAGCGGAAAAAATAGACGCAATCATGATAAAGGTTAGCCAAAATAAGATCAGTAGACGCATTCATAATTTACAAATTCAATCATGCCATTTCCTGATTACAATCAATATTTTCCGTAAAGAAATGCTCATATGGATGGATTCACTAATGTGCATCACCATTCAAAGAATTTACAATGAAATCTAAAGGACTAACTTCAGCTATTATTTTTGTTACATACTGCATTTCTGTGGATGAATAGAATGAACCATTACAGTTGAAGTGATCTTCTTCTTTCTTAACTGCCAATTAGTTCCAGATAAAAGGGGTCCTGAAACTATGTTTATTCTCTAGTGGTACATGGTGTACCATTTATATGTATATGGCTTACAATTATAAGAAATGAATCATTAAAGCGCTAAATGGGCTTTGATCTCTACTGCTTCTTCAAAGTATTGGACAATTATAAACCTAATATGTGATCAAATTCATGTCTCCCAGTAGTTCCATTCTACGAGATTTTGCAGGTTTGTTTTCATTGGTCATTTCAAAACTGGCCTAATATTTTGACTCATTGGTTATTGGTAATGAAATTCTTGCGTGCCCTAACACATTAGTTGACATCTTGAAGGCATGTGGTGCCCAACAACATTAAGAACTTTTAGCCAAAATAGAAGATAAACTTGGCCTCCAGAACCCCAAACCCATATGGAATTGCATTCTGCTGGCTATAAAATTAAGTATAGTTCATGACAACCAGAACCACACACATGCTTTGCCAAGCCAATAATTGTTCAACCAAACTACCATGTTTACTATTTACTCTCTTAACCAGAGCTCTATAATGGTAGAACTAAGAATGCTAACACATTCTAGTTGTCATGCAGTATACAAATCCTCAAGTAGAAAGGCATTCTTATCAATCTCTAACTTTATCACTTGTGTCCAAAAATGCATTTCGATGAGTTAACAAATAAACTCAACTACTTGATTTCAAACTTAACGAGCCAGCATTCTCAAAGTAGCCAACTACTTATTATGTTCACCAAAAAATAGTATTTCCAAGAAACAAAAGAAGCCAAGGCTTAAATAGACTTAATGCCATCAAACTCCAAACTAGTAGCATAGAGAAAAAGCAACATTATTTTAACAACCTTCAAACATTCTGTGGAACCCAAGTCATAGATCCTTATTAGAAGTGATACATAGGAATAGTAGAAAAAATTTCAGCAGAATATAATCTTCAAATTATTAAAATCCATCCTCAACTTAAATCCAGATTATAACAATACTTAAATTCAGTATGCATGCGTATGCGTATGCTTATGCTTTTTGCATGCGTATTCTTTTCTCTTGTTTCCTATGTACCCCACATCCTACAATCTAGAACTAATTCTTAAACTTGACATCTGTCTTATGGTTGATAAATTTCAATAGCAGAAGTTATGCTAAAAATAGAGAACTTTTCACTACCCTTCATAGATAATTAAAAAGACAAAAGAAGGAATATGAATATTTCAAGCAAGCAACTGAATAAGAAAGAGCTTCAAACTATTGAACACATCATGCCTAAATTAAGTTTTCTATCCAAGAAGTTCTGTGATATGCATAGAATCAAATAGCAAATTCATTTTGTTATTTTTTTAATGCATGGCCTAGTAAGGTGATAAAGTAGGATAACAAGGCTTCATGGTGCTGATTTTGTTCTTTACACTTTTAAGTTCAAAAGCATCTCTGCTATATTTTGCAATGATAGATTCTACCTATTTTTCTTCACAACTTAACAAAATTCATGCTGGAAACTTTAACCTTAACACAGTCCATTATGCAAAATCCAATTATTCCCAAGCTAAAGTAGTACAAAAGCCAATTAGTACCATCCTTTCAACAACCTTAAAACATTATATGGAACCCAGTTATAGATCCTGATCAAAAATGATACAGAGGAATAGAAGAAGGATATATTTCTTTCATGATCAAGTTAACCAAAAATGATGGACATGAACACGAGTTGACCCCTAATAAGATGTGCATTCTATACTACTTCTGTATGACATTTTGCACCTTATTGGGTTCAAAAACTATCTAACATTAACTAGGAAAAAAAAAAGACAGGCTAAATGAACATGAATATGACTGATGTACTTCTTTTAGTATCACATATAGGCAGGCACATGGAATCCAGAAATGCAGCAAGTTCATGTTTCATAGAAATGAGTTATTATCTTAGTGAAATTAGCCAACTCCCTGGTCTATACTCATGCTGAAAATAGAAAAAGATATACCTATATTTGGGAGAACAAATCAAAGGAAATTCATTATATTCATAATGTTGAAACTTTATGCGAATTTCATTCTCTTTTACAATGAGCACTATTTTGTGTGCAATTCCCAAACAAAAAAAAAAAAAAGAAATTAGAATTACAACAAAGCTGCAGGATCTAGAGTTTATGTATTCCTTCCTTTTCTGGTTTTCCTTCCATTTAACATAAAGCTTCATAGAGTGGGATATGCATAAGGTAGGCATATCATCTTTGTTTTTAATTGTTTAGAAGTAGCTATTGTACCACTCTCAGCAAGCTCTAAATATTCAATATGTACTAGCCCATACTGCTTAAATTATCAAAAGTGCCCCAGTAATTCATCCAGCATGTTTTGGGGAAAGGGAATATGGTTAGCAGAAAAACAATAAAGCAGTATTTTTCTACTGAAGTTGATGCATTTAAAGTTTTAGATGTATTTAGCCAATTACTCTTGCCATATATTAGCTCCTTCTGTTCAGCTAAACTCACTACAGTAGTATTTTAGAAAAAAAAAATTGTATCTCTACTACTAAAATGTCTCTTACTTTCTATGAAGAAAATTTTATGTAGTGACAACTCATAGCAAATAAAGCATATTCATAATGGAAACTAAAATCACACTGATATTCAATCAGTAATTAAGGATAGCACATCGCAGAGCATATATTTACCTAACAAGATTACAAGAAGGAAATTTTAAATGGGTTCTTAAATGACTAGGTGCAAAAGTTTGAAATTTTACATGTAAAATAATCTAAAGAATATCTAAAGATCGTCATCAAACATCAAACATTAGCTGAAAATGACTAATCAAAGATAAGCAAGTACCAGTAAAAGATTCCCCCCTTTGATGTCACAGAGAAACCATAGCTATCTCAACCTAGTCATGTACAATGTGCAATCTTATCATGTGGCTTATAGTAATGCACATATGTTAAATACTTACATTCATATTAATATTAGTGTTTCTCGTGAACATTGATCCCCCTGGCCTCTGCCATTACCATTTAAGAAACTGCTCATTAGTGCTGTAACCTCAGCTTTTACCTCTTCTCTTGCCTCAACTCGAATTCGCTCTTTTAACCTTTCAACAAGTTTGTCAAGAACATCTTGTACAATGTTTTCTAAATCAAAAGATGATGTGGTAAAAGTTGGTTGGTTTTGAGGTTTGCTTCTTTTATTTTCACAACGTACATGACCATTAGAATCAATTCCCATTATGCTTTCAAATAACTTTTCTTTGAATTCTTCTGTGTGTTCAGTCTCAGGAACATGAGATAATCATGCCTCAAAAAGTTCCTAAAAGATGATAAAAGATTCAAATTAACCTCCAGTAGAAGTAAAACTGTTAAAAATTAAAGGTTATACAATTAATACTTGCAATTATAGTTTTTGTGTCATTGTCAAGTAAAACACCATTTCTTGGAATGCGGGTCCTAAGAAATAGATCTACTCTGGATGGTTCATTTCTAGTAGAATTCATCTATACAAAAGTCATACATATACTTATATATACATTAGGAGAGTATTTAAATTTTGAAGTTGCTTACCTCCTCAATGATTGTACCAAATTTAGTCCTACTAGTTCTTTGTGGAAACTTTGAATTTGCTTTCTTTTTCTTGTTTTGCTGTGCTATTTCCTTCATTATATGACAATGACTTTGTAAATATAAAATATTGCAGCACGCGAAACAAGGATAACATAAATTAGTTGAACAAACAAATATGTACGGTTTGAAAGAAAAAGAATAAAGCTAATGACATAAAACAATAGAATTCAAATGATACCTCCACTTCTAGATCCTTCCAATAAGCAACAAGTGTTTTCCGTTGTTCAGCATCGACACGTTCATTTGGGCTGTGTAAAAGAATCTCTTCATTATCTTTATGTGGCTCATAATGGTTGGCCTTCAATTTACTCCTAAACTCTTTCCTCACCTTGCCCATCTTTTTCAGCACAATTTGTTTCACTCCCTCTTCAAGTGTAGTATATCGTAGACATATTGTATTATTCCTTAAGAATTTCACTTATTGATTGCATATTTCAGCAGACAAACAACTTAGATAAAACAACAGTAATACATTCCCACATGTTCAAAGCTAATAGAAGCTACTTACCTTCACTTCCTCCCAAAGCTCATTTTTTACCTATTCAAGAACGTCTTTGAAACTAGGGTACGTCAAAGGGACTCTATATCCATTTTTCACTAGAATTCCAAATGTCGTAACTGCCTTATTCTTATCCACACCGACAATGGCACCAAATGCATTCACATGGGTACGTAGCTTCACTCCAGTACCCCATTCACTAGGTAAACGAGTGTGTCCTTGACTACTTTTTCCATGTTTATATTTGTTGAATTCATTCTTTGACCTAAACAAGAGAAATTAATTAATTAAGGATAACTAAAGGAAAAAGAGTTTATTTTGTACAGAAGTTTAAGGTTTAAATGTTATTAATATTTCCATACCTATATTGAAGTTTGGTTGACCACCACAGGAGTTCAATTGTTGCTGTTGAGTAGCCTATGTAGTATTAGGAAATACTGCACTGAGGGAGTTCAATTGTCGCCGTTCAATAGCCTGTGTACTATTACAAAATATTACACCAGGGGAGTTTAATTGTTGCTATTAAGTAGCCTTGTAGCATTAGGAAAAACTGCACCAGGGGAGTTCAATTGTTGCCGTTCAGTAGCCTGTGAACCATTAGGGAATACTGCACTAGGGGGGTTCAATTGTTGGTGTTCAGTAGCCTATATACCATTTGAAAGTACTGCACCAAGGGAGTTCAAATATAAAGGAAGCAAAGAACTTGTAAGTCCTCCCATACAATGTTATCTCTAACTGAAAGAAAAGTGCTTTTATGAAATTAAATGCGTTTAAAACAATTGGTACAACTGTATTAGAGTTGCGTTAGCCACTTCTAAAGTTTGAATGTGAATCTTGATTAGACTGGAAAGCATTAGAATTTCCATCAGCATTTGGTTGGGCGGGTTGTTGAAGTTGATCTGGTGGATTAGGCATCAACTTGTGGTTCATAGCTCGAGCCTGAGATCTAGATCGTGTTTGCAATGGTCGAGGTGCCCGTGTTGGTTGATGATTATTTAACAAAGTGGGAAGCTCTAGTACATTGATGCTTCTAGGTGTAGCACTACCTCTATTTAGATAATCAACCATAGTGATTCCTCTTGACTTCCTCCTACCAGTCATGTTGGTATCTACAAGAAAGGAAAACATGGAGATTTCCTAATGCTTGAGAGCACACAAGATGATCAAAATCTAATTAAAGGCATGAATTCCAATATTTGAGAAAAATTTATCTTTACAGCAATTCCAAACTAACTCTGCTCTAGAAGCCCTTCAGTGAAGCAGGAAATTGAAACTTACTGCCAAATAAAAACCCTAGTTAAAGCTAAAGCGAAAATATACTCAGAGGAGTGGGGAGAATGTAGAGGAGGAATCGTGGGAGCAAGGGAATTGTGAAGCAACGGGAAACAAAAAAAAAAAAAAATTGTTTCCCGGGAACCTATTCATGCTCAACGGACAACAGGAAGGAAGGACTCAATTTTGTTTAATTTTCAACTCTTTAATGTTAGTTATTTTAAAAAAACCATTCAATATTACAAAATTATGTAATTTTCCACTCCACTTATGCTCCGCCCTCCCCCCTTCCAGAAAACTCCACTTATATTGCTAAAATAAAATTTCACTTGAAGAGAACAATTTTACTAATTGAAACTAATTGTAAAAAAAATAAAACTTTTGTTAAAGTTAAAAACATTTATATTCCCTCTTTCATTACTTACAATATAAATTGAATGTAAATATTTTTATCTTACAATGTCTAAAATTAAATGTCAATATTTTTTCAACAAATATATTTTTAACTAACGTTCCATTAATAACCCTTTTAATTTAAAAGATTGAAATCCCATTAACTCATATGAACCTATCGGCTACCACTAATTAGGAACAATTACAATACAAAAAGCGTTAATACTTTTTATTTTTTAGTCAAAGGCTTCCTTAATTTTGGATTAAGTTAAAAGTCCATATTCAATTTCGAACGGAGGGAGTAGTATCCAATAAAATTTCTAAAACATTATTACATAATTTTTTATTCCAAATATGATTCTAATAATCATTTTTTACTATATATATATATATATATATATATATACATATATATATACATATATATAGAAAATTTGAATAGTGTAGTAGGTGCTGAATAGAAAAATTATAAACTAAGAATTGAATAGAAAAATTAATCAAATTTTACAAAAAGTGAATTGAAATTTTTTTTAGAGAGGGGCTGAATCCACACTTCAAGAACCAAACACAACACCTCTAAAAAATAATTGTATAGTGTAGTCATTACTATCCATGACTACATGATTACTTCAAACCATTAATTCATTTAAATTCCTAATTATCCACACCATTCTTAGCTAAAACCACACCCCAATCTATAAATATCTATTAAGTAGACAAAAGTATCATCCCTCTCTTTAAATTTTTTAATTTTTAAATCTTTTTTATTTTTTTCCAACTTAAACTAGTAACTATTTTTCTTATTAATATTTGAAAGTTCTTTGGTTTATCAATATTTATTTCTTAATAAAAAAATCTAGTTTTAAAAATAAAAAAAAATCAACAGATTTTTAAACATATGAAACCATACATTATGGTTAATATATGATGTCACAAGTTTAATTTGGCATGAAAGACAATAGAGGGAAAATAAAACTTTTAATATATAATAAAAGATGAGAATGGCACTTTTCTTTAATTAATAGGTATTGATAGATAGACGTATGGATTTAAGAAGAGTGTGGGTAATTAGGAATTTAATAAGGTATTTTTATTACTACAGAAGACAATTATAGTTTAGATGTGTACTACGGAAGATAATATATTTGTTCAAAAATGTTGACATTTAATTTCAGACATCATAAGATAAAAATATTTACATTCTATTTATATTGTAAGTAATGATAATGTATTATATATGTGTATATAGATGTTTTTAACTTCAACTAAAGTTTTGTTTTTTTTACACTTAGTTTCATGTAGTAAAATTGTTTGCTTGAAGTGAAATATTTTTATCCTAATATAAGTGGAGTTTTTCGGAAAAGGGGGCAAAAAACATAAGTGGAGTGGGAAATTACATAACTTTCCAATATTGAATGGTTTTCTTTTAATAATTAATATTGGATGGGTTGAAAATTAAACTATTTTCTTCCTATTGTCCATTGAGCTTGATGATTTTTAAGAAGTGTGGTTGATAATTTAATGTAGTTTAAGAGATAATCCTGATGATGTTAGTTGACTAAGTACAAAGCTAATGATGTAACTTGTAAATAACTTTTGCCTCAAAAATACATATACTGATTTTCCTTTGGATAAAAAAAAGGGGACATATATCTGCATATACATAGGTCTAAAGTAAAAACACTATGACAGATAAATAAAGGTATTCTCAGTACACCTACAGAGGTTGATAAGTTCCCTTAAACAATTGCAAAATTGAAACTATCTAGAAAAAGAAAACAAGCATGGACAGAGATGAAAATCAGCTCAACATACCACTTATTTCCTTCACTCGTCATCCTCATCTTTGTCCTCATCATCATTTCCAGCAGCTGCATTCAAATCATTTAACCTCTCTATCAACCTTGCCTTCCTCTCTATAAGTTAGCTTCTTGAGGTTGAACCTGTACCAAGAGTAACACAAGAATCAGTACATCTAGTAAAAGATTATTCTTGCATAGGAACAACACGAATAGTAGCATGAACCTTCTTGTATAACGTCTCAATATTATCTGCATCAATACCCTTCTTGATGTACTCACTAAAGTAAGACTGATACTTCTTAAGCTCATCCTCATTCAATGTTTTCATATGTAGGAAAGAAATACATATGGGGCGTCTAACAAAGCATAAAGAAGGCTAATACAGAGAGCAAGCAAAAGTCATTAAGTCACACTCACCCTCATATATGCAGCAACATGGCCTCCATAGATATACTTGCGGTGAACCTCTGGGTCAAGTTATTTTCTTTCCTAGTTGAATCCAGCAAACCTCTTCTCACTGTGAGGAATGTTATGTCCACAATCCAATGCCCCCTAAAAACTAAGATTTAAAAAATCAATGGCATGGTCAATTCAATAAACAAAGTAAATCAAATACAAACTACAAAATTTCAAATATAATCTTGAAAAATGCAAATAGTTTAACATGTAATTTAAATCTTAAATGTTGAAGTTCTGAACCTTGGACAAGAATTATTATTTACCTTAAGTGCACCGATAACACGATTTCCAGTAGTCGTCCTGATAAGGCCAACATCTAAAAGAGCATGGAAAGACCTCCTGCTTTCAACAGGTTCAACAAAGTAATCTTCACCAGTAGCCTACGAGGGAATAGCTCAATAAAAAACAGCCCATTGGTGACAGCAAAAATCAAACCAGACATTAGGATCCCCAGACACTTCATAAGATATATCATCAGAATAATAAATACTCACAACTGCCCAAATACCCCTCCTTTTTAGGTTCTTTGTGTGTTTCTCCAACAACACAACAAGTGCAGGCTTGATCCCTTCTGCCTCACACAATATCTAAACCCCTTGGTTAATGACCACCCCCATCATCCAACAAAGTTCACTATGCTGTAAATGATGCAGTAGCAGAAGCATATGTCAGTTACAATCCATTAGAAAAATATCATCACCACAGATAAAAAAAATACAAAACATCAATTAGTACCGTAATGTCATCCAAGCCACAATACAACTAAAATATCTCATAAAAATAATACTCACATAAATCTATCCACTGGGAGGATTCAAATGATGCAGTAGTTCAATTAGCTGAAGATGATGTCAGTTACAATCCTCCAGCAAAATAACACCACGACATATTAAAAACAAATACATAACATCAATTAGTACCATATTGTCATCTGAGCCACATACAAGTGAAATATGTCAAAAAAACACTACTCATATAAGTCTGTCCACTCGGAGGTTTCAAATGATGTAGAAAATTGATTATCAGCTGAAAATTAGATACCTCATCGAAATGAATGCAACGAAGTATTGATTTCTCTGTAGAACAATACCACTGGTCCTCCTAAATATGAGCAGTTAAACTAAAACAAACTGACCAAAAAGACTAGTAGGAAATACCATGCTTGATAGATTGCTTGCACATGAGGTGATTAAAGTTGACCAATGTAAAATCAAATTCATCCTGCATCCCACCCTTTTCATTGTCAATCCAATCACACCTAAAAAGAATATTTTGTACTGCATTTGTGTACCTGACTTTTATAATGTCTCTTAATACTCCATAATACGTAACATTGCCTATATGAGGATTCTTAGCTTTTGAACTAGAAAGACTAACTATACTTGCTCTTGTTATGACCCCACTATTTTGTATAGCTTTTTGTGCTTCATAACTTACGGAATTGAAATCCATTAACAACGCACACATTATACTTTTTAGCCCAAGGTTGAGGACCACGAGCTAATATCTTAATCTCATCTGATAATGCCAAACTAGATGATTGTTGCATGTTTTCAACCTAAATTGACAAAAACATATCAAATTAGAAACCAACTCAATTGTAGTATTACAAATACATGTTCAATAACACATAATAGAACAATTACTTACATGTTTCTTGAACTAATCATGAAATTTTTCATTATGAATCTTCTGCAAATGGTTTTTCCCCATACGTAGATTTAGAGCCACTAGCATGGACATATGAATACTGAGTACACCAAAAAAACAAGGGCATGCAAGAAAGTTATTTTTTTTTTAAAGTTATTGTGAAGTGTTTAGAAAAAAAAAACTAATTTGATCTAAGAAGTTACTTACTCTCGGAAACAAATAACCACATATGAGTTTATGAGCACATAACGGTATATTTGAACCCACGTTATGTGATCTAAAGTTATTTGGCTTCCGCCTCCAAGAACATGACCTATTCTAATATCCCCATCATAAATAATAAATCATTGTTACAATTAATGTAGTAGCATAGTCCAAATATTTAGATGAATAAAATAGAAAGCTACCTTTCTATTGGATACATGCATCGAAATTGCACAGAACCTGCAATAAGTGCCTTCTCAGCCAAATGGATTGGTAAGTGTTCTATTATATCAAAGAAAGATGGAGGAAAGATGCATTTAAGTTGACAAAGGGTAACAAGAATACGGTCTTGAATGTACTCCAACTGTGATTTTGTATTCACTTTCAAACATAATTGCCTGAAGAAATTTGACAATTTAATTATTGCCTGAGCAACATTTTTAGGCAAGGTCCGACATGAAGAATGGGCAACAATTGCTGCATTAGAATATGATTGTCATGACTTTTAAAGCCCGAAATAGACCTTTCAACAATATTAACACGTCTTGATATGTTAGATGAATACCCATCTGGGGCTTTCAAGTCTTTCAACACCTTACAAAATATTTGTTGATCATGTCTGCTTATGGTGAATGAAGCAGGAGGCAGAGAAGCTCTGGCTGAACTAGTTTGTAATGGATGTAATGGAACTCTTATTCCCATTTCCACAAGATCACAATGAGCAACATAATTATCTTTTGACTTCTTTGAATTAGCCATACAAGTTGGAAGTAAATTGCCAACAAAATTCTTCTCAATATATATTAAATCGAGACAATGCCGCAATAAAGTTTGCTCTTAATATTCTAGCTTGAAGAGAATACTCTTTTTCTTCCAATTATGCCCTTTCCTTCTCGTGCTTTCTCTTTCATAACTTGCCCTCATCAATAAAAGATCATTTTTCTTGTACTCAATTAGAATGCCATATGAGTCCAATTGTTGTTTTGTCTCTATTCTAGATAAACAAGAAGGTTTACCATCAAACTCCATCCTTCCATTGAATGAAATATTATCATGCCGCAGTCTATGACTTGTAGTAAGAAATGCCAATGAAATACATAAGAGAACTTTCTTCCATGCTTCAACCATACTGATTTAGCTTCCTTACCACAACAAGGACAAGCTTTTTCACCTTTCATACTCCACCCTTACAACATTGTATATGTTGGGAAGTCATTAATAGTCCAATGTAACGCAGCCCGCAATTGGAATATATGCTTACTTAATGCACCATATGTATGTATTCCATCATGCCACAATTCCTTTAACTTCTCAACTAAAGGTTGCATGTAAACATCAATTTTGTTACCAAAACCTTTAGGACCATCAATTAAAATAGATAATATGAAGAACTGTTGAGCCATGCAAATCCATGGAGGAAGATTGTATGGAATAAGAATAACAGGCTATGTACTATGAGCTATGCTCATTTTTCTGAATAGGTAAAATCCATCAGTAGCAAGACCTAGCCTAATATTGTGACATTCATTTGAAAATATATGCCATGTCTTATCAAAATCATTCTAAGAAAGAGAGTCAGCTTGATGCCTAAATACACCATCACTAACCCGTCCCCAAGCATGCTACTTCATTAGAGATGCAGTCTTAGAAGACATAAATAGCTTTTGCAACCTTGGCTGTAGAGTAAAGTATCTTATTTGTTTCACTTCTATTCTTTTCCCTCCCGTCTTGTATTAAGGAGTTTTACATATCTCGCATTTATTACGATTCTTATCCATACCTCTAAATAACATACAATTGTTGGTACATGCATAAACACAACTAAATCCTAAATCATCTACAATTTTTTGTGCATCATAGTAAGGAGGGGGTATTTTTGCTTCTAGGAAGGCCTCTTCCAATAACTCAAGGAGCATTGTGAAAGACGTATCAGTCCATCCATTTGTCACCTTAAGAAGCAACAAATGCACAATGAAAGAGAGCTTCGTAAATTTGACACACCAGGGTACAACTCACATTCATCTTCTACTACTAATTTGAAAAAGGTTTTAGTGCTCTCACTTGCTCCAATTAAACCCTTATCAGCTAATGTTTGAGGTTGGTTGTCATTAGAAGGTTGATTATCATGGATTCCTATGGCTTCATGAATCATTTTAGTCATATCATCCCTCCAATTCATGTTATTTCTTTCTGCGCTTTCTATAGTTTCATTCAAAGGGACATATGTTTTACCATGATAAATCCAATAAGTATACCCTTACCAAAAACCATCAAGAATAAAATGTGAAAAAACATCATCTCGGGTCTTAAAATACCAATTTGCACACTTGTTGCACGGACAACATATTTTTGAATTAGCTGGCCTATTACTGAAAACAAACTCTAAGAACTTATTCACACCAGATATGTATTCAGATGCCATTCTATTCGGCAAAAGTACACAACTCTTGTCCATGTTTTTTCCTTTTGTGTGTTTTTTTTTTTCTTTTTGAGAATTTGCAATGTGTAAAAGAGTTAAGATGGTTTTTCAATAAGCCATTCAAGGAAACTAACATATAACAATTGCACATCTTAGACTGTTGTAACAAGTAGCATATATCAAATATACAACCACATAATATTAAAAAAAGTTTGAAAATCAAAAGAAGCACAAACAGAAATAAGAAATATAATAATTTGTTTGAAAGATGCCTTAGAAACTAGAAACAATTTAAATTTCCCATTCCAAACAAACCAAGACTTACATAAATGTAATTACAAAACCACATACATGAAAGTTAAACACGGGAAAAATAGAAACGCACAGTAGCATGCTAGAAATGGAGCAAAAAAAAAAGAGATGCTGTGGAAGAAATTTTATCTTTTACCTCTATGCCTTCTTGTCAGTCTAGGAGGTGCTAGCGATCCTATCTAAACCACTTCTAGTTCTAAGATCCTTTCCTCAGGCTGTTGTCTCAAAGTCGTCGGCTTCTTCTAGGCATCAATGCAATGCTTTGGGTCTTTCGGAATATAACCCGTGCTTGAACGCCCGGTGAAGGCTAAGAACGAAGAGCGTGATCTTCTGTGTCTCTATTCTTACTATTGAATAGCACATAGAGGTCATAGTATACCAAGAGGAGAAGAAGAAGGGCTAGAAGAAACAACGACGTTTTGTGAAAAAACTCCTACTGTTCTCTTGAATCCTAACTACCTTAATGATAGGCTATTACCCTGGTATTCAAAAATCAAACAGAGGCAGTAGAATCAGAGAAGCCCTAAGGCCCATGTCATGTTAAGCCATTAACCAGGCCTATAGGCCTTTGGCCCAGTTCATTGGGTCAAGCCTTTAATTTAATTTAATTTAATTATTCCTGGACCAATACAACCCCAATAATTAAATTAACTAAATAACCCAAATGGACCAATATAAACCTCTAGCCATGGCCCAGTTCATTGGATTGAGCCTTTAATTTAATTTAATTATTCCTGGATTAATACAAGACCAATAATTAAATTAATTAAATAACCAAAATGGGCTAATATATATAATTCTCTCTTTTTGGACCTTTTATTTTATTTTAGCCTAATAAATAAATTAGGCTACTCAAATAAAATAAAATCCATTTTATACAAGACCAATCCCTCAACCAAAAATCATCAGAACTTATGGGCTATTCCGAGGATCAAAAGACACATCGCCTTGGCTACTAAAATAACCAAAATGCCCCTACCATATAAATAGTTGTATTTTACATTTTAAGTAGTTCCTAATATCACCATAAAAAAATATAAACCCCAAGGGTAATGCTACGTTAGCAAAGTCTCCGACCTATAGGTGTAATGACTAAAATGCCCCTCTACAAATCGTCGTACATTTAGAGAGGAAGAGTATACTAACACCTCTCTAAAAGACATCTACCATCCTTAGACCTCTAGTCCAATGATCCACGACTCCTGGAATGTTTTCACTTTCCAAGTGAGCTGCCCTAAAGCAAACATCCAAGTTATGTTCCCCAGGGCCCTGGATATTTAGATCATTTAAATAGTCACATGGGGCGTATAGCGCAGAAGCTATCTTATACAAATCTGTCTTAGCTAAGTAGTCACATATACCCAACATACAAGCATATTGGCTTTATGATAGAACCTCAACTACAGTATATCAAAGTATATGCTTCCAGCTTCGTCAGACCACCAACTTATACTCAAGCGGTAGAGTGTTAGTCCACGCTGTAGCAATAATAGTCCGGGTTTATTCTAACTAGTACTTTCAAAAACTACTATTACAGGTCATGTTTTATGTATTCAAAATATACTTATGCTATGAAGTAAGTGGACTACTCACTGGCTAAAACTAAGCCATTCCCCATTTGGAATTATAACACAATAACCTAAATATGATGAGATTCCTATTCTCATCAATTGGTTAAGAATAAACGTTTATATGTTAAGTAACTCATGATCCATACCTTACTATGAAAGGCTACCATTCACATAGATCACTTACTTAAATACAATGGGTCTTTTCCAAACGTGAATCGTGCACAAAAAATAAATAAATAAATAAAAATTCTCAAACAAATTTTGAGAATAAATTCAATAATTACATCAAAAACCTAGTCTAGCGGGCATACATTTCAACAATCTCTCACTTGCACTCTAAGACAAAGAAAGTCCGTAGGTGCCCACCCCTATGGCATCTAAGTGTTTTTTGAAGACTCACTCAGCCAAAGGCATGGTGAAAGGATCTGCTAGATTGTTCTCCGAGGCTATTTGTTTCACTACGATTTCCCGTCTCTGGATGAAATCTCAGATCAGGTAGTACTTCCTCTCGATGTGCTTTCTCTTCTTGTGATTCTTGGGTTCTTTGGATTGCAAGACTACTCCAGAGTTATCACAATACATCACAATCGGTCTGTCCATATGTGGCACGACTCTAAGTTTTGAAAGGAACTTCTAGAGCCAAACCGCTTCCCTAGATGCCTCCAAAGTTACCACATACTCAACTTCCATAGTTGAGTCAGCAATGCAAGATTGCTTGATATTCCTTCATGAAAAAACTCCTCCAAATAAGGTGAAGATATATCCATTAATGAATTTTCTCTCATCCTTATCTACCTAGAAGTCTGAGTCTGTGCATCCGGTAGGAACCAAGTCATCAGCCCTGTAAATTAGCATATAATCTCTCGTACATTTGAGGTACTTGAGAATATGCTTTACATCTTATTAATGAACCTCTCCAGGGTTTTACTGATATCTGCTAACTAAGCTTATGGCAAAGTAGATATCTGACCTAGCACACAACATGTTATACATGAGACTTCCCACAGCTGAAGCATAGGGAATTCTACTCATTCTATCTTTTTCTTCTTAGGATTTAGCATAATTTTTTGAACAAAAAGACAACCCTTGTCTACAATGAATTAGAGCTCCCTTGCATGAGTCTGTGTTGAACTTGGCCAACATCTTGTTAATGTATGTCGCTTGAGATAATCCTAATATTCTCTACTTCCTATTACTAAGAAGCTTAATCCCAAGAATGTAACTTACTTTTCCCAAGTCCTTCATACTAAATTTGACTAGAAAGCCAAATCTTAGTAGATGAAAATGTCCCTACATCATTCATAATGAGTAGAATGTCATCCATATATAGGACAAGAAAAATTACATTTACGCCTTCTAATTTCCTGTACACGCATGGTTCATCCTCGTTTTAAATGAAACCATAAGACTTTACAGCCTCGTCAAAATGAATGTTCCATGCTCTAGATGCCTGCTTAAGTCAATAAATGGACTTCTTAAGCTTGCAAATCATAAGTTCCTAGCCTTTAGCAATAAAACCTTTCTGTTGGGACACATAGATGTCTTTACTAAGATGGCCATGAAGAAATGCTATCTTGACATCCATTTGTCATATTTCGTAGCCATAATGACATATGATGGCAAGGAGGATATAGATGGACTTAAGCATGGCTACTGGAGAAAAGGTGTCCTCATAGTCGATCCTTTTTTTCTGAGAATACCCTTTTACCACAAGCTTAGCTTTGAAGGTTTCCATCTTCCCATTCTTTCCCTTCTTCCTCTTGTATACCCACTTACACTAAATAGGTTTTATCCCTTCAGGTGAAGCTGTAAGATCCCAAACCTAATTGAAGTACATTGACTCAATCTAAGCTTTCATTACTTCATGCCATAGAATTGTATCAATATCAACAATAGCCTCCTCGTATCTAGTGGAATCTTGTTCTTGATGGTTAAAGACCAACTCAAAAGCCTCTCCAATCCATCTTTCTAGAACTCTAGATACGCTCCCACTATGACGAGGCTCCATTTGTACAGGTTCTTCAGGTTGTGCCTCTTCTTATTCCATAATTGAGTCTGAAGAAGTTGATTCTGAAGATAACTTCTTCTCGAGTTCCAACCTTGTTGAACTTTTAGTAGAAGTACTTTGATCATCCTTCAAGTATCAAGCATTAGTACTTACCAGTACTTTCTGCTCCTTAGGATGATAAAAGTAACCTCATTTTGTCCCTTTTGGATACCCAATATAATTGCATAATTCTGATCTTGGTTCTAATTTATCTCCATTGATTAGTACATAATATAGACAGCCCCATATCTTGAGATGAGTCAGATTTGGCTTATGCCCAGTCCACATCTCATAGGGTATCCTAGGTACTGACTTGAAAGGCACTAAGTTCAGAATGTATGTCACTGTTTCCAGGGCTTATCCCCTAAAAAGAAACCGGAAGAAAAGTATGAGATATCATACTTCGGACCATTTCCATCAATGTCATGTTTCTTCTCTTAGCTACTCCATTCTGCTGGGGTGTCCCCGGCGCAGAGAGTTGGAATACTATCCCATAATGTACTATGTAATCCTTGTATTTACTGAGGACGTACTCTCCACCACAATCCGATCATAAGGTTTTGATCAGTTTATCTGTCCGAAGGTCCATTTTAGCCTTAAACTTTTTGAACTTGTCAAAAAAGCCAGACTTGCACCTAATCAAGTAGACATATCAAAATCTTGTATAATCATTCGTGAAAGTGATGAAGTAATCAAAACCCCCTCTAGCTAGTGTAGACAAAAGATCACACACATTAGTATGAATAAGGCCCAATATCTTCTTGGCTCTATCAGCCTTTTAGGTAAACGACCTTTAAGTCATTTTCCCATAAGGCAGGATTCACACTGAGGCTAACTTTCCAATCTTAATGAGTCCAAGGGCCCATCATGGATTAACCTCAGAATCCTGGTTAAGTTAATATGATCCAACCTTAGACGCCAAAGATATGAGTTGTTGACATTGGTCATTTTTTTTCTTACTTAAAGTTCAGATTGAGCATTATTTATTTGATTATTTGTAGGATTTAGAAGAATAAGTTTCTATACATGTGCCCAGAACAAAGAACTTCTCCATTTTTACTGATAGTAATTCCATAATAGAAAGAAATAGAATATCCCTGATTTATAAGTTTTGCAACGGAAACCAAATTCTGTCTAAATCCAAGTACATATAAAATATCCTTCAAAATAACTATTTTATTATAATAAAAAATAAGATCTAGTTTTCCTACTGCAAGGGCCTATACTTGCACTCCATTTCTTACTTGTAGTCTATTCTAGCCCTTCTGGAGTTTTATTATCTTTCTAAACCCCTATAAGGAATTATAGATATGATCAGTGGCTCCAAAATCAACAGTCCAAGTGAAAGTTGATCCAACCATTGAAACTGACTATAGATAGAAAACAATACCTGCAGGGTTTTTTTTTTTTTGCCTAAAGCACTGGACACTCATTTTTCCAGTGTCCTTTCTGCCCACACTTGAAGCACTTGCCCTTTGGCTTGTTGGGCTGGGATACTATGTTTCCTTTTTTCTTCTTGAACTTCTTGGGCTTGGGCCCAGTTCTAGAAGAAGAAGCTCTAGTAATCATAGCCTTGGACTGTGGCTTCATGACCTTCTCCACCACTTGAAGCTTTTTCATTAACTCAATTAAACTCATGTTTAACTTGTTCATGTTATAATTTAACTTGAACTGAGTAAAAGTACCTAGCAGAGATTCAAAACCCATGTCCACTTAACTCTCAAGGTCAATAACAACCCCTAAGACTTTTGATTCCTCAAAAGCACCTATCATTTTGAGCAAATGCTCCATGACTAATGCTCTCTCAGCCATCTTAGTATTTATAATCGTCCTAAGAGCTTCCTGCCTTGTAGGCCGGCTCTTATCAACGAACATCGTGGCTAATGATTGGCTAATATTGTACGCAGTGGCCATATGCTCGTGTTTGGACTGAAGCACATTAGACATGGAGGCCAACATATAGCAACGAGCCATCTCGTCAGCCTTTTTCCATGCCTTCTCAGCCTCGCCCTTAACATCGGTGGAACCTTCCCCAATAACAGGGCAGGTTTCGTAGAGGACATACTTATACTTCTCGGCAGTGAGTATTATGTCCAAGTTCCTTTTTTAGTCCATATAATTTGGACTCGTTAACTTATTCTCTAGGAGAATAGCGGCTAAAGGACTAAAAGAACCTCCACCAACTATTTCTAAAAAATTAAAAAATAAAAGAAATCTCTATTTGTGGAAAAAATTAAAAATAATTTGTGCACTTTATATCATATTAAATCCGATAATAGTTAACCCTATCACTATTATTTTTAATATGATTAATTTAACTCTTAAAAAAATTGATATAGCTTCTTGGGAAGATTAACAGTTTTCTAAGCTTGGTGTATTAACCACCACACATTAATTTTCCTTCGAGGTAATGATCTAGAAGATAACTCTATCGATAGGATGGCCGTTTTTTTCTCATTTCCTATGGACATTCCTTACATTATAACCTCCAATGTGGGCTAGCTGATCATAGCACATGTCCCGGGTTATTAATTACATTCATCTATTAGTTCTAAATGAAGGTTTAAAAGGGGAAGCAAATCATGCAACAGAAGCAAAAAACTGGAAAAATTGAAGAACAAGAAACACACAGGCCAAAGCTGGTGCCAGTTACGGTGGCCTAGCTGGCGCCGGTCATGACCTGGTGGGACTTTGAGGGAAAAATTTTTTTTACATCCTTTTCTCGTTCTCAGAATTGGCTGGACCGGAATATGTGGAATTGGGGTAGGCACACTGGTGGAAACCTCGGTGCGATTCCTGCAAGCCTCCTACTCTAGTATATGGTCTGCCTAATCCCATTTGGTGAACAACTTATAGGGCTAAGGAATATTTTTCGAGAGAGAAAGGGGCTATCACGTTTTTTTCACTAGAGAAGAAGCAGTGAAAAAACCAACGTGGTTGTCATAGAGGGCTAGAATAATCATCTTCTATATTCTCCTGTTTAACCTAAATATAACACTGGGTTAAACTGATTTAGCCCATTGGACTCTTAGTTTAGCCTTTTAGACTAAATTAATTATTCTAATTAGAACCAAATAAATGGCCCAATAAATAATTAATTTTTCAGCCCAAATAAACTAGTCCAATTAACAAGCCTATATTAGTTTAGTCCTATGTCAACCTTTAATTATTCAAACTAGGCCAAAGCCCTGAACAATTAATTAACCCACCAAACTAATTTAATTAATTCTCTCTCTCTCGCTCTCTCTCCATGGACCCTTTTTTTTATTCTAACCTAATAATTAAATCAGACTACTTAAATAAAATAAAATCCATTTAATTTAATTTAAGACCAATTCCTTACCCTGTATATAATTAGGACTCATAGTCTATACTAGGGACCAAAAGACATACCGCATTGGCTACTAAAATGACCAAAATACCCTTACCATATAAATGGCTATATTTTGCATTTTAAATATTTCCTAATATCACCATAAGGAATAGGAAATATTGACCCCAAGGACAATGCTGTGTTATCAAAGTCTCCGACCTACAGGTGTAATGACTAAAATACCCCTCTATACATCGTCGTACATTAGAGAGGAAAAAATGTATTAACACCTCTCTAAATGACATTTACCATCCTTAGGCTTCTAGTCCAATGATCCATGACTTCTTAGATTATCTCTGCTTTCCAAGGGAGCTACCCTAAAGCAAACATCCAAGTCATATTTCCCAGGGCCCTGGATATTTAGATCATTTAGACAACCACAAGGGGTAATATAGTATAGAAACTATCTTGTACAAGTCTGTCTTAACTAACTAGTCACACATACCCAACATGTAAGTATGTTGGTCGTACAATAGAACATCAACTATAGCATATCAAAGTACATGCTTCTATCTTCGTCAGACCACTAACTCATACTCAAGTCGTAGAGTACTAATCCACGCTATAGCAGTAGTAGTCTAGGTTTCTATCATATAGCACTTTAAGAAACCACTACTACAGGCCCTATTCTACATATTCGAAATATGCTTATATCATGAAGTGAGTGGACTACTCATTGGCTAAAGGTAAGCCATTTCCCATTTGGAATTCACAACATAATAACCTAAACATGATGGGATTCCCATTCTCATCAATCGATTAAGAATAAATGTTTATATGTGTAAGTAACCCATGATCCATACCTTACTATGAAAGACCTCCATTCACATGGACCACTTACTTAAATACTTTCCAAATGTAATTATGCACAAATAAAATGTAAAGTCACAAATAATTTCTGAAAATAAATTTTTTTTAT
Source organism: Voacanga thouarsii (assembly GCA_026120185.1). NCBI lineage: Eukaryota > Viridiplantae > Streptophyta > Magnoliopsida > Gentianales > Apocynaceae > Voacanga > Voacanga thouarsii. The sequence continues at coordinate 1,224,065 of JANUWF010001659.1, read as the reverse complement.
TAAAACATTCGATATTTACATCAGAAACCTAGTCTAAGAGGGCATATTTCCCAACACTAAATCCTTGTGCTATTCCCATCACATACGGGTTCACTCTTAGGGAGACGCGAGAAGACCCACGATCTCTAATGGGGATCGTGATGGAAGCTGTGGAGCCATTAGAACTCCTCTCCCGCTTAGTCTTTTAAAACAAAGGTTGTTAAAGAAACTATCCTTTTGAAAATATCCCATTAAGTATCCCTTAACTCTTTATAAAATATCTAAATTTATAAATCTCTATATCAAGGTAAAATTCTTTAAGAGATTTTTCTATGAATTTATTTTACCCAATTAAGAACTTAATGATTTTCAAGAATTTCCTTTTAAACTTTCTAGAGACTTTGGTCTCAAGTTTAATTTGACAAAAATAATTTTCTAGTGCAAAATTAAGATAAAAATGGCTTTCTATTTTAACTTACAAAAATATCTAAATCCAAAATAATTTCTATGTCAAAGATTAAATCCTTTGAGAAAATATCCAAGGATTAATTTTTGTCTAAGTTAAAAATAATCATTTTTTTTAATTTGAAAAATATTTTTCTTGTCATAAATTTCTCAAAGACTTTGGTCTTTGAGAAAACGCGCACATAGGGTACAGAAAGAATTAAGCATGCTAGAAAACTATAAGCATTTTCATGTTTTTCTATTTTTTTAACCTAAGTGTCCAAATAATAGAATTAAACAAATTAATTAATTAATGGTCTTGTTTAATCTTAAATTTTCTTTACTATTATTTTTCATGCAAAATATTCAAAGAATATTAACTATTTCAATAAAAATAACTTTGCCTAGTATAGGACCAAAAAAAAAAAAAAAAATTTACCTCTGGTCCAGTGCACCCACCACACTGTTGGGAAATATGCCCTCTTAAGGTGAGTTTGGTTCACGAAGGGAAGGGGAAGGGGAAGGGGAAGGGGGAGGGGGAATGGAACATTTTACTTCCATAAAGGGAAGTAAATATAATTACTTTCATCCTGTTTGGTTGGAGTGGAAGGGAAATAAATATGATTTACCTCTCATTGTTTAGTTGTAAGGTATATAGGGAGGAAATAATTATTGAATTACTATTATACCCCTAAGGTTAATTAATAAAAAATTGCAAAGTAGGGTAGAATTGTAATAAAATAAATATCGTTGGACAAGAGGGTCTTTGAACCCTCATTTACTTTCCAAACCCTCCAAAATGGAGAGGAAGAAAAATCTGAGGTGGAAGGGATCCAATTCCCTTCCACATATACTTCCCACCCTCCAATCACTCCAACCAAACTAAGTAAATCAAACATTTACTTCCTATTTTACTTCCACTCCTCTTTTCCTTCCCACTTTCACCCCAACTAAACTCACCCTCAGACTAGGTTTCTGATGTAAAAATCGAATGTTTTAATAAAAGAATTTATTTTCAGAAATTGTTTGTGAATTTACATTTTTGTTTATGCACAATTACGTTTGGAAAAGACCCATTGTGTTTAATTAAGTGGTCTATGTCAATGAAGGTCTTTCACAATAAAGTATGGATCACGGGTTACTTAACACATAATCATTCATTCATAACCGATTGATGAGAATGGGAATCTCATCACGTCTAGGTTATTATGTTGTGAATTCCAAACAAAGAATGGTTTACCTTTAGCCAGTAAGTAGTCCACTCACTTCATGACATAAGCGTATTTCGAATACGTAGAATAAGACCTGTAGTAGTGGTTTTTTAAAGTACTATATGGTAGAAACCTAGATTACTACTGTTACAGCATGGACTAGTACTCTATGACTTGAGTATGAGTTGGTAGTCTGACGAAGCTGGAAGCATATACTTTGATATGCTATAGTTGAGGTTCTATCGTAGGGCCAATATACTTGCACATTTGGTATGTGTGACTAGTTAGTTAAGACAGACTTGTACAAGATAGTTTCTATACTATATCGCTCCTTGTGGTTGTCTGAATGATCTAAATATCCAGGGCCCTAGGAAACATGACTTGGATGTTTGCTTTATGGTAGCTCCCTTGGAAAGCGGAAATAATCTAGGAAGTCGTGGATCATTGGACTAGAAGCCTAAGGGTAGTAGATGTCATTTAGAGTGGTGTTACTACACTTCTTCCTCTCTAAATATACGGCGATGTATAGAAGGGTATTTTAGTCATTACATCTGTAGGTCGGAGACTTTGCTAACGCAGCATTGTCCTTAGGGTCAATATTTTCCTATGGTGATATTAGGAAATATTTAAAATAAATACAACTATTTATATGGCAAGGGTATTTTGGTCATTTTAGTAGCCAAGTCGGTATGTTTTTTAGTCCCCAGTATAGACCGTGAATCATAATTAAATACGGACTAAGGAATTGATCTTAAATTAAATAAAATTTATTTTATTTAAGTAGTTTGATTTAATTGTTAGGCTAGAATAAAATAAAGGTCCATGGAGAGAGAGAATTAATTAAATTAGTTTGGTGGGTTAATTAATTGTTCGAGACTTTGGCCTAGTTTGAATAATTAAAGATTAACTTAGGGCTAAACTAATATAGGTTTATTAATTGGACTAGTTTATGTGGGATAGAAAAATTAATTATTAATTGGGCCATTTATGTGGTTCTTATTAGAATAATTAATTAAGTCCAAAAGGCTAAACAAAGAGTCCAATGGCCCAGTCCAGTTTAACTTAGGATTTTATTTAGGTTAAATAGGAGGATTTGACATAGCGTTGTTTTGATGATAGCCTTTTCTCTGTGAAAAAAATGACGTCTTTCTCTCTCTCTCTCTCTCTCCAAAAAAAGTTCCTTAGTCTATGAGTTGTTCAGCAAACGGAATTAGGCAGGCCATATACTAGAAGAACGATAGTTTGGCATTCACCTACATGCAAAGACGGAGTATGAGACTAGCAGGAATCGCACCAGAGGTTTCCAGCAGCGTACCTACCCCGGTTGAACACATTCCCGTCTAGCCAACTCTAAGAACGAGAAAAAGAGGTATTTTTTTTAAACCTTAGAATCCGTATATAGCACGACCAGCGCCCGCTAGGGTTGCTGGAGCCGGTGTCGGCTCTTTTCGAAGTTCCCTGTTCTTGAATTTTCCACTTTTTTTGTTTTCTCTTCCGCTGCATGCCCTGTGTTTTCCCTTCTTAAAGCCTTCAATTGGTATTAGAGCATGAAGGTTTTGTGAAAATATAGGGAGCATGCATCTAGTTGAATAAAACTGGACACGTATATGTGATTAAACTGTGATCCTTCACTGTTTTGGTATGGATAGATTCTCTGTTAAACCTTGTGGTTTGAGGTATAGGAGATTTGTAATTTACTGTTTTTCTTAGCAAATCGTGTAAGCCCAATGTTAATGGGTATAGGCGGTTGTTGATTTTGGTTGATTTCATTGTATTTGGGTTGAAATCGGAGAGCCAACGAAGCCAGAAGTTGTACAGAAAAACAGAGGAAATTTACGCAGAAAAAGAAAATTGCAGAACAGCCGTCCAGACCGGAACCAGCGTCTACTAGACTGCCAGAACTGGCACCGGCTATGGTCTGGAATCCGGTCTGCGCAGGTGTCACCCAAGGGTCCTAGTTCTTTGTGGCGGGTGCAGTGGACCACAATATAGATGGGTGCCTAATCCAGTGCAGTAGGTGCAGTGGACCAAGGAGAATTTTTTTTTAAAATTTTCCTTGTAATTTTTCTTGCAATTTCTTTTGGTTTTGGGGTCCATACCAGGAAAAGTAATATCTTGTGATAGTTAATATTTAAGGAATATTTTTGCATGAAAATATTACTAAGGGATTTTAGGATTAAACAAGACTATTAATTAATTAAGTAATGTGTTTAATTCTATTATCTGGGTACTTAGGTTTAAAAATAGAAAAGCATGAAAACGTCTACTATTTTCTAGCATGCTATTTATTTTTATGTACCTATGTGTAGGTTTTCTCAAAGACTAAAGTCTTTGGGAATATTGTTTTGACAAGGAAAATATTTTTTCTACAAATTAAATGGTTGTTTAGTTTGAACAACAATTAATCCTCATATATTTACTCAAAGGATTTAATCTTTGACATAGAAAATATATTGAATTTAGATATTTTTATACGTTAAAATAGAAAGCCATTTTGTTTTAATTTAGCATAAAGAAAAATTGTTTTGTTAAATAAACTTGAGACCAAAGTCTCTAGAAAGTTTTAATTGGAAATTTTTTTGAAATTATTAAGTTTTTAACTTAAATAAAATTAGTCCATGGGAAAAACTCTCAAAGGATATAAACCTTGATATAGACATTTTTATGGACTTAGACATTTTATTTTTTGAGTTAAGGGAAAACTTAATGAAAATTTTCAAAAGGATATTTTTCAGAAAACCCTTGTTTTAAAAGATTAAGTGGGAGAGGGATTCCAACGGCCCTTGTTGGGTATATGTGTGACTAGTTAGTTAAGACAGACTTGTACAAGATAGTTTCTATACTATATCGCCCCTTATGGTTGTCTGAATGATCTAAATATCTAGGGCCTTAGGAAACATGACTTGAATGTTTACTTTAGGGTAGCTCCCTTGGAAAGCAAAAACAATCCAAGAAGTCGTGGATCATTAGACTAGAGACCTGAAGATGGTAGATGACATTTAGAGAGGTGTTAGTACACTTCTTCCTCTCTAAATGTACGGCAATGTATAGAGGGGTATTTTAGTCATTACACCTGTAGGTCGGAGACTTTGCTAACATAGCATTGTCATTGGGTTCAATATTTCCTTATGGTGATATTAGAAAATATTTAAAATGCAAAATATAGCTATTTAGGCGATGCGCCTTTTGGTCCCCAGTATAGACCGTAAGTCCTAATTAAATACGGGCTAAGGAATTGATCTTAAATTAAATGAAATTTATTTTATTTAAGTAGCCTGATTTAATTGTTGGGCTAGAATAAAATAAAGGTCCATGGAGAGGGAAAATTAATTAAATTAGTTTGGTGGGTTAATTAATTGTTCAGGGCTTTGGCCTAGTTTGAATAATTAAAGATTAACTTGGGACTAAACTAATATAGGCTTATTAATTGGACTAGTTTATTTGGACTAGAAAAATTAATTATTAATTGGGCAATTTATGTGATTCTAATTAGAATAATTAATTAAGTCCAAAAGGCTAAACTAAAAGTCTAATGGCCCAATCCAGTTTAACCTAGGGTTTTATTTAGGTTAAACAGGAGGATTGGAGATAACGTTGTTTTGATGACTGCCACTTCTCTGTGAAAAAAAGGACATCTCTCTCTCTCTCTCTCTCTCTCTCTCTCTCTCTCTCTATAGAAAAAGTTCCTTAGTCTGTGAGTTGTTCAGCAAACGGAATTAGGCAAGCCATATACTAAAAGAACGAGAGTTTGGCGTTCACCTACATGTAAAGACGGAGTAGGAGACTAGCAAGAATCGCTCCATAGATTTCCACCAGTGTACCTACCCCGATTGCACACAATCTGGTCTAGCCAACTCTAAGAACTAGGAAAAAAGGTACTTTTTTAAACCTCGGAGTCCGTACAAAGCACGATCGGCGCCGGCTCTGTTCGGAGTTCCCTGTTCTTGAGTTTTCCAATTTATTTTGCTTTCGGTTCCGCTGCGTGCCCTATGTTTTCCCTTCTTAAAGCCTTCACACACTGGATCTTGGCCCATGGAAAAAACCCATGGACTGAGATCCCAGGCAGGTGCCCGTGTAGCAGCTTCCACGAGGAAGCTTGCTCGTGCACAGGGCTGAGCCGAGGCCATCTTGGCCCTGACTGTGGCTCCAAGCCGCTACTGGCTTGGTCGGCCTCGACTCCCCTCACAGATATAGTGCGGCTCGGCTTAAATAGCTCGACTCGGTGGCTTAGCTACTACAATGATCGTCTTTTTCGATTTTTCTCTAATGCGTTTCAAACGCTCCTTTGCTTCAATTTTTGCACAGATTTCACCAGAAATCATCCAAAACAATCCGCAAATGCCTATGCCTTTAATTATAGACTTACACGAATACTATGAAAGTCACAAAAATATTATTACAGCGTCCCTATATCTCAACCGCGAGACGTATCGAGGAAAACTACCCATACCAAAAAACATGAAAGTTCATAGATTATGATCATCTCACCATTTTTATTCACTGACATGTAACCTATAGTGGCATATAAACCATGCTCTAATACCACTTGAAGGTTAAACAAGAAAAAAATAGAAACGCATGCTAGCATGCTAGAAACAGAGCACACACATAAAATAGTAGGGGAAGAAATTTTTTCTTTTAACTCTGTGCCTTCTCATCAGTCTAGGAGGTGTTGACGATCCTATTTGAACCACTTCTGGTTCTGTGGTCCTTTCTTCAGGCTGTTGTCCCTTCAAGCTGTCAGCTTCTTCTAGGCATCAACGCAATGCTTCAGGTATTTCGGATTACAACCCGTGCCTGAATGCCTAGTGAAGGCTAAGGACGAAGATGATTATTTTCTGTGTCTCTGTTCTTGCTATTGAATAGCACACAGAGGTCACTATCTATAGAAAGAAGAAGAAGAAGGGCTAGAGGAAACAACGACGTTCTGTGAAAAAACTCTTACTATTCTCTTCAATCCCAACTACCTTAATAATAGGCTATTATCCTGATATTAAAAAATCAAATAGAAGCGGTAGAATCAGAGAAGACCTATAGGCCAATGGCCCAATTCATTGGGTTAAACCTTTAGTTCAATTTAATTATTCCTTGACCAATAGAAACCCAATAATTAAATTAATTAAATAACCTAAATGGACTAACATAAACCTCAAGCTTTGGCCCAGTTTATTGGGTTAAGCCTTTAATTCAATTTAATAAATTTTAGAATAATACAAACCTAATAATTGAATTAATCAAATAACCCAAATGGACCAATATGTATAATTCTCCCTTTTTGGAGCTTTTATTTTATTCTAGCCAAATTAATTAGGCTACTCGAATAAATTAAAATCCATTTTATACAAGACCAATCCCTCAACCCAAAACCATCAAGACTTATGGGCTATTTCGAGGACCAAAAGATACATCGCCTTGGCTACTAAAATGGCCAAAATACCCATGCTATAGAAATAGTTGTATTTTGCATTTCAAATATTTTCTACTATTACTATAAGGAAATATTGACCCCAACGACAATGCTGCTTTAGCAAAGTCTCTGACTTACAAGTGTAATGACTAAAATACCCCTTTACACATCGCCATACATTTAGAGAGGAATGGTGTACTAATACCTCTCTAAAAGACATCTACCATCCTTAAACCTTTAGTCCAATAATCCATGACTCATGGAATGTTTTCGCTTTCCAAGGGAGCTACTCTAAAACAAACATCCAAGTTATGTTCCCCAGGGCCCGGATATTTAGATCATTCAAATAGTTACAAGGGGCGATATAGCGTAGAAGCTATCTTGTACAAGTTTGTCTTAACTAACTAGTCATATATATACCCAGCATACAAGTATATTGGCTCTACGATAAAACCTCAACTACAGTATATCAAAGTACATGCTTTTAGTTTCGTCAGACCATCAACTCATATTCAACGGTAAAGTATTAGTTCATGCTGTAGCAATAATAGTCTGGGTATCTTCTAAATAGTACTTTTAGAAACCACTATTACAGGTCTTGTTCTATGTATTCGAAATGCGCTTATACTATGAAGTAAGTGGACTACTCATTGGCTAAAGGTCAGCCATTCCCCATTTGGAATTCATAACACAATAACCTAAACATGATAAGATTTCTATTCACATCAATCGGTTAAGAAAAAAAGTTTATGTGTTAAGTAACCTATGATCCATACCTTACTATAAAAGGCCACCATTCACATGGATCACTTACTTAAACCCAATGAGTCTTTTCTAAACGTAAATTGTGCACAAATAAAATGTACATTCACAAATAAATTTTGAGAATAAATTCTTTTATTAATAAATTCGATAATTACATCAGAAACCTAGTCTAGATGGCATACATTCCAACAATACATTGTTATAATTATAATGCACTTCGGAGAAAGTTTTCAATATTTTCATAATCCCGGTATATTCAGGGATCCGTCCATGGAGTGCAAATTCCTTAGTATACTACAATGTAAATAATAGCATATAAAGCCCATAAATGTTCTTAATTTTGAAAATTTGTAAGAAAAAGGATATTTACAGCACGGTTTCAAGGACTAGGTTTCAGAGTAAAGTACCCAATTCCGTTTTTGCTGGAAATAAGAATTCTGATAATTTAATTAAATAACTAATTTCTCACAAGTGATATAGAGTTTAGGGGTATTTAGATTCACCATTAGATGTGAATACGATCTTCACAGTTATGACATGATATAGATTGAAAATCAAAGAATCCATATTTATTCCACACTGTAGCACATGTGAAAATCTACGTGAAAAACTTTATAGTTCTCAGGATTTTAGTATAAACGGGCAACTGACACCTCTGGTTCTTTCTCTAAACTCATAATATTGAATATACATCTATTGCAAATAAACAAAAATAGAGGACAACAGTTGGTTGTGTTTCCTATATGGCATATTCTATGTAACCATGCTTACAGACTAATGTAATAGGAAAAAGAACCATCCTTTTGCTTGTAACTCCATCTAAGAATAAGTCAATTTTAACAACCTTTTTTCTATATGCCTTCCCATTCTTTCTTTCTTTCTTTTATAAGGAATCTTTTAGATGTTATACGACTTCAGTTGAGCTTGATAAATACTATTTTGCTGCACTAAATTACAAATTTACCTCATTTACCCTAGGGGGATAGTTTTAATTTTTTTAAATTAAAGTTTTATTTAAGCAAACGGAAAGAAAGAACTAAAGAAATTTCCAAAAGTTACAACTGCAATTTCAGAGGACAATTGAGACTGCAATAGGAAGGATTATCTTCCTCCTAAGTAGATAAGCATAGTTAAGACAGGACAATGTTCAGTAACACACAGAATCAATATGGTAGTTCTAGTTATAGATTCTACATTGTCAAAAACCCTCAATGAATAGCGGCAACAAAATCCCCATGACATCTCTATGCATGGAGCATACACAAAGCTAGAACTGCTGCATTTTGAATAGAATAAAGGAAGGAAATTTCAAATTTGCTTCATCCATCATATATGATAAATAGAAGATAAGAAGGCTCTCCAAGGCCCTATGTCATTACATTTTAGTGTTGAGAGGTTCAGCAGTTATGTTTTCTCTCACACATCAACTTCCATCATTAGTTTCCTCTACATTTCTTCTCCTACACCGAACTAAATGGACTACCAATTTCATTGTCATACTGGACATTTCTTGAGCTCGATAACAGCATACCATAATAGAGTGCTTCACCTACACTAGATTATTTTATTTTTAGATAAGTGTTCTCATAGAATATGCAGCTCCTCAATTGTCATGGTCCCATACTTAAATTCAAAATTTCAACAATCAGCCATTACATTTCCTTTAACTTTGGATCATAATTTTTTGGGCACAGACTTGATGGAAAAGTAGAAGAAGAAGAATCATCTAAATGTAATCAATCCAGCATTGATTTAATATATAAGATAACATAATAAACTACTGTAAAAAAATGTGCTTATTGATAGCACAATTTCACAAATGTTTTATACTTAACTGGCAGGAATTCATGAATTTCTAGACCCAAGAAACTCATTTTAGATGAACAGTGATTGTATCAAAGTGCAAAACTAAAAAGGAAATTGCAGTTAATGTTGAATTCAACTACATGCATAAAATTCCAAGCTTTTGGTTTATAACTAAAAAATTACTACCTCACATTTTGAATCCAAAAAAATCACTCCAAATGTAGATATTAATGATATAAAATTAGGGGTAGGTTTTCTAAAATTCTATAATCATAATATGAAATTACTTGCGATTAGCTAAATGAAAGACACAAGAAACGCAAAAAATTAGAGATTACCGCACCGTCGCCAAGAAAATGAATGCACAAATTCGACCATGAGCCAACCTTCCTTCATAGGTAGCCCAACTGTGTTCTTGCTCCAGAAGACCTAACAACTAAAGAATTGTCAATAACGGCCAAAACGATTAAAAAAGAAAAAAATATTTTCTAAATAAAGGGTAGCATATAACTATCATAATTTAAATTAAGCATTTTTTTCCCCTCCAAATGTTTACAGTAGCATTTAAATAATTATAATACACATAAAAGAAAAAAGACAAAAATTAAAAAGTTGTAGATGGAAGGTCTTCAATTTAAACTCGGTCCCCTAGCCCCCCCCCCTAAAAAAATTGTTTAGGTGAAGCGATGAAATTAAGCTTTAGGTTTTTATTGAAAATTAAAAAAAAAATAACTCTAAAAAAATAAACTAACAAGCATACCATAGAATTCTAGACCTATTAGATGGATAACATGGCTATTTGCAGCAACTTTTATGCAATGGAATAGTCACGTTGCAAATGATACACGAAATTTGGCCATTTGAGGCTACCATATTTGTATCAAATGATTTTCGTTGCATCTAATTGCTTATTTATGTCAAAATATGTTTTGGACTCAACTACTAATTAGTAGTTGCAAGAAGAAAACTCTAACGAGGTCTTACATACCATTTAGGCCGGCAGTTACTATAGTCACAAAAAGTACATAATTGCGGCCAAATATGACCCACGCAAAAACTGATTGTTTCAAATGATCAAATTTCTAGTAGTGACATATTTTACATTCTTGTGTGTCCAAAAATGTATACTAGTTCATGTATCAATTGGACAAACAAAACAAAGATCATAGCTTTCCTATTTTGTCTTGTTATTGTTTCTTTTTTCTTTCTTTAGTCACCAATTTGTGAAAATCCAATTCACTTCTCAAATTGCAGACCAAGAACTCCAACATTAAAATAAAGCTTTCCAAAAGCCTTTTGGTGTCTTTTTTCTCTTTTCCTTGTGACGGCTATCCTTTGTTTCTAAAATAACAAAAGCCGTAACAACCTTAGTGGTTTATATTTTTTCTTAATTAGCCCGAGGCTAATTAACTAGCTCCTTTATTATTTAATTACTCAAGATAATTAATCAATAAACTAATTTACTCAAGATAATTAGCCTAAAACTAATTAAATAAATGTATTATCAATTAATTAATCCACTTAGGTTCAATATAAAATTATTCAAGATAATTAATTAATAAACTAATTTAATTAAATTACCTAATAATTTATTCTAACCCATTTAAATAATTAATTGGACTCCTAGAATAATTCTTTCATTATTAATTCACGCAATAAGCCTATATACTAAATAAATTTACTAAGGTTACTTAAGCTACTCTGGGACCAAAAGGCATATTATTTTTTGCTACTAAAAGGACCAAAATACATTTGCTAATAAATAGCCATATTTTATCATTTTAAATATTCTATTTATCACCATATGGAAATATTTACCAAAAGAATAATATTGCAAGCACGATGTCTTCGACCTACAAATGCAATGACAAAAATAACCCACTACGTAACACCCGCCATTGAGATAGGAAAAATGTGTTAACACATTCCTCAATGACATCTATTATCCCTAGATAACTAGTCCGATAATATATGACTTCCAGTGTATACCAACTTATTTTTCAAGCGCTATCCAAAAGCGTACATACAAGTCACGTTTCCCAGAGTCCTAGATTATTAGGATTATCTTAGACAATCACAAAGGAGTGATATCTTCACGTAATAAAGTATAGGAACTCTATTGTATAAATCTATATTAGTTACTTAGAGTCATACACCCAATATATAAGGTTATTGGCCTTGTGTTAAGACCTCACCTATCATACATCAAACGACACAAGTCCAGCTTCACTAGACCACCGACTTATACTCAAGTCTCAGGATACTCGTCCATGTTGTAGTTGCAATAAACCAATCTTTATTTATTTTAGAACTTTTATAAAGATTATTATCGTGTGGTCTAATTTTACTATTCTAAATATACTTTCACTATTAGTGTATGTGGACTACTCACTAGTTGAAGGTAAACTATTCACCATTCAAAAATCATAGTGTAATAATCTAAAACCTTGATAAAATGCCCAGATCAAAAATAATTTTTCGCTTGTATGTTAGTAGCTCATAATCTACACCTTACTGTGAAATCACGACCTAATTATGTAGATTACTTACTAACGCACAAAGACATTAATGTGTGTATATATGGAAAATGGACAAACATTAATAAATAAAGTGTTTTATTAATTTTCAAAATACAGAAATATATTGTCCATTTTGGGCATATATTCTAACAATCTTCCACTTGCACTAAATGGATCATGATAGTCCATATGTGTCTACCTTTATTATTTCCAAGTGTCTTCTAAACACCTTCTCTATCATAGGCTTAGTAAATGGGTCTGCCAAATTATTTGAAGAGGAAATCTGGTCAATCACTATCTCTCATTTTTTAATGAACTCCTGGATCAAGTAGTACTTCCTCTCAATATGCTTGCTTTCCCTATGGTTCCTTGGTTCCTTGCTTTGCGACACAACTTCAAAATTGTCGCAATATATGATAACATGCCTGTCAATTTTTGACACAACTCTAAGTTCTATGATAAAATTTTATAGCTAAACTGCTTCTTTTGAAGCTTCTAAAGCTACCACATACTCTACTTCCATGGTGGAATTAATAATACAAGATTGCTTAACATTCCTCCATGAAATAGGCCCTGTAGATAAAGTGAAAACGTATCTATTAGTAGCTTTTCTTTCATCTTTATCCACTTAAAAGTATGAGTCAGTGTAACTCGTATGAATTAAATCATTAGCTCTGTAAACAAGCATACATTTTCTCTTTCCTTTCCGATAATGTTCTTTACTGCATATACTTTATAGCTTGCCAGTGTTCTTCTCCTATATTTGACTGATACCTGCTAACCATATCTAGCAAAATAGATATTTGGCCTTCTATAAAGCATAGCATACTTGAGACTTCCCAGTATCGAGAAGTAGTGAATCATTCTTATCCTTTCTTTTTCTTCGTGTGTCTTAGGACGTTATTTATAAGACAAGGTCAATCTATACATAAAGGGTATGATTGTCTCTTTACACTAATCCATGCTAAAGTAAGCTAGAATCTTGTCAATGTAAGTAGATTAAGATAAGTCTAGAATTCTTTGCTTCCTATCTCTAATAAGCTTTATTCTAAAAATGTAACTAGCTTCTCCTATACCCTTCATGCTAAACTAACTCAATAGCCAAACCTTCATAGATAACAATGCCCCAATATTATTTTTAATGAGTAGAATGCCATGTACGTAAAATACCATAAAAGACACGTTGTTCCCATCCATCTTCCTATACACACATGGTTCATCCGCATTTTGTATGAAATCATAACACTTTACAGTATAGTGAGAGAAAGAGAGAGAAACTCTTAACTCCCTTCAATACTCTTTTCAAGTCTTACTACCTATAGATGTTCTTCGAGTTGGACTGCTGGTGAACGGGTTTTATACTGGTTAGTACTCTGCCCATTTGTGCTATTTTCTTACTAGTATGGTATCCGTGTTGTGCTATGTGGCTATACTATTTGTGTTTGCATTCTGGAATTTATTTTTGCTTCATGCCTACCCGACTGTGAGTATTAGACAGTTTGTTGGATTGTCAGAGCAACACCAACCAAAAACTAATGCCTACGCTATGGTTGCACATGACAGATGGGTCCTACATTAGTTTTTGGTTGGTGTTGCTGTTATCTGCCATTTCTATCTTGTTCTTCTCCTGCATATTTCTGGTTTTAATTTGGGACCAAGCTGGTCGTTGGCATCCTTGTCTGTGGTGGATAAATCAGTGAATCAGTTATATATTGGTGTTCAATCTTGCTATCTGACTGTGGTGGGCTGTGTTTTGCCTACTCTACTGTCCTGTGTGTGAACTGAGTTCTTGGTTTGGTCTTGGCACCTGATCATCTATTATACCAACCATCCATTTTGTTTGATCCAGATAAACCACCTATGACTTGTTGACACCAGTTTGTTAGCTTTAGCTAATAGATTTCCTCGGTGTGGACTCCTACCTGGGAACCATATTCGAATTCAAATTACCTTGGACCCTCTTCATTTCTTGGCCTATAGAATTTTAGTTAACATCTGTCATTCATAACTATCAGCATACTAGTCTACCAACCCAGTAAAAAATTATTCTGTCACATGCTTTCATACCCTCTATCATCTGCCATCCTCGCTATACCCGCCCTCTTTTTGGTCTAGGGCCTGATCCTAATGGTCCAGACCAGAGGACGATAGAAAGCAAATAAATCTAGGGTTCCCTCCACCTTCCCACCCCAAGCATCCCCTTGTATAGCCCACCAAGGATCTTGCAAATGCCTACAGATAACCGCTCCTCTCTCTCCCAACCCGTGGTACTGATGACCACAAACCCCAGCCCACCTATGTTAACCAATTCCCTAGACCAGGTGCCCCAACATCTGGCCCCAGAACCATCACTGGCCACGTGTTCTAACTCCCTTGCTGCCCCCACCTGTTGCTTCCGTGACTACTGAGCCACCTGGCCCCTTTGTGGGTAAGACCAATAGCACTAAGCCGAGGATATCTAATGATCCCAAAACTTTGGGAACCAAGCGACCTAAATGTACTTTGGCAAATATCATGAAAGGGAACCAAAAGTAATGTAATGGAATGAGGTTATGCCATATCCCTAGCTCGGGTGACTTTATTGACATAGATGTGCTTGACATGAAAGATGCTGAGTTGAAGTTGAGCTATTGCCTAAGTGGGATGTTTGCTGGTAGATTCTCGGGCATGAAGGCAATGATGGACCTTACAAAGCAGTGGAGATTTCAATCTATGGTGCAAACACATGTCTCTGGTTGGTTTATCTTTCACTTCAACTCTGACAAGGATAGGTAAGTGGTTCTCTGTGAGGGCCCTTATGCAATGTTTGGTCAGTCCCTGATGCTCAAGGTCATGCTAACTGAATTTGATTTCTCACTGGATGATGTGAACATAATGCCCATATAGGTTACGTTTCAAGCTCTGCCTCTGGGTTGCTGGAATAGAATGACAATAAGTAAAATTGCATTTAGTGTTGGCATCCCCATTATGACTGACATGCTTACTGCCAAGTTTGATCGACTGTCCTATGCTAGAGTACTTGTAGAAGTAGATGTTTTTAAACCACTAGTGAAAGTGGTGCCACTCAGACTACTGCCAGGAAAGATCAAATAGCAGTCAATGCATTTTGAGTTTGAGCCTACTTTTTGTAACTACTGCTACAAATTCAGGCACACTACGGTTGTATGTATGGGGGATACGATGAAAAAGAGTGAATAGATGATGAATCTCATGGACAATGCAGTGACTAAATGGCAAAAGTGCAGGCCAGCAAACCAGACTAGACCAGTGTATGCATCGGCTGGACAAAAGATACAATCACCATCTCCTAGGGACATACGTTCTACACGCATTAAAAAGGGCAAGGAACCAGTCCAGTGCCATGGGCAAGAAGGCATGGCGAAGGTCATGCCTGGCCAGTCTTCGTCCATGGGCAACCAAGGCCATGCTAGAGCTGATGTGCCTACTGCCCCGCTTATGACAGTGAAGACAACAAACCAGCTAAGGGAAAGGAGAGGGCGTTGCATGGGAAGATGCTGGGGCCATATCCAGTCCCGATCTAATTCCCAGGCACGTGTACAATTTCGAGCCAACACTACGGTCCTTCCTAGTGGGAATGATGCCAGTATAGATGATATTCCTAAGCCAACGGTTAATACTGGTAAGGCAACCATGCAGGCCACAAAATTCATTCTTACCGTATGGAAAAAATATGCTTACCATAGTCTTGACTTGATTGGTGGCCAATAGGCACTAGTTAGTCCCCAATGATAGTTGCCTACTAGAACATTAGAGGGTTCAATATGACCCTCAAGCAACGCGGGGTTTGGGAATTTATCTCAAAACATCGTGTGGACGTTTTTGGATTATTGGAAACAAAGTTGACTTTGGATGGGCTTGAGCATATCCTTCAGAACCAGTTCCCTAATTGGTATGTGATATATAACTTGGCTGAGTTAGATGGGGGTCGGGTTGTCATCCTGTGGAATGGAGCAATGATGGATGTCCATCAAATCCACTGCACTGCACAGGCACTTGCTGTTCACATCACCTGTAAGGTAACTCATGCTGCCTATTATTTTACTCTTGTCTATGCTTACAATACTATCGTAGCACGTAGGCCGTTGTGGAGGGATATTGAGTACTTATCTACTATGCTGACGGAGCCATGCATACTTATGGGAGACTTTAATGCCTACTTACATTTAGATGACAAGCTAAGTGATATCACACCTTCAACATACAGAATAAAGGACTTTACCTCATTATATGCTGAGACGAGCCTAGAGGATCTCCCCTCTATTGAGGCGCGGTTTACTTGGATGAATTCGTAGGTTTGGTTTAAGCTGGACAGGGTTATGGGTAACGATGCATGGTTCCAGTGCTATGCCCAGGAGTCTGTGGAGTTCTTCCCCATTGGTTGTCTGTCAGATGACACCCCCTACCTTTGGTCCCTGGTTGATAACTGGGGGGGTTTAGTGCGTCCTTTCAAGTTCCTAAATTTCTGGGCTAACCACGACTCGTTCCAAGATTTGGTCAAGGGAGTATGGGATCATTCCTATACGAGATTCCACCAGTACACTCTGTGTAGATAGTTGAAAGATTTTAAGCGAGCCTTGTAGAGATTAAATAGAATGGAATTCTCACATCTATCAAGATGGGTTAAACAGGCAAACAAGGCAGTACTGAGTGCCCAAGAGCAATTACTTGAGAACCTTGTGGACCCAAACAATACATCACAGTTCAAGGAGTGTAAACTATCTGCATGGCATCTTGCGGAGGCAGAAATGAATTTCTACAGGCAACTTGCAAAAGGAAAGTATCTGGCTCAAGCAGATAAGAATACATGTTACTTCTATAACATAGTCAAATGGAACAAAAAAAAGAGCTTCATTGTGTCGATTCTCAGGGAGGATGGTACTATGACTGTTAGTCCAAAGGCATTAGCTGAGGAATTTGTTGAATACTACCGTAGACTACTGGGGACGAGGGTGGACTGTTAGCGTATCAATGTGGACTATGTTCGTGCAGGCCCTATGGTCCCTCATGACCTGAAAGCGGACTTGGTTAGGGAGGTCACAGATCAGGATATTAAAATGGCCCTGTGGGATATTGGTGATTGCAAAGCATCAGGGCCGGATGGGTACTCTGTGTTATTTTTCAAGAAAGCTTGGGGTACGGTTGCTCAGAGTCTCTGTGAGGCGGTTAGGGAATTCTTCTCATTAGGCAGATTCCTCAAGCAGATTGACAATTCTGTTATTACTCTGGTACCTAAGTCTGGCCATGTGGATAGGGCGGGGGACTATAGACCAATTTCTTACTGCAATGTGGTATATAAGATCATTTCAAAAATTTTGGCTAATAGACTAAAAAATATTCTTTCTCATCTTGTGGACATCTTGCAGACGGCATTCATATACGACAGGCTCATGGCTTACAACATCCTACTAGTTCAGGAGCTAATTCATGCATATAGTATAACTAGAGTTCCTCCTCAATGCAAGGTTAATGTGGACCTAAGGAAGGCATATAACTTAGTTAAATGGACTTTCTTACTGGAATTACTTAGTGAACTGGGTTTTCCACATCCTTTCGTGGACTGGATAGAGCAGTGTGTAACCACTGCCTCTTTCTTAGTAGCTATCAATGGGACGGTGCAGGGTTTCATTAGTGGAGCCAAAGGTCTTCGCCAAGGGGATCCGATTTCTCCTGTACTGTTCGTCATTTGCTTAGAATATTTCTCACGAATTGTTAAAGTGCACATACTTGGGACTTTATTCAACTACCATCCCAAGTGTGAGGTTTTAAAGATTACTCAACTAGCATGGGGATGACCTTATGCTGTTTGCTAGGGGTGACTGTCCTTCTGTACGCAGTCTTCTTGACTGCCTTGAAGAATTTAATACATGCTCTAGTCTTGAAATCAACAAGGATAAGTCTAACATATACCTAGCTAGAATAAGGAGGACTGATCAGAGGTTCAACTGGCTAGAACAGGCATCCTCCTTGGGCAATTCCCATTTCACTATCTCAGTTTACCAACTATGATTGGTAAGATCTAGACATATTTCTACAGACCTTTGTTGGATAAAATTGGCTCCTATATTAGGCAATGGTCTGCATGTTCACTTTCTTATGCTAGGTGACTCCAACTAATTCAGACTGTCCTACAAAGGGGTAGAGTGTTTTTGATTGTCCATTCTTTCAACACCGTCTGCAGTGATTAGTCAGTTGGATAGGATGCCTTAGGATTTCTTATGGGACTTAAAAAAGTCGTTAGTTGCTTGGAAGGATATTTGCCTACCTAAGAACGAGGGTGGACTTGGATTAAGACATCTGTAGATATGGAATGAGGCACTGTTGGCTAGAATTATTTGGGACATACAAGCGGAGAAACAATCCATGTAGGTCAAATGGCTGGATCGCTACAACATAAAGGGCAGATCAGTTTGGGAGATTGAACATCCCAGGGACCGTTCCCCACTGTTCCGTAGACTACTAGTAATTAGAGATATGATTCTAGATCGGCAACGGGATATTTACTGCGCTGTTGATCTTCTACATGCTTGGGCAATGGGTGCCACTTCGTTCACTACCCAAGCATACGACTACCTTAGCATAACTACGTTGAAGGTTTATTGGGCCAGTACTATTTGGAAGGAGGGCCTAACCCCTAAGCATTCTTTCATGGTCTAGTTGTGTGCTAGGGGACGGCTGAAGACTAAGGATGCACTTATGTTTCGGCTGGATGACTTATCTTATCCACTTTGTAAGGCATAACTACAAACGACTAACCATTTATTTTTCAAGTGCTTAATTTCTGCACCTATTTGGATGGAACTTAAAGTTTGGCTGGGATTACCACAAGTAACGAATATGACCAACTCATGCCTTAGGTAGTTCAAGCAAGCCAACCGTGGATTGCTAAGGCTAAGACTACTACTATAGCTGTTATATTCTATTACATCTGGATGGCACATAATCGGGCGTTGTTTCATGGAGCTATTTGCCAACTGATGAAAATCGCTAAAAGGATCAAAACACATGTGTACACTGTTATATTTACTTTGTGCCCTACTATTTTAACCAATTTTGAGAATTGTATTGACCACAGCTAGTTAATAGTCATCTTGATTGTTAACTAGTAAACCACCTTGTAAATAAATTTTGACCAATATTAATCCATTTACACTTCCATTAAAAAAAAATAAGACTTTACAATCTCATCAAAACATATATTCTACACACGTAATGCTTACTTAAGTCCATAAATGGACTTCTTAACCTTATAGACTATATGTTCTTGGCCTTTCGCAATAAAGCCTTCATGTTGGGTTATATAGGTATCTTCACTGAGATAACCATTAAGAAAATTGTCTTGCTATTTATCTATCATATCTCGTAGTTATAATGACATACAATGGCCAAGAGAATGAGAATCAACTTAAGCATGGTAACAGGTGAAAATGTATCCTCATAATCGATCACTTCATTCTAAGTATAACCTTTTTGAAACCAACCTTACTTTCTAAATTAACACATTTTCATCTACACCTCTCTATCTCTTGTATACCTATTTATAGGTTTAATCCCTTCAGGTACAGTGATAAGATTTTAGATTTAATTGAGATATATAGACTTAATCTCGGTATCCATTTCTATTTGCCATTTGTTTGCATCAATATCAACAACGGCCTCATTGAAACTAGTGGGATCATATTCCTGATGGTTGAAGGCTACCTCAAAGGCTTTTCCAATCCATCTTTCTAGAACCCTAGATATCCTCTCACTACGACGTAGTTTGTTTTGTATAAGAATATTTGGTAGTGTCATTTCTAGTTCCTTAACCAAGGTACTAGAAGTTGAAGTATCACTCATCTTCTTTTCCAATTCCACCTTCTTTGAAACCTTAGTAGACAAACTTTTTTCATCCTCCAAGTATTTAATATGAGTACTAACAAGGACCTTTTGTTCTTAAGGATAATAAAAGTATCCATCCTTTGTTCCTTTTGGATACCCTAGGAAGTAGCACAATTCTGATCTTGGATCTAGCTTACTTCCCTTAGTATATAAGCTAGAAAGCCTCATAACTTAAGACAATTCATATTGTGCTTACATCCAGTCAACATCTTATAGGGTTTTCTAGGTACTGAATTGGAAGGTACAAAGTTTAGAATATATAGCGTTGTTTCTAGAGCATATCACCAAAAGAAAATAGGAAGAGTTGCATGATTCATCATACTTTTGACCATTTCCATCAATGTTCTTTTTCTTCTCTGAGCTACTCTATTATGCTGAGGAGTCCCAGATGCAATTAGCTAAGATACTATTTCCTAATGTGCCAAGTAGTCCTTGAATTTACCAAGAAGATACTTTCGGCACAATCTGATCTTAGCTTTTTGATTAGTTTACCTATTTGACACTGTACATCAGCTTTAAACTCCTTAAATTTGTTAAATAAGTCAAACTTACATCTCATCAAGTAAACATAACCAAAATGCATATGATTATCTGTGAATGTGATAAAATATTCATAACATCCTCTAGCAGGTGTAGATATTGGATCACAAACATCAGTATGAACTAACACTAATATTTCCTTGGTCCTTTCCGCGTTTTAAGTAAAAGACCTTTTGGTCATTTTACCCATAAGATAAGATTCACACTGAGGCCATTCCTCTAATTTCAATGAGACCAAGGACCTATTTTAGATTAGCCTCTGAATCTGGTTACGATTTATATGCTCCAATCTTAAGTGCCATAAATGAGTTATTTAATGTAGTCGTTCTCTTCTTATTATTAAGTTTTATCTAAGTATTATTTATTTGATGACTAATAGGATTGACATAGAAAAGATTAACATACATTTTTTCCAAACATATAATTTTCCATCCCTACTGATTTAAATACTAAAATGAAAAGAAACACAACATCATTGATTAATCAATCTTGAAATAGAAATCAAATTCTATTTAAAACTAGAAATATATAAATATCTTTTAAAACTAAAATTCTATTATTGTCAAATAAAAGTTCCAAGTCTATCACTACTTTGGCTCACACTTGTGCTCTATTGCCCACACTCCATCTATGCTCTCCTTTACTGAGTCCTCTTATCTTATTGAAGCCTTGCAAGAAGTTACAAATAAAGTCAATATCTCTGGAATCAACAATCCAAGTGAATAATGATCCAACTATTAATATGGATTCTAAGTAAAGAGTAGTACCTGAAGAGGACTTGGAAGTCCAGACAATCTTTCTTGAGGCGCCCCTTCTTGCCATACTTGAAACATTTGCCCTTGAGTTTGGCATCAAGCTTGGACGGACCGGGATTAGACCCCTTAGGCTGGGTCCAGGCATTGTTCTGGGTTTTTCTTCTTATTAAACTTCTGTAGCTGGGCCTTAATTCTAGAAGAAGAAGTAGAAGGAGTAACTGAAACCATTGATGTAGGTTTTATGATTTTCTCAGCAATCTGGAGTTCTTTTATTAACTCGAACAAAGACATACCAACTTGTTCATTTTATAGTTTAACTTGAACTAAGAATATGAATTTTAAAAAGTCTCAAGAACCATGTTAATTTCGCTCTCAGAATCGATTATTACCCCTTAGACCTCGGCTTTATCAAAATGAGTAATAATCTTGAGCATATGCTCGTGAACCGATGCCCCATCAACCATCCTTGTATTCATGATTCCCAAAGAGCTTCTTACTTTGTGGGCTAACTTGTGTCAACAAATATGATGCCTAATAATACATCGATATCATACGCAGTTGGCATGTTCTCGTGCTTTGACTAAAGAAAATTAGACATGGAACCCAACATATAGCATCTATCCATCTCATCAACTTTCCCCCATGCCTTCTCAGCCTCATGATCTTAGTCCATAGAATCTTCCCTAATTTTAGGATAGGAGTCAGTCAGAACATACTTGTACTCTTTTGCAATGAGTGCTCTATTCAGATTCCTTTTCTAGTCCGCATAATTAGTTCCAGTTAACTTATTCTCCTTGAGAATAATGGACAAAAGATGGAAACCAGACATTTCTGTTAATTGGAAAAAAATTTCATCCAGAGAAATGTTTGTTTTGAAAAGCATATAAGAAATGCACATTTAAAACATTGTATTATTTCCATGATACGGTTAGCCTATTAAAACCATTATCAAAAAATATGAAAAATTTTACTCTTAGAAACATTGATAGAGCTTCATAGGATGGTTAACAATTTTTTCAAGTTAAATGTATAACTATCTTAAATTAAACTTCCTTAATAGGTGATGATCCAGAGATAGTTCCATCGATAGGATAACCACTACTCTCACTATCTATAGTTAATCTATATTAATGTCTTCAACGATAGGCTGGCTGACACTAACATATATCCTAGGCATTAACTATAATTCCTCCATTAGTTTTAGATTCTCGTAGAAATCCAACCTATACAAGATCATGCTCTGAATGGCATGAGGATAACCAAAATCTCTAGGAAGAATCCATGAGGAAAGTTGTGGGGCCATTAGAACTTCTCTCCGACTTAATCTTTTGAGAAAAAAATAGGTTTTTGAAAAAAAGAAAATATTTTCTTAAAATTAATTGGTTTTTATTAAGTTTAGTGAAATCCCAAAAAAAAAAAAAAACCATTATTCTCTATGACAAGGATAAAACCTTTAAGAAAATAAATTATGAATTTTTATTTCCACTATTTATGTTAAAAACAATTTGTAGGATCTAAATTTAAAATACTAAAACTCAAAATATTCTTCATTTCAAGGATAAAACCCTTTAGAAGAATAAACCATGAATTTTATTTTAAATCCTCAGTTCCATTTTAAAAATGTTTTCCTTTAATTATTTTTTCAAAAAAAAATTAATTTCTCAAAAAAAAAATTGTGCATTTGATCACAAAATTAAATAAAATAGCCATGCTCCAATAATAAACTTTTTACATGCTATTTCAACCTTCAATTCTTATGTGACCAAATAATGAATTAACCATCATGATAATAAAATTAAAATGATATTATTTAATCCAAAGATAGTTCCTCCTTTACAAGCAATTTTCATGCAAAAACATTTATCACCATAAATAAACCATTGCAAGAAAAATAACCTCATATGATATGGGATCCAAACGAAAAGAAAAATGACAAGAAAAATTGGATGGAACACATTAGAAGCTCGAACTGCACGAACCATGATCTAACAGCCCAAGAAAAATCGGTCCTTGCTTGCTCCAAAAAAAACCATCAACCTTTTTCTCTTTTTTTTTTCTGTGGAATCTTGATATTACTCAAGCACCAACATTGTTTCAAAAATTCCCATAGATGAATTTAAATACAATATCAATAGCCAATACCTTTCCAAATGAGGCGTACATGAATTCTACGAGAAATGAATAACAATAAATATAAGTGCCTATGTCTCGACACACGAGACATACACAACACCTACTTATATAAAAAACCACAAGGGATCCATGCAATCACAAAGATTGATTTTTTTGTTTTTAATTAGCAAAAGAACCACCTTTCCATTTATTAACCCTAAGCATGCTCCTAGATTATAACTGGGCTGTAATATCACTTGAAAGGATTACAAGAAAATAAAAACCACAGTGGAAAATATCAATTTAAAATTTTTCTCGATCCAAAGTCTAGGAATACTTACTTTTAGGTTGCTTAGATTGGATAATTGGAGTATTTGGATTTGACGAGACACTTTGGTTTGTCACGACTATTAGTTCCGCAAGAATACCAACCAAGCATCGCTTCTTCCAGTCAAACACGCGCACCAAAATTACTAACTTTCAATCTTTCAAAGTATTCTTGGATCTCCTATAGGCTATCTATATGGGAAAGTAGAATAATATGTGAAAGAATAATAATATTAGAATATTTCTTGGAAGAGCTAAAACCAAGGAAGAAAACAAAGAAAAATAACTAACCTTTAAAAAAAAAAAAACGGTGGTGCCCATCCAGCAAGAAAAAACCGAAAGTCTATACATATTTTTCATTCTCATGTGTCCAAAAAATGTCAGCTAATTCACGTATCAATTGGACAAACCAAACAAAAATCATAGATTTCCTATTTTGTCTTGTTCTTGATTCTTTTTTCTTTCCTGGGTCACAAATGCGAAAAATCCAATTCACGTCCCAAATTGCAGACCAAGAACTCCAATATTAAAACAAAGCTTTCCCACAGCCTTTTGTTTCCTTTTTCTCTTTTACTTGTGATGCCTATCATTTGTTTCCAAAATAGAAAAGCCACACTCACAACCTGAATGGGCTACGATTTCTCTTATTTAGTCCAAGACTAATTAACTAGCTCCCTTATTAATTAATTAATCCATTTGAGTCCAATATAAAATTACCCAAGATAATTAATCAATAAACTAATTTAATTAAATTCACCTAAGGGCAATTAAATGGATCCCTTATTAATTAATTAATCCACTTGGACCCAATATAAAATTATCCAAAATAATTAATTAATAAACTAGTTTAATTAAATTAGCTCAATAAATTATTCTTGGCCAAATAAATAATTAATTGGACTCCTAGAACAATTCGTCTATTATTAATTCACCCAATAAGCCTATTTAGTAAATAAATTTACTAAGGTTACTTGATCTACTCTAAAGACCAAAAGATATATTATTCTTGCCTACTAAAATGACCAAAATGTCGTTGCTAACAAATACCCGTATTTTATCATTTGAAATATTCTATTTATCACCATATAGAAATATTGACCCCAAGAATAATATTGCAAGCGCAATGTCTTTGACCTACTGATGTAATGATGAAATACCCCACTACGTAACACCTGTTATTGAGATTAGAAAAATGTTCTAACACCATCCTCAGTGACATCTACCATCCTTGGATAACTAGTCTGATAATCCATTACTTCTAGTATGTACCAACTTATTTCCTAGGAGTTACCCAAAAGCATAAATACAATGTCACATTTCACAGGGCTTTGGATTATTTAAATTATCACAGACAATCACATGGGGGTGATATCTTCATGTAATGATGTATAAAAACCTTATTGTATAAGTCTATCTTAATTAACTAGAGTTATACACCCAACATACGAGGTTATTGCCTTGTTTTAAGACCTCACCCATCATACATCAAAGTGCACAAGTCCAGCTTCACCAGGCCACTAACTTATCCTCAAGTCTTAGAGTACTTGTATACACAGTAGCTATGATAAATCAATCCTTATTTATTTTAGTACTTTTATAAAGATTATTATCGCGTGGTCCAATTCTATGCATTGCAAATACTCTTACACTATTAGTGTGAGTAGACTACTCATTGGTTAAAGGTAAACTATTCGCCATTTAAAAACTATGGTGTAATGATCTAAACATTGATAAAGTGCCTAGCTTTATCAATTAATCAAAAATAATTTTTCTACTTTTGTGTCAGCAGCCTAAAATTTACACCTTACTGTGAAGGCACAACACAGTCACGTAGATTACTTACTAATACACAAAGACCTTAATGTGTATATATATGTTAAAAAATATATATTTATGAATGATGTATTTTATTAATTTCTAAAATACAGAAATATATTATCTATTTTGGATATACATTCCAATAGGGCTAAATGTATATTTACTTCAAAGGTCATTTGTGCTACATTTCTTATGATTTTATCCTTAAATGACTACTGATTCCCTCTATTTTGCTATCTTTTACATAGAATTGATGAGATGAAGAAATATGATGAAATATAGTGAAAATTTCAAAAAAAAAAAAAAAATGGATAAACAGTGGTGGACCGGTTCCTACCCAAGAAACTAAACTGGCCAAGGCTCAACAGTAGACGAAATAGAACAATTTTAGAGGCGGATAGAGTTCGGCTAGCGCCGACCAAAGTATTTGAACCGGCATCGGCTCCCTCCTGATGCCATGTCGGCTAGATTTCCTGTTAATGCAGAATTGCCAATTTCAATAGGATTTCTTTTGAAATAGAATTGGATACTAGGAAGGACTTTTGTACACACTTTTTAGCAATATAAACTTCTATAAATACAGGAAAAACAATCTTTAGAATGTATGTACATATTAGATTTAGTTCATTTTTATAGTTTTGCCTAGTGAAATACAAATAATAAAGAGGATCAAGGAAATCTTAGAGAATAAGAGGAGCTTTATCAAGAAGATTGCAAAGGACAAGGGGATTGCACTTGTCTATGAGCTTTTCTTCTATCTTTTTTTTTTTTTTTTGTAATTCTATTTTGTTAAAGTTGGATTTATATGTTTTAATTGTAGCTAAGGATATTTTTAATCTATGATCTTGTGGTGAATTATTTGTAGACTTGTTGAATTCCAATTCTAAATATTTGATTTCTTGATTTTATGAGTTGAATTAATTAACCCAGGACTAATTAATTTACTAATTTGTTCTCTCTTAATTAGATTGATAAAGAAGCTTAAGGGAAAGACTTGGTAATTAAAGAGAGATTAATATAAACTAGAATATAGGAATATTATTTTTTCCATTAAAAGACTTTAGTGTTGCCTTGAACATATGGACATTAATTGTTTAATTGAGTTGTTCTTAGTACTTCTTAGATTTAATTAGGGAGATAGAACATACCCTTTGATTAATCTAAGAATAGGATTTTGTGACTTGAAAAAGATTGAAATTTACTTTTGAAACTCATATTGGTGTTTGGGATTGGGAATCAATTGGTTGAAAGATATTTTATTCACTTGTCATAGAATTGAGATATTTATTCCCAATATGTCTTTTCTCTTTATTCTCACTACTTGATCATCCTTTTAACTTTTCTTATGTGACTTGATTTTCTCTAACATAGGTAGGTTATTTATTTTATTTCTTCAGTTTGTTGGCTAAACAATAAAGACTAGGGTAGAGTATGGTAGGAGCCTAAGTCATTTAGATTCGATACTTGATATTCCCTATACTATATGATGGGTATACTTGCCCCATATGTGTGGTATTTGCGGTTATCATTTTAATTAAAGCACGATTGTTTGTGGCCCCTTGTTGTGAATTTTTCCAATACTAAAAAACTCGCATCAAGTTTTTTCATCGTTGCCAGAGATGGGCACTATCAGAAATACTCGAATCTTATTAATTTAGCCATTGTTGTATTTGTAAGTACTACTAACCTTTCTTTGTTTTTGTATTATTCTTCTTGATTTTTGTACTTTTGTATCTCTTAGATATTTCTTGTAATTACTAACTTTTCTTTTATTTTTTGAGCTAAAAAAAGGCTCACCATCATAGCAGATTATTCATGGGGAAATTTGTGGCAATGGACATACAATCAAGGAAGTTACAATATTGATAAGCTGTCTAGGTTGCAAGCTCTTATTGATGTTTTGAGTGAGATGTTACTTGAAACATTAGTGAATTCTTTTGTGGCCAAACCAAATTCATCCCTTAAGCATTATGAGGAACATTCCCAACGATTATGCTAACAAAGAACATAACTAGTTAAGATCATTGAGGAAATTCATGGAAAATTTTTGTCATGCAAATTAAATTTCACAGCCAAACAAGGGATGTGTTACAGGACTAAGCTGGCGCCAGATGTACTGGATGAGGCGTTGCCAGCTTGTAACACCCCTACTAAAGATAATACCGGAAGTATATCAACATAGGGTGTCGCCCCGTTTAGTTTCCCTGACAAGGGGTCTTTATAACGAAAACAACAAAGTAAATATATATATAAAGTCCAAACTCAACAAAATCTCACATTGATAGTCATACATATATAGATAGATATCAGAGAATCTCATACATGCCATCTCTATCTATAACAGAATACAGTACATGATCAAAAGGGAAGCTGTCCAGACCTAAGCCACCAACTCTATGGTATCGTCCTTCTATCTGTAGGTCCGCTCAGCTCTGGATCCTACAATGGATAAAATAAAAGACATGTGTGAGAGATGAATCACCTAATGAGTCCCATGTGTGATAGTGTTTTATGAAAGAATAGGGCACATAAAACTTTTGTGGAATAGCATACCATTTGTTCACTGAAAGCAATTCTAAAACTCTCTAAAGAAGAGTTCAATCAAAACTGAAATATTTTTGGAAGACTTTATTTCAAATTTCAAATTATTGCCCCAGTTTTCAAATCATAGGCACTTCTCCAACAGATGGTCAGCTGCATGCAAGTCCCACGGTCCTTGCCTTCAGCTCCACGTATCATTGTACTGAGACCGCAACCTCCAGTACTCAATCGTGCATTACTGAAATAAGTACACTGCAGTGTACTTCTGCTCAGGTATACCGTAGCATACCTACGTACCGCTGCACATAATCTTTTACTTGCCACTATAAGGTAGGGGTTCCAATCCAAACGTCAATCACCATTGAGGTGGTAAGGAGTCAAATGCACCGAGTGTCTTTGCCCAGCATCCAGTGAATGACTCAAAATAAGAAGCACTCACACATGCAGCAATTGCCAGGTGCTAAACAACTAGCTAGGATGACTTATCTCAATGTTCTGTCACCCTGTTTAGAGTAAGACAATCCCCATAACTAGCTAGGTTACTTGGGATCATCTACCAATAGCATGAGCTAGTACAAAAGATCAATGTTCTTTCTGAGTACACAACGTTACCGATACCAACCCCTTCTGACTGATCAAGCTAAAAAGTTATCTGATCCGGCAGGATTTTCAAATCAAAATATTTTTGGGGCAAAATTACATTTTTTAGAATTTTTTCCCATTGACTTGCAAGTCAGATCATCATTCACATGGGCTCCGCAAAGCCAATCAATTCATTCCATAGGCACATCAGACTAATAATACAATTTCATGGATCAAAAGTCACTTTCCAAAATCATGTTGAAATAGAATAAAGAGTTCTATTCACACATCAAAACATATTTTCAAGAGTATCTGGGCCATTTTCCTCGTACCTGATTTGAAAAGTATTCACAAAAGTTCCAATAAGAGTATTTCGATCATTTACCGATCACTCGATACCAAAGGTTTCCATAAAACATTCTAATATGGACATTTAGATCATTTTCCAAATACTCGATTCCAAAAGGAATTCATTTTAAGAAATCCATTTTAAGAAATCCAGAATTCTAATGCGAAGAGAGGATTAAATTCAAAGTTTCCAACCACGTTTCCATAAAATGTTTCAATAAGGGCATTTCAGTCAATTTATGCATACCCAATTCCAAAAATTACCATTTTTCAAAAATTCCAAGTATTTAATCCAAGAGGACTAAATTCACAAAATTCATGCTTTAATCATCCATTAAGGTTTCCAAGCCAATTATAAAGTTCATTCAAGCCCAAAATGGCAAAAAACAAATCTAGCTCAGATAAACCTTAAGCATATTCGGGGATTCCCAAAACGGTATAACGTGTAGCATTCATGGAAAAGCAAAGTACACTAGCTTTCAAAAGGGTTTTAGAAATCCAAGGGACTCACCTCGTTTCCGAAGTAACTCTTCCCGTTCACGGCCGTTTAGTCCCCATCTATACCGTTTTTTACGTTCTGTTGGTCGTTTACCACTAAACCTAGACCAAACATCGTTTTTTGGTCAATTCGTATTCGGCCTAAAAATAACCGACAGTTAGCTGACGTTTATCCGACATGCCCAACGGGTAGCCAATGTCCAACCAACATTTAGTCGACGAGGGCTGACGATTAGCCGACAAGGCCGACGGTGGGCCGACGAGTAAGGAAAACGTTCAATTTCCGTTCTCGTCGTTTTTTCGATTCTTTCATTTTCATTTTTCAACATCCTTTCTCCCTTTATAAAAAATGGGATTCACTTCATATTTCCCAATTATTTCATCCAAGATGACACAAATAGTCATCCTTAATTTCATCTACTTTCTAAGCAAAATTTTGAAATTTTGCTGCTTTGACACATGATTTTCATTTTGACATAACTTTCAACTCACAACTTCAATTTGGTTCTATGATATACCAAAATGACCGTAGGACTCTTAAATTTAATTATGAATTGGCCATTTTTGGAGTTCTAGTCCCCATAACTCATTGCTAGGCAAAAACATCCCCAGTAGTTTTCTGGTTTTTTTATCCATTTTCACAAAACAACTTCACCCACTTGTGCTTCTTGAATCATAACACCTATATAACCCTTAGTCCACTTCATTTCCTTTCAACCAACCTTAATTCTTCCAGATTTCAGGTTCAAGAAAACTACTCAGTTCTTATACAAATAATATAATCAACATCAACGTTAAAAAACAATCATAATCTATTTTCTTTAACATTTAACCCCATTTTTCCCCCAACTCTACCATCTTTCTTCTCAATCATGAACCCCCTTTTAAATCACCATTAAAATACCTTATTCACCACACAAAATATAGTCATGAATCTTTCATCCAACCAGTACACACACTTGCACACACAAAATCTCTCATAGCACACAATAATCATTTTAATCATCACAAATCTCATGTTTTCATGTTATAATTCATATCAAAACGATCACCGTAATAAAATCTACAACTTTAATTCTTGAAGTACAAGATTCTTGAGGTGTTCTAGCTTGAATTTACTCCAAGAATCTCCAACTTCTTCAAGAATAATAGTTTCTCTCTCTTTTTTCCAAATTTTTCTTGATTTTCTCAACTTGTTCTTCCATATTTTCTCTCTTTTTTTTCTTTCTATTCTCTTCTTCTTATGCTGCTAGTTACCCCCCTAAAACCACTACCATTCTTGATCAAAATAATGACCAATAGGATTTTTCTCAATTAAATGAATGGTGGCTACTTTACACATGTCGCGATCCCTTTTTTTTTTTTTTTTACATTTTTCTTAATTATTTTGCAAAGCTTATTTAAGAAGTCTTGCATGCATGAATATTTCTTGCATCCTCTTATTATTTGGCACTTGTCCTTGGCCACAAGAAGCCACACGTCCCATTTTCAACCACACTTTCCTCTTTTCTTTAGAAATAATCAAAATCGAGTCCGCAATGAAAAAATATTTTATTTCACCATTCAACTCTAAAAATTCCACTGAATCCATTGGTAACACTTAAATTCTTCAATTCCTTCTCTATTTGGTCAAATTTGTGGCCAAAGTCGTGGGCACAGTCAAAATGACAAAAATACTCCCGATACCCCGAGGTAGCATAATCACACCAAAACGTGCGTTTCATCACCCTAATTAATTTATCTTTTTAGAACACCATAAAATTCTTATTTATTTTTTAATAATAATAGCCTTCCAAAAATTTAGGATACGAATAGAATAAATCCAATAATTACATCAAAAACCTTTATTCTTTTTCTGTCTTGCCTACATTTTCCATTAAGCATTAATATTTACTACAAAGGGATGATGAGAAAGTATGATAAGGGGAAAGAGTTTATATCATTATTTTAGTTTAGTTTTTTCCTTAGGGTTATCTTGGATTTTAGGTCATTGTTATTGCCACGTTCAGTTTTACTTTACTTTTTGTATTTGAGTCTTTGTGTCAAGTTTTGTTTAGTTTAATTTTCTCGTTATTTGTTTCCCCCAATAAGAAGAATATTTTTCCATCTTAAGTGTAGGGGAGTAATTCTTGGTTTTTATTTGTTTTCTTAGGCTTTCTAGTAGTCTTTTACCTTATTGTATTTTCTTTTATTTGGGTGTATTTTATTTTGCTATTTTTTTCTTTATGCATTTATGTGTGTTTTATTTTGTAAGTAAGAATAAATTATTCATGGATACGCTTCTTTTTCTAAAATGTCAACATCTTTTAGGAGTGATAATGCACTTGGGGAGTATTGCTTAACTTTCTTACCCCTTCTATTATTTTTGGTCCCTTTAGAGATACTTTAATGTCATACTTTTTTGGTAATGAAGACATTGTCCAGTTTAAGTGTGGGGGAGTAGTTTGGTGATATTCTTTGTCCAAATTTTTATTAATTTTCTTAAAATTTTGAGCTAATTTGAAATTTTGAAAAATTTTGGAGTGAAATTGTAATTTTGTTTTACTATTATAGTATTGTTATTATTTTTCTTTTGGCATGAAAAATTGGTTTAAATTTTATTTGGTTGAGCTTGGTTTGTGTAAACCTATTTATTAATTGTGATATAGGCTAAGTCTAGAGAATTAAGATTAACCCTGTTTATGTTTTAATAGATTGTGCGACATTTTTGTTTCTTGTGGATTGATGTTGATTTTGCAATAAAATATAAGTAAGGAATTGTGGTTGATTTTGGTTCTATAATTTTCTAAACTAATCCTTATTCTGAGCTTAAGTAAATAGGGCAAGAGGTGAGGTTGACGAAAAAAAAAATGTGTTGAAAAAAAAACACAATACAAAAAAGGATGTATATGCCCATTCTAGTAAGAAAAAGAAAAAAGAAACAGTGGGAAGAAAGAAAAAAAATGAAAATGTGAGATGAGAGAAAATAAGAATGTAAGTGGAAAATTTTGAGGGAAGAAATTAAGGCGGTTAATATGGTAAGTGAAGAGAAATCCATTCACTTGAGACTATCAATTCCCAAGAAAAAAAAAGGTGATAATGTCCCTAGTTTGGTACTCAGATTGTAGTAGTTTGGAAATTGTAGAACTTGAGTTGATTGATTATTCCTAAATTATATAATTCACATTATTTGCACTGTTGACTTAAGGAATAAGGTGAAACACATTGAATGAGCATGAACTTGTTTAACTCTACTTCGATAGCCTTGGTGATGTTTATCTTAATACATGAGTTTGCTTGAAATTAGTTTGATTGAAGAAATGTTGGGCTGAATTATTAAGTTGAAAGAAATATAATACCTTTTCTATATTTGTCATGTTCACTAAAACATTCTTGTTAATAAGCTATTAGCTTGGTGTGTTTAATTTTTATTTGCTAGAGGACAATCAAAGTTTAAGCATGGGGGAATTGATAGGGCCAAAATGTATATATATATTAGGGGTTATTTGTACTATGTTTGTTATGATTTTATGCTTAAATGACTACTAATTCCCTCTATTTTACTATCATTTGTGTTGAATTGATTAGATGAAGAAATATGATGAAAGATAGGGAAAATTGCACAAAAATAGGCTAAACAATGGTGAACCAGCATTGGCCCAAGAAGCTGAACTGGCCGGGGTCAACATTGGACAAAATAGAGGAAACAATACAATTTCGGAGGCGGACAATGTTCGGCTAGTACCGGCCCAAGCATCTGAAATGGCATCGGCTCCCTCCTGATGCCATGTTGGCGGGATTTCTTGTTAATGCAAAATTGTCAATTTCAATAGGATTTCTTTGGAAACAAAATTGGACATGGGAAAGGACTTTTGTACACACTTTTTAGCAACTAACTATAAATACAAGAGAAACAATCCCTATAGTATATGTACATATTAGATTATAGTTCGTTTTCATAGTTTTTCCTAGTGAAACACCAATAATAAGGAGGAACAAGGAAATATTGCAAAAGAAGAGGAGCTTTATAAAAAATATTACAAAGGAGAAGGGAATTGCACTTGTCTATGAGTTTTTCTTCTATCTTCCTTTGTAATTCTATTTTGCTAAAGTGGGATTTATATGTTTTAATTATAGTTAAGGACATTTTTACTCTATTATTTTGTGGTGAATTATTTGTAGACTTGTTGAATTCCAATTCTAAATATTTGATTACTTGATTTTATGAATTGAAATAATTAACCTGTGACTAATTAATTCACTATATTGTTCTCTCTCAATTAGATTGAAAAAGAGATTACGGGAAAGACTTGATAATCCAAGAGAGATAAATATCACCTAAAATATAGGAGTATTGTTTCTTATATTAAAAGACTTTTAGTGTTGCCTAGAATATTGGGACATTAATTATTCAATTGTGTAGTTCTTAATGCTTCTTAGCTTTAATTAGGGAAATGTAAGAAACTCTTTGATTAATCTAAGAATAGAATTTCATGACTTGAAAAATGATTGAAATTTTCTTTTGAAACTCATTTTGGTATTTGCGATTGTGAATCAATTGGCTGACGATAATTTTTTCACTTGTCATAGAATGAGATATTAATTCACTACATGTCTTTTCTCCTTATTTTCACTTCTTGATCATCTTTATGTCTTTATTGTGTGACTTGATTTTCTCTAGCATAGATAGGTTATTTATCTTATTTTTTTATTTTGTTGGCTAAACAATAAAGACTAGGGTAAAGTAAAGTAGGAGCCTAAGTATTGTGGATTCCATACTTGCTATTTCCTATAGTATATGATGGGTATACTTGCACGTATGTGTGGTTTTAGTGATTTTATTTTAATTAAAACTTGATTTTTTGTAGCCCATTGTTGTTAATTTTTCTAAGACTAAAAAACATGCATTAGAGACAGAGAAAAAAAAACTTTTGCTTTAGTTTATTTGCTATCCTGATGTAGCCTCAAATTCATTAAATGCTAAAGTTGTCAATGAATTCCTTAAAGATGTTAGAAAAACAATAATATCATCTGTGAAACATAAATGCAAAATTAGTGGACAATTCTCGCGTAAAGAATATGGAAAAAAATGTAGCCTCAATTTACTTATTGTCCAAATGTAGCCTCAAATTCATCCAATACCTTTGCCAAAGTTCTCAAAGATTTCCTTAAAGCTATTGAAAAACAATAATATCATCTGTGAAACATAAATGCAAAATTAATGGACACTTCTCACGTACAGATTAAGGAATAATTGATTCAAAAGATAGCAAGGAATTTGGACTCCTTCTGAATAATTCCTGTGCTTAAATGAAGAGAGAAGGGGATAATGGATCACCTTGAAGAATTACTCCAAAAGATTTGAAATAGCCACAACTCTCTCCATAAATAAGTATAGAAAAGTAGCAATCGACCACACAATGACGTATCTAAGTTTGTACATGAACATTAAAACCAAAGCAATTTAACATCTTTAATAATGAACTCTAGCATACACGGTCAAACGCCTAGGTCATGTCCAATTTAAAAACAGAATTATCACCTAGTACATACCTATAATGAGAATGGATGAGCTCATAAGTGAATAAAATATTATCTACCATACACTTGCCCTTAATAAATCTAGTTTGATTTAAAGAGATTATCCGTGGTAGTATGTAGCTAGTTGATTTGCCAATACCTTTGTAATTATTTTGTTGCAATAGCTACATTCACTAATAGGTCTAAATTTCTAAAAAAAATGTGGAAGAATATTTCTTTAGAGTGAAGATTATTATAGTACTAGTGAATCCTTTTAGAAAAGGCATACCAACAAAAAAGTCAGTAACTAGATGATGACTATATGTTGCAAACAAATCCCAATGCTTAATGTAATAACCTGATTCAAACCACCATTAGTCCATGGGAAAAGTCATGAATAGCATAGCATTTTATATTGTATTTGATAAATTTGAACTATTTTTATGAAGTATATGTAATTTATGTGTTTGATATTTCATAGAGCTATATATTTGGATATAGTTGTGCTATATGAGGTGGTAGAGCTTTTGTTCTTATGGAGTAAAAATTAATGAAAGAATAATGAAGTGAGTTGAGTTGGATTTATGGGAAATTATTTGAAGAATATTTACATAAGAATTATTGTGGAATAGTGGTTAGAACTTGGCGTGTATTCTTTGGTGATTTGAGTTCAAATCCTAACTCTTGCAAACCTTTTCCTTCTTTTCCCTAATTAAACTCTTTCCCCCTATTTTTTATCCTCTTGGCTGAAATCCTTAGGGCTAGCCGCCACTATAATTTTCCCCTCCCTAAAATATAAGAATGTGGTTATTTTGGGTTTTTGATAAAAAGAATTAAAGTAAATTAAATTCTCAATATTCTCTAGTTCGTATTGCACCTTAATCTTTTAAGGGATTTAAATATTTCAAAATCTGAAATTTTCAAAGCCATTATCCAAAGGGTTTATTAAGAAAATAGAATATAGAAGCATTTATCATGGAAGCTATATTTTAGCTATTATTTTTAATAGGAGAAAAGTCTCTCCAAAATAGTTTTCTTTAATGAGTTTTAATTGGAAATAAAGAAATAATGTTAAATTCTTAATTGAAATAAATATTTCAAAGTATTAAGCTACATTCGAAAATTAGGTATTAAGATGAAAGAAAAATTCAGCATTATCACATAAAAACTAGAATTTATCTCTAAATATGATTATCTTTTAATTAATTATTTTTGCCTAAAATAAATTAGAATATTAACTAAATTATTTCTTGAATTAATAACCAATTTTCTTTACTAAAATTTCTGGAAAAACCCTTACTCTAGTCGCCATTGGATGAATATTTTAGTTCCACTTAAACTCTCTAAAATATAGGAGAAACTTACCCTAAGTAGTTTTAACCAATCAAAATTCTTTTAGCCATTGAAACAATAAGATTTTCTCCTCTTCTTTCACCCTAATTTCGGCCACCATAAGGACACACATACATGAAAATCATTAGCCACTAATGCTCTCAAACTCTTTCTTGTTTTAGCTAAAAACAACACAACAAAAGCCCTCACTTTTCTTCTCTTATTTTCGCACAATACAAGAACAAAAAAGCAGCCTCTCTTTCCTCCATTTATCTCTTATTTTTGGTCATAGTAGCAACCAGAAATCAGCCAGAAAAACCTCCTAAACCTTGCCCAATTTTGGTCACAACAAGAAGAATCAAAAGTTGTCATTTTTCTTTGTTGTGATTGTTGGGATGTATGCCCTCTTAGACTAGGTTTTTGATGTAAAAATCAAATGTTTTAATAAAATAATTTATTCTCAAAAATTGTTTATGAATTTACAATTTTATGTGTTCACAATTACGTTTAGAAAAGGCCCATTGTGTTTAAGTACGTGGTCCATGTGAATGGAGGTCTTTTACAGTAAGGTATGGATCACGGGTTACTTAGCACATAAACTTTTGTTCTTAACCGATTGATGAGAATGGGAATCTCATCATATTTAGGTTATTATGTTGTAAATTCTAAATAGGGAATAACTTACCTTTAGCTAGTGAGTAGTCAACTCACTTCATGACATAAGCATATTTCAAATGCGTAGAACATGACCTATAGTAGTGGTTTCTTAAAAGTACTATATGGTAGAAACCTAGACTACTACCGCTACAGCGTGGACTAGTACTCTATGACTTGGGTATGAGTTCATGATCTGACGAAGCTGGAAGCATATATTTTGATATGCTATAGTTGAGGTTCTATCATAGGGCCAATATACTTATATGTTGGGTATGCGTGACTAGTTAGTTAAGATTGACTTGTACAAGATAGTTTCTATACTATATCATCCCTTGTGGTTGTTTGAATGATCTAAATATCCAGGGCCCGAGGAAACATGACTTCGATGTTTGCTTTAGGGTAACTCCCTTGGAAAGCGGAAACAATCCAGGAGGTCGTGGATCATTGGATTAGAGGCCTAAGGATGGTAGATGTCATTTAGAGAGGTGTTAGTACACTTCTTCCTCTCTAAATGTACGACAATGTATAGAGGGGTATTTTAGTCATTACACCTATAGGTCGGAGACTGTACTAACGCAACATTGTCCTTGGGGTCAATATTTTCTTATGGTGATATTAGGAAATATTTAAAATGCAAAATACAACTGTTTATATGGCAAGGGTATTTTGGTCATTTTAGTAGCCAAGGTGGTGTGTCTTTTGGTCCCCAGTATAGATTGTGAGTCCTAATTAAATATGGGCTAAAGAATTGATCTTAAATGAAATAAAATTATTTTATTTAAGTAGCCTAATTTAATTATTGGGCTAGAATAAAATAAAAGCCCATGGAGAGAGAATTAATTAAATTATTTTAGTGGGTAATTAATTATTTAGGGCTTTGGCCTAGTTT
This sequence comes from Voacanga thouarsii, assembly GCA_026120185.1. Classification (NCBI taxonomy): domain Eukaryota; kingdom Viridiplantae; phylum Streptophyta; class Magnoliopsida; order Gentianales; family Apocynaceae; genus Voacanga; species Voacanga thouarsii. The sequence continues at coordinate 1,186,137 of JANUWF010001659.1, read as the reverse complement.
TAATAGTTAGGGATTAATCTGGAACTAAACTGTTTTAGGTTCATTTAATTAGACTAGTTTATTTGGGTTGGAAAATTAATTATTTGTTGGGCCATTAAGTTAGTTGTAACTAAAATAATTAATTAAGTCTAATAGGCGAAACTAAGAGTCCAATGGCCCAATCCAGTTTAACCTAGGGTTTTTATTTAGGTTAAATAGGAGGATTGGGGATGAGAATAATAATCGTTGTTTTTGACACATAAGAACGACGGCTTCTTCTCTGTGGAAGCTAGACGTCTCTCTCTCTCTCTCTCCAGAAAATTCTCTAACTTGTTAGTTGTTCACCAAACGGTAGTTAGGCAGGCTATATACTGGAAGACCGAGAGTTTGACGTCTACATACATGCAAAGGTGGAGTAGGAGGCTTGCAAGAATCGCACCAGAGGCTTCTACTAGCACACCTACACCGGTTGCACACGTTTTGGTACAACTAACACTTAGAACGAGGAAAAGAGGTAAAAAATTTTAAACCTCGGGATTGGGACAGGGCGTAATTGGCACCAGCTAGGGCTGCCAGAGCTAGCGCCGACCTTGCCTTGGACTCCTTGTTCTTCTTTTTTCCAATTTTTTTTATGTTCGCTTCTGCTGTGTGCTCCGTATTTTCCCACTTTCCACGCCTTTAATTGGTATCAGAGCATGAAGGTTTTTGTGAAAATATAGGAAGCATGCATCTAGATGAATAAAATTGGACATATATGTGTGATTAAAATTGTGATCCTTCGCTATTTATGGTATGGATATTTTCTTTGTTAAACCTCGCAGGTGGAGGTATAGGAATCTATAATTTTTTATTTTTCTTAGTAAATTCTGTAAGCCCAATGTTTATAGGTATAGGCGGTTGTTGGTTTTGTTTGATTTCATTGTATTTGGTTTGAAATCGGAGAGCTAATGGTACCAGAAGTCGTGCAAAAAAACAGGGAAAATTCGCAGAGGAAATTCAAAGAAAAAAAACTTCTATGTGGCGAGTGCAGTGGACCACAGTGCAAATGGGTGCATGATCCAGTGCGGTGGGTGCAGTGGACTAAGGAAATTATTTTTATTTTTTCTTGTAATTTTTCTTAAATTTTCTTTTGGTTTTGGGGTCCATATCAGGCGAAGTTAATATTTTTGCAATAGTTAATATTCATGGAATATTTTTGCATAAAAAATATTAGTAAGGGATTTTAGGATTAAACAAGACCATTAATTAATTAATTAATGTGTTTAATTCTATTATCTGGGCACTTAGGTTTAAAAAATAGAAGAGCATGCATACGTCTACTTTTTTCTAGCATGCTACTTATTTTTGGTACCTATGTGCACGTTTTCTCAAAGACCAAAGCCTTTGGGAATGTTTAGACAAGGAAAACATTTTTCTACAAATTAAGTGGTTATTTTAACTTGAACAAAAATTAATTTGTAGATATTTTCTCAAAGAATTTAATCCTTGACATAGAAAATATATTGGATTTAGATATTTTTGTAAGTTAAAATAGAAAGCCATTTTGTTTTAATTTTGGCACAAGAAAAATGTTTTGTCAAATAAACTTGAGACCAAAGTCTCTAGAAAGTTTTAATTGAAAATTTTTTGAAATCATTAATTTTTAACTTAAATAAAATTAGTCCATGGGAAAAGCTCTTAAAGGATATATGCCTTGACATGGAGATTTTTATGGACTTAGACATTTTATTTTGAGTTAAGGAAAAACTTAATGGAAATTTTCAAAAGGATATTTTCCAGAAAACCCTTGTTTTAAAAGACTAAGTGAGAGAGGGGTTCCAACGGCCCCACAGCTTCCATCACGATCATCATTAGAGATCGTGAGTCCCCTTGCGTTACCCTGGGAGTGAACCTATATAGGATAGGGATACTACAAGAATCTAGATCTAACGGAGGGATGTAATTAATAACCCAGGGCACGTACTATGATCGGCTAGCCCTTCGTTGGAGGTCATAGTGCGAGGTATGTCCATAGGAAATGAGATGAAACAACAATCCCCTTGATGGAGTTATCTTCTAGATCATTATCTAGAAGAGAAATTAATTTGTGGTAGTTAACACACTTAGCTTAGGAAACTATTAATCTTCCCAAGAAGCTATGTCAGTTTTCTTTAGAGCCAAATTGATTATTATCAGTTTTGATAATAAGGATAAAGTGCACATATTTGTTTTATTTTCACAAGCTGAATTTTATATTTTATTTTTGATTTTTTAGAAATGGTGAGAGGTTCTTTTAGTCCATTGGTCGTTATTCTCCGAGAGAATAAGTTAACGGGACCAAACTATGTGGACTGGAAAAGGAACCTGGACATAATACTCATAACCGAGGAGTATAAGTATGTCCTGTATGAAACTTGCCCTGTAATCGGGGAGGGTTCCACCGCCGAGGAACGTGAGGCTGAGAAGGCATGGAAGAAGGCCGACGAGATGGCTCCTTGTTATATGTTGTCCTCTATGTCTAATGTACTCCAATCCAAACATTAGCAGATGACCACTACGTATTATATAACCCAATCATTAGCCACGATGTTTGTGGATAAGAGCCGGCCCGCGAGGCAGGAGGCTCTTCGAACCACCATTAACACTAAGATGGCTAAGGGAGCATCAGTCAGAGAGCATATGCTCAAGATGATTGTTGCTTTTGAGGAGGCAGAAATCTTAGGGGTTGTCATTAACCCCGAGAGCCAAGTGGACATGGTTCTCGAATTTCTACCGGGTTCCTTCACTTAGTTCAAGTTGAACTATAACATGAACAAGCTGAACATGGGTTTGACTGAGTTAATGAAGGATCTCTAGATGGCAGAGAAGGTTATGAAGCCATAGTCAAAGGCTATGATTGCCAAGGCTTCATTTTCTAAAACTGGGCCCAAGCCCAGAAAGTTCAAGACGAAGAAGGGGAACGCAGCGGGCCAGCCCAAGACCCAGACCAATGACAAACCCAAGGGTAAGTGCTTCAAGTGTGGACTGAAGGGACATTGAAAAAAGGAGTGTTCGGATCTTCAAACTAAGAAAAACCCCACAGGTATTGTTTTCTATCTAGAGTCTATGTCAATGGTTAGATCAACTTCCACTTGTATTGTTGATTCAGGAGCCACTGATCATATCTGTAACTCCTTGCAGCGGTTTAGAAAGATGAGAAGACTCCAGAATGGCGAACATGGACTACGTGTGGGAAATGGAGCATAAGTTTGTGCCCTTGCAATGGGAGAGCTAGATCTTATTTTTTATTGTAATAGAATAGTGGTTTTGAAAGATATTTTATATGTACCTGGATTTAGACAGAATTTGATTTCAATTGCAAAACTAATAAATCAAGGATATTCTGTATCTTTCCATTCTTGTATTTCTATCATGGAGATGGAGAAATTCTATGTACTGGGCACATGTATGAAAATTTATTTTTCTTAAACCCTATTAACAATCAATTGAATAACGCTCAATCTGAACCTTTAACAAGGAAGAAAAAGAACAATGCCAATGACTCTTTTCTTTGGCATCTAAGGTTGGGTCATATCAACTCAACTAGGATTCAGATGTTGATCCATGATGGGCCCTTGGGCTCATTGAGATTGGAAAATTGGCCTCAGTGTGAGTCCTGCCTAATGGGAAAAATGACCTAGAGGTCATTTGCCCCTAAGGCGGATAGATCCAAGAAGGTATTGAGTCTTGTTCACACTGATGTGTGTTGTCCTTTGTCTAAACCAGCTAGAGAAGGTTTTGAGTACTTCATCACTTTCACAGATGATTGTACAATGCTTGGTTACATTTACCTGATGAGACGCAAGTTTGACTTTTTAACAAGTTCAAAGAGTTTAAGGCTGAAGTGGAGCGTTGGATAAGTAAATTGATCAAGACTTTATGATCAGATCGCGGTGGAAAGTACCTCCTTAGTGAATTCAAGGATTATATAGTACGTCATGGGATAGAATTTCAACTCTCTGCGTCGGGGATGCCCTAGTAGAACGGAGTAGCTAAGAGAAGGAACAGGACATTGATGGATATAGTCCGAATCATGATGTCTCATGCTACTCTTCTAGTGTCCTTTTGGGAATATTCCCTGGAAACAACAACATATATTCTGAACTTAGTGCCTTCCAAGTTAGTACCTAGGACTCCCTATGAAATATGGACTGGGCGTAAGCCAAGTCTGAATCATTTCAGGATATGGGTTTATCCAGCTTATGTACAAGTCAAAGGGAGACAAGTTGGAACCAAGATCAGAATTATGCTATTTTGTTGGGTATCCAAAAGGGACAAAGGGTGGTTACTTTTATCATCCTAAAGAGCAAAAGATACTGGTAAGTACCAATGCTAGATACATAGAGGATGATCAAAGTACTTCTACGAAAGGTTCAACTAGGTTAGAACTTGAGGAGAAGTTATCTTCAGAAGTCAACTTCTTCTGACTCGATTATGGAACAAGAAAAGGCACAGCCTCAAGAGCCTGTACATATGGAGCCTCGTCGTAGTGGGAGAGTGTCTAGGGTTCCGAAGAGATGGATAGGAAAAGCTTTCGAGTTGGTCTCCGACCATCAGGAGTAAGACCCCACTAGATACGAGAAGACTATTACTGATACCGATGCAAATCTGTGGCATGAAGTAATAAAAGTCGAGATTGAGTCTATGTATTTCAATCAGGTTTGGGATCTTGTAGCATCACCTGAAGGGATAAAACTTATAAGGTGTAAGTGGGTATACCAGAGAAAGAGGGGAATAGATGGGAAGGTGGAAACCTTCAAAGCTAGGCTTGTGGTGAAAAGGTATACTCAGAAAGAAGGAATCGATTATGAGGAAACCTTTTTCCCGGTAGCCATGCTTAAGTTCATCCATATGCTCATTGCCATCACATGTCATTATGAATACGAGATATGGCAAATGAATGTCAAGACAGCATTTTTAAATAGCCATCTTAGTGAAGACATCTATATGTCCCAACCAGAAGGCTTTATTGCTGAGGGCCAAGAACATGTGGTTTACAAGCTTAAGAAGTCCATTTATAGACATAAGCAAGCATCAAGGGCATGGAACATTCATTTTGATGAGACTGTAAAATCGTAGGGTTTTGTTTAAAACGAGGATGAACCATGCATGTACAAGAAACTTAAAGGCATTAATGTGGTTTTTCTTGTCTTGTATGTGGATGATATTCTACTCATTGAAAATTATGTAGGGTCATTATCATCTACAAAGGTTTGGTTGTCTAGTCAATTCAGTATGAAGGACTTAGGAGAAGCTAGCTACATTCTCGAGATTAGATTTCTTAAAAATAGGAAGTAGAGAATATTAGGATTATCCCAAGTTGTTTACATTGACAAGATGCTAGCCAGGTATAGCATGGACTCATGCAAGGGAGCTCTAATTCCTTGCAGACATGGGTTGTCATTTTCTTCAAGGGACTGTCCTAAGTCTTGAGAAGAGAAGGACAGGATGAGTAGGATTCCCTACACTTTGGCTGTGGGAAGTCTCTTATACGCCATGCTGTGTACTAGGCCATATATCTTCTTTGCCATAGGCTTAGTTAGGAGATATCAGTCAAACGGTTGGGAGGTTCATTGGCAAACTGTAAAGCATATACTCAAGTACCTCAAGGAAACCAGAGATTATATGCTGGTTTACAGGGCTGATGACTTGGTTCCTACAGGATACACAGACTCAGGCTTCCAGGCGGATAAGGATGAGAGAAAATCTACTAGTGGATATGTCTTCACCTTGTCTGGAAGAGCCATTTCATGGAGGAGTATCAAGCAATGTTGTATTTCTAACTCAACCATGGAAGCTGAGTATGTGGCAGCTTCGGAGGCATCCAAGGAAGCAATCTGGCTCCGAAAGTTCCTTTCAGAACTTGGAGTTGTGCCACACATGGACAAGCTGGTTATGATGTATTGCGACAACACTGAGCAATATCACAATCAAAAGAACACAGGAACCATAAGAAGGGGAAGCATATCGAGAGGAAGTACCACCTGATATGAGATTTCATCCAGAGATAGGAAGTCGTGGTGGAATAGATTGCCTCCGAGAATAATCTAACTGATCAATTCACTAAGCCTTTGGCTGAGAGAGTCTTCAAGAGACACTTAGATGCCATAGAGGTGGGCATCTACGAACTTACTTAGTCTTAGAGTGCAAGTGGGAAGATTGTTAGAATGTATGCCCTCTTAGACTAGGTTTCTGATGCAAAAATTGAATATTTTAATAAAAGAATTTATTCTCAGAAATTATTTGTAAATTTACAATTTTATGTTTGAACAATTACGTTTGGAAAAGACCCATTGTGTTTAAGTAAGCGGTCTATGTGAATAGAAGTCTTTCACAGTAAGGTATGGATCACGAGTTACTTAGCACATAAACTTTTGTTCTTAACTAATTGATGAGAATGAGAATTTCATTATGTTTAGGTTATTATGTTGTGAATTCTAAATGGGGAATAGCTTACCTTTAGCTAGTGAGTAGTCCACTCACTTCATGACATAAGCGTATTTCGAATACATAGAATGGGACCTATGGTAGTGGTTTCTCAAAAGTACTATATGGTAGAAACCTAGACTACTACCACTACAGCATGGACTAGTACTCTACGACTTAAGTATAAGTTGGTGGTCTGACGAAGCTCGAAGCATATACTTTGATATGCTATAGTTGAGGTTCTATTGTAAGGCCAATATAGTTTTTATACTATATCGCCTCTTATGGTTGTCTAAATGATTTAAATATCCAAGGCCCTAGGAAACATGACTTAGATGTTTGCTTTAATGTAGCTCCCTTGGAAAGCAGAAACAATCCAGGAGGTCGTAGATCATTGGACTAGAGGCCTAAGGATGGAAGATGCCATTTAGAGAGGTGTTAGTATACTTCATCCTCTCTAAATGTAAGGTGATGTATAAGGGGGTATTTTAGTCATTACACCTGTAGGTCGGAGACTTTGCTAACGCAACATTGTCCTTGGGGTCAATATTTGCTTATGGTGATATTATGAAATATTTAAAATGCAAAATATAGCAATTTATATGGCAAGAGTATTTTTGGTTATTTTAGTAGCCAAGGCGGTGTATCTTTTGGTCCCCAGTATAAGACCGTGAGTCCTAATTAAATACGGGCTAAGCAATTGATCTTAAATTAAATGGAATTATTTTATTTAAGTAGCCTAATTTAATTATTGAGTTAGAATAAAATAAAGGTCCATGGAGAGAGAATTAATGAAATTAGTTTAGTGGGTAATTAATTATTCAGGGCTTTAACCCAATTTGAATAATTAGGGATTAATCTGGGACTAAACTGATTTAGGTCCATTTAATTAGACTAGTTTATTTAGGCTAGAAAATTAATTATTTGTTGGTCCATTAAGTTGGTTCTAACTAAAATAATTAATTAAGTCCAATAGGCTAAATTAAGAGTCCAATGGCCCAGTCCAGTTTAACCTAGGATTTTTATTTATGTTAAACAAGAGGATTGGGGATGAGAATAATAATCGTTGTTTTTGACACATAAGAACGACGGCTTCTTCTCTGTGGAAGCCAGACGTCTCTCTCTTTCTCTCTCCAGAAAATTTCCTAGCTCATTAGTTGTTCACGAAATGGTAGTTAGGTAGGCCATATATTGGAAGACTGAGAGTTTGGCGTCTACATACATGCAAAGGCGGAGTAAGAGGCCTGCAGGAATTGCACCAGAGGCTTCTACCAGCACACCTACATGGTTGCACACGTTCCGGTACAGCTAACACCTAGAACGAGGAAAAGAGGTAAAATTTTTAAAACCTCGGGTTGGGACAGGGCGCAACCAGCACTGGCCCTGCCCTAGACTCCCTGTTCTTGTTTTTTTCAATTTTTTTTTTATGTTCGCTTCTGCTGCGTGCTCCGTGTTTTCCTGCTTTGCACACCTTTAGTGATCAAGAGTCCAAAACAAAATGCAATTGTTTCAAACACTAAAATGCCTTAACCTAATATATTTTCTTTATCAAGCCAGCCTTCAATCAAATCCTAAACACTCCCTACTGCACAAAATTTCCAATTGCCACCCTCTATAAGTAGTTCGTCCGTCACTATTCCAAACAACTCCAAAATTGAAAACTAAACCTAAGGTAAGTAACCTTTCAACCTCCTTCAACTTTTATTCAATTTTCTCCTTCCTTTCTTCTAAATCACAATCATCAAGGGGCTGATTCTTCCCCTATACTTGGTGACTTTCGAATCAAGAAACCGTAGAGGACCAAATGACTATTCCTCACCACATTTGCTCTTAGTATGTCTTGTCAAGAGGTATTTTTAGTCTTGATCTCTTTCATTTTACATAAGGTTAATTTTATGGTGGTATTATTATGCATAAAGTTAGCATGAAAAGCAAGGATATATAAGATTGATGAGATTGATAGTGTACTAATTGGTCTAGGTGTGCATGGAGTGAAATATGCCTATATGTTTTGCTATGATGAACCTAGATGTATTGCATGTTGGTTAAAGATGAGATCTTTGAATGAAAATAGGGTTATTATATGGATTGAATGATAGTAGAAAAATGGAGATGCCATGTTAATTATCTAAAATGAGAATATACATGCATAATGATGAGATGCATGACAAAGGAAAGCTATAGAGGTGATTTAATAAAGTAATCCACCAAGATGCCATGGAAGATTTAGGTGATTAATAATATCATGGGGGTTTAAGATGCATGATGATGGTGGGTAAATATTTGGATTCTAATTATAGAATCATTGATTCTAGATAAGGAAGAAAGTTGAAGTAAGGACAAGCATTGTTTTGGTTGATTATTTTAAATATTCAAGTAAGTTCATGCATAACTGTTTTACTAAATAATATACATTTGCAAGTCTTAGGTACAATGATATTGAAATTGTGTCAATATGGCAATTGACAGAATGATTGAAACATGATGAAATATTATTATGGTATTTTGACACTTGGATTGAGAACGCGGTTATTTTAATCCCTAAAAGCTATTATAAAATCTCAACTTTTAACTGAAAAATGGTTTCTTTTCCTTTATGATCAAAATATTTTGAAAATTTTGATGTGAAAATCACATTTTACAAAGATAAGGTAATCGTTGATTGTGAAAATAAGGGAAATGGTTCTCTACCTAAATGGTGAGCAATGAGTTCTCAGCAGGGGTAGGCTAGTAGTACTAGTCTTGGAGAGTTAGAGCGAGTCTTCTGGCAGGAGGCCACCTCTAGAATAGGAACTCTGCTTAACGCGATGATAGTACTATTTAGTCAGGCTAGTCCAAGTTAGCATGTTAGTCTATATGGACTTTACTTTTTCGAATTGGACAATCGGTATGTTGGGTGTAGAGATGGAGAAGTATCTTAGTATAGTGGGAGGATCACCCACTGTCCAGTGTTGAATGGTTATACTAGGAAGCTATTATAATGGTAATCATGATATGGACTTTGATATTATTATTGAATCAATACTAATCCATAACTTTATGAATCTGTGGTATTGATGAGTGGATGGCTTATTGAGAATTATTTTGAATATGATGAACATTGTTCCACTCAATCACTATTTATTGATGAAAGTTGACTTGCAAATATATTTTGTACTTTTTGATAAACCTGCATACATGAAATGTTTATGGTGACATTCGCACACACGGGACTTAATGAGATGCAAATCTCACACAATTTTTATAGCATATTTTCAGGGTAGTGCTTTTATTTTTTTATTTTTATCAAAAAGTAAATATATTGTATTGATAAAAAGATATGTACAAAGTGGGTACTCTAGTTAATAGTGAAGCAAAAGCTATTAACTACTACAGTGATAGATATTCCTCAAACTGGGTCAAAATATGAGGGTACAAAGTGAAAATAACAGTGTATACATATGTTTTGACGCGTTTCATTATTGCGTGCCATCCAGATGTAGTAGACCATGGATGCCATGGCAGTTGCCTTGGCTTTTGCAAGCCAGGAGGTCCCTTGGTTTGCCCGTCTAAACCATTGAAGGCAGGTGCTGGTGGAGTTCATAGCCTGTGGCAGCCGCAACCATGCCTTGATTTCTGTCCACACTAAGTTTGTTATGGTGTTCTAGAAAAAGAGATGGTTGATCGTTTCCATGTCCATCTTGCAAAGAGAACACAGTGGGTCCTCTACTCGGAACGCCAATGCATCATTGGTTTTGAGGCAGGTTAGAAGAATGAAAGATGAAAGTTCAGTTTATTTATATTTTTCTTTGTATTTCTTTTGAGAGAAAATTGTTAGTTTTTAATTTTAGACTTGCATAAGTTTTGACTTTGGATGTAATAAGTTTATCGCTTTATTGTATTCATCTATTTTTCCTTTGTACCTCATTATAAAGATCTCTAGTCCATTAGATGGGGAGACATTCCGCCCTTTTTAGGTACGTTGGTAGCGGGGTGTTACAAATGGTATTAGAGCTTAGGTTTAGGCAAATGATTTTTTTGAATAGTACCTAAACACTAAAAATTGAGATTTAGTCCTGGTTTTCTTATGTTTTATTTATAGGATAACAAGAAGATCGGCAGCTGTGAACAGAGATAGGCCTTTCATGTGTGGTCCCATGAGTGGTAGAGCATCTAGCCCCATACCTATACCAGATTTGTCATCATCTAATTTGGAGACAGAACCCAAGGGTGGATGGTTTTTGAGTGAGGACAAGGCAAACCATGAGCTACCTATAATGGAAGACTTTGGAGTTGAGGAAGAACTTGAGAACCCGATACCTGAAATGCCTGAACTTGAGGAAGAAGGAGACATGGTTGAGCATGAGAAAGGTGATGAGGGAGAGATAGGGGAGGTTGGAGAACATAGTAATGAGAGTGAGAATAAATTGGAAGGATTTGGGATTGAGGGGGAATAGGAGAGCTCGGGGGTGAGGGAGAAGAAGCAGTAATTGAGGATGGCAGTGAGGAGGAGGATAGAGTTGAAACACATGCGACCCTATTAATAGAGGAATGAATCCCGACGCTTCTGAGAAGTGAGTCATATGAGTTAGAATCTAGGAGGCCTAAGAGTGCATTGATATTAGCTATGGAAAAATATATGGCTGCGGTATTGAGAGCTAAACTAAGAGGCATAGATACTGAGGTGTTCATGTTGGGCTAGCCTAGGAAGAAGCCTAAATCCTTTAGTTTCTCAAGAGATTGCATAATAGATCACCCTAACAGCACTGCAGGATGGCTAGTGGAACCTCTTTCTGAGACTTCTGAGGATTCCAAAGACTCTAGTAATGCTTAGAGTTTATAGGACCCTTAGAATTTATTCTTTTATTCTTTTGAAGAGCTGTTCGCTTAATTATTTAGTTTAGGAATGATTATTTTTTTTCAAATTTTAGATAGCCAGAATAAAATGAGTACCGAGTGGGATACTCCCTTACTTTTTACCAAGTTGGATTTGGTTAATAAAAGTATGATTTTATTGATTTCACTATTCTATTTGGAGTATTATTTGCAAAATTTATCTTTCCAATGAATTGCAAGTTGTTTTAAATTTATAAGCTAGCAATTGCATGTCACGAACTTTTCCCTAATAAACCTTGTAATGGGTACGAGTAGATGGCACTAAGACGTAGAGCTGTAGTGTGATGGAGGACCATTCTGGAGGGTGAGTCATCAACTCCCGAGTTTGAGTAGATGGTCCACACCAGAAGTGGAGGAAGACTTCAAACAAGAGCGAGAGTTGACGTCAAGTGAATCTAGAGAAGTGACTATAGGGAAAGCTTTTGATAAGATAGCTGCTATTCTTTAGAATTTGATCGAAAAGGTGGACAAGATAGAAAAGAAGGCATCTAATGGTGAGGACGAGGTATTGGAATGATTCTTGAAGCTCCAACCTCCTACGTTTCAGGGAGAGGTGGAATAAGATGAAAAGGTTGAGCAGTGGATTGAGCAGATGGAGGATATATTCGCGACTCTGCAGTACACTGAGAAGAGGAGGGTGAAGCTTGCAGCGTTCAAGTTAAGTGGACCTACCCGAGCATGGTGGCAACGAGTCCTGGATAACTTGGAAAGAAAGGATGGTGACTAGACGTGGGAAAACTTTATTGAGACTTTTAGAGCAGAGTACATTCCATGAGTACATTCGAAATCCTCAAGTAATGAGGTATGATCATGACCCAATATACCATCCGATTTACTCAACTGTCTAAGTATTGCAAGTGCTTGGCAACGGACATGGCAGCTTGTGAAAGGTCTCTGGTAGGACCTAAAGAAAGTCCAGGCACGATCTCCACCAGCGATATATACTACTGCAGTGGATGCAGCAACCTGGATTGAAAACGAGAATAGGAGCTGGCTAATGAACTAGCCATTCTAATCGAGTCGAACACCAATATGACCTCCGACTAACAAACAACCCATTGGTCTAATATAGTGGGGAAACAAGGGGAAATAGCCAAGGATAATACCACCAGGTCCTTTACTGAATGCTCTAATGTGCCAAAACTGTGGGAGACGTGATCATATAAAGAAGGACTGTTGGTCAAAGGGATCAGCAAGAAGATGCTTCAATTATGGGGACCCAACTTACCTGAGGAATAGCTGCCCTAAACCACTCAGAAATGGGGCAATAAGCATCAACTAAACCAGTTAGAGCAAACAGAAGTACTACTACTGGAATGACAAGAGGAGGAGGTCAAAAGTCTCAAGTGAAAGCTAAGGTCTTTGCTTTGAACAGGGAAGAGGTTGGAGCTAATGCAGTGGTGGTAGAAGGTACGCTTTTTGTACAAGGTCAATCTATGTCTATTTTGATAGACTCGAATTGACTCATTCATATATTTCTATTTCTATTTATGTACAAGGTTAATTAAAGGAGTTGAAGGAATAATTAGAGGAATTGGTTAAGCAAGGATATATAAGACCAAGAACATCACCTTAAGGAGCCCTAGTGTGGTTTGTAAAGAAGAAAGATAGGATGCCGAGGTTCTATATAGACTATAGATGGTTGAATAACCTCATGATTAAGAACAAGCATCCCTTGCCTCTCATTGATGAGTTGTTTGATCAGTTACAAGGTTCTCATCACTTTTATAAGTTAGATCATTGGCAAGGTTATTATCAAGTGCGAATCAAGGAGGAGGACATCCCCAAAATAGCCTTCAATACTAGATGATATGGGCACTATGAGTTTGTAGTGATGCTGTTTAGTGTAACTAATGTACCCACAATTTTCATGGATCTTATGCATAGAGTTCCCCAGCCATACTTGGACAAGTTTGTAGTGGTATTTATAGATGATATCTCGATCTACTCTAAAAGTCCTGAGGAGCATGCTGAGCATTTGAAGTTGGTACTGGAGAAGCTAAGCGTTTTAGGATTTCATCATGCTTATAAAATAAGAACATAGCGGAAAAAACCATGAAATATATGCCCAAGAATCACGTGTTTGCAATTAAAACGGGAATAGAGGAAGGAAACATAGATTACCTTCTGTAGCAGAAAAATAAAAATTTCTTGTGCCAGCCCAGTAACTAATTCCCTTCATTTTTTATTATCCAATCACACCACTATAATCCAAAAGTAGGATTATCTCTAACAGTAATCCACACAAGGTTGAATTGCTCACAAAGCCCTCTCAAAACTATGCCACTAGAAGAGGAGCGGCTATGTTTTATTTGGAGAAGAATAAGGATGAAGAAGGAACGTCCGATGCACTCTTGCAAAAGGGAATGATTCCAATATTTATAATTTTTAAAATTGATGTTAATTGCAATTAAGTTCTCCAAGATCCAATGTCTACAATTGGGCCTTTGAAGTTTATATAATTGTAACCATGTCCCATGAATTATAACAAACTTATAATTCACCTATAAATATATTTTCTTCTCTTAACCCATAATAGTATCAAATAATATATATTGAGCATTCAAATATTTATTGTGTGTGACCCATTAGGTTTCCTAGTCTTATTGGTAGTATAATATGAATTAATTCTAACAACTTTAGAATTAATAATCCTAAAAAAATATAGGATTAATTTATTAATTCTCTAATTAATAAATTCATATTTAGCATATCAAGGTGACATCTAGCTATGACTCTTGATCACTCAAAAGTCCAGAAAGTCAAGTGGCTTGATATGAACCTTTCAATAGCGAATAAACAGTGCAATAAACTCCTTTCACCATACTATATCTTATTTGGTCTAGATCATGGAATTAGTGCCAACTCCATTCAAAATATATTAATTCTGACCAGAATATTTTAGTACTTGTCTAAGAAATTCAATACTCAATATGTGTATCAAATTTGAACTATTTCCAACACATAGTCGCCTTCGCCAAGGACTTCATGAATAATGATTTGTACAAGTGGCCTTGAGATATATTCTCCGTGGTGAATCCTTTATCGGCCCTCTTAGTTATTTTCGTTTACTTTATACTGTATCCAATATCCATCCCATAGTTAGTTATTATAAGACTCCAAAGATTAGAATCAAAGTCCAACGCTCGATAAACAAAATACTTTAGAGATCTCAAGTCTAAGGATACTTGCACACTTGCTATAATGAGATTTTATCACTAACACTCAATAGCTTCTCCAAGTGAATATCTCATAGCTACGCCATCCACTGAACTTGTTCAAATAACAAGTATCTACATATTAATCCTGACTATCACAATACTCACCATTTTGAGAACTACCGCTTGATCTAATCAAAGGATATAACATGTGCTAGTCTTGGCATATTAATAATGTCCTATCTCATTAATACTATGACTATAGATTATTCAAGTATAAAAACTATGTAGTGTAGTAAGAATCACACATCGTGATCTTTATCATGATTTCCTTAACAGTGTGTTGTACTAGGGACTTTATCAAATAGTTTATACGTATAACAATCAATCTGAAAGATAAAGAATGCTTATTTTATTAATTATTATGTAATATACATTGTACAAATGATTGCCTCTAGGGCACAACACTAACAATCTCCCACTTACACTAGAGCCAATAATTTATATATTAAATACTGAGTGACTCAATATGTTTATCATGTTTCTCCTGAGAAAGTGCTTTAGTAAGTGAATCAGCTATGTTCTAATCCGTGAAAATTCTCTCTATCTTTACAACCCGCCTATCTATGATCTCTATAATCAGATGATATCATTTAAGTACATGCTTGGATCGTTGATGAGACCATGGTTCCTTTACTTGTGTAACGGCTCCATTGTTGTCATAATACGAAAGTATCAGTTCCACAATGCTAGGCACTACTCCAAGTTCAGTTATGAACTTCTTGATCCGCACTGCTTCTTTAGCTTATTCAAAAGCCGCTATGTACTCGTGCTTCAGTTGTCAAATCGGTAGCAGTCTTTTGTTTGGAACTTCTTCAACTTACTGCCCCACCACCTAACATGACCACGGAGCCAGATTGTGATTTGTAGTCAACCTTATCGGACTAAAAGCTGGCATCAATATACCCTCTTACATGCAAATCACCGTTTTCATATACCAAGAATACATCCTGAGTCCATCATAAGCACTTGAGAATATTCTTTATAGCCGCCCAATGACTCTCTCCAGGGTCAAATTGTATCTGCTCATCAAGTTAAGAGCATATGATATATCGGGCTTGGAACATATCATAGCATACATGATACACCCAATTACCGAAGCATACAAAATTCTACTCATATTATCCCTTCAACTTGTGTCTTTGGAGACATCGATGTTGAAAGACTTACTCTACGTACTATAAGTAAGAATCCTTTGGATTGATCAATACTGAATCTCTTCAACACTTTATCAATGTACATAGACTGCGAAAGACCTAGCAACCTCCTTGATCTATCCCTATAGATTCTTATTCCCAGAATATAGGTTGCTTCTCCTAGGTCTTTCATGGAAAACATCTTGGATAACCAAATCTTTACAGATTGAAGAATGGAAACATCATTTCCTTTTAGCAATATGTCATCTACATAAAGCAATAAGAAAACAACTGCACTCCCACTAACCTTCTTATACACACAAGGTTAATCCATGTTTTGAATGAAACCAAATTCTTTAATTGTCTTATCAAAACAGATTTTCCAACTCCTAGATGCTTTTTGAAACCCCACCTATAGCCAACCTTAGAGAAAGGGGGTTGGGATGCATATCATATCATTATGTATAAAAATATACTTTTTGAGTGATTTTATGTGTTTTAGAATTGTTGTTTATAGGTTAAAAGGCTTAGTTAAGCTTATTAGGATAGGAAGGGTAAAAAGGTAATTTTGCTTGAGGTCAAAATAAGAAGATGGCTTAAGGTTTAGATAAGAAGAATATTTGGATAAGAAAAATAAGAACAAGAGTTGTTGTAGTTAGAAGTTTGTGAATTAAGCTCTAAGGTCATGAGTTCAAATCCCATCACTTAAGTTTTATTCATGATTATCTTAGCTATATTTAAATATTTATTTTTCTTACATCCCATAAAGATAGGAATGTTGTCTTAGGGGAGATATGAAGAGAATGTCTAAGATCATATAATCATGTCCTAAGAGAAATTCTAGAGGAATTCTTGTCTCTTTTATTATCTCTAGCTTTGTTCTAACCTCTTCATAATTTAAATAATCCAAAATCCATTAAATCTCTTCTTTTAATTCCAAAAATTCTGTGATAATTCCCTGGCCATGAATTTTGAAAACCAGTCTTGAGGGATAGGGGAATGAATGAAAATAGGAGAGGAATTAGGATGGGTTGCCAAGAGAAACAAACCACCACAGTTAAACCTTCAATCCTACCCTCATGTTGTTCATATGTTTAGAGAAGGAAAATTTGGAAATTTTGCAGTACAACTTTTCAAAAAATTCAGCCAGTAATCCTACTCATTTGCTACCAGAAAAATGGTCATTTCATGTGGCTTGAAGGCTGAAAATTCTGTGCAATTTTGGGACTGTTCAAACTGCACAAAAATAAGAAAAAAATCCTGCACAATTCGCTGCATTCTAAGCTGGAATTGGAGTTGTCTTTTTGTCATCAATTCAGCTGAAACACCCTATGTTTTTCTCCAGAGAGAAGACTGGAAAATCACCCTTGAAAGACCTTCAAACACCCCAGAAAAACAGCTGCAAATTGGGCCAAGGTAATGCAGAAAATCCTGCACCAAAAGTCACAACATTTGAAAAAAATTCTAGTTTTTTCTCTCCATGCCAAGGCCAAAACCCACCCTTCAAATCCTTGGAAATTGAGCCTTGTTTAGCCATGGACTGAACACCATTGACTTCCACACTTACCTTGAGTGATTGGACTCCATGATCACACCTCAAAAACCTCCTAAGATTACTCTATCTAAAACTCTTTTTGAACTTCAAAAAAATTCCAGAATTCTTGCTTCTCATTAAAACACTCTTGTATCAAGTTAACAAACCAGAATTTTCTCTGCCATTAAAGACTGAATTTCGGCCAGCCATATAACCTGAACAACCTTCACTCATTTTAGCAAGATTAGCTTGTTCAGCCGGCACCATTGGAGAGCAAAGAAACCTCCCTTGATCAATCACCATTAGCTAATCTTCTACCTCAAACCACTCCTCATTTTTCTCCATTTGAATTTAAAAAAAAAAAAATCTAATCACTCTCTTTCCCTCTAGTGGAAAACGGAAACTCCTATCTACTCCAAACTATTCAGCCAATAGCATTCCAAAAAATCGTGTGCCTTTTCTCTCAAAACTCTTTCGATACACCAAGAACACCAAGAACACACACTATACTTCTTCAAGCCTAAACCTATCCTAAACACCTCCAATCCCTCTCAAATACTCCAAATCACTCATACATAATCCCAAGACTTCATTTCTGGTCTTTATAACACAAAATCACACAAAAGAAAATTTTTTAGCGGATTAAAATCAGTTTTTTTCTTGAAGGTCTCAAGAACATCAATACGGTAAATCAAGAACAACCTTCTTGTTTATCCTCTTCCATTCAATTTTCAATAGACCAAACTAATGCTCTCTCTCTCTCTCTCTCTCTCGGCCAAAATGGTTGATCAACCATGGCTATTTTTCCTTTGGACCACTCAAAGCTCTCAAACGCGTGGACCTTCTCTAGTCTTCATCAAGTGATCATCTATCAAGTATTTATTATTAAATTATCCTTTTTATTTCTGGATTTATGTCTCTTAGATGTTAATAAGAAGATTGAATATGAATGGGGGATTAAGTGTATGCATGTCGATGAAGGGGATGGGGTTAGGACATGAGGATTGATATATATGATTAAAGCTTTATGGATTTTTCTTTTGCATCAATGTATGCTCATCATGATTAGTGAGATTTATGGATGTTTGAAGCATGTTAGATGTTATGACACCAAAGGTGATTAGGCAGTTTTGTGCTTATTTTCCATAGAAGCCCTGAAGGATGATTATGCATAGTAGGAAATTAGCCATGTGAAAGTATGTGTTAATTCAAGTATATGATCATGAATGGATTAGCCTATTAGTTGATGTTTGGAAATGTGTTTATGAATCTTTTCTAGCAATAGGAAAATCATGATGAAAGATTATTTTCTTATTAATCCTAGGTTATTTTTATTAACAAATTTTATTACTTTAACTAGAAAAACCTCTATATTTTTCCTAAGAGATTCGAAATTTCTAGGGAGATTTGAAATAGAATATTAATTAAAATATTAATATTTTATTAGTCAAATAAATAATATATTTTATTAAAAATAATGTATATATATATGTATAATAATAAATAAAATCTTTTATATAAATATTAATAATAAATAAAATATTAGAATTAATTAAGAACTTTGTAGACCATAATAATTAACCTTACTAAAACTTTTACCTATGTCCATAAATATTATTTATATTAAAATTTGTTTATTATTTATTCATTAAAAATTAAATATAACTCATTTATTATTTATTATCTATTAATTATTAATTAAAAATTTAAGTGTAATTTATTATTTATTTATAATAATACTATTTACATATTACCATTTACCAATATTATTTTGGACTTAGTATTATTCAATATTTAACACTAGTTTATTTTAATACTTATAATTTATTATTTGGAACTATAACTTATTAGTAATTATTTTAGAACCCCTAGTTATTTTAACGTATCAAACTAGATTTATTTTATAAAGTACCTTATCAGCTAGCATTAAAGCTTAGGACATTATGGTCATGGTTAGTCATGGTTGTGACTAGTTGAACTAGGAATTATTTGTGTAAGGTAGATATAGTTCGAATGTTATCTTAAGCTTTGTGTTTACCCCAAGCGGGGTTAGGTTGTCCTTTGAAGATCTTTAAATCCCAACAGAGCAAAGGATCAGGTACGCTCCTGCATCGAGTCATTTGAAGACCAAAATTATTATGGCAAGCCAAATTCAATGTGTATGAACATTCGTTTTGTAAAGGCAATTAAGGACAATTTTTTCCTTTTTATTTTAGTCAAGCAAACCATTTGAAATTAAACAAGTAGTTTTACATAAAAACGCTAAACTCTTTTAAAAACCCAACTTTGGCAAAAATTTTAGAAACCTTAATTGCTATTTCCAAGTAAATCATTGTATGCTCAATTTTCTCCCAAGTGGAACAAGCAACATTAGTACTCAATAAGGGTAGACTACTAAGACTAGTCTTTGAAGGGTTAGGGTAAGTCTCTCAGTAGGTAGCCACCTCTGAGGGGTGAGTCCTTCCCGGATAGGATATTAGTCCAGTAGGTCATACAGGTCCAAGCTAGCAAGTTTCAGTCAAGTGGACTATGTGTTTCCGAAGTAGACAACTAATAAGTTTGGGTGTAGAGATGGAGGAGTATCTCACCCAGTAGGCCGTACACCTACCTTTTGTCAGTATGCTCAATGTGTGGCGTCTGACTGTTATATTGTCACGGTGCTCAATGAGTGGTGCCATGGCTACCTATTTGGGTGGATGTTTTTATTGTGCACATGTATGTTTGGAAAGTAAAACACCACTCTTCATTTTTAACATTTATTTAATGCTTGCCAGCATTTCCTCTTATGAAACTTTTACAACTTGCATACATGAACTGTTTTACCTGAAACACTCAAAGCACACACGGGCTTACTGAGATTTTTATCTCACCACCTTTTATACCATGTTTTCATGTTTTCAACTTGATGCCTATGATTTCATACATGAACTGTATCAAAGCACACGCAGGCTTACTGAGATTTTTATCTCTCCACCTTTTATACCATGTTTTTAGGTCGATCTTACTGTGAAGGTCATTAGCTAGATTGATGCCTATGATTTTGAAGACTCTATTTTTTTTTATTATGTATTACTTTTGAGAGATTGTAGCAAGCAATTATTTTTCAATTTGTTCATGTATTGCTGGGTTGTAATAAGTTTAATTTTGAAGTTTTTATTTTATTTTATTTTATGTGACTTAGTTATAAAGACCCATTATCCTATGGACGAGATGACATCCTTGGCCCTAATGGGCCTAGATAGTGGGGTGTTACATGCTTGCTTAAGTCCATAGATGTACCCTTGCAACTTGCATATTTTTGTGCCATCTTTGGATATGAAACCTTCAGATTGTGTCATATACACTTCTTGATCAGGTTTCCATTAAGGTAAGCTATTTTTACATCTATTTGCTAAACCTCATAGTCATATTAACCGGCAAGTGCTAAGAGTATTCTTATGGATTTTAGAATAGCAACTGGTGAAAATGTTTCATCATAGTTAATACCATACCGTTGTTAATATCTTTTTGGAACTAGACGTGCCTTATAGGTAACCACATTACCATCCATGTTGGTTTTCTTCTTGAAAACCCATTTGCACCTTATAAGCTTGATTCTTTTGGGTGGATTAACCAAAGTCCATACTTGGTTGTCCATACTTAGGTGGATCAACCAAAGTCTACATGACTGTTTGTTGATGAAAGTTAACTTGCAAACATATTTTCTGGTTTTGATAAACCAGCATACACAAAAAATTTAATATGTCATTCACACACATGGGACTTACTGAGATGCCAATCTCACACCATTTTTATATCATATTTTCAGGGAAGTGCTTTTATTGAGCAAGTTGGAAGAATGAAAAATGAAAATTCAGTTTATTTTTATTTTGCTTTGTATTTCTTTTGAGAGACAATTGTTAGTTTTGAATTTCAGACTTGTATAAGTTTTGAATTTAGACGTAATAAGATTATCGCTTTGTTTTAATTAGCTATTTTTCCTTTGTTTCTCATTATAAAGACCCCTGATCCACTGGACGAGACGACATCCGCTCCCTTTTTGGGTACGTAGGTAGCGGGATGTTATAGTTAGTATAAAAGATGCCAGAAAAGCCATCTGGACATGAAGCTGATTTAACTCTTAAAGAAAAGATATCCTCCTTAACTTCATCAAGGGACAGCAAAGTACAAAGAAATCAATTATTCACATTAATAATCCAACATGGAATATTTGAATAAAGATAAGACTACAACTCAACATCATCATCATGGGATAACAAATTGGAAAAAAATTC
This sequence comes from Voacanga thouarsii, assembly GCA_026120185.1. NCBI lineage: Eukaryota > Viridiplantae > Streptophyta > Magnoliopsida > Gentianales > Apocynaceae > Voacanga > Voacanga thouarsii. Next base: position 1,164,677 of record JANUWF010001659.1, on the reverse strand, counting down.
TATTGCCTTCGCCCTAATGGATTGCTCGTCTTGAATTAAATTCCCAACACTATAATCAATAGAGGAAACATATAACTTCTTCCTTACATTCTTACAATAATACATGCTAGCATTCCCTTCTTTAATCCATCTAATTCTTTACTTCTTTCTCCAAAAAACGTCTTCATTTTTAAGCTTATAGGCTAGCCTAGAAGTTACTTCGCTTCATGCCCTTCTATCATCTTGAAGTACATATATATCATATTTAATTTGTGCTTTGAGAACTTTATCCTCCCACGTCTTAATGTTCTTTAAAAATATCAACGAAAAAAGACTTGTTCCAAACCTTTAAGGTGGCTTTGAAAGATTCAACTACCATGAGAATATGCATCCTATTTCCTTGGATGGAAATAGTCCAAGCATCATATACAGAAAACTTAAACTCATTATGCTGAAACCACGTAGTCTATAACTTAAATGGTTTTGGAATAGTAGGAGGTGAAACAAAAGCTAGAATAACTATCAATGGTGAATGATCTCAACCCCTATAGTGCAAATGCTAAATTTTAGTAGAATAGAAGATATCATCCCAATCCCAATTCAATAATACCCTATCCAAACTTTCCCAATATGATCTAACCTTCAAATGATACTGAGTAAATTGTATACGCTTTATGCCATCCACATTAGGAGAAGAAGTACACAAATATTTATCAAGTTCTACAACCACATTGAAATCACCTTCAATAATCAAAGGACTTTGCATATTAGATAAAATTTCAAGCAAAGAAAATCATAATGGCAAATGACCTATCCTAGTTTATAGAGCATATAGAATTTTGCATTAAACAACATTGACATTATGAAATGACATTTGAGATGTACAAACAGTTCTTAATTAACCACAACTGATATATCAAAGAACTCTCTCCAAAATAACCATATTTCCCATTAATATTAGTGAATGAATGAGAAAATCCCAACATGTAAGCAAATGTAAGCAAAATAACCATATTTACTATAGACACTAAAGGCTAAAAAAAAAAAAAAATCAAATAGTTGAATTCTAATTAATTTTTTTAGTCTTTGTAAAGACAGTGAAGATGTAATACCTCATATATTCCACACCAAAAATTCATGTCATATAATCTAAGTGGAGGAGCAATTTAACACTTTTGCTTTTGTAGCCGACAAGATTTTTATTAGCCTAAACTTAGCTTTCCCTTTCGTTTTCCTCACTCACAAGGAATTTTTTTCCCCTGAATGTGTTTGTCATGCAAAAGTCCTTGGAATTCCTCCGTTGTTATGTGTTTGGTATGGGATGTATAAAACCAGGCCCACAAGTAATTAAATATAAAATAAAAATGTCAAATCACTAAAACTATACTCCAAACACATTAAAGCAAGTGCATTCATCGCAAAGGTATAGTACATGGTATTCAACAAGTATTGTTCCTCAAGGAGTAAGCACCATACTCACTTTAATTCTATTGTCTAACCTATCAATTCAATAAATAAGTAATTACAACTAACAAAATAGAGAATAAAGTCAACCCACAAAAGATTGATCACAAGAATACCACAAAGTAAGAAAATGAGTAATAGCAATGTATTTAGTTCAAATCCCACAAGAATATGCCAAGTAATGAACACAAGCTTAAGACAATTAAATCACCAATATAACACCAATATGGGTTACAATTATGAATTTCACTCTTTCTCAAGTTATGGATTTCCTTTCCTTAAGTAAAACCAACAAGTATTTCTGCCTTATTAATTTCACCCAATAATGAATTAAGTTCAATTAACCATAAATTACCAAAGGTAAGTCTAGAAGAAATTAAGACCCTTATCTTTAGGAGTTATTATTATCTCATTTATTACTTGTTCATCCCTTTAAAATTGTCTCTAGAGTCAATTTAACAACAACCAAGTAATAAACCAATTGAACCGGCATAATCAATTTAAAACAATATGCACAAATAATCAATTACCCAAATTAATAATCAATTAGTCTAAAGATAATTCAATACATTATCATAAGGCTTGGGCTCAACCCTTTAAAAATAATTAAGAGTTGAATTCATCATCGTTAATTAGATAATACAAAGAAAGATCAGAAGAACTGTGAAATCCTACCTTAAGCTACCCTTAGAAATGGAGGAAGTGCGTACCTTGCATTATCTTGTGCACAACTATTTATATGCTTGATTATGCTTATAAAAATATATAGAATCATATAAGTTTATGGAGATATTTTGAATATAATTTCTTAACTTGTGTGTGTTAGAGTTGTATGCTAAAGCTAATCATTTGTACAATGTATTTTCTCATTTATTAACAAAAAGACACTCTTTATCTTTCAATTTAATTAGTCATTACGCGTATATATGTATAAAGCTATTGGATAAATTCCCAAGCATATAGTATAATGTTAATGAAATTATGATAGAGATCATAATATCAGCTTCTTACTACACTATTCTATAATTATGCTTAAATTATCCCTAATCATAGTATTGATGAGATAAGACACCATTAATGTGCAAAAACTAACATATGTTATACTTCTTGATTTGAACAAACGATAGTTCTCATATCCGTGAGTATTGTGATACTTAAAGTTAACACGTAGATACTTGTTAATCGAACAAGTTTATTCGATGACCTAGCTATGACATAATTACATGGACATATATTTAGTGCCAATGATAGAATCTTATTATAGCAAATGTACAAGTATCCTTAGACTTGATATCTCTAAGGTACTTTGTTTATTAAGCGTTATATTTTTATTCTAATCTTTGGAGTCTCATCTGCGACTACCTATGGGATGGATATTAGGTACAACATAAAGTAAATAACAGTAGTTGAGATGGTCAATAAAGGATTCATCACTCCTAATAGTAGGGATGTATATCTCATTGTCACTTATATAGAATCATTGCACGAGAGTCCTTGGCCAATGTGGCTATGTGCTGGAAATAGTTCAAAAATGATACACATGTTAAGTAATGGATTTTATATCAAGCACTAACAAATTTAGGCTAGAATTAATTATATTCTAGTGGGAGTGGGCACTAATTCTATATTCTAAACTAAATAAGATATAGTACGATGAAAGGAGTTTAATGCACTGATGTTTTACTATTGAAAAGTTCACATCAAGCTACTTGACTTTTTCGACTTTTGGGTGATCGTGATGTATTACTAGAACATCTGTTTTGATGAGATAATTAAAGAATTTGGTTTCATTCAAAACATGGAAGAACCTTATGTGTATAAGAAGGTTAGTGGGAGTGCAGTTGTTTTCTTATTACTTTATATAGATGATATATTGCTAATAGGAAATGATGTTTTCATTCTTCAATCTGTAAAGATTTAGTTATCCAAGATATTCTCTATAAAAGACCTTGGAGAAGCAACCTATATTTTAGGAATAAGGATCTATAGAGATAGATCAAGGAGATTGCTAGGTCTTTTACTGTCTATATGCATAGATAAAGTGCTGAAGAGGTTTAGCATGGATCAATCCAAAAGAGGATTCTTACCTATGACAAATGGCGTAAGCCTTTCAAAGTCGATGTCTCCAAAGATAGAAGTTGAAAGGGATCATATGAGTAGAATTCTGTATACTTCGGCAATTAGGTCTATCATGTATGCTATGATATGTATGAGGCCCGATGTGTCATGTGCTCTTAGCTTAATGATCATATACCAATCTGACCTTGGAAAGAGTCATTGGGTGGCTATAAAGAATATCCTTAAGTACTTACAAAGGACTAAGACTGTATTCTTAGTATATAGAGATGGTGATTTGCAAGTAAGAGGGTATACTGATACCAGCTTTCAGTCTAATAAGGACGGCTACAAATCACAATCTGACTATATATTCACGTTAGGTGGTGGGACAATAAGTTGGAAAAGTTCCAAACAAGAGACTACTGCTGATTCGGCAACTGAAGTAGAGTACATAGCAGCTCCTGAAGCAGCTAAAGAAGTACTGTGGATCAAGAAGTTAGTCACTAAACTTGGAGTGGTGCCTAGCATTGTAGATCCGATAATTTTGTATTGTATAATAATAGAGCCATTACACAAGCAAAAGAACCACAATCTCATGAACGATCCAAGCATGTACTTAGAGAGATCATAGATAGGTAAGATGTAAAGATAGAAAGAATTTCCATGGATCAGAACATAGCTAATCCACTCACTAAAGTACTTTCCCAGAAGAAACATGATAAATATGTTGAGTCATTCGATATTCGATATATGAATGATTGGCTCTAGTGGAAGTGGGAGATTGTTAGTGTTGTACCGTAGAGGCATTCTTTATCTTTCAGTTTGATTGTTATATCTTAATATACATATAAAATGTTTAATAAAGTCCCTAGTACAATACAGTATTGAGGAAATCATGATAGAGATCATGATGTGAGATTCCTACTATACTATGTAGTGTTTGTGCTTGAATTATCCCTAGTCATAGTATTAATGAGATGAGACATTATTAATATGCCAATACTAGCACATATTATATCCTTGATTGGATCAAGTGGTGGTTCTTATAACCGTAAGTATTATGATACTCAGGATTAGTATGTGAATGCTTGTTATATGAACAAGTTCATTGGATGATCTAGCTATGAGATAATCATTTGGATAAGTTATTAAGTGTCAGCGATAGAATCTCATTATAGCAAGTATGAAAGTATTCTTAGACTTGAGATCTCCAAGGTATTTTGTTTATCAATCGTTGTACTTTGATTCTAATATTTAGAGTCTTACAAAGACTGCCTATGGGATAGATATTAGGTACAATATGAAGTAAACGAAAGTAGCTAAGAGGGTCAATAAAGGATTCACCACTCCTAATAGTAGGAGGGTATATATCATGACCATTTGCAGAAATCATTACTCATGAAGTCCTTGGCCAAGGCTACTCTATATTGAAAATAGTTCCAAATTGATACATATATCAAGTAATGGATTCCTTGAACAAGTACTAAAATATTTAGGCCAGAATTAATAATATTCCGGATAGAGTTGACACTAATTCCATGCTCTAGACCGAATGAGATATAGTATATTGAAATGAGTTTATTGCACTGGTTATTTGCTATTGAACGGTTCACGTCAAACCATTTGACTTTCTGGACTTTTGGGTGATCAAGAGTCATTGCTAGATGTCGCTCTTGATCTCCTAAATGTGAATTTATTAATTAGAGAAGTAATAAATTAATCCTATATTTTATTTTGGATTATTAATTCTAAAGCTATTAGAATTAATTCATATTATACTGCCAATAAGACCAAGAAACCTAATTGGTCACACACAATAAATGTTTGAATGCTCAATATATATTATTTGATAATATTTTGGGGTTAATTAAGAGAAGAAGATATATTTATAGGTGACTTATAAGTTTGTTAGAATTCATAGGACTTGGTTGCAACTATAAAAACTTCAAAGGCCCAATTGTAGACATTGGATCTTAGAGGACTTAATTGCAATTAACACAAATCCTAAAACTATAAATATGAAAATTCATTCCTTTTGTGGTAGTGAATTGGACTATCAAAAGGAGAGGATTTCAAACCTTCTTCTTCTTCCCTATTCTTCTCCAATTAAAACCTAACCGCTCTTTTTCTACTAGCATAATCTTGAGCGGGCTTTGTAAGCAATTCAACCTTTGTGTGGATTACTGCTAGAGATAATCCTGCTATTAGATTGTAGTAGCACTAGGTGGACAATCAAAACAGAGGAATTGGTTTCTTGGTAGGCGCCAGAAAAATTTTGTTTTCTATTATAGAAGGTAATCTCTGTTTCCTTCCTCTATTCCCATTTTAATTGCAAAAACGTGATCCTTGGACATGGATTTCATAGTTATTTCCACTGTGTTCTTATTTGATAAGCATGATGAAATCCCAGCAATTAACCTTCTTAAAACTACTGAATTTTCCATAAAGTAGGAGCACACTACAGTTATGTTGGTGAATTCTTCTACTTCTAAGAAGAAAGTTCTTAAGAATAAAACAAGAACCCCACTAAGTCCAAAGATAGTGTGAAAAAGAAGAAGAATACAACCAAAAACACATGTCACCATTGTGGAAAGATGGGCCATTGGGGGCGCAACTGCAAAAGCTACTTGAAGACCATTAAGGAAAGGAAGGTGTAGGATAAGCTTGCGGGGACTTTGACTTCTTGTAATATCCCATATTTTGGTTTTTGATTTTTTAATAATTTGTGCCGAGTGAGAATTTGCATGTAAAGTCAAGATAAGAAATTATTAGTATAATGAAATAAAGGTTTTAGTGCAATAAAAATTTTCACGGTTATTGTTGGAATTTTGACCATGAATTTTGAAAAACTCAGCGAGAATTTGAAAATTTTGATATACACTATTGTGTAGATTGCATTGGTCAAATAAAATTTTTTTCAATTGGGATTATTAGTGACTTGATTATATGTATTCCTAAACAAATATATAGGTTTCCTAAAGAATTTAAGTGATTTTGGTCAAAAGAAAACAAGTATAGCAATTTACTTGGTTGAAGAAAGTTAGGTGTCACTTGCTTAATGGATAGGACGTGTGTCTTATTGTTGTTGGTTGCATGGAAGCTTAGTTATCGGTCCATACCACCTATGTAGTCACATAAGCACTATGTGGAACAATAAAGTTTTAGAAAGTAATGGGAATTTAAAGAAGTTTGTGACTAAGGAACCTAAGTGATGATTAAGCCAACTATTTGGGTGACTAAGCATGTATTATCCAATGAATAACAGTCAAGTTACCCTAAGTTATTTAATGAAGCATTTAATGTCATTTGGCTTGAGACCAAAATTATCTATAAATAAGCAAGAGAGGATGGAAGTTAGGGCCATTTTGGTGGCTGAAAAACAGCACGAAAAAGAGAGGAGGAGAAGAGAAATAAAAAGTAAAGGAAAACAACAGAAAAACAAGAAAGAAAAAGAGAGGAAATTTCGAAAGGAAGAGGAAAGTAAGCTTAGGCTTTTCTTACTTCCAAAATATAGCAAACACAAGGTAAAATACCTTCCTCTATCAATTAAAGTTGACTAAGTTGAGTATGAGAAGTATTTTTGTGTAAAGTTTGCATGAAACTATATATAGATTATGACATATACCAAGTAGGAGTTTATACGTAAGACTGTTTTTATTTTGAAATATGTGACGGTTGGGCTAAATGGTTATTGAATATATTTTAGATGTTGGTTGAAAGTGACTCAAAAGTATTTTAATGGTTTTACTATGTCTGTATGTTGTTCTTTTAATAAAAGAAGGAAAGCAAGATAGAAATGGCTTTAGTGTGGAGGAAAAATACATGGATATCATGTTTATTCATGACTGCCGATTTTTGTGTTGATTGAACAAGAAAATGAAATCCCTCAGTGATTGTATATAAGTAGATTTGATGTTGTTTGGGTGAATAATGAATGAGATTAAGTGTTATTTATAAACTACGATGAAGGGAGAATGAATAAAGAATGATATTTTGTAAGAAAAGGGATAAAATATGGAAAAATTGAGATGGTTTATACTCAGTAGCTCTGTGAAAATTCTGAACTTGTGTAAAATTGATACACAAGATTATAGCTAAGGATTCTATGAGCATTTTGGCACAAGTTTGAAGTGATTTGGACATGTAAACTTAAAGTTATGGTGAAAATACCAAATAGTGCCAAAAGAGTGAGGGATTTAAAATACTACAACTTTGTACTCAAAACTCAACCAAATGGATTAGAGAAATGGTATTCCATGAGATGAAAATTTTAAATGAATGTCCAAGGCATATTTTGGAACAAGTTTGGAGTCATTTGGATACGTAGATAAAAAGTTATGCTAAAAACAGTGAAGTATGTTATGAAAGGAAAACGCAGAATTTTATCCATATATTACTTCTATATGATTTGATGAGTGGATGAAACATTACAATAGTATGTGAATGTCTTATATTCATAAGAAAAATGAAGTATAATGAGATGAACAAAGGATCTGAGTATATTTCATTTCTTGTATGAAATGAAGAAATAAGGAATTAAAGAATTTCTTTGAATATATATATTTTAAGCAACATATACATATGTACATCTAATGAAACTCTAAGGAACTAAGTGAAGTGTGAATTGATTTTGTATATAGGTCATTCACTCTAAGGAGATTACATCTAACTATGGACTACTTATATAGCTAGGCAATAAGACTACGCGAGGTGAGTCCACGTAAAAATATTTTCTCATAAATGCTTGTGATTTTCTTTATTTCGTTAAGAAAATGCATTGAAGATCTTTTTGGTTTCTCTGAAAAAAGTATGGTTTTGTTTTCTTTTTTGTAAGAAAGAAAGGAAGTTGTTACATACAAGAAGCAATAAGAAATATGGAATTTTTTACTTTCGAATATTTAACCTTGATGGTTAATTTTTTCAAATAAAGAAGAAAGGTCGATGAATCTTAATGCTTTCCTAAACCAACTTTGGTTTATCTTATCAAACTTATGGTTTACTTGAATGAGCAAAACTTCATTCCATGCTACAATTTAAACGGGAAAAAGAATCTTATAGTGTTGAATACTATTCAATAGTGATTATTTTCCCTAAGGCATGAAAAGATGAATAATAAACCTTTTGTTTTTCTGACCAAAGTTTGGGTCTTTTTGAGTCATAAAGTGACTGAATTTCAGAAAATGGAATATTTTCACAAAGAATATTAAATTCTTTGTATGACAAATATTTTATAACGAGGTAAATATGGAAATGACTGGTTTAATGAGTTATGTACAATATATAAATACTTTACATGCATAAGTATGCTTTATTCTATATTTTATGATAAAGAATATGGAATTATGATTTATTGCTTTATTGAAACATGAATTATTCTAAAGTACTCAGGCATAATAAATTATGAAATCATGAATTTAATTCCCTTTTTGGATTTAGAATTCTGTATTGGTTGAAATGAAATTCCTTTAGACTTAGGCGTATCTAAATTTGCATAATTTACATAAATAACTTTGATGAATGATTTTATGACATGGGAAGGACTTCTTATTCTTCTACACCACGGTTTTGGAGAATAATTCCTCAGTATGGAATTAATATTTGGAAAATAATATTTTGCCCCCAAAAAAAGTTTTATTAACTTTTTTTTGGGAATGTAACATTGATACTGGTCTCGTAAACTAGTAGTATTGGATTGGTTTTGTGAACCAGTGAAGAAGTTAAGTACTCAGTGAGGGATTTGATCATTATACTAGTTTATGTTAGACGTAGTCGACCTCAAGTAACCTAGTTAGCTTTGGAGGTTGTCTTACTCCAAACGGAGTGACAAGACATTGAGATTAGCCGTCTTGGCTAGCTGTTTAGTGCCTATCAATTACCTTATGTCTGTGGACATATAATTCTGAGTTGTTCATCGATATTGGGTAGGGACATCTTCCTTGTTCAACTCTTTGCCACCTCAATGATGATTAACATTAGGATTGCGACCCTTGGGCTTACAATAACAAGTAAAAGATTCAAATTTTGAGGTATTGTGCTAAACTGCACTTACCGTCCCGATAATGGATAGTTGAGTCCAGAAGGCACGTTCCTTAGCATAATAAGACTATGAAGTCAAAGGAGAAGCCTTGTGACCTTTGCAGCAGGCTGACCTTCTATTAAGAAAAGTGCCGTATTTTTTATTGTGGGGGCAAGAATGATAATTGAAATTTGATTTTCCAACTCTACCTGACCTAGAGGGCAATGTTTTCAACAAAACATGATTTCTCAAAAATGTGCCCGAAGTTTTAGACGGCTTTTAAACAAAAAGTCTTTTTTCTAAGTTGTAACTTGGTTTTGACATTGTTTTCAGTGGAAAATGAAATTGAAACCTTTTCTTTCACTCTCCAAATTATGAAACAACTATTCCTTGCACTTATGATTCTCTTTGAGGAAGCACTAGCATACACAGGACTCACTGAGTGATTTTTACTCATACCTATCTTTGCTTGATTTTTCTTAAGTTCGAGAGCTGGGACTCAACAACATTGAAGATGGTGTTATGTTTTTTAGTTGTAAATGCTATAGTTGTACATATATGTATAGTTGTAGTGAACTGATCCACATACTTTGAGTTGTAGTCACTTTCAGGCTATTTATTACAGCAAGCTTTTATATAGCTTGATGTATTTATTTATTGCTCTAATTGTTATAAAGACCCCTTATCTGGTCAACTAGATAGGGCAACCCCCAATTCTATTATACGCTTCTGTTATGCTTTCTGGTAAGGGTGTTACACTTTTACTCCTGGTATATTTATGATTGAGATACTACTTTTAATAATGAGATATAATTATTAAATATTAGATCGATGTGAATCTTATTTATGCAATAACTTTCACGGATTAAATAGCAGTAGGAAGCTTGGGAAAGGTGATGTGGACCTATGTGCTGCAAATGAAGCAAAGGTTGCTGCACTTGCTATGAGGACATAGCATCTACACTTGCCTTTTAGTTTGATTCTAAAACTAGAAAACTGTTATTATGTACCAGTTTTATGTAAAAATATTATCTCAGTTGCTTTTTTAGATTTGCTTAGATTTCATTTAATTTTTAAGAATAAAAGTTGTTCTTTTCCATTAAACTATATCCATTATGGTACTATAACTTTGATAAATGGTTTATTTGTCCTAGATACGAAAAATCAAGTTCTCAATATAAACAATAAGAAGTAAGGAAAAGATAACAGAAACCCATCTTATTTATGGTATTGTCATTTAGGTCATGTAAATGAGAATTGCATCTGTATGTTACACAAGTGTGGTGAATTAGGCTTTTTTGAATTTGAATCATATGAAAGCTAAAAATCTTGCCTACAAGGAAAAATGACTAAAACCTCTTTTTCTAAGAAAGGGGAAAGAGATAAGCAATTATTAAAACTAATATATGTTGATGTATGTGGACTAATGACATTACAAGTAAGAGGTGATTATCAATACTTCATAATTTTTATCGATACCTATTCTCGATTTAGGCATTTATATTTAATGAAATACAAATCTATAGCATTTAATAAATTCAAAGAATTCAGAAGTGAAGTAGAGAAACAACTTAGGCTAAGTATTAGAACTCTAATATCTGATCGAGAAGGTGAATACTTAAGTTACGAGTTTCAAGGTTATGTTAGAGATAATAAAATAATTTCTCAATGGACTCTAACACGTACACCTTAGTATAACAGTGTATCCAAAAGAAGGAATCGAACCCTATTAGATATGGTTCGAACCATAATGGCTTTTGTACAACAAGCTAAGCCTTAATCCCAAGTAACTTGGGGTCGGCTACATGAACCAACATCAGGCAACGTGTGGTCATCTACATGAATCCTCTCTCGCTACTTTCTTCTATCGAACGTCATACTTTCATCCAAATCTAACAAAGACATATTTCTCTTAATTACCTCTATCCATGTCGTTTTAGGCCTAGCTCTACCTCTACCTCTGTCTAACATATCTTGCCTCACTCTCTCCATCGCCCTAACAGGAGCATCCCTCGGTTTTTTTCTGAACGTGTCCAAACCAACACAGACGACTTTCTCTCATCTTTTCCTCAACAGATGCCACACCCACATTTTCCCTAATGATCTCATTTCTAACTCTATCATTCCTAGTATATCCACACATCCACCATAATATATGCATCTCAGCTACTTTCATTTTTTGAATATGACACATTTTAGCTATCCAACATTACGTACCATATAACAAAGCAGGTCGTACGACTGCCTTGTAAAACTTTCCCTTTAAATTCAACGGTGCATTACGATCACAAAGAATACCAGTCGCACTCCTCCATTTCAACCAACCCGCCTTAACTCTATGTGCAACGTCGCTATCGAGCTCTTCGTCTTTCTGAATAATAGATCCTAGATAGCGAAAACAATCAGCTAACGGTATATCTCTACCTTCCAAAGTTACACTCTGGGCTATGTTTCTGCTACCACTAAACTTGTATCCTATATACTCTATTTTACTCCTACTAATTCTGAAACCCTTGGATTCCAATGTCTGCCGCCATAACTTAAATTTAGCATTTACACATGCTCTAGTCTCATCAATTAATACAATATCATCCGCAAACAACATACACCATGGCATAGCCTCCTGTATAGTGTAGGTCAACTCATCCATAATGGCTGCAAATAGGAAAGGGCTAAGCGTTGATCCTTGATGCACCCCGATATTAATAGGGAATTCTGCAGTCACTCCGGTGTCAGTCCTTACACTTGTACATGCTCCCTCATACATATCTTTAATGAGAGTAATATACTTTATTGAAACACCTTTCTTGGCTAGCACCCACCAAACTACTTCTCTAGGAACCCTGTCATAGGCTTTTTCTAAGTCAATAAATACCATATGTAAATCTTTCTTTCTTTCCCTATGATATTCAATCATCTGCCGTAATAAATGAATTGCCTCCGTAGTGGAATGCCCAGGCATAAAACCAAACTGATTATCTGAAATTTGTATAATGCCCCGTAACCTCTGTTCAATTACTCTCTCCTAAAGCTTCATAGTATGAATCATGAGTTTAATCTCACGGTAATTGGCATAATCCTGGACATCTCCTTTATTCTTGTACATGTAGGATTTCTAAATTAATTAAATAGATTAAACGCAGCGAAAAATAGCAAGAAATCCAAGCCATGGATCACGGGTTTGTAGTAGAAATAGGAAAAATAAAAGATCACGCTTATTACCTCTTGAAGCCGAAATATAATTTTTTTTTGTTCCAAGAACGCAGGCGCTATCCAGATCACAAAACCGGTTCACAGCAGCTCAACTGAAGTCCAAGAAAGAACTCCCTCTAATGATAATCCACACAAGGTCGAACGCTCACAATCTCACAATTCTATGCTAGTAGAATTTAGGAGGCTAGGGTTTGATTAATAAGAGAGAGATGGCTAGGGTTTGATCAAGAGAGAGGCAGAGAAACGGTTTCTCTGTTATTGCGTGAATAGTCTGTGTCTCTTACCCTAAGGAAACCGTTTCCTTATATTTATAGATTTATAATTACCGTAAATTGTAACTTAGTCCTTCAACGTCCAATTGTCAACAAATTGGTCCTTGAAGTTTACTTAATTACAATTAGGTCCCATGAATTATAACAAACTTATAATTCACCTATAAATATATTCCCTTCTCTTAATTAACCCCACAATATTATCAAATAATATATTTGAGCATTCAAACCTTTATTGTGTGTGACCCATTAGGTTTCCTGGTCTTATTGGTAGCATAATATGAATTAATTCTAATAATATTAGAATTAATAATCCTTAATAAAATAAAGGATTAAATTTATTAATTCTCTAATTAATAAATCCATATTTAGCATATCAAGAGCGACATCTAGCAATAACTCTTGACCACCTAAAAGTCCAGAAAGTCAAGTGGCTTGACATGAACCTTTCAATAGCAAATTATCAGTGCAATAAACTCCTTTTACCATACAATATCTCATTCAGTCTAGAGCATGGAATTAGTGCCAACTCCCTCCAATATATTATTAATTCTGGCCCGAATATTTTAGTACTTGTTCAAGAAATCCATTACTCGATATGTGTATCAATTGGAACCATTTCCATCACATAGTCGTCTTGACCAAGGACTTCATAAGTAATGATTTCTATAAGTGGCCTTGAGATATACTCTCCTACTATTAGGAGTGGTGAATCCTTTTTTTACTTTCTCAACTACTTTCGTTTACTTTATGTTGTACCCAATATCCATCCCATAGGCAGTCCTAGATAAGACTCCAAAGATTAGAATCAAAGTACAACGCTCGTTAAATAAAGTACCTTGGAGATCTCAAGTCTAAGGATACTTGCACACTTACTATAATGAGATTCTATCACTGGCACTAAATAGTTATTCAAGTGATTATCTTGTAGCTAGGTCATCCAATGAACTTGTTCCAAAACAAACATCCACACATTAATCCTGAGTATCCCAATACTCACGGATATGAGAACCACCGCTTGATCTAATCAAGAGATATAACATGTGCTAGTCTTGGCGTATTAATAATGTCCCATCTTATTAATATTATAATTGGGGATTATTTAAGTACAAATACTGCATAGTGTAGTAGGAATCTCACATCATGATCTTTATCATGATTTCCTTAACACTGTGTTGTACTAGGGACTTTATCTAACGGTTTGTACACATTAATTTAGATATAACAATCAAACTGAAAGATAAAGAATGCCTCTTATTAATTTAATATGCAATATACATGGTACAAGTGATTGCCTCTAGAGCATAACACTAACAGTATAGAGGAATCAGAGTACTCTTCCTCCACTCTGTAGGCATCCTATTAACTTTATATATCTTGTTGAACAGACTTGTCAGCCACGTAATACCTATATCTCCTAAACACTTCCAAACCTCGATCGGTATACCATCCGGTCCTACAGCTTTTTTTGGACTCATCATTTTAAGGGCATCACGAATTTCATGCTTCTGAATACGACGAATCCAAGCACGGTTAACCTCTTCGTTCGAAAGCGCCAGGCTACCTATACTCGAAACTTAGACTTGACTCCCATTGAATAACTTATCAAAATATGATCTCCATCTCTCCTTTATTTCTTCATCCTTAACTAAAACATTGTGGATTTCGTCCTTTACACATTTCACTACACCTATATCCCTCGTCTTCTTCTCCTTGTAACGCGCCAGTTTATATGTATTCTTCTCTCCGTCTTTGGTATCTAACTTTTGTAGACTTGCTAAAATTTTTACGGGGATATGCACTAGAAACTATTGTTTATTTTTTAAACAGAGTTGTACAAAAAAGGAGTTGATATTACCCTATATGAGTTATTTTTTGATAAAAGACCAAAGCTAGCTCACTTTAGAATTTGGGGATGTCCTACTTATATGAAGAGGACAAAAACAAACTTGAAAATAAATCTGATAGATATTTGTTTGTTAGATATCTAAAATAACTTTTTAGGTATTGTTTCTATCTTCCTTCCGAAAATAAAGTGTTTATTTCTAAGCATGTCGTCTTCCTAGTGAAAGAATTCATGCTTGGGAGCAAAATTAAATTTATTAAAGTTTAAGAAGAACAATTAAACAATGGTCAACTTGATGATCCTAAGTCTATTGATAAAATAAACGAACCTTCAGTTATATAAGGACCTCATAGGTCAAGTAGAATATGTGTGGCACCTAAGAGATATGGATTTCTTATTAGTGACCACAATAATGTATTGTTCATAGAAAAAGACATGCCTACCACTCATGAGGAAGTTCTGAAGAGTTCAGAATCTGGCAAATGGCATGAAGCTATGAAGTCAGAAAGAAATTCTATTACGACAACCAAGTTTGGACTTTAGTTGATCTACTACAGGGATAAAACTCATATGGTGCAAATATGTTTTCAAGAAGAAAACTGATGTGGATGGTAAAGTTATTACTTACAAAGTATGAGTGGTTGTAAAAGGTTATCGTCAACAACAAGGTATTGCCTATGACGAAACATTTTCACCAATTGCAATATTGAAATCATTAGGATACTCCTAACACTTGCTACTAATTATGATAATGAGATTTAGCAAATGGATGTGAAAACAACATTCTTAAATGAAAACCTAAATGAGAAAGTGTACATGCCAGAACCTAAGGGTTTCACATCTAAGGATCACTCTAAAGTGTGCAAGTTGCAGTGGTCCATTTATGAACATAAGTAAGCTTTTAGGAGTTGGAATGTGCATTTTGATGAAATAATTAAAGAGTTTCGTTTCATACAAAATATGGATGAACCTTATGCATACAAAAAGGTTAGCGGGAGTGCAATTTTTTTCCTATTGATTTATCTAGATTACATATTACTCATAGGAAATGATGTCTCTATTTTACAATCAGTCAAAATTTGTTTATCTAAGAAGTTCTCCATGAAGACCTTGAAGAAAAAACTTATGTTCTTAGAATAAGGATCTATAGAGATAGATCAAAGGGGTTGATTAGTCTTTTACAGTATATATACATAGATAAAGTTCTAAAAAGGTTTAGCATAGATCAATCCATGAGGGAATTCTTACCCATGACCCATGGTGTAAATCTTTCAAAATCTATGTGTCCTAAGATACAAGATGAAAGGGATCACATGAGTAAGATGCCAAATGCTTTAGCAATTAGATCTATCATATATGTGTACTAGATCCGATAAATCTTGTGCTCTTAGTTTGATGAGTAGATACCAATCAAACCTTAGAGAAGGTCATTGGGTAGCTATGAAGAATATCTATAAGTACTTAAGAAGGCCAAATGATGTGTTTAAGGTATATAAAGGAGAAGGCAACATACAAGTGAAAGGGTGTACTGATGCTAGTTTCAAATATGATAAAGATAATAACAAATCCTAATCAGGCTATGTGTTCACTTTTGGCAGTGAGGCAATTAGTTGGAAAAATAGCAAACAAGATACAACTGGTGATTCAACCACTATAAAGCGACTTCTTAAGCAACAAAAGAGATGGTCTGGATCAAGAAGTTCATAAAACAACTAGTAATGTAACCTAGCATTGTTAATCTAATACCCTTGTATTATGATAACAATGAAGCCATTGTACAATCAAATGAATCACAGTCTTATCAATGATCTAAACATGTATTTAGGCGTTATGATTTGATTAGAGAAATCAATGATAGAAAGGATTTAAAGATAAAGAGAGTTCCCACTAATCATAACATAGTTGACCCATTGACTAAGGCATTCCCCAAAAAGCAACATAATAGTTATGTTCAGGCATTCGATATTAGATACATGAATGATAGGGTATAGAGTAATTGGGAGATTATTACAGTTGTGTTTTAGAACCAATCATTTGTATAATATATTTTGCATATTTATTTAAAAAAAACATCATTTATCTTTCAGTTTAATTAATCATTTCGCGTATATATGTATAAAACTATTAGATAAAGTCCCATGCACATAGTATAGTGTTAAGAAAATTATGATAGATATCATAACGTGAGATTCCTACTATATATGTAGTACTTATGTTTAAATTATCCTTAGCTATAGTATTAATAAGATAAGACATCATTAATGCACAAAGACTAGCATGTGTTATACTTCTTGATTTGATTAAGCGGTAATTCTCATATTCATGAGTATTATGGTACTCAAAGCTGACACGTGGGTGCTTGTTAATTGACCAAGTTTATTGGATGAGTTAACTATGAGATAATTACATGGAAAACTATTTAGTATCAGTGATAGAATCTCATTATAGCAAATGTGCAAGTAGTCTTAGACTTGAGATCTCTATGGTACTTTGTTTACTAAGTATTATACTTTGATTCTAATATTTGGAATCTTATCTAGAACTGTCTATAGGAGTTGGGTAAAACATAAAGTAAACAAAAGTAGTTGAGAGGGGTCAACAAAAGATTCATCATTCCTTATAGTGGTCGAGATGTTAGTTATCTAGTTGATCTTAAGGGTTGATGCATAAATTTTTCTTCTTTTATTCCTCCTTTGGACAAATCTCTTCTTACGCTTAGCTTCCATTTCCTTCATTCCTCAACATATTCCTATTTTTCTCAATACTATGATTTCCATATTTCATATCTCCGTTATGGCAACTGACCAATCAAACCCTAATTCCATCAATTGCATATCAATATTGCAATTAGATTGATGAAGGATTATTTTGTTACCAAAGCTAGATTTTATTTCCTTTTCCTATGGAATCCAGAATTAGGAACTCCTAGGGAGAATATATATTCTCATTTCCTTTTTTTTTACCCGCTTATTTACCTTTCCTTTTTTCTTGCTATATTCATATTTCCATACTTTAGAGAGGTTGTCACTCTCAATATGGCAGCTAGCTATATCAATTATAGCCCCTATCTGTTAAATCTAAAATGACAGCAAAGATTATTGAAAGTTGCTACTTAGTATAGGTGAATTATTTCTTTCTTAATCCTTATTTATTTGAATTTTGAACCCTAAAATTTACTCCTTCCATTATCAATAAAAATTAGCTTACTTAAGAGCTGATTAGCTCCTTAGTTTTGGTCAACAATCCTCCATGTATAGCTTCCCTTTTTCCATAATTGAGTTGGCTGAAAATAGGGAAGGGAAACAAAGAAGGAAAGTTCTTTCATCTAAGCAAGACAAAATAATTCATCTTCCTTTTTTACGCAATGAAAGCTAACTTTACTAATACAATCAATTTCATCCTCCATTCCTTCTCACATGGAAAAACAACCCCCCATGCTCGACAAAGCCATTTG
Source organism: Voacanga thouarsii (assembly GCA_026120185.1). Classification (NCBI taxonomy): domain Eukaryota; kingdom Viridiplantae; phylum Streptophyta; class Magnoliopsida; order Gentianales; family Apocynaceae; genus Voacanga; species Voacanga thouarsii. The sequence continues at coordinate 1,146,375 of JANUWF010001659.1, read as the reverse complement.
TCCACTTCTTCTCTAGCATATACAAAGCTGAAGACAACTTATCCTTTCCTCAAAGGCCTTTCATTTCTTCGAAACAATCATAAGTAGTTTATTTACATAAGAGAGGCCTAACTTCTCTTTCTTATCTCGCAACCAATTCAACCAATGGTCACACCATCACAAAGAAATTCGGCCTCCCCAATCAATAGCAAAACTAACACAATTTTTACTTATCACCTAAACAAGACTTCCTCATCTTGTTATTCTATTTTCCCTCTTGTAACTCAACACAATAGCCACTCCTTTCTCTCAAAACTAAGAAAACCACTACTGAAAGTATTGTAAACTCTCAGCCTCTACTCTCAAGATAAAACAAGAACATTAAGAACCACTCCTCAACCCCTTGTCCCTTCTTTTCTATAGAAACCGAAAGATAGTGAGAATCTATACCAACACTCGGACTCTATAATCCCTCTATCCTTAAACACTTTATTTAACTAATCACTCTTCACCCTCAACTTCAAGGATAGGTAAATTCTATTCACTCCAATCTTGCTCTTGGATCTCTTTCTTTTTCTCTCTATCTTTCTTCTCATTTCTCTTAGAATCTGAGGTACTTATGCTCTCAACCCTCATTTTCTCTTGTTCTTTTCTTAATACTTTTACTCTTTCTAGGGTTAAACTGTGCAACATCCCATCAAAATTAAACATTCTTGGATCAAAGGTAAACTGTACCTATTCCTTTGCATCAAGTAACTATTAGTCACTTCTTCTACTAGTTTCTATATTCTTGTATGATATGGGGCGATTGGATTTAGTTGCCTTAATGTTTGTGTTTTAGGTAAAGTTAAGTCTTTAGATTGGTGGCATGTTTTACAGATAAATGCTGATATTTGATTCTTATTTATGGCCTTGTATAGTTTTAACCTTTTTTATTTGATCAAAAATAGAATGATATGTATATATTTTACTTTGGAGTATTCATGTACGTATAATTAGGATCTATTACGATTCTCATCCATCTTTGTGTGATCCATAACCTAAGATGGTTATATTGATAGACTAGAACACTGATCTGATTGCTTTCACATGGTTATTGATAAAATTGATTCCACTTATATTTTTATTCAAGTTACATGTACTACTAGTAATGAACGTGTGTAATTAGGATATTGATCTCTAAGGCTTAGAATATGGGTGTTTTGATGACTTGTTACTATCTGGATTACGATCTAGTAGATCAAATCTTTAGTATTACTCTTGGATAAAACCCTAATATTGGCTTATAACTTTTTATGGCCAGAATGGTGACACAAGGCCAGTTAAACATTTAATTGTTCATCAAGAGATCCTGATTCAAGTAAGTCCTTGATGAACAAACATGGATAAACCACCCCTTTTGTACACTAAATATTTTTTTGACCAAATGAATGCTTCTAAAAATAAAATATATCCTTCATATCATTTTTGAAAAAAATTTACACATTTCCATGTTTGTATGATGTCACAGTTCTAAATGTGTTTGTTTTAGAATATCTTTAATCGGATAGAGATTCGTTGAGTATTCAAGTAGGGTAGGCATCTAGTACTAGCCTCTGAGGGTTAGAGCTAGCCTCCCAATAGGTGGCTACCTATAGAAGATAAACTCTTTTAGAATAGGGCGCCAGTAATAGCAAGTCAGGCCAGTCCGTGCTAGCACTATAGTCCGGGTGGGACTGTTAACTAGAGATGGACAATAAAAGAAAGAGAAGTATTGTACCCAGTGGGCCGATCACCTACTCTATATGATGCAGGGTTTCAATGGCCATCATGATGCATGGTTTCATAAATCTTTCAGAATATAAACTTTATATTGCAATAGACCTGTTTATATAATTTATTAGTTGTTTTGACTACTGAATGTATTTTTACTTTTGAGGAGTTAGAATCAAACTAGTTTATTTGCACAATATTGTAATAGGAGACCACTCAATATTTGCACTCTGAATAATGACTTGCAAATGTATTCTATCGATATTTATGAAAAACTACATCATGACGGTAATTTAAATTCTCCATGAGCACACGAGAACTTATTGAGAATTCTCTTCTCACACATTTCTTTATCATGTTTTCGAGGTGTACTAATCACAATGATGCGTGTTTTTTAGTGTAAAGAAATTTTACCAACAAATTACACATTCAATCACTCTTTAATTAAAATGTCAACCACTAAAACAACACATACAAGTAAGCATACCCATCATATAGTATAGAGAATAGCAAGTACCGAATCCGCGAGAGCTTAGGCTCCCACCTTAATTTACCAAATCTTTATTGTTTAGCAAATAAAATAGAGAAATATAAGTAAAAAACCTAGTAACCTAATATACTAGAGAAAATTAAGTCACACAAGAAAAGTCACAAGGATAATCAAGGAGTGAGAACAAGGAGAAAACACGTGTAAATAGATAGAAATCCTTGAATACACAATAATGAATGACTAGTTATTCTCTCAATTTATTATTATCTTGACATCATAAAGGATTAAAGTAGACTCAATTTGTTTGCAATCCATGGAATCACTATCTTCTAGTTAAGTCAGTGAATAAATTCTACCTTAACCAATTTACCCAAAATATGCATTAAAATTAATCCTCACACAAATCCCTATATTTAGGTGAATTAAAGCATGAAATTAGCCAATGAATCTATATTCTCGCAATCATCTACCAATCTTTGATTACTTAGTCTTTCACCTTAACTCTTTTTGAAGTAAGTTAAGAATAAGTAGTATTGAATAAATTAGTTGGCCATTCCATCCTAACATTGTTTTGCAAGTTAATTAGAAGAGAATTAATTAATTGAACAAGATATTATGCTCAAGTAATCAAATACCAAGAATAGTAATAAATTTATCAATGAACTAAAATTAATACAAAATCATGAATTCAAGAGAATATTCTCTAAAGACAATTAAAAAATTAATATCAAATTGTCAATAAATTACAAAGAAGAGAAAAAGAAACCAATCATAGATAAGTAAGCATTCTTCTTCTTTTTTAAAACCTTATTGAGCAACCTCCTCTTCTTCTCCAAGAGTTCTCATTGATCCTCCTAAATCTTGGTGTTGTTGTAGGAGTTTTCTAAAGATATTATGTTGAAGAATTGAAAACTATAAAAACTAGTTTGTACAATGTTAATCTCTTGTATTTATAGGAGGTCTAATTGCTAAAAAGTGTGTACAAGAGTCATTTTCAGTGATTGAAAGAGTTTCCAAAAAAATCAAACTATAATTGCCAAAATCTGCTTGAAAAGGAAATTTGCCAACTCTGATCAGAATGGACCTGGCGCCAGGTCCCGTCGACCCACCTAGCGCTAAGTTTGTTCTGTCTTGCTCATGAATTTTCCATTGTTTTCTCTATTCAGCTAAAGTGGACCTGGTGCTGGGTGCACTGGCTGGTCCTGGCACCAGGTGTAAGCTGGAATTTTGTACTTTTTGCTTGAAATCCACTCAAATCTGCACAAATTTATTAAAAACACTTTTTACAAGTAAAATTTCGAATAGGAAGGAATATGCCTAGTTATTAAAACAAAAGTATCTCAAATGAGCATCAAATAACTTGGAAAATAATGATGAATTTAGCTCCTATCAATTTCCTCACACTTGAACTTTACTTGTTCTCAAGCAAACAAGAATTAAAACACAAAGCAAATGGCTTAAGACGAAACAATTTAGCAAATTTTTCCTTAGCAAATTCATCCATAGTGAAGATCTAACCTTCTTCCAACCTTAAGCATAAATTTGCCATTCACTCAACCCTTTCAAAACCTTCAAAACTCTTGTATTAAATGGAACAATCCCAAGGCCATCAAAGTTATGTTAAACAAGCTCATATCTAGTACAAGAAAATCATCCTACTCCTCAAGCAAAAACATAGATAATATTAATAATACAAGTCAAGCCATTTAACCAATTCCAACATTATAAACTTAAATTTACACAACTCAAGTTAATGAAATAAGGAAAACACCCCACTTTTTTTTCTTCTTTTTCAATGACTTAGGAAAATGATAGCCTCAAGTGAATGAATTTCTCTTCACGCACCATATTGGCCCCCTTATAGTCATTTTTTTTTTCTTTTTCATAATTTTTTTCAACACTTTCTTTTTTTGCTCTTTCTTGCCATTTCACCTTTTTGCCTTCTTGCCTTCAGGATAGCCTCAAAAGAGTGCACCAAACAATACTTGCTGCTTCTCTCCATATTAACTCCCTTTTCGGTAAAAGGTATTTTTACTCAGTTTTGTTTTTCTCACATTCCTTATTCACAACTCAAAGTCAAGAAAACTTTAAATTCATAATACAAGAATTAATAAACAACTATTCCCATATTTCATCATATTATCCGCATTCAAATCCAAAGAATAAAACAAAACTCAAATACCAATTATAACCAATGTTAACTTAAATTCTCAAGACTTAGCGAAATCCAACTTAATACACAAGTTAATTTTTTTAAAAATCCAACCATAATGAATAAAAAATCCATATCCAAAGTAAAAAAGAAAATCATAACTTCACTATAAGCTTAATTTAGCTCCAAAATTTCCAAACTTTCAAAGTTTCAAAATTTCAAAAATTTTCCAACAAATTTGTTTGATACCAAAATAATTAATAAAAACTTGGACAAAGAATATTACTAAACCACTCTCCCATACTTAAATTGGATAATGTCCTTATTGGCCAGAATTTAACATAAGAATGCATCTCCAAAAGGACCAAAAAAATGATAAAATGAGGTAGAAGGTTAAGCAATACTCTCCAAGTGTAATAATACTCCAATAAATATTAAAACCTGGAGAAGAATAGAAGAGCATGTTCAAGAATACTTTATTCAAACCTACAAAAGAAAGCCCAAATAAAAGCACAAGGAAAATAATAACAAAATAAAGACACACATAAATAAAAGAAAACAAACAAAAGAAAATTACTAATAAAAATCCTAACAAAGCAAATAAAGGCACGACTCACTCCCCACATTTAAGATGGAAAATATTTTCCTTATTACTAGGGGGAAAAACACCTAACAAAACCAAACATAAAATAAAGATATAAACTCTTTCCATTTATCATGCTTCCTCATCAAACATTTGTAAAAGAAATTAAAGCTCATTGAAAAAGGTAGGCATGATGAAAGTAGTAAAAAGATATGTTTTTGAAAAATAGAAGGTCCAGGAAAATAATTTTTCTCAACAAAGCAAAACACATAAACCTCATTCTCTAACATTCCTTCAGACACATAAATATTTTTATCAACATATATGTGCACATGGTCTCTAAAGAATGCAACAAACTTGAAATCACCATTTAACCCTTCAAAAGATTTGTCTCAATGAAAATTTCCCTTAAAACTTAGTAATTGAATTCTTAAAGATGGGAACAAGAAATCTATAATTTTCAAGGCTTCTATAAATACAAAGTTACCTCCTTGAAATTGGGATGAAAGGTAAAATTTGTCAATATCTTTCAAGAACTTCTTATGATGAATCATGGATAAATCTAACGCCTTGAGACATGTTAAACTCCATACATCATCAATTGGACTATTGTCCTTCAAGAATGGAGAGGAACCTTAGAAATCATGTGACAAAGAGAGATTGAAATTATTAGCACATACAGGAGAATCGAATATCTCCCTTTCCGCATTGGGTAATTGTTCCTCATATCATCTCGCCTTTCCTTGAGGAGTCTCTTGTTCAAATGTATTGGCTTTTCGGGCATCTTCAACAAACTTGGCTAGTTATGTTCTTTGATGACTCATACGTTGGGATGCTTCTTCATGCCACTTAACATACAAATTTGTATTGGCGACAAAAGAATACATTGAGGCTTCAAGTGACGTCTCACAAAAAATGTCAATTCGAGCTTGCAAATTTGCCAAATTGTCATTATTTTAGCTCCTTTTGCCCAAAAGTAAGTATCCATTAGCCAATAAAATAGAGAAAGATAAGTAAATAACTGAGTAACCTAATATACTAGAGAAAATTAAGTCACACAAGAAAAGTCATAAAGATAATCAAGAAGTGAGAACAAGAAGAAAAGACATGTAAACGGATAGAAATCCTTGAATGCATAATAATGATTGACCAGCTATTCTCTCAATTCATGATTATCTTAGCATCAAGAAGGATTAAAGTAGACCCAATTTGTTTGCAATCCATGGAATCACTATCTTCTAGTTAAATCAGTGAATATATTCTATCTCAACCAATTTACGCAAAATATGCATTAAAATTAATCCCCACACAAATTCCTATATTCTAGGTGAATTAAAGTATGAAATTAGCCAATGAATCTATATTTTAGCAATCATCAACCAAACTTTGAATACTTAGTCTTTCACCTTAACTCTTTTTGAAACAAGTTAAGAATAACTAGTATTGAATAAATTAGTTGGCCATTCCCTCCTAACATTATTTTACAAGTTAATTAGAAGAGAATTAATTAATCCAACAAGATATTATGTTCAAGTAATCAAATACCAAGAATAGTAATAAACTTATCAAAGAACTAAAATCAATAAAAAATCATGAATTCAAGAGAATATCCTCTAAAGACAATTAAAACATTAACCTCAAATTGTCAATGAATTACAAAGAAGAAAAAAAGAAAAAGAAACCAATCATAGATAAGTAAGCCCTCTTCTTCTTCTTTGAAACCTTCTTGAGCAACCTCCTCTTCTTCTTCAAGAGTTCTCCTTGATCCTTCTAAATCTTGGTGTTTATCTAGGAGTTTTCAAAAGATATTACATTGAAGAATTGTAAACTAGGAAAAATAGTATGTACAATGTTATTCTCTTATATTTATAGGAGTTCTAATTTCTGGAAAGTGTGTACATGAGTCCCTTTCCGTGGTTGAAAGAGTTCCCAAAAAAATCAAACTGTAATTTAAAAAATTTGCTTGAAAAGAAAATTCGCCAACTCTGATCAGGATGGAACTGGTGCCGTGTCCCTTTAACCCACCAGGTGTCGGGTTTGTTCTATCTTGCTCCTAAATTTTGTTCTATTTTCTCTGTTCAGTAAGAGTGGACCTGGCACTGGGAGCACTAGCTAGGCCTAACGCCAGGTGAAAGTTGGAATTTTGTACTTTATGCTCAAAATCCACATAAATCTACACAAATTCATTAAAAATACTTTCTACCAGTATAATTTCGAAGAGAAAGGAATATGCTTAGTTATTACAAGAAAAGTATCTCAAAAGTGCCTCAAATAACTAGAAAAATAATGATGAATTTAGGGTCTGTCTTTAGAGATGAAGCAATGTGGGAAGTAGTTAGAGATGAAGACTTAGATTTTGTCTTTATTTATGTTCTTTTTTTCTAAGAACTTGGGGCTTTTAGTTTTAATTTCTGAGAATTTTGTATAAGTATTGAGGAATTGTACTTTAAATTTTGAATTCATCTTTCATTTCTGCTCTTGCCTAGTTATAAAGACCCCTGATCCTAAGGACGTCTTATCTAATAAAAGGAAGCTTGGAGAACTATCTGTGGTAACTTTAAATGTGGAATGTTCTACTATTGTGTAAAGTAAGGAGATATTACTAAATAAGCTAGAGTATCCATGAAGTTTTTCCATCGCCTGTGTGATTAGAAATGTCATTTTTGGCACTACATTAGCTGATCTTGGAGCTAGCATCAATCTATTTCCTTAAGTGACTTTCAAGAATCCAAGCTAGGTGAACCAACATTCACCAGGATGAGTATCCAATTTACTGATAGATCTATCAAGTGTACTAAATGTGAAACCCCACCTAAAGTCAAGCTTAGAGTAAGGGGGTTGGGATGCATATCATATTATTCTGCATAAAAATATATTTTTTTGAATGATTTTATGTACTTTAGAATTTTAGTTTATAGGTTAAAAGGCTTAGTTATGCTTATTTAGTAGGATGGGTAAAATGGTAATTTTGCTTGAGGTCAAAATAGAAAGATGGCTTGAGGTTTAAATAAGAAGAATATTTGGGTGAGGAAATAAGAATAAGAGTTAGTGAGGTTAAGTAGTTAGAGCTTTGGAATTAATCTCTAAAGTCATGAGTTCAAATCACATCACTTAGGTTTTATTCATGATTATCTTGGTTATGTTTGAATTTTTATATTTTTTACATTCCTTAAAGATAGGAACGTTGTCTTAGGGGAGACATGAAGAGAATGTCTTGATCATATATTCATGTCCTAAAGAGAATTCTAGGAGAATTCTTATCCTTTTTTTATTACCTCTAACTTTGTCCTAACATCTTCACAATTTAAATTATTCAAAATTCGTCAACCTCATTTTTTAATTCCAAAAAATTCTGCGATGATTTCCTAGCCTTGAATTTCAAAAATCAATCTTGGAAGTTAGAGGGTTGACCGAAAATAGAAGAGAAGCTAGGAAAGGTTCCCAAGAGAAATTAATCACCATGGTAGAACCTTTTAACTCATCTTCATTTTGTTCATGTTTTTTATGAAGAAAATTTGAAAAAATTTCAGAATTTTGAGCAGTCTAGCTTTCAAAAAATTCAGCCAGTACTCTTGCTTATTGGCTGCCAGAAAAATGACCAATTCGTACAGCTTGAAGACTGGATTTTTAGTGCAAAGTTCGGCCTGCATAACACTGTAGAAAAAAAAAAATCTTGTGCAATTTCGCTGCACACCAAGTTGAAATTGAAGCTGTTTTTCTTGTCACCAATCCAGCAAAACTCCTCTGATTTTTCTGCAGAAAGAAGGCTGGAAACCAACCTTAAAAGACCCTCAAACACCTCTCAAAATCAGTTGCAAATCAGGCTGAAGAAATGCTGAAATTCTGTACAGAAAATTCAGCAAACCTTCGAAGCATTGAACACCTTGAAACCAGAAAATTCCCAGCCTTATCTCCATAGGCCTAGACCGAAAAACTACCTTCAAACCTCTACAAAATGGACATTGTTCAGCCATGAACTGAACACCATTAACCTCTCTACTTACCTTGAATACTTGGACTCCATAATCACACCTCAAAAATCTCCTAAGATTACTCTATCCAAAACACATTTGAACTTCAAAAAAATTCCAGAATTTTGCCTTCTTAAACCACTCTTGTATAAGGCAACCAAATTAGAAATTGCTCTGCCATTGAACACTGCATTTTAGCCAGCAATAAGGCTTGACCAGCATTCATTCATTTCAGCAAAGTTAACTAGTCCAACCGGCACCATTGAAGAGCTAAGAAACCTCCATCAATCAAACACCATTAGCTTATCCTCTACCTCAAACAACTCCACAATTTCCTTCATTTGAATGTCAAACAAAAGTAGATTATTCTCTTCCCCTCTAGCTAAAAACCGAAACTCCTAATTCCCCTAAACCATTCGGCCAACACCAATCCAAAATTCGTGTAGCTCATCTCTCAAATTCTCCCATTTTTTTACCAAAAACACCAAGAACACACACTACATTTCTTCAAGTCAAACCTTCCCTAAACACCTCCAATTAATCTTAAATACTCTAGATTACTCCTACATAATCCCTAGTGTTCGTTTCTGGTATTTATAACAAAAAATCTCACAAACAAGAAATTTCAATCGAATAAAAAACCAATTTTTTCTTGAAGGTCTCAAGAACATCATCATGGTAAATCAAGAACAACTTCTTTGTTCATCCTCTTCTATTTAACTTTCAATGTACCATACTAAATCTCTCTCTCTCTCTCTCTCTCTCTCTCTCTCTCTCGGTCGAAATGGTTGATCAACAACCATGGCTGTTTTTTTTCCTTGGACAACTCAAGATTCTCAATCGCGCGTAGATCTTCTTTAGCCTTCATCGAAGTAATTAGAAATCAAGTGTTTTTTTTCCCTTAATCCTCCTTTTAAATTTTGAATTCATGTCTCTTAGTTATTGATAGGAATGATATAATATGAATGGGGGATTGAGTGTATGCATGTGAATGAAGGGGTTAGAGTTAGGACATGAGAATGGTTGTATATGAACGAGCTATATGAATTTTCTTGAGAATCAATGTCTGTTCATCATGTCTTAGGAGAGTTATGGATGTTTAAAGCATGTTAGATGTTATGACACCTATGGTGAATAGGATTTTTATGTTCTTATTTCCATTGAAGCCATGATTGTAACACCCTACTACCTAGACCCATCAAGGCCGGGGATGTCGCCCCGTCCATAGGACAAGGGGTCTTTATAACTAGGTCACATAAAATAAAATAGAAAGAGTACTATAAAATTAAACTTATTACAATGTAATAATACATGCAAAAAATCAATACAACTTGTCTGCTACAATCTCTCAAAAGCATCACATAAGGAAAATAGTAAAGAGTCTTCAAAATCACAAGCAACAATCCAACAAATGGCCTTCACCGCAGGATCAACCTGAAAACATAGCATAAAAAGTGGTGAGATAAAAATCCGAGTAAGCCCGTATGTGCTTTGATTGTTTCAGGTAAAACAGTTCATGTATGCAAGTTGTAAAAGTTTCATAAGAGAAAGTGCTGCAAGCATTAAATAAATGTAAAAAAATAAAGATTGGTGTTTTGCTTTCCAACCCATACATGTGCATAATAAATACAACCACTCAAAGAGGTAGCCATGTGTAACACCCCATCACCTAGGCCCAATAAGGCCGGGGATGTCGCCAAATCCAAAGGATAAGAGGTCTTTATAACTAGGACACACAAATAAAAATAAAACAATACTTTAAAATTAAAACTTATTACAACCTAAATAATTCAAGAACAAATCCAAAATAAATTGTTCACTATCATCTCTCAAAGTAACATATAAAATAAACAACAAGAGTCTTCGAGCAGGCAACATTCTAGCTACTCATCCCCACAGCAGGATCGACCTGAAACATGGCATAAAAGGTGATGAAATAAAAATCTCCCTAAGTCCGTATGTGCTTTGAGTGTTCAGGTAAAACAGATCATGTATGCAAGTTGTAAAATTTCATAAGAAAAAGTACTGGCAAGCATTAGACAATGTTAAAAATAATGAGTGGCATTTTTCTTTTCCAACCATACACGTGCACAAAAAAATCAATCACTCGAAAGGGCGACATGGGTTACCAAACGTTGGGCCCCATGACTATACAATGGTCAGAATGCCACACTTTGTGCAAACTAACAAAAGGTAGGTGTACGGCCTACCGGGTAAGATACTCATCCTTTTCTACACCCAAACATACCAATTGTCCACTCCGGAAACACACAGTCCACATGACTAAAACTTGCTAGCTCAGACCGACATGGCTAAGTAGTACTGTCGCTTCTCCAAGTTGAGTTCATCTTCTAGAGGTGGCCTCCTGCCAAAAGACTTGCTCTTGCTCTTCAAAACTAGTACTACTAGCCTACCTTTATTGAGTACTCAACATTGCTTGTCCCACTTGGGAGAAAACTGATAAAATATTGTTTAATTTGGAAATAGCAATTAAGGGTTTCTAAAGTTCGTGTCAAAGTTGGTTTTAGAAAGAGTTTAGTATTTGAGTAAAACTGCTTGTTGATTCCAAATGATTTGATTGAAATAGAAAGGAAATAATCCTTAATTGCCTTTACCAAATGAGTGTTCACACACTTCACGTTTGGCTTGCCATAGTAACCCTTTTGTCATCAAATAAGTTTTATGAAGGAGCTTACATGATCCTTTGCTCGAGCTAAATCAAAGATCTTCCAAAGCTGACCTAACCCCGCCTTGGGTAAACACAAGTCATAATTAAACTCAAGCCTAATTCGCTTTCATAAATAATCCTAGTTCAACTTATTACGATCATGACCCTAATGTCCTAAGCTTAAAGGGTAGATGATAAAGGTTTTATAAATATATATATATATATATAAGTTTAGCTTAATAATAAAATAACAAGGGGTTGTAAAATAATTACTAACAGGCTATAGGTTCAAATATAAATCTTTGTTATAAGTAAACTAGGGTTTATTTGATGAAGGATCCTAAGTCCTAGATAATATTATTAAAATAAACAATAAATTATTACTAATCTCTTAATTAATAGTTAATAGTTAGAAAATAACTAATAAATGAAATTAATAATAAGTAAATTTTAATAAATCTTGATCAAAAGATAATAAATAGATTTCAATAATATTTATGAATATATGACCTACTAGATCAATATTTTACGTATTATTATTTATATAAAAGGACTTATTTAATATTATTATTATATATAAATATTTATATATATTATTTTTAACAGAAGGTATCATTTATTTGTCTAAAAGTTCACTATTTTATTTAACATTCCAACTCCAAGGCTTCATAGGGTTTTCGAAATTATTGAGGGAAAATATAGTCTTAATTTTGATTAACGTAATAAAATTGGCTAATTAAAATGTCTTAGTATCAACAAGGTCGTGATCATAATTCTCCTATTGCTAACAATAATCATGAACATAAAATCCAACATCAATCATCAAACCATTTCATTCATGAATAAAGGCTTAAATCTATATCTACTAGCATATGGCTAAATCTCTACTAAGCATAATCATATACATGGCTTCAACAAGAATACAAGAACATAAAACCCTATTCACCAAAGGTGACATAATATCTATCATGCTTAATTATCCATACCTACTCACGACATGAAGAGCATGCAACAAACCACAAAATATCATAACACTCAACCATGACAAAACATCCTCATGCTCCTTTCTCAACTCCTTCATACAAACACACACTCAATCTCCAATCATATTCTATCCTTTTCTAATAACATCTAAGAGACATGATTTTTAGAATTGAAAAGATGGTTAAAGAGAAATACTTGGTTGATGATAATCTGGTTGAAGATCCAAGAAGGTCCACACGCGTAGGAGGCTTGAATCATCTAAGGAAGATGAAGAGAAACGGTCATGGTTGAAACAACCATTTCGGTCGAGAGAGAGAGAGAGAGAGAGAGAGAGAGAGAGAGAGAGAGAAAATTAGTATATTATGTTTAAATATTAAGGAAAGAAGATGATCAAAATCGTTCTTGGTTATCTTGAGAGAGTTCTTGAATTTCAAGAAAAATTCTGGTTTTCGATCCGATAGCAGAATTTTGTTTTCAATATTTGATGTTATAAAATACAAAAATGGACTCTACAGGGTGAGTAGACGTGATCTAGAGTTTTTGGAAGGGATTGGAGAGGTTTGGAGTGGTCTTAGGCTTGGAGGATGATGGTGTGTGTTCTTGGAGAATTAGAGAGAATGGAGAGAAAGCTAGACGAATTTTGCTGAAAGATGTTGGCTGAATGGCTAGGGGATTCTTGTGATTGAATTTTCAGAGTAGGAAGAGGAGGGAAATCTAATCATTTGAATTTCAAAAGGAGTAATTCATGGAGTGAGTTAAGGTAGAAGATATGGTAGAATGGTTTGATTGATGGAGGTTCTTTGGAGCTGCTATGGCTGACTAGATTTTGCTGGGGTTTTGCTAAGATGAATGAGGTTTGAAGAAGCTATAGGGTGGCTGAAATTCTGAGTGTAAGGGTGGGAGAATTTCTGGTTATTTGAAGCTTAATTCATGGAGCAATTTGCTAAAATTTTGAATTCTAATTAAGAACTTGACTAGAGTAATTAATGGAGGAATTTAAGGAGTGGCTATGGTGTTCATTTTGTGCAGATCAATGGAGGAGGTGATGAAGTTCTGTTCATGGCTGACTGAGGTTGGTTTCACAGAAAATTAACGTGAGTTTCGGACAAGGTTTGAAGTGGGAGCAAGCCTGGAATTTCTAGTTGTTCATTCGAATAGTTTGATGGAATTTTTGTGCAGTTTTTTTCTGCAATGCTCCAGCCGACTTGTAGTGAGTTTGAAGAGGTATTGGAGGGTCCTTTAAGGCTAGTTTCTAGCCTTCTTTATGGAGGAAAGACATAGTTAAGCTACTATTTTGAAAGGTAGAAGAAACAGCTTGGTTTTTGGCCTGCCATGCTGCGAAACTGTCCAGGATTTTTTTTCCTGGTTTGCACAGCTTTGTGTAGTCCGATTTTTTGTCAAGGATTTCAGTCTTCAAGCTGAACAAGTTGGCTATTTTTCTGGTAGTATTTTAGTGAGAAAAATAGCTGAAGTTTTTGAAAGCTGGTCTGACCAAGAAGCTGGAGAAATTCCAGATTGCTACCATGAAGAAGATGAATACTTATGGAGTGAAGTTTGAAGGTTCAACCATGAAGATTAATTCTCTTGGGAACCTTCCTTAGCTCTTTCCCAATTTTCAGCCAATACTCTATCCTCTAAGAGTCATTTTCAAGATTTTAAGGTTAATAAACCTTGCTGAATTTTTTGGAGATAAAAATGGCTTTGGATAAATTGATCAACTTAATTGATAAATAATTAAGGTAAGCTAGAGAGTAGAAGGACATGAATCCTTTAAGAATTCTTTTAAGGCACAAGAATAGGACTAGAACATTCCCTTCATATCTCCCCTAGAGGCGGCACTAGCCAGGACAGGGGGACTGGCGTCGGTCAGGTGATGCTGGCACAAATTTCGAAGTGATAAAAAAAATCAGTGAAATAGAGCGGAACAAAACCAAACCGGCGCCGACTAGGAGGCCAGAGGTGGTCCCAGTTGCACTTTAGAAGGATTAGCGCGAAAATCAGGAAAAATCGACAAACGACTAGAGAGACATACCACAACTGGTGCTAGCCCTAAGCAGGACAGGCGCCGCCGGCTGTGCCTTGATGCTAAGGTAATGCCTTGATTTTCGTGCGTATTTTTTGGCAATTTACAAAGTTTTAGTATTTTCCTACTAGTCGGCCAGAAACCCTAGAGTAACTTATTTAGGCACTTCAAAAGCCTATAAATAGAGGGGAAACACAAGAAAAAGAAGTGGATTCATAGATCAAAACAGAAAATCACTCCAATTCAAGGAGGAATTCTTCAAATCAAGGAGGATTGTGCAAGAGGGTCTATCAAGGAAGAAGAAGGAAGCTTGTCTATGAGTGCTTTCTTTTACTTTGTTTTCTTTATCTTGAACAATGATGCGTTAATTATTTTATTGTAACTTGACATTGTTTCGGTATTTAATGATTTTTCGAATTACTTTGATCTTTTGATTGATTGATTGCTATTCTTGGTATTTAATTACTTGTGCTTATTATAATATTAATTGGTTGTTTCTTTCCATTAACTTGCTGGACCAAAGGGGTTGATGGTGGTTTCAGTTGATTGATTTTTTTTTTTTTTTTTTTGTCTATTAACTTGCTGGACCGAAGGGGTTAATTGCTAAGAATTGGGTAATTAAAGGTTAATTGATGTCTACCTAGACCAAGGATTCATTAGTTAGCTTCTTGTTTTAAGTTCGCCAAGACCGCGTAAATTTAACGAAGGATTGTGTTTAATGCGTCTTTTGGGTGAATTAGTTGAGATAGACCAAGTAATGCTAATTTATCTAGAAGATAGCGATTTTATGGATTGACCAAAGAAGTGAATCTATCTTAATCCTTTATGATGCTAGGAGAATGATTAGTTATGATAGTGATTAGGTACTTTAAGATCATATTTGTCAAAATAATGGTTTGGATTATATAATTCTCCATCCTTAACATGTATATATTATTTTATTTTATTTTATTTTATTTTTTATTTCTATTTCACTTTATTGAGTTGGTTAAACAATGAAAGAAAAGAGATTAATGCATACTTATTTCTGAAGGATCGATACTAATTTGAACCATATGCTATGTTTAATGATGAGTACGCTTGCTCATGTGTGTAATTTGAGAAAAACGTTTTAATTTAAACTTGATTGGAAATGTGCTTATTTTTGTATGACTTTTATACCCAAATTCAAACACATTAGGACAACTGATAAGTTTGGGTGTAGAGATGGAAGAGTATCTCACCCGGTAGGCCATACACCTACCTTTTGTCAGCATGCTCAACGTGTGGCATTCTGACCATTATAAGGTCATGGGGCCGAATGTGTGGTAACCCATGGCTACCTCTTTAGGTGGTTGTATTTATTATGCACATGTATGGTTTGGAAAGTAAAATACTACTCTTCATTTTAATATTTATTTAATGCTTGCCAGTACTTTCTGTTACAAAACTTTTACAACTTGCATACATGAACTGTTTTACCTGAAACACTCAAAGCACACACGGGCTTACTGAAATGTTTATCTTATCACTTTTATGCCATGTTTTGAGGTCGATCGTGCTGTGAAGGTCATTAGCTAGATTGTTGCTTATGATTTTTGAAGACTCTTTGCTGTTTTCCTTAAGTGATCTTATGAGAGATTGTAGCAGACAAGTTATTTTTAATTTGTTCATGTTTTATTGGGTTGTAATAAGTTTAATTTTAAAGTATTCTTTTTATTTTATTTTATACGACCAAGTTATAAAGACCCCTTATCCTATGAATTGGGCAATATCCCCGGCCCTAATGGGCCTAGGTAGTAGGGTGTTACAAGTGGTATCAGAGCCTAGAATTAGGCAATTATTGATAGTATATGTTTTATTTTATTATGTTTAAATCTTTTGACTAACCTGTCTTGTTTATGCTATAAGATGGTTAGGATGATTAGAACTATAAGGAAAGGGCAGCAATGACATTCTCCCATCACTATCCACTCGGAAGATCTACCAGTGCCTTAACCTGCACCTCAACCAATTATACCCTTCGATGATAGCATTGACGATGAGGTCCAAATTATTAAGCCACCCCCAATACTTGTGATAGACTTGGTTATTGACAGTGAAGACGAGGAAATTGATATGGAATATGTCCCCCTCCCTCCTAGTCCCATAATTGACTTGACAGTTGATAGTGATGACCCGGGGGAGATAGATTATGAATCTCTACCTAGACCTTTCTTCATACCCCCAACTAACCAGGTTGAAATCGGGGAGAGCTCTAGGAGACCCGGGAATGAGCCAATGGATCATGGGTTTGCGAATGGGGTTGGGATAGATTTCTCTAGGAATTCAGGGGGATGGTTGTATGATGCTGACTTTGAAGACTCTGATGAGGATTAGAGAGGCTAAGTACGACTATGATTAGGGTGTTTTATTTACTGCTTTTTGTAAACTCCTATGCTAAGGATTTTATTCATGTTTACTGTTTTATTTTCAAATTTATGCATATAAGAGTACCTGGAGTACTCTAAAGTTTGAGAAAATTTATGTGCAATCCTTTATACAAAAATTTGCATCTGATTTCCTTTTACTTAAACCTGAATGTGAATGTATGCTCAATTGAAATGTTTTAACTTTAATGCATAAACTCATTATCTGGGTCATGATTTTGAATGGAACCCAAGCATCGTGTAGCCACATCTAGCAGAAGGGTTTTGGAGACAGAGCCTGTGACATCAGAGTTTGAGACGACTCAAATGCTATCACCCATTCGGGGGGATGAGGATGAACCAGAATTGGAAATAGGGTCAGAAGACCCTGTCAGTGTGACGATGGGGTAAGCATTCAACAAAATGACCGAGATTCTGCAAACTCTAACTAAGCGAAGGAATCCAAATGGGAAAGACGAAGCCTTGGAGCGGTTTCTGAAGTTTCAACCACCCATCTTCTTGGGAGAAGCTGAGCAGGATCAGAAAGCTGAGTAAATGGATGGAAGAGATGGAGGACATCTTCGCTACACTTCATTACACTGAGAAGTGAATGGTGAAATTTGTTGCATTCCAATTGAGGGGCCCAGCTCGGGCATAGTGGTAATGGGTCTAAGATGACTGGGAGATGATTGATCAAGACTGGACATGGGCTAATTTCGTGGAGGCATTCAGAGCTGAATATATCCCTCAATGGATAGTAGAGAAATGGGAAGATGAGTTCCAGAATCTGAAGTAGGGAGGTATAACGGTGGCACAATACGCGGCATGTTTTACTTAGCTGTCAAAACACTGCAAGAGGCTGGTAGATACTGCACAGAATCGGACAAGACAATTTGTCAAGGGACTAAGGCAGGAGTTAAGAACGACGTTGGCACCTTCTCCACCAACGACATATTCGGGGGCTGTGGATGTAGCCACCCGAACTGGGAATGAGGATTGCAACAGAATGGCACCAAGATCTTTCCTACCACCAAGACAACTGCTGAGACCTTTTCAGAGGTAGCAGCTTAACAAGTGCCCTGCTAACTAGCAGTGGCAGAATCAGGGAAAGCAAGCCCGAACAGTATCAGTTGATCCTTCGTAGAATCTTCCATTATGTCGGCACTGTGGGAAAATGGGCCACATAGAGAAAAATTATTGGTCTAGAGGAGGTGAGCGGAAATGCTACCACTGCAGAGACCCGAACCATCTGCGAAATGCTTGCCCTAAACTTCTTCGAGTCGAACAAGGAAGCTCAGCTCAGATCCTTGGAGCCAATGCCATGCGAGCTTTCGGGAGTGGAACACAGAAACCACAGATGAAAGCGAAAGTTTTCGCTCTCAACCCGGAGGAGGTCGGAGCTGATACAGCAGTGGTGGAAGGTATGATTACTATCCAAGGTTGTTCCGTTAATACATTGATAGACCCTGGATCTACCCATTCCTATTTAAACAAGAATTGTGTATATCATTTGGGTTGGGATGGAGTAGAACTACCTTTTACTTTGTTGGTGAGTACACCTTTGGGGAAAATGGTGCAAGCAGATCGGTATGTGTGGAATTGTAAAATTGAAGTCGGGAGAGAAAGCTTTGAGGGAGATTTGATAGTCTTGGGTATTGATGATTATGATTTGATATTGTGAATGGATTGGCTAGCTAAGCATGGGACTAGAGTAGACTGTAAGAATAAATTGGTTCAGTTCAGTAGACCGAGATATGATATGTTGGAGTTCAACAGCAAGAGAGTAAAGGAATTGACGTTTTTGATAGCTGGGGTAAAAGCTCGAAAATTGTTGAAGTAAGGATGTTAAAGATATTTGGCCTATGTGATCGAAAGACCAGTGCACCCTCGAAGATACTGAGGTAGTAAAAGATTTTCTCGACATATTTCTGGCAGAACTCACTTCTCTACCTCCCAACCGAGAAGTTGAGTTCACCGTTGATCTAGTTCCAGGAGTGAAACTGGTGTTCCAAACTCTATATTGGATGGCACCAGCAGAGTTGAAGGAATTGAAGGAGCAGTTAGAAGAGTTGGTGAGGCAAGTCTACATCAGACCTAGCATGTCACCCTGGGGAGTACCTATGCTATTTGTGAAGAAGAAGGATGGGACCCTGAGGTTATGTATCGATTATCGGGGCTCTAACAACCTGACCATCAAGAATAAATATCCTCTACTGCTAATTGACAAGCTGTTCGACCAGTTGCAAAAATCCAGTTGTTACTTCAAACTGGATTTGAGGCAAGGATACTATCAAGTGAGGATAAAAAAGGAGGATATTCCCAAGATGGCCTTCAATACAAGATATGGTTACTATAAGTTTGTGGTGATGCCTTTCTGGTGACTAATGCACCAGCGGCTTTTATAGATTTGATGCATCGAGTGTTTCAACCCTACTTGGACAAGTTCGAGGTGGTCTTCATCGAGAACTTACTCATATAATCCAAAAGCCTGGAGGACCATGCAAAACATTTAAAGCTAGTATCGGAAAAGCTAAGGAGCACAAGCTTTACGCCAAATTTAACAAGTGTGAGTTTTAGCTCGATAGTGTGGCATTTCTTGGCAACGTGGTAACCAATGATGGAATTAAGGTGGACCCAACAAAAGTTGAAGCAGTTTCGGACTGGAAGCAACTGGAGAACATCACGAAGATTCGAAGCTTCTTGGGATTGGCTGGCTACTATAGGAGGTGTATTAAGAGGTTTTCAACGTTAGCATCGCCTATGACCCTGCTACTGAGAAAGGTCGTTCCCTTTGATTGGAATGAAAAATGTGAAAAGAGTTTCCAAGAGCTAAAGCGGAGATTAATGACAGCACTTGCATTGAGTCGGCCGGAGGAATATAAGACTTACGCGTTATATACCGATGCTTTGAAAGAGGGTTTGGGAGCAATTTTGATGTAAGATAGGAAGGTGATCGTGTTAGGGTTGTGCCTTAGAGGTAATCATTTGTACGTTGTATATGACACATTTTATTTTATAAAAGGTATTATTTATCTTACAGTTTCTTTTGATTACTTTTGAGTAATATAACTGTTAGATAAAGTCCCTAGTACAATACTGTGTTAAGGAAATCATGATAGAAATCATGATATGAGTTTCCTAATACACTATATTAATGAGACATGACATCATTAATGCGTTAAGACTAGCATGTGAGACTTCCTGATTTGATCAAGCGGTGGTTCTCATATCCGTGAGTATTCAGATACTCAAACTTAACGCATAGATGCTTTTTAGTAGAACAAGTTCATTGGATGACCTAGCTATGAGATAATCACAGAGATAACTATTTAGTACCAGTGATATAATCTCAATATAGCAAACGTGCAAGTATCCTTAGACTTGAGATCTCCAAGGTACTTTGTTTGCTGAGCCTTGTACTTTGATTCCAATCTCCGGAGCTCGATCGAGGGCCGTCTATGAGATGGATATTGGGTACATTGTGAGGTAAACGAAAGTAGTTGAGATGGTCAATAAAGGATTCACCACTCCTAATAGTAGGGGCGAATATCTCACGGCCACTTGTAGGAATTATTACTCAACAAGTCCTTGGCTGAGGCGTATGTGTATTGGAAATAGTTCCAATTGATACACATCTAGAGTAGTGGGTTCTTGGTACAAGTATAGTTATATTCAGGCCAGAATTAATATATATTCTGGAGGGAGTTGGCACTAATTCCGTACTCTCAACCGAATGAGATATTGTATGGTGAAAAGAGTTAATTGTACTGTAGTTTGTTATCGAATGGCTCATGTCAAGCCAATTGACTTCCTAGTCTCTTGGGTGGTCATGATGTGTTGCTAGATACCGCTCATGATCTGAGAATATGGGTTTATTAATTGATGAATTAATAAACCAGTCCTGATTAGAATTAATAGGATTAATTCTAATTAATTAAGGATTATTAATCTCAAAGACGTTTGGATTAATTCATGTTCGCTACCAATTGACTGGGAAACCTAAGAGGTCACACACAAAAGAGGAATATATACTCAAGATGTTATTTGATAACATAGTGGAGTTTATTGCGAGAAAGAGAAGTTGATGTGGCTAAATTATAATTAGTTATAATTTATGGGCCAATTTATAATTATGAGAACTTGATGGGTTCCTATTGCAATTGGAGAAATGTTTGAAATTTTCAGATATGGTTTTTGTAGAGGCTTTTCGGTTATATGAACTACAAAAATAAAAAGGCATACAATAGAATATAGGATATGGTCTTTTGTTCTCTTCACCCTTTCTCTTTCGTGAGCTTCTTCAAGGAGAACACAAATCTTCTTCTTCTTCTTTCTCTGGTTTTTGTTTAACAAGAAGAACAAGAAAAACCCCAGCCACTATTGTTGTTTTCTGCTAGCACAGAAAAATCTTAGTGCTTGAGTGTATCCTCTGTGTGGATTTCTATTAGAGATAATTACACATTGTGATTATAGTGGTTAGATATTCAACTCTCGTGGTGATTCTTCAAGAGGATTGTTGAATCGCGCCACAATTATCATACTTGATGAAGGAAAGTTTTGTTTTCCACACAAACAAAGAAAGGTAAAAGCTGTTATCTTTGTTTTCTATATATATGTCTTGTTTTCCACACACATGTGGATCTTGTGATGGTATCTCATTTTAATTCTTCCGCTGCGCTATATATGATACGCGTGAGATACCCAATAGATCGCCTATGCTTCTCGGAAGTTGATGCCGCATGAAGTCAATTATCCCATGCATGACTTAGAGCTGGCTGCCATTATGTTCATTTTAAATAAATGGCGGCATTACTTATATGGAGCTGAATATGGAGTATTCACTGATCATAAAAGCCTAAAGTACATCTTCACCCAGAAGGACTTAAAATTGCGGCAGCGAAGATGGATGGAATTTTTGGAAGAGTATCGGTGCCCTATCAACTAGCACCTCGGGAAGGCTAATGTCGTGGCTAATGCCCTGAGTAGGAAAGTCAAAATGGCCAGGCTAAGAGTGCAGGAGGTTCATGTGGTTGAAGATGTATTGGATAGAAGAGCATAAGTGCAAGAAGAAAGGATTATTGTTAGCAACCTAAAGTTGATGCTAGACCTAAGGTAGGAAATCATTGAGGCTCAACAAGGTAATGCAGAATTTCAGCTTTTTAACGACAAAGAGCTTAAATGGCAAGGCAGTGAATTCCGATAGGACGAAGTAGGAGCTTTGTATTTTTGAGATCATCGGTGTGTATCCGATGAGCACTAATTAAAGGATAGGATTTTAAAGAAGGCACATAAGAGCAAATACGCCATTCATTCAGGAGAGGTAAAAATGTATCAAGATCTGAAAAGGGCCTATTGGTCGCCCGAGATGAAGAGGAACATGGTTAAGTATATCTTGACGTGTCTGACCTATCAGAAAGTCAAAGAGGAGCAGAATAAGTCAGCGGGGTTGTTGCAACCGTTGCCAATACCCGAATTTAAATGGGAAGAGGTGACCATGGACTTTGTTACCAGACTTCCTATGGCAAAGACCCAAAAGGACACCATATGGGAGTGATGGATCGATTGACCAAGTCAACACATTTCATACTGCTAAATGTAAGGGATTCAATGGAGAAGTTAGCTTAGACCTATGTGCGAGAAATAGTCAAACTACATGGAGTACCATCAAGCATTATGTTCGACCAAGACCCGAGATTTACATCCCGATTTTAGAGCAAGTTTCAAAAATCAATAGGTTCTAGTCTGAAGTTCAGTATGATGGCACATCCGTAAACCGATGGACAATCAGAAAGGGTTATTCAGATATTAAAGGACATGCTGAGAGCCTGTGTATTAGATTTTAGGGATAAGTGGATCGAATGTGTACCATATGTAGAGTTGGCGTACAATAACAACTATCAGTCTTCGATTGGAATGGCTTCATATGAAGCATTATATGGACATAAGTGTCAAGTATTGTTACACTAGAGTTGGTCAGAGGACGACAACATAAGCAAGTCTGGAGAAGTCTGCATTCAGGAAATATTGGACAAGGTTAAGCTAATCAGGGAAAGGTTGAAAACAGCCCAGAACCGATTTTATGTGTTTTAGAATTATGGTTTATAGGTTAAAAGGCTTAGTTATGCTTATTGAGTAGGAAAAGCAAAACGGTAATTTTGCTTGAGGTCAAAATAGGAAGATGGCTTGCGGTTTAAATAAGAAAAATATTTGGGTGAGGAAATAAGAACAAGAGTTAGTGAGATTAAGTGGTTAGAGCTTTAGAATTAATCTCTAAGGTCATGAGTTCAAATCCCATCACTTAGGTTTTATTCATGATTATCTTGGTTATGTTTGAATTTTTGTTTTTCTTACATTCCTTAAAGATAGAAACGTTGTCTTAAGGGAGACATGAAGAGAATGTCTTAATCATATAATCATGTGCCAAAGATAATTCTAGGAGAATTCTTGTCCTTTTTATTACCTCAAGCTTTGTCCTAACATCTTCACAATTTAAATTATTCAAAATTCATCAAGTCACATCTTTTAATTCGAAAAAATTATGTGATGATTTCCTAGCCTTGAAATTCGAAAATCAATCTTGGAAGTTAGAGGGTTGACTGAAAATAGGAGAGAAGCTAGGAAGGGTTCCCAAGGGAAATCAATCACCATGGTAGAACCTTTAAACTCATCTTCATGTTGTTCATGCTTTTGATGAAGAAAATCTAGAAATTTTCTAGAATTTTGAGTAGCCTAGCTTTTAAAAATTTCAGTCAGTACTCTTGCTTATTTTCTGTCAGAAAAATGACCAATTCATATAGGTTGAAGAGTGGAATTTCAGTGCAAAATTCGGACAACGTAACACTGCAAAAAACCAGAAAAATTCCAGTGCAATTTCGTTGCACACCAAACTGAAATTGAAACTATTTTTCTTGTCACCAATCCAGCAAAACTCCTCTACTTTTTTTACAGAATGAAGGCTGGAAACAAACCTTAAAAGACCCTCAAACAACCCTCAAAATCAGCTACAAATCTAGATGAAGAAATGCAGAAATTCTGCACAGAAAATTCAGCAAACCTTCGAAGCGTTGAACACCTTGAAACCAGAAAATTCCTAGCCTTGTCTCCTTAGGCCTAGGCTGAAAAATCACCTTCAAACCTCTGAAAAATGAATCTTATTCAGCCGTGAACTAAACACCATTAACCTCTCCACTTACTCTGAATACTTGGACTCCATAATCACACCTCAAAAATCTTCTAAGATCACTCTATCCAAAGCACAGTTGAACTTTAAAAAAATTCCAGAATTTTGCCTCCTTAAACCACTCTTGTATCAAGAAACCAAACCAAAAATTGCTCTGCCATTGAACACTGCATTTCGGCCAGCAATAAGGCCTGACCAACCTTCATTCATTTAAGCAAAGTTAACTAGTCCAGCTGGCACCATTGAAGAGCTAAGAAACCTCCATCAATCAAACACCATTAGCTTATCCCCTGCCTCAACAACTCCACAATTTCCTCCAATTGAATTTCAACTAAAATTAGATTATTCTCTTCCCCTCTAGCTGAAAACCAAAACTCCTAAGTCCCCTAAACCATTCGGCCAACACCATTCCAGATTTTGTGTAGATCCTTTCTCAAATTCTCTCAATTTTCACTAAAAACACCAAGAACACACACTACATTTCTTCAAGCCAAAACCTACCCTAAACACCTCTAATCATTCTTAAATACTCCAGATTACTCTTACATAATCCCTAGTGTTCATTTCTAGTATTTATTACACAAAATCTCACAAACAAGAATTTCAATTAGATAAAAAAACTAGTTTTTTCTTGAAGGTCTCAAGAACATCATTATGGTAAATCAAGAACAACTTCTTTGTTCATCCTCTTCCATTCAACCTTCAATGTACCATACTAATTCTCTCTCTCCCTCTCTCTCACAACCGAAATGGTTGATCAACAACGATGGCTATTTTTTTTTCCTTGGACAACTCAATACTCTCAATCACGCGTGAATCTTCTTTAGCCTTCATTGAAGGAATCAGCAATTAAGTATTTCTTTTTCCTTAATCCTCCTTTTTAATTTGAATTCATGTCTCTTAGGTGTTGTTAGGAAGGATTGAATATGAAAGGGGGATTGAGTGTATGCATGTGAATGAAGGAGTTGGGGCAAGGACATGACAAAGGTTGTATATGAATGAGCTATATGAATTTTTTTAGGAATCAATGTATGTTCATCATGTCTTAGGAAAGTTATGAATGTTTAAAGCATGTTAGATGTTATGACACATATGGTGAATAGCATTTTTATGTTCTTAGTTCCATTGAAGCCATGATTGATTATTATGCCTAGTAGGGATTTGGTCATGTGATAGTATGTGTTGATTTACGCTTACGTTCATGAATGGATTAGTTTATTGTTTGATGTTGGAGAATATGTTCATGAATCTTGTTTAGCAATAGGAAAATCATGATTATTTTCTTGTTAATCCTAGGTTATTTTTTATTAACAAATTTTATTACCTTAATTAAAATTACTGCTCTATTTTTTTAAAGGTTCCGAAAACCCTATGAAGATTTGGAAATGGAATATTAAATGAAATATTGATATTTTATTAGTCAAATAAATAATATATTTTATTAAAAATAATATATATATATATGTATTATAGTAAATAAAATCTTTTATATAAA
Source organism: Voacanga thouarsii (assembly GCA_026120185.1). Classification (NCBI taxonomy): domain Eukaryota; kingdom Viridiplantae; phylum Streptophyta; class Magnoliopsida; order Gentianales; family Apocynaceae; genus Voacanga; species Voacanga thouarsii. Next base: position 1,120,711 of record JANUWF010001659.1, on the reverse strand, counting down.
TAAAAATAATAAATAAAATATTAATGACCTTGTAGACCATAGTTAAGACTTTTACCTATATACATAAATACTATTAAATTTTATTTGTTATTTATTAATAAAAAATTTAATATAATTCATTTATTATTAATTTTATTATTACTAATTATTTATTATCTATTAATGATTAATTAAAAATTAATTGTACTTTATTATATATTTATAATAATTACCATTTACTAATATTATTTAGGACCTAGCATTATTCAATATTTAAGCACTAGTTAATTTATTAGTAATAATACTTAAAATTTATTAGTTGAACCTATAACTCATTGGTAATTATTTTGGGACCCTTAGTTCTTTTAACTTATCAAGCTAGATTTGTTTTATAAAATCCTTTATCATCCAGCCTTAAAGCTTAGGGTGTTATGGTCATGGTTAGTAATGGTTGCTTCTAGATGAGCTAAGAATTGTTTATGTAAGGTAGATATAGTTCGAATGTAACATTATACCTTGTGTTTACCCCAGGCGGAGTTAGGTGGACCTTGGAGGATTTTTGAATTCAAGCAAGCAAAGGATCAGGTAAGCTCCAACATGGAGTTATTTGAAGACAAAAAATTATTGTGGCAAGCCAAATTCATTGTGTATGATTATTCATTTGTAAAGGCAATTAAGGACTGTTTTTCCGTTTTATATCAGTCAAGGGAATCATTTGAAATTAAACAAGCAGTTTTGCATAAAACACTAAACTCCTTCTAACCAACTTTGACAAGTAGTTTAGAAACCCTTAATTGCTATTTCCAAGTAAATCATTGTATGATCAATTTTCTCCCAAGTGGGACAAACAACGTTGAGTACTCAATAAGGGTAGATTATTAGGACTAGTCTTTGAAGGGTAAGGGTAAGTCTCTCAGTAGGTGACCACCTCTGAGGGGTGAATCCTTCCCGGATAGGATGCCAATAAGTTTCAGTGAAGTGGACTATATGTTTCTGGAGTAGACAATCAGTAAGTTTGGGTGTAGAGATGGAGGAGTATCTCATCCAGTAGGCCGTACACCTACCTTTTGTCAGCATGCTCAACGTGTGGCATTCTGACCATTATAAGGTCATAGGGCCCAACGTATTATAACCCATGGCTATCTCTTTGGGTGGTTGTATTTATTGTGTACATGTATGGTTTGGAAAGCAAAACACCACTCTTCATTTTAATATTTATTTAAGGCTTGCCAGTACTTTCTCTTACGAATGTTTTACAACTTGTATACATGAACTGTTTTACCTAAAGCATTCAAAGCACACATGGGCTTACTGAGATATTTATCTCACTACCTTTTATACCTTGTTTTCAAGTCAATCCTACTATGAAGGTCATTAGCTAGATTGTTGCTTGTGATTTTTGAAGACTCTTTGCTATTTTCCTTATGTGATGTTTTGAGAGATTGTAGCAGACAAGTTATTTTGAATTTGTTCATGTATTATTGGGTTGTAATAAGTTTAATTTTAAAGTATTTCTTTTATTTAATTTTATGTGACCTAGTTATAAAGACCCCTTGTCCTATGAACGAGGCGACATCCCTAGCCCTGATGGGCCTAGGTATTGGGGTGTTACACTAGGGGAATTGTTGAGGATGTATTGGTCAAAGTTGACGAATTCATCTTTGCAGTGGGTTATGTCATTCAAAATATGGCAAAAGATTAAAAAATTGCATTGATTTTAGCATGACCTTTTTTTTGCTATTTCTAAGGCTATTATAGATGTTCATGGGGGGAAGTTAACATTGAGAGTGGAAGATGATGAAGTAGTGATTAAAATTTCTAAGAGCATGAAGTGTTCACCCATGCAAGATGACTCCTGCTTTACATTAGATATCCTTGATGAGTGTACTAATGATTTCGACTAGAAAAAAATTATTGAAAAATCCTGGGTTGCATGTTTGGGAAGAGGCGACGATGAATCAAAAGAACAAGTTGCATATAAAGTCCTGGCACATGTTAAGCTGATTATGAATGGTGAGGGAATTCTTAGGCAAGACATTTTTTAGACAATTAAAAAGTCAAGTCTTGGTAGAATGATGCTATCTGTTGAAGACTTGCTTGTATTTAAGTTAAAAGAGCTCCATACTCACCAAAATTATACATTTTTAGCACAAGAAATCAAATTACCAGTCGTCATTGCTAAAGATTTAGATAGAGAAAAGAAGCTTCAACTGGTTCAACTTTTACAAAAATATAAGAAGGCTATAGTATGGAAGATCACTGATATAAAAGGGATTAGTCCTTCTTTTAGCATACATAAGATCTTATTGGAGGAAGATGCCAAACCTGTGGTACAAGCTCAAAGAAGTCTAAATCCAAATATAAAAGAGATGGTAAAAAGGAAAGTGATAAAACTTTTCAATGCAGGCATTGTTTATCCTATTTCAGATAGTGTTTAGGTAAGCCCAACTCAAGTACTTCCTAAGAAAAGAGGTTTGGCAATAGTTCCTAATAATAAAAATAAACTCATACCAACAAAACTTGTAACAGGTTGGAAGATATGTCAATTAACTACAGAAAATTGAATAAAGCTACTAGAAAGGACAATTTTCCATGTCGCTTTATTGATAAATTGCTAGAAAGGCTAGCTGGACATATGTACTACTACGTTCTAGATGGATTTTCTAGCTATCTTCAATTTCCCATATATCTTGAAGATCAAGAGAAGACCACATTTACTGCCCCTTTAGAACTTTTGCTTATAGCTGGATATTTTATGGATTGTGCAATAGGCTTGGGACCTTTCAAAGATGTATAATGGCTATTTCTGAAGGTTTAGATAGGGAGATAAGGGAACTATTTTTGTGTGACTTTTATTATTTTGGGGATTCTTTTGAGTTGTCTTTGTAAAATTTGAGAAATGTACTTTAAAGATATGAAAAAATAAATCTAGTGCTGAATTGGGAGAAATCCCATTTTATGGTAAATGATGGTATTTTGTTAGGGCATAAGATTTTAAGTAAAGATTTGGAGGATGATAGAGCAAAGATTGAAATTATATAGAAGCTTTTCCGCACCATTCTCTATAAGAGTGATCAGAAGTTTTTTGAGATATGCAGGTTTCTACAAAAGATTTATCAAAGCTTTTCAAGGATTTCTGAACCCCTCACCTCTCTACTAGAAAAAGATGTTCCATTTAATTTTGATGAACAATGTTTGAAAGCCTTTAATGAATTGAAGTTCTAGCTGACTAATTCTCCTATTTTAGTTACTCCTGATTGGTGCATACCATTTGAACTAATGTGTGATGCTTCTAATTTTGTTGTGGGTGCAGTTCTTGGACAAATGTGAGGGAAGAGTTCTCAGCCAATATATTATGCAAGCAAGGCTCTCACAAATACTCAAGAGAACTATACCACTATAGAAAAAGAAATACTTGCTATAGTATTTACTTTTGATAAATTTTGCTCCTATATTATTTTATCTAAAGTGATTGCAGACACTAATCATTCTACTTTAAAATATCTATTGGCTAATCATGATGCTAAACCTAGACTGATAAAATGGGCGTTACTTTTACAAAAGTTTGATTTGGAGATCAGAGATATCGGGGAGTTGAGAATCCTATAGCAAACCATTTGTCTAGTCTAGAAAACCTTCATCTTGAACATTTGAAAGAAATTGAAATTCATGACACTTTTCCTCATGAACAATTGTTGTGGATTGAGAGTAAAACTTCATCTTCTCCAAGTTTACTAATTTTTGTAATTATCTTCAAGCAGGGATTATTCCAAATAAATATACTTCACAACAGAGAAAGAAATTTCTCTCAGATGTAAAGTATTACTTTTGGGAGGATCCCTTTCTTTTTCGTTGTTGTACAAATGACATCATCAAAAGATGCGTAGATTAAGAGGTGGCCGAAGATATTCTTTGTTATTGTCATAAAGGATCAACTGGTGGACACTATCAAGCCAATGAAACTAGAAGAAAATTCTGGAATAAGGATTCTATTAGCCTACAATTTGTAAAAACATTCACAGGTTTGTGAAAAACTATGATTGATGCTAAAGGGTAGGTAATATTTCTAAGGCATGTGAGATGGCATTGTCAATCCTCCAAGCCTGTGAAATTTTTAATTGTTTGGGATTTGATTTTATGGGACCTTTTCCAAGTTCTTTTAGTAATTAATATATTTTGTGGCTATTGACTATGTACCTAAATGGTGGAAGCACATGCATTGCCAACAAATGATGCTCGGGTAGTAGTGACGTTTTTGAACAATTTGTACCCTGATTTGGGGCGCCTAGGACGCTTCTAAGTAATAGGGGGCTCATTTTTGTAATAATTACTATGAAAGAGTGCTAAACAAGTTAGGTGTGACCTACAAGCTAGCTACCCTTTTACCATCCCTAGACTAGTAGTCAACAGAGAATTAAAAATGATTTTGGAAAAGGTGGTAAACCATACTAGAAAAGATTGGAGTGTGAAACTAGGTGATGTTCTTTGGGCATATCGAACAATATATAAGACGACTTTAGGTACCACTCCATATAGATTGGTTTACGGGAAGTCCTGTCATTTACCTATGGAAATTGAGCATAAAGAATTCTGGGCCATTAAGTTGGCAAATTTGATCTTGCTCCTGTATGAGAAAAGAGATTTCTTCAATTGAATGAACTTGACAAGTTAAGGAGTGAAGCTTATGAGAACCATAACAAGGAAAAGGTCAAGCAATGGCACAATAAGCATATTTTGCCAAATTAGGAGTTCAAAGAAGAGGATCAACTGTTGCTATATAATTTAAGGCTGAGATTATTTTCTAGAAAACTGAAATCAAGATGGTTTGGACTATTCATGGTACATAGCTTTTCCCTATTGCACTGTAGAACTGGCTCACTTAGAAAAGGGAACATTTAAAGTGAATGGAAATTGATTGAAGCTCTATTTTGGAGAGAGCATTGGAGATGTGGAAAGGGTTTCATCCATTCTATATGCAACGGATACTTAAGCTATTTCATCAAGTTTTTCTTATTAATAGATAGCTCTTATGATTTCTATGGACAAGTTTTTCTTCTCTTCTTGTTGACTTATATTGAGCTGCAAAATCCTTTGGGAGTATTACTCTATTTTCTTTTCTCTATTTTATTTCAGTCCCATTGTATGTTCATTGCATACTCCTTTAGCCAATAAGGACATTGTGCATTTTAAGTATGGGAGAGAGAGAATTGAGTATTATCCTTGCAAGAATTTGCAAGATTTTTTCAAACTTTGAAAATTGGGATAAATTGAGCTAAAATTTTTTCAATTTTTTGGGGGCATATTATGACTTGTTTGGAACTACTATACTCTGTCTTTTGATATGTGAATTTGGATTAAGGTTTTTTTGAAGGGATTTTCTTTGATAAATGTGTATATTTTGTGTGATATATATCAAGTCTTGAAAAATTAGCTTAACATTGTCTATTTTTAGTAAATTTTATGACATTCTATTTCTGGGGATTGATGAGAAACTTGTGATGCAGCATAAGTAAGGAACTTTGGCCTATTTATATTCTATGATCTTCAAGCTAGTCCTAATTTTGATTTTAAATAAATGTAGAATGGGGGTAAGAAAAAGAGCTATTAGAGTAAAACAATGCAAATGCTGAAAAATCACTCATTATACCTTTACTAGTCATTTGAATTACTTTAACCTCGTGAGGGTAATATAAAAGCTGAAAGATTTTTATTCCATCTCTACTAGGCAATTACGTTTACCTTGTAAAAACAAGCGTATGGACTAATCTTCTATTTACTACTCTGGTTGCAGTACTTTTTGGAAGTCAAAGAACTTAAGTTTCCCTTAGTCCTAGCTCATACGAATCATTAGAGTCATATTCTTAGACTAGGAGATAGGATGAGACTGAATTTAATCTATATAGACTTATTTAATCTAACTTCGATGGCCTTGGTTTTATCAGTCTAAATACACAGGTTTAAATGAGTGTAACCTAGTTAGATGACTTTGAATTGAATTTTCATCTCAAGAGAGTTTGAATATTTTTTTTCCATAATAATCATTATTGATAAATATCCATTGTTGATATACATGCTTTTTACTTGAAATGTTTTGATTATAGGAATTTGCTTGAGGAAAGCAAACGCCTAAGTGTGGGGAGAGATATTTGGTTATTTCATGCATATTTTACAGAATATTTGAGCTTAAATTCTTTAATTTTCATTGTAGATTGCTATTTATATCTCTTATTTTCTTCTTGTTTGATGTAGATCAAAAGCATTGAAGTTAGAACAAATTCAAAGAGAAAACATTGAAAAAGAGTTGTACAAGGGATGCACGGCACTGTCAGCAATGATATACACACCGCCTTGCATCAACTGAAATTCAGAGATTGATCTCTGGGCATTCACAGTGCCATGCAGGTGAATATACATGTCACCGTACATTATCAAAATTCAAAAGATGCCGAACCTCATGAGCTCCACAGTGTCGTGCTCTGTGACCTTCACGACACTGTGTAGGAATCCAACACATAGCAATAATAAGCGCCACGATATCGTTTTAAGCTAAATTTAGAGGATCAAGGCATGCATGGCACCATTCATATTTATATCCACGACTCCATGAAATATTGCAGATTGTTCTTTGTTTATTGCATTTAGAGCTTTTCATTGGAAAAACTATAAATAACCCATTCTTAGAAGAACCAGGAGAGAGCTACCCACGAATTTCATTTGAGAACCACTTAGAAGCATAAGGAAAATGAGAGAATATAAGATCAAGGTGCAATTTGAATGGAGAAGGAGCTCCAAAGAGAATTACAAAGTAGCGGAAGAACCTTGTCCATGAGTTTTCTTCTTTTTCCCTTTGAGATTTACTTGTGTAGATGTTGATTTGACTAGAATTGAATTGTAATTAAAGGGTTGTATGTTATTTTACTCTTGTATTGCATGACTATTTAGTTAATTGATTTCTATTTTGAGTAATTTATTACTTGGGTTGATTGATTGGATTTAATTATTTTGGGTAATTCTCATATATTTTACTTGAGAAATGATGAATGAGATGGGTTCCTTTTAATGTTAATCAGATAGATTTGTTTGTCCCTTAATGAACTTAGGAAATGATTTGGGGGGGATTGGGAACTTTGTAGTAGATAAAGTTTTGGGACCACCTAGAGATAGGGGTTCTAGGGATTTTTTGCTTATTAAGATTTCCTCGATAATAATGGATCCTTGGGTTTAATTTGCGAGATAGAGATATCTATGGGTTAGATCCTAGGGTAATAAACTCACTACTTGTAACACCCTACTACCTAGGCCCAACAGGGCCGGGGATGTCGCCCCGTCCAAAGGACAAGGGGTCTTTATAACTAGGATACACAAACAAAAATAAAACAATACTTTAAAATTAAAACTTATTACAACTTAAAAATTCAAAAACAAATCCAAAATAAATTATTCATTATCAGCTCTCAAAGCAACATATAAAATAAACAACAAGAGTCTTCAAGCAGGCAACATTCTAGCTACTCATCCCCACAGAAGGATTGACCCGAAACATGGCATAAAAGGTGATGAGATAAAATCTCGGTAAGTCCGTGTGTGCTTTGAGTGTTTAGGTAAAATAGTTCACGTATGTAAGTTGTAAAAACTTCATAAGAAAAAGTATTGGCAAGCATTAGACAATGTTAAAAATAATGAGTGGCGTTTTGCTTTTCCAACCATACATGTGCACAATAAAATCAACCACTCAAAAGGGCGACCATGGGTTACCACAAGCTGGGCCCCATAACCATACAACGGTCAGAATGCCACACTTTGTGCAAACTGACAAAATGTAGGTGTACGGCCTACCAGGTAAGATACTCCTCCTTGTCGACATCCAAACATATCAGTTGTCCACTCCGAAAACATACAGTCCACATGACTGAAACTTGCTAGCTCGGACCGGCATGACTAAGTAGTACTGTCACTTCTCTAAGTTGAGTTCATCTTCTAGAGGTGGCCTCCTGCCAAAAGACTCGCTCTTGCTCTTCAAAATTAGTACTACTAGCTTACCCTTATTGAGTACTCAACGTTGATTGTCCCACTTGGGAGAAAACTGATAAAACATTTCTTTATTTGGAAATAACAATTAAGGGTTTCTAAAGTTCGTGTCAAAGTTGGTTTTAGAAAGAGTTTGGTGTTTGAGCAAAACTACTTGTTGACTTTCAAATAATTTACTTGACTGAAACAAGAAAAGAACCAGTCCTCAATTGCTTTTATAAAATGAGTGTTCATATACTCCACGTTTGGCTTGCCATAATAACCTTTTGTCATCAAATAAGTTTTATGCAGGAGCTTACCTGATCTTTTGCTTGAGCTATTCAAAGATCTTCCAAAGTTGACCTAACCCCGCCTGGGGTAAACACAAGCCATATGGTTAAACTCAAGCTATATTTGGTTCCATAAATAATCCTAGTTCAACTTATTACAATCATGACCCAAATGTCCTAAGTTTTAAGGTTAAATGATAAAGGGTTTTACAAAATAAGTCTAGCTTGATGATAAAATAGCTAAGGATAATAAGTTATAAGCTTAAATATAAATCTTTGTTATTAATAAACAAACTAGGGTTTATTTGATGAAGGATCCTATGTCCTAGATGATATTATTAAAATAAATAATAAATTATTACTAATCTCTTAATTAATAATTAATAGTTAGAAAATAACTAATAAATGAAATTAATAATAAGTAAATTTTAATAAATCTTGATCAAAAGAGAATAAATAAATTTCAATAGTATTCATGAATATATGACCTACTAGATCAATATTCTACCTATTATTATTATTTATATAAAAGGCCTTATTTAATATTAATATTATATATAAATATTTATATATATTATTTTTAACAGAAGATATCATTTATTTGGCTAAAATTTCACTATTTTATTTAATGTTCCAACTCCAAGGCTTCTTAGGGTTTTCGAAATTATTGAGGAAAAATATAGTCTTAATTTTGATTAACGTAATAAAATTGGCTAATTAAAATATCTTAGGATCGACAAGGTCATTATCATAATTCTCCTATTGCTAACAATAATCATGAACATAAAATCCAACATCAATCATCAAACCATTCCATTCATGAATAAAGGCTTAAATCCATACATACTAGCATATGGCTAAATCTCTACTAAGCATAATCATATACATAGCTTCAACAAGAATACGAGAACATAAAACCATATTCACCAAAGGTGACACAATATCTATCAAGCTTAATCATCTATACTTACTCACAACATGACGAGCATGCAACAAACCACAAAATATCATAACACTTAACCATGACAAAACATCCTCATGCTCCAATCTCAACTCCTTCATACAAACACATACTCAATCTCCAATCATATTCTATCCTTTTCTAATAACATCTAAGAGACATGATTTTTAGAATTGAAAAGATGGTTAAAGAGAAATACTTGGTTGATGAGAATCTTGTTGAAGATCTAAGGAGGTCCACATGCATAGGAGGCTTGAATCGTCCAAGGAAGAAGAAGAGAAACAGTTATGGTTGAAAGAACCATTTTGGCCGAGAGAGAGAGAGAGAGAGAGAGAGAGAGAGAGGGAGCATTCGTATATTATGCTTAAAGATTAAAGGAAAGGAGGACGATCAAAATCATTCTTGGTTACCTTGAGAGAGTTCTTGAATCTTCAAGAAAAATTCTGATTTTTTATCTGATAGCAGAATTTTGTTTTCAATAATTGATGTTATAAAATACCGAAATGGACTCTAGAGGGTGAGTAGACATGATCTGGAGTTTTTGGAAGGGATTGGAGAGGTTTGGAGTGGTCTTAGGCTTGGAGGATGGTGGTGCGTGTTATTGGTGTTCTCGGAGAAATAGAGAGAATGCAGAGAAAGCTGGACAAATTTTGTTGAAAGATGTTGGTTAAATGGTTAGGGGATTCTTGTGATTGAATTTTTAGATTAGGGAGGAGAGGGGAATCTAATCATTTGAATTTCAAAAGGAGTAATTCATGGAGTGAATTAAGGTAGAAGATATGGTAGAGTGGTTTAATTGATGGAGGTTCTTTGGAGTTGCTATGGCCGACTAGATTTTGCTGGGGTTTTGCTGAGATGAATGAGGTTCGAAGAAGCTATAGGGTGGCCAAAATTCTGAGTGTAAGGGTGGGAGAATTTCGGGTTATTTGAAACTTAATTCATGGAAGTTTTCATGGAGCAATTTGCTGAAATTTTGAATTCTAATTGGGAACTTGATTGGAGTAATTGATGGAGGAATTTAAGGAGTGGCTATGGTGTTCATTTCATGCAGATCAATGGAGGAGGTGATGAAGTTCAATTCATGGCTGACTAAGGTTGGTTTCATAGAAAATTGAAGTGAGTTTCGGACAAGGTTTGAAGAGGGAGCAAGGCTCGAATTTCTGGTTGTTCATTTGAATGGTTTGCTGGAATTTTTGTGCAGTTTTTTATGCAACGTTCCAGCCGACATGCAGTGAGTTTGAAGAGGTATTGGAGGGTCTTTTAAGGCTAGTTTCCATCTTTCTTTATGGAGGAAAGGCAGAGGTGAATTACTGGTTTGAAGGCTAGAAGAAACAGCTTGGTTTTTTGCTTGGTTTTTTGCCTGCTAAGCTACGAAATTGTCCAGGATTTTTTTCTTGGTTTGCACAGCTTTGTGCAGTCCAATTTTGGGCCAAGGATTTCAGTCTTCAAGCTGAACAAGTTGGCTATTTTTCTGATAGTGTTTGAGTGAGAAAAATGGCTGATGTTTTTGAAAGCTGGTCTGACCAAGAAGCTGAAAATTTTCCAGATTACTTCCATGAAGAAAATGAATACTTATGGAGTGAAGTTTGAAAGTTCAACCAAGGAGATTAATTCTCTTGGGAACCTTCCTTAACTCCTTCCCCATTTTCAGCCAATGCTCTATCCTCTAAGAGTCATTTTTTAGATTCTATGGTTAATAAACCTTGCTGAATTTTTGGGAAATAAAAACGGCTTTGGATAAATTGAATAACTTAATTGATAAAGAATTAAAGAAAGCTAGAGAGTAGAAGGACATGAATCCTTTAAGAATTCTTTTAAGGCACAAGAATAGAACTAGAACATTCCCTTCATCTCTTCTCTAGGACAACACTCCTAGTTCTACTTATGGGGTACAAAGGCCGAAAAGTCCAATCCCTAAACAAAATAAAATTATTCATGCTAAATCTTAAATGATGGGATTTGAACTCAAGACCTTAAGGATTAATTCCAAAGCTCTAACCACGAAACCACAACAACTCTTGTTCCTATGTTCTCTTCTAAATATTCTTCCTATTTAATCCTCAAGCTATCTCCCTATTTTCACTTCAAGAAAAATTACCATTTTACCCTTCCTACTCAATAAGCACAACTAAGATTTCTAGACTATAAATTATAATCCTAAAGCACATAAAATCATTCAAAAATATATTTATGCATGCAAGAAAATATTATATGTATCCCAACCCCCTTACTCTAGGGTTGGTTTTAGTTGGGGTTTCACATCCTCCCCTCCTTAGGAGAATTTCGTCCCGAAATTTAGGCATACATATATCTTAGATTGGGATACTTCTGCTTTACCCACTCTTTTGTCTCCTATGTGGCATCTCGCATGCCATGATGCTCCCACTGCACCTTTACCATCAGTATCTGTTTGTTCTGGAGAGTCTTAATACTTCGGTCCAATATTCGCACGAGTTTCTCCACATAGCTCAGGTCGGGTTGTAACACCAACGGCTCATCATTCAAAACATGACTGGGATCAGCATTGTACTTTTTTAGCTACGATACATGAAACATGTCGTGAATTCCTGTCAATCCATCTGGAAAATCCAATCGATACGCCACTGGTCCAATTCTTTCCTTTATCGAGAATGGTTCGAAATACCTCAGATTCAGCTTCCCACCTTTCAGATGCTTCAAGATTCATCTATTCAGTGTTAATCTCAGGAATACACTATCTCCCACTTGGAATTCTAACTCTCTCTGCCTATTATCTGCATAGCTCTTTTGTTGGCTCTTAGCTGCTTTCAACCTTTCCCTGATTAACTTAACCTTGTCCAATATTTCCTGAATACAAACTTCTCCGGTTTTACTTATATGTCCATCTTCTAACCAACTCTAGTATAGCGGTACCTGACACTTGCACCCATATAGTGTCTCATACGGAGCCATTCCAATCGAAGCTTGATAACTGTTATTGTACGACAACTCCGCATACGGCACATATTCGATCTATTTATCCCCGAAATCCAGAACACACACTCTCAGCATATTCTCTAGTATCTGTATAACCCTTTCTGACTGCCCATCGGTTTGTGGATACGCCGTCGTATTGAACTTCAGACTCGACCATATTGATTCTTGAAACTTGCCCCAAAATCGAGATGTAAACCTTGGATCTCGTCAGACACAATACTGGAAGGCACTCTATGCAATCGGACTATTTCTCGTACATAGGTCTGCACTAACTTCTCCATGGAATCTCTTACATTCAGTGGTAAAAATGTGCTGATTTGGTCAATCGATCCACCACCACCCATATGGTGTTCTTTTAGGTCCTTGACATAGGAAGTCCGGTAACAAAGTCCATGGTCACTTCCTCCCACTTCCATTCAGGTACTGGCAATGGTTGCAATAGTCCAGCTGACTTTTTGTGCTCCACTTTGACTTTTTGACAGGTGAGACAGGTCGAGACATACTTAACCATGTCCCACTTCATTCTGGGCCACCAATAGGCCATTTTCAGATCCTGATACATTTTGACATCTCCCAAATGAATGGTATACTTGCTCTTATGCGCCTCTTCCAAAATTATGTCCTTCAATTGATGCTCTTCGAGTGCACTCAACCGATCTCTGAAGTACAAAAATCCCACTTTGTCCTGCCGGAATTCACTACCTTGCCGTTTGAGCTCCTTGTCCTTGAAAAGTTGAAATTCGGCATTATTTTGCTGAGCTTCAATAAGATCATTCAAATTATAAGTTATAATCCTAAAGCACATAAAATCATTCAAAAATATATTTATGCATGCAAGAAAATATGATATGCATCCCGACCCCCTTACTCTAGGGTTGATTTTAGTTGGGGTTTCACACTACTTGAGAGAGTGTAAGTTTTACTCTAGTTTAGAAGTCTTGACAACACTTGAATTTGAATTCAATTGACCAAACGAGGTTCTTATTTAAATAATTGTTATGGAATTCTCTTTCAATTACATGGCTAATCCTTTTTTCATATTCAAATTGTGCCTTATGATCTTTTTTACTCTACCTTGTAAATTAGGTTGATATCTTTGTGTGGTACTCTTGTGTAGTTATTAATTAATTAGCTTAATCCTTGTTTTGATTAATTAAGTAATAGAATTCAAGTGAAAGTAGGGGTAATTGACCTAATTCCCAAGGGTCTTCGATACTTACCAACTAGACACTATACTATATGATGGGTATACTAGCCCAATTTGTGTGTGTGTGTATTTTAGTGAATTATTTTCAAAACTTGATTGAGTTTGGGCTTATTCCTTTACACATCCATAGTGGATGTACAGTGCACGAACACATACCCAACACATATATGTAATAAGGTCAAAATAGTAGAGAAATTATAACTTCCTCTACCTTAGAATTCATCCCAACACCTATCCAACCAAGTTAATTCCATATATACCCGTATATTAATTTAGACGCAACCAAGAACACCAAAGTTGAATTAAACAAGTTGATGCCAATTCAATGTAATTCATTCTACCTCTCCTATCAAGAATATAAACAAAATGATTCATGCAAATTTGGATTAACCGACTCACTCAAGTGTCATGGCTTACAAAAGGCACGAACATTACAATTGTTACATTATATTACAACAATGCATTACACTTTGATACCACATTACTATAATACATTTCAACTTGAATATCAAAGCATGAGCCTCTCATTTTTCATTACTTTTCTACAAAAGAATTCATTTACAATGATTTTCATTTAATACTCTTTTTACATTCTTTGCATTTTCTTTCTTATTACTTTTTTTATTTTTGCACAATGTATTTCATCATAGGACATACACTTTACATTCCCAAAGCCTTTTTTCTCCTTGCTTTGGTAGGTGTAATGAGCAACCTACCTCTTACTCCTACTTGATTTTACATTGGAAAATAGAATAAACAAATAGAATGTTTATATTACAATATAAAAAAAATAAATGAAAAAATAAATAAATGAAGGAATAAATGGTGATGCCACGAAACTAGAAATAAGCCAACAATATTCACTATATATTTCAACACAAAGTTCTCATCCATTCTTAAAGAATCAAGATTCACAATATTTTCAAATGTATAAACAAGGTCAACTTACTTCTCCAAACTTAGAATATGTCATACTCAATATATAAGTGTACATAAAAACAGCTTTCCTAGAAAAATCTTAAGTAGATTTCCCAAGTAAAAAGATAAATAATAACTCCACTAAACTAACCTATATCAACACGTATACCAAAAAGTCTTGAAAATTAACTCAAAATTTTGAAAAAAAAATCAAAAAATTTAGCCCAATTGTAAAAACAAAAATTGTAGCCTAAAACTAAGAAAATTCTTAAAATAATCAATAAAAACTTGCAATGAAAGAATTACTCAACCTCTCCCCTACCTTTAAATGGACAAGGTCCTTATTATCCAAAAGATATGATATAAACACATTAACATGATACAAAATAACAAAATTGGGAGGAAAGGATAAGCAATACTCTTTAGGTTTCTTGAAGCTTTTTTTCCAAAGCATAACAGTTGGAAAAATTAGTTGAAGAAAAAGAAGCTTCCAGTGCCCAAAAGAGGTTGAACAAGTATAAAAACAAAAATAAAACAGAGTAAAGATTGAAACATAGAAATAACTAATGAATCATAAGTAAATAAAACAAAGCAAATCAACATAGAAGGAATGAGAACATTTTAAATATTATAATAGGCATTGATTGCTATCATTATACAACACACAACATACTATAAACTTAATGAAATCTAAGGAGAAGTGAAGGGTCAATAAATTAGTGGGTTTATTAAAAAGAGACTCAAAAGAGTGTTACCAAAACAACCACCAATCCATGAATACTACAAACTCCAAAAAGCATAATAAAATCCCCCAAAAAATTTTAACACTACAAAAACTACCATACAAAAGGTTTTTATAAACATAACAAAATTAATCACCAATCAAACAACAACATTCTGCCGCACAAAATACCACTACTTTACAAACCAACCAATTATTTAATATATTCACCACTACTACAATTAAGTTTTAACTTTCACTAATATATTGTACAAAAAAACCACCAAAAATACCAATACAAGTCTAAGAGAGAAACTCCACAACAACAACGATAATTTCCCCACAAAATATCCAACACTACCATAACTAGTTTTTCAACTAAACTAACAATTTCACAACAAGATCTCTTCAATTTATAACAATTTATAACAATAATTTTCATCCTACAAACACTAACATAACATCAAATACAAAATTCTCTCCAACAACAATAATATTCAATAACAAAAAGGATAATTTCAAAAAAAAAAAATGCTCCATAATGAAGAGAAATACAAATAGATAACTCTATTCATTCAAAAATATACATCTTTCATGTTTTCATAACTCATGTGTCATGAAAACTTTTTCTTGTGTTACAAATCATAGAAGTATGGTTCAAACAAATCTCATATCTTAAAAAAAAAAAGCACATGCTATCAATAAATTACTCCTAGAATCACGTTGATAGAGCCTTTCAAAATAAGATCTATAATGATTGCATACACTCAAAAGTAATATAAGAAATCTTGTTCTTAAACATAACCAAATTGACCTCATAGCATTGTTATATGAACATGCTTTAGTTATATGAACTCATCCTATAGCCTCAAAGTAAATTCAATATATCTCGTATAACATAGCAAAAGATCATCTTTAAAAAACCACAAAGTCACAAGTATCACATACATCTCCACCCATGCATTCCTCCAATTTCGTAACATCAAACCACAAAAAATATCCTCCACATCATCCATCACAAATCTTCATTCATTCAAAAATCTTACATAACTTGGGTTCAATAAATTAATAAAAGTCTAAGAGTTCAAAGTTAGATTTACTTTACTATATTGCTTGTGAATGGTATTGAGTGATGTTTAAGAGCCCTTGAGTGATTCAAGATTCTAATTGTATTCACCTTTAAGTATCTCCATTCGAACCAAGAAAAAGCAATGAGAGAACCAGGAAGATTATTAAACAACCAATTTCAATCTATTAAAGATAAAGAAAATGAAAGAAAGAAAGAGAAAGAAATTTAATATTAGATTACCTTCTAATTTGTGAAGAAGATGGTCTTGAATTAATCACGAGGAAAAATATGGATCCATTTCTTAGGAGAATCTGAGTGAGAGAGAGAATGTGTGTTCTTAGTTGCTCTATATGATTTAGAGGGGTCTATAATATTTGATAGTAGTCAAAGGTGTAATAACCCTCACTTTTGTACTTTAATCACTGAGTACTTTGTATTGAATGAGTATATATATGAAGGATCAGAACAAAAAATGATCAGTTTAATTAGACAAATATTTTGATGTGATAAAAATTTTAAGGGGCGTTAGAAGAATTTTCAATCATGAATTGAGAAAAAAATGAGAAAGAATTTGAAAATTTTGAGGGACACCAAAAATGCATAGTATAATATGTAGATCACATAGGTAAAATAAAAGGCTTTCCCAACTAGGATGAATAGTAACATTAACTGTGGTTATTTTTGGGAATTACAGTTAACCATAGTTAAGGTGAATTTAATTAAATGAGTTTAAGGAAATTTGCAGGTTCAAGTTGAGAAACCCATGAATTAAGTCCATTAAATGAAATTTAAAGTGAATTTTGATTAAAAGGCTGTGTACTTTATGGTAGTTGGTAGAGTAAAAGGCATGTGGCGTAGGAAGATTGGTTATATTAGGACCAAGTGGCTTTTAGTAATTGAATGCATGAAAATCACATGCTATGAGATGATTGGTTGCATGAGAAATTGGGTGGAATAAAATAATTAGAGGAGATTTGTTGTAAAAAAGCTAGATGGTGTTTGGTGACTGCATGCATGGAAACCATGTGCTACAACGTGATTGGTTGCATGCGTGAATGGGATTTCTATAGAATTCTACCAAATTCTTTAAGTTTCCATGAGCTTTCACAACATTCTATAAGATTCCACAAGGCTCCATCTTTAATTAAGTTATGGTTAGTCATTGAATATATCATGACACCTAATTAAAGCACGTGATGAATTTTGGCTATAAAAGAATAGAGGAGGACAGTGGTCTATTTGGCTGCCGGAACAATGGAAAAGAAAGGGAGAGAAGAGAGAGAAAGAAGAAAGAAAAAAAAAAGGGTAGGGGAGAGAGAGAGAGAGAGAGAGAGAGAGAGAGAGAGAGAGAGAGAGAGAGAGAGAGAGAGAGAGAGAGTAGGGGAAGAAAGGAAGCTTAGTTGTTTTCAAACATAGATTTCATCTTAAACAAGGTAAAACACTTTGCTTGAAGAATTAAAGTTATTTTAGTGATCATGGATATCATTTTGATATAAATTTTGTAAGAGAAATAGCATAAATTATGGAAAAGCTTAAGAGATTATATGGTGTTTAGAAAGAATTAAATGATGGTTGGATGCTAAAATAAAAGAAGAAAGCATAAAGAATATATTTTGTTGGTAAAAGGAATTAATTTCTGGAAAACAGCAAGACTTTTCTTGTAGTAGTTCAGTAATAGTTCCAGAAATGGCTGTGTTAGACCTGTGACTTTGTAGCTAAATGTCTTAGGAGTATTTTGCCACAAATTTGAGGTCATTTGGACTTGTGGATCAAACGTTATGCTAAAAACATCAAAAGGTGCCATGAAATGAAATACATAATTACTTGTGCAAATAATATTATATTTTGTTCTGTTGGATTTAATAAGGTTATGAGAAGTTTGTAAGGCTAAGTATGTGCCTGATGAATATGTGAAATAAAATGATGAAGAAATGAGTTTATGAAGGAAATATTATTCCTTTAATTACTTCAAGTGATAATATGACCCATTTGTGAAAAATGCGAATTTAGGAAAATAGATAATTTCCTTGTTTGTGCATTTATTAGCAATGCATTAATTTAGAGGATTGATATGCTAAGAAGGGTGAAATAATCTTTGATGTAGGCTTAAACACTACGAGGACTTGGTAAAGTCTTCAATATTTCAAATCATTAAGTAGTAGCATTGTCAAAGGTAAGTCCCACTTATTTTGTAAACTACCGTTTTGTGCTAGTGGTTTCCTGTGAACTATTTCAATTTTCCTGAACCAAAATATGGTCTGTAAGTTTCTCGAACAATTAGAGATGTAATGCAGTGGAAGAAAAAAATTGAGAAACCATCACAGGATTAGCATATATATGAAATACAAATAAAAAATGTAAAGAAAATACTTTTAATGCTTTTGATGATCTCCCTAGTGATTAAAATTTCTTCTTGCTAATGGCGTGATCCAGCAATTGATCAAACAGGTTGACGTTTGGTCACCACCATTGCAAGGTAAGAATAGGCTTGCCTCCAAAAGTAATCCACATAAGGAGCACCTAGAGACTTTACTGTAAATTAGATGCTAGGATAATTCTCAATGGCTAATATTTGTGAATAAAGAAGAAGAGGGATCACCACGGGATTCTGGAAAAATATTTTTTTTCTCCTTTTGTACATCCTCTACATGGCATATATATCCGCTTATGTATATTCTATATGGTAACCAGAATCCTGAGAGAATAAGGATTCTTAAAATTGCAAATTAGAATTGTAATTTTTCTAATTACAATATGGCTCATGAATTATAAGTAATTATAATTCGACTACAACAACTTCTTCTTTTCATAATTAACCCTATAATGTTATCAGATAACAGCTCGAGTACTTTATCCTTTATTATATGTGGCCCTATCCTTTATTATGTGTGGCCCATTAGGTTTCCTAGTCTATTAATAGAGAATATGAATTAATCCAAAATCTATAAGATTAATAATCCTTAATAATTAGGATTAACTTATTAATTCTAATTAAGATTGATTTATTAATTTTCTAATTAATAAATTAATATTTGGTAAATCATGAGCGGCATTAACAATACATCATTACCATCCAAAAGTTTAAAAAGTCAAGTGGCTTGACATGAACATTTCAACAGTAAATATCTGTGCAATAAACACATTTCACCATAGAATATCTCATTCAGTATAGAGTATGGAATTAGTGTCAACTCCCTCTAGAATATTAACTAATTCTGGCCCGAATATTTTAATAATCGTTCTCGGAATCCATTACTCATCATGTGTATCAATTGAAATTATTTTTAATACATAGTCGCCTTGACCAAGGACTTCTCGAATAATGATTCCTACAAGTGGCCGTGAGGCATACTGTCGTTCTCGGAATCCATTACTCATCATGTGTATCAATTGAAATTATTTTTAATACATAGTCGCCTTGACCAAGGACTTCTCGAATAATGATTCCTACAAGTGGCCGTGAGGCATACTGTGAAACCCCACCTAAATCCAACCTTAGAGTAAAGGGGTTGGGATGCATATAATGTCATTTTGCATAAAAAATAAACTTTTTGAATGATTTTATGTGGTTTAGAATTATGATTTACAGGTTAAATGGCTTATTTATGCTTGTTGGGTAGGAAGGGTAAAAAGGTAATTTTGCTAGAGTTCAGAATAGGGAGATGGCTTGAGGTTTAGATAAGAAGAATATTTGGGTGAGAAAATAAGAAAAAGAGTTAGTGTGGTTAAGTGGTTAGAGCTTTGGGAATTAATCTCTAAGATCATGAGTTCAAATCTCATCACTTAAGTTTTATTCATGATTATCTTAGCTATATTTGAATTTTTTATTTTCTTACATTCCTTAAAGATAGGAATGTTGTCCTAAGGGATACATGAAGATAATGTCTTGATCATGTGATCATGTCCTAAAAAGAATTCTAGAGGAATTCCTGTTTCCTTTAATTTCTCTAGCCTTGTCCTAACATCTTCATAATTTAAATTATCCATAATCCATTAATCTCTACTTTTAATTCCAAAGAAATTCTGTGATAAATCCCTAGTCTTGAAATTCAAAAATCAGCCTTGAGGGATAAAGGATTACTGAAAATAGGGAGGAGAGTTAGGATGGGTTTCCATGGAAAAGAAATCACCATGGTTATACCTTCAATGCTACTTTCATCTTGTTCATGATTTAGTAAAGGAAACATTTGGAAATTTTCCAAAATTTTTGCAAGAAGGTTTTCAAAAAATTCAGCAACATTCTTACTCCATTTGCTTCCAGAAAAATGGTCATTTCATGTATGGTTGAAGCCTGGGAAAACAGTGAATTTTCGGACTGCTCAAACTGCCCAAAACCAGAAATTTTTCCTTCAGCAATTCGCTGCTTTGAAGCTGGATTTGAAGCCACCTTTTGGTCATAAAAACAGCTGGAACTTCCTCTATTTTTCTTTAGGAAGAAGGCTGGAAACCACTATTAAAAGGCCTTCAAACACCCTTAGAAAATCAGCTACAAATCGAGCCAAAGAATGCAGAAAATTCTACACCAAAATCATCACCATTCTAAGTACTCTTGAAGCTTTAGAACTAGAAAAATTCCAGCTTGGTTTCTCAAGGCAAAGGCCGAAAATCACCATCCAAACCTCTGAAAATCAGACCTTGTTCAGCCATGGACTGAACACCATTGACCTCCATACTAACCTTGAGTGCTTGAACTCCATGATGACACCTCAAAGAGCTTCTAAGATTACTCTATCCAAAACTCATTTGAACTTCAAACTAATTCTAGATTTTTTTTGCTCAATTAAAACACTCTTGTTGCAGGTGATTAAACCAGAAATTCCTCTGCCATTATAGACCATTTTTGGCCAACATTACAAGTTGAACAACTCTCCATTCCTTGCACTAAGGCTAGCTTGTTCAGCCTTACACCATTGAGGAGCAAGAGACCTCCAATGAACAACCACTATTAACTAATCCTCTACCTTAAACAACTTCTCATTTTCCTCCATTTGAATTTAAACAAAACTGATCACTTCTCTCTCCTTCTTGCTGAAACCGAAACTCCTATCTACTCTAGGCCATTTGGCCAATAGCATTTCCAGCAATTCTCAAACCATTTTCTCTAAAACTCCCTCAAGAACACCAAGAACACACACGTAACATCTCCAAGCCTAAACCTATCCTAAACATCTCTACTCACTCTCAAATACTCCAGATAACTCATAATTAATCCCTAGTCTTCATTTTTGGTCTTTATAACACAAAATCATGCAAATCGGAATTTTCAAATGGATCAAAAGCAGTTTTTTTGTTGAAGGTTCCAAGAACATCAAAAGGTAAAACAAGAACAACCTCCTTGTTCTTTCTCTTCTACTTAACTTTTAATACTCCATTCTAATGCTCTTCATCTCTCTCTCTCTCTCTCTCTCTCTCTCTCTCTCTCTTGGCCGAAATGATGATGGCCAACCATGGCTGTTTTTCGGACATCAAAAAGCTCTCAAATGCGTGGACCTTCACTAATCAAGAAACCTTCATCAAGCAATCAACTATCAAGTATTTCTTCTTGAATCATCCTTTTAAATTTTTGAATTCATGTGTTTTGGATGTTGGTAGTGAGATTGAATATAAATGGGGGTTGAGTATATGTATATGGATGAAGGGGATGGAGTTAGGTATGAGGGTAGAAATGTATGATTAGATCTTATGGATTTTCTTTTGAATCAATATATGTGTATCATGGTTAGGAGATTTATGGATGTTTGATACATGCTAGATGTTATGACATCAATGGTGATTAGGCCTTTATGTTCTTAATCTTCAATGAAGCCATAAATGATGATTATGCCTAGTAGGAGATGGCCATGTGCTAGTATGTGTTAGATCAAGTGTATGTTCATGAATGGGTTAGCTTATTAATTGATGTTAGGGAATGTGTTCATGAATCTTTTCTCACAATAGGAAATCATGGTAAAAGACTATTTTCTTTGTTAATTCTAAAATTATTTTTGTTAACAAATTTTATTAATTTTGTTGGAATTATTGTTATATTTACTCTATAAGATCCAAAAAAATTAGGAAGGTTTGGAAATAAGATATTAATGAACATATTAATATTTTTATTAGTAAAAAAATCTTTTATTAAAAGGAAATAATAATAATTAAATGATAATATACTAGAATTAATTAAATGACCTTGTAGACCATAATTAGCCTTACTAAAACTTTTATCTATATCCATAAATATTATTTATATTTAAATTTATTTATTACTTAATAATTAAAAATTAAGTATAATTTATTTATTATTAATTTTATTGGTTATTTATTATTTATTAATTAATAATTAAAAATTAAAGTTTAATTTACTATTTATAATAATACTATTTAAATATTACCATTTATCAATATTATTTAGGACTTAGTATTATTCAATATTTAACACTAGTTTATTTATTAGCAATAATACTCATAATTTATTATTTGAAACTATAACTTATTAGTATTTATTTTAGAACTCCTAGTTATTTTAACTCATCAAACTAGATTTAATTTATAAAATACTTTATCAACTAGTATTAAAGCCTAAAACATTATGGTCATGGTTAGTTGTGGTTGTGACTAGTTGAACTAGGGATTGTTTATGTGCGGCAGATATGGTCCGAAGGTAATCGTATGCTTTGTGTTTACCCCAAGCAGTGTTAGGTTGACCTTGGAGAATTTTTTAATTCAAAAAGAGCAAAGGATCAGGTAAGTTCCTGCATGGAATCATTCAAAGACCAAAGTTAATGTGGTAAGCCAAACAAAATGTATACAAGTATTTGTTCTATAAAGGCAATTAAGGACAATTTTCCTTTTTATTTCAGTCAAGCAAACCATTTGAAATTAAACAAGCAATTTTATACACAAAAGCTAAACTTTTCTAAAAACTTTGGCAATAATTTTACAAACCTTAATTGTTATTTCCAAGTGAATCATTGGATGATCTTTTTCCTCCCAAGTGGGATAAGTAACGTTGAGTACTCAATAAGGGTAGACTACTAGGACGAGTCTTTGAAGGGTTAGGATAAGTCTCTCAGTAGGTGGCAACCTCTGAGGGGTGAGTCCTTCCCGGATAGGATGCCAATCCTGTAGGTTATACCGGTCTGAAATAGCAAGTTCAGTCAAATGGATTGTGTGTTTCCAGAGTAGACAACCGGTAAGTTTGGGGTGTAGAGATGGAGGAGTATCTCACCTGGTAGGCTATACACCTACCTTGTGTCAGTATACTCAACGTGTGTCATTCTAATCGTTATATTGTCATGGTACCCAACGTGTGGTGCCTCGACTACCTCTTTTGAATGGTTGTATTTATTATGCACATGTATATTTAGAAAAGAAAAACACCACTATTCATTTATGACATTTATTTAATGCTTGCTAGCACTTTCTTTTACACCACTATTCAACTTGCATGCATGAACTGTTTTACCTGAAACACACAAAGCACACATGAGCTTACTAAAATTTTTATCTCACCACCTTTTATACCATATTTTCAGGTCGATCCTACTGTGAATGTCATTACCTAGAATGTTGCCTATGTATTGAAGACTCTTTGATGTTTTTTCCTATGTATTGCTTTTGAGAGACAGTTGCAGACATTTATTATTTTTGAATTTATTCATGTATTGCTGGGTTGTAATAAGTTTAATTTTGAAGTATTTCATTTTTTTTATTTTGTGTGACCTAGTTATAAAGACCCCTTATCTTGTGAACGGAGCGACATACCTGACCCTAATGGGCCTAGGTAGTGGCGTGTTACACATACCCTCATTTTATTAAGAGTGGTGAATCCTTTATTGATCCTCTCAACTACTTTTGTTCACTTCACATTGTACCCAATATCCATCTCACAGGTGGTCTTGTTGGGACTCCAGAGATTGGAATCAAAGTACATCGCTTAGCAAATAAAGTACCTTAGAGATCTCAAGTCTAAAGATACTTGCACATTTGCTATGAAAAGATTCTATTACCGGTACTAAATAGTTATCTATGTGATTATCTTATAGCTAGATCATTCAATGTAATTTTTCTAGTAACAAGTATCCACGTATCAACTTTGAGTATTACAATACTCACGGACGTGCGAACCTCTGCCTGATCAAATCAGGAAGTATAACACGTGCTAGTCTTAATATATTAATGATGACCTATCATATTAATGCTATGACTATGGATAATTTAAATACGAATACTATCTAATATAGTAGAAACCTCATATCATGATATCTATCATGATTTTCTTAATACAGTGTTGTACTTTAGACTGTATCTAATAGTTATTTTGCACAAAGTATAAATAAAACAAATTGAAAGATAAAGAATGCCTTGTATTATTAAATCAATGTGCTATATAAAAAATACATGTGAATGTCTCTAGGGCATAAAACTAAGAAACTCTCAGCTATACTAGAGCCAATCATTCACGTATCTAATACCGAATGACTCAACATGTCTATCATGTTTCTTCTGTGGTAGTGCTTTAGCGAGTGGATCAACTATGTTCTCATTAGTGAGAACTCTCTCTATCTTTATATCTGGTCTATTTATGATCTCCCAGATTAGATGATAACGTCTTAGTACTTGTTTGGAATGCTGGTGAGACCGTAGTTCCTTCACTTGAGCAATAGCACTTGATGTGTTTGAATTTAGGTATAAAAAAAATCATATAAAAATAAGCACATTCTCAATCAAGTTTAAATTAAAATGTTAACCCCAAATTACACATATGAGTAAGAGTACTCATTATTAAATATAGTATAGGGTTTAAAACGAGTATCGATCCTCAAGGAACAAATATGCATTAATCCCTTTTCTTTTATTATTTAACCGACTCAATAAAGTGAAAAAGAGTAAAAAGGAAAATAAAATAAAATAAAATAAAAGAATTATACATGTCAATGATGGAGAATTATGTAGCTCTAACTATTATTTTGACAAACTTGATCTTAAAGTACCCCAATCATGATCATAACTAATCATTCTCTTGGCATCGTGAAGGATTAAGATAGATTCACTTCTTTTCCAATCCATAAAATCACTATCTTCTAGACAAATTAGAATCACATATCCTGTCTCGACTACTTCACCCAAAAGATGCATTAAACACAATCCTTGATTAAATTTCTATATCCTGGCAAATTTAAAACATGAAATTAACCTATGAATCCATATCTTAGTAGATATCAATTAACCTTTAATTATCTAGTTCTTAGCAATTAACCCCTTTTCCAAGCAAGTTAATAGATAACAAATATGAAATTAATGAATTAAGACCACCATCAATCTCTTTTCCAAGCAAGTTAATAGAAGAAACAATAAATTAATCTCCTAATAAGCATAAGTAATTAAATACCAATAATAACAATCAATTAATCAAAAGATCAAAGTAACTCTAAAAATCATGAATACCGAAAATAATGTCAAATTACAATAAAACAATTAATACATCATTATTCAAGAAAAGAAAATAAAGTTAAAAGAAAGCACTCATAGACAAACCTCCTTCTTCTTCCTTCGTAGACTCTCTTGCACAATCCTTCTTGATGTGATGAATTCCTCCTTGATTTTGAGTGATTTTATGTTTTGATCCATGAATTAATTATTTAACCTTCAATTTTTTCCCCTCTATTTATAGGCTTTAGAAGTCCTAAATTTGTCCTTCTAGGGTTTCTGGCCGAATAGTAGTAGGAAAATACTAAAACTCTACAAATTGCCAAAAATGCATACAAAAATCGAGGCACCGCCTTTGTTTCAATGCACAATCGGTGTCGCCTATCCTGCTTAGGGTCAGTGCTGGTTATGTTCTATCCTTTTGTACGTTCAATAATTTTTCTTGATTTTTATGCCAAGTATTCCAGATTGCAGCCAGCGCCACCTTTAGCTCATAACCGGCGCCGGCTCTGTTCAGTTTCTCAACGTTTTTTCCTTATTTTACCCCTAAAATCTGAAATAATACACAAAATACCTTTTCAAGAGTGAAATCTCAAATATGAAGGAATATGATCAGTTATTGTACAAAATGTATCACAAAATGGTCTCAAATAACTAGAAAATATATGACTAATTTAGGCCCTGTCACTTTCCCCCACACTTAGCTCTTTGCTTATCTTCAAGCAAAGTATCAAAGACAAGTAGAAAAAATACAAGTTTCCACACAATCACTCAATAAATTTCAAAATAATATTTCCAATGCTTTCTTTATTCAAGACAACAAAACATATGCTACTATACCTTTAATAACAATTGCAAGACTTGTGTATATGAAGAATGACTAGTAGAACCATGCCAACACTTAACATCATTCTCAAACCATTGGAAAAAATTTAGTTCAAGAAAAATATGCATTCTATAAAGCTTACTTTTCATACACTCTCTCCACTAATCCGAGACATATCATGATTCTACTTACATCAAGTTGGACTTTTAAGCTTGTAATGTAAGGCTAAAGGGTTTGTAATATAGCTATCAAACGAAGGATATAGGAAAATCAAATATTAAAGAAGATGAGAGTTTGCAAGAAAAGGATAAACAAATATACCAATAGATTCCAAACTTCTCTTGCTTTCCTATCTCAAAACCAACCAAAAACCCATAACCTTATACAGCAATCATATCACAGTTCAAGCAAATCTTGCATTCTTTTCAGCAATTATTTCTCAACTCATCAATTATATTGCACAAGATCATCAAAATTTCAGCACTTCTTATTTCAGCGCAACTAACATTCTTCCTGTGCTCTTTTTCTCTTTTTCTTTCAACTTTTCTTTTCTTTTTCTCTTCTTTTCAAATGCTGCTTTTGTTTTTTTTTTTCAATCTTTTTTTTCTTTTTCTTTCAACATTTTCTAGCTTTTTGTTTTTGTTTTCAATCTTTTTTTTCCTTCCTCTTTTCTTCTTTCACAACTCCAACTCAACATATGATGCATTACTAAAAGTAAAAGTCATGACATTTACACAAGCATTCTCCCTCATATTTTTTTCTACTTGTACTTTTATCCATCAAGAGCAATTAAAGATTTGGAAGATAAATCAAACTCTTAGAAAGAAGTAATGGACAAAGTATGATAACGGTTTGAGAAATAAATTAACAATTTAGGCTCAAAATAGACACTAGGGATAATATAAAATAGGTAGACTTGAAAAGCTTAAACTATCTAAAGAAGGCCTATTACCATCATCCCTAAGTTAAATCATGAATGTCTTTCTTATTTTGCCTCGAGAGGTATTCAAGTAAGTTCTACAATGCTCAATGAATTTTAGTAGAAAAATAGATTTAAGAGCAATGTAAAGCATTTGATCAAGAACTACTTAGTCCAAGTGAGTGTAAAATGTCGTGAATAAGCCACAATTGATATAGAACATATGCTCTATGATCTAGCACAAAGACATGCATTAAAAATATATCTTGAAAGCTCAAAAAATCAGGAAAAAATTTTGAAGAATTTGCTCAAAAGGTTCAAAGAATTTTAGGAAGAATGAAACATAGAAGAATTCCCCTTCTAACCACTCCCCCACACTTAAACGGGACATTGTCCTCAATGACCAAACAAATAGAGCAAGGAACTATTGCCACGGGACAAAAAATAAAGGGGAAAAGAGAAGAAAGAAAATACTTCCATGCGTTGTGCATTATCCTACAAAAGAGTTGAATTCCAGTAGAAAGGAGTATTGTTAAAGTACCTAGAAAGAAAAATACACAACAAAACACATCAAAGCATAAAAACTAGAAAAGAAAAATAAGTAAAAAGTAAAGACAATAGTATGAAAAAGAAAAGTACAAGAAATAACTAGAAAAGTCATGAAAATATAAAGTAAAATAACTCGAAAAATGTTGCATCCACTGAGCCCATTGCTGCTCCTGAATAGTCTGCCTCTGGGCAATGTCATCAATGCCATCGTGCATGTGGAGCAACATCTCCATGTGCTGAGTTAACTGGCCCATCACCACAGTCTCAAAGTCAGTACTTGGTTGGAACTGTGAACTACTGGCTTGTGCTCGCGATAGTGGTGGTAGGTGCTGCTCCTCCACAGGTGGTGGCTGAACTTGTCTGGGATATTTTACCTCATAAGGAGTTAGCCATTTCTTCATCTCCTGGCTGTATTTGTACCTACAGCTCATCAACGTTTGCTCCGTAACTAGGTCATACTCAGTGGTAGTCTCTGTCAATTCCCCCTCAGTACTAATACCAAAATCGCTTAGAATTTGCATAATTACGAGAGGAAAGACGAAGGCTTTGGTAGAGAGATGAAGATGAACCACATCCCTTATGGATTGTATGATCAATGGGGCAAGAGGGATAGGCTAAGTGGTCATCATCCTATACAAGATGTATATATCAATGGTGCGTGCCTCATTGAATCCACTGGCTCGGGGTACGACATTAAAAGCAAACATGTATACTAGAGCACTGAAATTTAGCAGCAAGATCATTATTAGAGTAGAAGCTATTGGCTTAGAAAGCATTTCTCTTGCGCAACCCTAGAGTAGTTCTAGTTCCAATGTCATCCCAATTAGGGTCAGAAAGAATCTTTTGATGATTGGTATCTATCCCTAGCCAAGAATCATCATCATACACATAGAGAAGAGTGGCTAAATGGTTTCTTGAGATGAAGATGGGGGCTCTTTTCACTCGTGTCTCAATACATGGAAGATGGTTATTGCTCTTTTCAACCATGTTGGCATAAAATTCTTTTATGAGCACTGGACAATAATCCCCCTTAAGCTGTACTATAAGTCGCCACCTAAGTCTCCTAAACATCATTCCTAGTTTGAGGGCATGGTCTAGGATAGGTGCAAAGGTACGCTCCACAATAATCTTAATTGCGGCCCTCCTATTGTACCACTCCTCACAGGATGGATCAATAAAATATGTGGGCCTGATAGGGCCTAAATTAGTCATATTTTTCCTAGTTATTTGAGGCTATTTTGTGATACAATCTGTTCAATAACTAGTCATATTCCTTCATAATTGAGATTTTACCCTTGGAAAGGTATTTTGTACAACATTTCAGATTTTAGGGGTAAAACAAAGCAAAAATGTCGCAAAACAGAATATAGGCAGTGCCGGCCCGAGTAGAGGAATCGGCGCCAGCCACACACTGTTGGCACGTACTTTGAGGTGACAAAAAATTGTTGAAACAGGACAAGAACAAAACAAAACCGGCGCCGGCTATACTCTGGACAACATTGTGCTAAAATCAAGGAAAATCGGCGAATGATTGAAGAAATAGAACACAACCAGCACTAGCTCTAGTAGCCACGGCGGCACCGGCTATGCCCTGAAGATAAGACGGAATCTTGATTTTTCTAGGTGGTTTTTGGTAATCTGTAGAATTTTAGTATCTTCCTACTTCTACTCAGCTAAGAATCTTGCAGCAACGAGTTGAGGCACTTCCTAAGCCTATAAATAGATGGAAAACACAAGAGAAAATGAGAGAATTCATAGATCATCGTAGAAAATCACTCAAATTAAAGGAGGAATTCTTCAATTTAAGGAGGATTGTGCAAGAAGGTCTGCAAGGGAAGAAGAATAAGGCTTGTCTATGAGTGCTTTCTTTTACTTTGTTTTCTTTTTCTTAAACAATGATATGTTAATTATTTTATTATAATTTGACATTGTTTTAGGTATTCATGATTTTTAGAGTTATTTGATCTTTTGATTAATTGATTGTTCTTCTTGGTATTTAATTACTTGTACTTATTATGAGATTAATTGGTTGTTTCTTTCCATTAACTTACTAGACCAAAGGGGTTGATGGTGGTTACAATTTATTGATTTCATATTTATTGGCTATTAACTTACTAGACCAATGGGGTTAATTGTTGAGGATTGGGTAATTAAAGGTTAATTAATGTTTGCCAAACCAATGATTCATTGATTAATTTCATGCTTTAAATTTGCTAGACTAAGGAAATTTAATCAAAGATTGTGTTTAATGCATCTTTTAGATGATTTAGTTGAGACTGAACATGTGATGCTAATTTATCTAGAAGGTAGTGATTTCATGGCTTGACCAAATAAGTGAATAGACCTTAATCCTTCATGATGCCAAGAGAATAATTAGTTATGATAATGATTGGGTTCTTTAAGATCATGTTTGTCAGAACGATGGTTTAAGTTACATAATTCTCCATCCTTGACATGTATATATTTTTATTTTATTTTATTTTTCTTTCTATTTCTTTTTCACTTTATGGAGTCAGTTAAACAATGAAAGAAAAGTGATTAATACATACTTGTTCCTTGAGGGTCGACACTCATTTGAACCCATGCTATTTTAATGATGAGTACACTTGCTCATATGTGTAATTCGGGGTTCAACGTTTTAATTTAAACTTGATTGAAAATGTGCTTATTTTTATATAATTTTTATACCCAAATAAATATGCATCAAGTTTTTGGCGCCGTTGCCGGGGAACAATATCATGAAATCCTAGATTTTGTTGATTTAACTATGTAAATATGTAAATAGGTAAATATGTGAATATGTACAATTGTTCTTTTAGCAAAAAAGGTGCCATCTTTTATAAGTTATGTATCATTGTATATCTTTGTAATCTAACTTACTAACTTTGACTATGTTCTATTAACTAACTTTGTAATCTTGTAATTTTGTTGTAATCTTGAATTCTATTATCTAACTCGCTTCATGTTATTTTAGGGTGTTATCCTTGGTACATGACCCGGAACTCTGAAGGCGAAATAGTCGATTTTGACCCTGAAATCGAAAGGACACTATCAAAAATCCGCAGGACAATCCAAATGAACTTGATCATCGGCATGGATGGTGCTCAAAATAACAATGCTAGTAATAATAGGAGGGTTATGGATGACTTTGTGAAGCCTACAATCTCGGGCACAGGCTTGAGTATCACTAGGCCTAGGGTGGATGCGAATAATTTTGAAATAAAGCCCAATATTATCCAAATGGTTCAAAACACGGTTCAATTTGATAGGCTACCTGAAGAAGATCCTAATGCCCATTTAGATAGTTTTCTTGGGATTTGTGATACTTTTAAAATGAATCGTGTTTCTGAAGATGCCATAAAGTTAAGACTTTTCCCTTTTTCCTTGAGAGATAGAGCCAAATCGTAGTTAAAATCTTTGCCTACAAGTTCCATCACTACTTGGAATGCCCTTGCTGAAAAATTTCTGGCCAAATATTTCCCTCCAGTTAGGATAGCCAAACTTAGAAACGGAATCTTTGCCTTCGAACAATTAGATTCTGAGCCCTTGTATGAAAGTTAGGAGAGATTTAAGGAAATATTGAGATAATGCCCACATCACGGATTTGAGTTAGGAATGCAAATGCTCATCTTTTTGAATGGCCTCACATTCACAATACACCAAGTGGTGGACTCTTCTATAGGGGGTTCAATCAACCATAAAACCCCAGAATAGGTATTCAATCTTATTGAGAACTTGGCTTTTAATAACTATTCTTAGGGGGAGTAGGAGGTCTAAAGCTCGAATGCAAGAAGAGCACAAAGTGGATGTTGTGGCAGCATTGGAAGCTAAGGTGGATGCCTTGTGAAACCCCAGCCAAAACCAACCTTAGAGTAAGGGGGTTGGGATGTATATCATATTTTATTTCATATTTAAATATATTTTTATCTGGTTTTATGTGCATTAAATTTGTGTTTTATAGTCTAGAGGGCTTGATTGTGATTATTGAGTGGGAAGGGCAAAATGGTAATTTTTACCTAAGGTGGAAAAAGGGAGATAGCTTGATGATTGAATAGGAAAATATTTTTAGAGAGGAAATAAGAACAAGAGTTGTTGTGGTGTAGTGGTTAGAACCTTAGAATTGATTCTTGAAGTCTTGGGTTCAAATTCCATTATTAGAGCTATAGCATGATTAAATTTTATTTTTTCTTGGGAAGTATCATTGTCGGCCTTAGTGGTTGGAGTAGGGTAGAGATGTTGTCCTATGAGAGACATGATAAGAGTCTTCAAATCCTACTCTTTTGCTCTACACAAAATTTCTAAGGGGAATTCATTTCCTCTTGATCCTTAGTTTTTCCTAATTCTCAATTCATTAGTTTGTTCATTGTGTTCAAGCTAATTTTATTCTAGAAAAATTCCAGCAATGTGTTGTGGCTTTTAAGGTTCAAAATGTCTTAGTAAAAGACATCATATGGACCGAAACAATGGATGAGGGGGAAAGATTTCAAGTGAATTAAATTCCTTAGTGAACTTTCTAAAAATTCACTCTAGCTAGATTCATTTCCCTTTGTACATAGAACTGAAATTTTTCCAGCTTTGTGAGCCTTCAAGGTGTCGAAATTCTTGACCATTATTTCCTCCCAAATGCTACCAGAAAAAGGCCCTTTTGATCAGCTTAGAATCTGGATTTTTATGGCAATTTTCGGACTGCACAAAGATGGTGCAAAACCAGGAAAAAATCATGTACAAATCGCAGCTTTGGAGGTCCAAAACCAAGTTGTTTTCTTCCAATTTTTGTACAGTACCCTAGCCATGTTTTTCCTCCAAGAAGTAGGCTAGAAAGAAGCCTTGAAAGCCCCAGAAATTCCCCTTCAAAGCCTCTGCAAATCGCCTAGAAAAGGGCAACCGAAAACTGCCCAGAAAATTCTAGCCTTGCAAAAATCTGTGCAGTGGTTTTTTTTCAAGCTTTGTTTCTTAATTCTCTCCTAGATGAAACTCTATCATTTTTCTGTAAAAACCACCCTTAAACCTCCATTAACAGAACTCCATTTTCCTCCCAAAGTTCTACACAAAAATCCAGCCATGGATGCCTAAAAGATTTCAAAAAAAATTCTGCAATCATTCCTTGATTTGGATACCAAAATTCCAGCTACCATGATTTAACAACTTTCTATAAAATATACCTCAAACAACCAGACCTTCTCTCCACCATTATACTCCATAATTTCAGCCACCCTAAGCCTCCTTCAACCAGCTTTCATTCAACCAAAACACTACCCAGAAATTCGTCCGTGGCAGATCTCCAAAAGCTCTCCAATAATCAAATATATTCTTGTGATATCTAGTTTCCAAATTTGCTTCCCAAAAATATTCTTTAAGGATTTTAACAACTAACCTTTCCTTTTCCCTTCCAAATCAGAGAATCAACCTCCTAAATCCTACAGAAATTTTTCGAGCCCTATCTCTCACAAAAATTCGGCAACTGCACATTACCATCTCTCGATTTTCTTCAACTTCCAAGAACACACACACTACACCAAGAACACCTACCGCTTCCCTACACCTAATACCCCTCCAAACCATCTCAAACCCTCTCTAAAACTTCCAGATTTGACCTACTCACTGCCGTGAGTCCATCAACACCATTTTTAACATCAAACTCCACAAATCATCTTGCTACTTCGGATCAAAACCAGAAATTTCTGTTAAGGTCAAAAACACCTTCAAGGTAAATTTATTCTAACAACTTCATCTTCTCCAATCTTGATCTCTAGTGAGAGCCTATGTGAATAAACATGCTAATGGTCTCTCTCTCTCTCTCTCATGGTCGAAAATTCCCCTCTCTTGGCTGGATGACTTTTTCTCCCATGAACATGCTTTCGCCATCTCCCATGGACAAAGTTAGACATCTAGGAGTTGAGATCTACTCTAAACTCCTTCAAGGCATTCATCAACCAAGTAAGTACCTTCAATCTTCCTTTTTAAACTCTAGATTCATGTCTCTAGGATGATGATGATAGTAGGTGGATGGCGATAGGATTTAAGTATATATATATATATATATATATATATATTGTTGATATTGAAGCATGAATATATGTATGATTGTGAAGGAGATGGGATTTATGCATGGAAGGATTATCTTGGATGATTATATGGTGATTTGAGGTTGATGCATGTCATAGGTAGTATTTGTGATGAAGTATGCTATAGATTATGTCACCTTTGGTGAATAGGATTTATATTCATGTTGGATTATTGAAGCCATGATCATATTTATGCTAGTAAGGGTTAGATCATATTTTGATAAATTGAGATCTATGCTTGAATGCATGATTTGGATGATTTGATGAATTGAAGGGTTGTATATGTTCATGATTGTGGTTAGCTATGGGAATATGATCGTGATCTAGTTGTCCCTAAGCCAAATTTTATTTCATTAATAAAATATTTAATAATATGATTTTTCTAGTAAAATTTTGAAAACCATGGGAAAATGTGGATTTGGTCTTTTATATAAAATAGTGATATTTTAGTCAAATAAATAATAGTTTTTGCTAGAAAAATAAAAAATATATATTATTTAAAATAATAAAATCAATTAAAGCCTTTTATGAAAATAATTATAATTAATAAAATATTTATTACTAAAAATTTAATTATTATCTTTTAATCAAAACCCATTAAGGATTTTCTTATTATTTTTCAAGCAAGACTCATTAAATTTATTTGCAAAAAAATTTAGCTATCAATTATTTTCTAACAACTAAATTATTAATAAATCATTATTTTACCTAATACCACCTTGGACCCTTTTTCAAATAAACCATAATTTATTTTTAGCAAGATTTAAACCTTCAACTTTTTGTACCTATTTCCCAAACTCTAGTTATTTTAATATCAAACTATATTTATTTTATAAACCCTTTTTATTTATTATCGAGCCTTAAAGCTTAGGACACTAGGGACATGATTGTAGTAAGTTGAGTTAGTTTTATTTGTGAAAGTGAATCTTGGCTTGAGTTTGATTGTGGTTTGTATTTACCCTATGAGGGGTTAGGTCAGCTATTGGAGACCTTTGTTGTGGACAAGGATTAGATAAGCTCCTACATAAAACCCATTTGATGTAAAAATGATTTTTATGGCAAGCCAAATGTAGAGTGCATGGTCACTCATTTCTGTAAAGGCAATTGATGATTATTTCCATACTCATTTCAGACAAATAAATTATTTGCAAATCAAGGGGTGGTTTTACCCAAAACCTAAAACTCTTTCTAAAACCAGTTTTGCCCCAAACTTTGGAAAACCTTAATTGCCATTTTCAAGTGGAATTATGTTTTGTTCATTTTCTCCCCAAGTGGGATATGTTTCGTTGAGTAATCAATGGGGGTAGACTGGTAGTACTAGTTTTGAAGAGCAAGACTGAGTCTTCTAGCAGGAGGCCTCCTGCAGAAGATGAACTCAACTTAGAGAAACGTCAGTACTACTTAGTCATGTCGGTCCGAGCTAGCATTTTTTATTTCAGTCAAGTGACTGTGTTTTGTCGGAATGGACACCCGGTTGTTGTTTGGGTATAGAGAAGGAGGAGTATCTTGTCTGGTAGGCCGATCACCTACCTTTAGTCAATCTGCACAAAGTGTCGGCATTCTGACCGGCAGTATGCACAAAGTGTCGGCATACTGACCATCCGGTTATGGGGCCCAACGTGTGGTAACCCATAATCCTTTCTTTTGAGTGGTTGATCTTATAAATTATGTATGGCTGGAAAAGTCAAAACGCCACTCTTGCTTTTGACTAATGTTTATTGCTTGCCAATATTCCTCTTATAAAGTTTTTATACTCTGCATCCACGAACTATTTCCACTAAACACCCAAAGCACACACGGACTTACTGAGATTTCTATCTCATCACCTTTTCACCATGATTTCAGGCCGATCCTACTGTGGGGATGAGTAACTTGTGTTATCTGCCTTGGAAGAGAATGTTGTCTTTTATTTTTATGTATTGCTTTGGGGAGTTGAGAGTGGATGATTTTATTTATGGATTTGTATTTCTTTTGGGAATTCATGGTTTTATTCGTGGATTTATTCTTGGGTTGTAATAAATTTTAAGTTAAATTATTATTTTCATTTCGCTATTTTAATTGTGTGACCTAGTTATAAAGACCCCTTGTCCTTTGGACGGGACGACATCCCCGGCCCTGGCGGGCCTAGGTAGCGGGGTGTTACAAGCCTTGACTCAGAAGATGGAACAAATGGTGATGCCTCAGGTCCAGGTATTAAATGTAAGTTGAGATTTCTGTGGAGAGGGGCACCCAAATCATGAATGCCAAAATATGGGTTCACTCCAAGAAACCACGGAGCAAGCGGCCTTTGCAGGTAATGTCCTTCCAGGTATCAACCCTTATAGCTCTACTTAAAATCCTGGTTGGAGAAATCACCCTAATTTCTCTTGGAGCAATGGAAACTAACCTAGGAAGGGTTCTTTCAATTTTGGAGGCAATCAAAGGAACCAACCCCTTATGAACAACAATGTAGCACCTTCAAAGCCACCATTGGAGGAATTGATTGGCCAATTGGTAAGTACAACGGAGACTAAGTTCCAAGGGGTCGATGTTACAACAAGGAACTTAAAGGCCTCCATGTGCAACTTGAAAAACCAGATTAGTCTACTGGCCAAGGAGGAATTGATTGGCCAATTGGTAAGTACAACGGAAACTAAGTTCCAAGGGGTCGATTTTACAACAAGGAACTTAGAGGCCTCCATGCGTAATTTGGAAAACCAAATTAGTCAACTAGCCAAACTACTGGGGGATCGTCAAGCCGTGACATTGCCAGGAAATACTAAGGAAAATCCACGGGATCAAAGCCGTGGAAAATATTGAAGCCATTTTTTTCTACTTTCAGTATTGTGTTTGAGACAAATTTTACTTCTGCCGTTTTGGTTGATTATCTTTCATGAATTGGAATGCATTGTTCATCATTATTGTGTGTTCATCCTTTTTCTTAAGTTAAAAAAAAAAAAAGGTTGAGAAGGCTGGACAGAATGCAACCGATGTCGGCTAGGGCTAGGACCGGCGTTGGTTCCTGTTGGGCAAGGCACAAGAAATAGGCCATTTTGGCCACTTCTTCTTTCAAAATCTCCAACTCCCTCTCAAATCCTATCTAACCCGCGCCTGCGCTTCATCTTCCAAACCTCTCAAACTTTGATTTTTCACCTCCTAATCACTTCTATAACATCCATCTACCTTTCTTTTGTTGATCCTACAGATCAAAAATCTCAAAATCTTCCATTTTGCTCAACCAACTCACCTTCAATCCGCAAGCAAAGAGCTTAGATTTCTACAAAAAGCCTACGTCTTTTGCTTGCCCATGCATACACAAACACAAAGGTATGATTTTTTATTCAATTCCCACGGTTAAAATGGTGTAGATGACTTTTTCTAATTTTAGGGACAATTTTGGCTAAAAATTAGGGGTTGTTTATGTTCTCTTGAATTGTGCATTACTCCTTAAGCTTCATGACTTTAGATAGATTATGAGATAATAGTTCTTGGATACTTGATCCATGCACATGATCATTAGGCAATTCATGCATATATCTAAGGATAGAGTTGTGGCTATTTATGATGGTTGAGTAATTACTGCCCATGGATCTTGCATTGTTTTTCACAAAAATGCCATGATGCTGTATTCATTCATATGATCATGTATACTTAAATGCATTGGGAATATTCAACACATTTATACTTTACAGTGAGCTTTATATGTATTCTTTCAGGTTGTGTTGAATTGATTGGGAGAGATTGAATGGATTGTTGATTGGAGTGGGCTATACATTAAAGGAGTTTGGGCATTGTTGTTGTGAGAATTGGTTGAGGGTTGAGTGAGAGCTGAGGATTGTGTTTGAAACGGGTAGCTACACCCCTTTTAATTCTTTGAGCTCATTTGTTATATCCTCCTATTTTCATCACCACTTACTTGACAACATGTCTAGAGCCCGGGGACAATCCTCTAAAAGGGTGAGAGCTTCCTCTTCCTTAGCTCCTTCATCCATTGATCCCTTGTTTTTAGACCAACTAAGTTTAGTGATCCATCATGTGAGGAATGGTATAATAGGGGAGCATCCAACAAGATCATTGTAGAGCATACATTCGCACCTACCCTAGACTGTGCCCTTAAATTAGGAATGATGTTTAGGAGGCTAGGATGGGGATCGATCGTACAGCTAAAAGGGAAGTATTGTCCCGTGCTAATCAAAGAATTCTATGCCAACATGGTTGACAAGGGTAATAAACACCTTCCCCACATTAAGACGAGAGTAAAAGGAATCCCTATTAGCATCACACAAAATCACTTAGCTAACCTTCTTCAGGTTTTTGATGATGATTCTTGGCAAGGGATAGATGTTAACAATCAAAAAATTCTTTCTGGCCCTAATTGAGATGCCAGTGAGACTAGAGCCACTCTAGGGTTGTATAAGTATAATGCCTTTCAAGCCAACAGTTTCTATTTGAACAATGATCTTGTTGCCAACTTTAGAGCTCTAGTCTATCTGTTTGGGTTCAATGTTGTATCCCGTGCCAGTGGATTTAATGAGACTCACCTTATTGACACCTACATTTTGCATAGGATGATGAATACCTTACCTATCCCTCTTGTACCCCTGATTATACAATCCATTAGGGATATGGATCATCACCGACTATCTACCAAAGCCTTCATCTTTCCTCTAGTTATCATGAAAATTCTGAAAGACTTTGGTGTTAGTACTGAGGGAGAATTGATGGAGGCTACCACTGAGCACTATATAGTTACAAAACAAATATTGATGAGTTGTGGGTCCAAGTACATCCAAGAGGTGAAAAAGTGGCTAACTTTCCATGAGGTTAGGTATCCCGGTCAGGTTAGGCCACCACTTGTAGAGGAGGAGCACCCACTACCACTATCACGTGCATGCGTTAGTAGTTCTCAGTCCCAACCTAGGACTGTCTTCGAGACTACCGTGCTAGGACAGTTAGCCCAGTAGACGGAGATGTTCCTATGCTTGTAGGGCTCCATCGATGACATTGCAAGATGGTAAGCTATTATGGAGTAGCAATGGGCTAAATGGAGGTAGCGTTTTCTGGGCCAACATAGTGGTAAGGGCCCTTTTGCACCGGCTAATGATGATGATGAGGAGGAGGATTGAGCTGATTGTTCCACACTTTCTTTTATTGTTTACTTTTGTTTTTCCTTTATCTTTTCATGTCTTTCCTAGTTAGTTCTTGGTTTCGTTTTTTTTTCTTTTCTTTTTGTCCTATTTTCTTTCCTTAATTTTTGTATTTATTTTTCTTTTCTAATTTTTATGCTTTGGTATTCTTTTGTATTTTTCTTTTTATGTACTTTGCCAATGCCCCGTTCTTCACGAATTCAGCTCTTGTACAGCATATTGAACAATATATGGAAGTATTGTCTTTCTTATTTCTTCTCCTTTATATTTTTGGTCCCATGGCATTATTTATTCTTTGTTCTATTTATTTTACCATTGAGGACAATGTCCCGTTTAAGTGCGGGGGAGTGATTCGATTGAAAATTCTTCTATGCATCATTATTTTATACTTTATCCTTCTTGTGAGAAATTTTTTCAAAATTCTTTCTGATTTTCTTTGAGATATCAACCTGTATTTTTAGTGTATGTCTTTATGATGGATTATAGAGCATATATTCTATATCATTTATGGCTTATGCATGACTTTATGCACCCATTTGGACTAAATAGTTCTTGATCATAAACTTTACATGGTTCTTAAATCAATTTCTCCACTAAAATTCATTGAGAATTCTAGAACTTACTTGAATACCTCTCGAAGTGAAATAAGAAAGGCATTCATGATTTAACTTAGGAATGACGGTAATAGGCCTTCCTTGGATAGTTTGAGCTTTTCAAGCCTACCTATTTTATATTATCCCTAGTGCCTATTTTGAGCCTAAGTTGTTAATTTCTTTCTTAAAACCCATTATCATACTTTGTCCATTACTTCTTTTTGAGAGTTTGAATAATTCATCCAAATCTTTGATTGCTCTTGATGGATAAAAGTGCATGTAAGAGGAAGGTGGATGGAGAATATTTGTGAAAAGATCATGACTTGTTGCTTTCAGTCATGCATCAATAGTTGTGTTGAGATGGAAAGAGAAAGATTGAAAACAAGAAAAGAAAACAAAAAGCTGCCAAGAAAAGATGGAAAGAGAAAAAATTATGAAACAAACAACAGCAACATTTGAAAAATAAAAGAAGAAAAGAAAAGCGAAAAAGAAAGAGACGAAAGATCACGAGAAGAATGGTGGTTGAGTTGTCGGAATCTCTGAAAAACTTGAGTTCACATCAAGTTCTTGGCACCATTGATGAAAATTTGAATGATTTTGTGAAAGAATGATTGATGAGGTGAGAATGAGTTATGGAAATGTAAGATTTGCTTGAACTATGCTATAATTGCTATACAAGGTTACGGGTTTTGATTGATAGGAGAGCAAGAAGAGTTTGGAAATTATTGATATATTTTGTTTATCCTTTTCTTGCGAACTCTCATCTTCTTTGATATTTGAATTTCCTATATCCTTCATTTGACAAGCTACATTACAAGCCCTTTAGTCTTACATTACAAGCTTGAAAGTCCTACTTGACCTAAGTAGAATCATGATATGTCTTGAATTTGTGGAGAGAGTGTATGAAAAGTAAGCTTATAGAATGCATATTCTTTTTGAACTAAATTCTTTCCAATGGTTTGAAAATATTGTTAAAGTATTGGGATGGTTCTACTAAGTCACTATTCACTTACACAAGTCTTGTATTTATTGTGAAAGATATAGTAGCATGTGTTTTATGTTTTTGAATGAATGGAGCATTGAAGATATTGTTTTAAAATCGATTGAGTGATTGATAAAATCTTGTGTTTTCCTACTTGTCTTTGATATTTTGCTTGAGGACAAGCAAAGAGTTAAGCGTGGGGGAATATGATAGGGCCTAAATTAGACATATTTTTCTAGTTATTTGAGGTTATTTTGTGATACATTCTATATAATAACTAGTCATATTCCTTCATATTTGAGATTTTACCCTTGGAAAGGTATTTTGTGCAATATTTCAGATTTTATAGGTAAAACAAAGCAAAAATGTCTCAAAACAGAACATAGGCGGCGCCAGCCAGAGCAGAGGAACCGGTGCCATCCACACGTTGTTGGCACGTACTTCAAGACGATAAAAAATTGTTGAAACAGGACTAGAACAGAACCAAACCGGCACCGGCTCTAGTAGCCAAGGTAGTATCGGCTGTACTCTAGATAACATTGTGCTAAAATCGAGAAAAATCGGCGAACGATTGAAGAAACAGAACACAATTGGCGTCGGCTCCAGTAGCCAAGACAGCGCCGGCTGTGCCCTAAAGATAAGATGGAATCTTGATTTTTCTACGCGGTTTTTGGTAATCTGCAGAATTTTAGTATCTTCCTACTTCTACTCAACTAAGAACCTTGCACCAATGAGTTTAGGCACTTCCTAAGCCTATAAATAGATGGAAAACACAAGAGAAAATGAGAGAATTCATAAATTATCATAGAAAATTACTTAAATTAAAGGAGGAATTCTTCAATTTAAGGAGGATAATGCAAGAAGGTCTACAAGGAAAGAAGAATTAGGCTTGTCTATGAGTGCTTTCTTTTACTTTGTTTTCTTTTTATTGAACAATGATATGTTAATTGTTTTATTGTAATTTGACATTGTTTTAAGTATTCATGTTTTTTAGAGCTATTTGATCTTTTGATTAATTGATTGTTCTTCTTGGTATTTAATTACTTGTGTTTATTACGAGATTAATTGGTTGTTTCTTTCCATTAACTTACTAGACCAAAGGAGTTGATGGTGGTTGCAATTTATTGATTTCATATTTATTAGCTATTAACTTACTAGATCAAGGGGGTTAATTGCTGAGGATAAGGTAATTAAAGGTTAATTAATGTCTGCCAGACCAAGGATTCATTGATTAATTTCATGCTTTAAATTTGCTAGACCAAGTAAATTTAATCAAGGATTGTGTTTAATGCATCTGTTGGATGAATTAGTTGAGACTGAACATGTGATGGTAATTTATCTAGAAGGTAGCGATTTCATGGATGGACCAAAGAAGTGAATCGACCTTAATCCTTCATGATGCCATGAGAATAATTAGTTATGATAATGATTGGGTTCTTTAAGATCATATTTGTCAGAACAATGGTTTAAGTTACATAATTCTCCATCCTTGACATGTATATATTTTTCTTTTATTTTTCTTTTTATTTCTTTTTCACTTTATGGAGTCGGTTAAACAATGAAAGAAAAGTGATTAATACATACTTGTTCCTTGAGGGTCGACACTCATTTGAACCCTATGCTATGTTAATAATGAGTACGCATGCTCATATGTATAATTTAGAGTTTAGCATTTTAATTTAAACTTGATTGGGAATGTGCTTATTTTTATATAATTTTTTTACCCAAATAAATACGCATCAGGGCCTAAGGAACAGGGGGTCTATAGATGAAGGGGCTGAGGAAGACGAAGCTCTAGCCCTTTTGGATGATTGGCCCTTGCTCTAGACATCTTATAAAATAGATAATAGTGAAGATAGGACTAGTAAGCTCAAAGATTTCAAAAGAATATAACCTCCCCTTTTTCAAACACAATGCACAACACCACACTCAAAACTTAACCAGCTCACACCACACTTGCCCAAACTTCTTAAAGTATCCTTCCAACACAATAACCAATTCAACCTCCTCCAATCAATCCACCATAATGTTCACACTACCTACAAGAATAAGCATAATATCTCACTGGAAAGCGTAAATGTGCTAAACAAACCCAATGTATCTAGATGCTTATAACATGATCATGTGAATTATGGAATCATCATTGCATTATAGTGATCAT
Organism: Voacanga thouarsii; assembly: GCA_026120185.1. Classification (NCBI taxonomy): domain Eukaryota; kingdom Viridiplantae; phylum Streptophyta; class Magnoliopsida; order Gentianales; family Apocynaceae; genus Voacanga; species Voacanga thouarsii. The sequence continues at coordinate 1,077,972 of JANUWF010001659.1, read as the reverse complement.
GTGTAAGCTAATTTAAGGTCAATGTGCAACTAGTGACTCAATCATCATAATAGCCATAACCATACCCTTAATGACTACACAAACTCCCTAATGATCATGTGAATGACTAAAGTTCTCAAGAATCATCAAATCCAATGTCATGAAGCTCACAATTGATTCACAATTGCAAGAGAACATTAAATATCCCAAATTTTGGCCAAAAATATACCTAAAATTAGAAAATTTTACCTACAACATTTTAACCATTAGACTTCAAGAAAAAACATACCTTTATGTTCTCATATGCATGGGCAAGAAAAATATGCATCATTTTTCTAGAAATCAAAGCTCTTTGAAGATAGATTGAAGATTGGATTTTTGTGAAAAACGAAAGATTTTGAGGATTTTGATCCATAGAATCAACACAAATAGGATAGATTGATACTCCAGAAGTGTTTAGAAGGTGAAAAATCAAAAGTTGAAAGGTTTATAATGTAGAGCCGGCGCGGGTTAGAGAGAATTTAAGAGGGCGATGAGAGTTTGAAAGAAAAAATGGCCAAATTGGCCTATTTTAGTGCGACCCGCAACAGGAGCCGGCGCCGGTTCTAGGCCTAGCCGGCGCCGCGTCTATTCTATCTGGGCTTCTTCTTCTTCTTATTTCTTCTTCTTCTTCTTCTTCTTCTTCTTCTTCTTCTTCTTCTTCTTCTTCTTCTTCTTCTTTTTGAAGAATGAAATAAAAATAATGAACATACAGTAATGATGAATAATGTAATTTAATTCATGAAGAAATAAATAAAAAATAAAACAAAGAAAAAAAATTGTTCCAAATCACAAAAACTTAAAGCAAGAAGGACTTCAAGGCTTTCTATGGCCTTGATCACGTGGATTATTTTCAGTGTTCCCTGGTAATGTCCCTGCTGGACGATTCTAAAGTAATTTAGCCAGTTGGCCAATTTAGCTCTCTAAGTTGTGCATGGAGGCCTCCAAGTTCCTTGTTGTAGCATCAACCCCTTGGAACCTAATCTCCGTTGTACTTATCAATTGGCCAATCAATTCCTTCAATGGTATCTTGGAAGGTGATGAATTGTTGTTCAAAGGAGGTTGGTTCCTTTGATTTCCCCCAAAGTTGAAAAAGCCCTGCCTTGGTTTGTTTGCATTACTCCAAAAGAAGCTAGAGTGATTTCTCCAACCAAGGTTGTAAGTAGAGCTATAGAGATTGTTACCTGGATGACCATTACCTACAAAGGCTGCTTGTTCCGTGGTTTCTTGGAATGAACCCATATTTTGACACTCATGATTTGGGTGTCCCTCTCCACAGAAATCACAACTTACATTTAGCATTTGGCCTTGAGACATCACCATTTGTTCCATCTTTTGAGTTAAAGCTTCTACCTTAGCATCCAAAGCTATGACAACATCCACTTTGTGCACTCTTTGCATACGAGCTCTAGACTTTGTACGCCCCCAAGAATAGTTATTAGAAGCCAAATTTTCAATAAGATCGAATACCTGTTGTGGGGTCTTATGATTGATAGAATCCCCTACAGAAGAGTCCACCACTTGTCGTGTTGCAAACGTAAGGCCATTAAGAAATATGAGCATCTGCATTCCTAGCTCAAATTTATGGTGTGGGCACTTTCTCAACATCTCCTTGAATCTCTCCCAACTTTTATACAAATGTTCAAAATCTAATTGTTGGAAGGCAAAAATTTCGCTTTTGAGTATGGGTATCCTAGTTGGAGGAAAATATTTGGCAAAGAATTTTTCAGCTAGGGCATTCTAAGTGGTAATAGAACCTATGGGTAAAGACTTTAATCAAGATTTGGCTCTATCTCTCAAAGAAAAAGGAAAAAGTCTTAGTTTTAAAGCATCTTCAAAAACACCATTCATCTTGAAAGTATCACAAATTGTAAGGAAACTAGCTAGATGGGCATTGGGATCTTCTTCAGGTAGCCCATCAAATTAGACTATATTTTGGACCATCTGGATGATAATGGGCTATATTTCAAAATTATTCGCATCCACTCTAGGTCTAGTGATACTCGAGCCCGTGCCCAAGATTGCAGGTTTCACAAAGTCATCCATAACCCTCTTGTTGTTTCTAGTATTGTTGTTTTGAGCACTGTCCATGTCTACAAGAAAGTTCCTTTTGACTGCCTAGCAGATTTTTGACAATGTCCTTTCGATTTTAGGACCAAAATCTACTATATCACCTTCAGATCGTTAGGTCATGTACCAAGGCTACACCTAGGAAAGACAAGAAGAAAGTTAGATAACGAAATTCAAAATTCATATAAAATCGAAAAAAAAAATTAGTCAATTAAACATTGGTCAAAGTTAGTAAATTAGATTATAAGGATACACAAGATACAAAAGATGGCACCTTTTTGCAAAAAGAACAATTGTACAAATTTACATATTTACAAGGTTAAATCAACAAAATCTAAGCTTTCATGATATTGTTCCCTGGCAAGGGCACCAAAAACTTGATGTGTTTGAATTTGGATATAAAAAAATCATATAAAAATAAGCACATTCCCAATTAAGTTTAAATTAAAACGTTAATCGCAAATTACACATATGAGCAAGCGTACTCATTATTAAGCATAGCATAGGGTTAGTGTCGATCCTTAAGGAACACGTATGCATTAATCCATTTTCTTTCATTGCTTAACTGACTCAATAAAGTCAAAAAGAATAAAAAGAAAAATAAAATAAAATAAAAGAATATATACATGTCAAGGATGGAGAATTATATAACTCTAACCATTATTTTGACAAACATGATTTTAAAATGCCCAATCATTATCATAACTAATCATTCTCTTAGCATCATGAAGGATTAAAATAGATTCACTTCTTTTCCAATCCATGAAATCACTATTTTCTAGACAAATTAGCATCACATATCCTGTCTCCACTAATTTATCCAAAAGATGCATTAAACACAATCCTTAATTTAATTTCCATATCCTGGCATATTTAAAACATGAAATTAACCAATGAATCCATTTATTGACATAATTAATTAACCTTTAATTACCTAATTCTTAGCAATTAACCCCCTTTCCAAACAAGTTAATAGACAACAAATATGAAATTAATGAAGTAAGACCACCATCAACCCCTTTTCCAAGAAAGTTAATAGAAGAAAAACAAAATAATCTCGTAATCCGCATAAGTAATTAAATACCAAGAATAACAATCAATTAATCAAAAGATCAAAGTAACTCTAAAAATCATGAATATCGAAAACAATGTCAAATTTCAATAAAACAATTAATACATCATTGTTCAAGAAAAGAAAAAAAAGTTAAAAGAAAGCACTCATAGACAAATCTCCTTCTTCTTCATTTGTAGACTCTCTTGCACAATGCACCTTGATGTGATGAATTCCTCCTTGATTTTGATTGATTTTATGTTTTGATCCGTGAATTCATTCTTTAACCTTGTGGTTTTTCCCTTTATTTATAGGCTTTAGAAGTCCTAAATTCATCTTTCTAGGGTTTTTGGCCAAATAGAAGTAGGAAAATACTAAAACTCTGTAAATTACAAAAAATGTGCACAAAAATCGAGGCACCGCCTTTGTTTCAGTGCACAGCCGGTGCCACCTATCTTGCCTAGGGCCAGCGCTGGTTGTGTTCTGTCACTTTGTCCATTCGCCAATTTTTCTTGATTTTCATGGCAAGTATTCCAAATTGCAGCCGGTGCCACCTCTGGCTCCTAACTGGCGCTGGCTTTATTCTGTTCAACGACATTTTTTCCTTATTTTCCCCCTAAAATTTGAAATAATACACAAAATAACTTTCCAAGGGTAAAATATCAAATATGAAGGAATATGACCAGTTATTGTACAAAATGTATCACAAAATAGTCTCAAATAACTAGAAAATATATGACTAATTTAGGCCCTATCAGCACTATTATTATCGCAATACAGAGATATTAGTTAAATAAATCTAGGAACCACTACAATTTCCATGACGAACTTATTGATCTAAACTACTTCCTTATCTGCTTCAGAAGCTGTTATGTACTCAGCTTCAGTCGTTGAGTCGGCAATAGTATCGTATTTGAAACTTTTCTAACTTATTATCCCTCTACACAACATAAATACGTAGCCAGATTGTGATTTAAAATAATATTTATTGGATTAAAAATTGCCATCAGTATACCCGCTTAATTTCAAATCAACTTCTCCATATAGCAAGAATACATCATTAGTCCTTCACAAGTACTTGAGGATATTCTTTATAATCACCCAATGATCCTCACCAAGGTCAGATTGATATCTGTTCGTTAAACTACAAGCACAAGATACATCGGGCTTGGTACATATAATAGCATATATTACAGTGCCAAGGCATACAGAATCCTACACATGTAATACTCTTTCAACTTGTATTTTTAGAGACATCGACTTTGAAAGGCTTACCCTAAAACATATGGGTAAGAATCCCTTGTTAGATTGATCTATGTTAAACTTGTTCATCACTTTATTTATGTATATAGATTGTGAAAAACATAGCAACCTTTTTGATCTATTCCTATAAATCCTTATTCTAAGAATTTATGCTACTTCTCAAAGGTCTTTCATGGAGAATTTCTTGGATAACCAAACTTTTACTGTTTGAAGGATAGGTACATTGTTTCCTATTAGCAATATGTCATTTAATAAAGTAACAAGAAAACGACTGCCCTGCCACTAACCTTTGTATGCACAAAGTTCATCTATGTTTTGAATGAAACTAATCACTTTGATTGTTTCATCAAAATGGATGTTCCAACTTCTACAAGCTTGCTTAAGTCCATAAATAGACCTTTGTAACTTGCACACTTTTATGCTATTATTGGATGTGAAACCCTCAGACTGTGTCGTATACACTTCCTCAGTCAGGTTCTCATTTAGGAATGTTGTTTTCACATCCTCTACTAGACCTCATTGTCATAATAGGCACCAATTGCTAGGAGTATTCTTATGAATTTTAGTATTGCGACTGGTGAAAAAGTTTTGTCATAGTTAATTCCATGTAATCAGTCGTGCCTTGTAGGTAACTATTTTACTATCTATGTTAATTTTCTTTTTGAAAACTCATTAGCACCCAACATGTTTAATTTCTTCGGGTGGATCAATTAAAGTCCATACTTGGTTGTCATAAATAGAATACATCTGCGACTTCATAGCTTCAAGCCATTTGTCATATTCTGAACTATTCAGAATATCCTTATAAGTAGTAAGCTCATCTTCATCTATGAGTAATACATCTTTGTGGTCATTTATGAGAATTCTATAGCACTTAGGTGCCATATGTATCCTACTCGACTTATTGAAAAATGTTCATCTATTGTCTCAATAGATGTGGGATCAAACAGTTGATCTTTGTATATTTGTTCTTCTTAAACATTACGAAGTATAAATTTACTCTCACTATCTCCTTTGAGCATGTGTCCATTCTCTAAGAAGACGGCATTCTTCAAAATAAACACTTTGTTTTTAGAAAAGAGGTAGAATTAATATTTAAATGACTCTTTTCGAATATCTAACGACTAAACACTTGATAGATTTACTCTCAAGTTTGTCTAACTGTGGCTTTTTTATAGAGGCCAGGTAACCCTATATTCTCAAGTGAGATAACTTTAATCTCTTACCAAAGAATAGCTCAAATGGGGTAGTGTCAATCATTTTTAATGGAACTCTATATAGAATATAAATAGAAGTCTCTAGTGCATACCCCCAAAACGATTTTGTTTAGTCTACAAAACTCATCATGGTCCGTACGATGTCTCGAAGGGTTCTATTCCTTCGCTCAAATACACCATTATGTTAAGGTGTATATAGTGGAGTTTATTAAGATAATATCTCATTATCTCTAAGATAACCTTAAAACTCTTAGCTTAAGTATTCACCTCCTTGATAGGATCTTAGACTTTTAATACTTTTCCCAAGTTATTTTGTTACTTCATTCTTGAAGTCTTTGAACTTGTTAAAGGCCTCAAATTTATATTTTATTAAATACAAATACACATATCATGAAAAATCATCGATAAATATTGTGAAATAATGACAACCTCCTCTTACTTATATAGACATTGGGCCACATACATCAATATGTATAAGTTCTAATAACTCTTTGGCCATTTCTCCTTTTCCAGAGAAAGGAGTTTTAGCCATTTTACCAAGTAAACAAGATTCAGATGTTTCATAAGATTTATAATTAAATAACCCTAAGTCACCAAACTTATATAACTTTGGAACATGATTCTCATTTATATAGCCTAAACGACATAAGTAAGATATGATTGAGTTATCTTTTCTTGGTTTCTTACTGTTTATATTGAGAATTGGATCATTCATGTCTAGAACATACAAACCATTTATTAAAGTCACATTTTACTATGGTTTACCATTTAATGAAAAAGAACAATGTTTATCCTTAAATATTAAATGAAAACTATTCATATCTAAACAAGTGATTAAAATAATGTTCTTAAGCAAAATTGGTGCATAAAAATAGTTTGTAAGTTCTAAGACTAATCCAAGAGGTAAGTGTAGGTCATAAGTCCCCACAGCAAGGCCGCAACCCTTGCTCTATTTGTAGCACGTAGGTCCATATCACCCTTATCACGCCTTCTACTATCCTTTAGTCCCTACAAGTTATTGAATAAATAAGGTCCATATCCGGTATCCAATACCCATATCTCATTTCTAAAGGTAGTATTTGAGGGAACGCGGAAACAGGGGAGCCATGGACGGGAAAAAAAACAGAGAGAAAAATAAAACGCGATCCATAGAGGCCATGCGGAAGCGTGAAGATCATACATTTGCGCTCCTTAACCCTTCTAGGTTGAGTAGGAGTGGATTGAACGACTGGAATCGCCTCGCTTTGCCCACTTGAAGAAGCTCTCGGTTGAACACGCGCTAGCCTTCTACTTCGCCTTGTTTGCATCAATGCCAAGCTTTCCAGCACTCGGGATATTCCTCTGCCTAACCTCTAGTCGGTGAACACTATGGTGAAGAGGAAGGGTCTCAATTCTCCTTGGTTTACCTGCTATTGGTTAGCAAAGTCCAAGGAGAAACCAAGAAGAAGAAACGTGAGAGAGAGCAGAGAAAGAGACGACGTGAGTCTATGTTTGGTAGGGAAAACTGAGGTTTTTCTTTTTCCAGAGAGTTGTTTATTAGTTAGCCAAGATTAGGTCTCTCATTATCTAATAAACATATCCCCGAGATTTCAAAACACTCGGATGTTATCCTGAGAATCAGTTTGGCCTAACCCTAAACTCCTCTTAACCATATCTGGAAAAAACCCTAAGGTCCAAGCTATTGGGCCAGATAAATATTTATTATTTTTCTTGGACCCAAAAAGCTCAAAATAATAAATATTAATTATTTATTTCCTGAGCTTACATAAGTAACCCAATAAATAATTAATGAGCCCAAATGAACCATATTAATTAATCTTTAATTATTTATTTCTTGGGCCTATATAAATAACCCAATAAATAATTAAACATTAATTATTTCCCCTAGTTTAAGCCCAGGTTAATTTCTTAATTATTCATACTGGACCTAGGCCCTGAATAATTAATTAACCAAATAAACTAGATAATTAATTTCTGTCATACTGGACCTAGGCCCTATTTTATTTATTTATTTTTTTATTCCAGTCCAATAATAAATTAGACTTCCTAAATAAAATAAAATAAAACAAAATAAAATAAAATCCTCTTCAACTGAGACCAACTCCTCAACCCAAAAATAGTTAGGACTTACGGGCTATCCCGAGGACCAAAAAGACACATCGCCTTGGCTGCTAAAATGACCAAAATACCCCTGCTATATAAATAGCTGTATTTTGCATTTTAAATATTTCCTAATATCACCATAAGGAAATATTGACCCCAAGGACAATGCTGCATTCGCAAAGTCTCCGACCTACAGGTGAAATGACTAAAATACCCCTCTACACATCGCCGTACATTTAGAGAGGAAGAAGTGTACTAACACCCTCCTAAATGACATCTACCATCCTTAGGCTTCTAGTCCAATGGTCCACGACTTCCTGGAGTGTTTCCGCTTTCTAAGGGAGCTATCCTAAAGCAAACATCTAAGTCATGTTTCCCAGGGCCCTGGATAATTTAGACCATTCGGACAACCACAATGGGCGATATAGTGTAGAAACTATCTTGTATAAGTCTATCTTAACTAACTAGTCACACATACCCAACATGCAAGTATATTGGCCCTACGATAGAACCTCAACTACAGCAAATCAAAGTATATGCTTCGAGCTTCGCTAGACCACCAACTCATACTCAAGTCGTAGAGTACTAGTCCACGCTGTAGCGGTAGTAGTCTAAGTTTCTACCATATAGTACTTTGAGAAACCACTACTACATGTCCTATTCTACGTATTCGAAATACGCTTATGTCATGAAGTGAGTGCACTACCCACTGGCTAAAGGTAAGCCATTCCCCATTTGGAATTCATAACATAATAACCTAAACATGATGAGGTTTCCAGTCTCATCAATAGGTTAAGAACAAATGTTTATGTGTTAAATAACCCGTGATCCATACCTTACTGTAAAAGACCACCATTCACATGGATCACTTATTTAAACACAATGGGTCTGTTCCAAACGAAAATCGTGCATAAACAAAAAGTAAATTCACAAACAATTTCTGAAAATAAATTCTTTCATTAAAATATTCGATTTTACATCAGAAACCTAGTCTAAGAGGGCATACAATCCAACAGTATTAGTCTCGATCATAAATATACTAGGAGTTGAAATAAAAGTACTCCCAAGCTTCTCATTCTCATTCTCATTCTCATTCTTTTCTTTACAGTCTTTTGGTAGGCTTCGTAGTTGCGCCTCCAATGGCCTATTTTACCACAGTGATGATATGGGCCTTTACCAGCTACCTCCTTCTTCTTTATGCCACCTTTGAGTTTAGTGGGAGCCTTCTATTTCTTCTTAGGAACTTTCTTTTTAGAAGAAAAAGATTCTACCTTCGTGATTGCATTAGATTCCTTCTTCATGGAAGATTTTGCAATCTAGAGAAGATTGATTAGCTCAGGTAATGTAGTCTCAAACTTGTTCATCTGGTAGTTAATCACAAATTGTGAAAAACTACTTGGCAAAGATTGCAGAATTAAGTTGACACTTAATTTAGAGTCTATTACAAAACCTGACCCAAGCTTCTCAATCAAGGCCAGCATTCTCAGTGCATGAGTGGGCAAAAAAGTTGCTTCAGCCATTCTAGAACGAAACAGTTGTTTTGAGATCTCATATCTCTCCGTTCTGGCTTGGGAATCAAACAGCTCTTGAAAAAGTAAAATAATCGAGGAAACATCCATATGCTCATGCTGTTTTTGCAATTCCAGGGTCATTGATGCCAACATCACACAGAATGCTGTGTCACTATCCTCTTTGTACTTCGTATGTATAGCATGCTCATCATCATGAGCATCTTGAGCGGGTGGTGGTAGAATAGGAGCATCTAGTACGTAGAGTAACTTTTCTGACTTGAGAACAATTCTCAAGTTTCTATATCAGTACAGAAAATTTGACTCGATAAGTTTGTTGGTTTCTAAGATGCTACATAAACTTAGTCTGGTCAACATGATATCGATGACCTAGATGTAAAAAAAAAAAAAAAATAGCTAAATGTATATGCCATGATATGCAAATAATAAGGTCCTTAATTAAACACATAATTATTCTACTATTTTACTCAAATCAATAACCCCCACTATTAATTCGGGAAAGTCCGTTGCTAGCTTTTCTAGTAGAATGATATCTAAATACCTCAAGAATGACATGTGGTTTACCCAATAGGCCACCCTTAAGTTCAATGGTAGGTATCTAATACTAATTACATCAAATATAATTACCAGATCATTGGAAGATTAACATCTTTTAATTTTAAAGTCTTTAAGCTAACCCAACATTACCTTTATTATTATTCTTTATTCTTGGATTATCCCAACCGGAAAAAAGAAATTAGTTAAACCTGACCCATTAATCAATAATTTAATTCCATAGCTTGAATATGTCTGGTGTAAAGTAGGCTTGGGTTAGCCCTCAAAAAAGACTTTCGTTCTTACTAATAAACATTAAGAGGGGCCAATAAGGTTTATTGCAAATAAATACAAATTTTTAAAGACTTCCAAAAGAAAGAAATCAATGATAGTTATATTTTAAAAGAGAAGTTTTTTTGTCCAAATTTAAATGCATACAGGGATCTTTCAAAGTTCTACTAAATGATGGGAAAAGAGACTGTCAAAGAAAATAGATAGTGCATCATTAACCAATTTACTCTTCAACATAAATATCTTTAACCAAATTAGTAAATCCAAATAGGAATGCTATAACAGTGACATTTCAGGTATAGGCTCCGAAATAAATGCAAGAGAATGGGCCCAAAGATTTATAGTGGTTCGATCATCAAATTATCTGCATCTACTACCTTAAACACGCATTTAGGGATTTTAACCCATCCACTAAATCCTTTTTTCCAAATCAATGGTGGAAGGCAACACTAATCTTACAATGGAGGGTCACCACACTTGGTTTTACTCCCAACCTCTATATACCCAGCAATCAATGTGATAAGGGCTAAATTTATGTATATTTTCTTAGTTATTTGATATTTTTTTGTGATACTTTTGATATAATAATTAGTCATATTTGTTTCTATTTAATATTTTACTTTTGGAAAGGTATTTTCATGATTTTATGCAGAATATGGTGAAAATGCCCAAAATCGGCCCAAACAGTGTTGACCTGGTGGCAGGTGGTCTACCTGAGTCGGTCGGGGGTTAATTTTGGGAAAGCATAGTAGATTAGAGGAAATTGAGGAGAAAATTAGAATAGACCCTGTGCCCAGTCTGCTCGAATGGACCCGACACTAGGTCCACTCTGCCAAGCGACAGTTTGTGCACAAATTTGGTATTTTTCAATTGATGTATTTTCCGAATTCTAGTTAGACTAGACTTCTCAAGCCACGAATTTTGATATCAAGGAAGCTGTTAAATACAGGAAAAACATAAGAGAATAGAGTGAATTCAAGGATCTAAGCTAGCTACTTATTTTTTAAAGATGAATTCACCACTCAAATGAGTAATGTTCAAAGAAGGTTTTCAAGAGAAGAAGAAGGGTTTGTCTATGAGTTCTACCTTTTATCTTTTATTTGCTTTTCTAAATCAATGATATACTTAATATTTGGATTGTAATTGGATATTATTTTGGAAATTATGATTTTGAGTTAATTGGGATTTTTGACCAATCTATTGTAATCCTTGTTATTTGATTACTTGTTATCATTGGTTATTGATGCATTTTCTTCTAATTGGCTTAGGAAACAACATTAGAATTTCATCACATTGATTTCATATTTGTTAGATCTTAATGAACATAGGAAACGAAGTTAAGACCAAAGATCGTAAGTGATCAAAGATTGGTTAATTTCACCTAGAGCATAGGGTCATTGTCTAGTTTCACATTTATGAGGTATAAGTTCAATGCATCTTTTGGTTACTTTGGTATGATTGGAAAATCTGCTAAATTAATGAAGAGATGGTGGTTCAATGGATTGGGAAAAAAGTAGTGTCTATATAAATGAGTTCATGACCTAGGAAACGATTAAAATTTACTTAAATTCCTTCATAATGCTAAGATGATAATTGATTGTGATGAATGCTAAGTGATTCAATATTATGTTTTTCAAGATTATTGTCTAGTTATATGAAATTGCATCCTTGAGTTATATCAATTTTTATCTTTATTTTTTTTTATTGTCTTCTTGTTTTATTGCCTAAACAATAAAGATTTGGGTAAAGTAGAGTGGGAGCCTATGTTCTCTTGGATTCGATACTTGCTATTTTTTATACTATATGATAGATATACTTTCCTGTATGTGTGGTTTTAGTAGTTAGCATTTAAATTAAAACTTGATTGAATTTAGACTTTGTTAATAATATTTTCTACACTAAAAAATACACATCAAGTTTTTGGTTGCGTTGTCGAGGATGGTCACTATCAGAAACATTCGAATGTTGTTGATTTTACTTTTGTTGTATTTGTAAATATCATTAACTTTTGTGTTTAGATAGTTTGTGAATATTTCTAATTTGTGCATTTTTTTTCTTTTTTTTCTGTTATTTTTGTTTATTTAATTTTTGTTTTTCTTTAAGCGCAAGATTGACATCATCATGGACAATTACTTTTGGGCACAAGATAAAAGGAGCTACAATGAAGAGAATTTGGCAAATTTGCAAGCTCGGATTGACGCTTTTTGTGAGATATCACTTTAAGCCTCAATATATTCTTTTGTCGCCAATACAAATTTATCTATTAACTAGCATGAAGAAGCATCCCAACGTATGAGCCATCAAAAAACACAACTAGGCAAGTTGGTTGAAGATGCCATAAAGGCCAATACATTTAAACAAGAAAATCCCCAAGGAAATAAGAGAGGATATGAGGAATAATTGCCTAATGTGGAAAGGGAGGTATTTGATTCTCTTCTATGTGCTAATAATTCTAATCTTTCTTTGTCATCTGATTTCTTAGGTTCCTCTCCGTTCTTAGAGGACAATGGTTAAAATGATGATGTATGGAGTTTAACATGTCTCAAGGAGTTAGATTTATTCATGATTCATCATAAGAAGTCCTTGAAGGATATTGACAAATTCTACCATTCGCCCCAATTTTAGGAAGGTAACTTGGTATTTGTAGATATGGTACAAAGTAAGGATTTATTGATCCCATCTTTAAAATCTATATTACTAGATCTAAAGAGGAATTTTAATTGTGATAAATCTTTTGAAGGGATAAGTGGTGATTCTAATATTTATACACTTTTTAGACATAATTTACATTTTTGTGTTAGGAACTTGATTTGTTGTCTAAAAAGGTGCTATGGAAGGGGGGTCATGCATTTATATTCATTGCAGCTAATATTTTTCACGAACCCTCCATTTTCAAAACCCTTTCTTATTTCTACTCTCATCATGCCTACCTTTTTCGATGAGTATTAATTTCTTTTACAAAGGTTTGATGATGACGCATAATGAGTAGAAAGAGTTTGTATCTTTGTTTTGTGTTTGGAGTTGTTAGGTGTTATTTCCCCCAACTAAGGAAAATGTTTTCCATCTTAAGTGCAGGGGAGTGAGTCGTGTCTTTATTTGTTTTGTTAAAATTTTTATTTTTTTATTTTTTTTATTTAGGTATGTCTTTCTTTTTTTTATTATTTTCTTTGTGCTTTTATTTGTGTTTTCTTTTGTAGGCCAGAATAAATTTCTCTTGAATAAGCTCTTCACTCTATTCCAAGTTTTATAATTTATTAGAGCATTATTGTGTTTGTGGAGTATTGCTTAACTTTATCCCTTCTTTTATCATTTTTTGTCCCTTTGGAGATACTTTCTTGCGTTAATTTTTTACCAAAGAGGACATTATCCAGTTTAAGTGTGGGGGAGTGGTTTGGTGATTTTTTTGTCTAAATTTTTATCAATTATCCTAGTGTTTTCTTGATATTAAGCTAAATTTTTTATTGAAAATTTTGAAAATTTGAAACTTCAAAAGTTTGGAAATTTTGGAGCTTAATTGAGTTTATTTGTCTATAATGGAGATATGATTTTCTTTTCAACTTTAGATATGGATTTGTCATTCATTATGGTTGGATTTTTATTTAAAAGTTAAACTTGTGTATTAGGTTGGATTTTGCTAAGCCTTGAGAATTTAAGTTTAACCTTGGTTATATTTCATATTTTAAGTTTTCTTTTATTATTTGAGTTTGATATTGGATGATATTATGAATATAGGAAGAGTTACTGACTAATTCTTGTATTATGGATTTAAAATTTTCTTGATTTTGAGTTGTGAATAAGGAATGTGAGGAAATAAAAAAAAATTAAGTGAAAAGAAAAAAAAATGTGAGTTGGAAAAAATCATGGAGTTGAGAAAAATTGCTTTCATCTTTTGAGGGAAAAAAAGAAAGAAAAAAAGACCTTTTGTAGAAAATGGGGTAAATATGGAAAGAAGTAGCAAGTATTGTTTGGTGCATTCTCTTGAGGCTATCTTGAAGGCAAAAAGGCAAGAATGTAAGAAAAAAAAGAAAATTGTTGAAAAATGGTAATGACTATAAGAGGGCCAATATGGTGCGTAAAGAGAAATCCATTCACTTGAGGCTATCAAAGTCATAAAAAAAAAAAAAAAAACGAGTGGAGTGTTTTCATTGTTTCATTTACTTGAGTTATGTCTATTTGAGTCTATAATGCTGGAATTAGTTAAATGGCTTATCTTGTATGATTTATGTTATCTATGTTTTTGCTTGAGGAGTAAGATGATTTTCTTATACTAGATATAAGTTTTTTTAACTTAACTTTGATGGCCATAGGATTGTTCAATTTAATACAAGAGTTTACAAGGTTTTGAAAGGGTTCAGTGAATGACGAATTTATGTTTCAGGTTGGAAGAAGGTTATGTCTTTACTATGGATGAATTTGCTAAAGAAAATTTTACTAAATTGTTTTGTCTTGTTCCAAATGCTGAGTGTCTAATTCTTGTTTGCTTGAGGACAAGCAAAGCTTAAGTGTGAAGGAATGTGATCAGGCTAAATTTACCTATGTTTTCCTAATTTTTTGAGGTTCTTTTGTGATGCTTTTGATATAATAACTAGTCATACTTTTTCCTATTTGATATTTTACCTTTGGAAAGGTATTTCCATGATTTTATGCAGAATATGGTGAAAAATGCCCAAAATCGGGCCAAACAGTGCCTACCTCATGCCGGGTGGTCTACCTGAGCCGACCGAAGGTCAATTATGGGAAAGTAAAGTAGAATAGAGGAAATTGAGGAGAAAATCAGAATGGACCCGGCGACAAGTCCACTCTACCCAAAGGCGGTTTAAATGAAAACTTGGTATTTTCCAAATGATTTTGTTATTTTTCGAATTCTACTCGGACTAGACTTCTCAAGCCATGAATTTTGGTTACAATGAAGGTTATAAATACAAGAAAAACACAAGAAAATGGAGTGAATTTAAGGATCCAAGCCAACTACTTATTTTTAAAGATGAATTCGCTACTCAAAGGGGCATTGTTCAACGAAGTTTTCAAAATAAGAAAGGCGTGTCTATGAGTTCTATTTTTTATCCTTTATTTACTTTTCTAGAACAATGATGTACTTAATATTTTGATTATAATTGGATATTATTTTGAAGATTATAATTTTGAATTAATTAGGATTTTTTATCAATCTATTGTTATCATTGGTCAATCGATTGGTTCATGTCATAGATGTGACTATGTTTTACGCTGGCCGTCACAAGCCTACCGCAACTCTCCTCCTTTATCTGGGCTTGAGACCGACAATGAACACCGCAGGCAAAACCCATGGAGCGCACAGGCGGAGTTGGTTGGTTGAAATGGAGGAGTGCGACTGGCCTTCTTTGTGATCGTAATGCACCGTTGAATTTAAAGGGAAAGTTTTACAAGACAGTCGTACGACCTGTTTTGTTATATGGTATGGAATGTTGGGCAGCTAAAAGGTGTCATATTCAAAAAATGAAAATAGCTGAGATGCGTATGTTACGGTGGATGTGTGGATATACTAGGAAGGGTAGAGTTAGAAATGAGATTATTAGGGAAAAGGTGGGTGTAGCATCTATTGAGGAAAAGATGAGAGAAAGTCGTCTGCATTGGTTTGGACACGTTCAGAAAAGACCGAGGGATACTCCTGTTAGGGCGATGGGGAGAGTGAGGCAGGATAGGTTAGACAGAGGTAGAAGTAGAGGTAGGCCTAAAACGACATGGATAGAGGTAATTAAGAGAGATATGTCCTTGTTAGATTTGGATGAAAGTATGACGTTCGATAGAAGAAAGTGGCGAGAGAGGATTCATGTGGATGACCACACGTTGCCTGACGTTGGTTCATGTAGCCGACCCCAAGTTACTTGGGATTAAGGCTTAGTTTGTTGTTGTTGTTGTATTGTTATCATTGGTATTCGATTACTTGTTATCATTGGTTATTGATATGTTTTCTTCTAATTTACTTGGTAAATGATGTTAGAAGTTCATTGCATTGATTTCATATTTGTTACATCTTAATGGACATGGGAAATGAAGTTAAGACCAAAGAACTTAAGTTATCAAAGATTTGTTGATTTCACCTAAAGCATAGAATCATTGGCTAGTTTCATGTTTATGAGGTATGAGTTTAATGCTTTTTTTGCTTACTTTGGTTTAATTGGAAAATCTGCTAAATTAATAGAGAGATAGTGGTTCCATAGATTGGGAAAGAAATAGAGTCTATATAATTGAGTTCATGACTTGGGAAATGATTGAATTTTACTTAAGTTCTTTCATGATGCCAAGATGACAATTGATTGTAATGAATGCTAAGTGTTCAATATTATGTTTCAAGATAATTGTCTAGTTACATAAAATTGCATCCTTGAGTTATATCTATTTTTATATTTTTTTTCTTTTTATTCTCTTCCTATTTTTTGGCTAAACAATAAAGATTTGGCAAAAGGTGGGAACCTATGTTCTAGTGAATTTGATACTTGCTATTTCCTATATTATGTGATTGGTATACTTACCCGTATATGTGGTTTTAGTGATTAGCATTTTAATTAAGCTTGATTGGCTGTGGACTTTGTTGATAATATTTTCTGCACAAAAAAGCATGCATCACAATGCTCCCTTAACTGGGTTTTACTTCTTAAACCTTGATACGATTTAGATTAAATGGGAAATATAGAAATAGCTCACAAATTGAGCAAATATACACTAACCAAAGTAGCTTTACCTTTTTACCTTTAGAACAATCGATCTCACTTTGAAGCATAATATGGATGAGGGATTTTTGTTTTTCAAGTGTCTTAGGATGTTTTTGAAAGTGTTAGTATGAATCCCTTGCTGAAAATCACATTTAAATGACTTTTGTACGGGAAAAAATCAAAGTTACAATAGCTAGTAATGGCTAATTGCTGCTGTCAGGTTTTGCAAGATTTTGGACCCACTAGGTGAAAAATTGTACATCCGAAGGATACGTCCAAAACAACATTTTATGCCAAGAAGTATATATTGAACAACTTTAGTTTTAAGAACTTTGGAAACAAACTTTAGATAGGCGTTTTGGATTTAGATGTCTATTAAAAAAAGCTTAACTGAGTTTGTATAAAATCAAAAGCTTTTCTTTTAAAATTCTTTTTTGGGTCAAAACCTGGATTAAAAATACCCTCTTTTTGAAATGACTTTGAGTGCTTCAATATGAAATAAATTAAACTTAAGGTAAAGAGATATAGGAAATACAAGCGATACCTTGACCATAATTTCGTAGTCTGTAATTCTTTAAAATTTTTTATGGTACACAACTCCTTTAGGTAGGATCTTCACTTGATCAATCCTTTTGTACTTTATTATCTATGAGTTTCTTTGCAATACTATTTGTGAGACTTGAAGAACCATGGTTAAATATACCATAATCCAAAAATCCTATCATATACAAATCACACATGTTAGTCTACATCAATATTTGTTATTTATCACTATACAAGAGAAAACCCTTTGAGCTAACAATTTTCCCATTCTTGAATGATGAAAAACTTAATGGATTGTGACAAGGAAAATAATATAAGCTTGTATAAACATGTTAAATCGAGAGATATAAGAATTTATATTCATTTGATGTACTATCTCCCACGTAAAGCTTAAGGAGTGATTATGATATAATATTAGGAAATTTTAAGTATAGTCTCATAAACCAAGCCCAATGATCCTATGGCCCAACCAACCTCCGTATCCTCCTTCTTTCCTTTTAAGGACTATTTCATAAGAAAATAGCCCAAAAATGGTCATTAGATATAAAAATGTTAGCAGAAGGATTCAACACAGGAATATGTACATGTGTGCATATGGAGATGTAGAAGATAGAACATAGTTATTAATGCTCCCCCTTTCTGTATGCATATGACCATTAGATAGAATGATATTTATAACATTTTGTGTTAGCAGATAAAACTGATTATGTGATTTTGGAGTTCAAAAAATAATAATAATAATAATGTGCATCCAAAAAGAGGAAATACAACCTTTGTAAGAATGTGTTTTAAACTGGGATTTGGGATCTAGGATTACCCCCCCCCCCCCTCATCTCTCTGTGTCTGTACATGGTTCTAATAGAATCTCAAACAATCCAATGAGAACTAATCTAAAATTTTCGTATGATAGATTAATCCTAAGCTTCCATCCTCGTATTTTTGCACCAATCCATACAAACATCACAAATAAACAAAATCAGAAATCACATGCATCCAATCATTATCAAACACACAATCTACACAATCAATAATTTCTCATAAAACACACAATCTACACAATCCAGTCTCAATTTAATTTTTTCCCCTTTTGGCATCAGTAAGAAAAAGAGAGAAACAAGAGCAAATGAATGAGATAAATTGAAAAAAATAGATAAACAAGTGTAGCATAATATAACAAAGACAAGTAAGTGTATCAATAATAAGTAAGTGCAATAGAATGTAACAAGTTGTTCAGGAAAGTGATAAAAGTTGTTTAGGAAGGTAATAAAAGTTCTTCAAGAATGTGTCAGCCAATTTTCTTCATAGTCTTAACACTATTTTTGTTGGTGGAGATGGCCATATCACCCTAAATTACCATAGTCTCAGGCTTACCATTAGCACCACTCTTCTTGTGTTTTTCATCAAGTCTGCTAGATTTCCTTTTAACTACAATATGTTTCTATCTGTGGCCTAAGGAGCTACCAGGGATAGTGGTTTTAGCCTTCTTTGGAGTAGCTTTGACAACATCAACAATAGCTGTAGTGGTGGCAATTTTTGTAGCAGCAGAAGGTGCTTCAGTAGGTTCTTTAGAGGGGTTTTCAACTTAGTCAACCCACTATTCTTTTTTGGCGAAGTGGGAATAGTGTCCGGTTCTTGTTCTGGGGGAGGGACTTACTCTTTTGAAGTAGTGGCAGTTACAGATTTCTACCTTTCCACATTGGTCAATTGACCCCCAAACTTCGCAGCCCAATCATGATTTCTGCACTCAGTCCATCTAATTTAGCAGACAAAATATTTAGAGCATCCAAAATGCTTTGTATCATGCCACTTCCTTTAGCTTTTTGCTTGCCCTTATTGGAGGATTCCTCTTGAATTTTAGCTTTTCTTTTCGTCCCAACTAGGGCAGTAAAGGCAGGTTTCTTTCCTTCAGCCTTAACCTTAAGCTGTTTCTTCTTTTCTTCATCCGTGGCATCCCTAAGCAAAATCCATTGATTGTCCATTTGGATAAACCCCATCTTTTTGAAGGAATCCATGTTGTAGACATTAACCTTAGAGTGCTTATGGGCAACAAAAGTCAAATCAATATTAAAATGGCTAAATAGCTTAGTTAAAAGATTGTCAAAAGTTAAGGCTTTATTTGTGGTATTGTAATAGTAAAACACCAGTCTTGTAGCCAAAACTTCAAAATTAATTGGTCTGCCCGCTGACAAAGCAAACATCACCACTATCTACATATTGCTCACAAAAGTCTTGTGCCCAAAACTTGATAACACCATGGTTGAAACCATATGGTGAAGCAGGCTTCCCATTCCATTTAACTACTTGGTATTACGGTCACTTGAGTTCTTGAAACTCTTCCCACCGGTGAACTTATTCTCAAATATCCTTAACTCAAACAAATCAAATCTCTCAAGTAGTTTATTCATCTTAAAGAACTAAATTCCTCCATCTTTAACATCAAATATTCTATTCAATATTCTGTGATCAAACTTAAAATTCACACATCCTACCTGAGAAGTGTACCACTGCACCAAAAATCCTTCCCATGTTTCCTCATACCTATCTTTTCTCATATTTGAATAAAATTCCTAGACTAAAGTCGTGTACAGTCTTTCATTCACAAACAATAATGCTTCCCAGCCAATAGATTCAAACAAATTTAGGACATTTGCAAAATTCAAAAACGTGTTTGTATTATCCCAGTAACCCACTATGATTATTCTATTCCTAGATACTCGATCATTATAATCAGTCTCACATTTCAAGTTAAGAAATTAGGGTACCTAAGTATCAATGCTTTCCTCCTCTGGTAGTTGTTTCGATAAAGCGATTTGAGAGGTGGGTTCATCGACTGCAACATCCTTGTCCTTTTTCTTTCCAACTGATTGAGTAGCAACGACTAATTTCTTTGTTGTTGCTTTGCTTTTCTTGGTCTCTTTTGCCTTTAGTTTAGTACCTTTGTTAGTTTTTGGAAGTTTAGCCATGGCGGATGAAATTTGAAGGGTTTAGTTTCTCCAGTTTGAGCATAAGAACAATGCTCAGAGGAAAGAAAAAGATGACTGCTTCAAATTTTGAAAAGGAGAAAATAATTCAAGTGGGTTTGAAATCCTTTGGGCTTTACAAGGTATTGAGTAGACAAGTAAAATCAAGTACATTCAAAAGAGTGATTTTTCAGAGATTTGAAAAGATATTTTGACAGAGAGGGAGGGAGTATTTGCGGTTGGAATGGACAATAGGCTGTTAGTGTTATGCCCTAGAGGCAATCACTTGTACGTTGTATATGGTACATTTTATTTTAATAAAAGGCATTGTTTATCTCATAGATTCTTTTGTTTACTTTTGTGTAAAATAACTGTTCAATAAAGTCCCTAGTACAACACTGTATTAAGAAAATCATGATAGAGATCATGATATGAGATTCCTACTACACTGTATAGTGGTAGTACTTAAATAGTCCCTAGTCGTGGTATTAATGAGACAGGACATCATTAATGCATCAAGACTAGCATGCGTTAAACTTCCTGATTTGATCATGCAGTAGTTCCCATATCCATGAGTATTGAGATACTCAAAGTTCACATATAGATGTTTGTTAATGGAACAAGTTCATTAGATGACCTAACTATGAGATAATCACATGGATAACTATTTAGTGCCAGTGATATAATCTCAATATAGAAAATGTGCAAGTATTCTTAGACTTGAGATCTCCAAGGTATTTTATTTACTGAGCATTGTGCTTTGATTCTAATATCTGGAGCCAGATCGAGGGCCGCTTATGGGATGGATATTAAGTACATTGTGAGGTAAACAAAAGTAGTTGAGAAGGTCAATAAAGGATTCACCACTTCTAACAGTAGGGGTGAATATCTCACGACCACTTGTAGAAATTACTACTTGAGAAGTCCTTGGCCAAGGCGATTGTGTATTGGAAACAGTTCCAATTGATACACATCTAGAGTAGTGGGTTCCTGGTACAAGTATTATTATATTCGGGCTAGAATTAATATATATTTTGGAGGGAGTTGGCACTAATTCCGTACTCCAAACCGAATGATATATTATATGGTGAAATGAGTTAATTGCAATGAGGTTTGTTATTGAAGGGTTCATATCAAGCCACTTGACTTCCTGGACTCTTGGATGGTCATGATGTGTTCTAGATACTGCTCATGATTTGAGAATATAGGTTTATTAATTGATGGATTAATAAACTAATCCTGATCAGAATTAATATGATTAATTCTAATTAATTATGGATTATTAATCTCAAAAATGTTTGGATTAATTCATATTCAATACCAATTAACTGGGAAACCTAATAGGTCACACACAATAGAGGATTATATACTCAAGATGTTATTTGAAAACATAGTGGCGTTAATTGCGAGAAAGAGAAGTTGTTGTGGATAAATTATAATTAGTTATAATTTATGGTCCAAATTATAATTGTGAGAACTTGATATTTCCAATTACAATTAGGGAATTCTAACTTTTTTAGAATTCTCAGATGGAGTATTTTTAGTAGGATTTTTTCATGCATTATATATGATATATGCACGAAATTCCTTAAAAAAAAAAAGATTGACGAAAATCCCCCCAAACCCTAGAGGATGCACGATCTTTTTCTTTTCTCTTCTCTTCTCTTCTCTCTCTCTGGTTTCTTCTTGCAAGAAACCCTAGCTGACATCTTGTTTCTGCCAGCACAGAAAATCTTGGTGCTTGAGTGTATCCTCCGTGTGGATTTCTATTAGAGATAATTACACATTGTGATTATAGTGGTTAGACGTTCAACTCTCGTGGTGTTTGATTAGAGGATTGCTGGATTGTGCCTCGACTTGGAGAAGAAAATTTTTATTTTCCACACGATCAAAGAAAGGTAAAAAGCTGTTACCTTTGTTATTTACCTTTGTTATCTTAATGTCTTGTTTTCCACACATATGCGGATCCTGGGTTAGTATCTCATTTTAATTTTCCGTTGCGCCATATATGATATGCTTGTGAGATACCCAACATAGGTGCAAATATTTAGAGTCTGAAATTTTGAAAAGTTTAGGTATTGAAATTATCCATCCAATTTGCCTGTCCAAATGTGGGTCACACATGGCTATAGGATGCTGTAATTTTTGACATGGAACTCAGTCCAAAATACCATCTGATTTTGTTGTAGAGTATTTTAATTTGAGAGATAGTTCTAGTGAGGGGCTTTTGGATTCAGTTAGTCTAATTTCAGCATCCAACATCTCTATCCAAAATCAAAATTTTTCAAGATCCTGCAAGAATAAGCAACTAACTCCAGTGGAAAAAAATTGTTAGTTACATAATCCGGTAATTCCCAAGCCTCTCCTTAGATGATTAAATTTGTCTTCAGCCAGTGGTTTGGTGAATATATCTGTAAGTTGATTATTAGTAGAGACATATTCAACACAAACATCACCCTTAAGCACATAATCTCGAATAAAATGATATTTAATCTCATTGTGTTTAGTTCTTGAGTGCTGAACATGATTTTTAATTAAATTTATAGCACTAGTGTGATCACACAGAATGGGAACACACTTGAAATCAAGACTAAAATCGAGTAAAATATGCTTCATCCATAAACTTTGAGCACAACAACTTCCTACAGCTATATATTCTACTTTGGTTGTTGAAAGAGATACACAAGCTTACTTCTTACTATACCAAGAGACTATTAAATGTCCAAGAAATTGATAATGCCCACTTGCACTTTTTCTTTCAACTTTACAACTTGCAAATTTTGCATCCATGTATCCTATAAGATCAAAAGAGTTAGTCTGAGGACACTATAGACCATAATCATGTGTCCCAACAAGCATCTAAAAAATGTTTTACAGCACATAAGTGTGACTCTTTGGGACAAGATTAGAATCTTGCACAAAGACAAACCGAGAACATGATGTCAGGACGGCTAGCAGTGAGACATAAAAGACTTTTGATTATACCTCGATACTTAGATTCGTCTACTTTCTTACCCTTTTCATCTTCATCAAGCTCTAATGAAGTGTTCACAGGTGTACTGATTTTCTTTACTTGATTCATTTCAAACCTTTTGAGTAGCTATTTAGTATACTTAGCTTGATTTAGAAACATCCCATCCATGGTTTGCTTAATTTGTAAACCGAGAAAGAAATTGAGTTCTTCCATCATACTGATTTCAAAGTCTTGCTGCATAGCCTTTGTAGAATTCTTATACAAAGATTCATTAGGAGCTCCAAAAATAATATCATCAACATATATTTGAATAATTAAGAGGTCATTAGATTTTTCAGCTTTGATGAACAATATAGTGTCAATCACACCTCTTGAAAAACCTTTTAAAAACAGAAAGCCACTAAGTTTTTCATACCAAGCACGAAGAGCTTATTTTAAACCATAAAGAGCTTTGGAAAGCTTATAAACATGATTTGAGAAATGTTTGTGAATAAAACCCAGGGGTTGTTCCACATAAACTTCTTCTTCAACGAAATCATTTAAAAATGCACTTTTAACATCTATTTGATAAAGCATGAATCCTTTAAAAGATGCAGACGCAAGCAACATTCTAATTGATTCTAGTCTAGCAACAGGTGCAAATGTCTCATCATAATCAATGCCCTCCTCTTGATTGAATCTTTGGGCAACAAGTCTAGCATTGCTTCTAATAACAACACCATACTTATCAAGTTTATTTCAAAATACCTACTTGGTACCAATCATAGGATGGTTAACTGGTCTAGCAACAAGTTTCTAAACATGATTTTTTTCAAATTGATTCAATTCTTCTTGTATGGCCATAATCCAAAAAATCATCACATAAAGCCATATCAAAACAATTAGGTTCAATACTTAAAAGTAAGGCAAATTTGTCAATAAAGTACCGTTTGTTTTTAACACTACAACTCGGATCTTTGATAATTTCTTCCTTTGGATGTTCGATTTTGTACTTCCACTCTTTTAGTAGGCTTTGATCAATATGATCTTTAGTTCTTTGCTCATTGTCTTTAGTTTGTTGTTCTTCTAATTCTTCTTCTTTAGCCTGGTTGTCAAGTGACGAAACTTTGTGGTATTCAATGACATTTTCCTTTGAAGCACCTATATCATCATCATCTTTTCTGGAAGAATATATGTTAGATTCATCAAATACAACATGTACTATTCTTCCACACATAGAGTTCTTTTATTGTATACTCTATATGTTTTTTTATTGGAAGAGTATCTAAGAAAAAGAGCCTCATCTGATTTGCTATCGAATTTACCAAGATTATCTCGAGTATTGAGAACGAAACATTTATATCCAAAAACTTTGAAATATGAAATGGATGGGACTTTGTCAAATATAAGTTCAAAGGGTATTTTCCTAAGAAAAGGCCTTAGTATAACTCTATTCACAATATAGCATGTTGTATTTATTGCTTCTGTCCAGAAATATTTAGAAGGGTGTTTTCACAAAATATTGATCTTGCCATTTCTTGCAAATTCATATTTTTCCTTTTAACTACACCATTTTGTTGAGGAGTTTTTGCGGTTGAAAAGTTATGAAAAACACCATTCTCATCACAAAATTTTGCAAACTCATGGTTGCAAAACTCTCTACCATTGTCACTTCTAATTGAAATAATTTGCACCCAAGGGAATGGGAGGATGCCATTGCTGCCCTTTCCTTGTGGTTCTAAGCATTTTAACCATCCTACAGCATAAACAAGACAGGTTAGATAAAAGATTTGAACCTAATATAATAGAACATATACTATCAATATTTGCCTAAACCTAGTCTCTGATACCACTTGTAACACCCCACTACCTAGGCCCAATAGGGCCAGGGATGTCGTCCTGTCCAAAGGATAAGGGGTCTTTATAACTAGGTCACACAAATGAAAATCAAACAATACTTTAAAATTGAACTTATTACAACCCAAAAATTCAGGGACAATTCCAAAATAAATTGATTGCTATCATCTCTCAAAGCAACACATAAAATAAATAACATAAAGTCTTCAAAGCAGGCAACAAATCTAGCTACTCATCTCCACAGCAGGATCGACCTAAAAACATGGCATAAAAGGTGATGAGATAAAAATCTCAGTAAGCCCGTGTGTGCTTTGAGTGTTTTAGGTAAAATAGTTCATATATGCAAGTTGTAAAAATTGTATAAGAGAAAGTACTGGCAAGCATTAAATAAGGTTAAAAATAAAGAGTGGCATTTTGCTTTCCAAACCATACATGTGCACAATAAATACAACCACTCAAATGGGTGGCTATGGGTTACCACACGTTGGGCCCCATAACCATATAATGGCCAGAATGCCACACTTTGTGCAGACTGACAAAAGGGTAGGTGATCGGCCTACCGAGTAAGATACTCCTCCTTCTCATCACCCAAACTTACCGGTTGTCCACTTTAGAAATACACAGTCCACATGACTGAAACTTACTAGCTCGGACCAGCATGACATACTGGACTGGCATCCTATCCAGGAAGGACTCACCTCTTAGAGGTGGCCACCTACTGAGAGACTTACCCTAACCCTTCAAAGACTAGTCCTAGTAGTCTACCATTATTGAGTACTAAATGTTGATTGTCCCACTTGTGAGAAAACTGATAAAACATTGCCTTATTTGGAAATGGCAATTAAGGGTTTTTAAAATTTGTGTTAAATTTGGTTTTAAGAAAGAGTTTAGTATTTGTGCAAAACTGCTTGTTTGATTTTCAAATGATTTGTTTGACTGAACAATAAAGGAAATAGTCCTTAATTTCCTTTACAAAATGAGTATCCATACACTTCGCGTTTGGCTTGCCATAGTAACCTTTTTGTCATCAAATAAGTTTATGTTGGAGCTTACCTGATCCTTTGCTCGATCAAAATCAAGAATCTTCCAAAGCTGACCTAACCCACTTGGGGTAAACACAAGTCATATGGTTATACTCATGCTATATTCGATTCCACAAATAATCCTAGTTCAACTTATTACATTCATGACCCTAATGTCCTAAGCTTTAAGGCTAGATGATAAAGGCTTATATAAAATAAGACTAGCTTTAAAATAACTATGGGTTGTAAAATGATTACTAAGAAGTTATAGGCTCAAATAATAAATCTTGAGTGTTGTTGTTAATAAATAAACTACATTGGTGAAGAATCCTAAGTTCTAGGTGATATTAATAAATGATCATTCTTAAATAATGATTTTAAAGTAAATTATTACTAATCTCTTAATTAATAATTAATAGATAGAAAATAAGTAAAATTAATAATAAATAAATTTTATTATATCTTCATTAGCAAATAAATATAATATTTATGAATATATGACCTGCAAGATTAATATTTTACCTAATATTATTATTAATATAAAATGTTTTATTTATTGTTATTATCATATATAAATATTTATATATTACAAAATATATCATTTATTTGGCTAAAATATCACTATTTCATTTAATATTCCAATTCCAAAACATCCTAGGGTTTTCGAAATCTTTGGAGGAAAATATAGTATTAATTTTAATTATCGTAATAAAATTGGCTAATTTAAATAACTTAGGATCAACAAGGTCATGATAATAATTTTCCTATTGCTAACAAGAATCATGAACATATACTCCAACATCAATCAACAAACTATCCTATTCATGAATAAAGGCATAAATCCATACCTACTATCACATGGCCAAATCTCTACTAAGCATAATCATACTTATGGCTTCAATGAAAATAAGAACATAATACCCTATTCACCAAAGGCGACATAATATCTAGCATGCTTAAACATTCATACTCACATAAGATATGAAGAACATGCATCAATCCACAAGGAATTACACAAAGCTGAACCATGGCCAAACATTCTCATGCTCCAATCTCAACTCCTTCATACATAAGCATATACTCAATCCCCAATCATACTCTACCCCTTTCTATCAACATCTAATAAACATAACTTTAGAATTGAAGAGAATGTTAAAGAGAAATACTTGGTTGATGACTATCTCAGTGAAGATTTAAGGAGATCCACACGCCTAAGAGGCTTGAACCGTCCAAGAGAGGAGAAGGAAAACGGCCATGGTTGTAGCAACCATTTCGGCCGAGAGAGAGAGAGAGAGAGAGAGAGAGAGAGAGAGAGAGAGAGAGAGAGAGAGAGAGAGAGAGAGAGAGAGAGAGAGAGAGAGAGAGAGAGAGAGAGAGAGAGAATATTAGTATGACATGTAAAAGATTGAAGGGAAGAAGATAAACAAAAGTTGTTCTTGGTTACCTTGATGATGTTCTTGGGACTTCAAGGAAAATTCTAGTTTTTTATCCGATTGCAAATTTTTGTTTTCTAGATTTGATGTTATAAAATCCAGAAATGGACTCTAGGGAGTATGTAGTTGTGTTTTGGAATTTTTGGGAGGGATTGGAGGTGTTTAGAGTGGTCTTAGGCTTAAAGAAAGGTAGTGTGTGTTCTTGTTGTTCTTGGTGAGAATGGAGAGAATTGGAGAAGTGTTGGATGAAATTGGTGAAGGGGTTGGCCGAATGATTGAGGAGGTTCTGGGATTTTGATTTTTAGATTAGAGGGAAGAGAGAAATCTAGTTGTTTGAAATTCAAATGGAGAAATTTATGGAGTGTTTTAAGGTAAAAGATATGGTAATGATGTTTGATTGATGGAGGTTCCTTGGAGCTACAATGGAGCCGGCTGGTTTGCTGAAATGAATGAGGGTTGAAGGAGCTATAAGGCTGGCTGAAATTCTGAGTTCATTGGTGGGAGAATTTCTGGTTTTTGGAAGCTTAATCTAAGGGTGTTTTCATAGAGCAATTGCTGGAATTTTTGAACTTCAAATGGAAGTTTGATTGAAGTGATTGTAGGAGAAATTTAAGGAGTGGTTATAGAGTCTAATCGTGTAAGGTCAGTGGAGAGGGTAATGGAGTTCAGTTCATGGCTGAACAAAGGTAAACTCACAGAAGTTTGAGGTGATTTTTGGACAAGGCTTGAAGAGGGAGCAAGGCTGGAATTTTTTGGTTGAGATTCGAATTATTTGCTGAAATTTGTTGTGCAGTTTTTCTGCAAGGTTCCAGCCGATTTGCAAAGGGTTTGGAGAGGTATTTGAGGGTCCTTTAAGGCTGGTTTCCATCCTTCTATATGGAGGAAAATCAAAGGTAATTTATTGGTTTGAAGGGTAGAAGAAACAACTTATTTTTTGTCTGCTATGCATCGAAGCTGTCCAGAATTTTTTTCTGGTTTGCATAGCTTTGTGCAGTCCGATTTTTGGCAAAGAATTTCAGTCTTCAAGCTGAGTGAGTTGGCCATTTTCCTAGTAGAAATTGAGTAAGGAAGATGGCTAAGGTTTTCGAAAGCTAGGCTACCCAAGAATCTAGAAAATTTTCAAATTTCTTCTATGGAAAAGATGAACACTATTGAGTGGAGTTTAAAGGTCCAACTATGGAGATTAATTTCTTTTGGGAATCTTCCTTAACCCCTTCCCTATTTTCAATCCAATCTCCAACCTCTAAGAATTACTTTCGAAATTTAAAGGCCAATAAACCTTACTAAATTTTCTGGAATCAAAACATAGATTTGGATAAATTGAACAAATTTAATTCGTAAGGAATTTAGGGTAAGCTAGGAAATAAAAGGACATGAATCCCTAAAGACTACTTTTAGGATATAAGAATATGATTAGGACATTCCCTTCATGACTCCCCAAGGACAACTCTCCTATTTTTACTTATGGAATGCAAGAGACGAAAATTCCACATTAAATTAAAATAATCATGATAAGACTTAAAGGATGGGATTTGAACTCAAAACCTTAGAGATTAATTTCAAAGCTCTAACCACTAAACTACAACAAATCTTGTTCTTATTTTCTCTCCCAAATATTCTTCCTATTTAATCTCCAAGCTATCTTCCGATTTTGACCTCAAGCAAAAATGACCATTTTATCCTTCCTACTCATTAAGCATAACTAAGCCTTCTAGACTATAAATCGTAATTCTAAAGCACATAAAATCATTCAAATATATATATATATATATATATATATATATTCATGCAAAAAAATATGATATGCATCTCGACCCCCTTACTCTAGAGTTGGCTATAGGTGGGGTTTCACACTTTTCATTCATTATTTAACCCACCCAAATAAAGTGAAAAAAATAAGGAAAATAAAGATAAAGAAATATATACAACTCAAGATGTAGAAATATGAAATTCAAACAATTATCCTAGAAAACATGATCATGAACCAACTAGCAATTCTATTAATTAATTATCATCTTGGCATCATGAAGGAATATAGAATAAAAATCAATCGTTTCCCAAGTCATGAATCTACTTAAAAAAATTCTGCTTCATTTTGCGGTCCATGGAATCACTATCTTTTGATTAAATTAACAGATTTCCCTATGAAGTTAACAAAACTAAAATATGCATTAAGCTTAATTCCTCATAAACATGAAACTAGCTGATGAACCTTTGATCGAGATGAAATCAACTAATCTTCAATCACTTTAGTTGTAACACCCCATTACTACGTACCCACGAAGGGCGGGGATGTTGCCCCGTCCTGAGGACAATGAGTTTTTAAAATGAGGTACATAATATAAAGTCTAACCAAAGATGTCAAAACTTAGACAAATAAAGGAGAACTCCTATTACATCAGAATCAAACTTGAGCAAGACTTAACATATGCAAACATCGGTTCTAGAAACATAAAGAACATCTGTCACTCAAACAACATAAATAAAGTAGCAAAAGCTCCAACTACTAGACATCCCGCTTGCTCAGCAATATCAGTCCCCTGAAAACATGATATAAAAATAGTGTGAGATTAACATCTCAGTAAGTCCTGTGTGCATATATGGTACTTTGAATAGTTCGTGTATGCATAGCTGAAAACATTTGCAGAAATATTTGGTAAGTCATAAATAATATCTCTTTGCAAGGAGTGGAGTTTTCTCATTGTCACCCTTGGTATAAAATAAACCATCCACTTCAATAAATAGTTATGGTGCCACACTTTGGGCCCCAAGATAAGAGAATGGTCAAGGCACCACACTTTGTGCACCTTGATAGGATCATATTACCACAATTTGGGCGTTTTGATCAAGGGTGGGTGTATGGCCCACTGGGCGAGATACTCCTCCATCTCTATACCCAACAAAACCATCCGGGTGTCCATGCCGAGAAATAATGCCTTACCAGGTATAAATGCTAGCTCGGACCGGCCTGACCAATCAATACTGTCACCTTGTCAAGAAGAGCTTATCTTCTGGAGGTGGCCT
The DNA here is from genome assembly GCA_026120185.1 of Voacanga thouarsii. NCBI lineage: Eukaryota > Viridiplantae > Streptophyta > Magnoliopsida > Gentianales > Apocynaceae > Voacanga > Voacanga thouarsii. Next base: position 1,047,412 of record JANUWF010001659.1, on the reverse strand, counting down.
GCTGCCAAAAGACTCACTCAAGCCCTCCAAGACTAGTATTGTTAGCCTAACCTTATTGAGTACTCAACGAACATATCCGTCAATTCCTGATTTACAATGCTTCCATACCTTGGCTTTGTAAAACGTTGTTTTTTTAAAAAGAGTTTTCTAAAACGTTTAAGAGAAAGAATAGTTCTTGATAAAGGCATTAGTTTGACAAAACCATTTAGAGAATAAACATCTACATTTACAACCCAAGCAATCATAGTTCAACAATAGCTTCACAAAGCCTTACAACATTTGACTTGCCACCGTAAGCATTTAACAAAGAGAGTATATGCAAGGACTTACATGGTACACCTCAGATAAACAAGATAAAAATCAACTGCTTGCTTCCTTCAAATAACCTTCTGATCTAGAATCACATAATACCATGATCAGGATCTCAATTATTTCAAGCATGCATATAAACTCGCCTATTCCCATAAACAAATCATGACTCATCGTCTAACTTCAAATAAATCACCCATTCCTTGAAATAAATATACCATGAACATATACCCATCAAAGACATGTGCAATATATCAAAAAGGTCTCGACTTAACCATCAAAATTCACAACCATCATTATCATAACAAAACATAACATCGGTATCCATTGAACATGCTTAACACAATACTCATCTCAAAATATTCATCTATCCCAACTAACCACATTCATCATGCTATTATACTCCCATAGACGTCATCAATCACATTAAACCTCAATTACGTCATCAAAGATAATAATTCATTTACCTTACAACAACCGGATTGTAACACCCCACGACTACGTACCCTAAAAGGGCGGGGATGTCGCCCCGTCCCATAGGACAAGGGGTCTTTAGAACGAGGTATAAAATATAAAGGCAATCTCCAAAAGGATCAACTTAGATAAATAAAGAAATATTCTTATTACATCGAGCTCAACTTGGAGTAAAACTGAATAAAACAAAATATTGTTTAGAAGCATAAGCAATAAATGTCTCCTAGAACGGATAGAGAAAATAGCAAAAGCTCCAACTATTACATGCCCCGCTGACTAAGCACAATCTATCTCCTGAAAACATGGTGTAAAACGGTGTGAGAATAAATCTCAGTAAGTCATGTGTGTGCACATGGTGTTTTGAATAGTACGTGTATGCAAAGTGTAAAACATTTGTAAAAATAATTTGGCAAGTCATAAACAATATCTTTTCACAAGGAGTAGGTTTTTCTCATTGTCATACTTTGTACAAAATAAATCCTCCACTCAGATAAAATCATGTCACCACACGTTGGGCTCCATGAGAATAAATTGGCCAAGGCACCACACTTTGTGCACCTTGTCCGGACCAGATTACCACACATTGGGCGTTCTGATTAAGGTGGGTGTACAGCCCATCGGGTAAGATGCTCCTCCATCTCTACACCCAACAAAATCATCCGGGTGTCCATGTCGGGAATATAAATAATACCTTTCAGGCATAATGCTAGCTCGGACTGGCCTGACCAACCAACACTGTCGCCTTTTCAAGCAGAGTTCATCTTCTGGAGGTGGCCTCCTACCAGAAGACTTACGCTAGCCCTCCAAGACTAGTATTGTTAGCCTACCCTTATTGAGTACTCAATGAACATATCCGTCAATTCCTGATTCAAAATATTTTCAAACCTTGGCTTTGCAAAACGTGGTTTTCTTTAAAAGAGATTTCTAAAAATTTAAGGAAAAGAATAGTTTTCTTGCTAAAAACCGTTAGTTTGACAAAACCGTTTAAAGAATAAATATCCACGTTTACAACCCAAGCAAACACAGTTTAACAATAGCTTTACAAAGCTTCACAACATAGACTTGCCATCAAAACCTTTAACAAAACAGTTTATAGAAGGACTTACCATTACAACATTTAATAAAAGAGTTTATGCAAGGACTTACTTGATATCCCTCAGATAACGAGATAAAAATCACAGCTGGCTTTCCTCAATTATCCACATGATCTAAACCATATAATATCATGATTAGGGTCTCAATTAATTCAAACATGCTCTAAACCCATTTATTTTCATAACAATTTGCAATCTCCTATTTAATTCCAAGTAAACTATTCAATCCCCAAAGATCAAATACTATGACCACATGTTTATCTCGCTAATAAACACCATTACACTTTACTTTCGACATCAAGGGAGGGTATTCCCTTACCTTGCAACTACCGGGTGATGAGGTTTCAATGCTCCTATGGTAATCGTCCCGAGTTCGCTTGAGAAGAAGAGAGAAGCTACCTCCTTTGCTTCACTTGATTGAAAATTAAGGAAGAAGAGGAAATCAGCCTCTACAAGGCGTGATTTAAGGGTAGAAGAAAGAGAAAAGAATCATTAGAGAAAACGGCATCAAGAGGTTGAAAGGATTTGTTCTTACCTTAAGGTGTGTTCGATTTTTACTTGGAACAACTCTTGTATTTTCGAAAATTTGCAAAGAGAAGTTGCTGAAATTTTCGTGTAGAATGGAGAGGGTAAATGGTGGTTTGATTTAAAGTTGGAGAAGATTGGTTTAGGGTTAGATGGTGATGTTTAGATAGACTCCTAATGGCTTTAGGTTTCTTGGATAGCAAAGGCGGAATTTCCAGCTTGCGCGCGCCTCCTTGCTGCCGATTTTAGGGGAGTTTTATGGAGGAAAAAATTCTGCAATTTGATCCTCTAAGCTGGCCGAAACACTGGTCAAAGGAAGGGCTGAATGTTTTCAGAATTTTGGGCCAAACAAGGAAGAGTTTGAGTGAGTTTTGATGACTAAAAAATCCTGTGCAAGTGCTGTGAAAATTTTGTGCAAGTGTAGAAAGTTTTGGACTGGTTTGGCTGCTATAATTCTACCAAAATTTTCCAGAGAAAAATTGAGGGTTTTGGGCGCTGAAAATAGCTTGTTCAGCTGGGGTTTTTCAGTGAATGATGTGTGCAGAATTTCGGTTGAAGTAGGAACATAAAGCTGGCCGAAAATCCTGCACAAAGCTGTCCGAATTTTTTGTGTATATGCTGGACGAATTTCAGTGTTTTTGTGTGAATAAAATTCTGATTTTGTGCAGCTAAGGTAGTTGAATTGTTAAGGAGTATTCTAGGTGGTTTGAGCTAGGATTTTCAGAGCTGGATTGTAGCTGAAGATGGCTGGAATTTCCAACAGCTTATGTAGATACAAAGCTACTGAAATTCAGCTAGGAAAAGGAAGAAATCCTAGTTGAATTTGGATTGAAATAAAATCTGGTTTTATCAAGGATTTGGATAAGATTTCCTCTAGTCCTAGAAGATTTTGGATTGAGCTAAAGGTGCTCCAAGGTGGCGAACAAAATCTGGAAAAATTTCCAGAATATTTCCAGCTTATGGTTTCCGAAAATTCAAGGGAACAAAAGCTGAAAATAAAACAAATTTCATCCTTAGCTAAAATCCTTGAACTTAGGAGTTAAATATAGAGTCTTACTCCTATGGAAGTGGCGTTTAAACCCAAAGAAAATATCTAAGACTTTAGTTAAAATATTTCTCTAAAACAATTAAATAAATACAAGGATTATGGCTAGAATTCTTGAAGAGGTAAAATAATATTTTTCCCTAATATATTCCCTAACTCTAATATTCATCAAGAAGAGTTTTATACCACTTGAAATTCTTCAAAGTGGCTCCTAGCTAGGTTTTTTCGAAAATCCTAAGGAACACAAGCTGAAAATTAAAGGTGAACTTTATTCACATCAAAGTCCTTGAATTTAGGAAATAAATATAGAGACTTATTTCCTTGGAGTAAAAATACTAAAATTTCTCTAGGATAGCTAGATTCTTTTTCAGCCAAGATAAGAAACGGTCTAAAGAAAAGAATTTCAAGGAGAGAAACTTACTTCACAAAAAGGTAGGATTCGAACTCAGGTCACCAAAGGAAATCACCAACCTCTCCGCTATTCCAAAACAACTCCAATGCTAATTTTTCTACAAGAAGTTCTTACCACCCCAATACTCATCCTTCCAAGTCTTTGACCAAACCTCCCTTAAACAAGTCTTTAACAACACAACTATTTCACATCAATTAATTCAAATGCAAGAGCAACTGAAAAATTCAAATGCATCATGCAAATAAAATTATTCTAGCTACCACATAAAATGCAAGATGCTATGCAATGCATGACTTTTTCCCATAGTCAAAGGTGGTTTTGGGCGGGGTATTACACGGATTGACAAGATCAAGATGCCCCTATGATGATCTTCACGAGCTCACTTGAGAAGAAAGGAAAGCTTCTTTCCTTAATTCCTCTTGATCAAAAGGTAAGAAAGAAAGATGAAACCAGTCTCTATATGACGTGGTTCAAGGGATGAAGAAGAATAGAATCAATAGAAGTAAAGGAATCAAGAGGTTGAGAGGACTTTTGCTTACCTAAAGGAGTGTTTTGATTTTTGTCTCGATTGCTCTTGTGTTTTTCGAAAATTGCAGAGGAGAGTTTGCTGGAAATTTTCGTGCAGCAAGGAGGGAATAGACGGCTATTTTAGTTTAGGGTTAGGAGAGTTTGATTTAGGGTTTAGAAGATGATGCTATAAAGGACTCCTAATGGTTCTAAACTTAGGGTTAGGAGAGTTTGATTTAGGGTTTAGAAGATGATGCTATAAAGGACTCCTAATGGTTCTAAACTTAGGGTTAGGAGAGTTTGATTCTTTGGCAGCAATGGCGAAAGCAGACAGCTTATTGTACCTTTTTGCTGGCCAAAATTGAGAGGGGTTGAGAGAAGAAAAGTAATCTGAAATTAGTCTCCTAGGCTGGCCGAAAATAGTGCACAAGGATAGGTTGTCTGTGTGTTCAGTTTTTTACCAAAACAAGAAGGAGTTTGCGCGGCTTTGACAACCAAAATTCTGTGCAAGTGAATGTGTTTGTGGTGTGCGAAAATTATTAAGCAAAAGAGAGAAATTCTGGACTAATTTTTGGCTGCTGTTTTGACGCAATTCAGAGAGAAAAAATGAAAGTTTTAGACGTTGTAATTTAGCTAAATCAATAAAGAGTTTTGGTGTGTTTTGGAGTGCAGATTTTCGTGTAGTGTTGGTGTGTGCAAAGCTAGCCGAACTTCTGGAAAAAGAGAGAACAAAAATCTGGTTTGTTTAGTTAAAATAAATCTGATTTGTTTGGAGATGAAATAAAATCTGATTTGCTAAAGGATTTAGGATAAGCTTCCCTAGCTTGGAAGAGTTTGAGTTGACATAGGATTGCTCCTAAAGGTGGCGGCAACAAGGCCGGAATTTTCCAGATTTTTAGCTAGGGTTTTATTCTCAAAATCAACAAAATATTTTGCTAGGAAAATAATAGATTTAATTCAAGCTAACTAACATAAAATCTGATTGATTAAATACAAGCTGGAATTGAATTGTTCTTAGCTAAGATTTTCGAAAATTAAAAGGATAAAAGCTAGAATAAAATTAGTCCTTATCCTTATAAAAAATCCTTGAGTTTAGAAGATAAATATGGAGATTTATTTCCTAAGAAAATGATGGCTGAATTTCCAAGAGAGTAGCTAAGGTTTTCGGCCAAAGCATGAGGAAACCTTAGAAGAAAATTTCAAAAAGGAAGCTAAGATTCGCAAGAGGTAAGATTCGAACTGAAGTCACCAAGGGATAATTACCAGGCCTAACCATTACTCCAAATCAACTCCGGTGTTAATATAACTCTAATAAATTCCTTTCACTCTAATTCTCATCCCCCTATCTCCTCTACTAAATTTCACTTAAAATGATTCTCAAATAATGCAAGCAACAGGAGTATTTCTCATTAAATAAATTAATGCAAGCACAACCCTGAAAATCACATGCACCCATGCAAAAATAATTTTAAAATAACGCATGAAATGCAAAATGCTATGCAATGCACGACTTTTCCCCCATTGGTCTAAGGTGATTTTTGGTGGGGTATTATATTCCCTCCCCCTTAAGAGAATTTTGCCCCGAAATTCAGATTCCATACCACTAGACCATATTTGGATACTTCCATCTTAACCATTCTTCAGTTTCCCATGTTGCATCCTACGTTCCATGATGATCCCAAAGTATTTTTACCATTGGTATTTGCTTGTTTCGAAGAGTCTTGATACTCCGCTCCAAAATCTTAACTGGTTTCTCCACATAACTTAGATTCGAATACAATTCCAAAGGTTCCTCATTAAGTACATGACTTGGATCGGGGTTGTACTTCTTTAACTGAGACACGTGGATGACTTCATGTATCCCGGTTAATTCGTCGGGTAGATCTAATCTATAGGCGACCAGCCCAACCTTTTCCATTATTGAAAATGGTCCTAAATACCTAGGACTCAACTTTCCTCCTTTTGGATGCCTCAGGATTCCTCTACTAGGAGTTAACTTCAAGAATACGCAATCACCCACTTGGAACTCCAGTTCCCTCTTCCTAGTATCTACGTAACTCCTTTGTTGGCTTTGTGCTGCCCTTAGTCTTTCTCTGATAACCCTAACCTTGTCCTTCATCTCTTGTATACATACCTCACCAGTCCTCCTAATATGCCTCTCCTCTATCCATCCCCAATATATCGGTACTTGACATTTTCGTCCATATAATGCTTCGTAAGGAGCCATCCCAATCGATGCTTGATGACTGTTGTTATATGCTAATTCTGCATGTGGTAAACACTCAATCCACTTGTCTCCAAAGTTTAAAATACATGCTCAGACCATATCCTCCAATATCTAAATGACTCTTTCGGATTGACCATTAGTCTGCGAATATGCAGAGGTGCTAAATTTCAACGTAGTACCCAAAGACTCTTGAAACTTATTCCAGAATCTCGAAGTGAACTTGGGGTCCCTATCTGTTACGATACGTGACGGTACGCCATGCAACCTTACAATTTCTGGGTATAAGTCTGAGCTAAGTTTTCCATAGAATCTCTTACGTTCATCGGTATAAAATGTACTGTCTTGGTCAATCTGTCCAATATGACCCTAACCGCATCCTTGCGCGTCTTGGTCATAGGGAGGCCAGTCACAAAATCCATAGTCACTTCTTCTCATTTCCACTCGGGAATCGGTAACGGTTGCAATAGACCCGCAGACTTCTTGTGCTCCACCTTAACTCTCTGGCATGTCAAGCACGTTAATACATATTAAACCATATCTCTCTTCATTCTAGCCCACCAATATTTCTTCTTCAAGTCATGATACATCTTTACTTCCCTAGGGTGCAAGGTATACTTGCTCCTGTGAGCTTCATCCATTATCCTCTTCTTTAAGTCTTGGGTGTCAGGTACACATATCCGATCCCGAAAATACAGTATCCCTTCCTCATCGATCCGAAAATCTTTACCTGGTAGTATTCTTGCCGCAGGTCCAATTTCAAAAAGCAAGATGAGCCTTGAAGTTGATCAAACAACTCGTCCATCAAGGGTAAAGGGTGCTTGTTCTTGATCGCTAAGTTGTTCAATCCCCGGTAATCGATGCATAATCTCAAAGTAACATCTTTCTTCTTAACAAACAACACCAGTGCTCCCCACGGTGACGTACTCAGTCGAATATAGCCTTGTCTCACCAACTCTTCGAGTTGCTCCTTTAATTCCTTCAGTTCTATCAGTACCATCCAGTATGGGGTTCTTGACATAGGTTCTGCTCCAAGAATCAGATCCATGGTAAACTCAACTTCCCGCTCAGGGGGTAGAGAAGTGAGCTTAGCGAGGAAAACGTCTGAAAAGTCTTTTACCACCTCCGTACTCTCCAAGGTACACTGATCCTTGGGTTTGTTCAGAAGATACGGCAGATATCTTGTACATCCTCTCTTAAGCAACTTCCAAGCCTTAGCACCAGCAATTAAGAATTTTAGTTCCTTCGCCCGCTTACCGTCAAATTCCATCATATCTCGCCGGGGTCTCACAAATTGCACCGTCTTGACCTTGTAGTCAACACAAGTTCTATGCTTCGACAACCAATCCATGCCCAAGATCAGGTTATAATAGTTAATGGGTAAAATTATAAGATCCGCTTCCAGAATCTCCTTCCCTACCTTAACTTCACAGTTTTCCATTAATTTACCCACTTCTACTACTTTTCCCAAGGGTAAGCTTACTGTCAAGGTATAGGGTAATTCCTTTCCTTCCCAACCCAAATGCGATGCACCTACTTTACTCACCTAAGAGTGCGTGGATCCTGGATCTATCAAAATATTAACAAGACGTCCTTGGATAGAAAGGCTACCTTCAATCACTGTTGCATCTGCTCCAACTTCTGCTCGGTTTAGGGCAAAGACCTTAGCCTTCACGTAGGGTTTCTAACCTCCCACTCCAGTTGTTCCAACAGCAGCACCTCGGGTGACTCCAATCGACAGAGTCGGGGCCGTCTGGCCAATCCTTAGAAGTTTAAGGCAGACGTTTCTTTGATGGCTCGGGTCTCCACAGTTGAAGCACCTTCTTACTCCCCCATTGGTCCAGCAATTCCTCTCGGTGTGACTACGTTTTCCACAGAGTCAGTAATTGAGGTTACTTTGCATCGGTCTTGTCACAGGCACTTGAGGTTGCTTTCCCCAGTTTCCCCACTGCATAGAGCCAGCAGGTCACTTGTTACTTGGAGGCCTCATTGGTGGATGAGTCAGTTGGAAAGGCCTACTCACCGATCGGTACCGATCTTCATTCTCCGTCCGGGGTGCTACATCAATGGCAACAGTATATGACGTTGGTGGCGATGGAGCTAATGCCTTTCTCAAATCTGGCCTCAGCCCCTTCACAAACTGCTAAGTTCACTTCTATTTCGTGTCGACCAAGCATTTGCAGTACTTAGACAATTGCGTAAATCGGGCTGCATACTAAGCAACTGGCATGCTTCCTTACATGAGGGTTTGGAACTCATCCTCCCTCTTCTCAACTACCCATCGGGGAATGTACTTAGCACGAAAAGCTTCAGTAAAGTTATCCCATGTCCATTCCCGCTCTTTTCTCTCCCAATCACTTTGTATTCATTGCCACCATGCTTGCGATGGTCCCCTCAGCTGAAAAGTAGCAAACTTCACCATCCTCTCTTCCGTGTATTGCAGAGTAGCAAAGATATCCTCCATCTGTTCGATCCACTATTCTGTCTTCTCATCTTGCTCCACCTCCTCCTGAAATGTGGGAGGTTGGAATTTCAAAAAATGCTCCAGGGCCTCATCCTCTCCCCGCAGTGATCTCTTGGCCACCTTGTCCACTCTCTCAGTTAAATTCTAAAGGATCAAAGCCATCTTGTCAAAAGCCTGTCCAATAGTCACGTCCTGAGCTCTCTCAGAAGCTAGATCGTGCTCCTGGTGCAAGTGTTCCTCCATGTCAGATGCGGCACGATGCATCTACTCAAATTCTGGAGTTGAAGACTCACTTTCCTGAACAGTTCTGCTATAGATGACAGTCCTGCATCTTGGTGCCATCTTTGATCACATTCACTCAAAGTCAGATAATTACTAAGGGGAAAAGTATGCTCAGGTATATGATCGATAATAATAATAATGATAACTACTTATTTCAAAAGAAAATTTGATGATATTATTCAGGAAAAGAATCGAGCAATAAATAAAACTCAGGCTTTTCATAAAAATCATACTTTCATAAAGAAGGGGTTATAGCGTACGATTCTCTTTTATTCAGTAAAATAATTAAACCCTACAAGTAACATGCTTCTTCAAAAAGAATAAATGAATAAAAGAATGTAAATCCCAAAAGAGAGAGAGTAAATGCTGCTAGTGTTCTATACTCTACTTACCTCTGGGTCAGCAGAGGCATCTGAATCATCAGAGGCTGGTTCCACGAGCCACCCCGTAGAGCTATAGGGTTTCCCCACATAATCCCTCGCAAAACCAATCGAATCAGCACTCTTACTTGGCTGACCTAAATCAACCTCATTATCCCTCTTAGCTCTCATAGCTGTCTCATAAAACTCATCCAAAGCTAATTTAATCGCACCCTTAGGTGCAGGCCTCCCATCCTCCAAGTCGTATAGGTCAAACAATCCCTCTCTCCTCAACTTAGCATCTATCCCCAGTCCATATCGAAGTCCGCTCCTCTTAGGGCCCTCTCCTAACTTATCTTTTCCCCTATCTTCCATCCCTAAAGCGGGCTGCCAAAGTTCCCTCACTGCCGGGGTAACTCTATCCCTCCGCCTAGGTGTCTCATCACTGAACTCCTTGAGGTCATAATAAGTAGGAGTGTTATCAAACTCACCTATCTGTGGGGTCTGAGGAGCATCCCTCGCATCCTTTTCCTCTTCCTCTATCCCATCCATCTCTCCCTCACTCACATCATCACTCTCATCCCCAAACTCATCTGCCTCTCCTTCACCTAGCTCAGCCATCTCCTCATCTTCCTCACCCTCACTAACAAGCTCATCTGCCTCACCCTCATCATCCCCATCGTACTCACTTATGCCTCCATCAACCTCAGGCTTGGGTGACTCCGGTACGGGATCCTCCATCTCTGCCTCAACGATTGGGACATCTAGCATAGGCCGGCACAAGCTCCATCTCATGCTCACTTAAAAACCAACCTCCCTCAGGCTCTATCTCTGAATCAGATGAGTGTGGATCTGCTACAGGTAATGGGGCAGGTGGATTCCCGCAACCCGCGGGCCAGTCTCTGACAGCCGATGCAACTATCTTGTCCATCCTATAAACAAAACGCATAGATTAGTACCAGATCAAAACACTTACGGAATAAAAATACAGCAAGTCAAGTAATTGCCTAGACCTAGGCTCTGATACCATTTGTAATACCCCACTACTACGTACCCACGAAGGGCGGGGATGTTACCCCGTCCTGAGGACAATGAGTCTTTAAAATGAGGTACATAATATAAAGTCTAACCAAAGATGTCAAAACTTAGATAAATAAAGGAGAACTCCTATTACATCAGAATCAAACTTGAGCAAGACTTAACATATGCAAACATCGGTTCTAAAAACATAAATAACATTTGTCTCTCAAACAACATAAATAAAGTAGCAAAAGCTCTAACTACTAGACATCCCGCTTGCTCAGCAGTATCAGTCCCCTGAAAACATGATATAAAAATAGTGTGAGATTAACATCTCAGTAAGACCTGTGTGTGCACATGGTACTTTGAATAGTTCGTGTATGCATAGCTGAAAACAATTGCAGAAATATTTGGTAAGTCATAAATAATTTCTCTTTGCAAGGAGTGGAGTTTACTCATTGTCACCCTTGGTATAAAATAAACCATCCACTCAAATAAACAGTCATGACGCCACACTTTGGGCCCTATGATAAGAGAATGGTCAAGGCACCACACTTTGTACACATTGACAGGATCAGATTACCACACTTTGGGCGGTCTGATTAAGGGTGGGTGTACGGCCCATCGGGTGAGATACTCCTCCATTTCTACACCCAACAAAACCATCCGGGTGTCCATGCCGAGAAATAATGCCTTACTAGGCATAAATGCTAGCTCGGACCGGCCTGACCAATCAATACTGTCGCCTTCTCAAGCAGAGCTTATCTTCTGGAGGTGGCCTGCTGCCAAAAGACTCACTCAAGCCCTCCAAGACTAGTATTGTTAGCCTAACCTTGTTGAGTACTCAACAAACATATCCGTCAATTCCTGATTCACAATGCTTCCATACCTTGGCTTTGTAAAACATTGTTTTTTTTAAAAAGAGTTTTCTAAAACGTTTAAGAGAAATAACAGTTCTTGATAAAGGCATTAGTTTGACAAAACCATTTAGAGAATAAACATCTACATTTACAACCCAAGCAATCATAGTTCAACAATAGCTTCACAAAGCCTTACAACATTTGACTTGCCACCATAAGCATTTAACAAAGAGAGTATATGCAAAGACTTACATGGTACGCCTCAAATAAATAAGATAAAAATCAACTGCTTGCTTCCTTCAAATAACCTTCTGATCTAGAATCACATAATACCATGATCAGGATCTTAATCATTTCAAGCATGTATATAAACTCAATTTTTCCCATAAACAAATCATGACCCATCATCTAACTTCAAATAAATCACCCATTCCTTGAAATAAATATACCATGAACATATACCCATTAAAGACATCTGCAATATATCAAAAAGGTCTCGACTTAACCATCAAAATTCACAACCATCATTATCATAACAAAACATAACATCGGTATCCATTGAACATGCTTAACACAATACTCATCTCCAAATATTCATCTATCCCCACTAACCACATTCATTATGCTATTATACTCCCATAGACATCATCAATTACATTAAACCTCAATTACATCGTCAAAGACAAGAATTCCTTTACCTTACAACAACCGGATTAACAAGATCAAGATGCACATATGATGATCTTCACGAGCTCACTTGAGAAGAAGGGAAAGCTGCCTTCCTTAATTCCTCTTGATCGAAAGTTAAGAAAGAAAGATGAAACCAGTCCCTATATGGCATGGTTCAAGGGAAGAAGAAGAAGATAATCAATAGAAGGAAGCGAATCAAGAGGTTGAGAGGACTTTTGCTTACATTTGGGAGCATTTTGATTTTTGCCTCAATTGCTCGTGTTTTTCAAAAATTGCAGAGGAGAGTTTACTGGAAAGGGAATAGACGGCTGTTTTGGTTTAGGGTTTAGAAGATGATGCTATAAAGGACTCCTAATGGTTCCAAACTTCTTTGGCAGCAATGGTGAAGACAGGCAGCTTGTTGTACCTTTTTGTTGGCCGAAATTGTGTGGGGTTGAGAGAAGAAAAGCAATTTGAAATTGGTGTCCTAGGCTGGCCGAAAACAGTGCACAAGGATAGGTTGTATGTGTGTTCAATTTTTTACCAAAACAAGAAGGTGTTTGCGCGGCTTTGACAACCAAAATTCTGTGCAAGTGAATGTGTTTGTGCTGTGCAAAAATTATTAAGCAAAAGAGAGAAATTCTAGACTAATTTTTTCCTACTGTTTTGACACAATTCAGAGAGGAAAAATGAGAGTTTTAGGCATTGTAATTTGGCTAAATCAATAAAGAGTTTTTTTGTGTTTTGGAGTGCAGATTTTCGTGTAGTGTTGGTGTGTGCAAATTTGGCCGAAATTCTGGAAAAAGAGAGAACAAAAATCTGGTTTGTTTAGTTAAAATAAATCTGATTTGTTTGGAGATAAAATAAAATATGATTTGCTAAAGGATTTAGGATAAGCTTCCCTAGCTTGGAAGAGTTTGAGTTGAGCTAGGATTGCTCCTAAAAGTGGCGGCAACAAGGCTGGAATTTTCCAGATTTTTAGCTATGGTTTTATTCTCAAAATCAACAAAATATTTTGTTAGGAAAATAATAGATTTAATTCAAGCTAACTAACATAAAATCTAATTGATTAAATACAAGCTGGAATTGAACTGTTCTTAGCTAAGATTTTTGAAAATTAAAAGGATAAAAGCTACAATAAAATTAGTCTTTATCCTTATAAAAAATCCTTGAGTTTAGAAGATAAATATGGAGATTTATCTCCTAAGAAAATGGCGGATGAATTTTCAAGAGAGTAGTTAAGGTTTTCGGCCAAAGCATGAGAAAACCCTAGAAGAAAATTTCAAAAAGGAAGCTAAGATTCGCAAGAGGTAAGATTCGAACTGAAGTCACCAAGGGATAATTACCAGACCTAACCATTCCTCCAAATCAACTCCGGTGTTAATATAACTCTAAGAAATTCCTTTCACTCTAATTCTCATCCCCCTATCTCCTCTACTAAATTTCACTTAAAATGATTCTCAAATAATGCAAGCAACACGACTATTTCTCATTAAATAAATTAATGCAAGCACAACCTTGAAAATCACACGCACCCATGCAAAAATAATTTTAAAATAACGCATGAAATGCAAAATGCTATGCAATGCATGACTTTTTCCCTATTGGTCCAAGGTGGTTTTGGGCGGGGTATTACATTAGTCCTATTATCCTAACTTCGTTGCCCAAGTCCGTTAAGATTTGACACATCCAAAATCAGTGCAATAAACTCCTAACATTGTTTTCCCAAGTCAATTAGAAAAACTCACATCAATAACCAATGATAATCTATAATCAAATACCAAAGATGAAAAGAATTGATCAAACAACTAAATTAACACAAAACTATAAATCTAAAATAATATTAAATTATAATAAAAACATTGAATACATCAATGTTTAAGAACAAGAAAACAAAGATAAAAGAAAGCACTCATAGACAAGCCTTTTTATTCTCTCTTGATGACTCTCTTGAACAACCCTCCTTGATTTGGTGAACTCCACTTTCAATGAATGTTTGGAATTTTAGCTCAGGGAGCCACACTTATTCCTTATGTTTTCTCTTGCTTTTATAGGCCTATTTGATGCAAAATTTGTAGTTTTGGAAATTTTGGCCAAGTAGGATTCAAAAAATACCAAAATTATTGGAAATTTTCTAAATTTATGCACAGGATTTTGGAATCCCAGAATGGGCCTAGCTCCAGGTCCAATCGACCCACCTGGCATTAGGTGCATTTTGCTCCTTCTCTGAATTTTGCTCTATTTTCCTCTGGCCGTCCAGAATGGACCTGGCACCTGGTCCACTTGCCAGACCTAGTGCCTAATGTGTTCTGGAAAACTCTCTATTTTGCTCAAAATCAACTCAAATCTACATAAATTTGTCAAAAACCCATTCTACAAGCAAAATGTCAAAAATGAAGGAATATGCCTAGTTATATAACAAATGTATTTTAAAACAACCTCAAATAACTACGATAATAATGTTGATTTTAGCCCCTATTACATACCCCCACACTTAAACTTTTGCTTATCCTCAACCAAAACACTTTAATCAAGAAAATCATCAAGAAAGCACAAGTTTTTTTCTCATTCCAAAATTTTTTAACATGGCAAAGATTATAACTTCTCTTCAACCTTTAGATAATACTCTTTGTCATTCACACCCTTTGAAAATAATTCAAATCATGAAATATTTGACAAGATATCACAAAACTCTTGAAGTGAAATTAATCATATGTATACCTTAATCTAAGAAAATTATTTCACCTGTCAAGTGAAAATATAGATAACATGAATCACACAAGTCAATCCATCAACCAACTCAAGAATTACAAGTCTGAAAATTGCACAACTCAAGTTATGATCTAAGGAAAGCACTCTAATCTTTTTCTCTTACAAATTTTTCAATGACTTAGGGAATTGATAGCCTTAAGTGCATGGATTTCTCTTCACACACCATTGGCCCCCTTTTAGTCATCATCTTTTTTCAGCATTTTTTTCACCATATTTCTTTCTTTGCACTTTCTTACCTTTTTACCTTTGGGATAGCCTCAAGAGAGTGCACCGAATAATATTTGCCACTTCTCCCCATATTAACCTCCTTTTCAGCAAAAGGTCTTCAAAGATTAAAAACTAGATCATTGTTTTCTCCAGTCAATTCTTTTTTTTTTCTTTCAACACACAAAAAATTTTCACAATTCTCCGCAAGCTTTCCTCTCAACAATATTTTATCAACTCACATTTCTTATCGTAACTCAAAGCTAAGCAAAATTTAGACCCATTATATAAGAGTTAGCCAATAAACTTTACCCATATTCATCATATCCTCCATATTCAAACTAGATGAGTCAAATAATATTCAAATACTAATATATAATCATGATTAATCAAAATTCTCAAGTCTTGACAATATCCTATCCAATAAACTAATTTCATTAAAAAAAAAAAAATCCACCAAATGAATGACAAAGAATCATATCAAAGTAAGAAAAAAAAAGTTACATCCTTACTTTAACAATGAAAGCCACTGACATTTCAAAAAAAATTTCACAAAAATGAAATGGAAAAATATTTCCTCAACCTCATTCTCCCCCCCCCCCTCCCCCCCTGTGCACACACTTAAACTAGATATTGTCTTCAATGGCCAAAAATATAACAATAACAATACAATCAAGAAGACCAAAATCAATAAAGAGGAAGAATGAAGAAAGGAAAATACTTCCATTGCTAATTAGCTCTAAAAGTTTCAAACTTTTAAATCATCAAATTTTCAGAACTTTCAAGGAAATTGCAACAAAAGTTTTTTTTCGATCAAAATCTTTTCAAATAAAAAATTTCCAAAGTAAGGCAATATTTTCCAAATTAGCTTAATACCAAGAAAACACCAAGATAGTTAATAAAAACTTGGACAAAGAGTATAATCAAACCATTCCCACATACTTAAACTGGAACTCATTGGCAAAAAATAAACACAAGAAGGCATATCCAAAAGGACCAAAAATGCTAAAGGAGGAGAGGGAGAAGTAATACTTCCCAAGTGCAATAAGCTCTAATATATATCAAAGCTAGAAATAGAGAAAATGGCTAGTCTAGGAAGACTTTATTCCTACTTGCAAAAGAAAACGCAAATAAAAGAACAAAGAAAATATTAACAAAATAAAGACACTCCTAAATAAAACCAAATAAACTAAAAATCCTAAGAAAGCAAGTAAAGAAACGAATCACTCCCCCACATTTAAACTGGAAAATATTTTTCTTATGTGAGAGAGGAAAAACAAAACACTTAACAAAAACAAATACAAAACAAAGATACAAACTCTTTCCACTCATCATGCTTCCTCATCAAACCTTTGAAAAAGAGATTAAAGCTCAAAGTAGAAGATAGGCATGATGAATGTAGAAAGAAGATAGGTTTTTGAAAAATAGAAGGTTTATGAAAATAATTTTTCTCAACAAAGTAAAACACATAAACCGCTTTCTCTGGCATTCTTTTAGACACATCAATATTTTTGTCAACATATAAGTGCACATGATATCTAATGGATGCATTAACTTTGAAATTACCAATTAACCTTTCAAAAGATTAATCATAATGAACATTCCCTCCTAAAATTTAGCAATTGAGTTTTCAAAGATGGGATCAAGAAATCCTTACTTTTCAATACACGATATACAAAAACTAAGTTACCTCCATTTGAATAGGGTGAAAAGTATGGGTTGTGAACATCCTCCAAGGGTTTTGTATGATGTAGCATGGATAAATCAAACTCCTTAAGACATGTTAAATTATATACATCATCATTTGGACCATTATACTCCAAGAATGGAGAAGAACCTAAGAAATTATGTGACAACGAGAGATTACGATTATTAGCACATAGAGGAGAATCGATACCTCCCTTTCCACATTGGGAAATAGTTCCTCATATCCTCTCTCCTTTCAATGGTGATTCTCTTGTTCAAGTATGGGTCTTTATGGCATTTTCAACTAACTTGGTTAGTTGTGTTCTTGTAGAGCTCATTCGTTGGGAAGCTTCTTCATGCCGCCTAATAGACGTGTTTGTGTTGATAACAAAGGATTTGATTGAGGCATCAAGTGATGTCTCACTCAAAGCATAAATGAAATCGAAAGGAACTTGCAACCTGGCCAACATATCATCATTGTAGCTCCTTTTATCTTGTGCCCTAAAGTAGCTATCCAAGATGATGTCAATCTCGCGCTTAAAGAAAAATAAAAATTAAATCGAAAATAAAAATAAAAACAAACAAAATAATATCAAAAAGAAAAAAATACACAAATTAGAAATATTCACAAACTATCTAAACACAAAAATTAGTGATATTTACAAGTACAACATGAACTAAGTTAGTCAATTAAGTCACACAATGTTACAAACAACAAGATATAACCCCTAGTTACACAATGAACATATATACATATTTACATATAGACATATAAACACATAAACATATAAACATGGTTAAATCAACAAAATCCAAGCATTCATGATATTGTTCCACGGTAACAGTGCCAAAAACTTGATGCGTAAATTTTGAGTGTATAAAAATTATTAAATTTAAATCCATCCTTTAGTCAAGTTTTAATTAAAATATTAATCCCAAAATACACATACGAGCAAGTATACTCATTGCAAGCATAGTATAGGGAATTAACGAGTATCAATGCTCAAAGGAACAAGTACACACTAATCACTGTTTATTCGTTGTTTAACCGATCCAAGTAAAGTGAAAAATAAGGAAAAGAAAATTAAAGAAATATATACAATTGAAGGATGTAGGAATATGAAATTTAGACAATTATCTTAGAAAATATGATAATGAACCTACTACCAATTCTCTCAATTAATTATCATCTTGGCATCATGAAGGAATATAAAGTAAAAATAAATCATTTCCCAAGTTATGAATCTACTTAGATAAATTCCACTTTGTTTCCCAATATATGGAATCACTATCTTCTGATTAAATTAATACATTTCCCAATCAAGCTAACATAACCAAAATATGCACTATGCTCAATTCCTCATAAACATGAAATTAGCAGATGACCCTTTGCTCGAGATGAAATTAACTCATCTTCGATTACTTTAGTCCTATAATCCTAACTTTGTCACCCAAGTCCATTAATTAATAAACCCCTAACACTGTTTTCCGAAGTCAATTAGAAGAACTTGCATCAATAACCAATAATAACAATTAATCAAATACTAAAGATGATAAAGAATTGATCAAATAACTAAATCAACACAAAACCATAAAACCAAAATAATGTTAAACGACAATAAAAACATTGAATACATCATTGTTTAAGAACAAGAAAAACAAAGACAAAAGAAAGCACTCATAGATAAGCCTCTTTCATCAACCTTGAAGACTCTCTTGCACAACCTTCCTTGATTTGATGAATTCCTCCTTCAATGATTGTTTGAAATTTTAGGTCTTGGATCAACACTTATTCCTTGTGTTTTGTCTTACTTTTAAAGGCCTTTTGATGCTAAATCCATAGTTTGGGAAGTCTTAGCCGAGTAAGATTTGAAAAATACCAAAATCATTGAAAATTTTCTAAATTCGTGCACAAGATTTTAGCATCCCAGAACAGGCCTGGCGTCGAGTCCAGTCGACCCACCTGGCACCACGTGCATTCTGCTCCTCCTCTGAATTTTGCTCTATTTTCCTCTGGCCGTCCTGAATGGATTGAGCGCTTGGTGCACTTGTCAGACCTAGTGTCAGGTGTGTTCTAGAAATTTCCCTATTTTGCTTGAAATCAACTCAAATCTACATAAATTTGTCAAAAATACTTTCTACAAGCAAAATGTCAAATATGCCTAGTTATTACAACAAATGTATCTCAAATCAACCTCAAATAACTAGAAAAATAATGGTGATTTTAGCCCACATAGATAACATAAATTATACAAGTCAAGCCATTTAACTAATTCAAGCATATAAACTCAAATTTACACAACTTAAGTTAATAAAATAAGGAAAACATTCCACTCTCTTTTTCCTCTCAATTTTTTCAATGACTTAAGAAATTGATAGTTTCAAAGGAATGGATTTCTCTTCATACACCGTATTGGCCCCCTTATAGTCATTATTGTTTTTTCAATAATTTTTCTTTTTTTTTCTTTCTTACCTTCGGAATAGCCTCAAGAGAGTGCACCCCGAACAATACTTGCTACTTCTCTCCATATTGACCCCTTTTTCAGCAAAAGGTCTTTTTTTTTTTCCTTAAAAAATTTTTTTTTTTTTATGAACTCTATGTTTTTTTTTTCAACCCACATTTTTTCTTTTCACTTAATTTTTTTCCTCACATTCCTTATTCACAACCAAAAGTCAAGAAAATTTTAAATCTATAATACAAGAATTAATCAACAACTTTTCGCATATTCATCATATCATCCATATTCAAACTAATGACAAATCTATATCCAAAGTTAAAAAGAAAATCAAATTTTCATTATAGACAAATAAGCTCAATTTAGCTCCAAATCTCTAAACATTCAAAATTTCAAATTTTTGCTTCGAAATTTTCAATAGCCTCGATATTAAAAAAACACCAAGATAATTAATAAAAAATTAGACAAAGAATATCACCAAACCTCTCCCCCCATACTTAAACTGGACAATGTCCTCATTGGCAAAAAATAAAC
This sequence comes from Voacanga thouarsii, assembly GCA_026120185.1. Classification (NCBI taxonomy): domain Eukaryota; kingdom Viridiplantae; phylum Streptophyta; class Magnoliopsida; order Gentianales; family Apocynaceae; genus Voacanga; species Voacanga thouarsii. The sequence goes on along the minus strand of JANUWF010001659.1, from coordinate 1,027,516 downwards.
ATAAGAAAGTATCTCCAAAGGGACCAAAAAAATAATAAGAGAGGTTGAAGGTTGAGCAATACTTTCCAAGTGCAATAACACTCCAATTGATCTCAAAACTTGGGATAGAGAAAAGGGCTTATCCAAGAAGTATTTATTCCTACCAGCAAAACAAAACCCAAATAAAAGCATAAAGAAAATAAAAACAAAAGAAAAAAACACATTTAAATAAAAGAGAACAAACTAAAGAGAATACTAATAAAAATCTTAACAAAGCAAATAAAAACACGACTCACTCCTCCACACTTAAACTACAAAATATTTTCCTTATTTGGGAGAGGACAAATAAAATACTTAACAAAACCAAACACAAAATAAAGATACAAACTCTTTCCACTCATTATGTTTCCTCATCAAACCCTTGTCAAAGAAATTTAAGCTCAAAGTAAAAAATAGACAAGATGAATGTAAAAAGAAGGAAGGTTTTTGAAAAAGGTCATGTTCATGAAAACAAGTTTTCTCAGTAAAACAAAACACATGAATTGCATTCTCGAACATTCCTTTAGGTACACAAATATTGTTTTCAATATATGAATGCACGTGGTATCTGTAGAATGCATCAAATTTGAAAATACCATTTTTCCTTTCAAAAAATGTGTCACAATGAAAATTCTCCTTGAAACTTAGCAATTGAGTTCTCAAAGATGGGATCAAGAAATCCTTACTTTTCAATTGATAGTCTACAAAAACTAAGTCAGCTCCCTTTGGGTGGGGTGATGTGTTCGGACATAGGTATAAAAAATCATACAACAACTAAACACATTTCTAATCAAGTTTAAATTAAAACGTTCAACCCAAATCACACATATGAGCAAGCGTACTCATCATTAACTAAGCATAGGGTTCAAACGAGTGTCCATCCTCCAGGAACAAGTAGACATTAATCACCTTTCTTTCATTGTTTAACCGACTCAATAAAGTGAAAAGCAAATAAAAATAAAAATAAAATAAAATCAAAATCAAAATATATACATGTCAAGGATGGAGAAGTATGTAACTCAAACAATTGTTTAGACAAACATGACCTCAAAGGACCTAACAATTGTCACAACTAATCATTCTCTTGGCACCATGAAGGATAAAGGTAAATTAGCATCACTTAGTCTGTCTCAACTAATTACTACCTTCCAGATAAATTAGCATCACTTGGTCTGTCTCAACTAATTCATCCAAAAGGTGCATAAAACACAATCCTTGATTAAATTTCCTTGGTCTGGCAAATTTAAAACATGAAATTAATCAATGAATCCTTGGTCTGGCAAACATCAATTAACCTTCAATTACTCAACCCTCAGCACTTAACCTATTTGGTCTAGCAAGTTAACAGCCAATAAATATGAAATTAATCAATTGTAACTACCATCAACCTCTTTGGTCTAGCAAGTTAATGAAAAGAAACAACCAATTAATCTCGTAATACGCCCAAGTAATTGAATACCAAGAAGAACAATCATTTAATCAAAAGATCAAATACCTCTAAATATCATGAATAGCTAAAATAATGTTAAATTACAATAAAACAATTAACATATCATTGTTCAAGAAAAAGAAAACAAAGTAAAAGAATGCACTCATAGACAAGTCTCCTTCTTCTTCATTTGAAGACTTTCTTGTACAATCCTTCTTGAACTATTTATCTCTCCCGAGAAAATATTGGTGATGCACTTTAAAATAAATCTAAGTCCCTACATTGCACACCCCCTTTTCTAGGGTAAATTGGCCTTTATTTATAGGCTTACAAAGTTCCTAAAAGAATCCTAAATAAACAAGAAGTAATTACCTAAAAATCTCCAAAACTAAAAGGAATAATAAAAGTCTAAAATAAAATCCTAAATAAAATTCTAATGGTCCACCGTCTTTGAATTTGTAAATTGGCAATTCAATTTGAATTGGACTTTTGATTTCGGCTATGTTGTCTTCTTGTCATTTCCTGCTGAATCCTCCAATTGATGTTAAATTGTGATTGCCTGAAATTGGCTTCAATTTTAGTCGTGCAGAATTTTACTTGAAGCCACCGAAGCTGTTTTCTTTTGCTGCCCCTTTCCTTTGTTGCCTCGGCTCAATTGAGCTACTTTTTTTACCTTGGCTCAATTGAGCCGCATACAATCCACCGATAGTCTTTCTTGCTGATTGCAAACCAAGCTATTTCTTTTTCCTTCTATAGCCACAATTGTTGACTTCCATATCTGCCTTGGCCCCACTGAAATTCTGCTTTGATCAATTGTTGTTGTCATTGTCAGCTTTCTTTTTTATGTCCGTCGGCTAGCTTGGAGCCCTGAACCGAATTGCATTTTCTCCTCTTGCTTTTGCTTTCTCAGCCACCTAATTAATTCAGCTTTTGTCCTTTAGTTTAGCCACTTTTGTTGACTCTTCTTTTGGCCCACCAAAATTTATGCTTTCCTTTGTTTTGTTGTTGCTATAATTTTTATCTTGCTGTCGGCTCAAGTGAGCCATGAAACCAATTCCTTTTCCTTTCCAACATCAATTGCAATTTTCCTCTATTTCTTCAATTTCTTTTGTCCATCCAGTAGATAACCGGCGCTGGCTGTCCTTCTCGGGCTGGTGCCGCCTCTGTTCTGGAAAATCACACCATTAGCTCTATTTTTCCCTTATTTTTATATAAAATTATAGAAAAGTATTTTTATAAGGGAAATATCAAATAGGAAGGAATATGACTAGTTATTTCACAATATATATCACAAAATGACCTCAAATAACTAAGAAAAATATGACTAATTTAGGCTCAATCATGGGGTGAAGGGTAGAATTTGTTAGCATACTCCAAGGGCTTCTTAAAATCTATCAAGGAAAGATCCAACTCCTTGAGCCATATTAAGCTTGACACAACATCATTTGGATCATTGTTCTTCATTAATTGAGAGGAACCTAAGAAATAGTGAGACAAAGAGAAGTTAGAATTATTAGCACATAGAATAGAATTGAATATCTCCCTTGCCACATTATGCAATTGTCTCTCATATCCTCTCTCCTCTATTTGGGAGTCCTCTTGTTTAAGTGTATGGGCATTTATGGCATCCTCAACCAACTTGGCTAGTTGTGTTCGTTGATGGCTCAATCGTTGGGAAGCTTCTTTAGGCCACTTAATGGATAAATTTGAATTCGCAATAAAAGAATTTATTGATGCTTCTAATTATGTCTCACTAAAAGCGTCAACCAGAACTTGTAACATTGCCAATATATCATCATGGTAACTCTTTTTAATTTGTGTCCATGGCCACATATGTCCCCATTGTTGATTGTCCATGATGATGATTTGAACGTTTCTCAAGAAAAAAAAACAAAGATCAAATCAAAAAGAAAAATAAAATAAATAATAATAATAGAAAAACAAAGAAAAAAAATACACAAATCAGGAAGATTCACAAATTACAAAAGTTAGTGGTATTTAAAATTATAATAAAGGTTAAATCAATAAGATTCAAGTGTTTCCGATAGTGCCCATCCTCGGCAATGGAGGCAAAAACTTAATACATGTTTTTTAATGTAAAAAATATTGCCAACAAATTACACAATTAATCAAGTTTTAATTAAAATGCCAACCACTAAAACCACACATACTGGGAAGTATACCCATCGTATAGTGTAAGGACTAGCAAGCATCGAATCCATGAGAACTTATTCTCCCACCTAATTTTACCTAAATCTTTATTGTTCAGCCAACAAAATAAGAAGAGAATAAAAAGAGAAATAAATAAAGATAAAAATAAATATAACTCAAGGATGCAATTTCATATAGTTAGATAATTATCATAATATTCAATAAATTAGCATTCATCACAATCAATTAGCATCTTGGCATCATGAAAGAACTTAAGTGAAATTCAATCATTTCACAAGTCATCAACTTACTTTTTGTTAGTGTTATGCCCTAAAGGCAATCACTTATACATTGTATATGACATATTTTATTTCAATAAAAGGCATTATTTATTTTACAATTTCTTTTGTTTACATTTAAGTAATATAACTATTCGATAAAGTCCCTAGTACAACACTATGTCAAGAAAATCATGATAGAGATCATGATATGAGATTCCTACTATTCTGTATAGTGTTAGTACTTAAATAGTCCCTAGTCATAGTATTAATGAGATAGGACATCATTAATGCATTAAGACTAGCATGTGTTAGACTTCCTGATTTGATCAGACAGTGGTTCTCATATCCGTGAGTATTGAGATACTCAAAGTTAACACATGGATGCTTGTTAATTGAACAAGTTCATTGGATGACCTAGCTAAGAGCTAATCACATGGATAACTATTTTGTGCCAGTGATATAATCTTAATATAGCAAACGTGTAAGTATCCTTAGACTTGAGATTTTCAAGGTACTTTGTTTACTGAGCATTGTACTTTGATACTAATCTCTGGAGCTTGATCGAGTGCCGTCTATGGGATGGATATTGGGTACATTATGAGATAAATGAAAGTAGTTGAAAGAGTCAATAAAAGATTCACCACTCCTAATAGTAGGGGCGAATATCTCACGACCACTTGTAGGAATTACTACTCGAAAAGTCCTTGGCCAAGGTGATTGTGTATTGGAAATAGTTCCAATTGATACACATCTAGAGTAGTGGGTTCCTAGTACAAGTACTATTGTATTCGGACAAGAATTAATTTTGGAGGGAGTTGGTACTAATTCCGTATTCCAAACTGAATGAGATATTGTATGGTGAAATGAGTTAATTGCACTGTAGTTTGTTATTCAAGGGTTCATGTCAAGCCACTTGACTTTCTAGACTCTTAGTGGTCATGATGTGTTGCTAGATACCACTCATGATCTGGGAATATGGGTTTATTAATTGATGAATTAATAAACCAATCCTGATTAGAATTAATATGATTAATTCTAATTAATTATAGATTATTAACCTCAAAGATATTTGGATTAATTCATGTTCACTACCAATTGATTGGGAAACCTAATAGGTCACACACGATAGATGATTATATACTCAAGATGTTATTTAATAACATAGTGGGGTTGGTTAAGAGAAAGACAAGTTGTTGTGGACAAATTATAATTAGTTATAATTTGTGGTCCAAATTGCAATTGTGAGAACTTGATGTTTCCAATTACAATTAGGAAATTCTAATTGTTTTAGGATTTCAATTTTTTCAGTGAATTTTTCAGTTTATATGATGATATAACCAAAACCCTAGTAAGGGGATTCACACAAAAATAGCAGCCACCAAAAACTCTCTTCTCTTCTCTCTCCTATTTTACTAAAAACGTGAAGAACCCTAGCTGCCTTATTTTTCTACTAGCACAGAAATATTTTGGTGCTTGAATGTATCCTCTGTGTGGATTTCTGTTAGAGATAATCACACACTGTGATTATAGTGGTTGAACGTTCAACTCTCGTGGAGTTTGATCAAGAGGATTGCTGGATCGCGCCTCGACTTGAAGAAGGAAAATTTTTTGTTCTTTGAACGATCAAAGAAAGGTAAAAGTTGTTACCATTGTTGTCTTTATGTCTTGTTTTTCACATATATGCGGATCCTGGGATGGTATCTCGTTTTATTTTCCACTGCGCCATATACAATATGCGTGAGAGATACCCAACAGTTTTCCCAATCCATGGAATCACTATCCCTTGATTAGTTGAGCAGACTTCCCAATCAAACCAAAGCAACCAAAAGATGCATTAAACTCCTACCTTATAAACATGAAATTAGCCAATGACCCTATGCTCTATGTGAAATCAATCAATCTGTGATCACTTTAGTTCTTTAATCTTAACTTCGTTTTCTAAGTCCATTAAGATCTAACAAATATGAAATCAATGCAATTAACTTCTAACATCGTTTCTCAAGTCAATTAAAAGAAAAACACCTCAATAGCCAATGATAACAAATAATCAAATACCAAGGACAACAATAGATTGATTAAAAATCTCAATTAACTTAAAATCATAATTTCCAAAATAATAGCAAATTACCATCAAAACATTAAGCACATCATTGTTCTAGAAATGTAAACAAAAGATAAAAGATAGAACTCATAGACAAGCCATTCTTCTGCTCTTGAAATCCTCCTTTGAACAATGCCTATTTGAGTGGTGATTTTGTCTTTGAATAATAAGTAGCAAGCTTGGATCCTTCAAATCATACCTTTGTCTTATGTTTTTCTTGTTTAAATAAGCTTCTAAGAGGCTAAAATTTGTTTCCTAAGAGTCCTAGGCCTAGTAGAGATTGGAAAATACCAAAACTCTTGGGAAATTACCAAATCTATGGGTATTTGGAAAGGTTGCCGACATTGGGATCCGGCATCGGCTCCATTTGGCCGGCTGTGCTCTAGTCGGTCCAGTCATGCTCTGTTTTTTGAACGACAAAACCCCTGTTTTACAGATCGGGACCGGCACTGGTTCCGTAGGTCATGGCCACCCTGGTTGTGCTCTGACGGAGATGATTTTTTCGTTATTTCGTTATTTTCTGTAATAAAAATTCGAAACACCGTTTCAACGGTAAAAATATCAAATATGAAGAAATATGCCTAGTTATTACAACAAATGTATCATAAAATACCCTCAAATAACTAGGAAAGTATAGATGAATTTTGCCCCTATCAATATGATAAGGCCTAAATTAATCATATTTTTCCTAGTTATTTGAGACTATTTTTGTGATACATTTTGTTCAATAACTAGTTATATTCCTTCATATTTGAGATTTTACCCTTAGAAAGGTATTTTTGTTCATTATTTCAGATTTTAGGAGTGAAACAAAGTAAAAACATCATCAAATAGAACCAAGGCGGCGCCAGACAGGATAGAGGAATCGGGGCCGGCCACACACTGTTGACACGTACTTCGAGATGACAAAAATTATTGAAATAGGGCCGGAACAGAACCAAACTGTCACCGGCTGTACTCTGGACAACATTGTGCTAAAATCAAGAAAAAATCGATGAACAACGAAAGAAACCGAACACAACCAACGCCAGCTCCAATAGCCAAGGCGTCGCTAGCTGTGCCCTAAGGATAAGACAAAATCTTGATTTTTCTACGCGGTTTTTGAAAATCTGTAAAATTTTATTATCTTCCTACTTCTACTCGGTCAAAAACCTTACACCAACGAGTTTAGGCACTTCCTAAGCCTATAAATAGATGGAAAACATAGAGAAAATGGGATAATTCATAGATCATCATAGAGAATCACTCAAATCAAAGGAGAAATTCTTTAAATCAAGGAGGATTGTGCAAAAAGGTCTTCAAAGGAAGAAGAAGGAGGCTTGTCTGTGAATGCTTTCTTTTACTTTGTTTTCTTTTTCTTGACAATAATGTATTAATTATTTTATTGTAATTTGACATTATTTTAGGTATTCATGATTTTTAGAGTTATTTGATCTTTTGACTAATTCATTGTTATTATTAGTGTTTAATTACTTGTGCTTATTACGAGATTAATTGATTGTTTCTTTCTATTGACTTACTCAGAAAAGGAGTTAATTGCTACGAATTGGGTAATTAAAGGTTGATTGATGTCTACCAGGAATGGATTCATTGGTTAAGTTCATGTTTTAAGTTTGACAGGAATGGAAATTTAATCAAATGATTGTTTTTAATGCATCTTTTGGGTGGATTAGTTGAGACAGGAATGTGATGCTAATTTATCTAGAAGGTAGTGATTTCATGGATTGAAAATGAAGTGAACTATATTAATCCTTCATGATGTCAAGAGAATAATTAGTTATGATAATGATTAGGTACTTTAAGATCATATTTGTCAAAACAATGGTTTAAGTTACATAATTCTCCATCCTTGACATGTATATATTCTTTTATTTTCTTTTTATTTCATTTTAACTTTTTGTCGATTAAACAATGAAAGAAAATGGATTAATGCATACTTGTTCCTTGAGGATCGACACTCATTTAAACCCTATGCTATGTTAATGATGAGTACGCTTGCTCATATGTGTAATTTGGGGTTAACGTTTTAATTTAAATTTGATTGGGAATGTGCATATTTTTATATGATTTTTATACCCAAATAAATACACATCACAATACCTCTTACTACCAAGGCTAGTGGTCCTCATATGTCCAAATAAATCTATATGTATAAGTTCAAGAGGTTTAGAGGTTGAAAACATTTTCTTGGGTTTAAAGGATGTTTTAGTTTGTTTTTCAAATTGGCAAGCATCACACAGTCAGTATTTATCAAATTTCATTTTGGGTAGTCCTCTAACAAGCTCTTTTGAAAATAATCTATTTAGCAAGTCAATAGTTATATGGCCTAACCTTCGATGCCAAAGGTAGCCATCATCATCATTCATTGAAAGATATTTTATATCAGGAACAATAAGATCATCAAGATATAATACATTGACATTACCAATACGGTTTGCAACAAAAATGATTTTATTACTAGAATTATCAATAATAGTGCATGAATCCTTTTCAAATTTAACCTTACAGCCATTGTCACATAATTAGCTAATACTAATCAAGTTGTACTTTAATTTGTGAATCAACAATACTTGCTTAATAATAGTGGAAGATCCCTTACTAATATTACCTATACCAGGTATTTTTCTCTTTTTCTTGTCTCCAAATATGACAAATCCATCAGTTGTGGCTTAAATATCCTCCATTAGTACTGAATTTTCCATCATGTGTCTAGAGCATCCACTATCTAAGAACCACTTTGTAGAGCTAATTTTTTGTTGCAAGTGTTCCTATACACAAGATGGAAGAATGACTTTTGATACCCATTCTTTCTTGGGTCCACGGGGGTTAGTAATAATTCTTTTAATTTTCCACACTGGATTCCACTTTCTTCCTAACATGATACATAAATGCATTGTGTCCATCTTTGCCACAATATGTGCAATAAGTATGAGTTATATATGAAGGACTAGCTTTAACAAAATGTGATTTGTAATTTCCAGATTTGTTCACATGCTTATATTGGAGACCATTTCTGTCTCCAGCTACACATTGCATTCCAAGCAATCTATCTAGATTGTTTTTGCCATTTGTGAACTTGTCAATACATGTAGAAAGATCATCAACTCTTTTTTTCATGTCATCAAAATTACTAAGCATAATTTCATGAGATATTACTTTATCACATAGGCATTTGTTCTTAAGTGACCTACAATGAAAAGAAATTGAGATAACATCCTTTTCAATATTTAAACAATTAATGCAATCAAGTAGAGTTTTGTTCTCACTTAACAGCTTAGCATTATCATCTTCTAAGGAATTTCATTTCCTTGCTTCTTCTAGGCAGTTTTTTGAGTTTATGGAACATGTCAACAAGAAGCTCATTCAGATCATTAGAATTTTCACACGTAAAATCGTGTAATTCAGATATAGAATTAGAATGAGTAAGATTTACCTTTTCTCCCATGGCCATGAAGCATAAGTTGGTTATCTCAGTTTCAGATTCACAATTTTCTTTAGTTTCAGATCCATCTTGATCCCAAGTCACGATTAGCCCTTTTCCTTTCTTTGACTTAATGTCATTTTTTTTCTTTTTGTTTTGCTTGTCCTCTATTTCTTTAGCTATCGGATAGTCGGCAACATGTTTAGTGTTGTTACACTCATAACATTAAGGTTTGAAGGATGAAGTTTGTTCCTTCTTTTTGACGAATTTCTTGCCCTCTTTGAAGTTGTTTTTCCTGATCATCTTCCAGAATTTTCTAGCAACCATGGCCAATTCTTCGGTGTCTAAATCAGTGCCGTTGTCACTTTCGGATAGTTCACTGTTAGCTTCATCATCAACAGCTTTTAAGGTAGTTCCTCTTTTGCCTTTATCATCATCAACATGTTCTTGAGTCAAGAAAGACCCAATCAGTTCTTCGATTGGTAGATTATTCAAGTCCTTAGATTCTTCTATAGCCACGGTCTTAGGCTACTAGCTTTTTGGTAAGGCATCGAATATTTTTCTGTTTTGCTCTCCAAGGGAATAGATTTTCCCATATGTCTTTAATACATTCATAATTTTTATGAAACTAGTGAACATATCAATTATGTTCTCATTTGGTTTCATGGTAAACAGCTCATAGTCATAAACCAAGAGTCCTATCTTTGATTCCTTTACTTGATTTATCCCCTAAAGGGTAACTTCAAGTAATTTTCATATTTTATAAGTTGAGTTACAACCACTAGCTCGGTTGTATTCATTAGCATAAAGGTACAACACAGTATATTCATTGCCTGAAAATTTAAGGACATTTTCGAAGTATTCTTACTATCAAATTTATCACTCTATTTAGGCACTTTTCTTCCTTCGACAATTTTAAACAGAACAAATGGCCCCTTTTCAATCAGATTCCACAACTGAAAATTAAATGACCACACATAGATCTTCATTCTATTTTTCCAGAAGGTATAATTGCATCCATTGAACAATGGAGGTTTGTTTGTTGATGACCCTTCAACAGATGGTAGCGATAAAGTATTTGCCATCTGGATATTTCATACAAGGCTGTTAATCTAAAAACAATATAGACCAATGCTCTGATACAAATTGATAAACCTTAGAGGGAGTGAATAAGGTTTATGGTAAATAAACACAAATTTTCAAAGACTTTCGAATATCTAGAAAGAAACTGAAAATGGGTATGATTCAAAAGATAAGCTTTTCTGTTCAGATTTAAATGTAATCAAGGATCTTTCAAAGTTCTACTAAATGATGGGAAAATATATTATTTCAAAGAAGATAAATAGTGCATCATCAACCAGTTTACTCTTCAACATTAATATCTTTAACCAAATCAATAAATTTAGATAGGAATGCTATATTTTCTAATCAGATGATAGTGAAATTTCAGTCATAGGATTCAGAATAAATGCAAGAGAATGGACCTAAAGATTTATAGTGGCTTGATCCTCAAACAATCTGCATCCACTACCTTAAGCACGCACTTAAGGATTTCAACCCAGTGACTAAAACATTTTTCCTAAATCAATGGTGGTAGGCAATACCAATCTTACAACAGAGGGTCACCACACTTAGTTTTACTCCCAACCTAACATGTAACAATCAAGGCTCACCCTAACTGGTTTTACTTCTTAAACCTTGACACAATTCAAATTAAAGAGAGAATACAGAAATAGCTCACAAATTGAGCAAATATACACCAACTAAAGTAGCTTTATCTTTTTACCTTTAGAACAGTAGATCTCATTTTGAAGCACAATGTAGATGAGGGATCTTTATTTTTCAAGTGTCTTAGGATGTTTCTGAAAGTGTTAGTATGAATCCCTTGCTGAAAATCGCATTTAAATGGCTTTTATAGGGGCAAAAATCAAAGTTACAACAACTAGTTGCTGCTATAAGGTTTTGCAGGATTTTGGACCCACTAGATGAAAAATTGTGCGTTCGAAAGGTGCGTCTGAAACAACATTTTATGCCAAGAAGTATATTTTGAACAACTTTAGTTTTAGGTAGTTTGGAAACAGACTTTGAAGAGGCGTTTTGGATTCAGATGTTTGTTCAAAACTACTCAACCGAGATTATATAAAATCAAAAACTTTTCTTCTAAAATTCTTTTTATGGTCAAAACTTGGATTAAAAATACCATCTTTTTAAAATGACTTTGATTGCTTCAATATGAAACAAATTGAACCTAAGGTAAAAAGACATAGGAAATACAAGTGATACATTAACCATAATTTCCTAGTCTATAATTCTTTAAAAATCTTCATGGTACGAAACTCCTTTAGGTAGGATCTTCACCTGATCAATCCTTTTTATACTTTATTATCTATGAGTTGCTTTGCAATCCAATTTGTTAGACTTGAAAAACTGTGGTTAAACATGCCATAATCTAAAAATCTTATCACATACAAATCACACATGTTAGTCTACATCAATGCTTGTCATTTATAAAAATACAGGAGAAAACCCTTTGCGGCTAACACTTACTATATAAATGGAAGTCATTAGGTTTAATATTAATTGAGGGATTTGTGATTATTAGTGGCCTCATACATTGCATGGATAATATCAACATATTCATACATATCAAAATAATAACGTGGTTTGGTTATGGAATTTACTATATTAATTTCCTTGAATCACAAAGGAAATTAATTTGATCAATCCTAAGTGTTCATGCATGATTTAGGAAGAAAGTCGTAGATCCTCCTTTTGGTCTTGATAACCTTCTCCTTAACTTGTAACAAATTCTAATTCTATCTAACCTATGTAATCTAATTACATAAAATCCTAATAACGAAACTTCGAGTTACATTCGAGGGGAGTTGGATAAGAAAAGAAATTACACAAGAAAAATATATAAGATAGGACACACAAGCCATATTTAATTCAAAACCAAATTGATAAAATACAACAATTTAATTGGGTCCATAGTCCATAACCAAACCACAATGCAAATTTTATGCGCAAAATAAAATTAAACAAAGCACATAATTCCAAAATCACTATTTTGCAATTATAAAATAAATTCTAAAATCAATATTTTAGAAAATATATTAATTTCTAATTTTTTTAGAAAATATATTAATTTCTAAAATCATATTTTAGAAATTAAAATAATATATAATCTATAATCAATATTTTTAAAAATATATTACTTTCCAAAATCAAAATTTGAAAATTAACTTCATTAGTCCCAAAACCAACTTTTGGGAAAAACATTGGGTGTTCTCTGAAAAAAAAAAAAAAATGCAGCCTTACATAAAGAACCGGATAAAGGAAAAAAAATTATAAAACATAGCCACGTTTGGCTATTACTAAGCCAATCGCGGCTCAAGGTTTTTTCCTACCCAAAAGCCGGCCACAGCTTTCCAAAAACATGTTTTTTTTTCCCTTTCTCGTCTAGAAACAATTTCTAAAGCTTTCTTCTTCAACATTATTTTGCAATTTCTACGATTTTAGAGAACAATTCTCTGAATAAATTCCATCTTTGTTCTATTCTCAGAACTCATGCAAACAGACATTCTATTCATAGAAAACAAATCAAAACAAATGGAAACAAGAACTGAATTTTTTTTTTCTTTCACAATAACCAATTCATAGAAACCCAGTGCATTCAAAACAATTTCAGAATGCAAGGAACCGACAACAATGTTTATTCTCACAAAATGGTTTTTCAAAGACCAAAGCCATGTTCTTGAAACAATTTCAAAATAGGTTTAGTCCTGAACATTTTTTTCAGAGACCAAGTGTATTAAAAATAAGTGAAGACCCGAACAAAGACATGAAACAACTTTCATGGAAAAACAGGAAATAATTTCATCAGGCATAAAAATATCCATAAACCACATATAAGCATAGCTCTGATATCATTGTTAGTTTCTTGCACAATCAGAGACGTAACGCAGAGGGGAAAAAAAAACTAGCCCATGACCAGCATATATTTGAAATACAGATCAAAGAAAAGGGTAAAGAATATAACTTTAATGCCTTTGTTGATCTCTTTAGCGATTAAAATTTCTTCATGTTGATGGCACGACCCTGCAATCAATCAAACAACTTGTAATTCGGTCACCACCATTACAAGCCAAGAATAGGCTTGCCTCAAATAGTAATCCACATAAAGAGCACCCAGAGACTTTATCATGAACTAGATGCTAGTATAATTCTCGGTGGCTATAGTTTGTGAATAAAGAAGAAGAGGGATCACTACGGGATTCTGGAAAAACAAAATTTTTTCTCCTTTCATTCGTCCTCTACACAGCATACTTATCTGCATATGTATATCTTGTATGGTAACTAGAATTCTAAGAGAATAAAGATTCTTTAAATTGAAAATTAGAATTATATTTTTTTTCTAATTACAATATGGCCCTGAATTATAAATAATTATAATTTGACAACAACAACTTCTTCTTTTCATAATTAACCCTGTAATATTATCAAAAAACATCTCGAGTACTTTATCCATTATTGTGGGTGACCCATTAGGTTTCCTAATCTAGTGGCAATGAAATATGAACTAATCCAAACATCTTTAAGATTAGTAATCCTTAATAATTAGAATTAACTTATTAATTCTAATTAGAATTGATTTATTAATTCTCTACTTAAAAATTCATACTTAGCAGATATGAGTGGCATCTAGCAATATATCATGACCACCCAAAAATTCAGAGAGTCAAGTGGCTTGACGTGAACCTTTCAATAGCAAACATCGATGTAATAAATTCCTTTCACTATACAATATGTTATTTAGTTTAGAGTATGGAATTAGTACTAACTCCTTTCAAAATATTAATTAATTCTTGCCTGAATATTTTAGTACTTGTTCATAGAATCCATTACTCATCATGTGTATCAATTGGAACTATTTCTAACACATAGCCACCTTGGCCAAGGACTTCTCGAGTAATGATTCCTACAAGTGGCCGTGAGATATACACTCCTACTATTAAGAATAACGAATCCTTTATGCATCCTCTCAACTACTTTCGTTCACTTCACGTTGTACCCAATATCTATCCCACAGGTGGTCTTGTTTGGACTCTAGAATTGGAATCAATGTCCAACGCTTACCAAACAATGGAGATCTCAAGTCTAATGATACTTGCACATTTGCTATAATGAGATTCTATTACTGTCACTAAATAGTTATCCATGTGATTATCTCATTGCTAGGTCATCCAATGTATTTGTTCTAGTAACAAGCATCCATGTATTAACTTTGAGTATTACAATACTCATAGATGTGAAAACCTCCGCCTGATCAAATCAGGAAGTATAACATGTGCTAGTTTTAATGCATTAATGATGTCCTACCTCATTAATGCTATGACTAGCGATAATTTAAGCACAAACACTATATAGTATAGTAGGAATCTCACATCATGATCTCTATCATAATTTTCTTAATACAGTATTCTACTTGAAACTTTATCTAATAGTTATTTCACACGAAAGTATAAATAAAACAAACTAAAAGATAAAGAATGCCGTGTATTATTAAATAAATATACTATATAAAAAATACATGTGGTTGTCTCTAGTGCATAACACTAACATAGTTTTCCTAAGCAAAATTGATTTTGTCTCATGCTAAGTTTAAATGCGAAAAATGAGTCTTTAGGCTTATGATTTTGAATCACTAATGTCTACTTTCCTAAAAGCATGAAGAGATGGATAATAAAATTTTAGGTTTTTCTAAATAACGTTTCGGTTTTTTTGAATCGTAAATGATGAAATATTTCAAGATGTAGTATTTACTACAAAGATTATGTGGTCTTTGAGCAATGATTACTTCTATGTGCAAGCAGTTAATAGAAAGCTTCTTTCTCACCCATTGCATGATCAAACGATATTATGCTTTGCTTAAATACTCGCTTGTTCCTTGTTAATGACAAAGTATGTGAGTTTATGATCTCTTTACTTTTATAGAATGACTGAATGATTCTAAAAGTATTCAGGAATGAAAAATCATGAAATCTTTTGATTTAGTTCCTTTTTCAAATTTAAAATTATGGATTTTACTAAATAAAATTTCTTTTAAACTCGGGTTTGCATAAAATGCATAATTTATGTGAATACCCTTAAAGAATCATTTTCTAATGCAAGAAAGATATTTTATCCTTTTGCACTATGGATTTGGGAATTGATTTATTGGTATGGAATCAATATTTAAAAAATAATATTTTACCCCTAGAAAATGTTTTCTTGAAATTCCCTCGAGAATGTGATATCAGTATTGGCCTTATGTACTAGTGAAGACATTGAGTACTCAACGAGTGCTTTTGTTATTGTGCTAACTTATGTTAGAGATAGACGATATCAAGTAACTTGGCTAGTTCTGAGAACTATCTTACTCCAAACAGAGCGACAAAACATTGAAATTAGCTATCCCTGGCTACCCGTTTGTATCCTGGCAATTACCTTATGCCCAAGTGCATATACGATTTGTGGGTTGTTCGTGGTTGCTGGGTAGCGACACCTATTTTGTTTAACCCCTTACCACCTCGATGTTGATTGACGCTAAGACTAAGAACCTTAGGCTTATGGTGGTAAGTTAAAGATTTTTGAATTTTAGGTGATGTGCTTGTATCCCTCACTCTTCCAACACAATTCGCTTAAATGCTGAAAGCTTAGTCCCTGGCATATTAAGAGAGGGTTACTGAAGGTAAAGCCTTGCAAGCTTTATACATAGGCTGACCTTCTATGGGAGAAACGCTAATTTTTTTGGAAATAAAAGGCAATAATGTTGATAACACTTGGTTTTTCCAAATATGCCTGGAATGTGGGGCAACAGTATTGATAAAACCTGATTTTCTAAATATGCCTGAAATTTTAAACAACACTTGATTAAAGTTTACTCATCTAGTTTTAGAGTTATTTTTAGTAGAAAATGAGATGAAATTCCATTTTCTTACCTTCTAGAGGATAACATGCTAATTTTTTGTACTTGTGTTTCTACAAGAAATATACTAGTATCCACGGGATTCACTGAGTGTAAATCACTCACACACGTTTATATTATGTTTTCTAGGATCTACAGCTAAGAAATAGTGGTTTTGATGATAGTTCGCTACTATTGAATCTGCAAACCCTACAACTTTGATGTATTACTTTCTAGGCCAAAGTATATATTGATATACATTAAATTACATTCCTTTTGGATATATGCTGTAACTTAAGTTTAGCCAACTCTAATGTACTTGTATGTAATTATCTTTCTATTTTCTTTTTAAATGTTATAAAGACATCTTATCTGGGAAACTAGACGGGGCAACACCCAACTTTATTATACATTTCTGGTATGATATTTATGAGGAGTGTTACAATTAGTATTAGAGCCAAAGTTAAGGAACAATCGTAGCATATTAATAGAGACTAATAGAATTTCTTTATTTTGTAAACATGACTGGTAGGGGTAATTATGATAAAGGTAAACAACCAATAGAGGCTCAAGACAAAGATGAAAAGAAGTGGGAAAATGGTGAAAGCTCCAACCTTAATAAGTCCAAGAAGATTAGGAACACATGGATAGGGCCAGGACCTAGTAGTTTCCACATGGAGACTATAAGGAAAGGCCCTAACAGATGACACTGCCCTCTCATCACTCAAAGTAGCCTTCTTTTATCACCATCTGGGGATCCGTCATCACTTTGAGACCCACTTCCCAAAAGGAACGTAATGGATATTACGAGCTGTGATGATACTGATAGCAACATTAACAAGGCTTGGTTGTGATATCTATGGACTTATTGATTTAGATAAGTTGGGTACTTTATTTAAGTTGATATCTGTAGTTGTTGTGGCTGAGGCTTAGTGAGAACCTAAGATAATAGCTTACAACCTTCCATCTGATGGGGATGTTAAGGTGGCCGAGGCAGCAAATGGTGCTGATACGATTGAGATCGAGGACAAGGAGGTTGGGATTTAGGAGGTTAAGCATGACCGAGATACGAAGACTGAGATAGAGATTTTAGAGAATACAAGGGATGACATTAACCTTAAGAACGTTGATATCGACGATGAGGCTAATTCAGAAGACTCCAACAGCCACAGATCTGATACCCCCGAGTATTACTTTATTTCATTAGATTTAGCACCTCCTAACATATGACAGCAGTGATAAGGAGTAGAAAAGAGGGGATATGTTTTATAGCATAGTGTATATAGTGCGATGTATATAGTATGATGTATATATAGTAGGTGTGTATTTGCAAGTTTAGATGTGTTGTTGCACACAATTTTGTATTTGAATACTATGTTTTAGTGGAGTATAAGTATATATTATGTTTTCTATCAATTGTGTTGTGCTTGTTGTCATGTTACTTTATATTTGTGATAGTACTTCGCTTTGGATATAGAGTAGAACCTATATTGAAAATAGTATTGATGCGTATTTTTTAGTGTAAAAAATATTACCAACAAATAACACAATTACTCAAGTTTTAATTAAAATGTCAACCACTAAAACTGCACATATGGGCAAGTATACCCATCGTATAGTCTGGGGAATAGCAAGTATCAAATCCACGAGAACTTAGGCTCTCACCTTACTTTATCTAAATATTTATTGTTTAGCCAATAAATAAGAAGAGAATAAAAAAGAAAATAATAAAGATAAAAAAGATATAACTCAAGGATGCAATTTCAAGTAACTAGACAATTATATTGAAAACACAATATTGAATCAATTAGCATTCATCACAATCAATTATCATCTTGGCATTATGAAGGAACTTAAGTAAAATTCAATCATTTTCACTTCTTTCCCAATCCGTGGAATCACTATCCTTTGATTAATTTAGCAAATTTCCCAATCAAACCAAAGCAACCAAAACATGCATTAAACTCATACCTCATAAATATGAAATTAGATAATGGCCATTTGCTCAAGGAGAAATCAACTAATCTTTGATTATTTAGTTCTTTTATCTTAACTTTGTTTTTGAAGTTCATTAAGATTTGACAATTATGAAATCAATGCAATGAACTCCTAACATAATTTCCCATGTCAATTAGAAGAACCTGCATCAATAAGCAATGATAATAAGTAATCAAATACCAAGGATAACAATAGATTGATAAAAAATTCCAATTAACTCAAAATAATAATTTCCAAAATAATATCCAATTACAATCAAAACGTTAAGCACACCATTATTAGAGAAAAGTAAACAAAGAATAAAAGATAAAACTTATAGACAAACCTTTCTTCTTCTCTTGAAAACCTCCTTTGAATAATGCTCCTTTTGAGTGGTGATTGAGTAGCTAGCTTGGATCCTTTAAATCACACATTTCTCTTGTATTTTTCTTGTATTTATAAGCCTTCTTGACACCAAAATTTATTTCTTGAAAAGTCTGGTCTAAGTAGAATTCAAAAAATACCAAAATCATTTGAAAAATACCAAATTCACACACAACTGCCTCTGTGCAGAGTGTACCTGACACCAAGTATAGTTGGGACACCTGGTGTCGAGTCCAATCTATTTTTGTCCTCAATTTTTGCTCTGTTTTTTTTGTTTGAGCAGAATGGACCCGGCGCCAGGTCCTTTGGCTAGAACTAGTGCCGGTTTATTCTAGAATTGTTTATTTTTCGCTTGAAATAAAATTAAATCTACACAAAGTATCAAAAACACTTTTTACAAGTAAAATGTCAAATAGGAAGGAATTTGCCTAGTTATTACAACAAAAGTATCTCAAAGCAACTTCAAATAACTTGTAAAATAATGACGATTTAAGCTCCTATCACATACCCCCACAATTGGACATTTGCTTGTCCTCAAGTAACCAAGATTTTACAACACTCAGCATTTAGAACAAGACAAAAAAATTTAGCAAATTTTATCCTTAGCAAATTCATCCATATTGAAGACATAGCCTTCTTCCAACCTTAAATATAAATTTGTCATTCATTTAACCCTTTCAAAACCTTTGCAAACTCATATTTTAAATCACATATTCCTAATGTCATCAAAGTTAAGTTAAGCAAACTTATATCTAGTACAAGAAAATTACCCTACTTCTTAAGCAAAAACATAGATAATATAAATCATACAAGTTAAGCTATTTAACCAATTTAAGCATTATAAACTCAAATTTACTTAATTCAAGTAATAATATAAGGAAAACACTCAATTCTCTTTATTCCTCTCAAAAAAAATTTCAACGACTTAAGGAATTGACAGCCTCAAGTGCATGGATTTCTCTTCACACACTTGTATTGCCCCCCCCCCCTCCTTTAGTCATTATCAATTTTTCAGCAATTTTCTTTGTATTTCTTCTTCCTTTCCTTACCTTCTCGCCTTCAAGATAGCCTTAAGAGAGTGTGATGCTTATTTGTTTCTTCTCTTCCACTCATCATATTAGCCCCCTTTTCAGCAAAAGGTCTCTCTCAGAGATAAAAGCATATATTTTTTTCAACTGAACATTTTTTTATCTCACTTTTTTTTTTATTTTCACTAAAAAAAAAATTTCTCACATTCCTTATTCATAACTCAAAGCCAAGCAAACTTTAAATCTATAATACAAGAATTAGTCAACAACTCTTCCCATATTTCATCGTATCATCCATATTCAAAATTAAAGAATAAAATAAAACTCAAATACCAAATATAACCAAGGTTAGCTTAAATTCTCAAGACATAACAAAATCTAACTTAATACACAAGTTTATCTTTTTATAAAAATCCAACCATATTGAATGACAAACCCATATAAAAAATTAGTAAGAAAATCACCACTCCATTATAGACAAGTAAGCTCAATTTAGCTCTAAAATTTCCACACTTTCAAATTTTCAAAATTGTCAATTTTCCAACAAAATTGTTTGGTACCAAGAAAACACCCAGATCATTGATAAAAACTTGGACAAAGAATATTACTAAGCCACTCCCCAGCGCTTAAACTGGACAATGTCCTCATTGGCTAAAAATTAAAACAGGAAAGCATCTCAAAAGGGACCAAAAAATGATAATTGAGGGATAGAGTTAAGCAATACTCCCCAAGTGGAATAATGCTCCATTAAATATTAACACATGGAATAGAGAGAAGAGCTTGTCCAAGAGGACTTTATTCAAACTTACAAAAGAAAACCTAAATAAAAGCCTAAGAAAATAAAGGCAAAATAAAGCACACCTAAATAAAAGAAAGCAAACCAAAGAAAAATACTAAAAAATCCTAAGAAAGTAAATAAAGACACTGCTCACTCCCCCACACTTAAGATGGAAAATATTTTTCTTATTACTTGGGAAAATAACACCTAACAACTCCAAACACAAAACAAAGATACAAATTCTTTTCCACTCATCATGCTTTCTCATCAAACCCTTGTAAAAGAAATTTAAGCTCAAAGTAGAAAATAGGCAAAATGAATGTAGAAAGAATGGAGGTTTTTGAAAAAAACTATGTTTATGAAAATAATTTTTCTCAGTAAAACAAAACACATGACCCTCTTTCTTAAACATTTTTTTGACCCACAAATAACTTTTTCAACATATAACTGCACATGGTATCTAAAGAATGCATCAAACTTGAAATCGCCATTTTTCCCTTCAAAAGATTTGTCACAATGAAAATTCCCCTTAAAACATAGCATTTGAGTTTTCAAAGATGGGATGAAGAAATCCTTACTTTTCAATGCTTCAACAAATACTAAATTACCTCCTTGAAATTGGAGTGAAGGATTGAAATTACCACCATCCTCCAAGGACTTCTTATAACGTAGCAGTGAAAGATCCAACTCCTTGAGGCATGATAAATTCAACACATCATCAATGGCATCATTAGGCTTTGTGAGTTGAGAGGTACCTATAAACTCATGTGACAAAGAAAAATTAGAAATATTAGAGCATAGATTAAAATCAAAACTTTTCCCTATCACATTGGGCAATTGTTTCTCATATCCTCTCTCCTCTTCTTAGTTGTCCTCTTGTGCAAGTGTATGGACCTTTATGGCATCTTCAACCAATTTGGCTAGTTGTGTTCTTATGGAGTTCATTCATTGTGATGCTTCTTCATGCCACCTAATAGATGTGTTTGTGTTGGCAAGAAAGGATTTCATTGAAGCTTCAAGTGACATCTCACTAAAAGCGTTAATCCGAGCTTGCAACCTTGCCAACGTATCATCATTATAGCTCCTTTGACATTGTGCCCATGAATAATTATCCATGATGATGTTTTGAATCTCATACTCAAAGAAAAATAAAGATTAAATCGAAAATAAAAACAAAAACAAACAAAAATAACAGAAAAATAAAGAAAAAAAATACATAAATTAGAAATATTCACAAACTACCTAAACACAAAAGTTAGTGGTATTTACAAATACACAAATGCTAAATCAACAAGATTTGAATGTTTCTGATAGTGCTCATCCCCGGCAATGGCGCCAAAAACTTAATGCGTGATTTTTAGTGTATAAAATATTATCAACAAATAACACAATTACTTAAGTATTCAATAAATTCCAACCACCAAAACCATACATACGGACAAGTATAGCCATCATATGGTATAGTGAATAGCAAGTATCGAATCCACGAGTACTTAGACTTCCACCTTACTTTACCCAAATCTTTATTATTTAGCCAATAAAATAAGAAGAGAATAAAAAAATAAAGATAAAAATAGATATAACTTAAGGATGCAAATTTAGACAATTATCTTGAAAACACAATATTGAATCAATTGGCATTCATCACAATCTATTGTCATCTTGGCATCTTGAAGGAACTTAAGTAAAATTCAATCGTTTCCCATGTCATGAAATTCCTTATGTAGATTTCACTTTTTTCCCAGTCCATGGAATCACTATTCTTTGATTAATTTAGCAGATTTCCCAATCATACCAAAGCTACGAAAAGATGCATTAAACTCATACCTCATAAAAATGAAATTAGCTAATAACACTTTGTTGTAGGTGAAATCAACTAATCTTTGATTACTTAGTTCTTTAATCTTAACTTTGTTTCCCAGGTCCATTAAGATTTGACAATTATGAAATCAATGTAATGAACTCCTAACATCGTTTCCTAAGTTAATTAGAAGAACCCACATCAGTAACCAATGATAACAAGTAATCAAATAATAAGGATAACAATAAATTGATAAAAAATTTCAATTAACTCAAAATCATAATCTCCAAAATAATATCCAATTACAATCAAAACATTAAGCACATCATTATTTAAAAAAGTAAACAAAGAATAAAAGATAAAACTCATAGGCAAGACATTCTTCTTCTCTTGAAAACTTCCTCTGAACAATGCTCCTTTGAGTAGCGATTAAGCAACTAGCTTGGATCCTTCAAATCATACATTTCTCTTGTGTTTTTTTTTTATATATTTATAAGCCTTCTTGATACCAAAATTCGTTACTTGAGAAGTCTAGTCCGATTGAACCGCCTTTGTGCAGAATTTACCTGGCATCCGCACTATAAAAAAAGTGGCTTTTGGCAATGCTTTTATTTGCAACATAGCAAAATCCGTGGTAAAAGCTTGATTTTTACCACAGTTTTGAATTTCATAGCATATAAACCTTTTTTGTAACACTTTATTTTGTCACAACTACGTTTATGTAGATAAAAGTTATTTTTTACCACAGATTTAAAAATTATGTGCGTAAAAATAAATTTTGCCACAAAGATTTAAAATTGTGGGTAAAGACATTTTATTACCCACAGTTTTACTGAACTGTGGAAAAAGCATATTTTTTTCTTATTTTATCAAATATGTATTAAAAAATGTTAACATAAATTGGAAGCTTTCATTAGATACCATGGTTGAGGTAATTGTATATATTTAAGTGGTTGTGTATTCACATCTTGATATTACTATTTTATTAATTTTTATATAATTTTTTGGACCAATTACCTAGTTTTTTTGAATATTTTTCTAGATATTATGCTAGATTATGTGCAAAAATATATTCGATTACCTTCAAATTTTGTCACAACACTTTTCTTTAGTAATTTTAACAAATCTAATAGTTGGATAATTAATTTGATATGCCTATCTTTGTCAATGCATTAGGTTTTGTATATTTTTCTAGATATTATGTTAGATAATGTGCTAAAATATATTCAATTATCTTTAAATTTTGTCATAACACTTTTCTTTACAATTTTAACAAATTTAACAATTATATCTTTAATTTGATATGCCTATCTTTGTACATGCGTTAGGCTTTGATTTTTTTTTTAAATATTGTGGTAGATTATGTACCAAAAAATATCTATTTACCTTCAAATTTTGTCATTACACTTTTTTTAGTAATTTTAACAAATCTAATGGTTAGATCATTTATTTGATAAGCTTATTTTTTGTAAATGCGTTATGTTTTGGATATTTTTTTAGATATTATGCTAGATTATATACCAAAATATATTCGATTACCTTCAAATTTTGGCATAACACTTTTCTTAGTGATTTTAACAAATTTAACGATTAGATCATTACTTTAATATGTATATCTTTGTAAATACAATAGGTTTTGGATATTTTTTTTAGATATTATGCTAGATTATGTACCAAAATATATCCGATTACCTTGAAATTTTGTCATAACACTTTTCTTAGTGATTTTAACTAATTTTACAGTTGGATCATTAATTTGATATGCCTATCTTTGTAAATGCATTAGGTTTTGGATTTTTTTTTTTAGATATCATACTAGATTATGCACCAAAATATATTTGATTACCTTCAAATTTTGTTATAACACTTTTCTTAGTGATTTTAAGAAATCAAATGGTTGGATTATTAATTTAATGTGCCTATCGTTGTAAATGCATTAAATTTTGGATATTTTTTCGATATTATGCTAGATTATGTACCAAAATATATCCGATTACCTTCAAATTTTTTCATAATATTTTTCTTAAAGATTTTAACTAATCTTACAGTTGGATCATTAATTTGATATGCCTATCTTTATAAATGCATTAGGTTTTAGATATTTTTTAAAATATTATACTAGTTTATGTACCAAAATATATATGATTATCTTTAAATTTTGCCATAACACTTTTCTTAGTGATTTTAACAAATCTAACTATTGGATCATTAATTTAATATGACTATCATTGTAAATGCATTAGGTTTTCGATATTTTTCTAGATATTATGCTAGATTATGTGTCAAAATATATCCGATTACCTTCAAATTTTGTCATGATACTTGTCTTAGTGATTTTAACAAATCTAATGGATGGATCATTAATTTGATATGCTTATATTTTTAAATGCATGAGCTTTTGTATATTTTTTCTAGATATTATGCTCAATTGTGTGCCAAAATATATTCGATTATATAAAATTTTGTCATAACACTTTTCTTAGTAATTTTAACAAATCTAACGGTTGAATCGTTAATTTGATATGCATACCTTTGTAAATGAGTTAGGTTTTTGATTTTTTTTTAGATATTATTCTAGATTGTGTATCAAAATATATCCGATTAAATTCAAATTTTCTCATAAACACTTTTCTCAGTGATGAAGGATTAAAAGAAAAAACGGAAGAGAGAAATAAATATAATATTTTTCTTACATTAATATATAGTATTGAATAACAAACTAATAGAAACATATCACACTCTATTCTTTTAATAAAAATATATTCAGTAGGATTGTTTTGATATTTATTTTCTTCTTTGCCTACCTATCTACATTACTTGTTCTTTTACCTTAAGATTAATTTCTTTTGCTTGTTTGTAATATGAAGGATTAAAAAAAAGAAATAAATAATAAATAAATAAATAAATAGGTAATATATAGTAAAAGAAGGGATCAATTATTTTGTCCGAAAGATTACTTTGAAGGAGAGTTAAACTATTTTTTGTATCTGAATTTTTTTTCCCTTTAAATAAGATATGCTAGTAAAATTTTTATTAAATTTCAACAAATTTAAAAGTGAGACTTGCATAATGAATTTTTTAATTTACTTTTGTATTATAATACTTGACTATAGATTAATTCACGTCTTATAAATGTTTTTAAACTTGCTAGTTTTGATTGAAATGTAAAACAAGTTTTAAAAAAACTTATACGATGAGATTCATTTGGTTGTTAGATTTTAAAATTAAAATATTTTTGTATTAATGGTATAAATTAATTAATTATCAATTCTTCTCAAAAGAATATTACTTTAGGTTTATTTTGACGAAAAACATAGATATAATACAAATATATTTTATTTATCAAATATTAAATATTATATATTTAATAATTTTATTATATTATCACAAAAATCAACTCAATTGTGTTACTATTTCAACTCAATTTTTATTTTAATCCAAAATTAATTTAACTTAAAAAATATTATTTTATATATTTTATTTTTCAAAAATTATTATATACTTATAACACATTATATTCTTTTTTTAATACCATATTAGACTTCACTAGATCTTATATATTTAATAATTTTTATTATATTATCACAAAATCAACTCAATTATGATTTCTACAACCGCATAACATTTCCAAAGGAGAAAAAAAATTGTATTCATAATAATTTCCTTTATAGTTAAGTGATCCCATTATTTACTCTTGGAAAGAAAGATAATTCAGATAATCGCACTCTGCATTAGTCTCGTTTATCTACCACTGTTGTGTAAAAGATGAATTGAACCTTAAAATTTTTGAAGGATAATTGTACATTTGACATTATTTTCAGAATACAATTTCAAGAACCTTAAGAATCCTTGTTGTCCTATGCCTGAGACGAGAAACGCATCTATGATTTTTGGCAGTTACAAGTACAAGAAAAATAATTAATTCGGACCTGGTCGACCCTATTGGACGTTCCACAGCAGGGTACCGGCCAAGGGGAATTGGAGTTCTAGGGCAATCCCTAATTTCCCTCTCCTTTTTCTTCTACTATTTGCTACTATGCAAAACCCACAGACACTCTTACACATCCTTCTGTTTCCCTTGATATTGAGTGCGGAGAGAAGACATATAAACAGTAGAAGTGAAAGGGGAAATTTTGGCTGATTGAGTGGCAATATTTGAATCAATAAGAAGGGGTTTGTTTGATCAGAAAAGTAGTGCAGTTGGAAAATGGTGGGTTTAGGGATGCAACCATACGGCATACAGTCAATGCTAAATAAGGGCCACAAGCATCTCTCGGGCCTCGACGAAGCCGTCCTCAAAAACATCAACACCTGTAAACAGCTTTCCTAGATCACCCGTACTTCGCTCAGCCCCAATGGTAAGCATATTAACACATTTCCTTCACTTTCTGCTCTAGGCCTCAATTATTTGGAGAACTGCGAAATCCTTTTTTACTTTGGAGTGATATTTTGTTCTAGGGTTGTAGTTTGTTATGCTTTTGGAACACTCAAGAATTATCTTCAGATTTCGATTTGGAAAAACTATTCACTGCTTCCTTAGAGGTGTAATAATTGTACCATTACCTGTTTTTGGGATCATAAGCAAAGCTGTCTACACAATTGACAGTTGCATTCTCAAGAAACTGTTGAAAATCTTCAGTGCTAAATAATCCCTAGCTTCTCCCACTTTGAATTTTTCAGGGCACTAATTAGTGCCTCTAAGGAATTAATGACGTTCTCCAGAGGTGGATATGATAGATTTTTGCAGAAATTTCCATGGAAAATTAAGAATAAATTACAACTAGCCCTTGATTTTCCCTGTATTTTCTGTATCTTTTTGGAGGAAAGTTCTTACTCTATTGTAACATGTTTTCAATTTGCTCAAGTATGAATAAGATGGTCATTAATCATCTAGAGAAACAAATTTGTGATCCAATGATTGTCCGCCTGAAACTACTGATCTAGTTGCAGTTTTTTCTTTTTTCTTTTTTTTTTCTTCTTCTTTACTTCCTTTTTTCCCTTCCATGTGATTGATTTTGGTATGTGCAGTATATATGTTGTTAGAAATGCTTAGGTTTTGTAGAACTTTCATGTCTCTGATCTACTGATTTTGATCCATTCCTATTGTCACGCTAAGTTGTTGTGGAATTACTCTAGAATAAATAGTTCACTTGACTATGATAGATAATTGTTCTAGTTGTAATATAGGCTTCTATGGCCTTCCATCCACAACCTCAAATAAAAGAAGGGACCATGTTGTTTAGGCATTGCATGATTAAAAATTTACTTCAAATTGTGATCTTGAG
This sequence comes from Voacanga thouarsii, assembly GCA_026120185.1. Taxonomy (NCBI): domain Eukaryota; kingdom Viridiplantae; phylum Streptophyta; class Magnoliopsida; order Gentianales; family Apocynaceae; genus Voacanga; species Voacanga thouarsii. The sequence continues at coordinate 999,913 of JANUWF010001659.1, read as the reverse complement.
CCTGCCAAGTTTTTCTGATTTGTTCATTCAATACATCCTCCAAAAGAAGGGAACATTTGTTCAATTTCCAACCTAAAGGCATTGAAGCTTTGGAAAAGTTCTTAGTGAAGCATAAGAAAGACTATATAAATATACACCGCACCACTGAACAGGAGAGAGATAGCATCGAACACAAAGTAAGTTCATTCAGTTGCAATTTTATTTTTTTAAAACTAAAGGATAGTCTTAGTGGTTTAGTAAGCTCATGGAAAAAAGTAATAATGTTTGAATGGTTCCTGAGGGATTTGATTGATTTGGAAGAAAAGATCCCAAATCCCTCCACACTTCTTTGTAATTTTCGTTTGGTAAAATTCTTCAATACCTTCATCATCATCTTCTATTTATTTATTTGTTGGTGAGGAAGTAGGTTGGTGGTTCATATCATGGTGAGTAGTGATGCTAAAAATGCTTAGTAAGATTTTCATCTTTAGAACTTTGAGATGCTGAAAATGAGGAATACCAAATGCTGAGTAGTGATGTGCTGGGGTGCTTCTATTTGAAAGTTTGTATGCATAGAACATATTTCTATTTTTTGTTATTTTTGGTGTTTGAAGAAGATGTGGACTGTGTCTTACTTAATGTTATTTAAGGAAATGTATATGCTTGGGTGATCCAAAAAGATCATAGTTCCATCTACAAGTTATGATCTTGGTGAATGAATGTTTGCCTTCAAATAAAATCTTGGGTGACTTTACAGTGAAGCAAAGGCCTATGATCTAAGCCACGGTTTTGATGAATTGGTTTGAGAGGGCAAAGTTTTCAACTTTGGCTTTTTTCTAGTTTATTTCTTTCAATAGTTTAGACTTGATGAGCCTTTAATTGCAATGAAAGAATTCACTGCGGTGGCCTTATATGATTAATGATTTTATGAAATTTATGCTTTTCTTTTCCCGTTGTATTTTGGTGCAAATAATCATTTTTTAAATGTAGACTTCGTAATTTCTCTCTATCCATGTGCCTGCTTTTGGAACCTGATTTTCTTGTACTGCTTGCCTTAGGTTTTTGTCCTAGTGAGCTAAAAAATTGCACCCTAAAGACCTTTTTTTTTTATTTTAATAATGTTGTTAGGTTTAAGATTTTAGCTATTGAAAGCCATTTATGGTGTCTTGAAAAATTATTTAATCATTTGTCGTGGAGCTTTTGAAATCCCCTTCTGCATATCTAGAGTATCATCTATGTTTAACAATGGACATATTATGTATATATATATTTTTAGTCCTAATGTCTTCGTCATTCCATTCTTCGTGTATTCAGTGAAAATTATCTGGAGCATCATGCTGAGTAATTTCCAATTGAAAATGTTGAAAATGTTGTGTAAATGATAAGTAGTGATGCTAAAAATGCTGTGTAAATGCTGAGTGGTTTCCAGCTAAAAATGTTTAACATGCACTGTGTTTGTTACTTGTAACTGCATTAGCAGTTAATTAGTTGGTGATATCTGGAAATCTTTTCATTCTTCATTTTATTCTTTTTTATTTCAAAGGTTGCATGCAGCAAACCATGTGCAATACTTCTAGTGGAGTTTGTTTAGTGTGGATTAGAGTTTATTCCTTGGTGATCCCCTTTTTTCTATTTCAACCTACTTCAAATGTTCTTATTTTATTTTTTTTTCTATACTATATTCTGGTGTTCTTTTCTGTTTCTTTATCATTATTTAGTTCTAGATGTTCCAATCCTCTATATTATGTGTTACTGTACTTATATATGCCTAGTAATTATCTTGGCCACCATAATATACACCTTACAGTGGGTGCAACTTATTTCTCAGATTTTATTTCTAGAAGATAAAGGATGCATCTTTTTTTCTCTTCGATAAACATTAGGACTAAACTACAATCAAGTTCATTTTATTTATTTATTTATTTATTTTTGGTTGAAGAAGCCAATGTTGCCCTTCTTTTCTCTGGTCAAACAATGAAGTACTTCTCTAATTTGTGAAAGAATTTAGGTCTTGGACTTGATGGTTTGATACTTTAACTAGTGCTAAATTAATCTTCTCACATTAACATGTGAATATCAATACAGATTAGCTTTCTTCAAAGCTGCTTTTGTTCTCTATGATTCTGAATTTTATGTTAAAATGGATGATTACATATATCTCAGACTAGATTTGCAGTGACTTTAGAAGTTCAGATTTGTAGCTTTATTAAGAAGTAATCTTGTCCTTTTTTTTTTCTTAATGACAGGAGGAATGAAGATTAAGGTGGTTGAAGGTTCATTTAACTATGGCTTTTTTTTTTTTTGGGTCCCGTAATGAATTTGTATAACTTCTTATGGATGTCATGGTTAGAATTGTGATTTTGTTTTGGACTATTTTGAACTAATATCAATGATTAGATTCACGATACTTATCAGACTCCATTTAGGTTTTTTTTTTTGGTATATTAAGTTATTATTAATTGAAGATGGCATGTTGAATGTTCCTTCAATGGATGATAGTTGATTGTTAATATTAGAGGCTTGCATAGTTCTATATATACAGTAGATGATGATCTTGTTAAAATAGGGAGAAAATTTTTTTTGTCAAAATGCGGATGTAAAAAAAATATGTCAATATCATGATATTGAATTCAATGTTTATTCACTACGGATGTAAAAGATTTGGAAATTTGTCCAAAAATCATGGCAAAATCATGGCAAAAAGTAATTACTACGGAAGCTTTAAATCGTAGCAAAAAATATTAATTACAACAACAAGGAAATCATAGCAAATGGGCATTACCCACAGTTATGTCAATTTAGAAAATAACCGTGACAAAAAAGATTATTTCCAATAGAAATTTAATTGTAACAAATAATATTCGTCACAATTGTAAAATGTTGGAAAAACTGTAACAAAAAATTGAAATCTTTGCCCACAGTTAATAACCGTTGGGAAAAGCTGTGGCAAAAGTTCATGAACAAATACCACACTTTATTTACAATAACTCCAAAACTGTGGTATATCCGTGGCAAAAGGTATTCCTCACGACTACAAAACTGTGCCAAACTTTTTGCAATGGCTGTAATGCCCACGCCTCGAAAACTATGGCGTTTCCGTGAGAAAAATGTATTTGTCACAGTTTTGATCAATTTTGCCACACTTTCCCTGGCGTTGCCGAAAGTCACTTTTTTTATAGTGCGGGTACAGTAGGGACACCTAGCGTCGGGTCTAATCTGTTTTTATCCTCAATTTTTTCTCTATTTTTGCTGTTTGACCAGAATGGACTCGGCACCTGGTCCCTTAGCAGGAACTGGCACCAGGTTTGTTCTGGAATTGTTCATTTTTTTGCTCAAAATCAACTAAAATCTGCACAAATTTGTTAAAAATACTTTTTACAAGCAAAATGTCAAATAGGAAAGAATATGCCTAGCTATTACAACAAAAGTATCTCAAAACAACCTCAAATAACTAGTAAAATAATGATGATTTTAGCTCCTATCAAGTATTAAACATGCAGATGTTACCTAGACGTGTCACACGATGTCACCTTAATTCACAATTTCAGAACCACTCTATTGGAGGAACATAATCCACATCTTTAGACAATGTTATGATGCAAACTTTCCAAATGATGGCTAACACATTATAACGAGTAATGAGAACTAATGATCGGGAGGAACAGAGAGGAGAAATAGAGGTCAATCAAGCTTTAGAGTGTTTCCTGAAATTCCATACTCCCCAATTATATGGAAAACCAGATTATGAATAAGAGATGGAGTTATGGATTGAACAAATAGAGAACATTTTTGCCGTTTTAAATTATTCTGAATAGAGAAAAGTGCAGTTTACTACTTTGGAGTCCAAGGCCTTACTAAAGGTTGGTAGAATTGCGAAAATGAACAGAGGGAGTGGGTCTAAATAGATTTAAGGATATTTTAAAGAAAAAATTCATACCGGGTGGTGGAATGAAAGGAAGATGAATTCTAAAATTTTAAGCAATGTGGTAGAACTGTCGGATAATATGTAGCTTAGTTCACCCAGCTTCTATGTACTGTCCCTTAATGGTTCAGTTGAGGTTAATAGGATAAGATGTTTTGTGAAAGGGCTGCATCCAGAATTGTGAAAAGTACTATTGAGTATAGCTCCACCTAGATATAGTGCAATAGAGATTGCCTCTAGAATTGTGGGGGAGAACTTAAAACAAGCTAAATAGAGAAATAAGGCTGGATTCCAATCTACAAATCGCAAGAGGCCAGGAAGATCTAATTGGCAAAGAAAAGAAAATTTCCAAAAGAAAGGGAATTCAACTGGAAGAAAATCAATAATACAATGTTTTAATTGTGGGGAAGAAGGTCACAAAATTATCTATTGTCTACACCTTATGCAATTAATGGGATGGGTAAATCCGAGAAGAGGTTATATCAGATAGAAGCCAGAAATGATGAGAGGAAATCATGGCCAAGCTTCTATATCTAGACCAGGACCTAATAAACCACAGATAAATGCACGAGTGGTTGCTCTAAACAAGGTGGATTTTAATGTAACTGTTATCATGGAAGGTAAGATCTTTCTTTTTGATAAAAAAGCTAAATTTTGATAGATCCCAGTTCTACATGTTCATTTATTGCAAAAGATTTTCTTGAAAATGTAAGGGTTGAAAGTGAGGAAACTCCTTATAAAATGATTGTTAGTACTCCATTAGGCAAATAGATGATTAGCAATAAAATATACTTGGGGTGTAAAATTTTGGTGAGTGGTACAATGTTAAAGGGAGACTTGATATATCTACCTATAGAGGACTACGATGCCATTTTGGGAATGGATTGGTTATTCCAACACCATGCCTATGTTGATTGTAGGAATAAGGTGGTGCATTTCTGTAGGCCTAGGACAACTATGTTATAATTTATAGGAAAGACGAAAAAGAAAAATAATTTTCCACTATCAGGAGTCAAAGCACAGAAACTGATTTGGAAAGGATGTGTTGGATATCTAGGCCAAATGAGACAAAGAAGCCTGAAGATATTCCAGTGGTTTGTGAATACTTAGACATTTTACTTACGGAATTGAAAGATTTACCCCCGGAGAAAAAGGTGGAATTTGCCATTGATTTGGTGCCGCGACTGAACCGATATCTAGAACCCCTTATAGAATGGCACCAACAAAATTATAGGAACTTAAGAAACAATTGCAAGAATTATTGGAACAAGGATTTATTCGGCTTGGTATGTCTCCTTAGGGAGCACCTGTGTTGTTCGTTAAAAAGAAAGGCAACTCATTGAGACTGTGCATAGATTATCGTAGTTTCAATATTGTGATGGTGAAGAACAATTACCCTCTACCAATAATTGATGAATTGTTTGATCAAATACAAGGAGCATGATGTTTTTCCAAATTATATTTAAGGTTAGGATTCAAGAGGAAAATATTCCTAAAATTGTATTTAATACGCGATATGGACATTATAAGTTTGTGGTGATACCTTTTGGTGTTACTAATGCGCTTGCTACATTCATGGATTTCATGCATCGAGTATTCCAACCATACCTAAATAACTATGTTGTCGCCTTTATTGATGATATCTTGGTATACTCTTCAAGTCCTCAAGAACATGAGATACATCTTTGAAAAGTACTTGAGACGTTGCGAAAGGCTAAGCTATATGCTAAGTTCAACAAAGTGAATTTTGGTTGAACAAAATAGCATTTTTTGGGTATGTGATATCCCAGGAAAGAACTACCATAGACTCTGCGAAAGTTAAACTAGTAGCCAATTGGAAACGCCCGAAGAATCCAATAGAGGTAAGAAGCTTCTTAGGGTTGGCGTGATATTATAGAAGACTCATTAAAGGATTTTCTACACCTTTGACCTGTCTAACTTAAAAGAAGGTACCTTATGTTTGGTAAAAATATATATATATATATATATATATAAGAAAAGTTTCCAATAATTAAAGTAAAAATTGAGCACCGCTCTAATTTTAGCTTTACCAACAATGGACAAACCCTATGAGGTATATACTGATACCTCTAAGGAAGGTTTAAGAGAAGTGTTGATGGAAAAGAAAAAGGTAGTAGTTTATATACCAAGGAAGCTAAAACCTCATGAATAAAAATACCTCACACATGACTTAGAATTGGCAGTGATCATTTTTGCTCTAAATAAGTGGAGGCATTATCTATATGGTGTTAAATTTGAAGTTTTTACTAATCACAAGAGCTTGAAGTATATCTTCATTGAAAATAACTTAAATATGCATCAGTGGAGATGGATGAAATTTTTGGAGGAATTTCAACGTCCGGTTAAATGCTATCTTAGAAAGGCGAATGTTGTGGTAGATGCATTAAGTAGAAAAGTGAGCATATTAGCTCTTCGAATTGTGCAAACCCCATAATTAGAAATATTTCTAATTGAAGAATGGATAAGGATGAATAACCTTATGATACAACACATTTTTCTACAACAGTTAAAGGAAGCCCAAAAGAAAAATAAAGAATTGCAAAAGATTTTAGTTGAAAATAAAGATGGGGAGAATATTGATTTTCAAGTAGGTAATGATGGAATCCTTTGCTTTCGAGGCTAATATTTTGTTTCGAGGTAAGCTGCAATGAAATGGGGTATATTGACATAAGTATATCGAAGTAGATATACTATCCACCTTGGAGAAGTTAAGATGTTTCAAGACCTGAACCAACATTATTGGTGGATTAGAATGAAAAATGATATTTCCTAGTTTGTGGCTCAATGCCTCATTTGTCAGAGAGTAAAGGCTGAACAACAAAGACCTAGAGGATTATTGCAACCATTATCCGTACCACAATAGTACTGGGATAAGATTTCTACGGACTTTATAACTGGATTACTTGTGATTGTAGGATAAAGAGATACTATTTGGGTTTTTGTAGACCAATTGACTAGGTCTACTTTCTTTATTCCTATTAATGAATGAGATTCTCAAGAAAAGCTGTGCAAGATTACATGGAAGAAATAATAAGCTACATGGAGTACCTTTCAACATAGTGTCTAATCGTGACCCGAGATTCACTTTATAATTTTGGGGAAAGTTGCAACAATTATATAGGACTACATTGAAATTTAGTACAGCTGCACACCCAAAAACAGCTAGATAGACAAAGTGAATGAATAGAATTTTGGAAGACATGTTGTGGGCATATGCATTAGATTTTGGAACAAGTGGATTGATCATTTGGCATATGCTGAGTTTACATATAACAATACTTATTAATCAAGTATTAGAATGGCCCTATTTGAAGCCCCCTATAGAAGGAAGTGTCAATCGCTATTATATTAGGGGAGCCTAGGATGAACACAAAATGTGCAAAATCCCTTGGATATTAAAGGAGTGCAGCAAATAGTAGAGGCAGTCAAAGCAAATCTAGAAGCTGCACAAAGTTGGTAGAAAATTTATGCTAATCAACGAAGAAAAGATTTCGAATTTGTGGGAGGAGATCAAGTGTTCTTAAAGTTAACACCAATGTGACATTTGGGAGGTAAAGCACAAAGAAAGAAGTTAGCACCTCCGTATATTAGACCATTCCCAGTCACGCAAAGGATTGGAAAAGTAGTGTACTGATTGAGATTACCAGCAAATATACAAGGCATTTATGATCTGCTCCATGTTTCTCAGCTTTCGAAGTATATAGCGGATCCAGAACATGTGTCGAATGAGAAGGCCATTAAGATGGCTCCAGATTTTAATGATAAGGAAAAGCAAATCAGAAACTTAGAATGTGTTAAAAAGGAATTGCAACATAAAAAGATTCCACTTGTTAAAGTGCTCAGGAATCGTCATCCTCTGCAATATGTGACATGGAAGACAAAAGCAAAAATGCGAAAAAATTATCCGAAGTATTTTTGGGATGAATTTTAATTTAGAGAACTAATTTTTTTGAAGGAAGAGAGATTGTAATAACCCTCCCTTATGTACTTTAATCGCTGACTACTTTGTATTGATTAAGTATATCTATGAAGGATCAGAACAAGAAATGATCAATTTAATTAGATGAACATTTTAGTATGATAAAATTTTTAAAGGCCTTTGAAGAATTTTTTATCTTGAATTGAGAAATTTGAGAAAGAACTTGGAAAATTTGAGAGATGCAAAAACACACAGTATAATATGTAGATCGCATTGGAAAAATAAAAAATTTTCTCGAGTGGGATGAATAGTAACATTAACTGTGGTTATTTTTTGAAATTACAGCTAACCATGGTTAAGTTAGATTTAATTAAATGGGTTTAAGAAAATTTATAGGTTAAAGTTGAGAAACCCATAAAGTGTGAAGAAGAAAAGAGGATGGGCTTAATTTCATTAAAGTCCATTAAGTGGAATTTAAAGTGAATTTTTATTAAAAGGCTATGTGCTTTAGGGTAGTTGGTTTAGTAAAAGAAATGTGGCCTAAAAAGATTGGTTACATAAGGACTAAGTGGTTTTTAGTGATTGAATGCATGAAAACCACATGCTACGAGATGATTGGTTCCATGAGAAATTAGGTGGTATAAAACAATTGGATACATAAATGCTAAATGGCATAAAGAGATTGGTTGTAAGAGAGTTAGATGGTGTTTAGTGATTGGATGCATGGAAACCAAGTGCTACAAGGCGATTGGTTGCATGGGTGAGGTGGACTTCTATGGAATTCTACCAAATTCTTTAAGTTTCCATGAGTTTCCATAAGATTCCACAAGGCTCCATCTTTAATTAAGTTATCCTCAGTTATTATATATATATATATATATATATATATATATATATATATATCATGATACCTACTTAACACACATGATGAATTTTTGCTATAAAAGAAGAGAAGAGGATGGTGAACTCCATTTGGCAACCAAAGTAAAGAAGAAAATAGGGAAAGAAGAGAAATAAAGAAAGAAGAAAGAAAGAAAAGAAAGAAAAAGGAAGAAGAGAGAGAGAAAAAGAGATGGAGAGAGAGAGAGAGAATTCATGGGGGAGAAAAAGAAAGAGAGGAGAAAGCTTGGTTGTTTTCAAGCTAAGATTTCATCTTACGCAAGGTAAAATGCTTTGCTTGAAGAATTAAATTTATTCTAGTGACCATGGAGATCATTTTGATACTAATTTTTTAAGGGAAATACCATGAATTATAGAAAAGCTAATGTGAAGAATTGTTGTTGTGATGTTATTTTAGCATAGCTATGTGTCAGTTGCTAAAGGATGGTATTTGCTGGGATTTAGATGGTGTTTGAATGTATTTTGAAGGAGTTATGGGAGATAGAAGATGGCTGTGCAAATATGTGAAGAAATAACGAAGAAGGAAGTGAAGAAAATAGAATATAACTATTGAGAACGAAAGATTTGATTTTCTTGTGGAAGCTGTGATTTTTGCTATCTTCTATGTGTGAAAAACCAGCTTTGTCCATGTAACACCCCATATTTACACAGCGTAGTGGACTATACCTTTTGGGATATCGTCCCGTCTAATTGCTCAGACAATGGGTCTTTATAACGAACTTCATCCAATAGGCAATAAAACTTTTTTTAAAATATCTTTGCTGAACACAAGATGACCCATAGAGTCTGACATCTGATACATATGCTCATAGGTATGACAGATCCAAGGTATAGCATGAGCTTCTAGGAGTCCACCACGCTTCGGTTGCACCTCTAATTCCTAAACTATTTCAAAGGAAATAATACACATGTGAGTGAAAATCACTTAGTGAGTCCCATATGTGCTAATGATTTATAAAACGGACACATAACATATTATCAGTTATTGCTTTATAAAACCATTATAGGAAGGCATTGCATTTGTTCACTAAAAATAGTTTCACAATTCACTACTGGAGTATTTATCCAAAATCCAGTCATATTTGAAAAACTGAGTTTTACATAACATTACTTCTCCATATTTTTAGAAAGGCAGACCCCTTCCCAATAGAAGGTCGACCTATAGGTAAAGCTCACAAGGCTTCGCGGCATCACAATCTTGTTGTACTAAGGACATAAGCCTTGTGAGCTTTACTAACAGGCCAACCTTCCATTGGGAAGAGGGCTTGCCTTTCTAAAAATATGGGGAAGTAATATTATGTAAAACTCAGTGTTTCAAATATGAATGGATTTTGGATAAATACTCCAGTAGTGAATTGTGAAACTATTTTTAGTGAACAAATGCAATGCTTTCCAATAATGGTTTTATGAAGCGATAACTGATAATATCTTATCTATCTGTTTTATAAATCACTAGCACACACAAGACTCACTGAGTGATTTTCACTCACAAGTGTATTATTTCCTTTGGAATACTTTAGGAATTAGAGGCGCAGCTAAAATGCGGTAGGCTCCCAGAGGCTCATGCTATACCTTAGATATGTTATACCCTTGAGCGTATATATCATATGTCAGACTCTATGGGTCATCTTGTGTTCAGCAAAGATATTTTGAAAAAATTTCCGCTACCTATTAGATGAAATTTGTTATAAAGACTCCTTATCTGAGCAATCAGACGGGGCGACATCCCAAAAGTTATAGTCCACTACGATATGGAAGTATGGGGTGTTACAATTGATTATCACAGCATAGCGGAATCTGCAATAAAGTTTCTGGTGGAGAATAGTTGAGCCTCTAACGGGATATAATGGAGTCTATCATAGTATAACTAATGTAGATTTATTGAGTTACTGAATTTTATGGAGTCGAATATAGGGATAGGTGAAATATATGAATTTGAGGTATCCAAGTTAGATATAACTTCTTCTGATAGGTCAGAAAAAAAAAAAAGAAAGTTGAGATAATTCTGATGTTTTTGAAAAATGATCTATAACCCTAAACCTAAATAATGGTAAAGGAATGGAGGCCAGGGAAGCCTTATATTTGATTTATTTAAAGAATTCTAAATTTTTCCATTTTGGGATTAGTAAGATGATGAGTAAAGGAGGTTAAACACCTAAAGGCCCTTTATGTATGGTGCAATATGAATTGTGTAGACAATGATATACACATTTATGTTGTACTCTAGTATTATATTTGAGAACTACATGTCATGTTTTGTTATAATGTGTGGAAAGATATGGTTATATCAGCATTAATCTACCAAAAATCATTAGACAATTCGAGGTTAAGTGTGCTTAGGTTAAAGAAATCCTAGGATGGGGGAACCCTGGGAAGTAACTGCAAAAGTTGTAAGGGAACAATTTGGAGTAGTTTAAAGATATGAAAAAAAGGCCTATGTGCACAATGGTATAAGTATAGAAGGTGTAACTATAGATTATACGACAAAAATATGTGAAAGTATAATATTAGGCTGGGAGAATATGAGATTTTCTTAAAAGATACCTATTTATATGTCTAGAATAGAAATTTTCTTTTATTTTAAGTCAAATGTATGAGAAGTGTTGAGATACATATACTCACTCAGTGTTTTATGAAGTAGATTTAAACAAGAATAAAATATGTTGCGAAGGGTTACTTATGGTATTGCTCAAAACTAAGTTAAATGGAACATGGTTGGTATTATTGGAAGTATTACACCCTTATAGAGGTGAGATAATTCAACTATTATAAATTGCATCACAATACTTTAGCATGTGACAATGGATTCCAACATGAGAACAACAACATTTTGAGAAGGGAATAGATGAAGCTGTAGAATGATTTCTGAAAGTGTATATGGACAAAACTTTCTGAATGTTACACCTTGGGCTATTGTGTCCCTATAACTATACAACTAGTAGAAGATGCCATGTGAATTGTTTTCGATACTTTGAATTTTTCTAATGTCTATGGACAGAAATATTTTAAGAAATACAAGTTGGAAATTTTCAGAAGGAATAGAGATGCCAGAAAGATCCACTCGTCAATCTCCTAGCAATCCAACTATAGGAGCTTTAGTTGTCAATAATGAGAATAATAATCCAGGAGTGAGTAAGCAACTCTCCAACAAAATGATGACACAAGCTTTACTGAGACTTACTGAAACACTTCAAAACTTGAACAAGACTCTACAGTTGAAGGAACGACGTCCAGAACTGGACACAGATCAAGCTCTGGAACACTTTCTTAAGTTTCACCCTCCCAAATTTGATGGAAAACCAAATCCAATGGAGGAGGCAGAATCTTGGATACAACAAATGGAGAATATTTTCACTATTTTAAACTATTTAGAAAAGAGAAAAGTCCAATTGGCAACATATAGATTTCAAAGGCCAGCACAAGATTGATGGACTAGAAAGAAAGTGGAATGAGAACAAGAGCAAAAAGAGTGGACTTGGGAGGAATTTTTGGGAGAATTTAGGAAAGAATTTACACCTCGCTGGGTAATGAAAAGAAAAGAAGAAGAATTTCAAAGTCTTAAGCAAGGAGAAATGACTATTGGAAAATATGCTAGCGAATTTCAAAAATTTGTCCTTTATTAGTATAAGTGGAATATGATTGGACCCGGTGATTTATAAAAGGATTACGACTTGAAATAAGGCGGATAATGATTACTATAGCTCTAACCAATTATAATGTTGTAGTGGAGGTGGCCTCTCGCCTAGGAAAAAAAGATCAAGAGCAGGCTAGAGAAGAACGGGAACAGGTAACAGACCCGATAAACAATTTATAGAGCAGTCATTTACAAAGGAAAGAACAATCTCAGAAAAGAAAAGAAATAAATGGTGCACATTTTTCCATAAAAGAGGACATTTATATGAAGATTGTCGGAGAAGACTCAATAAATGCCATATATGTGGAAAAAGGGGGCATACTGCCCTCGAATGTCAAAGATAGGATAGTAAACTTGAATCAGAAACTCTGGAGCCATTATCCTGAATATATATAGTATGGAAGATTGGAAAGAAGTAATAGAGAAGTTATTCAAAATTTTACAAAAAAAGTTTAATCCAGAGAATCAGTCCAATTGTGAGGACGAAATTTCTTGAAGAATGGGAGATTGTAATATCCTTCCCATTTTTGTACTTTCACTAGCTACTATTCTATATAGAATAAGGATTTGTACCAGTTACCAAAACAAAAAATAATCAGTATAATGAAATGAACATCTTAGTATAATAAAAATATGTAAGGGTACTATTGAAATTGTAGGACTTATAAGGACCTAGATGGAATTTTTAGATTTGTTCTATCCGTACTCTAAATCTTTAGATTGCGACTACTCTTAGTAGAATGAGAATTTAAGGGTACATAAAAAACAAAAATTGAGTAATGAGACGAGTATTTTGATATAAATTAAGCTATCGGATGTATCATGGGTATTTTCGTAATTTTGACCGTGATCGGGATTTTGATCTTAAATTGGCAAGAATTGAGACGGAATTAAGGGTTTTGATTCTTACCATTGAATTCAGTGAAATTTATAGATTCTATTGGTGGAATAAAATATATTCTCGATACGGACCGAAATTAGAGTTATTTTCAGAGGAGATTCTAAAACGCAGTCAAAATTGAGACAAGAGGCGTAACATGATTGGTGGATGGAAACAAGAGTCAAAATACCACTAGAAGAGTGAAATATTTATGGGATTACGTAATTGGAAAAGCTTATTAAATAAGCTTAAGAAATAATAAGGAAAATGGTGAAAATTAGAGAAAATAACATATGTAAAGTTAGCCACAATGTGTGACCAATTTGGTCACTATTTTGACTAGAAAATGGAGGTGGAAATGTTGTGAAAATGGCCAGATTTCATGCAGCTATAAGGGATAAAAGAATAGAGAAAGAAGAGAGAAAGAAAAAGAAAGAAAAGGTAGAGAAAAATAGGGAGAAAAAGAAAAAGGAGAGAGAAAGAAAGAAGTGTGTTTTCTTGATGTTCTTGGAGAAATTCAATCTTGGAGAATCATACAAACAAGGTAAAAAGCTATACTTCATGAATTAAAGTTATAGATTTCATTGCAAGGATCATTATGGTATGAATATTGTTGGGAAAATATGAAAGTTGTGAATTTGCCTAGCATAATTTCTATGTTTGGTGAAGATTGGTGTGTGTGAATATGTGTGCCGGTTCATATGAGGGTTTATATACTATGTTTTCTAAGGTATATGAAGGTATTTTGGTGGTGGTTTCGGTGGTTGTTCATGGCTGTAAAAAGTGTAAGAAATGGAAAGGAAAGATGAAATTAATTGTTGAAGAAAATGAATTGTTAATGTTGTTGTTTGCACTTATTGAACTTGATGTTGGAAAAGATGATTTTTCTGGGAGAAATATCTCTGAAAATCAGAGAATTGAAGGCCATTATTATGGAACTTAAGATGGTTTAAGTGTTATACTGTTGTTAGAATTAAAGTAAAATAGACGATGTGAAGAAAGGAAGCAAAAATAGAAAGTCTATTTTTAAGAAATCCTGAGCTGCCTTGAAGAACAAATAACCTGTACAAATTGGCTTGTTCATTTGGAACCTCATGACCTGAAACTTGTATCTAAATGTCATAGGATCATTTCGGTATCAATTTTACAAGATTTGGAGTTGTCAGTAAAAAGTTGTGATGAAAATATCACAAGCTGCCAAAACAGTAACGAGATTGAGAAGCTGAGATGTTGTACACAAAGCTGAGTTGAATAAGAAGTAAAATCAGTGGTTCATGAATTAGAAATCGTAAAAGGATGTCTTGAGGACATTTTGGAATAAGTTTGACATCAGTTGGACTTATAAATCAAAAGTTATGATATAAACAAACAAGTGTGACAAGAATGAAGAAATGCAAAATTTTATTTGGCAAGAACTAAACCCAAGTATTGTTCTATTGGTATTAATGCATGAAGAAGAGATCACAAGAACATAGGAAAACCTTGGATACTTATCAAACAAAGAGATGGGAAATGAACGAATGAGACTTTGATCATTCCAAGTATTTATCTCAATTTGGTAGGATGAAGTGAGAAAGAAGAAAATAGAATATTTTCTATTCTCATATTAGTTTTGTGTTAGTTGAACCTTAAAATAATAAGTGAGGTTTGGAATGACCCTCGATATAGGTCGTTTATCTTCAACGCTTCGTAAAGGACTGAGACTGTCATATATGTCATCACATCAAGCTAGGACATGAGGTGAGTCCCACTTGTTTTATAGACTCCATTTTATGCTAGTGAAATTATGTTTTATTAAATAAATTTTCTATAAATCCTTTTAGTTTCTCTGAACAATCTTATGGTTTATTTGAGGAAGAATTAGTATTATGCCATGCAAGGCTTGAATGGAAGTATGAACTTTTCATAAAATGGAACTATTCGTGATCAATGAATAATTTGCCTAAAGTCCTTTTTATAACACGGTTAATGAACCTTGTGCTCTTATGAGAAAATATGATTTCTCTTAATGGGAAAATTATTGGAGACTTTAGAAAATGGTGTTTTCTATAAGGAATTTGGTTCACTTGAGTAATGAATATTTCTTAGGAAAAAATGTATACCTGAAAGGCTTTCTTCTCATTTATTTATTAGTCGAAATGATGTTTTATTTTGGGAAAGCATAAATAGTCCTTTTTATGGACAAGATTTTGAAAAAAAAAAATGTGACTTATGGATTTTGTGAATCATAATTGATTCCTTGAATTTAATTCTTCTTTTAGAATTAGAAATCAAGATTTTCTAGATAAGACTTCTTTTGAAATCGGGTACTCCTCAAATGACGAAATACCATTGGAAACTTATTTTATCACATGAAAATGACTTTTTATTCTTTTTTGCTACGATTTTGGAAAATAATCCCTCAATATGAGATTTATTTTTCAAAATGGTATCTTAACTCCGAAAATTATTTTATTGGTATTCTTTTGGGAATAAGATAAATAATTGGCCTTGTGAGCCAATGGGAATAATTAACTAGTCTTGTGAGCCAGTGGGCTCTATTTTTGAAAAACGATATTTTAGCCCCATAAAATGTTTTATTGGTATTCCTTAGGGAAGGGATATTTATCTAGCCTTGTGAGCCAATGGAATTATATTGGTCTTATGAACCTGTGGAAACTCTGCGTGCTCAGTAGAGGTTATGACCTTTGTACTGACTCTCGTTAGAGATAGATGGTCTCAAGTTACCCGGCCAACATCAGGGATAATGTTACTCCAAATGAAGTGACAAGACATTGGAATTAACCGGGTTCCCAGCTAACATTATCCAAATGCGTAAGCAAACTATTAATTGGTTTGTCCTGGGTTGGACACCCAATTTGTGATCAACCCTTGTTAACCTCGTGGTGAGGGAAGTACAAAGTAAGGACTCGTACTACAGCAAGTAAAAAGAATTGATATGATTTGAGGTAGATTGTGACAACAACTCTACCTTTTCAACAATGCACAGTTGATTGATATAAGGCAAAGTCCTTGGCACAATAAGATTGTGATGCCAAAAGCGAAACCTTATGAGCTTTGTCCACAGGCCGACCTTCCATTGAGAGGGGTGCTTGTCTTTCTAAAAATATGGGATAGTAATGTTATGTAAATTTCAGTTTTCCAAATATGACTAGATTTTGGATAAATACTTTAGTAGTGAGTTGTGAAACTATTTTCAATGCACAAATGCAATGCTTTCCTATAATGGTTTTATGAATAGATAACTGATAATATATTATCTATCTGTTTTATAAATTACTAGCACACATGGGACTTACTGGGTGATTTTTCACTCACACTTGTATTATTCCCTTTGAAATATTTTAGGGATCAGAAGCGCAGCTGAAGCATGATGGACTCTCAGAGGATCATGACATACCTTGGATCTATTATATCCATGAGTTTATGTATCATACGTCAGACTCTATATGTCATCTTGTGTTTAGCAAAGATATTTTGGAAAAATTTTCGCTGCCTATTGGATGAAGTTCGTTATAAAGACCCCTTGTTTGAGCAATCAGACGGGGCAACATCCCAAAAAATACAATCCACCACATCATAGAAATATAGGGTGTTACAGTCCATGACTGAAAATAAGAGATTATATGATGTTTAGATGAAGAAGAAAGTGAATTAAATGATGGTTGGGTGCTAAAATGAATGAAGAAAGCATAAAGAACATATTTTGTAATTTCTAGGAAAAAAAGCAAGACTTTTCTTGCAGTAGCTCAGTAACTATTCCAGATATGGCTGTGTTGGTCTTGTGACTTTGTAGCTAAATGTCTTAGGAGTATTTTGGCACAGATTTGAGGTCATTTGGACTTATGGATCAAAAGCTATGCTAAAAACATCAAAAGGTGCCATGAAATGAAATTGCAGAATTTGTTTTGCAAATAATATTACGTTTTGTTCCATTGGATTTAATGAGGTTATGAAAAGTTTATACAGCCAAGTATATGCCTAAATTGTGAAACAAAAGGATGAAGAAATGGGTTTATGAAGGAAATATTATTCCTTTAATTTTCCTTGTTGGTGCATTTATTAGCAATGCATTAATTTAGAGGATTGATATGTTAAGAAAGGTGAAATAATCTTTGATGTAGGCTTAAACACTACAAGGACTTGGTAAAGTGTTGAAGATTTCAAATCATTAAGTAGTAGCATTGTTGAAGGTGAGTCGCACTTATTTTATAAACTACCATTTTGTGTTAGTGGTTTCCTATAAACTATTTTGGTTTTCCTTAACTAAAATGTAGTTTTCTTAAGCAAAAATGATTTTGTCTCATGCTACATTGTAGGAAAATGAGTCTTTATGCTTATAATTATGAATTATTAATGACTGTTTTCCTAAAAGTATGAAGATATGGATAATAAACCTTTAGGTTTGCCTGAACAACATTTAGGTTTTTCTGGACCGGAAATGATGAAATATTTTGAGATGTAGTATTTACTACCAAGCATTATGAGGTCTTTGAGTAATGATTACTTCTATGTGCAAGCATTTAATAGAAAGCTTCTTTCTTACCTATTGTGTGATGAAATTATATTATGCTTTGCTCAACCACTCGCTCATTCCTTGTTAATGATAAAGTATGTGAGTTTATGATCTCTTTACTTTTATGGAACGACAAAATGATTCTAAAAGTATTCAGGCATGATAAATCCTGTAATCTTTGAATTTAGTTTCTTTTTCAGATTTAGAATTCTAGATTTACTGAATAAATTTGAACTCGGACATGCATTAAATGCATAATTTATGTCAATACCCTTAAGGAATCATTTTATAACGTGGGAACAACATTTTATCCTTCTACACTATGAATGGCGGAAATGATTTCTTAGTAAAGAATCAACATTTGAAAAATAACATTTTGGCCCTAGAAAACATTTTCCTGAAATTCCATTGGGAATGTGGTATTACTATTGGTTTTGTGAACCAGTGAAGATGTTGAGTACTTAGTGAGGGCTTCTATCATTGTACTAGCACGCATTAGAGATAGACAACTACAAGTAACCTAACTAGTTTTGGGGATTATCTTACTCTAAATAAGGTGATAGAATATTGAAATTAGTCGTTCCTGGCTAGCCGTTTGTTTCCCAGCAAATGCCTTATGCCTAAGTGTATATATAATTTATGGGTTGTTCATGGTTGCTAGGCGGGGACACCTAATTTGTTTAACCCCTTGCCACATCGATAGTGATTGACACTAGAATTAGGAACCCTAAACTTATGGTGGCAAGTAAAAAATTTCTGAATTTTAGGTGATATGCATGTGTCAGTCACCCTTTCGGCACAATCTGGTTGAGTATCGATGGCTTAGTCCCTGGTACAATAAGACTGTGAGGCTGAAGGCAAAGCCTTGTGAGCTTTGTATGCATGCCGATCTTTTGTGGGAGAAACACCTACTTTTTCTAGAAATGAAGGGTAATGATGTTGATAACACTTTATTTTTCTAAATATTCCTAGAATGTTGGGCAACGGTGTTGATAAAACTCGACTTTCCAAATGTTTCTGAAATTTTGAACAATTCTTAATTAAATTTACTCTACTCAGCTATTGAGTTATTTGCAGTAGAAAATGAGATGAAATCCCTTTTTCTTACCCTCTAGAGGATAACATGCGAATTTTCTACACTTTTTTTTTCTATAAAAAAAAAAACACTAATACCCACAAGACTCACTGAGTGTAAATCATTCATATGTATTTGTATTCTATTTTTCTAAGATTTGGAGCCAAGAGACAACAGTTCTAAGGACGTTCGATACTGTTGAATCTGTATACCCTACAGCTTTAGTTGTACTACTTTATAGCTCAAAGTATATACTAAGGTACATTAAATTACACTTTTTTTGGATGTACGCTACGACTTAAGTTTGGCCAACTCTAATGTACTTGTTATGCATTTATTTTTCCATTTTAGTTTTTGAATATTATAAAGATCCCTTGCTTAGGAAACTAGATAAGATGACACCCAACTTTATTACACGCTTCTGGTATGATATTTATGACGGGTGTTACAGAAGGTTTGAAGATTGCCTAGTATATGTACTTGGTGTTTGAGTCCAAGGAGAAAAGTAGAGCAAGAGAGAAAAGCTTGAGAATGTTTTGTGTAGTGGTGACCAAATGGAGTTGCTTAGGACCAAATGAAAATGCTTAGTGCACCACATATTTCGACTGATTTAGCATGGAGAGATTCTAGGAAAGAATCAAGGCTTTTTTAATTTTAAAACTTCAAATGAATATTGAGAAAACAATGGAGGAGAATATAGTGGTATAGTGATAATAGTGATAGAAAAGGAGTGATGAAAAAGATAAATGCATTAATGAAAAGAAGGAAGGAGAAAGACTACTCGATTTTGTAGAGTACAAAGAAGACTGATGAAATCTTCTTGTATAGCTCGATTATGGGAGATATGGTATGATCGAATGGTGGAGAAATTCTTCGGGCTTGCTATCCTTTAGAATTTGAATTTCAAATGACTACAATAGAGGAGCTATCGTAGAAAGTTAAGAGGAGTTTAAAGTGCCACAATGGAGTACTTTTAGCTGCCATGAAAAAAAAGGAAGAGAAGACAGATTTTGGTTCTAGTGATGTCTGAGGGCTTTGTTGAAGAATGAAAGGCTAGAAGTTGGTAGCTTAGATAGTATTGTACGTTGTTATAGTTGAAAGTTTAGAGGAGATTCTCTAGGCTTTCAATTTCAAACTTTTGAAGTACTTTAAATTGTGGAAAAATTGGAGAAAGTAGAAGTACTTTTATGGTGGCTTTTTTAACCTTCATGGAGGAAGGAATATGAAGGAAAGCTTTAGCAAGCTTGAAAGTTAGAAGGATCGAGGGAAAGAGAAGAAGAAAAAGA
Organism: Voacanga thouarsii; assembly: GCA_026120185.1. Classification (NCBI taxonomy): domain Eukaryota; kingdom Viridiplantae; phylum Streptophyta; class Magnoliopsida; order Gentianales; family Apocynaceae; genus Voacanga; species Voacanga thouarsii. The sequence continues at coordinate 979,781 of JANUWF010001659.1, read as the reverse complement.
GAAAATTTTTTATTATTGAAGGTTTGTTTAAGATGGAATGGTTAAGTGTTTTTAGAGCTATTTTAGGATCAAATTCAAGAATGATTTAGTTAGAGAAAAGGGTGGCTCAAACATAGGAACTCCACTTGCAACTAGACGGAGTCTTCTTTTCTTTCATGGAGAAGAGGGTGATGCACAAGTTGTGGTGTGTGTATGAGAGTTGAAGCTGAGATGAGAAGAAGAAAAGGGGTAGAGTAGGCTTCCGTTGTGCACACATGAATGGTACTTAAATATTTATTGTACAAGAAAAAATATTAAGTGCATATGGCCTTGTTGTTTTGAAACAAACCATAACTAAGGAGAGTAATTGTTGCTCTCGATTTTATCCCGTCAAGAAGAAACATGAAGAGTGAAGAAGGAGAAAAATGATCTAAATCGAAATTGAATGATAAGAACTTAGAAGGTCTTGTGTCTGAAAATGAGCAAGGGGAAAGAAGAGTGTTGTATGCTAAACAAAAGGGAAGATGCTTTAGAAAAAAATCAAGGCATTCAAATTTTAAAGAGTACAAGACTTTTCAAACTTTGGTATTCAAAATTTTCATGAGAATTCCTTCCCCATTTTTCCACTAGTTTTTTTCAACCAACATACCCTTATACAAGGCTAGAATTTTGGAACCAAATATCATATTTAGGAGTTTAGGAAATGAACATGAAAATAGGAGAATACAGAAAGAACGATAGTTTTAAATTTAAACTAGTTCGGACATGAACATAAAGATAGGTAACCAAAATCTAATTAGATTCCTCTGAAGACATCACGACATCATTCCTAAATCCAAGGAATGTAAGAAAACATTTCAAGTAGTTGTTGGGGAGGTAATAACTGACCAAGAGGATAAAAGAATCAAAATTCTACTTATGATAGGACTTGAACTCAAGTCATTGGGAATTATTCACTAAGCTCTAACTACTTAATCACAACACCTCTTATGTTCAAATCATTCCGGAAAACTCCCTTCACTACAACTCTAAAGAGAACTCTATCATTCAATCTTTATAAACATAAACACAAACATACTTAACATAAAATATAACTTCCTAACAACATAAACAATCAACAAGTTCACCAATAATCAATTGAAAACACATATAATGCATTATAGAAATCATATGCTCATATGTTATGCTATGCAATGCATGCCCTTGCCTCGATTCTAAGGGTGGTCCTAGGTGGGGTTTTACATAGAAAAAGTTGCATAATATTAGCATAAAATTTTTACATATATTAATATTAGATATTGTGAATTGAGTTGAGAGTGAAAATGACATTTGTGTGTAGAAGAGAACACCAGAACTAATAGGGATAACGGTTAGGACTTGGGAGTTATTGTCTAGAAATTGGAGTTCGAATCCTAGGTTCTACTAAATTTTCTTAATCCTATATTTTCCTCTTTCCCTTGGTCAGTTTTCCACTCTTAACTAGTTGTCGTTTTATGAATTTTTAAATCCCAAAATCATGAATTTCGATTGCACAAGATTAAAGGATAAATATAAGATGTTGTTCCCTAAATTTAGCCACCATTTATCTCACAATTTCTAGTTTAATATCTATGTTTCCAAGATCTTTAGCCACCGATACTGTGCTTTGATGATTCCTAAAATTGTGCATTGTATTTATCAATTAAAGTCCTAAAGAGATCTTGTTTTCTTTTAAAGTTGGCCGCCACATTTTGAACTCGTAAATACATGGAATTTTTTAAGATGGCAACTAAATCACCTTGATTTTTGAATTCCTAAAAACTCTCCCCAGATTACTTAATTAAATAAGCACCCAATTTCTCTATCCATTTTTAGCTACTACTCTCTCTTTTATCCTTAATCAGTTTTTCCTCTAACTTGCATAATGGGTGGCTGAAACATAAGGGACTCCTTAGTCTAAGAATTTTCAAATTTTGAATCTTTACCATATTTTCTTCAATTTCAAAGGCTAAGATTCTCCTAGAATCTCTTCCCTTGATATTGCACTCTATCAAATAAACAAGATCATTAGCTCAACAAACAAACTCATTTTCTCTAGAGCCTTTAGGTCATTACCTCCCTATAACACCCTACTAAACCGAGTGCTAGGGAACTAAATACTTGATCAAATTAATTCCACTTCAAAAATTAAATGCATTATATGTGGCTATTTCACGTACCCCTTATATAAATTCTCTTAGAGAAAGAAGTATACCAAGTTAATTATTTGTATGGTTCGTAGCAAGTGATTTATACAAAAGTAATTGTTGCATTATATATGTGTGAATTATTTGTAATAGATAATTTAGTCAAATTAATTATTGTGTCATATTTCAAATAATATTTTAATAATGAACCTCCCTTTGTAAAAAATACCCTCTTGAACAAATTTAATTTTAATTAGGAGTTTGGCCTTGTTTGTTAATTAAAAAAATCTTTGTCAAATCTTGTGTTAAGACCAATTTTGACTACTAATCTCATTATTTAAGCCAAGACCCATATCCAAGATCCATGGATTATTTTGACCCAGCAAAATACCCTTTATCTTAGGTCTTAAATTTAGGGTATATCTAAATGAACTCCTCTCAACTTTTGGATACACAAAACCCTAGCGTAAACTATTATTTTCTTCCTCCCGCTCCACCCTAGCCAGTTATCGCCTTCCCTCTCTCTCTCTCTCAAAAAACGTTATCTCCAACTTCTCTCTAAACGTAAAGTTCTACTCTCTTGTTGCCAAGTTGTCTGCAACTTGAGTTCTTCCCCACCCAACTAAAAACATAATACACACATTCACTTCTTCACCTTGAAACCCATCTTCCTCAAGCTAGTATCACTCCTTGGAGGTTAGAAGAGACACTTTTTCTGTGGTTTTGAGCTAAAGACTGAGGTAACATTATCATTTCCCCTTCCATTTTTCCTTATGATCGAAAAGAATATGACCTCGCGTCCTCTATTTTATTTCTTTGTATTCTTCTCTTGCAAAAACATTCCATAGGAGGGCTAAGAACTTGAAGATCAAGCCTTCATCTTGTCATCTTTCATTGTAGAAGATTAAAGCTACAAAAAGTAGGCAAAGAACTTATTTTCCTCTTTTGTTTATTCTATATGGCCGAAAATGACCAAGCGGGACAGTGTGCATGTTCGAATGTTTTTTATGCATTATTAGTTGAATTATGTGATGCAAACTTATTTTCTTTGTGTTAGGAGATAATATGTGTTATAGAAATAAAGTTTTGTGAAGGAAGAACCATTTTTATTCACTTGAAATTGAAGTAGGGAACCTTCTGTCCAAATTTGCTTATATGACTATTGAATGTCTTGGTTGTGTGATTTTTTTATAGGGACATGATAAATCAAGTCTAGGAAGATGTGGAATCACTTGAGAATTGATGTTTTGTGAAAGAAATTCTTGTCTTATTGTAACTTTCTTCTCAAAATCAAATGTTGTTTTATAGGTGCCAAAAAATTCTTTTTAGTATTGCTCATGATTCTATACTTTGAATGCTGCAAATTTTGATGCGTAAAATTGTATATATTTTGTGGAAATACGGCCCTATGTATGTTCTTTTATTTTGACATGTTGGATGAGTTTTGATGTTTCCAATATTTAAAGATAGTTGTTGGGGAAAAATAGAATGCTTGCTGGAATTTTGGACTTTAAATTGGGTGTTGGATCTTTAAGCTAAACTATGATCATGAAAACTTATGTTTGATGTTTTATATAATCTAGGATGTGATGAGGACTAATTTGAGGGTTTACAAGGGTTTGGTGTTTGGAAAATTATGGTGTAATGTTAAATTAGAGTAGGCTGCCAGAAAACCCCTATTTGTAACCCTGAAAAACATACTTCCTATTGGATTTTTTGGCCTCACTTTTTTATTGGCAAGCTTTAATATTACAAAAATGTTGGTTCAAGAATCACTGAAAACTTCCTTATAGATTGTGAGATATGAATTTTTGAAAATCACTACTCTATTGAAGTTACTGTTTCTGTGAACTCCATTTTAAAACTTAATTAACCTATTGTTTGAAAGAGTTTTGGAAAAATGATTATATGGTAATTTATCTAACATTTAGAGGTGTCAAACTAGAAATTTTCATTAAGAAATAAAATATTTTTCTTAGTAAATTAAGTCAATCTTTGAGACCTCTGATTTGCTTTGAAAATAGAGTTTTAATCTAGAAGTAAAGAATATGAATTTTTTGCCTTGAAATTTTATATAACTAAATTAGAATGAACTTACAAAAAGCTTACGGGATATTTTTATTTCTTAAAAATAATTTTCTTATATTTTTTATATGCTTCCAATCATTACTTGATTTTTAAGAAATTAAACCTTAATAATTTATGTATGTAGAGCCCAAAGGTTTTTAATCTTTGCAAAATGCTTTCCCTTCCTAACTTACTTGAGAAATAAGTTGTGTTGGGTTTTTTTTTACTAAGGGTCTATGTTAATTAAGGTTAGCATAAGTGATTAAGATTAGCATTAGTAAATACTAAATTACTTAGAGAATAAGTAATCTCTTTGTCCCCTTAGGGATTTTTTTGAAATGCTTTTATAGACTTGTAGACAAAATGTTAATTCTTGCAAAATTTATTTAGATTTAGAGTTGGACTTAGGAGGAAGAAGCACTTAAGATAACTTGAAGCTATTTTACTATGTTTTTGGACAAGCGATAAGTCTTTGCATCTCATGACTCTTTTATGTAAAATAAGTTCATAGGAAATCATAAAATCATGTTGTTAGCCCTAAGGGCATTCTTCTGTATTTCGAATTATGATAAATATTGATGAAGACTAACTTGTGTGATCTATATGTGATAGGACATGTTTGATCTCAGTTCTTCCAAGGCGTGCAAATAATATTGCTAAGCAACTCTTGAGTAATGGAAGGAAAGAATGAGTGATCAAGTACAAGATAAGCTTAAGAGATTGTATACCAAGAAGTCCATATAGAAGAATCATAAACTAGGAATCATTTGTTAAGGTATAGTGTATAAATTCCTATGCCATCTTTACCTTATGATTCAATTTATTTCTACCTTGAAGCACATAAACAAAAAGATTTCAAAGTATTAAGTCTTCAGAATTTTGAATCGAATAGTTTGGAAAGCTCTGCATCCAAAAGCTTCGTCCAAAACAGTATGAACAGTGTCAAAATGTTTCTGCCTAGAAAAGTGCCAGTTTAGACTCACCTTTTGGATGCACCATCATTTGATCCTTGAGTTCAAAACTCTGAAAAATCTAACAACGCGAAACTAGTTGTTTCTAGCCGTTGGAGCTTTACTTTTTACTTCTATAACAGCTTTCAAAACTCAATTTTAAAGTGGATTTTTGTGATATCTTCCTCAAAAACATCCTACACTCTAGAAAGAAAAAATCTCCATTTTCGTTTATACTTCAAGAAGTGAAATCAAATCGTTCCAAAAGGTAAAAGCTGTTGGTGCTCATTTGTTTGCGCATTTGCTCAAAGGTATAAGCTATCCCTGTTTCATTCCTATAATCCTTTTTGTATATCAAGGTTGTGGTGTAAAACCCATTTAGAGTGAGTCTTGATTTGTAGTTAGTTAAGAGGTTTGGCTAAAACCAAGTGTAGTGATCCTCTTATGTAATTGGTATAGACAAGCACCATAGAGTTGACTAAATTTATAGAGATTTGGTTTAAAATTCTTAACTATGAGCTTAAGGTAGTGGATGTAGGTCTTTGAAGATCAAACCACTATAAATCCCTTGTTCATCTTCCTTACATTTAATTCTGACAACTTGCGAACTTTTTTGCTCAATACTTTCAATCATTTCAAAAGAAATCTTTATGACTCTCACCAACCCATCCTTATTCTTATATTGAATGCACACCTCTTGTCTTATATCATTCAGATCCTAGTTGACTCTTCAAGGCTACACAAAACTATTCTTTACATAACTAGTAAACTCCTCGATCTGAAAAATAAAAGGAGGATTTTGAAAATTAGATCTTTTTGAAAAGTGTTTTAATTTTGTCAAAAACCTTATTCAACCCCCACCCCCCACCCCAAGGTTTTTCACATGCATACACAATCATGACACCGATAGTTCATGATATGATTTTCATACTATTTATCGAAATAATATTTTGGAATAGTTCATTTTATTACTCTTGGTATCACCCTCATGTATATTATGACTCCTACACAAAAATTTCTCCTGATCAATCCTGGAGAATTTTCATATAAAATGCCATGTTTGATTAGAAGACATACATCAATGTTTGTACTCGATTACAAAATTTTTATTCATGTACATAGTTGTGAAAATCATAGCATGGCATTTTGGCTCTTTTCGATCTCTTTCAAGGAAAATTATGAAATTGCATAATTTATTCTGCTTTGAGCAAATATTTATAGAATGGATGAAGGAATTTACAGTTTTCAAAAAATTTGGAAAGAAAATATAATATTTGTTTTCAAGTCAGGATAAATTTGGAAAACTAATTTTTGGAAAATTGGAGCAATGATTTTGGAAATCGAATTGTATTTTCCATGTCAAAATTGGGAATTCTTGAACTGTACTATTCTAGACTTGAGTACTCAAGGGATGAGACTAAAGGACAAACTCTCGTTAGAATAAGAGTGAATTTCAGCTGATTGGTCGTCTCCGAAAAACTATCTTTTCCAAACAGGTGTCAGTCCTAGTAGTTGAGTCGGGTTCTTAACTAGCAACATGGTATTCAAGAAGATCTGGAGGACCAACGTGGGACATTCAGTCTATTTTTTTATGAGATGGATGGAGGGGTATCCTCTCATGAGGGATGTATACCCTACCCATTGTGCTACTTCAGCATTGATTATATCATGGTCATATTTGTAAAGTATCGTAGATGTATAGTCTTGATACGCAATATGGCTTGTTAATGACAGGTCTAAGACTTTTGCTGCAATAAACATTCGTACTAGGTTTATGAATGGAAATAATTTACCTAACAAAATTCTTATCTAGATATTGTACCTAGTTATACTTGTTGAACTTCTCTCTAAAATTTGGTAGTGAATTTGAGTTGTATAAACACTAATTTTCTGACGATTACATCCACTTGAATGCTTATTTATTCATGCATCATGTTGTTGATTTTGTAACTGTCATTTGCACACTACGGACTTACTAGGATTAGTTATAATCTCACATATTTTTCTAATCATAATTTTTAGGGTAGTATAAAATTTTCAAGATTGAGAGTTGAAAGACCCTTTTGTAATAAAATTAAGTCTTAATATTTTAATAATTTCAGCAAGGTTTAACCATGGTATGTTAAGTATTAAGGATTTATTTAGATAGTAAATTAAATTCCAACTTTGAGGATTATTCTAGTATTTAGTTTACTTTGATTTTTATTTATTATTTCCCTGTTATAAAACCTTGGTCCGGAAGGATGGGGTAACATCCATGGCCATTTAGGCCACCTATTTAGGGGCTGTTACACTCTCTTTACTCACCAAAGCCAACATACACTCTCCACTCTCAATCTTTTTGACCTTTTTTCATTCTCTCAAGATGAAATTGAAACACATACATACTCTTCTCTCATTTTCTCTTAGCCTCACCTTTGTACACTCCAGGCTGAGCACACACACACACACACACACACACACACACACACACACATCTTCACTCCTTGTCCAAAAACTCTTGGATATTCTTTCTTCTTCTTTGAGAACCGAAGTAATAGACTTATTCTCTCGACTACTTTCTCTCTTCTCTCTTGATTCTTTGAGAAGTGCTAGACGCCATCTCTTGGAGGTAACATTTCCATTCTCATCTTGGGTTCGTTTAGATATTGTCTTCTTTTAAGATGGGGTTAAGTATCAAGGTTGTAGAACAATTTAATAGCCCAAATATTTGAATAAGCCTAAACAAGTAAGTCCATGCATAAATTCTACTTTGGTGAACTATACTTAAATTTTGCAATTTATGTACTCACTCCATGCTAACCAAATCAATAGTGGTTATTTGGCATGAGATTTTATGCAAAAGTAAAAGTTTAAATATAATAATAATAGTAGTATAGTAGTAGTAATAATAATAATAATAATAATAATAATAATAATAATAATAATAATAATAATAATAATAATAATAATAATAATAATAATAATAACAATAATAATAAAGGTAAAAAATATATAGGTCTCACAATACTTTGTGTCAAATCTAACTATATAAAAGTAATTTATATGTGGCATATTGATTATTTTGTAATATATAATATATTAAAAACATTCCTTTTAAGCAAGTGTCAAATTTTTAAGGACGTCCTAAAATAGTAAGTAGGTCAATTTAGTTAGGACGGAGGGAGTACTACTTTAGTTTACTTAGATTCAAACTAGTTTGGAATCTCTTTTAGAAGCAAAGGGCTTTGAATAGATATTTATAACTCACATTTGACAGGCATTTTATGATCTACAATCTATAGTACAAGAGTAATGTTTTGCAAGAGATAGATGAACGGGATCAGAACATTGAGTTTGCGTAATTGGTCTTTAAATGTGATCTCTTATTTAATTATGAAAACACCTTTGAACTAACTTTGGAGATTATTTGTTTGAACTTATCCCTAAGCAGGGGTAGAAAAATATTGACTAATAAATAAGGGTAGATCATTAATACTATCCTTTGAAAGATTGTGCGAGTTTTTTTGTATGGGCCCACCTTCAAAAGATGAACATTTTTCAGATTAGGCAATAGTACAATAAGGCCAGCCTATAGGTAGCGACTCAGTTCCATGGGGGACTAATATCTGGGAATGCATAACCAGTAAGTTTTGGTGTGAGATAGTGGAGCATCTCACTTGTTGGTTTGATCACCCACTGATGCAGAGTTTCACAGTATCATGTCATGATGTAAAGTTTCATAATCTGACTGCTTTACAAATTATGAGTGGTTTCATATTTCAAAAACAAAAAAAAAAAAAATTGAAATTGCATTACTTTCTTTTGAAATAATTGTATGACTGATTTTAGTTTGAGCTTGGCTTATTTGGCTAAATTCTTGCAAAAAAACTACTCAATGACTTTAGAATTAAGATTTAAACTTTTGCGCTTATTTTCTCACACTTTGAATTGTACATGCATCATGAATGCTTTTTAAAATCACATAAGGGCTTACAAGACTTACTGGAAAATCTTTCTCACATAATTTCTATTATGGTTCTCAGTGAGTTCGGGTCTTCATAAGGTGGCAAGATTTAATGCTTGAAGAGCTAGATAGATTTATTTTTGAGAACTTTGTTTATCAGTTTTTATAGACTATAAAGATTTTGTATAAGTTTTGAGAAGTCTTGTAATAAGTTTTGATTATTCTTTGAGTTTTATTTATACCAAGTTATAAAGATTCCTAGTCCAAAAAATGGGGTGACATCCCCGACCTATCAAGATTAAGTACATGGACAAGGTGTTATATACATTTTAGGTGACCCTAATCTCTTACAGATTTTATAGAATTTAGGCACATCATCATTACATGTAATCTCTTGATAGAAGCTATTAGATTCGATACCAAGACAAACTCTTTTGCATCAATGGCCTCATAATCTCCTTCTCAACTGAGATCCTTGCCAAGTTTAGACTAGTCATATTCACCATAGATTGATCAAGCTTCAAGAGCCACCACACTGCCAATTCTAAAATAAACAAGATATTTTTGGCAAAAAAGAAAAAAAAATGATGAGATAGATGCTTCAACAAAATCCAAAGTGAAATGGTCGAAAGATCTATTGCATAGAATTTAGTAGTCCACTTCATAATCTTCATTGGAAAACTAGGAGATACCATGTTTTCATAAGTCACAATTGCATGAAATCTTCCTCTAAATCAAGAATCAAAATATGATTGGAATGAAGCAAATGGAAATTGAGCCATTAAGACTTATTATCTTAAATTCTTTTCGAATCCTCCCTAAGGCTAATTGACCTTAGGCGAATTTTCCAATCAATACAAAATGCAAAGGTTCTACTAGGACAATAATTTCTGATTGTGTGAAACAAACCGAATCTTCTCTCTTGCGAGTATTGAGAGACTTAGCCAGCTAAGAATGAGAAGATATAGGGGTGAAAAGTGATGAAAATGAGTTCTTATCCCATGCTATGCTTGTCTAGAGGGTTGGGGCCTCCATGTGAAGAAAAGCTGCTAGGGTTTTGAGTATCTCTTATGGATTTTTAAATCATGAAGTTTCTTTTTAATTAGTGATCTATTGGTAAAATGTTTTGAACCAAGTTACCAACTAATTACCTACTAAGCTTATTGTGAATGAAAGAAGTCATAGATAATCATTTGGGAATTCTTTTTCATGCTAAATTGTAAACTAATTACAAACTAATTATACTACTAGTTGATGAATTTCTTTTGTAATAAGTGGGTAAATATTTTCCCACTGGATTACCAATTGATTGTCGATAGATTACTAATGTATTAATACCAATTTCCATATCTAATTGGTAAAATTTTAGAAATATTTAAACATTATACATTTTTCATTTCAATTGGTAATTTGTTAGCAATCAAATGATAATTAGCAGCCAAATATGGGTAGTTGGTAATGCAAATTTGTAACCATTTTTCTAGTAGTGTGGAGTGTTTATTATTTTGACAATTAGGAAACAATCTCTCTTATTACTCAAGTTAGATTATAAAGTTTGATTTCTTAGCCGGAGGGAAGTGATTATGATATTACCATTTTTGTAAAAATATTCTTAAACTTTTTGTTTTTAGAGTTGGGATATTATGGTTAATAGGAGTATATATAAACACATACATATATATAATATTTATAAATGTATATTTGCGTGCACACCCACACACACACACACACACACACACATATATAAGATATATTATTATGTTGATTGGAATTGCTCATGGCGGCGGCAAGAGTGGGGTTGGAAAAACATGTTTTGTAGTTCTTCTATGAGTTAGAATCTCTCTAACAGGTATTGTTAACGTCATTTTTAGCCGATTCGTTACAACGATAACCTTCAGCCGAAGCCGATATGATTTCTGCCAAACGGATGATGACATTAAGGAAAGTCCTCGGCGGTTGTATCCAGTCAACATCAGAGCAAAGAGCCGATGAGCCATCACCCATACACTTCGACATGATCGATAAGACATTACTGTTCTCAACTGCCAAGGATGGGCCATGAAGCGGGGTCTTCTCCACGTTCGAAAGTCGGCGGCTGCACCACAACAAGTATAAAGCAAGGAAGAATCCCAGATTGAAGACACCAACACTTATCTCAAACTAAATTACCAAATTTTTTCTCAGTTTTTAATTCCTTTTTTCTGCATTTTTACTGTTTTCTTCCTTGTTTCCATTTATAGCTTTTCTTATAGCTTTTTTTACAGCTTTGTTCACATTTACTTTACATTTTTCTTTACTCATTTGATTACAACGTTTCCGTTTGATGTTGCTTTGATTATCATTATTGTATTCAATCATCATTTTAATCAAAATACACCGTGTTCAGTTCCGTTTTGCTGTCGTATGCAATATTTCTGCTTACATTAACTCTTTTATAGTAAGTTCAAGGAATTCACATCTTTTAAAAGGTCCAGTTCATTCATTCATCTTTCCATTAGACTATTTATATTCTTCGGAAGAGTAGCCGATCGACACTTCCAGTCAGCTCCCTTTTCGTAAGGCAACATAAATTGGCACGCCCAGTGGGACCCAAAGGGTAGTTGTTGCATGCAATTGCATTTAGAATGTATTATGGCTAATTCTCAATAGTAATCCTCAGGGCGTTCATCGAAATCATCCGATCAGCCTTCTGTTTGAACTTTACGGGGGCTTTTGATCCTACAATGATGACATCTGAGAGCACTCAGGTTACCCTCCCAGAGCAATAGGGGGTGCAGACTTCGTCTCCTTCCCAGGTGTCCCAGTTGATACCCACTTCTCTAACCACCATACAACAGGCTAAGGAGCAATGTACAGGCGAACTCATTCAGAGCCTTATTCCGCAGTTCGCCACAGTATTCCAACCTTTGCTTCAGAACAAGCTGCATAATTTTGAACAAAGGTAAAATGCTCAGGGGGCACCTCAGGGAGGTATATATCCTCGCCCCTCATCCATTATTGCACCTTCTTATGGGTTGATACAATTGTTGCGCCTAGAGCAATCTATGCCAATGCCCGGGGGGCACCAAAGGAATCCGGGGTTAAATGTACCCAGTGTGGTTCCTACGGAACCTTTCCAAGAAGAACTCCACCATATCCAGTCGCAGGGACCTAGGTGTGCCGATGGGGCACAGATGTTCTACGACCAGGATGCTGTCCTAAACAGGAATATTGGATCTTCATACAGAGGACCCCAGAGCTATATTGCAACCGTTCTGATCGTGTATCCCATTACTACAATAGTTTATCCAATGCAAGGGGCAGAGTATCCTGAGATGGCTTCATTCCCCGAACAAGGTTCTTGACCTACTGTGGTAGGTTTTCTTGTGCAGATTCAACAGCTAATGCCATCAGCTGATGTCGGCTCAATAATAGAGGTATTGCACCGACAAGCCAGAGGCCTGCCAGTGTATCAGATGTCATACCCAAAATGGATAGACTCCATGGCAAGTACTACCACGAGGATTTAAGTTGCCTGAGTTCTCTACATTCTCTGGAGAGGATAACAAGTCTACTATAGAGCATATAGGGAGGTTCACAGTACAATGTGGAGAGTTCAGGAATAGTGATTGGCATAAATTATAGTTATTCTCTTTATCCTTAACAGGGGCGGCGGCATTTACTTGGTATGCAAACCTAATGCCCGGTTCCGTACATTCATGGGCCGATATGGAATGAATCTTTCATGAGCATTTCTTTAAATTGGCACCTGAGGTGTTCATAGCTTATCTTTTGACAGTTCAATAGAGATCATCCGAAGGTGTCGCATAATTCATCGAAAGCTTTCGGCAAACTAAGGCCAAATGCACCACGCAATTACCAAAAATGGAGTGTGCCCAAATAGCCATCAGTAGAATGCATCCGCAACTCAAAGAGCACCTTAACCTATAGGATTTCTTTGACCTATCCTATTTACTATTTCAGGCCGTCAGGATAGAAGAAATGATCAAGAAAAAAGAGAAAAGGCGGTCAGTTATGTTTTCTCAATGACAAACCATAATATCGGTAGTGGATAATGTTACGATAATAAGAAAGAACAAATGCTCGACGTAATGGCAGCCGATTTAGTAAAAGGTGCATCTTACACTTGTCCTTTTCTGAAGCCTAGCAAAAGGAATGAGGAAACTTCTCCTGCAAGCCCATCTACATATACATTCAATGTATTTAAGGCTGAGCAAATCTTTGATCAAATGGTTAAAGACAAGTAAATTCATCTACTGTTTAGTCATAAGCTTCCGAGGCCAGAGGAAGGAATTGAAGGGTAAGAAATACTGTAAATGGCATAATTCATTTTTCCATAATACTAACAGCTGTGTGGTTTTCAACAACACAATACAGAAGGCTTTACAAGAGGGAAGGGTAAGATTTGCTGACAAACGAGAAGAAACCTTAGTTGATACAGACCCGTTCCTAATAGTAGATGCAAGCAAGGTGCAGACATGCGAAGAAGACAAAGAGTATGCACTAGGAGATTCTCCCATCAAGAGGCAGTCTAAGATTTTGGAAGGAAACATACCAATGTTCTAAAAGCTAGATGGCTAGCCGTCAGTTTTCACTCGGCTTATAGTTCCGACCTTCACATCCAATTTCCAAGTAAAGGATAAGAGATTTATAGTGCATGTGCCTCACAAAGCGCCAATCTTCTCAGGCCATCATTCCCAACTCACGAAAACTCAAAAATGACGGAATAAAGAAGATAGGCTCAACAGAAACAAGCATTGGAAGAATAATCGGAGAAATAGGTATGTGCTTCCACGAGTCAGAATATGCTCAGCATTCTTCTGTCACAATTCTAAGTAAAGGCCGAGCAAGAAACGGTAGAAGAAGATTACTATGCAACAGAAGAAGTAGCAATTGAGCTTATCAAGTTTAAAGTGCCATCGAAAGGGATGTTCTTCCGATCCCTACGACAAAACATTCGAATCACCTCAAAGTACTGTAAATTAAGGAACACATTAGTGGAAGACCTTTCTCTTGGGTTTTCATCAATGGAAGAGTTATGTTGAATGTAATGCCATTGGCAACTTTTAGGTGTTTAGGCAAGAATCACAACGATCTAACTCCTATCGATGTACAAATGCTTAATTTCACCGAGGAGGCTACCAAAGCAGAGGGGGTTATCACTTTTGAGGTGGCCGTAGGATCCAAGGTTAGTAAGACTATTTTCTTTGTAATCACGAGAAAGCCGACATATTCTGTCTTACTAGGTAGGGATTAAATTCATGAGAACCATTGCATTTCGTCAACGCTTCACCAAATGATGTTGATCTGGGATGGAGAACAAGTGGAAAAGATACCAACCGATCCCAATCCATTTTCTACAAAAGTGCACATGAATGAGGTAGTATTCTACCGTTCTACTTTTGACCCGAGCCATTACTCCAAACTCACCATGGCTCATAACCATGATCACAATAGAATGGCTAGAGGAAAAATATCCAAAAACTGAGGACCCTAACGTTTGGCATGCACCTGGTTTCATTGCTCAGGACCTATTGACGGAAATAGACATCGAGGAACTTGGGGAGAACAAAACTATAAAGGTAAGCTTGTGTTTCACTTTCAATCAATGGAATGCTCTAACTATACTGACTTACAGGTACAAAGACTGTTTCGTATGGGATCATCATGAGATGCCAAGACTGGACAGAGGTATTATAGAGCATTGTTTGCCAATCAAGGAAGGTTTCAAGCCTCAGAAATAGTCTGCTCGGTATTTTAATCCCGCTATCTTACCTAGGATCAAAGATTAAATTGAAAGGTTGCTTCATTGTGGTTTCATCCGTACCTGTCGATTTGTAGATTAGGTATCTAACATTGTACCCCTCATTAAAAAGAACGGATAGCTGCGGGTTTGTGTTGACTTTAGAAACCTGAATTTGGCCACCCCGAAGGATGAATACACCAAGTCGATGGCAGATATGTTAATGGATTCCGCGCAGGAAACTAATTTTTAAGCTTCATGGACAGATACTTTGGGTACAACTAGATATTCATAGCTGAAAAAGATACTAGAAAGATAGATTTTCGTTGCCCAGGATCTATTGGTTTATTTGAATGGATAGTAATACCTTTTGGTTTGAAGAATGCTGGAGCTACATTCCAAAGAGCCATGAACCTCATTTTCCATGACCTCATCAACAAAACCATGAAGGTTTATATTAGCGACTTAGTGGTCAAGTCGCCCACTTTTTCGCAACACCTATAGAGGTTGAAGCAAGCTTTCCTTAGAATGCGCCAGCACTGGTTAAAAATAAGCCTCGCCAAATGCACCTTCGGATTTTCAGCTGAAAACTTTCTCGGGTTCTTGGTGCATCAAAGAGGGATTAAGGTAGATCAGAACAAAGCAAGGGATATTCTATAGGTAAGGCCACCGCAAACCAAAAAGGAGCTCCAAAGTTTCTTTGGAAAACTCAACTTTCGGCAATGCTTTCTGGCAAATGCCGCAGGTAAAGAGAAGGTGTTCTCTTCTTTGCTCCATTTAAAGTCATCATTGGACTTCATTTGGCAACCGAAGCATCAAGCAGCATTTGATCAGATCAAGATGGATTTGTCACGACCGCCAATTTTGGTACCTCCGCGGGATAAGGTACCTTTGAAATTGTATATTTTAGCAGCTCTAGAGTCTATCGGCTGTTTGCTGGCTCAAGACGATACACAAGGGATTGAAAGGGCAGTCTACTACCTTAGTCGAAACCTGACGGACACTGAGACCAGGTATTCTCCTGTTGAGAAACTATACTTATATTTATATTATGCATATGTAAAGCTAGAATATTATCTGCTACCTAGGGAAATGCAAGCCCTGCGCAAAATTGATCTCGTTAAGTATTTGCTGAACCAACCATTGTTGCAAGGATGGTTAAAAAAATAGGCTATTAAGTTACATGCTTTTTCCTTAACTCATTTACCTTTGAAAACGGTGAAGGGTCAAGCCATAGCTGATTTCTTAGCTGAACATCCATGTGTAGAAGTGCCCAACACTGCAAAAGCAAAAGTACAGGGCTATATCTCATATAAGCTATGAAAGTTGGAATTTGATGAATCCAACATGCAGAGTAAGGTAGGTTCTAGGTTGGTTATAGAGGCTCCAGGCGGACGACAAGGAAAAATCTTGTTTGAATTGAGTAAAAGGACCTCAAATTATCAGGCAGAATACGATGCTCTTATTTTAGGACATCAGATCCTAAAGCCTTTGGACACACAAATAGTCAATTTAATAGAGGATTCTCAAATTGTCATCCAATAAATTTTAGGTGAGTACAAATGCACTGACCCTGTGTTATTGGATAAGTTACATGAAATACGAGAGCTATTGCAATACTTCTCGAAAGTCATCTTTGTTGGGAATATGCCCTCTTAGACTAGTTTTCTGATGAAAATATCGAATATGTTAATAAAAGAATTTATTTTCGGAAATCATTTGTGAAATAATTTTCTTCATTTGTGTACAATTTCGTTTGGAATAGACCCATTGTGTTTGAATAAGTGATCCATGTGAATGGAGGTCTTTCATAGTAAGGTATGGATCATGGGTTATTTAAACACATAAATAGTTGTTCTTAACCGATTGATGAGAATGGGAATCTCATCATATTTAGGTTATTATGTTATGAATTCCAAATAGGGAATGGCTTACCTTTAGCCAGTGAGTAGGCCACTCACTTCATGACAAAAGCGTATTTCGAATACGTAGAACAGGACCTGTAGTAGTGGTTTCTAAAAAGTACTATATGGTAGAAATCTAGACTACTACCGCTACAGTGTGGACTAGTACTCTATGACTTGAGTATGGGTTGGTGGTCTGGCGAAGCTGGAAGCATATACTTTGATATACTATAGTTGAGGTTCTATCGGAGGGCCAATATAATTATATGTTGGGTATGTGTGACTAGTTAGTTAAGACAGATTTGTACAAGATAGTTTTTACACTATATCACCCATTGTGGTTGTCCGAATGATCTAAATATCCAGGGCCCTGGGAAACGTGACTTGGATGTTTGCTTTAGGGTTGCTCCCTTGGAAAGCGGAAACACCCCAAAAAGTCGTGGATCATTGGAGTAGAGGTCTAAGGATGGTAGATGTCTTTTAGAGAGGTGTTAGTACACTTCTTCCTCTCTAAATGTACGGCGATATGTAGAGGGGTATTTTAGTCATTTTCACTTGTAGGTTGGAGACTTTGCTAATGCAGCATTGTCCTTGGGGTCAATATTTCCTTACGGTGATATTAGAAAATATTTAAAATGTAAAATACATCTATTTATATAGTAGAGGTATTTTGGTCATTTTAGTAACCAAGGCGATGTGTCTTTTTGGTCCTCGGAATAACCCGTAAGTCCTAATTAATTTTTGGGTTGAGAAATTGATCTCAGTTGAGAGAGTTTTATTTTATTCGGGAAGTCTAATTTATTATTAGACTGGAATAAAATAAATGGAGAGAAATTTATTTTCTAGTTTAATTGGTTAATTAATTATTCAGGACCTGGGTCAAGTTTGAATAATTAGAAAATTAACCGGAACTTAAACTAGATGAAAATAATTATTACTTAATTATTTATTGGGTTATGTATTAAATCCCAAGAAATAAATAATTAAAGTTTAATTATTTTTTGGTTCATTTGGGTTCATTAATTATTTATTGGGTTATTTATTTATTCCCAAGGAAAATAATTAATGTTTATTATTTTGGAGTTTTTTGGTCCAAGAAAAATAATAAATATTATTTTGGCCCAATACCCTGGACTATTAGATTTTTTCGAACACAGTTTAGAAGAGTTTATGGTGAAGCCAAAATTTATTTTGTATATAATATTCGGGTATTAAATCTTGGGAATATTATTTTTATCAAAATAATTATTTTTGGTTTCATGACTCTTGGCTTTCTGTGTGGAAAAATAAATTAAAAGAAAAGAAATAAATAAAAATATTTTCCAAGTCTTTTGGCTCTCTCTCTCCCTCTCGTGTGGCTTTTCTCCTACTGGCTTTTGGTTTTCTTCTCTGGGTTTTGTTTTTAACTGAAGAAGAAGCCAAGCTTGAAGTGAGAGAGTGAACAGCCAGTGAGCAAAAACAACCGATCATTTTCTTCTTCCAAATTGTGTGCTCACCAACAAGAAATTAGGCAGTGGTCATATTCCGTGAACTGAAAAGCTAGCATTCCACCGGAGGAGAAGAAAGAACCGGAGATGGAAGAAAGGAAGCTTCACTGGTGTTCATCCCACGGATGATGAAGAAAGCTGTTTTCTGGCTTCAAAGCATTTCTTTAATGTTCTTCATGTTTTAAAGGCTCCAACAGGTATGTTTTCAGCCCACCATGATGCTCTCATACTCTGATATTATGTTTTTATTCTCCATTTTCGTCCACTGCACATGCTCTGTAAATTTTCAAATTCCTTCAATCTTGACTCATGTTCCTTGAGGAGAGAACTGGGAGGCAAACGACTTAGCTCAAACGGCTTTAGGTTTTTAAGAAAAAGAGTCGAGGTGATAATGTATCAACAGATATCGGAAGAGAGAAATGAAAAAGATTGGCAATCCTATATCGTCTCATACTTGCGGAAGCATACAGGCCAGGTTTCATGGGAGCTTAAGCGTAAGGCATTAAACTTCGCACTGATTGGAAATGACTTATTTAGAAGAAGCCATACAAGAGTTTTGTTGAGATGCTTGTCCAAGCGAGAAGCAGCGCAGGCGTTAGCCGAAGTACACAAGGGCCTATGTGTTGGAACATATACCTTCTAGACTAGATTATCTGATGTAATTATCGGATTTATTAATAAAAGAATTTATTCTCGAAATTTATTTGTGAATTTACATTTTATTTCTGCACAATTTTTTGTTTAGAAAGGACCCATTGTGTTTAAGTAAGTAATCCATGTAAATGGTGGTCTTTCACAGTAAGGTATGGATCATGGGTTACTTAACACATAAATATTTATTCTTAACTTGTTGATGAGAGTGGGAATTTCATCACGTATAGGTTATTGTGTTACGAATTCCAAATGGGGAATGGCTTACTTTTAGTCAGTGAATAGTCCACTCACTTCATAGCATGAGTGTATTTTGAATACGTAGAACAGGACCTGTATTAGTGGTTTCTAAAAGTACTATTTAAAAGAAACCCAGACTATTACTGCTACAACGTGGACTAATATTCTACCCCTTAAGTATGAGTTGGTAGTCTGACGAAACTAAAAGCATATACTTTGATATACTATAGTTGAGGTTCTTTCGTAGAACCAATATACTTGAATGTTGGGTATATGTGACTAGTTAGTTAAGACAGACTTGTACAAGATAGCTTCTATGCTATATCACCCCTTGTGACTATTCAAATGATCTAATTATTTGGGGCCCTGGAGAACATGACTTGGATGTTTACTTTAAGGTAGCTCCTTTGAAAAGTGGAAACATTCCAGAAATCATGGATCATTGGATTAGAGGTTTAAGGATGGTAAATGTCTATTAGAGATGTGTTAGTACACTCTTCCTCTCTAATTGTATAGCGATGTGAAGAGGGGTATTTTAGTCATTACACCTGTAGGTCGATGACTTTGCTAACGCAAACATTGTCCTTGGGGTCAATATTTTCTTATGGTAATATTAGAAAATATTTAAAATGCAAAATATAACTATTTATATAGTAGGGGTATTTTGGTCATTTTAGTAGCTAAGGTGGTGTGTCTTTTGGTCCCCAGAATGGCTCTTAAGTCATGAAGCATTTGGGTTAAGGATTGGTCTTGATAATTATGGGTTTTTAATTTATTAGTCTAATTTATTATTGGACTATAATAAAATAAAAGGTCCGAGAGAGACTATTTATTTTATCTAGTTTAAATAATTAATTAATTATTCAAGGCCCGACGCCCAGATTGAATAATTAGAAAATTTATCTAGAACTAGATAAAATGTAGGAAATTTTATTTGGTCTATTTGGGCTTGTTATTATTTATTGGGCTATTTAATAAAGTCTAAAAAATAAATAATTGAGATCTATTATTTGTAGGTGTTCAAACTCAAAAATAAATAATTTATCTGACCCAATGAATAAGACCAAGGTAAAATAAAATTTATAAAAAAAATATTAATTTAATTAATTATTAATTTAATTAATAAATTAATTAAAAAAAGACAATATAGGATGGTTCCCGTATTGTTCTGCATGAAGGATAACAAAAAGCATGGGTGCTTTCTGTTTTTCACACAGATAAATTATTCTCTCTTGGGGTGTGCATATGAATTGCAGTGGAGCAAGGTCTGTGAAGATTAATTGAGTTTTTTAATTCACAGAAGTAAGGCTCTGCGTAATTTCATTTTACATTCACAGAAACCAAACCCACTCTTTGAAACTTCGTAAAAGTTGATTAAAATCCAAACTTCAAGCTTTCACCGGCTGTGCTATAGGCACCATTTCGGAAGATAAAAAGTTTCATGTGGATGAGACGTAGTAGACATTTGCAAGAACATGAGCCACTAGCCTCGAATATTCTTATATAAATATCTACACCAGTCCGAAGTGGGCCACTTCACAGCAGAGGTAAATTTTTCGTTTTCCTAACATGCCTTCGTTTTCATTATTTTTTCCATTTTAAGCCTTCAATTGGTATCAGAGCTATGGTTTGGAAAATGTAGGAAGCATGTTAGGTTTAACTAAAACAAGAAAAGATTTGTTTTGGTTAAAATTTGTGATCCTTCGTATTTACTGGAATGGGTAGTTTCACTATAAGCTTCACGAATGGAAGCATAGGAACAATGTATTTTACCTGCTTTCATAGATATTGTGTAAGCCCAGTGTTTTTAAGGGCATAAGCGCTTGTTTGGATGAGTTTTGATAAAAAATGAAGGAGAAAATTGCATCCAAAAAGCTTGAGAAATCGCAGGGGTGCATTCTGGAGAAGAAGCACTGTTGAAGCCATAAGCCGCCAAGCCGCTTCCATTTGAGAGGAAAGCTTCCTTGCGAAAGCCAAGCCAAGCTTCTGTGAGGAAGCAATTTCAATTTGCGGCAAATTGATCAGTCGCGGTCATCAATTTTGACCACGGCTGGGGCGTGCTCGGGCGGCCGGGCAGAGTCGGGTCCATCCGCCTGGATCCGGCCAATGGGTTCACCCATGGACCTGATCCAATGTGGCCAGTCCATGAACCCGCTCGAATATAAAAAAAAAATTATTTTTTAGTCTCATACCAGACGAAGTTATTTTTATTGCAATAGTTAATATTTTGCATGAAAAATAATAGTAAAGGAAATTTTAGGATTAAACAAGACCATTAATTAATTAATAAATATTTTAATTCTATTATTTGGACACTTAGGTTAAAAGAATAGAAAAGCATGAAAACATTTACAGTTTTCTAGCATGCTTATTTCTTTTTGTACCCTATGTGCGCGCTTTCTCAAAGACTAAAGTCTTTGGGAATTTTTGACCTAAAAAAAAATTTCTTAAATCAAATGGTTAATTTTAATTCGGACAAAAATTAATTCTCGGATATTTTCTCAAATGATTTTATCCTTGACATAGAAAATATATTAAATTTAGATATTTTTGTAAATTAAAATAGAAAACCATTTTGATTGAATTTTATCAAAAGAAATTGTTTTTGTCAAAAACTTGAGATCAAAATCTCTCGAAAATTTTATTAGAAATTTCTTTTGAAATTATTAAGTTTATTGACTTAAATAAAATTAATCCATGGAAAAATTTCTCATAGGGTATAAAACTTGACATAGAAAATTTTATGGGTTTAAATATTTTATTTTAAGTTAAAAGAAAACTTAATTGAAATTTTTAAAATATATTTTCCAAGAAAAATCTTTATTTTAAAATACTAAGTGGGAGAGGGGTTCCAACGGCCCCATGGTTTCCATCACGATCTTTATTAGAAATCATGGGTGCCCTCGCGTCACCCTAGGAGTGAACTCGTATGGGATGGCGATACCACAAGGATCTAGAACTAATATATGGATGTAATTAATAACCCAAGACACATGCTATGATCGGCCAGCACACGTTGGAGGTTATAGTGCGGGGAATGTCCATAGGAAATAAGAAGAAACGGTCATCCCACAATAGAGTTATCTTCTAGATCATTACCTAAAAGGAAAATTAATTTATGGTGGTTAATACACTTAGCTTAAAAAGCTATTAATCTTCCCAAGAAGCTATGTCAGTTTTTCTGAGAGCCAAATTACTCATATTAAAGATAATAGTGATAGGGTTAACTATTATCGGACTTGATATGAGAATAAAATCATAAATTATTTTGTTTTTTTACAAACTGAATTTTCTTTTATTTTCGATATTTCAAAAATGGTTGGTGGAGATTCTTTTAGTCCTTTGGTCGTTACTCTCCGCAAGAACAAGCAAACAGGACCAAACTATATGGACTAAAAAAGGAACTTGGACATAATATTCATTGCTGAGGAGTATAAGTATGTCCTCTTTGAAACCTGCCCTATTATTAGGGATGGTTCCACCATGGAGGAGTGTAAGGCTAAAAAAGCATGGAAGAAGGCCAACGAAATGGCTCGATGCTACATGTTGGCCTCCATGTCTAATGTACTCTAGACAAAACATGAGCACATGGCCACTGCATATGATATTAGCCAATCATTAGCTACGATGTTTGTCGATAAAAGTCAACCCGCAAGGCAGGAGGCTCTTAGGACTATCATAAACACTAAGATGGCTGAGGGAGAATTAGTCAGGGAGCATATGCTCAAAATGATTGCTACTTTCGAGGAAGCAGAAGTCTTAGGGGCTGTTATTGACCTCGAGAGCCAAATGGACATGGTTCTTGAATCTCTATCGGGCTCTTTTACTTAATTCAAGTTGAACTACAATATGAACAAATTGAATATGACTTTAACTGAGTTGATGAAAGAGCTCCAGGTGGCAGAGAAAGGTCATAAAGCCACAATCTAAGGCTATAATTGCGAGGACTTTTTCTTCTAGAACTGGGCCCAAGGAAAAAGGAAATGCTCAGGCCCAGCTTAAGAACCAGCCCAACAAGCCCAAAGGCAAATGCTTCAAATGTGGGCAGAAGGGACATTGGAAAAATGAGTGTCCAGAACTTCAGGCTAAGAAAAACTTTACAGGTATTGTTCTCTATCTAGAGTCTATTTTAATGGTTGAATCAACTTCCACTTAGATTGTTGATCTGGTGCCACTAATCATATCTGTAACTCCTTGTAGGGGTTTAGCAAGATAAGAAGACTCCAGAAGGGCGAGCAGGAACTACGAGTAGGAAATGGTGCACAAGTATAGGCCCTTGCAGTGGGAGAGCTAGATCTTGTTTTTTATTCTAATAAAGTAGTTGTATTAAAGGATATTTTATATGTACCTGATTTTAGAAAAAATTTGATTTCAGTTGCAAAACTAATAAATCATGGATATTTTGTTTCTTTCCATTCTGGTATTACTATCAATAGAAATGGAGAAGTCTTATGTACATGGCACATGTATGGAAATTTATTCTTTTTAAATCCTACAAACAATCAAATAAATAACGCTCAATCTGAACCTTTAAGTAAGAAGAGAAAGACCAATGTCAATGACTCATATCTTCAGCATCTAAGGTTAGGCCATATTAACTTAACCAGGATTCAGAAGTTAATCCATGATGGGCTCTTGGGCTCATTAAGATTGGAAAGTTATCCTCAGTATGAATCCTGCCTTATGGGAAAAATGACCAAAAGGTCGTTTATCCAAAAGGCTGAAAGAGTTAAGGAGATATTGGGTCTTGTTCATACTGATGTGTGTGGTCCTTTGTCTACTCAAGCTAGAGGAGGCTTTGAGTACTTTATCACTTTCACTGATGATTGTACAAGGTTTGCTTATGTCTACCTGATAAGGCGCAAATCTGACTCTTTTGACAAGTTTAAAGAGTTTAAGGCTGAAGTGGAGCGTCAAACAAGTAAACTGATTAAAATCTTACGATCGAATCGTGGTGAATAATACCTCCTCGGTAAGTTTAAGGATTACATGGTACATCATTGAATAGTATCCCAGCTCTTTACATTAGTAGAATGGAGTACTTGAGAGAAGGAACATGACATTAATGGAAATGGTCTGAAGCATTGATATGATCCTAAGTGGGCTTTTTCTTGGTGTTGTGGGTGGTTTAGTTGGTTATGAGTTCCACTCAACCCAAGGGGCCAAAATAGAGAATTTTTTTAGACAAAAAGGAGAAAATGAAACTAACAATTTACCCTCTATCAAACCCTTGAAGAACTAAGCTTCAAAGACCCTCAAGAATAGTAGATAGTTCTACTATAATCTCACCCCAATATCCTTGAAGCAACAAAGGCAAACAAGAACAAATAGAATAGATAAAATAAACACCCAAATAATGGAATTCAAACAAACCTTAGAAGAGCAAAGCAACTAAGACCCATTCAAGAAACCACATTGGATTATCCAAAAGACTTTATAGACTCATTCATAAGGAGGACTAACCCTTAAGTATAGTCTTGAACAAGATGAACAAGGAGGCTAGGGTCTCTCAAGACTCTTTCTTCAAATTTGAATAAAAAGTGTGAATTGTGTTGTCAAATCACTAAAGGTTGTATTTATATTACCCTAATCCTAGCTAAGTAATCCCTGAAGTTCTAATACAATTTAGAGCCTTAATAGGTCTTTACAAAACATTTAAAATGGAGAAAACCAGAGAAAACATAAAAAAACATGGGGTAGCCGACTTGCAGTCGCGCGCCGATTAGGACTCTAAAGCCGACGTCGGTTGTGCACTGTCTTCGGGCCGGTTGAATGCCAGAATGAAACCGGCGCCGGTGTTAGGTATCTCAGGCTTGTATCCTATACGGTGCAGCGAAAAATAAAACGAGATACCATCCCAGGACCCGCCTATGTGTGGAAAACAAGACATAAAGATAATAAAGGTAGTAGTTTTTTACCTTTGTTTGATCTTCCAAAGAACAAAAATTTCTCTCTTCAAGTTGAGGTGCGATCCAGCAATCCTCTTGATCCAACTTCACGAGAATTGAATGTCTAACTGTTAGTGTTGAGCCCTATAGGCAATCACTTATACATTATATATGACACATTTTATTTTATAAAATGCATTGTTTATCTTACAGTTTCTTTTGATTACTTGTTGAGCAATATAACTGGTTGATAAAGTCCCTAGTACAACACTATGTTAAGGAAATCATGATAGAGATCATGATATGAGATTCCTACTACACTGTATAGTGTTAATACTTAAATAGTCCCTAGTCATAGTACTAATAAGGAAGGACATTATTAATGCGTTAAGACTAGGATGTGTTAAGACTTCCTAATTTGATCAGGCGGTAGTTCTTATATCCGTGAGTATTGAGATACTCAAAGTTACCACATGGATGCTTGTTAGTGGAACAAGTTCATTGGATGACCTAGCTATGAGATAATCATATGAATAACTATTTAGTGCCAGTGATATAATCTCAATATAGCAAACGTGCAAATATCCTTAGACTTGAGATCTCCAAAGTACTTTGTTTTCTGAGCCTTGTACTTTGATTCTAATTTTCGAAGCTCGATTGAGGGCTGCCCATGAGATGGATATTAGCTATATTGTGAGGTAAACGAAAGTAGTTGAGAGGGTCAATAAAGGATTCATCACTCCTAATAGTAAGGGCTAATATCTCACGGCCACTTGTAAGAATTACTACTCGAGAAGTCCTTAGCAAAGGTGTATGTGTATTGGAAACAGTTCCAATTGATACATATCTAAAGTAGTAGGTTCTTGGTACAAGTGCAATTATATTCAGGCCAGAATTAATATATATTCTGGAGGGAGTTGGCACTAATTCCGTACTCTAGACCGAATGAGATATTGTATGGTAAAAGGAGTTAATTGCACTGTAGTTTGTTATTGAAGGGTTCATGTCAAGCCACTTGACTTCCTGAACTCTTAGGTGGTCATGATATGTTACTAGATACCACTCATGATCTGGGAATATAGGTTTATTAATTCATGAATTAATAAACCAATCCTGATTAGAATTAATATGGTTAATTCTAATTAATTAAGGATTATTAATCTCAAAGACATTTAGATTAATTCATGTTCACTACTAATTGACTGAGAAACCTAATAGGTCACACACAAAAGATGAATATATACTCAAGATGTTATTTGATAACATAGTGGGGTTTATTGCGAGAAAGAGAAGTTGATGTGGCCAAATTATAATTAATTATAATTTATGGGTCAATTTGTAAGTCTGAGAATTTAATGGGTTCCCATTGCAATTGGAGAATTGTTTGGTATTCTCATATGTGGTTTTTTGTTGAGCTTTTTGGATGACTTCAAGGGACACACGAAACTACTTAAAAACATAAAAACCAAAGGGCACACAAGAGAAGATGGGATATGATCTTTTGTTCTCTTCACCCTCTCCCTTTCATGAGCTTCTTCAAGGAGAACACAACTCTTCTTCTTCTTCTTCTTCTTTCTCTGGGTTTTGTTTAATAAGAAAAACCCCAACCACCATTGTTATTTTCTGCTAACACAGAAAAATCTTAGTGATTGAGTGTATCCTCTGTGTGGATTTCTGTTAGAGATAATAACACACTGTGATTATAGTGATTGGATATTCAACTCTCGTGGTTATTCTTCAAGAGGATTGCTGGATCACGCCACAATTATTATACTTGAAGAAGGAAAGTTTTGTTTTTCACACAAACAAAGAAAGGTAAAAGCTGTTATCTTTGTTTCTTTGTTTTCTATATATGTCTTGTTTTCCACTTATATGCGGATCCTGGGATGGTATCTCGTTTTATTTTTCCACTGCGCCGTATATGATACGCAAGAAAAACCCAACACTAACCACTATAATCACAGTGTGTGATTATCTCTAACAATAATCCACACAGAGGAATACTCAAGCACTAAAATTTCCTATGCTAGTAGAAAAAGATAGGGACTAGGGCTGTTTCACGTTTTTAGCAAAATGAGAAAGAGATAGAAGAATGTTGGTTGTGTGTCTAGAGTTGGAGATTTTGTATGTTGTGTGTCAGCTAGGGTTTCGTGTCCCTTCTATATGTTACACGAAATACTTGCTGAAAAATCCTCCATCCCAGAATCCTAAAACAGTTAAAATTTCCTAATTGTAATTGGAAACATCAAGTTCTCACAATTATAATTTGGACCACAAATTATAACAAATTATAATTTGTCTACAACAACTTCTCTTTATCTCAATTAACCCCACTATGTTATCCAATAACACCTTGAGTATATAATCTTCTATTGTGTGTGACCTATTAGGTTTCCTAGTCAATTGGTAGAGAACATGAATTAATCCAAACGTCTTTGAGATTAATAATCTATAATTAATTAGAATTAATTCTATTAATTCTAATCAGGATTGGTTTATTAATTCATCAATTAATAAACCCATATTCCCAGATCATGAGCGGTATCTAGCAACACAACATGACCACCCAAGAGTCCAGGAAGTCAAGTGGCTTGACATGAACCCTTCAATAACAAACTTCAGTCCAATTAACTCCTTTCACCATACAATATCTCATTCAATTTGGAGTACGAAATTAGTGTCAACTCCCTCCAGAATTAATTCTGGCCCGAATATAATAGTACTTGTACTAGGAACCCACTACTCCAAATACAATGTACAAAAGAAACTATAAGATAAATAATGCCTTTTATTAAAATAAAATGTGTCATATATAATGTACAAGTGATTGCCTCTAGGGCACAACACTAACAGCCGGTTCTGATGCTTGGGTGGCCAGCGCCAGATATCTGCTGGAAGGCCAACTTTAGTCAAATTTTGTTCGTCTTTGTTGCCGACTTGAGTTCTTGTTGGGGTCCTTCTTGGTATTAAGGATATGCCCTAAAGTTAATTTGTACTTATACTATTGTAGTTATGTTTTATATAATAATACGAGGTTTTCCTTTTCATGAATAGTGCATTCTGTTTTGTGGTCATCAAGTACGTGACTTGATAGTAAAACCCAACAATAAATATAATGACTATTCTAAAATAGTCCCTGATCGATTATTATTATTGGAACAATAATAAATTAAAATTGGTATGTTTGTGAGTAGATGATTGTGTTTTACTGGTCATGGATATTTATGATATTAAGTCAAAACATAAATGAATGTTAAAGAACATTGTATTGGGCATGACCAACTGTGAGAGTACTTTATGGAACATGTCATAAGTACTTTCTAGCCATAATGATATTGAAAGTCCTTCGACCTAAGTTCATCATGATTTCCTACTTGATAAGTTCTATATTTTGACGTTGTCTAAAGTTGTCTTTAACCAAATAATAAATTAGACTACTGTTAGATGTAGAATAAATCAAGGAAAGGAATATGATTGATAGTGAAGGAATTTGTCCCTCTTAATTATTGGAGAGATATCCACAGGCCCCTTGATAAGTTAGACTGTTAAAATGCATGGCCGTACTCAAATATATCAATCTAAGATATTGATATCATTTGTTTGAACAGTCTACTATGAAATCAAGAAATAATTGATTAAGCTTAATAAGGATGACATGCTCCGTGCTTTATGCTTAATCTGGATATCATGTGACAAAAGGACTAAATATAAAATTGTGGTTTGGTTCAAAGAGATCACTGATCTTTATTTAACCTGAATAGTTATAATGTTTTGCTAGAAACCGCTTATAACTTGTGAGCCATTTAAATATGATTTAGGCATACTGCCAGTGTTAAATGAACCTATAGGGTCACATAATAAGCGAACTAGTTAGGTTGTTTTTCTGGTAACGAAATTCGATAAATCTGGAAATATTTCTAAGTTAATCGAACTTAGAAAATTTACCAAATACAATGAATCTGAAAATATGTCCACATTCGATGTATCTTGGTGATGTCCATATTATAAGAATCTGACACGGTGAATTAATTAGTTAAATTACCGAGATAATGGCAAGATCTTATCATATCAGGTTTTAATTTAATTTGAATTTAAATTAAAATATGATAAGATATTATCAGATTTGGACTCTAAGAGATTCGGGGGTTTTTAAGAAAACCCTAGCTGTCTTCTCAATAGTTTTGTTCTGTTAAAAAAATTTGTGCCTCTATTCACCAGAGAGAAAGAAAAAAAAAAACCCTCTCAAACCCTAGGCGCTAGCACTCTCGGGGTAACGAGTCAGTTCGCCGTGTATACCTGTAAAGGACGTTCGCACACTGCAACGTCTGGTGATCGTTCGGGTTGCACATACAACAGCACAGTCAAAATCGAATGATCTTGATTACGCTGAATAAAGGCAATCCTATAAACCTTAAGTCTTCTTAATTGTTTACTTGGATCCTTGGAAAGGATTCATAGATGTTTTCTGCATTTAGGAGTCCACGAATTCCAACATTTGGATAGTCATCAAAATGAACTATTGGCTAGCTTTCTCAACCTTCCAACCATCTTCTATCCTCAAACATAGTTTATGAGCAATTGGAACTCATCTTAAAGTTTCTTAGTCCTCGATCTTGTCATCGGTCCTTGTCCTTGCACGGTCACGCCTCCCTCTCCTTGATCTTGACCTCCATGATGAAGCAGAGTCTCATCATCTTCCCCTACTTGAAAAGGATTCGTCTCTAAATTTTTGCCATCATCTACATCAAAGGGAGAAAGGTTAATATCATTAAAAGTGGCACTAACATGATACTCACCGAGTAAATTTATCTTATAAGCATTATCTCCAACTTTGGCAAAAACTTGAAATGAACCATCCCTCATTGGATCTAGTTTGCTTCGTCATTGCGTGGGAAATCTCTTCTTGTAAAGGTGCACCAATACCCAATCACCCGGCTCAAATGACATATTTTTCCTTCCTTAATTGTGCTTATGGGTGATCTTTTCATTTCATTTCGTAATGATTGCTTTCACCTTCTCATGGGGTGCTTTCACTATTTCCACCTTCTTAGTTCCATCGAGGATCAACCATTCACCTATAGGCAAAGGAACCAAATCTAAAGGAATTAGAGGATTAAAATTATATACAATTTCAAAAGGAGAATAAGAAGTGGTAGAGTGAATAGCCCTATTGTAAGCAAACTCAATGTGTGACAAGCACTCTTCCCAATTTTTTAAGTTCTTAATTATGGCCCGCAAGAGTTGGACAAGTGTTCGGTTGACCACCTCTATTTGTCCATCCGTTTGAGGATGACAAGCTGTGGAAAACAAGAGATTAGTACCAAGTTTATTCCATAATACTCTCCAAAATTAGCTAAGGAATTTAGTATCCCTATCCGAGATAATAGTCCTTGGAATCCAGTGCATTCTCACTACTTCCTTAAAGAATAAATCTGTAATATAGGACGCATCATTAGTCTTGGAAGAAGTTACAAAATGAGCCATTTTGGAAAATCAATCAACAATCACAAATATGGAATCCTTACCCCCCCTTGGACCTAGGTAATCCTAAGATGAAGTCCATTGAAATATCAACCCAAGGCACATTAGGTATGGGCAAAGAAGTATAAAAACCATGTGGAAATGATCTAGACTTAGCTTGCCTACAAATAATATATTGAGAACAGTATTTTTCCATATCCCTTCTCATTTTTTGCCAAAAGAAATATTCCTTAAGGATTCCTAAGGTGTTTACAACACCAAAATTCCCCATTAGTCCCCCGCTATGGGCCTCTCTAACTATCAACACCCTAATAGAATCATTTGGCACACAAAGCCTTGCCTCCCTAAACAAGAAACCATCATGTCTATAATATTTAGCAAATGCACTTTTCTCACAAGCATGAAAAATATCCCCAAACTCCTCATCATCAACATACAAATCCTTCACAAGTTCAAAACTAATAAGTTTAGCTTCCAAAAAGTTTAGTAGTGCATACCTTTGAGATAGTGCATCCATTACCACATTTTCCTTACCCTTCTTGTATTGAATGACATAAGGAAATGTCCCAATAAACTCCATCCACCTTGCATGCCTCTTGTTCAATTTTTTTTTTTTTTTTTTTTTACTTTTAAGGTGTTAAAGGGTCTCAAAATCGGTATGAATGACAAACTCTCTTGGTAAAAGATAGTGTTGCCAATATTCTAGGGTTCTCACCAAGGTAAAAAGCTCTTTGTCATAGATAGAGTAATTGGCGGCTGCCCCGGACAATTTCTCACTAAAGTATGCAATGGGTTTTCTATCTTGGGTCAAGACCACACCTATTCCCACCTCACTTGTATCACACTCTATCTCGAATGCCTTCTCAAAGTTAGGAAGAATAAGAATTGGAGTTTGGCTCAATTTATCTTTGAGGGTTTGAAAGGCTTGTTGTTGGGCTTCCTCCCACCTAAATCCCACCTTTTTCTTGACCACTTCGGTTAGAGGGGTTGCTATGGTGCTAAAATTTTGGATGAACCTCCTATAGAAGCTAGCTAGCCCATAGAATGACAAACCCTCTTGGTAAAAGATAGTGTTGCCAATATTCTAGGGTTCTCACCAAGGTAAAAAGCTCTTTGTCATAGATAGAGTAATAGGCGGCTGCCCCGGACAATTTCTCACTAAAGTATGCAATGGGTTTTCTATCTTGGGTCAAGACCACACCTATTCCCACCTCACTTGTATCACACTCTATCTCGAATGCCTTCTCAAAGTTAGGAAGAATAAGAATTGGAGTTTGGCTCAATTTATCTTTGAGGGTTTGAAAGGCTTGTTGGTGGGCTTCCTCCCACCTAAATCCCACCTTTTTCTTGACCACTTCGGTTAGAGGGGTTGCTATGGTGCTAAAATTTTGGATGAACCTCCTATAGAAGCTAGCTAGCCCATAGAAACTACGGACTTTGGTAATGGTGGTAGGGGTGGGCCAATCTTGGATGGCTTCTACTTCTCCCTCATCAACCTCAATCCCTTTGGCACTCACAACATACCCAAGGAATGTAATCCTCTCCAAACAAAAAGAAGACTTCTCAAGGTTAGCATACAATCTCTCCTTTTGGAAGGCAACAAGCACACTTTGAACATGATTGAAATGATCCACATATGATTTCCTATAGATTAATATATCATCAAAGTACACAACAACAAATTTTCCAACAAATTCCCTCAAAACATGGTGCATTAATTGCATGAAAGTACTAGTAGCATTAGACAATTCAAAGGGCATGACAAGCCACTCATACAACCTTTGTTTGGTTTTAAAAGTCGTTTTCCATTCATTCCCTTCTCTTATTCTAATTTGTTGATAACTAGATTTCAAATCAATTTTAAAGAAAATGCATGCACCAAAAAGCTCATCAAGCAAATTATCTAGCCTAGGAATGGGATAGCGGTATTTTACCATGATGTTGTTGATAGCGCGACAATCCATGCACATGCGCCATATCCCATCCTTTTTGGGCACTAAGAGAACCGGAACCGCACATGGGCTTATACTCTCTCTCTCACATGTCCCTTTTCAAGTTATGCCGCTACTTACTTTTGCAATTCCTTGGACTCCTTCGGGTTGCTTCTATACGTCGGTCGGTTGGGGATGACAGCTCCGGGCACAAAGTCGATTTGATGCTCAATCCCTCTTATGGGTGGTAGTCCTCCGGGCACCTCCTTTGAAAAACGCCTTCAAATTCTTGAAGAATAGCTGCAATTTCATTAGCCAAAGACAATGTAGATTCATTAGTAAAAACATAAGAACCTTTGCATAAAAGAAGAATAACCGGTTCCTTAGCTTCTATAGCCTTTATGACCTCACTTTCTTTTGAAAAGAAATTCACTCTTCTTTTACCTCCCTCTCTTGTCCTTGCTCACTCCTACCCTTGATCGTCAAAAGTACTTGTTTGTCCATCCTTTCTCTCAACTCTTTTTTCTCTCATTTCTTGTTTTTTCCTCTCAATTTCTTGTTTTTGTTTGACATCTTGCTCTCCCTTTTTCTTTTCTTTCTCCTTCATTATTCTTTGATCATTGTTCACCTCACTAAGTGATAGGGCCTAAATTAGTCATATTTTTTCTAGTTATTTGAGCCTATTTTGTGATGCATTTTGTTCAATAACTAGTTATATTCCTTCATATTTAAGATTTTACCCTTGAAAAGGTATTTTGTGCATTATTTCAGATTTTAGGGGTAAAATAAAATAAAAATGTCACAAAACAGAACAGAGCCGGCGCCAGAGAGGCCAGAGGAAGCGGCACCGGCCACGTGTTGTTGGTACGCACTTCGAGGTGACAAAAAATCATTGAAACAGGATCTGAACAGAACCAAACCGACGCCGGCTGTACTCTGGAAAACGTTACATTGAAATCAAGAAAAAAAATTGACAAACAATTGAAGAAACAGAACACAACTGGCGCCGGCTCCAGTAGCTAAGGCAGCGCCGATTGTGCCCTAAGGATAAGGCGGAGCTTTGATTTTTGCACATGGTTTTTGGTAATCTATAGAATTTTAGTATCTTCCTACTTCTACTCGGCTAAGAACCTTACATCAACGAATTTAGGCACTTCCTAAGCCTATAACTAGAGGAAAAACACAAGAGAAGAAGGGGGAATTCGTGGATCATAATAGAAAAACACTCAAATCAATGAGGAATTCCACCAAATCAATGAGGGTTGTGCAAGAATGTCTTCAAAGGAAGAAGAATGAGGCTTGTCTATAAGTGCTTTCTTTTACTTTGTTTTATTTTTCTTGAACAATGATGTGTTTATTATTTTATTGTAATTTGACATTGTTTTAGGTATTCATGATTTTTGGAGTTATTTAATCTTTTGATTAATTGATTGTTCTTCTTGGTATTTGATTACTTATGTTTACTACAAGATTAGTTGGTTGTTTTCTTCTATTAACTTACTGGACCAAGGGGGTTAATTGCTAAAAACTGGTAATTAAAGGTTAATTGATGTCTGCCAAGACCAAGGATTCATTGATTAATTTCATGTTTTAAATTTGCTGAGACCAAGGAAATTTAATTAAGAATTATGTCTAATGCATCTTTTGGATGAATTAGTTGAGACGAGACCAAGTAATTCTAATTTATGTAGAAGATAGGGATTTCATAGATTGACCAAAGAAGTGAATCTACCTTAATCCTTCATGATGTTAAGAGAATAATTAGTTATGATAATAATTAGGTACTTTAAGATCATGTTTGCCAGAATAATGGTCCGAGTTACATAATTCTCCATCCTTGATATGTATATATTCCTTTATTTTATTTTATTTTATTTTATTTTCCTTTTTATTTCTTGTTAACTTTATTGAGTCGGTTAAATAATGAAAGAAAAGTGATTAATGTATACTTGTTCCAGGAGGATCGACACTCGTTTGAACCATATGCTATGTCAATGATGAGTACTCTTGCTCATATGTGTAACTTGGGTTAACATTTTAATTTAAACTTGGTTGAGAATATACTTATTTTTATATGATTTTTGTACCCAAATAAATATGCATCACTAGGGGCCATGGGGGTGAGGGTAAATTTAGTTCCCTCATTTAGTAAGGAATAAGTATTCTTCCTCCCATCATGTTTTACATGCCTATCGTATTGCCAAGGCCTCCCTAGGAGCAAGTAACCCGCTTGCATGAGTACCACATCACATAGCACATCATCCTTGTACTTTCCCGTCTCAAAAGACACCAAAACTTGTATATTTACTCTCAATTCCTCGCTATTGTTCAACCATTGCAATTTGTAGGGCTTAGGATGTTTAATCCATTTCATATCCAATTCTATAACTAAGTGTGCACTAATCACATTAGTGCAACTCCCACTATCCACAATGACACTACAAGGAGTCTTGTTGATTAGACACCTAGTGTAAAAAATATTCTCTCTTTATTAGTGATCTTAGTCTTCAATGGCTTGTAAATTCAATGACCTTCTTGTGACTCCTACCAAAAAGTATTCTTGACCAACAACTTCCCCTTCATCACTCTCCTCATTCCCATTTCCCTCTTGGTCTCCTTAGTACTTTTTTCTCTCTTCTTCTTCGTCGGTAGAAACCTCACTATAGGGATTAGTATACATTGTTCTCTTGCTTGGACACTCATAGGAAGTATGTCCATATCCAAGGAACTTAAAACACTTGATGTCCCTATTCCTTTGTGGCCTCTCCAAGGCTTTTCCCTTGTCTCTGTTCCAACCTTCCCTAGGTCTCGAATCCTCCCTAGGCTTCCAATTCTCTCTAGATTTCCAAGCCTCCCTTGGTTTGTTGAAGTCCCTTTGGAATGGCTTAGGGGCTTCATCCTTCTTAATTGGCACATTGCTAGTAGTGTTTGGATGTAGAAGTGGTGGTCTAGTAAATGTTGTCCTCTTTAATTGCCTCTTAATCTTCATAGTGGCATGTACTATATCCTCCATTCATTCATAGGGGTGCAATTCTACCAAATTGGCAACTTCCCTATTTAATCCTCCTAAGAACCTTGCCCTCATTGTTCTAGGATCCTCATTGATTTGAGCTCTCATCAACATTACTTCCATCTCTTTATGATAATCTTCCACACTCTTGTTCCCTTGCTTGAATGATTGGAGCCTTTGGTAAAGATCATTGTAGTAATGGTGTGGTATAAACTTTGCCCTCATCATAACTTTCAATAAATTCCAACTAATCACGGTTTTCACTCCTTTTTGTCTCCTTTGTGCACTAATTTGCTCCCACCAAACAAAGCATACTCCGAAAGTCCCAAAATAGCCAACCTCACCATTGACCTCTCACTATAGGTACGACTTTCTAGGAAGATCTCCATCTTACTTTCCTACTCAAAATATGCTTCGGGGTCACTCTTACCATAGAATGTGGGTACTTTCAATTTAATGTGGTTCAACTCCTTCTCCTCATCATTTCCTTCTCTCCTACCTCCTCTATTACTCCATCCTCTATTGTATTCCCCAAAGGCCTCAACTTGTTCCCTCTCATACCATTCATCAACTCCCTCAAACTCTCTTTCTAACCCCCTTATATGGTTCCCACCATTCTTTCCTTGACCTCTAC
This sequence comes from Voacanga thouarsii, assembly GCA_026120185.1. Classification (NCBI taxonomy): domain Eukaryota; kingdom Viridiplantae; phylum Streptophyta; class Magnoliopsida; order Gentianales; family Apocynaceae; genus Voacanga; species Voacanga thouarsii. The sequence goes on along the minus strand of JANUWF010001659.1, from coordinate 943,705 downwards.
CTCGTCCTCCTCTCATAACATATCTTCCCCCTCTCATAGGAGCTTATTGGAATCCTCCGATAGAGTGCTCACCCACTCTTCCCCTTGTTGGTCATTTAACGGAGGAGTATGGGCATCACTATCCCTCATCCTAGGGTTAGGTACTTCAAATCGCTCTGGGCCTCTCTTTTGTGCGACGGTAGAAGATTGTCCAAAATGATTTATCAATTCTCTTGTCATGTTTTGAAACTCACTTTGCATAGTCCTCATCATAACTTACAAGTCATCACGCAAAACCCTAGCATCAATTTGTTTTTCTTGAAGTCTATTAGGTCCACTTGGGTTAGGCCTAGAGATCTCTTGATCATGGGCTATAGCGGTGGAATATTTAATTATTTATACCTGCAAAACAAAAGAGATTAGAATGAAAAATAGATCCTTACTTCGCTTCCTTGCGTGTTGGCTCTCAAAGGTTGGTCACTCCACCCTCGTGTTTGCTCTATTTGGCTCTTTTAGTAATAGCCTCACCCTCTTACCTTTTTCTCAATACTCAAGCCTTCTTGTTCAATCTCAATTCTTCCCAATAGATAAAGATTTAGTCGAACTTAGTGAATCATACAAATCAATGGATTTTTCCAATTAGGGAGTCTTAGGGGAATTTCAACAGACACTTGTTGGGCACATCAAGCAATTAAGTTTTAATCAAGAATTTCAAGAAATTTGGACTTAATCAACACAAGAACAAATACTTGACGCACAAAGAAACACTTCTAAACAAGAAAACAAACAAGAGTTATCAAGAACAAAGAAACAAGAACAACTAGAACTAGGATTATGAAGGACAAGATGATCACAAGTGTGCACTAGTAAAGTTAAGTTCAATGAGCATGGGATTTAACAATAGAGTGATATACTAAGTCTCAAAATCCCAAAGAATAAAAATCAAGAATCAAAGTTCCCAACTATAGCCAAAAGTATTCTCATGGAATATTTATCAAACACCTTGGCTGCAATCCCGTCACTTAAGAACAACCAACATTTTTACCCATATTCAAGACAATTTTCACCACAAACACAAGAAAAATTTGTTCCCAAGGATTATATTAACATCAAGAAGCAATTTCCCAAAGAAATATCATGGTATATCTAAGATTTCTTCAACTTTTTGGAGCATCGTTTTCTTGCTTTCAAGCTTTGATTGGAATCAAAGCTTTTCTTGCTCTAATACCAAACTCTTTGATATGATCTTGAGTGGGCTTTTTCTTGGTGTTGTGGGTGGTTTAGTTGGTTATGAGTTCCACTCAACCTAAGGGGCCAAAACAGAGAATTTCTTGAGACAAAAAGGAGAAAATGAAACTAACAATCTACCCTCTATCAAACCCTTGAAGAACTAAGCTTCAAAGACCCTTAAGAATAGTAGATAGTTCTACTACAATCTCACCCTAATATCCTTGAAGCAACAAAGGAAAATAAGAACAAATAGAATAGAGAAAATAGGCACCCAAGTAATGGAATTCAAACAAACCTTAGAAGAGCAAAACAACTAAGACCCATTTAAGAAACCACATTGGATTATCCAAAAGATTTTATAGACTCATTTATAAGGAGGACTAACCGTTAAGCATGGTCTTGAACAAGATGAACAAGGAGGCTAGAGCCTCGCAAGACTCCCTCTTCAAATTTGAATAAAAAGTATGAATTGTGTTGTCAAATCACTAAATGTTGTATTTATACTACCCTAACCCTAGCTAAGTAATCCCTGAAGTTCTAATACAATTTAGAGCCTTAATAGGTCTTTACAAAATATTTTAAATGGAGAAAACTAGAGAAAACATAAAAAATGCGGGGCAGCCAGCGCCGGTTAGGACTCTAAAGCTAACACCAGTTGCACACTGTCTTCGGTCCGATCAAATGCCAGAATGAAGCCAGCGCCAGTTCTAATGCTTGGGCCAGCACCGGATATCCACTTGAAGGCCAACATTGGTTAAATTTTGTCCGTCTTTGTTGTCGGCTTGAGTTCTTGTTGAGGTCTTTCTTCGATAGTTATCAAAATAAACTCTTGGCTAGCTTCCTCAACCTTCCAACCCTCTTCTATCCTCAAACATGATTTTATAAACAATTAGAACTCATCTTGAAGCTTCTTGGTCCTCAATCTTATCATCAGTCCTTGTCCTTGCACGGTCACGCCTCCCCCTCCTTGATCTTGACCTCCATAATGAAGCGGAGTCTCATCAAGCATGATGTCTCATACTACTCTTCCAGTCTCTTTTTGGCGATATGCCTTGGAAACAATGGCATACATTCTAACTTGGTGCCTTCTAAGTCAATACCTAGGACACCCTATAAAATGTGGACTGGGCGTAAGCCAAATCTAAATCATCTCAGGATATGGGGTTGTCCAACTTATGTACTGATCATGGGAGACAAGCTAGAACCAAAATCAGAATTATACAACCTCGTTGGGTATCCAAAAGGGACAAAATGAGGTTTCTTTTATCATCCCAATAAGCAGAAAGTACTAGTAAGTGCCAATGCTAGATACTTGGAGGATGATCAAAGTACTTTCACTAAAAGTTCAATAAGGTTGGAGCTCGAGAAGAAGTTATTTTTGGAATCAACTTCTTCAAACCCGATTATGGAACAAGAAGAGGCATAGCTTCAAGAACCTGTACAAACGGAGTTTCATCATAGTGGGAGGATATCTAAAGTTCTAAAAAGATGGACAGGAAAGGCTTTCAAGCTAGTCTCTAACCATCAGGAACAAGATCCCACTAGATACGAAGAAGCTATTGCTAATGCCGATGCAGATCTATGGCATGAAGCAATGAAAGACGAGATTAAGTCTATGTACTTTAATCAGGTTTGGGATCTTATAGCTTCACCTGAAAGGATAAAACCCATTGGGTGTAAGTGGTTATACAAGAGGAAGAGATGAGCGGATGGGAAGGTGAAAACCTTCAAAGCTAAGCTTGTAGTGAATGGGTATACTCAAAAAGAGGGAATCGATTATGATGAAACTTTTTTCCTAGTAGTCATGCTTAAGCCCATCCGTATCCTTCTTGCCATTGCATGTCATTATGACTATGAGATATGGCAAATAGATGTCAAGACGGCATTTCTTAATGGCCATCTTAACGAATACATCTATATGTTCCAACCGAAAGGTTTTATTGCTAAAGGCCTGGAATATATGGTTTACAAGTTTAAGAAGTCCATTTATGGACTTAAGCAAGCATCTAGAATATGGAACATTTGTTTTGATGAGACTGTAAAGTCTTATGATTTTATTGAAAATGAGGATGAACCATGCGTATACAGGAAATTGGAAGGCATAAATGTGGTTTTTCTTGTCCTTTATGTGGATAACATTCTACTCGTTGAGAATGATGCAGGGATATTGTCATCTACTGAGGTTTGGCTATCTAGTCAATTTAGTATAAAAGACTTGGAAGAAGCCAGTTATATTCTCGAGATTAAACTTCTTTGAAATAGGAAGTAGAGAATGTTATGATTATCCCAAGTGGCATACATTAACAAAATGCTGGCCAAATTTAGCATGAACTCATGCAAGGGAGCTATAATCCCTTGCAAACATAGGTTGTCTTTTTGTTCTAAGGACTGTCCTAAGTCCCAAGAGGAAAAGAGAGGATGAGTAGGATTCCCTACGCTTCGGCTATGGGAAGTCTCATGTACACCATACTGTGCACTAGATCAAATATCTGCTTTACTGTAGGCTTAGTTAGCAAATATCAATTAAACCCTGGGGAGGTTCATTGGCAAGCTATAAAGCATATTTTTAAGTACCTCAATGGTATGAAATATTATATTCTGGTTTACAGGGCTGACAACTTGATTCCTACTGGATACACAGACTCAGATTTTCAGGCGGATAAGGATGAGAGAAAATCCATTAGTAGATATATCTTCACCTTGTCTGGAGGAGGTGTTTCATAGAGGAGTATTAAGCAATCTTATATTACTGACTCAATCATGAAAGTTAAGTATGTGGTAGTTTTAGAAGCATCCAAAGAAGCAGTTTGGCTCCGGAAGTTCCTTTCAGAACTTGGAGTTGTGCCACACATGGACAGACCGATTGTGGTGTATTACGACAACTCTGGAGTAGTCTCGCAATCCAAAGAACCCAGGAACCACAAGAAGGAAAAGCACATCCAGAGGAAGTATCACCTAATTCAGGATTTCATTCAGAGACGGAAAATCATGGTGTAATAGATAGCCTCGAAGAACAACTTAGCAGATCCTTTTACCAAGCCTTTGGCTGAGAGAGTTTTCAAGAGACACTTAGGTACCATAGGGGTAGGCACCTACAGACTTTCTTAGTCTTAGAGTGCAAGTAGGAGATTGTTGGAATATATGCCCTATAGACTAGATTATCTTATGCAATTATCGAATTTATTAATAAAAGAATTTATTCTCAAAATTTATTTGTGAATTTATATTTTATTTTTGCACGATTTTTTGCTTGGAAAGGACCTATAGTGTTTAAGTAATCCATGTGAATGATGGTCTTTCACAGTAAAGTATAGATCATGGGTTACTTAACACATAAATATTTGTTCTTAACCGATTGATGAGAATAGGAATCTCATCGTATATAGGTTATTGTATTCATGAATTTCAAATGGGGAATGACTTACCTTTAAACATTGAGTAGTCCATTCACTTTATAGCAAAGTGTATTTCGAATACGTAGAATATAACATATAATAGTGATTTCTAAAAGTACTATTTAAAAGAAACCCAAACTATTACTACTACAGCGTGGACTAATATTCTACCGTTTGAGTATGAGTTGGTAGTCTGACGAAGCTAAAAGCATATACTTTGATATACTATAGTTGAGGTTCTTTCGTAGAACTAATATATTTGTATGTTAGGTATATGTGACTAGTTAGTTAAGACAGACTTGTACAAGATAGCTTCTACACTATATCACCCCTTGTGACTGTTCAAATAATCTAATTATCCAGGGCCTTAAGGAACATGACTTGGATGTTTACTTTAGAGTAGCTCCCTTGAAAAGTAAAAACATTCCAAGAGTCATGGATCATTGGACTAGAGGTCTAAGGATAGTAGGTGTCTATTAGAGAGGTATTAGTACACTCTTCCTCTCTAATTGCACGGTGATACGTAGAGGGATATTTTAGTCATTACACCTATAAGTTGAAGACTTTGCTAATGCAGTATTGTCCTTGGGGTCAATATTTTCTTATGATGATATTAGTAAATATTTAAAACGCAAAATATAACTATTTATATAGTAGGGGTATTTTGGTCATTTTAGTAGCCAATGCGATGTATCTTTTGGTCCTCGAAATGGTCCTTAAGTCATGAAGCAATTGGGTTAAAGAATTAGTCTTGATAATTATGGGTTTTTATTTTATTAGTCTAATTTATTATTGGACTAGAATAAAATAAAAGGTCCGAGAGAGAGTGTTTATTTTATCTAGATTAAATCATTAATTAATTATTTAGGGCCTAAAGCCCAAATTGAATAATTAGAAAATTAATCTAGAACTAGATAAAATGTATGAAATTTTATTTGGTCTATTTGGGCTGGTTCTTATTTATTGGTCTATTTAATAAAATTCAAAAAATAAATAATTGAGATTTATTATTTTTGGGTGTTCAAACCCAAGAATAAATAATTTATCTGGCCTAATGAATAAGACTAAGGTAAAATAAAATTTATAAAAAAAATATTAAATTAATTAATTATTAATTTAATTAATTAATTAATTAAAAATAGGACAACACGGGATGAATCCCGTGTTGTTCTGCGTGAAGGATTACAGAAAGCATAGGTGCTTTTTGTTTTTCACGCAGAGAAATTATTCTTTCTCGGGGTGTGTATATGAATTGCAGTGGAGAGAGGTCTATGAAGATTAATTAAGTTTTTCAATTCATAGAAGTAAGGCTCTATGTAATTTCATTTTACATTCACAGAAGCCAAACCCACTCTTTGAAACTTTGTAAAAGTTTATCAAAACCCAAACTTCAAGCTTTCACCGGTTGTGCTACGGGCACCATTTCAGAAGATCGAAAGCTTCGCATGGATGAGACGCAGTAGACGTTTGTAAGGACGTGAGCCACTAGCCTCGAATATTCTTATACAAACATCTACACCAGTCCGAAGAAGGCTACTTTATCACAGAGGTTAAATTTTTGTTTTCCTAACATGCCTTCGTTTTCATTATTTTTGCCATTTTAAGCCTTCACTATGTTGTGCTCATCAGGCGGGTCCTAAGTTGAAATGGACACTACAACTGCATGGATTTTACTGGCCTTCGATGACTATGGACTATGTAGCTTATGTAGCTGGGTGTGAGGTATGTCAAAAGCACGGCCCATTGACTCATACCCCCTACCATGGACTTATCATCAACCCGTGGCTATTCCGGGGTTGGTCTCTAGACGTCATCGGCAAGGTTCACCCGCCATTAACCAAAGGGCACACCTTCATTCTAGTGGCAATTGATTACTTTACCAAATGGGCAGAGGCATAAGCCCTGACCAGAGTAACCTAATCTGTCATGATCACCTTCCTTCAGCAGAACATCCTTTTCCGATTCGGCATACCTAAAACCATAATAGCTAACCAAGGGACTATGTTCACAGGAGATAAGGTACGCAACATTCTAACCCAATTTCAAGTTAAGTTACTTCACTCCTCCCCATATTATGCACAGGCTAATGGTCAGGCCGAGGCGACAAACAAGACTTTGATCAGTATGATCCAAAAGTCGATAGAAGAAGACAAACCCAGAAGATGGCACGAAACCCTTCAAGAGGTGTTATGGGCATATCAGAATGCTTACAAGACTACTACGGGTTTTACTCTATTTCGGTTGACGTATGGATATGATGCAATGCTACTCGCTAAATTATCACTACGGTCAACCCGGGTAGCTTAACAATATTGCTTGTCAGTTGAGGAATACAGATACGCCTTGGCAATGGGTTTGGACCAAGCCGAGGAAGACTATTGGATAGCACTGGAGAATATCAGAAGGTATAAGGAAAAGGTAGTAAGAACCTACAATCGAAAAGTGCGGGAAGAAGTTTTTAAATTGGAGATATGGTTTAGAAAACTATACTACCCGTGGCACCAAAGGAGCTACACTACAGTAAGTGGTCCGCCTCATAGGAGGGACCTTTTCTTGTTACCCAGGTTTTCGATGGAAGAGCCTATCAGCTAATGACACCCAACGAGAAGGAAGTAAACAATGACAAAAATGGTAAGTATTTGAAGAAGTTTTTTCCTACATTCTGGGAGGGAACCTTGGTAGGAGAAGAATAATAAAATAAAAAAAAAAGAGAAAGAGAGAGAAAAGAAAAGAAAAAAAAATAACAACAGAGAGAAAAATATATGTTGCATTTCATATGAAACGGCTGATCACAAAAGAGCCAATCAGATGGCTGCTACATTGTAAAAAGACAAAAAAAAAAAAAAAGAGAGAGAAGTCAAGCCTCTTTAGATGGAATGTGAGGTGTCTCAATCGGCTAGGCAAAATGAACTATGGCGAGCGGATTTGGATCTTCCTCGGGTAGAGCAACTGCTGTTGGGGTTTCCCTCTTTTCTTTCGTAGGAGCGGTAGGTTCCTTCAGGGCCAATTCAGGTTTAATAGTCGATTCCTCCGTTGAAGGTGGATGCATTTCGGCATCCCCGGCTTGTGTACCAAAGGGTCCAACTTTATCAAGACTACAGAAGAAAGTGGCCAAATAAGATTGAAATCTGTCCTATAATGACTGCATACCATTTAGCAACTTGTCAAAATGTTGCAATTCGATCTAGAGTAGTTTTTCTTCAGTTTCCAGCATTAGCCAATCACCCCGATATTTGGCTACCATTTTTTCGACAGAAGAAACTAGTTACTGACAGGCATTCTCGGCCTCAAGCTTCTCATCCAGGGCCCATTTTTTAGAATCTAATTCCTCCTGGAGTGCTCGCAATCGCATCTCAAGGCCCTCAATTCTCTCAACTCTTGTGGAAATATCAGCTCGAAGAATGCCTAGGTGAGCAAAGGCTTCCTGATGATGCATTTGCAGAAACTCTTCCTGGGCTTAGAGCGCTCCCAAGGCCTAAAGTTGACGAGAAGCTTCGTCCCGCCTGCTTTGAGTATTGGAAAATAAGTGCTGGGTGAATCGCATTTGCCATAGATTATCAGTCGATAAGCATCTCAATTCCATTGGGACATCGGAAGTGGTCGATTGCGCCAGCAGCAGTAGGGCTTGAGTGATAGCATCTTGAGAAGAGGGGTTAGTCGGCAGGTCTGTTCCCAGCAAACTCCACAGAAGTTCTAGCACTACAGCTTCAGTTGTTGCTGGCCGAGAAGGGGTAGGTTTTGTTCGAGGCTCAAGGGCCATAGCCGCAGGAGGCGTAACGGGTTTGTCAACCGTCATTCTCTCTGACGAAGGCACTTCAGACACTGGTAAAGGTGGAATGGCCAAAGTCCCTCCCTCTACCATTATTATTCTTACACAAGATAATGGGCATAGCCGCCGATGATTCTGAAGAAGAATCGAAGATCACCGGCTAGCTGGTCTTCTATTTCTACAAAGAAAGGCAGCATGCTATTAATTTTGAGCCAAATGATGGAAAGCATAGGAAAGGAAGAAAGTGTTTCCAAGTCGACCCTTGGCAAATGCCTGAGTATGGAGGGCCTGTCATCTCTTTGACCGCCTCAACAAGGGAAGAATAGTTGCTTCTTCTTCCTCCTTCTCCTCATTGGCAGGTGGAAGTGTGGGGTTCTTTTTGTTGGTGGCATGCAGAATAGCGGCATTGTGATCGAACTGGAAGAGATTTTACTCTGTTTACTTTTCTTCAGTGCAAACACTTCTACCACCGTCGATGTCAACCTCGCAAGTCTGGGCAACCACGTCTCTACTGGGTCAGAAAAGAGCATTTCGCTCAGCAGCCGCCACCACAGGTTAAAGTTTGGCGTAGCCTCCCTAATAACCTGAAAAGGATGATACCCAAAAGAGTGGAGGATAGTTAAAGACCTATCGACTAATGTTCTCACATCTTTAGCCGATAGGATAGGCATAATAGAGTAAGAAGAGATATGACTAGGGTTAGCAGTAATATCTTGAATTAGCCCAAATTAACGTGAAAAGTAATATGGGTTGTACCATTGGTAGGAGGACTTAGCACTCTGAGCGCCTAGTTTTGCCCCAAGAAGGGGTTCTTGGGAGCACAACATTTAGGCCTAAATGGTTTCTTGAGAGGCTTCCGGTGCCTTGGCGAGTTTCGTCAGCCAGAGGTTGGCAAAATAAGGATAAAAGTAGGGCTCGTTCTAAAGCCAATTTTGATAGAGGTAAGCCATGATAGTACCGGTGGAAAACCCATTTGTAGGAATCTTCAATAGCAGATAGCCGTTGTTCTAGTCGGCTAAACCCGCAGAGGCCCCAGAGATAGTATTGATGGCGAATTGAGGGAGGTATTGATAAAGCCACAACTGCATAACCCAGAGGGGGCCTCCAAGATTTGTCGGATCACCCCCAGCTGATAAAGTTGAAATCATCTGGTTCATCAGCCGATATACCAGGGCCAAAACCAGGGAAGCAAGGTCACAACGTCTTTTCTTCCTCAGCAAAGCTGATACATAGTATTGGTACTCATTGCTTATCCTTGTTGAATAGGAGCAGAGGATATACTTGCAAAAGCCATAGCTAGAAAAAAATAGATTGTTACTGCTCTGATGAAACGGGGTCGATGCCCCTTTGCACGGCCATAAAATTGCCGTAAGAGGCGGTGGATTTATCCAAATGGGCTTCAACGGTAGGTAAGTTTTCTTCATCGTGTAGGGCGGGGATCTCATCACTATCGCAACGAAAGCCCAAGATAGTGCAGATATCTAAAATAATAGGGGAGAACAAGCCGTGAGGGAAGATCGAGCCATTGATCACTGGGGACCAGAACGGCAAAACAGTTGAGAACAAATTGCGGTCGAAGGTCATCTCAAAGTCAGACATCATGATGGCGTCGTGGATGCCCCATTAGTCCCAAAGGGCACCATAAGTAGCCTGACAACAATTGCAACATTCCCTGTAGTTTTTCAGGGGATGCGGACAGTGGCGGAAAAAGAAGGGAAGGCCGGCTGTGGAAAAGTTATCCCGATGCAAGGGAAGGGTGAAGCCCTCCGGATAGGCAAACTGTAAATGTTCCACAGTGACTTCCGTGGCCAGGGGAGAATGATCAACGGGAGTAGTTACAGAAAGTTAGACGTTCGCTAATTAAAGAAATATGCAGGAAATTAGGGAGAATTTCACAAAGAAGATAGAAGTCTAAGAAATATAGAGTTATTCCAAAAGAATGATTTCATATCGGTGAAGAAGGAATGATGGGGACCATGGCTATTTAAAGATGAGTTTCAAAAGACTAGCCATTTACGTGCTTCGAAGTCGAGGTGTCGGCACCTTTCTACAATGATTGAGACGTTCCGATTTTGTTAGAAAAAGAACGGTTACGAATTAAAAAATGTACAATTCCCGTTTGAAAAACCTTAGAGGTAGGGTGAATAAGGTTTTTGGTAAACTAAAATTTTTTGAATCGTCTGATTTGTAGAATAACAATGATCATCAAGATTCTTGAACTAACTTTATGGTAACAAAGAAAACTATCCAATAACTTTTTGATATATATATTCAAATTTAGACTAGAAATGGAAATGAAATTCAGTAAGAAAATAGATGAGACATGGTATGTATAGTGGTTTGATCTTCCAAGATCTACGTCCACTATCTTAAACTCACACTTAAGGATTTTCAATCAAATTTCATTTACTCCACTTAATGAAATCAAACAATACCATATACATGAGAAGATAACCACACTAGGTTTTCCAAAACTTCTCAAACAAACAATCACAACAAGGTTCACCCCAACTAGGTTTTACACCACAACCTTGTACTACAATAGAGATTGAATATCAATAGAACAGTAAAGAGCTCACTTGTTTGAGCAGATGTTCACTAAGACACAAAGCACAAATACTTTTACCTTTGACACAATATGAATTCACTTTCATGCTTTTTAATAAAAGGAGATTTTTGAAAACGTTGAGCAATAGTGTTTCTTAGAGGAATGTTTCAAAAATCCTATGTCTAATCTTGCTTAGAGGCTATTTATAGAGCCAAAAAGTGAAGTTCTAACGGTTATAAAAATGGCTATAATTTTCTGTTAAAATTATATGTATTTTGGACTCAGGTTTCGGACGATGATGCATCCAAAAAATAAGTCCAAAATGGCACTTTTTCAGGTAGAAACATTTCAACATAGTTTACAGGATTTTGGACGAATCTTTTGGATGCAGAAACATCCAAACTACTTAATCCAAAATTCTGAGATTTTCAAAACTTTGAAATCTTTTCCCTTGTGTGCTTCAAGGTAAAATCAATTGAATCAAAAGGTAAAGAGACATAGGAATTAATAGAAATACCTTAATAACACTTCCTAGTCTGAAGTTCTTCTTATAAGGACTTCTTGATATGCAACTTCATATACTTTTATCTTCTTTTTTATCTTCTATACTTGAATTCAATCACAGAAGAGTTGCCAAACAATCATATTTGAATGCCTTAGAAGAACAGAAGTCAAACATGTCCTATCACAATAGATTACAAAAATTAGTTTATATCAATGTTGGTCATAAGTCAAAACATAGGAGAAAGCCCTTAGAGCTAACAATCTCCTCCTTTTTGAGTGATGACAAACATAAAATAATATGTATTGAGTGAACATGTTGATTGAGAGAGATGCTGATGAAATTTCATTAAAAAAAAATATGCAATCTCTCATTATAAGTCTCAAAGAGAGCTTATGAGATGAATGATTTTTAAAGCATTTTCTTATAAGCATAACCCAATGAGCCTAAAGCCTTTCCTATCTTCATATGAATATTCAAAATCATTTGATAAAGAAGAGATAGCAGGCAAGTCATATGATAAGATACTGCCCCTTAATATTTCTTATATGAACATTTCAAAATAAGAGGGAAAACCAGAAATCAAAATTTGAACGTCCAAAACGTATGTCCAAAACAGTTTTGCAAGTATGTATAAAACGAGTTTTTCTCAAAAATATATTTTAGATACAAGTTTTGGATGACCAAAAGGTATGTTCTCAATTCAGTATGACTTCTTAGATAAAGAATTGTTTGGATCAAGAAAAAACATGAGTCCAAAACTCCCCCTGACACAATGCGCTTAAATAATGAAATTTTCCAATCTTTCAAAGAATGTTTAAACAATCCATTTGACTGAATTTTTGATTTTGTCACAAAATCATAACCATATTTAGTCACAAAGATACCTTCGAACTTTTGGGTGACCATAAATTGATTATCAAACAGTTCATCAAATCAACCTTATAGTCAAAAATTATCCCAATAATCCAAGCAGAAACTTTCAATCATTTGTCAATAATTATATCCAGTAAATCAAACAGTTTCCAAAAAGTATCATACCATATTATATCATTCTACTATCAGTTCATATCACAAGTCATTCACGCAGTTCAAATTAGTTCATATCAGTCATAACTTCAAGTAATAGTTCATGTCGATCGGTCTTAACCTATATATCAGCCATATCCCAGCCATTTCCATATATCAGTCATTCATACAGTATCAACCATATCCCAATCATTTCTATATATCAGGCATTCATACAGTCAATAGCCTAATCTTTTCTCCTCTTTTGTCATCAATCAAAAAAAAAAAAAAAAAGAAAATCAGAAAGAGAGCAAAAAATAATATGCAGAACACAGATAGATAGATAGGAAATAGGCATAAGTTAAGGAATATGTAGAAAATAAACAATTATCCCGAAGCATCAACAATTATCCCAAGGCATAATCTAAAAAAAAAAAAGTATATTGTGCAATTTTCAGAAAGTAAATTGTTTGAGAGATAGCATCAGAGTATCATTTTGCCCAACAAATCTGCTTAGGAGATGTTAATGGTTTCAGCTTTCGAACTAACACCCTTTGTAACACCCTGGAAAACCTAGCCGGGGATGTCGCCCCGTCCAAAGGACAAGGGGTCTTTATAACTAGGTCACAAATAAAAATTGCTGGAATAAATAATACTCAAGCTAAAAGAATTTATTACAACCCAAAAATACTTCAACAGTACATCAATGATATTCCAAAAGAAAAACCATAATTAAAATCATCCACACTCGTCTCCCAAAGCAGTACATAAAATCAAAAACACATTCTCTTCCAAGGCAGCTACTCACCCACAACAGGATCAACCTGAAATCATGATAAAATGTGGTGAGACAGAAATCTCAGTAAGTCCGTGTGTACTTTGGATATTTAGCAGAAACAGTTCGTGGATGCAAAGTGTGAAATCTTTATAAGAGAAACATTGGCAAGCAATAAACATCAGTCAAAAGCAAGAGTGACGTTTTGGCTTTTCTAGCCATACATAAGTAATGAAATCAACCACTCGAAAGAAAGGAATATGGGTTACCACACTTTGGGCCCCATAACCGGTCAGAATGCCTAACACGTTGTGCAGACTGACAAAAATAGGTGATCGGCCTACTGGGCAAGATACTCCTCTTCTATATACCCAAACAACCACCGGGTGTCCATTCTGGCAAAAACACAATCACTTGACTGAAACAAAATAAACTGCTAGCTCGGACCGGCACGACTCACTAGAACTGGCATCTTATCCGGGAAGGACTCACCCCTCAGAGGTGGCCACCTACTGAGAGACTCACCCTAACCCTTCAAAGACTAGTCCTAATAGTCCACCCTTATTGAGTACTCAACGACATTTCTCACTTGGGATAAAATGAACAAAGCATTGTGCTTCATGAAAATAACAATGTGAGGGTTTCCAAAGCTTTGCGAGAAATTAGTTTTAAAAAGAGTTTCGAGTTTGGAAAAATCTGCTCATTAACTTTGGAATAATTCCAACGTTGGAAATAAAGATGAGTTCAACCCTCAATTGTCTTCAAATAAACGAGTGTCCATACACTCCATATTTAGCTTGCCATAAGAAAACATTTCACATCGATAGGTTTTATGCAGGAGCTTACCTGATTCTTGCTCACAATAACAAGGTCTCGGACAGATGACCTAACCCCACATGGGCAAATACAAATCTTAATCAGATTCAAGCCACAATCCACTTCCTCAATTTTAAATCAACTCAATTCACTACTACCATGATCCTAGTGTCCCAAGCTTTAAGGCAAAACAATAATTGAATAGGTTTATAAGCTCAGTTTAATTTGTTATTTAAAATAATTAATGGATTAGGAAATAAATTCTAATAAGTTGAAAGTTTAAATCTTGTTAAGGAAAATTTAGAGTTTATTTGATCAAGAGCCATAGGTGGTACTAGGTAAAATAGTAATTTAATGGTAGCTTAGTTGTTAGAAAGTAATTGAGAGCTAAAACTAGTTAAGATTAAATTTAATAAGTCTTCCTTGGAAAATAATAAGTAAATCTTTAAGGGTTTTGATCTAGTAAATATTTTATTAAGTATAAGTCTTTTTCATAAGGGCTTTAATCAATTTGCTTTATTTTAAATAATATTTATTTATTTTATTTTCTAGAAAATTCATTATTTATTTGACTAAAATATCCTTTACATATATTATAATTCCAACTCTACCCTTCCTAGGGTTTTCGAAATTCTTTAGCAAAAATCATTAGTAAATATTTTATTCATGAAATAAAATTTGCTTAGGGACAACTAGATCATGATCACGATTCCATGGTCATAATCAATAACATACTCAATCCTTCAATTCATCAAATCATCCAAGTCTTGCACATAGGCATAGATCTAAATTTATTATTACATGATTTAACCTTTACTAGCATAAACATGATCACGGCTTCAAAATCTAATCATGCATATAAATCCTATTCACCCATGGTGACATAATCTCTAGCATGCTTCACCACAAATACTACCTATGACATGCATCAAATCTCAATTCATCATTAAATCCACCAATATAATCCTTCCATGCATAAATCCCATCTCTATCTCAATCATACATATACTCATACTTCAATCAACAACATCACATACACAACCCCATCGCCATTCATCAACCTAGAGACATGATTCTAAATTTTAAAAAGAGGATTGAAGGTACTTACTTGATTGATGAATGACTTGAAGGAGTTTAGAGAAGATCTCAACTCCTAGATGGCTAATCTTGTTCAAGAAGGGTGGCGAAAGCATGGTCATGGGAAAAGAGACCATTTGGCCAAGGGAGGAAATTTCGGTCCATGAGAGAGAGAGAGAGAGAGAGAGAGAGAGAGAAAGAAAGAAGAAGAGATCATTAGCATGCTTATTTATATAGGTTTTCATTAGAGATTAAGTTTGAAGAGGATGAAGTTGTTAGAATAAGTTTACCTTGAAGATGTTCTTGCTCTTCACAGAAATTTCTGCTTTTGATCCAAAGTAGCAAGATGATTTGAGGAGTTTGATGTTAATAAGGGTGTTGATGAATGTACAGCATGGAGTAGATCAAATCTGGAGGTTTTCGTAAGGGTTTGAAGTACTTTGGAGGGGTATTAGGTGTGGAGAAGGAGTAGGTGTTCTTGGTGTAGTGTGTGTGTGTTCTTGTTGCTTGAAGAAAATCGAGAGAGAGAGAAGGAGCAGCCGCCGATTTTCTGAGGGATTGGACTGCCAAAATTCTGTAGGGTTTAGGGAGTGATTTCTCTTATTTGGAAGGGAAAGGAAAGGTTAGTTGTTACAATCCTTGAAGAATATTTTTAGGAAGAGAATTTGGAAATTAGATATTCTAAGAATATCTTGATATTTCTGGACAGCTTTGAGTTCTCCTATGGCCGACTGGATTGTGCAGATTTCTGTGGAATTAAAGCTGGTTAGAGGAGACTTGTGGTGGCCGAAATTAAGGTGCACAATGGTGGAAAATATGGCTGATCAATTGAGCAAAATTTTATGGAAAGTTGTTAAGCAAGATGGCTGAAATTTTTGGAAAGTAATCAAGCTAAATTGCAGGGATTTGGTTGAGAGATTTTCGGTCAGCCATGGAGGGAATTTCGTGCAGAAACTTCAGGAAACAATGGAGCTCTATTAATGGAGGTTTAAGAGAGGTTTTGACAGAAGTAGGTTGGGGTTTTTGGTTGAAACAAAATAGGAAACAAGCTGGACCAAAAATTCTGCTCAGGAATTTCGCTGAACAGAAATTTCCTGGCAGAATTTTCGTCTGCCATTTCCAGCAGATTTGCAGCGAGGTTTGAAGGGGTTTCATGGGTATTCAAGGCTGGTTTCCAGCCTTATTTATGGAGGGAAAACATGGCTATGGTGCTGCACAAAATCTGGGAGAAAACAGCTTGATTTGAAGCTCACAAGGCTGATTTTCGTACAGGAATTTTTCCTGTTTTACTCCAGTTTGTGCAGTCCGAATTTGGGCAAGAAACTTTCAGGTTTCAACTGATCCTAAAGACCATTTTTCTGGTAGCATTTGGGAGGAAATGTGAGCTAGAATTTTCGACCTTTTGAAGGCACAACAAGCTGGAAAATTTCAGCCCATTTCATGAAGATAGATGAACTAAGTTAGAGGAAGAATTTCAACAAGCTTTCACGAGGGTTTTTCCCCTTGAATTTTTCCCCCAAATCATTTACATTTTCCAAACCATGAGAAGCCTTTTACTAGGACATTTTGATCCTAAAAGACCTTAGTCCTCTACTGAATTTTTTGGAAAGGAAAAGGATAGAACACCTTGCTCAAGCTAAAGAGTTGGAATTTAAGAAAAGCTAAAGATCAAGGGAGAATGAATTCCCTTTTGGCATTTCGCAGAGTGAAGTGAGAATTCTCCTAACATGTCTCTCCTAGGACATCATCACCACATTGATCTAGGCCCTCATGGCCGAAACCATCCTTTTCCAAGCAAAATTAAATTTACTCAAGCTAAAGCCTCTATGATGGATTTTGAACCTTAGACTTCAAGAATTAATTCCAAGGCTCTAACCACTAAACCACAACAACCCTTGTTGCTATTTCTACTAGAAAAATTATCCCCTATTCAATCCACAAGCTATCTCCTTATTTTCAACTCGGGCAAAAATTACCATTTTGCCCCTCTCACACACCACTCGCCAATAAGACTTCAAGATAGTAAAAATCAAATTCAAAGCACATAGAAATCATATGAAAACATATTTAATCATGAAATAAAGCATGATATGCATCCCAACCCCCTTACTCTACGGTTGGTCTTGACTGGGGTTTCACACCCTTCTTAGAGTGTTGACCTGCAATTTTGTTGGATTTTCTCTTTACCACAATGTGCTTCTATCACTTTGCAGATGATTTTGGTTTAGGGGAAGTAGAAGTTACTATTGTTTCCTTGATTGGAGATGGTTTCTGAGCTGGCTCAGGAGCATGTTCTTTTTCTGCAACAGGCAGATCAGATTCTTCCTTCAAGACAAGTTCATCCTTTTCTTGAGTAGATAAGGTTGGGGAAGATACTGGTGCAATAGTTTTTGCAGACATTTCAACTGCAGATATTCTATTTCCAAGACTATGAAGTTTAGAGCTAAGAATATCCAATTTCACAACTAGAGAGTTAATGGCATCCAGTATACTCTCGGATAAGCCTGCATCCTTTTTTTTCCCTTTGGCAAAAGATTCTGCCTGAGGATCATCATCAAATTTCTTTTTGTTCCTGCACTAAGAACAGACTTTCCTTCTTCTTTGATTTTTATCAAATTTTCTCTTTCCTTTCCCGCAGTGTCTCTCAGTAGTTTCCATTCATTATTTACTCTCACATAACCTATCCTTTCAAAGGAATCAAAGCTGTAAACATTTATCTTAGATGGATCACTAAGAACAGAATTTAAATCAACCTGAAAATAACTAAACACTTTGGACAACAAAATTCCATAAGGCAAAGCTTTACTTGAAGTGTTCCTTGATTGCAACATCAATTTGTAGCTAAAAATCTAAAGTTTATCTGCCTACTCTCTGCTAGGGCCAACATGATGACCATCTACAGAATGCTTATGGAGGTCTTATGTCCATAGCTTGGTACCACCATGGTAGACACCATATGGTGTAGAATTCTTCCAACCCTATTAAGCCACTTCGTGCTTCTGTTACAAGAGTTTCCAAAATTCTTCCCTCCAGTGAAGATTTCCTCAAAAATTTTCAAAACCAAAATATCATTTCCTTCAGAAAATTTATTCAACTTAAAGTACTGAATCCCAATATCCCTCACATCACAGATCCTATTGAACAGACAATGATCAAACTCAATGTCTTTATCTTTCACCCTTGACACATACCAACGAATCATGAATCCACCATCAGTTTCTTCAAGTCGACCTTTTCTTAACTCAGCATAAAATTTCCAGACAAGAGGAGTGAGTAATTTCTCATCAACAGACAGTAAACTACCCTATCCTATGTGTTCAAACATGTCCAGAACATTTGAAAGATTTAGAAAAGCTGACAGAATGGCATGGTAACCAGAGATAACCGTTCTGTTCCTTGACACCCAGTCATTATAATTAGTTTCGCATTTAGAGGTGAGGTACCTAATTTTCAGAACTCATTTGTTTCGAAGAAAACCTAGATGAATCGTAGTGAGATGTCGAGAAGTCCGGTTGAGGAGAAACTTCTTTCCCTTTTGCCTTGCTTGACACCGAACTCTTTTTCTTCATCTTCAGAGATGTTTTGTGCCCCTTCTTTGGTTTTGGAGCAGAAGATTTTATCTTTTCCATCAGTAAGATTAGGGCTTTACTCATTTTGGACTGTCGATTTTTGAAGAAGAAGAACACAGATAATTTTTGGAAGAATCGGTTACAAGGGTTTTAGGAGAACAATTAGAGGGCTTTGAATGTCTTTGAGTAATGTCATATAGAATGTATTGAAAAGATAAGTTTTTCACAGAAGTTTAGAAAGATGCGCAAACCAATTTTTTGAAATTCAAAATTCAAAATAAGGAAAAATATTAAGGAATGTTTTAGAACTTGACCCAATTCGAAATTATCGTCCGAAAGAGTGTTTTCCTGAGATGCATTTTGGATGTGGGATTTGGATTCAAATACTACGTCTAAATCATATATTAGTGCGTTTTGGATACAAACACTGTTTCCAAAACCTTTTTCTTCACTCATCCTACATAAAGAAGACTTATGCCACATGGTTAGTTATCAGATATTTGTAATTCCCAAACCTCTTCTCAGATTGTTGAATCTTTCCTTAGGTAGAGGTTTAGTGAAGATATTTGCAAGTTGTTCATCCATTGAAATATATTCAACACACACATTGCCTTTGAGCACATGATCTCGGATGAAATGATGTTTAACTTCTATATACTTTGTCCTAGAATGTTGAACAGGATTTTTTGTCAGATTGATAGCACTTGTATTATCACATAATATAGGTACGCAATTAAAATTAAGATTAAAATCTAGCAATATAGTATTCATCCACAAAATTTGAGCACAACAGCTCTCGGCTGCAATGTATTTAGCCTCAGTGGTAGATAAGGATACACACGCATACTTTTTACTATGCCATGACACAAGAGAGTGTCTAAGAAATTGATAATAGCTACTAGTACTTTTTCTTTCAACTTTACAGCCTGCATAATCTGCATCAGTGTATCCTATAAGATCAAATGTGTTAGTATGAAAATACCATAAGCCATAATCATATGTGCCAATTAGATATCGAAGTATGCATTTTACATAGATGTGATTCATTTGGATAAGATTAAAAGCGAGCACAAAGACATACCGAAAATATAATGTCTAGTCGGCTAGCAGTAAGATAGAGTAGACTTCCAATCATACCTCTATACTTATGTTCATCTACTTTCTTACCATTTTCATCTTGATCAAGTTTTATAGAAATACTTATAGGTGTGCTGATTTCTTTTGCTTCATTCATTCCAAACCTTTTGAGTAACTCATTGGCATACTTAGCTTGATTTATGAAGATCCCATCATTAGTTTACTTAATTTGCAGTCCGAGGAAGAAGTTTAGTTCTCCCATCATACTCATTTCGAATTCTTGCTACATAGTCTTAGCAAACATCTTGTACAAAGAGTCGTTAGTAGCACCAAAAATGATATCATCAATATAGATTTGAACAATTAGTAAATCACCAGAATTATTATATTTGATGAACAAGGTGTTATCAATCAACCCTCTAGAAAAACCTTTTGAAATCAAGAAGCCACTAAGCCATTCATACTAAGCTCTTGGAGCTTGCTTTAATCCATAAAGAGCTTTAGAAAGTTTGAAAACGTGATTTGGAAAGTGCTCCTGAATAAAACCAGGAGATTATTCAATATATACTTCTACCTCAATAAAACCATTTAGGAATGCACTCTTGATATCCATTTGGTAAAGCATAAAATTTTTGAAAGATGCAAAGGCAAGTAGCATTCGTATGGATTCTAGTCTAGCAACAGGAGTGAATGTCTCATCATAATCAATACCTTCTTCTTGATTAAATTCTTGGGCGACTAATCTGAAGGCATGGAAAGTGGGAAACATGGAGCACATAGCGAAAACGAACATAAAAAAAAACTAGAAAAACAAGAACAAGGATTCCAGGACAGGGCCGGCGCCGACTCAAGCTACCCTAGCCGGCGCCAGCTGTGCCTTGTCCCAATCCCGATATTTTAAAAATTTTACCCCTCCTTCGGGTTCTCAAAGGTGGCTGGACCGGAACGTGCGCAATTGGGGTAGATGTGCTGGTGGAAGCCTCTGGTGCGATTTCTGCAAGCCTCCTACTCCTCCTTTGCATGTATGTGAATGCCGAACTCACGATCTTCCAGTATATGGCCTGTCTAACTACCATTTGGTGAACAATTAACAGGCTAGGGAATTTTCTAGAAAGAGAGACGCCTGGCCTTTTCCATAGAGAAGAAGCCGTCTCTTAGATTGTGTATGCTGTAACAACAACGTTATTTTCAATCCTTCTGTTTAACCTAAATAAAACCCTAGGTTAAACAGGAATGAGCCATTGGACTCTTAATTTAACCTTTTGAGCTTAATTAATTATTCTAATTAGAACTAACCTAATGGCCCAATTAATAATTAATTTTCCAACCCAAATAAACTAGTCCAATTAATAAGCCTATATTAGTTTAGTCCCAGGTTAATCTTTAATTATTCAAACTGGGCCAAAACCCTAAGTAATTAATTAATCCGCTAAACTAATTTAATTAATTCTCTCTCTCTCTATAGACCTTTATTTTATTCTAGCCTAATAATTAAATTAGGCTACTTAAACAAAATAAATTTATTTTATTTTAATTTAATTCCTTAGCCTGTATTTAATTAGGACTCACGGTCTATACTGAGGACCAAAAGACACCGCTATGGCTACTAAAATAACCAAAATACCCTTGCTATATAAATAGCTATATTTTACATTTTAAATATTTTCTAATATCACCATAAGGAAATATTGACCCCAAGGACAGTGCTGCGTTAGCAAAGTCTCCGACGTATAGGTGTAATGACTAAAATGCCCCTCTATACATCGTCGTACATTCAAAGAGGAAGAAGTGTACTAACATGTAACACCCCGCTACCTAGACCCGCCAGGGCCGGGGATGTCGCCCTGTCCGAAGGACAATGAGTCTTTATAACTAGGTCACACAAATAAAATAGTGGAATAAAAATAATACTTTAACTTAAAATTTATTACAACCCAAGAATAAATCCAAGAATACCATAAACAAATCCATAATAAAATTTATCCACTCTCATCTCCCCATAGCATTACACAAAATAAATTTATCAGAAAATCTTCCAAGGCAAGCAATATCTAGCTATTCATCCCCACAGCAGAATCGACCTAAAATCATGGTAAAAATAGTGGTGAGACAGAAATCTCAGTAAGTCTGTGTGTGCTTTGAGTGTCCAGTGGAAATAGTTCGTGAATGCAAATATAAAACCTTTATAAGAGAACACTGGCAAGCAATAAACATTAGTCAAAATTAAGAGTGGTGTTTTGGCTTTTCCAACCATACATATTTAATAAAATCAACCACTTAAAAAGGTGGTCATGGGTTACCACACGTTGGGCCCCATAACCGGTCAGAATGCCGACACTTTGTGCAGGCTGACAAAAGATAGGTGATCGACCTACCGGGCAAGATACTCCTCCTTCTCTATACCCAAACAACAACCGAGTGTCCATTCCAGCAAAACACATTCACTTAACTGAAAAATAAACTACTAGCTCGGACCAGCACGACCTACTGGACTGACATCTTATCCGGGAAGGACTCACCCCTCAGAGGTGACCACCTACTGAGAGATTTACCCTAACCCTTCAAAGACTAGCCCTAGCAGTCCACCTTTATTGAGTACTCAATGACGTTTCCCACTTGAGAGAAAATGAACAAAACACCGTTCCACATGAAAATGGCAATTAAGGATTTCCAAAGTCTTTGTCAAAATTAGTTTTGGAAAGAGTTTTGAGTTTGAGTAAATCTGCTTATTTATTTTCAAATAGTTTATTTTTCTGACATAAGAAAGAAGTTAATCCTCAATTGCCTTTCCAGAACTGAGTGTCCATGCACTCTACATTTGGCTTGCCATAATAAATATTTTACATCAATTGGGTTTTATGCAGGAGCTTACCTGATCCTTAGCTTAAATAAAATAAAGGTCTTCAACAGTTGTCCTAACCCCGCCTGGGTAAATATAAACCACAATCAATCTCAAGCCAAAATCCACTTTCACAAATAAGACTAGTTCAATTCACTACTACCGTGATCCTAGTGTCCCAAGCTTTAAGGCCAAATAATAAATAAAATGGGTTTATAAGCTAAGTCTAGTTTGATATTTAAATAATTAGTGTTCTGGGAAATAGGTACTAATAAGTTGAAGGTTTAAATTTTGCTAAGAATAATTTAGACTTTATTTGATGAAGAGTTCTAGGTGGTATTAGGTAAAATAATGATTTATTAATAATTTAGTTGTTAGAAAATAATTGATAACTAAAATTAGTTGAAAATAAAATTTAATGAGTCTTGCTTGAAAAATAATAAATAAATTTTAATAGGTTTTGATTGAAAGATAATAATAAATATTTTACTTATTATGATTATTTTCATAGAAGGCTTTATTTGATCATATAATACCTATATATTTTATTTCTTTCAAAACCACTATTTAATTGACTAAAATATCCTTATTATATATATAATAGTCCAAATCTACCTTCCTAGGGTTTTTTCGAATTTACTAGAAAAATTATAATATTAAATATTTTATTGATAAAATAAAATTAGCTTTGGGACAACTAGATCATGATCATATTTCTATTGCTAACTACAATCATGAACATATGCATCCCTTCAATTCATCAAATCATCCAAATCATGCATAATAACATATATCTAAATTTATCAAGACATGATCTAACCTTTACTAGTATAAATACAATCATAGCTTCAATAATCCAACATGAATATACATCCTATTCACCAAATGTGACATAATCTCTAGCATACTTGATCACAAATACTACCTATGACATGGAGGCATGCATTAAACCCTAAAAACACCATACAATCAACTAAGATAATCAACTCATGCATAGATCCCATCTCCATCATAAACACACATTTATTAATGCTTCAATCTCAATTCATCACAACAATACATGCTCAAGCCCTATTCATAATCCATCTTCTACTAATATCATCCTAGAGACATGAATCTAAAATTTAAAAGGAGGGTTAAAAAGGCTTACTTGATTGTCGAATACTTTGAAGGAGTTTCGAATGGATCTCAACTCCTAGATGTCTAATTCCGTCCAAGGAAGATGAAGAAAGCATGGCCATGGTTGATGAAATCATTCGGCCAAGAGGGAGAGTGGTTTGGCCAAGAGAGAGAGAGAAAAGAGAAGGAGAGAGTCCATTAGCATGATTATTCATATGTATATTCATTAGAAATCAAAGATTAGAGAATATGAAGTTGTTTGAACAAACTTACCTTGAAGGTGTTTTTGAGCCTTCACAAAATTTCTGGTTTTTTATCCAAAAGAGTAAGTTGGATTTTGGAGTTTGATGTTAAAACTAGTATGGATGGACTCTTGATAGTGTATAGATGAAATTTGAAATTTTTAGAAGAAGTTTGAAGTGATTTGGAGAGGTATTAGGCGAAAGGAAGGAGTAGGTGTTCTTGGTGTACTATGTGTTCTTGAAGGTTGAAGAGAGTAGAGAGGTTTTGTTCAAGGCTGGCCGAATTTCTGTAGGGATTAGGGTTGGCCGACTGCTTGTAGGGTTTTGGTAGATGATTTTCTGGTTTGGAAGGGAAAAGGAAAGGCTGGATGTTGAAATCCTTAAAAAATATTTTTGGGAAGCAAATTTGGAAACTAAATATAACAAGAATATCTTTGATTATTGGAGAGCTTTTGGGAAGCTGCCATGGCCGACTGCTTGTGTAGTATTTCGGATGGATGAAATCTGATTGAAGGAGGCTAAGGGTGGCCGAAAATAAGGAGTATAATGGTGAAGGAAATGTCTGGTTGTTTGAGGGATATTTTATGGAAGGTTACTAAATTATGGTGGCTGGAATTTTGCTATCCAATCAAGGTATGATTGCAGTAATTTTTTTCGAAATCTTTTTGGGCAGCCATGATTAGATTTTCATGCAGAAGCTTGGGGAGGACAATGGAGTTCAGTTCATGGCTGTTTAAGGGTGGTTTGTGCAGAAGAAGGGTGGAGTTTCGGCTAGGGCTGAATTAGGAAACAAGCTGGAAAAAAATTCTGCACAGGATTTTCGCAAGGGCTGGAATTTTTCTGGGCAGTTTTAGCTGCCATTTTCCAGCCGATTTACAGAGGATTTGAAGGCCATTTCAGAGGTCTTTCAAGTCTAGTTTCCAGCCTTCTTTATGGAGGAAAAACGTGGCTAAGATGCTGAACAAAAACTGAAAGAAAATAGCTTGGTTTCGGACCTCCAAAGCTACGAATTTGCCCAGGGATTTTTCTGGTTTTGCACAGCCTTTGTGCAGTCCGAAAATGGCCAGAAAAATTCAGGTTTCAAGCTGATCAAAAAGGCCATTCTCTGGCAGCATTTGGGAGGGAATAATGGCTAAGAATTTCGACAACTTGAAGACACAAGAAGCTGAAAAAATTTCAGTTCAATACATGAAAGAAAATGAACCTAGCTAGAGTGAAGTTTTAGAAAGTTCACTAGGGAAATTAATTCACTTGGAATCCTTCCCCTTCTTCCATGGTTTCGGTCCATAAGATGTCTTTCACTAAGACATTTTGAACCTCCAAAGCCACAACACATTGCTGGAATTTTTCTAGAATAAAATTGGCTTGAACAAATTGAACAAACTAATGAATTGAGAAATAGAAAAAAATAAGAATCAAAAGGAAATGAATTCCCCTTAGGAATTTTGTGTAGGGAAAAAGAGTAGGATTAGGATACTCCTATCATGCCTCCCTTAGGATAACACCTCTACCCTATTCTAAAGCACCTAAGGCCGAAAATATCACTTCCCAAGCAAAAATAAAATTCAATCATGCTATAGCTCTAATGATGGAATTTGAATTCAAGACCTCAAGAATTAATTCCAAAGCTCTAACCACTAAACCACAACAACTTTTGTTTTTATTTTCTCCCTAAAATATTTTTCGTATTTAATCCTCAAGCTATCTCCCTATTTTCATCTCAAGCAAAAATTACCATTTTGCCCTTCTCACCAATACTTACAATCAAGCCTTCGAGACAATAAAACATAAATTCAAAGCACATAAAATCATATAAAAATATATTTAAACATGCAATAAAATATTATATGCATCCCAACCCCCTTACTCTAAGGTTGGTTTTGACTGGGGTCTCACATAACACCTTTCTAAATGACATCTACTATCCTTAGGCCTCTAGTCCAATGATTCACGACTTCTTAGATTATTTCTGCTTCCCAAGGGAACTACCCTAAAGCAAACATCCAAGTCATGTTTCCCAGGGCCCTGGATATTTAGATCATTCAGACAACCACAAGGGGTGATATAGTATGGAAACTATCTTGTACAAGTTTGTCTTAACTAATTGGTCATACATACCCAACATGCAAGTATATTGGCCCTATGATAAAACCTCAACTATAGCATATCAAAGCATATGCTTCCAGCTTCGTCAGACCACCCACTTATACTCAAGTCGTAAAGTACTAGTCCACGCTATAGCAGTAGTAGTCTAGGTTTCTATCATATAGTACTTTTAGAAACCACTACTGCAGGTCCTGTTCTATGTATTCGAAATACGCTTATGTCATGAAGTGAGTAGACTACTCACTGGCTAAAGGTAAGCCATTCCCCATTTACAATTCACAACATAATAACCTAGACATGATGAGATTCCCATTCTCATCAATCGATTAAGAACAAAAATTTATGTGTTAAGTAACCCGTGATCCATATCTTATTGTGAAAGACCTTCATTCACATGGACCACTTACTTAAACACAACAGGTCTTTTCCAAACGTAATTGTGCACAAATAAAATTGTAAATTCACAAATAATTTCTGAAATTAAATTCTTTTATTAAAACAATCGATTTTTTTACATCAGAAACCTAGTCTAAGAGGGCATACATCCCAACATAATCTAGCTTTATTTCTAATCACACCCCATTTTCTTCAAGTTTATTTCTAAATAACCATTTTGTACCAATAATAGGATGATCAAGAGGTCTAGGAACAAGTTTCCAAACTTGATTTCTTTCAAATTGATTTAATTCTTCTTGCATAGCAATAATCCAAAATTCATCATGCAATGCGATATCGATACAACTAGGTTCAATATTTTAAAGAAGAGCAAAGTTATCAATGAAATACCGTCTAGTTTTAAGTCCATAGTTAGATCCCCAATAATTTATTCTTTGGGATGACCTGTTTTGTATTTTTAGTCTTTTGGCAATTGTTGATTCATAGAATCTTCAGTTTGTTCCTTTCCTTGTTCAGCTTGCAGCTCTTCCATCTCTTCTTCTTTTGCATAAGTATTTAATGGTGGAGCTTTGAGTTGATCTAACTTGACTTCCTTTGAACTTCTTATATCATCGTCATCTCTTTTTGAAGTATAAATGTTAGATTCATCAAACACAACATGCATGGATTCTTCCACAAAAAGAGTTCTTTTGTTGTATACTCTATATGCCTTTTTGTTAGAAGAGTAATCAAGAAATATGGTCTCATTGGACTTGCTGTCAAATTTTTTAAGATTATCTTAGGTATTTAGGATAAAACATTTACATCCAAACACCTTAAAATAAGAGAGATGGATGGAGTTTTGTCAAACATAAGTTCAATTTTTTCTAAAAAACGGTCTTAGCATAACTCGGTTTATTATATAGCAAGCTGTATTAACAGCTTCCGCCCAAAAATATTTTAGAAGGACATTTTCACAAAGTATTGATCTAGATATTTCTTGCAAAGTGCGATTTTTCCTTTCAACAACACCATTTTGTTGAGGGGTTTTTGTTGCTAAAAAATTGTAAAGACTCCATTTTCATCACAGAAGTGAGTAGATTCATTGTTGTAGAATTCTTAGCTATTATCACTTCTAATAGAAATTAGTTTGCATCCAATCGAGTTTTGGACGCGTTTAATCAGTTTCAAAAATTTAGAAAATGCTTCATCCTTTTGTCCAAGAAATAAAGTCCAAGTAAATCTAGAAAAATCATCAACAAGTACATATGCATATTTCTTACCTCCAAGACTAGCAGTCCTCATTGGTCCAAACAAATCCATATGAATTAATTCGAGTGATTTTGAGGTAGAAATCATTTTCTTTAGTTTAGAAGAGGTTTTGATTTGTTTCCCAAACTGACATGCATCACAAATTTTGTGTTTATTAAATTTCATTTTTTAGCAGTCCCCTAACAAGTTCTTTTGAAGACAATTTATTTAGCAAATCAAAAGAAACATGGCCTAATCTTCTATGCCAAAGATAACCATCATTGTTATGTACGGATAGGCATCTAATACCATTAGCTACAAGGTCATTTAGATAAAACACATATACATTTTCCATACGTTTGGCAGTAAAGATTGTTTCAAGATTTACTCTGTCAAATATAGAACAAGAATCCTTTTCAAAGATGACCTTGCAACCATTGTCACAAAGTTGGCTAATGCTAAGAAAGTTATTTTTCAAATCATCAATAAGTAAAACTTGTTTTATAATTGTTAAGGAACCTTTACCAATATTACCAATGCCGAGAATCTTTCTTTTCTTCTTGTCTTCAAATGTAACAAATCCTTCATTTGTGGTTTGAATATTCTCTAACAAAGCTGTGTTTCCAGTCATGTGTCTTAAACAACCGCTGTCCAAGAACCACTTGGTGAAGCTCAAAGACTATACCTATACATGAGAAAGAAGAATGATTTTTGGTATCCACATTTTCTTGGGTCCATGAAGGTTTGTAACATTTCCTTTGAATTTCCAGAATATTATCCCACCAGATTTCACTTTTCTTTTAATAAAACATCTTGAAACTATATGTTCCGATTTTTCACAATATGTGCAAGCTTTGTGTATTCTATAAGATAAAGTAGTTTTAACATATTGAGACTTGTTATTTTTGTTCTTATTCTCATGTTCATATCCTAAGCCATTTTGATTTCTAGCATAAACAAATCTAGGCTTGTAAATTTTGTCCTTATCCTTATGTTTATATCCTAAGCCATTTCGGTCTCCAATTTGGTGTTGAGTTCCGAGTAACTTTTCCAGATTGTTTTTACCATTTGTGAATTTTTCAATACAATTGGTAAGATCATTGACTTTGTTTTTCATGTCATTAAAAGTGCTAACCATACCTTCAAGAGTTTGAATTCTATCACACAAATTTTTATTTTTCAGAGATGCATATTGCAAAGCAGTCATGATCACATCTTTCTCAATGATAGCACACATATGTGACTCAAAAGACATTTTGTTATCATTTAACAATATTTTGTTTTCTTCCATCAAACATTGAATCTTCAACTTCATTTCTTTTTTTTTTTTTTCTGGATAGTTTTTTTAATTCATGAAACATATCACTTAACAACTCATTTAGATCAACATGCTTTTTAGTCATAGATATAAGAGAATTAGGCATGAAATTAGATGTAGAAGAGTTTACCTCATCTTCAGAATCTCTATCTTCGGACTCAGTTTCATTTAAGTCCCCAAGTTCCCATCAATCCTTTACCTTTCTTTGTCTTCAAATCTTTCTTCTTTTTAAATATTCTTCCTTCCTCTCCTTTTGCAACAAGACAGATGGCAATAAAGTGATCAGTGCTTTTACATTCATAACAATGAGGTTTGAATCCTGGGGTTTGTCTTTTCTTTCTCATAAACTTCTTTCCTCTTTTATAGTTTCCTTTGTTGAACATTCTCCTTAATTTTTTTACTATTATCGCCAAATCTTCATTATCCATTTCCATGCCCTCACTGCTTTCTGATAGGCTTGTTTCTTCATCTTCATTTTCAACCTTCAATGCTATCCCTTTTTTTGCCTCTATCATGATTATCATATTCATGAAATCTTTTAAGTTTCATCTCATGAGTTAGAAGAGATCCGATCAGCTCCTTAGTTGGTAAGAATTTTAAATCCTTGGATTCTTCTACAACAAGACCTTTAGGCTGCTAGCTTTGTGAAACCCCAGTCGAAACCAACCTTAGAATAAGGGGATTGGGATGCATATCATATTTTATTGCATGTTTAAATATATTTTTATATGATTTTATGTGCTTTGGATAGGTGTTTTATAGTCTCGAGGGCTTAATTATGTTTATTGAGTAAGAAGGGCAAAATGGTAATTTTTACTTGATGTGAGAATAGGGAGATAGCTTGAGGATTAAATAGGAAAAAAATATTTTAGAGAGAAAATAAGAACAAGAGTTGTTGTGATTTAGTGGTTAGAGCTTTGGAATTAATTCTTGAGGTCTTGGGTTCAAATTCTATCATTGGAACTTTAGCATGATTAAATTTTATTTTTGTTAGGGAAGGTTAGATTTTCGTCCTTGAGTGCTCTAGAGAAGGGTAAAGGTAATGTCCTAGGGGAAACATGATAGGAGTACACTAATCCTGCTCTTGTACCCTACAAAAATTCCTAAGGGAATTCATACCCTTCTTGATCCTTAGTTTTCCTTACTTCTCAATTTCTGCACAAACCTCTCTTGAATAGCCATGAATTGAACCCCATTGTCTTCCCCAACCTTCTACACGAAAACCAGTCATGGCTGCCCTAAAATATCTCCAACAAATTACTCCAATCATGCCTTGATTGGAGACCAAAATTCCAACAATCCTAATTTAGTAAACTTCCATAAAATCTCCCTTAATCAACCAGACCTTTCCTTCACCATTATACTCCCTCTTTTCGGCCACCATTAACCTTCTTCAACCAGCTTTCATCTAGCAAAATCACTGAACATCAGTCGGCCATAGCAGCTTCCAAAAAGCTCTCCATTGATCAAAGATATTCTTGCTATATTTTGTTTCCAAATTTGATTCCCAAAAATATTTTTTTAGGATTTCAACAACCAGCCTTTCTTTTCCCTTTCAAACCAGAAAAATCATCTACCTAAACTACACAAACAATTTGGCCACTACAAACATATAGAATTTCGGCAGCTTCAAATCCAAAATCCCTCCATTCTCTTCAACCTTCAAGCACATATAGAATACCAAGAACACCTACTCACTTCTCTCACCTAATACCTCTCCAAACCACTTCAATCTCTTTAAAAAAAAATTCAAATTTCATCTACTCACTACTGTGAATCCATTCATACCACTTTTAACATCAAAGTCCAAAATCTAACTCTCTCTTTTGGATAAAAAATCAGTATTTTTGTGAAGGCTCAAGAACACCTTCAAGGTAAGTTTGTGCAATCAACTTCATCTTCTCTAATCTCCAATCTCTAATGAATATAAATATGTATAAGCATGCTAACGGATGCTCTTCTTCTCTTTTCTCTCTCTCTCTCTCTCTCTCTCTCTCTCTCTCTCTCTCTCTCTCTCTCTCTCTCTCTCTCTCTCTCTTGGCCGAATACCCTCTCCCTCTTGGCCGAATGAATTCTTCACCAATGACCATGCTTTCTTCATCTCTCTTGGACGGATCTAGTCATCTAGGAGTTGAAATCCATTCGAAACTCTTTCAAGGTACTCATCAATCAAGTAAGCCTTTTCAACCCTCCTTTTTAATTCTAGATTCATGTCTCTAGGATGATATTGGTAGGAGATGGATTATGAATAGTATTTGAGCATGTATTGTTGTGATGAGTTGAGATTGAAGTATGAATAAATGTGTGTATATAATGGAGATGGGATTTATGCATGAGTTGGTTATCTTGGTTGATTGTATGGTGTTTTTTGGGTTTAATGCATGTCTCCATGTCATAAGTAGTATTTGTAATCAAGTATGTTAGAGATTATGTCACCTATGGTGAATATGATTTATATTCATGTATGATTGTTAAAGCCATGATTATGTTTATGCTAGTAGAGGTTGGATCATGCCTTGGTAAATTTAGATCTATATTTTTATTCATGATTTGGATGAGTTGATGAATTGAAGTGGAGTATATGTTCATGATTGTGGTTAGCAATAGAAATGTGATCATAATCTAGTTGTCCCTAAGCTAATTTTATTTCATCAATAAAATATTTAATATTATAATTTTTGCTAGTAAGGTAGACTTGTGTTATTATATATAATAAGAATATTTTAGTCAAATAAATGATAGCTTCTATTTCAAGAAATAAAATATATAGATATTATATATAATAATAATATCAAATAAAGCCTTTTATATAAATAATCATAATAAGTAAAATATTAATTTTGTAAGTCTTATATTCATAAATATCATTAAAATTTATTATCTTTCAATTATTATCTTTTAATCAAAACCTATTAAATTTTATTTAGTATCTTTCAATCAAGACCCATTAAAATTTATTTTCAAACAATTAATTATTAATAAATAATTATTTTACCTAATACCACCTAGGACTCTTCATCAAATAAACTCTAAATTATTCTTAGCAAGATTTAAACCTTCAACTTATTAGTACCTATTTTTCGAAACAATAATTATTTTAAATATCAAATTAGACTTAGCTTATAAACCCTTTTTATTTATTATTTGGCCTTAAAGCTTGGGACACTAGGATCATGGTAGTAGTGAGTTGAGCTAGCTTTATTTGTGAAAGTGGATTTTAGCTTGAGATTAATTATGGCTTGTATTTACCCTAGGCGGGGTTAGGTCAGTTGTTGAAGACCTTTATTTTATCTCAAGTTAAGGATCAGGTAAGCTCATGCATAAAACCTGTTTGATGCAAAATGTTTATTACGGCAAGCCATATGTAGAGTGCATGGACACTCATTTCTGTAAAGGCAATTAAGGATTGTCTCCTGTCTTATTTCCGTCAACCAAATTATTTGAAAATCAATAAGTAGATTTACTCAAACTCAAAACTCGTTCTAAAACTGATTTTGACAAATGCTTTGGAAACCCTTAATTGCCATTTTCAAGTGGAACTATGTTTTGTTCCTTTTTCCCCAAGTGGGGTAAGTTACGTTGAGTACTCAATAAGAGTGGACTGCTAGGACTAGTCTTTGAAGGGTTAGGGTGAGTCTCTCAGTAGGTGGCCACCTTTGAGAGGTAAGTCCTCCCTGGATAGGATGTCAGTCCAGTAGGTCGTGCCGGTCCAAGCTAGCAGTTTTTTTTCAGTCAAGTGACTATGTGTTGCCGGAATGGACAACCGGTTGTTATTTGGGTATAGAGAATGATGAGTATCTTGCCCGGTAAGCTGATCACTTACCTTTTGTCAGTCTGCACAAAGTGTCGGCATTCTGACTGGTTATGGGGCCCAACGTGTGGTAACCCATGATCACTTTTTGAGTGGTTGATTTTATTGAACATGTATGGTTGAAAAAGCCAAAACACCACTCTTGATTTTTATTATTGTTTATTACTTGCCAGTATTTCTCTTACGAAGGTTTCACACTTTGCATTCACGAACTGTTTTCACTGGACACTCAAAGCACACACGAATTTACTCAGATTTTTGTCTCATCACCCTTTTTACCATGATTTCAGGTCGATCCTTCTGTGGGGATGAGTAGCTAGATATTGCTTGCCTTGGAAGATTTTTCTGATATTTAATTTGTGTAACGCTTTGGGGAGTTAAGAGTGGATAATTTTATTATGGATTTGATTTTGGAATTCTTGGATTCATTCTTGGGTTGTAATAAATTTTAAGTTAAAGTATTATATTTATTCCGCTATTTTGATTGTGTGACCTAGTTATAAAGACCCCTTATCCTTTGGACGGAGTGACATCCCCGGCCCTGGCGGGCCTAGGTAGTGGGGTGTTACAAGCTTTTTGGTAAGGCATCTAAATTTTTTTGATTTTATTCCCTAAGGGAATAAACCTTCCCGTAGGGTTTGAGCCCATTTGAGATATTATTGAATCTCGTGAACATATCAGCGATGCTTTCATTCGGCTTCATTGTAAATAATTCATAGTCATGGATCAGAAGCCCCAGTTTTGATTCTTTGACTTGGTTTGTCCCCTCATGGGTGACTTCAAGTAATCTCCATATTTCATGAGCTAAATCACAACCACTAACACGGTTGTATCCAGTCGCATCTAGTGCACAACATAAAATATTCATAGATTGAAAATTTAGTACTGTTTTCCACACTAAACTCATCATTCTGTTTCGGTAATTTTATGCCATCAATCATCTTTGACAGAATAAAAGTACCATTTTCTATTAAATTCCATAACTCAAAGTTGATAGAGCACACATAGATTTTCATTCTAGTTTTCCAGAAAGTATAGTTGTTTCCATTAAATAAAGGAGGACGATTCGTTGAAGACCCTTCAACATATGGAAGAGAAAATGAGTTTGCTATGAAGATTTGTTCTACAATGTTGTTAAACCAAGAATATGTAGACCAAGCTCTTATACCAAATGAAAAACCTTAGAGGGGTGGTGAATAAGGTTTTTGGCAAACTAAATTTTTTTGAATCATCTGATATGCAGAATAACAATGATCATCAAGATTCTTAAACTAACTTTATGGTAACAAAGAAAGCTATCCAAGAACTCTTTGATATATATATTCAGATTCAGACTAGCAATGAAAATGCAATTCAGTAAGAAAATAGATGAGACACGGTATGTATAGTGGTTTGATCTTCCAAGATCTACGTCCACTACCTTCAGCTCACACTTAAGGATTTTCAATCAGATTTCATTTACTCCACTTAATGACATCAAACAATACAACATACATGAGAGGATCACCACACTAAATTTTCCAAAACCTCCCAAACAAACAATCACAACACGATTCACCCCAACTGGATTTTACACCACAACCTTGTACTACAATAGAGATTGCATATCAATAGAACAGTAAAGAGCTCACTTGTTTCAACAGATATTCACTAAGATACAAAGCATAAATACTTTTACCTTTAACATAATATGAATTCACTTTCAAGCTTTTTAATAAAAGGAGATTTTTGAAAACGTTGAGCAATAGTGTTTCTTAGAGGAATGTTTCAAAAATCTTATGTCTAATCTTGTTTAGAGGCTATTTATAGAACCAAAAAGTGAAGTGCCAACAGCTATAAAAACGGCTATAATTTTTTGTTAAAATTATTCGTATTTTGGACTCAGGTTTTGGATGACGATGCATCCAAAAGATAAGTCCAAAATGACACTTTTTTAGGCAGAAACATTTCAAAATAGTTTATAGGATTTTGGACAAATCTTTTGAATGCAGAAACATCTAAACTACTCAATATAAAATTCTGAGATTTTCAAAACTTTGAAATCTTCTCCTTTGTGTACTTCAAGGAAAAATCAATTGAATCAAAAGGTAAAGAGACATAGGAATTAATAGAAATACCTTAATAACACTTCCTAGTCTAAAGTTCTTCTTATGAGGACTTCTTGATATGCAACTCCATATACTTTGATCTTTTTTTTTTTATCTTCCATATTTGAATTAAATCACAGAAGAGTTGACAAACAATCATATCTGAATGCCTTAGAAGAACAGAGGTCAAATATGTCCTATCACAATAGATTACAAAAGTTAGTTTATATTAACATTTGTCATAAGTCAAAATATAGGAAAAAACCCTTAAGGCTAACACCGTCGCTTCACCTGTTTGCACCATCAAAGCAACGGGACTCGAGGGGGCATGTGTTGACGTCATTTTTAGTCGATTCGTTGCAACGGCAACCTTCAGCTGAAGCTGATATGATTTCTACCAAACGGATGATGACATCAAGGAAAGTCCTCAGCGGCTGTACCCAGTCGACATCAAAACTAAGGGCCGATGAGCCATCACCTCCACACCTCGGCATGATCGGTAAGACATTACCGTTCTTAACCGCCAAGGATAGGTCACAAAACGGGATCTTCTCCACGTTCGAAAGTCAGCAGCTGTGCCACAACAAGTATAAAGCAAGCATAAATCCCATATTGAAGACACCAACAATCATCTCAAACCAAATCACCAAATTTTTTCCTAGTTTTTAATTTCTTTTTTCCGTATTTTTACAGTTTTCTTCATTGCTTCCATTTATAGCTTTTCTTACAGCTTTTCTTATAGCTTTGTTTACAGCTTTGTTCACATTTGCTTTACATTTTTCTTTACTTCTTTGATTATAAAGTTTCCGTTTGATGTTGCTTTAATTATCAATTCCTTTATTCAATCATCATTTTAATCAAAATACATTGTGTTCAGTTCCGTTTTGCTGTCGTATGCAATATTTCTGCCTGCTTGGACTCTTTCTATAGTAAATTCAAGGAACCCACGTCTTTTAAAATGTCCGACTCATTCATTCATCTTTTTATCGGATTGTTTATATTCATTGGAAAAGCAACCGATTGACACTTTTATCGGCTCCCCTTTCGTAAGGCAACAGGTATCACTACTGCATTTTGGCCTTCCCAATGAGATAAGTTAGTTAAAGCTGATATCTGATGGTTAACCTTCTGTAATTTTGAAATTCATGAGCTATTCAGTTTGATGTGTAATAAGCTAGGTTTTTAAACAAAAAAATTGTTATTTTGATGCAATTTAATGGTCAAATCTTTTGTTTACGTATTTGAATGATTGAATAATAATTTTTACTTCAATCAAAAGAGCTGAAATCAAAAGCAAAAAATGAACGCCTTAATTAGGACAATCAAAAGAGCTGAAATTTAAAAGCAAATTTTATTTTTAATATCAATTGTTTGTATATCAGTCACACTTTTTAATTTCTGATCCTTTCATTTGAAAATCTGTCCGTTCAGTATCTTGGATTGACCAATAGAACAATTCCCATTTGAGTTTTTTTTTTTTTTAAAGCTGTCTAATCTAATCAGCTATTTCCACAAAATTTAAAGGAAAGTTGATCAACTGATTTATCCTTTCATTTTTTTTCCTAGACTTTTTGCTATTTTGTCTATCAAGGTCGGAAGGAAGAACTTTTCCCTATGGCTTTTTGCAGTAAAGACAAGATGGTGTACAAGTGTGTAGTTTGAGAGAATCAGCTGAATTGATAAAAGCAATTGGCAGAATGTCCAACCATTATGACCATTGAGTTATTACAATCTTATTCGATTTTCTTAGAATCTTAGTCTACTCTCTTTGTTTGAAAGAGTACTCATCTGATTATTTTGTTACGGAATTTTTATTATATTTTATTTTATTCATCTTATTTTTGTATTATGACAACTGAACTTTGGTTTTATATATTGAATAACAAACTAATACTTAAGTCAAAATTTACCTCACCAACGGGGACAGATTTGTCATCATCTGGCCTACTGTTCTATTCTTGGATATGAGACTTGGGATTCAAACTCAATGTAGATTATTCACCGAGAATACTTATTTCAAAATATTTATTAGTTAATTGTACAAACTTAGGACTTGTGACAAAGTTTTAACAACTTGAAGATTTTTTATCTTTTTTTTTTTAACCAAAGTAAAGAGTTGGAGTTAGGTACTGACATGTATACAACACTGGCTAATAGAAACCTTAAATTAGGGATGCAAATAAATCTATTATAACTTGAAGCTTGACCCTTGATCAATTCAGCTCAAAGATTACGTTAGTTAAATGGACTGCCTCTTCACAGCACACAAAATGTACTATTAGCTGCCAAGTTGTCTACGTAAGCCATTGAACCAATCAATCAATTATAAATATATAAAGAAAAGAAAACATATATGGAAAGTAAGAAGCTTTCACTTGGTTTCTCTAAGTATCCTTACAAATTGCTTCATCATTCACAAACCACAATCCCTGCAAACACAAGAAATATGGGAAAGCCCGAAATATCCCTAGCACCGTTGTGCTGCTTCCTTCTCATTGTATCCAGTGGTGAGCAGTTCATACGTATCTTGCCTATAATACATTTTCAATTTTCACATACTTTTGTAGACAATGATTTTCCTAAGTTTATTCACTTTCGACTTCCATGGCGGGAATTGGATACGGGAAAGAATTTCACAGAATATAATAATTTATCTCAATTATTTGTTCATCTTACATTTTCTTATCATACAGAGATGCAAGCTTATTCACTGCTGAAATAAAGTGCATGTACCTTTGTGTGATCAGGGTTGCCTTGGAAATGTAATTGGATCTAATGAAGAGTTTAAAAATCCTTTCTTCCTTTTTCCCTTTTTTTTGCCCTTTTATAATTAAAACTGAAAGCTTTTAATTTTTTAATCATGATTATGTTTGATAACAAGAATAAAAATCAGAAGTTAATTGGCTGGTAATCAAGATTCACCGATTGATTACCAATGGATTTTAGTCAAAAGATAGAACTTTTACTGGTACTTGTTACCAACTAATTTTTCAAGTTGGTTGATAAGTACCAACCCAAATTTAGTTGGCAATTAGTTCTCAGATAAGTGATTGAATTTCACAATTTCTAATTAAGGACCGAAATTTTAGTGTATAATTCGGATAGAAATCATCAACTAAAATTTCGTCGAAAATAATTTATTTAAAAATAAAAATTATTTTAAAACAGAAATGGGCCAACTTTTACCAAAAAAAAAATCACATAATAATTCAGTCAGAAATTACCAATTTTGTTGCCGATAATTTATTTAAAAATTAATGAAAAATGGACTTTGCTAGTAATTTATTTAAAACTAAAAAAATTAACGTAGAAAAAGATCTACATCAACTTCAATATTTTACAACATGCAAACAAGATAGTATCAAATGCACCACTTATATCATTGTGCCGGTGAATTTGCTACTATTTTTATATATTTTTTTTTAATCATTCAAAATAATAATACACTGTCTATATATACGCACACATGCACACATTTACTTTTAGTTAATTAAACTTATATATGCCTATATTTGTACTTACAGTCTACCTTGGATCAAACAATGTTCGGCCAAGTACAACCAAAAATTGATAAAATGAGATAATTGAAGAGACAGGAAAAGTGACGAAGACATGATGAAAAGTCTCTTCATGAGAAAAACACAAATGACATCAACATAAAATTGGAAAAATTCTTATATAGATTGGGATCATCACTGGACCATTTTCATGATGAAAAGTCTCTTTATGAGAAAAACATATTGTGGACCATCGCTTTAAAATGTTATATCTTTCTAAAAATATACAACTTACTTTATATGTAGTACAATATTCAAAACATATGGTCTACAATGAATCCGATACATATAAGAATTTCCCATAATATAGGATCCATTGACAAATTTCGTTTAACAATTTGCACATAAAAAACAACACTTGATGTAACACCCCAAAATAATAGGCCTAATGGCGTGAGATGTCGCCCCGTCCTTTGGACCAGAGATCTTTATAACGCATTAACATAAAATCCAAAGGAAAGAAACTAAAGGAATAGGATAAATCTTTGGTACTTAATCTTGAATTACATCACAAAGAAATTTGCTAAGATCGATAAAATAGAATTTCTAAATTTGGCTAAAAGAAATTCTAGCCGTTCATCTAGAATTAAAGGTAATAAAAGTATCAAGACCTAACACTATTATAAAATAAAACTTCAAGTCCCGATCTTAATAAACCTACCTCCTCCTGAAAACATGATTAGAGAAAAAGTATGAGATTCTAAATAATCTCAATAAATCCGAGGTGTGTGGTCGTGACACAATTTTTGAAATAAATGTCATGATGCATGAATAAAAATGAATTGAACAGATATGCTCATAACGCAATGTTCATGAGTATATTGTAATATACTGTTTAAACAAAATCTTCATCAGATAAAATTCTAAATTACACATCACAACCCTAGAACAATTTTTTCATTTATAAAAAGTCTTGAATCCGAATTATCCACATTAATAATAATATATCTTAAATGACCACTACAAGAAATCTGCCAATCTGCCACGGACAAATTCGCTTCGCAGCAAATCTATGGACCGGCCACACCCAATTACAATGCCTAGATTGTTCAAGAATTGCGCAGCACAATACTCGAACCCATGACCTCCGAAATAGCAGATGTTGTGTTTAGCCGCTGAGCTACGACAATTGTTGTGCTATCTTTTTTTTATTATTATTTAAACTACTTTGAACAATCTTTGTATACTTTTTTTAAAATAAAAATATTATAACAAAATGTAATAATCATATTAAATTCACTATAAAACTATATTATTCAATATAAAAAATATTTTGTATATTTATAAAACTTTAAAATTTTATATACTGTCAATTATATGATTTTTTTTATTAAATGATACATACATACATACATACATACATACATACATACATACATACATACATACATACATACATACATACATACATACATACATACATACATACATATGTGTGTGTGTGTGTGTGTAGATGCACACGCACACCACACATATTTAAATACATACACACACACACACACACACACCGGCTAAGGCATAACCAATGCCAATAATAGCATATAGGGTGTACATCCCTACCGAGAGAATGCCCTAAGCATTTTTCTCGTCTAATCTATCAGGCAGATGTCCCATATCCATCCTCTAGTTTTACACATTGAAAACCATATCACTAGCTAAGGACCCGACTTGGTCATCTAGGA
Source organism: Voacanga thouarsii (assembly GCA_026120185.1). Taxonomy (NCBI): domain Eukaryota; kingdom Viridiplantae; phylum Streptophyta; class Magnoliopsida; order Gentianales; family Apocynaceae; genus Voacanga; species Voacanga thouarsii. Next base: position 903,573 of record JANUWF010001659.1, on the reverse strand, counting down.
CTGACGCCCTGTTTGAAAAAATTAAAGACAGCTAATCTTCCAATAGTCTCTCCTAAACTAACTTGAGCTAGTCTTAGTACTTTACCCATTGAATATTCAATGTCTAAGTTTAGTGTGGTTTAAGAAAATTTCTCATTCCAATGTGGAATATATAATTTTCATTTCCCAACAGAAAATATTGTTCCAGTCGTAAATACTTGTTTTTCCAAACTCAATTTGATCAAAGCTCAAACACAATTTTCCCCAGGATTTGCAAAACCAAAAAATCCCTATATCTGTTCTAGTAAATTTCTCAAGAAGTATTAACTATAATTCATCGTAAGGATATTTGAAGCCATTTAGTATAAATCATGCAATGATTTTCGCCATATTTTCATGTATGAAATACGCAAGTACATTTTTATGTATAATATAATTTCTTTCTTTATCTTGTTATAAAGACCCATAGTCCTAAGGATGAGATGACAATCCCGCTCTCACTCTGAATTGCACATGCATCACGAATGATTTTTAAAACTACAAAAGCACTCATCGGACCTACTAAGAAATCTTTCTCACACAATTTTTATTATGATTTTCATAGAGATCTAGCCTTGATAAAGTGGCAAGATTTAATTCTTGAGGACCTAGATAAATTTATTTTGAGAACTTTGTTTATCAATTTTTACATGCTCTAAAGACTTTGTGTAGGTTTTGAAAAGCCTTGTAATAAGTTTTGATTATTCTTTGAGTTTTATTTATAAAAAGTTATAAAGATCCCGAGTTCATAGCATGGGATGACATCCCCGACCCATCAAGGTTAAGTAGGTAGACAAGGTGTTACACACTTTGTAAATGACCCCAATATCTTGTAGATTTTATAGAATTTAGGTACATCATCATCATAAGTAGTCTCTTGGTAGAAGCCATTAGATTTGATACCAAGCCAAACTTTTTTGCATCGATGGCCTCAGAGCTCCATCTCAACTGAGATCCTTGCCATGTTTAAACGAGTCATATTCACCATAGATTAATCAAGCTTCAAGAGCCGCCACATTGCTAATACTACAACAAACAAGACATTATTGGCTAAAAAATGATAAGGTCGATTCTTCAACAAAATGTAGAGTGAAACAGTGGAAAGATCTCCTATTGCATGGAATTTAGTCGTCTATTTCATAACCTTCATTGGAAAACCAAGGAGATACCATGAATTCATAAGCTGCAATTGCATGAAATGTTCCTATAAATCAACATGAATCAAAATATGATTGGAATCAAGTAAGTAGACAGAGATCGTACCATTAGACACTACGGGAAAAATTATGATTTGCGATGAAAAATTTACAACAGCTGTATGACTGATCATCAATTGCGATGAATTTGCAATGGCAATGAAAACAATGACGAGATTTGATCAGTCGTCACAAAATCGTCACTAATTATGACAGATTTGTGATGGCTATTGCAAAAATCTCGCTAATTGCGATAGATTTGTTATGGCTATCACAAAACCCTCAATAATTACGACGGATTTGTGACAGCTCAATAGAACAGTCATAAAACCATCACAAATTAGCGACGGTTTTGTGATTGAGTTTTATAATTATACATTAATGCTAAATAATAATAAAAAAAACCATTGCAAAACCCTGGCAAATTGCGACGGCTTGATAATAAATTTATTTTTTTTAGAATTTTCAAAGAAACCATCTCAAAACCGTTGCTAATTGCGACATGTTTGTGACAGAATTTTATAATTATAAATTAAAACTAGATAATTAAAAAAATCAGCCACACAACTCTCGCAAATTGCTATGGAATTGTGATGGCTCGGTAATAAATTTAATTTTTTTTAGAGTTTTCAAAGAAACTATCGCAAAATCCTCACAAATTGTGATGGATTAGTGATGGAATATTGTAATTATATATTAAAACTAAATAATTAAAAAATTGTCGCAAAACCCTTGCTAATTGGGATGCATTTGCGATGGCTCTATAATAAATTTATTTTTTTAAGATTTTCAAAGGAACAGTAGCAAAACCCTCGTAAATTAGTGATGATTTAGTGATGGCTTTTGATAATTACACTTAACACTAAATATTTAAAAAAGCCATCGTAGAACCCTCTCTAATTTCCACGGAATTGCGACGGCTCGATAATAAATTTAAATTTTTTAAGATTTTTAAAAGAACCATCGCAAAACCCTCGCAAATTAACGATGGCTTTTAGTAATTATATTTAACATTAAATAATTAAAAATTCCATCGCAAAACCCTCGCTAATTTTCACAGAATTGCGACAGCTCGATAATAAATTTAAATTTTTAAAGATTTTTAAAACAACTTTCGCAAAACCCTCGCAAATTACAAGCCGTCACAAAACCCTCGCTAATTGCGACGGATTTGTGACCACTCGATAATAAATTTAAAAATTTTAAGATTTGTAAAAGAACCATCGCAAAACCCTCGCAAATTACAAACCGTCACAAAAACCTCGTTAATTGCAATGGATTTGTGAAGGCTCGATAACAAATTTAATTTTTTAATATTTTAAAAAAAATCATCGCAAAACCCTCGCGAATTGCAACGATTTTGTGAAAGGTCGATAATAAATTTATTTTTTAAAATTTTCTGAGTAACCGATGCAAAATCCTGGTAAATTAGCAACGACTTTTAAAAGCCGTCGCAAAACTCTCGCTAATTGCGACGGATTTGCGAGGGATTAGTGTTTTATACCCTAATGAAATCCTAATCTCTCACAAATCCGTCACTAATATAAAAAAATATTTAAAAAATTTTGAAGTTTGATTTTCTATATATATATATATATATATATATATATATATATATATGTGTTGAAATAGTAGAATGTGCAAAAAGACATTGTTAAGTTGAAATATTTTATATATAATATAAATATGATATTATTAAGTATATATGTATATAAATCTATATATATATTTATGTAAATATATATGTATATATTAATATATATAAATATTAATATATTAATAAAATATTTATATATAAATATTAATAATATATATATGTATATTATATATATATAAATATATTAAAAAGTATAGTAACATCTATTTATCTATGAATATATAATTTAAATATGCTATATTAATATATGTATTTATACTAATATATATATATATATATTATATATTAATATAGCATATATTAATATATATATATATATATATAGTGTAGATTTGTACTATACTATATCTCATATCTAAAGTTTGGATGCGCGAAAAGACATTATTAAGTAGAATATATTTAAATATATATTATATATATAATTTATAATGTAATATATTTTATTAATTAAAAGAATTTATTAATATTCTATGTAATATAATATAGTATATAAGTAAGATAACATGAAAAATAAGTACAAGAATGCACATAACCTAGTGGTAGAGTACATACTCTCCCATAACAAAGACGCGGGTTTGAGTGCCGCGTCGAGCAATAATTTCAATAATTATTAGCAAGGGAGACTACGACGGCTTACCATATCGGTTCCGGGTTAGGGTTAGGTCAAAATATATTTTGAGTTAGGTTGTGGTTAGGCCATGGTGGGGCTATCAAGTTGAGTCAGAGCCGATTTAATAATTAAAAGTTTTTAAAAAATTTAAAATTTGATGACCGCCGCTAAACCTCACAAATTTAATAATTAATTTTTTAAAAAATTAAAAATCTGTTGCAATACCATCACTAACTCGCCATTGCAAAACTGTCGCAAACATAATTATAAACTTAATTATAATATCATTAATTAAATGGTCATAAAAAATCCGTCACAAAGCCGTTGCAAATAGTGATGGTTTTTCTTTGCCGCCACAAATAGCGACACCCTTTTTAGCTACGGACAAAACCATCGCAAAATGAAAATTTTCCTGTAGTGAGACTTATTGTCTTAAATTATTTTCGAATCCTTAAGGCTAAATAACCTTAGGCAAATTTGCCTACCAATCCAAAATGCAGAGGTTCTGCTAGGACAATAATTTTTTATTGTCGGAAATAAACTGCATGTTCTCCCTTGCAAGTATTGAGTGACTTGGCCCGCTAAGAGTGAGAAGGGGGGTCAAGAGCTACGGTTTAGATTATCTTTTATGGAAGAAATTTTACTTACATTATCTAAATCATGAAGTTTCTTTTTAGTTAGTGATCTATTGGTAAAATGTTTTGGACCAAGTTACCAACTAATTACCTACTATGCTCCTTATCAATGAAACAAGTCATAGATAATCTATTGCCAATTCTTGTTCATGCTAAATTGTAAACTAATTACAAACCGATTACACTACTAGTTGATGAATTTCTTTTCATGATGAGTTGGTAAATATCTTTCCATCAGATTACCAATTGATTGTTGATAGATTACTAATGGATTAATACCAACTTTCCATATCCAATTGTAATATGTTAGAAATATTTAAAATTTATACATTTTTCATTTCAATTGGTAATTCGTTAGCAATTAATTGGTAAGTTTCAACTAAATATGGGTAGTTGACATCTGAGGGAAACCAACCAACAAAATATGGGTAGTTGATATCTAAGGGAAATCAATTGGTAATTATCAACCAAATACCAACCAACCAAATTTCTTAGTTAGAGGGAAGTGATTATGTTATCTACCATTTTTGTTAAAACTATTCTTAAACCTTTTGTCTTTAGAATTGGGATATTATGGTTAATGGGAGTATATATATACACATATACATATATATAATATTTGTATAGCTTTTATATAAAGAAAAACGAGTCGAAGGAATACTGTTCATTTTTCGTCAATGAAGGTATTTTTGTCTTTTTACAATTTTTTGGCCAATGAGGTGCAGAGAAACCTCTTTCTGCACCTGACAATGGCCACATGAGATGTGTACTTCTTGACTTGGTTCTCTCTGTTCATTCACATCAATGCTACAAAATATCACTTTCCCAACTACTCATAAGCAGAGGTGGTTTCAACTTTCTCCCTTTCTGAGGAACTAGGGATGGTTCTTTCTGGCCTACCTCAGCCATGTTCGATGACTTCACATGGTAAACCTAAACAGCCAAAAGCTCATCAACACCAGCTTTTTGCTATTCCATCTCCTCCTACATCTTCGTCGTCTCTGAGCTTGAACTTCCCATAGTATGGCAACTCCCACTTGCCATCGAGCTTCCTCTGCCGAAAAAACTCTTTTGATGTTGTGTATTTTTATGCTCCCTCTTCATTTTCACCGTCTATTTCTATGTATAAGAGACTTTTTATTTTTTTTCCTTTTTCTTTTTTTTTCTACTCCTGTTTATTGAAAATCCCTCTGTTTCAAAGATTTTTGGGGAGAGGAGTCAAAAGAAAGAAGAATCTGGCATTGGGGATCAGGTGGGAGGTTCTTGGTTTTTCACTAACTTTGTTGGGCTCTGTAGTTTTTGAGTTTGTTTAAGTTTTCTCAAAGAGAAAAAGGAAGAATAGAAGAGCTTAGCAATGGGGGTCGGGGTTCTAAGGTGGGAAGAGGGACTAGGGTGGGATGCATACCATCAATGTCATCGCCACTACCATTGCCAACCCCCTCCGGAAACCCACTGAAACTTGTGATTTTGAGCTCATATCTTGAATTACTCAAAATCACTTCATGGGTGATTAGGTTAAGAAATTCACTGCTTCCAATAGATCTTGGACTGCAACTAGGGGGCTTATCCTGGGTAAACCTGTGCCTAAAAGTCATCAGCAGAGCAAGAAATTAACTGCCCGAATTGAGGTCATTATGGCATCGCTCGGTTTCTTGATCAACTTTGAATATGTCTATAAGATGTGGGCATTTGTAGCCAAATGTCTAGATCCATCTTTCATGGAAGAAAACAAATTATCTCCAATCCACAACGATTCTCAAGAGATATAAAACTGGGAGTTATTAGATTGCGTCTCTAGGAAGAAAACAATTCCAGTGCTGCCTTGTGGTACTTATGGAAACATGTTTCTATACCAGCTCTTGCTCAATCTAAGTCTTAGATTTATGATATTGTTGAAAGATGAATTAGGCCATGAGTGTGAGTAGTTGTTTGCTTAGAGCCTTTCTTCATATCTTCTTGCTCCAACCGTGCATGTTGATGAAGACTCGCATTCGATCAGCTAGGTGCATTTGAAATGTTTGGCGAACAACACAACAGAGGTAATTGAGGTGGATCAAATCAGAATCCACGACCATTCTACCAGTTTCCACGACTCTATCAAGCTCTCCTTGGATTTTCTTCAGAACTTGTAGATGCTTGATCACCTCTGCCATTGCCTAAAATATCACTTTCCCAACTACCCACAACCAGAGCTGGTTTCAACTTCTTCCCTTTTTGAGGATTTTCTTCGCATTAGCCATGCAACGAAATTTAGAAATATGACCGGAAGAAGTACGCCTAAACCACCATACTTGCATTACCTTGGGCGACCATTTGTGCACGAATAGTACCACCAATTGCTACTTCACCCATTCTTTCCTCTTCCTCATCAAACTGTAACGACCATGTCAGCTGGTAATAGGACAAGTATAGCAACTGGTTGACAAAGCAGACATCTATACAAACTTGGTATACTACTAATTTACTACTTGGCAGTGGAATGTTGATTGTCTAAAATGTCTTGCTTATATTGAATGTTTGACTTATGAGATGATAGTGGGGTAGGGTTATATTAGTCTTTTTGACATATACAATGTTGGAGTATATATAAGCTTCTCTTGAATAGTGCTCTTTTTGATTGTTTGTTTTTCAAAACTTTCTTTGGTAGTTGTTTGCTTTCTCTGTCTTTCCTTCTTCTTCAAGGTTGCTGGCATTCAAGGTGAATTAAATACGCTTATTTGAGTTTAGATTTATTCTTAGTACCTGATTGTATAATGGTTTGGCAATGCATGTTAATTGTCTATTCTTATATATGTATATTTTTTTTTAGACCATAATTTTTTGTGTTCGAATGAATTTTTAATAATCGCATCTCAAATATAATTTTTTTGTGTGTTAAAAACATAGATATTATATTTTGGTTGAATAAGATATAGATATTTTGGTTTGCATGTGTTCTTAACATCCGGTTATGCAATGGTTTATCACTGCATGTTACTTTTTTGTACTTGTACATGTGTTTTTAGTTTTGGAGAATAAGTTTTTGATGCTTAGATTTATTTTTAATAATTGTATGTCAAAAATATTTTCTTTGTGTGTGCAGAAATATACATATTATATTCAAATAATTTGTGTTTTAAAGATTTTAAGTATATTTTCCCTTTTTTTTTTTACATTTGCTACACGAAAAAATAGAAAGAGGATTATACAAGATATTTTTGGAAGTAAGTTTTTTAACTTTATTGTTTGTTTCAGCAACTTTGATACTCATTTGTTGCTTTAATATGATGTTTTCTCTATTTTATGAAAAGTGTGATGTTAATTCATTGTTTTATACTATTTCATGTGACATAGTTTATTATAGTAATTTGATGATGCATAATTTATGTAATATGATGAAGTTGAAACTGATTAAGTGCAATTAGATCATTTTTGGTACTATTAAAAAATATAGCATGATGCATAAAAAACCAGAAAAATAGTTACTGAGCGAAAACTCTAAAAAAGAATCATCACAAGTTGGAAAGGCTGAGCAATTAAGAAAACAAAGGGAGAAATATACGGCGATGTCAAAATCTGAAAAAAGCAGGCTGTTACCTAAAAGAAGAGAACGATAAGCAAAGATCAAAAGGATGCTTCAGCAAACAGATAAACGAAAGAGAAGGACATGTGATGGAAATACACAGGAAGAAATGCTTGGAAAAAAGTTTTATTTGAAGGAATTTACACAACCAGATATCAATGATTTGGAGCCAACACTTCTGAAGCAGATTTATATATGTAAAAATGCTGACCATGTCAACGAAGGACAGCGAATATCCAAAACAATCATCAAAGTGTCTCAATTCATAGCCAACAAAATGCAAGTACATCTAGAAATTATTCACATACAGACAAAAGTGTTGTTGATGAAATGACTGTTGGAAAAATTGAATTTAGTCGTCGACATCCAATAGATATTGATTTTGAAGAAAAAAGGACAACACTTAAATCAGGCGAGATTATTTTTTTCTAAATTATTTAGTATTTTTAGTTTAATATTTTGGTATGTGTGTATGTATATATGTATACATATTAAAATGTAAATTTGCAATATCAGCATTGAAGTTTTTTATTTTACACAGATTTGCATAGGCCATTCATTATTCATGAGTGAAACAAAACTGCTGAAAGACGTATGTTTCAAATATTTAATTAATTAAATCAGTTTTTTATTATGTATATATGTATATTTAGGCTTGGGTATTTATCAAACAATTGTGTTAAAGGAAAGAAATGAATTTTTGAAAAAAAAAAAACTGAAAGAAGTTGTCAATAAATTCAGTATCAATGAAAAATGTAAGTTTTTCCTTTTTTTAAGTCAAGTGTAGAGATAATACATATAATTGTCATTGAAAACTATCATCACATTTCAAATAATTGTATTTAACATTTGGTACTTTTTTACTTAAGGTCATCATCAAACACATGTTTTGATAATGAAAGATCTCATTGGCATCATAGAAATAACGAAAGTACAATTTATTCTTAATTTGAGCCAATTTATTACTTGCTATATATTGAACAAAATAAGTTTTCCCTTGCATTAGATGCATATGAACTTTGTGGTGATTGTCTAACCATGCTGGAGGATATCTACAACATTGATGCAGGTATGTAGAAGTATTATTTCCTTTTTTTTTTTACTTGAATTTTTATCATTATTATTTAATCCTAAATTTCTATCATTACAAGTATGATATAGCTCATTTTGACTCAACATACTTTATATATTTAGGTTATACATCTCTTGTAAGACAAAATGAAGTTGAACTTTTGTCTGCACCAAACAGCCCTGCATCAAGTTAGGAAAAAATAAATAGTTGACTAACCAACTGCATCATAAATTCTAAATATTCCTTGCACTTTAGGGTAAACAAGTTCTTGCATGAATAAATTTGATGTCTTCCATTGTAATAATATAAAATCTACAAGAAAATTAATGCATATGATATTACTTTGTAATTTAGCCATATCCAAATTCCTTTGATTGGTTTGCAATGCACTAAATGAAAGTGGTTGAACCTAGATATATATCATGATGTTATGAAAAGTTTAACGCAACTCTTATACGATTTCAAATGCAGAAGAAGTCATAAAATGAGAACGATATAAAAATCCCCATCATAAAGTTCCTGAAATTCTTCTTTGCATTCTCGAATGGTGTTGGCTATTTGAATGTTTTGAGAAGAGCTGGGCTCAACGACTACCTAAAACACCTTCATTTGGATATTAAACATGTTTTAAGGAAGCTTATATATGATATGTTATGCAGGAAAAATTATAGAAGCCACCTACATAAAGTTGTGTTCATTAAATGATAAAAACACAAATTGTATTATTTTGTGTAGTTTAAGAATGCTGGATGTTTTACTTTAAAATGGTCTTAACAACAGTTGTGATCTTTGAAGGACTGACCTAATCTCAAGCCTTTCATGTTACGAAGAATTTGGTGTAAGTTTTGTGGGTGTTTGATGCGTAAAAACTCCTACATTCAAATAACACTAAAAGTACTCATAGTTAGCTGCCAAGAATTCTAATTGCTCACATGTCTGTTTGCTGACTAAAATGTAAAAAATAGCACCTACATTTGAAGTCTTATGAACCTGAACATGTAGATAAATGTCTTGGGGACATTTTGAGATAAATTTGACATGATTTGAATCAGTGCATAGAAAGTTATGCATAAAACATTGAAGGCTGCCACTATGAAGATATGAAAAATTCTGGTTTCAAACCATGCACAAAACGACTTTATGTAGGGAACTTATTTGTGGTAGAATTATTCTTTACATCCTTCTAATTAAATGAGGCACCACCTTTTGCTCCATGGAACTTATTTGTGCTTTTACAAAGTCTATGGTTTTTTTTCTCTAGCCATTAGTTTTCCTTGTAATTTGTCCAAGTAAAATATTCATACATACTAATTTGTAAATTTGTATTTTGTAATTTGGCCATATGCAATTTCCTTGTATCCATTTGCAGGGTACTGTTAAGAAATTCTATGTTTAAAAACTTTACTAGGTTTTAAAATTTAAGTTACCTCTCCAGCAGAACCGTTTTTGCAATTGTCATACCGACAGTGTACCTTAAATAAAAAAAAGAAAAAGAAAAACTCTTAATACAGAATGGATTTGTCACTTATAGGAAGGGGAGGGGAAGGGACTAGAAAAGAAGTATAATTTTCAGAATTCATAAATATTTAAAATTTACCTTGAAACGATAGCAATGTCATCGTTTGGAATACTTTTTGGCACAGAAAAAGTAAAATTATCAATATCACATCTAAAATAAAAAAAATAAACAAAGAAAGAAGAAAAAGAAAAAAACAAATTAGAGATTGATTATATAGTATTTGTAATAAAATACAAAAGAAAAGTCATAAAATGACAAGGATATCAAAATTTCCATCATAAAGTTGCTAAAATTCTCCTTTGCATTCTCGAATGGTGGTGGCTATTTGAATGTTTTCAGAAGGGCTAGCCTAAACGACTTGCCAAAATGCTCTCATTCAGAAGTAAAACAAGCTTTAGGGAAGCTTAGATATCATATGTTATGCAGGAAAATTTACAGAAGCCACTTATGTAAAGTTGTGATCACTAAATAATAAAAACAAGAATTCTATTTTGTGCAGTTTAACTGTCCAGGCTATTTTACTTCAAAATGTCCTTAAGGACGGTTGTGATCTCTGAAGCAGTGACCTAATCTCAAGCCTTTGATGTTAGAAAGAATTTGGTATAGGTTTGTGGGTGTTTGATGCATAAAAATTCTTACATTGAAATAACACTAAAGATACTCATAGTTAGGTTTCAGAAATTCTAATTGCTCACATGTGTATTTGTTGATTAAACTGTACAAAATAGCAACTATTTTTTCTCTAATCTTCTTTCATTCTTGCAATATTATATCAACTTCTAACTTCAAAAACACATATGTTTTTTAGTTTTATGCTACATTTTCCCCTTCCTTACTTAACTTAATATTTGGACTTGATCTTTGACTCAAGTCTTTTTCTCTTTCTTTTACGCATTTTTTGTTTTCAACTTTTGTGGTATTCTTTTGTTCTTTTTTTATTATTCCACTTATTGGATGTCTTTTTCTCCTAATCTAAATGAATTCTGGCATGTTTTGTGTGGAATTTTCATTTTGTTGCTGAGTTATGTTGCCAAATTTGATGTTGCAGTGATCTTTTTCTTTTTTTCTAATCATGGATGTGATGGAAGTTGACCATAAGGGGAGATGTGGGGATTGGGTGAGTATAAATGGGAGAATTTAGTCTCATTGTCGATGTGAGGTTTCAAACTTTTAAGGCAAGCAAATTTTGTTTTGGGGGTGTAGAGGAATATGCAGTATAAATTTTAGATAGCCTATTATGTCTTGAGCTTGCTTTTCAACTGATAGCATGTACATAATCCCACTTCCCACTTCTAGGGCTTGTCGCCTTTTTTTTCTTCCCCACCTAAAGAAAATCTCCTGTTGAATATTGGATTTTAGGGGGATTGGCAACAGATAATCAGCTTCAGGTTATTATTAGAAGTTTTAACCATTGCTTCTACATTCTTATTGGTGATTCTTCTTCTAAATTGGAATGTATACATTTGATCTGCCTTTGTGAAGGCACAACAGAAAGTAAATTGACAATCAGAGGTCTAATAAAGCTTTTGATACTTCACCATTATGGTGAAATGTTTTAGCTTTTGAGCTCCTCATTTACATGCGTGCCAATGTTTTCCATTGTATCAAGGATCTAAATTTGAATTATTGTTATATTATTTTTTGTGATGGATCGTGACCAAAAAATGGGGACTTAGAACCCTTCCTGCTACCCCTCTCAAAACTTTGAAAGGAAAAGGGAAAAACATGCATGACATTTCACTGTTTCATTTAGAAATTGACCTCCGTGTGTACTACTATGCTTTGTGTATTGCTTTTGGAAACATTTTGTAACTAGAAATTTGGTATCCTTATTTGTGTATGTCATTTATTCTCAAATAGTAATGAACTATATTTCTCATGCTTGCAGTGGGCACTTTGAATATGCGAATTTTCCTCCTAAAGCTAATTATCTATTATTGGGTAACTATGTAGATCGTGGCAAGTAGAGCTTAGAAATAGTATGCCTCTCCCTTGTAGCAGTAGAAGACCCAACTATTTTGACATAGAAATTTGATAAAATAATGTGAAATTTTGTGAATGAGAGATTTTCAAAACTTTCTTAAGACATCAGTGTATGAATATAGTTTGCAAAGTATGCAAATACTATAAATATTTGAACTCATGTATTAATATATGAAAGTGTATATATGCAAATACTTATTTCCATAGGTACCCGAACTCACGTCTTGCCCAAGACAGCCACCTAGTGTATATATAATAAGGGGCTGCAACTTCGCTGTTGTCCGGAGCTGTAAACCTTAATTAGGTCAATCAACAGAGCATTTTCTAAATTTAAAAACAAAATTTCTTTTTAATTTCAATTATTTATATATCAGTCATACTTTTTAATTTCAATGCGCTTGACACGTACACGTAATGATAACTGGTTTCCGATCCCTTTCATTTGAATATCTGTCCCTTCTGGATCTTAGATTGACCAATAGAGCAATTCCCATTCGACTTTAAAAAAATGCTGTCTAAAGGGGAAAAGATTAAAAAATGTAACCAATTTCAAAACGAAAGAAAGGAAAGTATGTGAATATTCTTATTCATTATGTACGTGTTTATGCTGCTCCAAAGAACTTCTTCCAATCAGACGCACTAGCTTAATGAGATATATATATATATATATATATATATATATATATATATATATATGAGTTGTCTGTTTATTATACACCCAAGTAAATATTATTTACTTAATTTAATTTTATTGTTTTTAAGGTAGTGCCACAGAATTATCTGAGGCATAAAGTTAGTACTAAATATATATTTTAATTTTTTTTGATATAATAGGAATGTACATCAAATTCAAAATTTATTACCCAATTACAAGAACTTCTACTAAAACAACAAAATTAACTTCCACCTTTTTTTTCTCCTTAAACCATCCGAAGGTGTAAATTTTATTAAAATCAAAAATTAAAAAGTATAAACAGAACCATTTGAATAAATTGAAAAAATTACATTCGAAACCGCTAGCATTTTTGTCTAGCAATCATGTTGTAGTTTGGAAGATACTCGAGTACTACTATACATTTATATACGCTAATAATCTAATCAGCTACTTCCACAAAATTTAAAGGAAAGTTGACCAACGGATTTATCCTTTCATTTTTTTTCCCAAGAGACCAAGTAAATGATTTAGTTTTTGATATCTTGTCTATCAAGGTTTAAGGAAGAAGAACTTTTCCCTATGGCTTTTTGCAGTAAAGGCAGGAATGGATGTGGATGATGTACAAGTTTGTAGTTTGAGAGAGTCATCTGAATTGATGAAAACAATGGGATGAATATCCAACCATTATGGCCTTTCAGTTACTATAATTTTATTAGGTTTTCTTAGAATCTTAGTCTGGCTCCTTTGTTTGAAAGAGTCACTGTATTATTTTGTTGAGTGTTTTTTATTTTATTTTATTTTATTCATATTATTATACCATGAGGATTGACCTTTCATTTTATGTATTAAAACACCAATTAAGACTCAGTCAAAATTTACCTCACTAACGGGGACTGACTTCACATTATCTCGCGTACTGTTCTATTCTTTCGATATGACGCTTCGCCGAGAATTACTTATTTCAAAATACGTGATAGTTAATTGCAGTTTGTCTACAAGCTTAGAACTTGTCACAAAGTTTTAACTACTTGGTACCGGCCCGTTGAGCATGATGAGGAGTCTGCAGCGTGTTTCTATCATCCAAGGCATCAGTGAAGGGAGATGAAGTACCTACAACTTTATGGCCTAAAGGTTCCGTAGTTGCCACATCATCCTAAGATTTTTTAGGTGTCCAACAAGTTTGTGGTATCCGTTTCAACTTTCCTGCAGCATCCAATGGCTTTAACACAATGATGTGTGGTTGGTTATTATTCAATCTGACATCAGCAACATCATCAATGTCATAGAATTTAGGCACATAATCATAAGTAATCTCTTGCTAGGAGCAATTAGTTTCGGTACCAAGCCAAACTCTTTTGCGTCAATGGCCTCAAGTGCTTCATCTCTACTAAGATCCTAGCCACATTTGGACTGGTCTTATTCACTGTAGTTTGATCAAGCTTCAAGAGCCGCCCCACAGCTGACGCTACAGCAAACAAGACGTTCTTGAACGAAAAAAAAATATGAAGGGGGGGATGCTTCAACAAAAGCTAGAGTGAAACGGTGGAAAGATCTTCTATTGCATTGAATTCAATTGTCCACTTCCTAACCTTCACTGGATAACCAAGGAGATACCACGTATTCATAAGCCACAATCGCATGAAATCTTCCTCTAAGTCAAGACGAATCAAAATATGATTGGAATTAAGCAAGCCGATGGAAATTGAGCCATTAAGAGAGATTGTCTTAAATTCTTTTCGAATCCTCTTTAAGGCTGGAGGACCTTAGGCAAATTTGCCAACCAATGCAAAATGCAGAGGTTTGCCTAGGACAGTAATTTCTGTTTGTGTGAAAATAAAGCAGCATGTTCTTGCTTGCGAGTAGCGAGAGACTTGACCAGCTAAGATTGAGAAGCAATGGGGAAAAAGTGATGAACCCAGTGCTTGTTCCATGCTATTTTTGTTTGGGGGTCGGGGCTGCCATGGGAAGAAAACGGCTAGGGTTTAGAGTATCTTTTATGAAAGAAGGTAAAGAAGGTTTACATACATAATCTAAATCATGAAATTTCTTTTTAGTTAGTGTTATTTTTCATTTCAATTGGTAATTTATTAATAATCAATCGGCAATTATCAACCAAATGTGGGTAGTTGAAAAAAAATTAGTAATAATCATTTTTCTAGTAGTATGGAGCATTTATTATTTTTACAATTATGAAACAATTCCACTTTTTTTAATTTCTTTTCATTAATAAAGACTCGTAGACGCTATTCGAAGATGCACACAGGACTCATATCCCATGAAAGGTTTGAACCTAAGACGTTAGTGTAGAAATTCTAACCCCAACCATCTTGGCCAACTCAATGGATAGAAAACAATCCCACTTATTATTCAAGTTAGATTCTAACATATGATTTCCGTTAGTATGAGGAAAGTGATTTTGAAATCTAACATTTTTGTTAAAACTATTCTTAAACTTTTTATCTTTAGAATTGGGATATTATGGCTATTGGGAGTATATATACGCATATACATATACATATACATATACATATACATATATATACATATACATATATATGTATATATATATATATATATATATAATATTTGTATATGTATGTTTGTGTGCGAATAATGAAAAACAACAAAATAAAGAAATTAAAAAACAAAAATTCTTTTTAATTTCAATTGTTTGTATATCAGTCATACTTTTTAATTTCAATGCGCTTGCCCTGTACCACGAATGATATCTAGTTTCTTATCCCTTTCATTTGAAAATCTATCCCTTCTGTATCTTAGATTCACTACAAGAAAAATGCAAATTAGCGACGGCCAAATCTGTTGCTAAGCCTTCACTAATTGGGTTCAGCGACGACACAAGACCGTAGCAAATATGGCCCTCACCCATAGCAACGGAGGGCATAGCCGTTACTAATAGTAACTGTTTTGCGACGGGGAATGGCATGGCGATCAAAAGTCATTAAGCTTTTAGCGATAGAAATTAGCGATAGATTTGCGACTACCATTTTAATTAATGACATTGTGATTAAGTGTATAATTATACCTGTATCATTTTGCGATGGCTTAGCGACGACATATTAATTTAGTTTATAATTATATTCGTATAATGTTGCGACGGAGTAGCAACAACCTTTTAGCGAGGAATTAGTGACGATAACCAAAATTTAAAAATTTAAAAATAATTTAATAAGTTAAATCGGAACCCGACTTGACCAGGCTAGCCCCCAACCCGTCAAGATCACTTTACCCGACCCAAATGACCCGTCGATATTGCCGTCGCTAATAATCAAGATACCAACCCATCAAGATCACCCGACCCAAATGACCCGTCGATATTGCCGTTGCTAATAATCAAGATAATTGCTGGACGAGGAGCTCGAACTCGCATTTTTATTGTGGGGGAGCATGCGCTCCTCCACTAGGCCATGATTGTTCTTGTGATAATTTTTATCGTATATTAATTATATAGTATATTGTATTATAAAGAATACTAATAAATTCTTTTAATTAATAAAAACAATAAAGTTATAAAATACAATAAATAATTATACTATTTATACAATTATATTTATACCATTATCTTTTGGAAATTAATATATTATAACATATTCTATATAATTATCTTTTGGAAATTAATATATTATAACATATTTTATATAATTATATTTTGGAAATTAATTTATTGTATATAATATTTTATAGGGAAACTAGCCTATTTTGTCCCTAAAGTTTAATATTTGTAATGTTTTCATCCTTAATATTTTTTTTCAGCCATCATGGTCCTTGATTAGCTAAACAAATTAAAAATTCACATCTAAACTTTAATGAGTGATATATATATATATATATATATATATATATATATATGTGTGTGTGTGTTAGTGTATATATATTATAATATATCTCATATATATCTACGTAGATAAGTTCATGATGAATTTAAAATATATTTGTTAATATATACTTTATGAAAAAATCGACAAATGAGAAAATATCAAAATGAGATTATGTATGGAAATAAGGAAATATAGATTGCCATAAATTTAGTTACGATTTAGTGACGGCATTGCTATGGCATAGGGTACCGTAGTTAAGCCATCGCAAATTAGTGATGGATTTGTGAGGGATTAGGGTAGCTGCTAAACAGCGAGGGCAAATGGCTATAGCTTAGGGTACCGTCGCTCGGCCGTTGAATTAAATAATGATACTAATAATTTTGATAATAATAATAATAATAATAATAATAATAATAATAATAATAATAATAATAATATTATTATTATTATTATTATTATTATTATTATTATTATTATTATTAAAAGTAGCTGTAATAATAATTTTTAATAACCATAAAGAATTTACTAGTACAAAAATTTATATATATTTATGCACACATATATTCAATAAATAACATGTTTAATTGCCTAAAAATAGACTTGTAATAATAATTATCACAACAAGGGTGATACTAACTAATAATAATATTATCTTGGAATTTATTGACAAAAATAACACCATGTGAGCATAATCAAATAATGGTGGTATAATATCCATCATTCATCGCAACAACCTTACTAGGGACATAAAGCCTTTAATCATAATGTACTAATGACCATATAATGGTCCTAAAGCATAATCCATAATTCATAAGTCCAACATTCATTTCAATCTCCTTGTTTTAAATTTATTCCCTTCACCCACATACATATCTCCAACCCAACATTATTCGATCAACCTATTAATTCCATCATCTAAAAGTCTTGAGTTCGAAAATTTAAGAAGAAGGTCCTGAAAGAAATACTTATTTGATGATAGTTGGAGTTGAAGACGTCGTCTTGTCCAATGAAGGTTCTTGAGTGCTTGAGGAGACTTTCCTTGATTGAAGTTTGTTCAAGAATAGCCACCAATGGTTCAGCTGAGAGAGAGAGAGAGAGAGAGAGAGAACAATTAAGATGGTGATGAAATGGTGATGAAGAAGTGAAGAAGGAGTAAGGTGATTGAATTTACCTTCTTGATGTTCTTCTTGTTCATGAACAAAAAGCATGTTTGATCCGAATGGAAGATCAATTTTGGTGGTTTTAGTGTTATGGGGTATGCTATGGGTGAGTATAAGTTGTATCCTAGTTGATTTGAGAGTTTTTGGAGTGATTTGGGAGTAATAAAGGTGATTGAAGGTTGAAGAAGTTTAGTGTGTATTCTTGGTATTCTTGAGAACACAAGAGAAAATTGAGAGAAAATGTTTTGTGTGTGCTTGGCATGTGATGGCCGAATGACCTTGCTAAGGGAGGAGTTTCGGTTATCCTAGGGGGAGAGAGAGAGAATTCAGCTATTTTGAATTTTAAAATGAGGAAAATGTGGAGATGTTTGAGGGAGAAGATTTGGTAATGGTGTTTTCTTCTTAAAGGTTTCTTGTCTTTCAATGGTGGGTGGCTAGTCTAGCTATGTTTTGATTGTGAAATGGAGAAGTGTTTCAGCCTTATAGCTGGCCAAAAATGGTTGTACAAGAGAGGAGAAAATTCTGGTTTATTCATCTAGCTAGGTGAGAGTTTAATGGAGGAAAAGCTAGAAATTAATTTTCAAGTTTGAAAAGTTTTGAATGGAGTAAAGTTAGGAGTGGTTTGAGGTGTGTTAATGGAGCTCTAATGGCCATGGTGGATGAAGAAGACAAGATGTTCAGTTCATGGCTTCAAGGTGGCTGAAATTGTTGAAGATAATTGAGGAAGAAATTGGTTCTTGACTTTGCTAAGCAAGCTGAAAAAAATCTGGTTTTAGCTATAAGAATTCTTAGGATATGGAAGGATTTTTTAGCAGAATTTTCAAACCATTGTTTCAGGAGTGTTTGAAGATCCATTAATAGTGGCTTTCTAGCCATCATCTTGGAGATGAAGGGGGCAAGTTTCAGGTGTTCTTATGCATGAGTTGATGGCTCAACTTCCATGTCTAACTTTTTGGTAGTTTACTAAAAAATTTCTGGTTTGGTAAGGCTGTACAAGCTGCGAAATTCCAAGACATTTTCAACTTTCCTATTTACACAAAAATGGTTGGTTGCTAGAAAGAATTATATAGGCAAATGTTGCTACAATTTTTGGAAATCAACCAAGAAGGATTGCTAGAAAAATTTTCAGATTTGAACCAAAACAAGAATAAGAAGAAAATATAGTTCTTGGAAGAAAAGCTATGGTGATTTAATTGAAAATCACCTACCTATTTTCCTTCCTTAATTTTGGTCATTTGCCTATCCCAAAAGCTGGAAATTTTGAAAATTCAGGCCAAGATTTATCCAAGATATTTTATAGAAATTGAAAAGAATTAAAGAATTAGGAGTATTTTAAGTTTAAATATGTTAGGACAAGGCTTGCCAACATGGTGGAGACCAAAACTCTTCTAGATTTTCTTTTAGGATAAGATCACATGGTTAGTACATTACTTTTATGTCTTCCCTAAGACTACATTCCTAGCTTTAAGGAATGTAAGAAAAGAGAAATTTAAACATTGGTTAGGATAATTAAGAATAAATTTTAGGTGATAAAATTTGAACTCAAGACCTTAGAATTAGCCACAAAGCTCTAACCACTTAATCACATTAATTCTTATTCTTATTTTCCCAACCAAATTCTTTTTCTTTCTAAGCCTCAAGCCTTCTTCCTAATTTGACCTTAAGCAAAATTCTCTTTTTACCTTTAGTACTCAACAAGCACAAATAAATCATATAACCCTTATATCACAATTCTAAGGCACACGAATTCATCCAAGAAATATATTTTTATGCAATATGATATAATATGCACCCCTTTCCTCTAACTCTAGGGTAGGTTTAGGTGAGGTTTTACATCCTCCCCCTTAGAAGAATTTCATCCTGAAATTCAGCGTATACTTTTATCTCAAGTCGGGGTATTTCTGCTTCACCTATTCTTCCGTCTCCCACGTGGCATCTTGGATGCATGATACTCCCACTGCACCTTCACCAATGGTATCTGTTTATTCCAGAGAGTCTTGATACTTCGGTCTAAAATTGTAACTAGTTTCTCCACGTAGCTTAAGTCAGATTGCAATACCAGCAGTTAATCATTCAGAACATACCCTGGGTCGGCATTGTACTTCTTCAACTGAGACACATGGAATACATCATGTATTCCAATCAAACCATCCGGAAAATCCAGCCGATGCGCAATTGGCCTAATTCTTTCTGTGATTGAAAACGGTCCCAAACATCTCGGATTCAGCTTTCCACCTTTTGGATGATTCATGATTCTCCTACTCGAAGGCAATTTCAAAAACACATTGTCTCCTACCTGAAATTCCAACTCCCTTCACCTATTGTTTGCATCACTCTTTTGTTGGCTTTAAGCCGCTTTCAACCTTTCTCTGATCAGCTTTACCTTATCTGTCATTTTCTAAATATAGACTTCTCTAGACTTGCTTATGTGACCATCTTCTATCCAACTTCAATACAAAGGTACTTGACACTTACGTTCGTACAATGCTTCATACGGAGCTATACCAATCAAAGATTGGTAGCTATTATTGTAAGACAATTCCACGTAAGGTACGCAGTCAATCCATTTATCCCTAAAATCTAATAGACAAGTTCTTAGCATATCTTTCAATATCTGAATAACCCATTCTGACTGACCATCGATTTGCGGGTGTGCCGTCGTGCTGAACTTTAAATTAGATCCTATTGACTCTTGAAACTTGCCCCAAAATCAAGACATAAACCTCGGGTCTTAGTCAGACATGATACCTAAAGTTATCCATGCAATTTGACGATTTCTCACACATATGTTTGATCTAACTTTTCCCTTGAGTCCCTTACGTTCACCGGAATAAAATGCATTGATTTAGTCAATCTGTCAACCACTACCCATATAACATCCTTTTGGGTCTTTGCCATAGATAGCACGATAACGAAGTCCATGGTCACCTCTTCCCATTTCCATTCCGGTATCGGTAAACGTTGTAACAATCCTGACTTTTTGTGTTCCGCTTTAACTTTCTGACAGGTTGGGCATGTGGAGATATACTTCACCACATCTTTCTTCATTCCGGGCCACCAATAGGCTTTCTTCAGATCTTGATATATTTTTACTTCTTCCGGATGAATAGCATACTTGCTTCTATACAACTCTTCTAAAATCTTATTCTTCAGTTGCGGCTCATCAAGCACACACAAGCGATTTCAAAAATACACCACTCCCATCTCGTCTTTCCAGAAATCACCACCTTCCCACTTAAGTCCCTTATCCTTAAATTGTTGAAATTCTGCATTGCTTTATTTTGCTTTGATGATTTCCTACCTTAGATCCAGTATTAATTTCAAATTACTGACGAAAATCCTTCCTTCTTGTACCTTAGTCCTCCTATCCAATATCTCTTCGATTGCTTGAATCTCTTAAATTCTCAATCTGGCCATTTTGACTTTACGACTTAGAGCATCAGTGACTACGTTGGCCTTCCCTGAGTGGTAGTTGATAGGATAATGATATTCCTCTAAAAATTCCATCTATCTTCACTGCCTCAAATCCAGTTTGGAATAACAACTGCAGCTTTGCAACTAGTCAAACAACTTATCAATTAAGGGTAGGGGATATTTATTCTTAATGGTCAGATTATTCAACCCTCGATAGTCGATGTACAACCTCAAAGTCTTGCCCTTCTTCTTTACAAATAGCATTGCGGCTCCCCAAGGAGATGTGCTAGGCCTTATGTTACCTTACTTCACCAATTCTTATAGTTGCTCCTTTAGTTTCTTCAATTCTACTGGTGCCATCCGATATGGGGTCCGGGATACAGGTTCCGCTCCTAGAATCAGATCTATGGTGAACTTAGCTTCTCAAGTGGGAGGAAGAGAAGTGAATTCTGCTGGAAACACATCGAAAAAATCTTTCACCACCTCAGTATTTTCCAGGGTGCAATGATCATTTGGCTTGTTTATCACGTAAGTCAAATATCCTTGACATCTTTGCTTCAGTAACTTCCGGGCTTTTGCTCCAGCATAAAAAAATGCAATTGTTTTACTCATTTGCCATTGAATTCTAGCATATCACAACTAGGTCTGATGAACTGGACAAACTTATTATTACAATCTACTTTAACTCCATGCTTAGCTAGCCAATTTATACCCAAAATTATGTCATAGTCATCAATAGCTGACTATTAAGTCTCCCTCCAAGCTCTTCTTTCCTACTCCTATCTTACAACTCTGCACATATCGGTCTGCTTACACCATTTTTTCCAAAAGCGTACTTACCAATAAGGTAAAAGGTAGGTCTACTCCATCCCAACCCAAATGTTATGCACAATTCTTGTTTAGATAGGAATGGGTGGATCTAGGGTCTATTAATGTATTAAATAAATTACCTTAGATAGTAAATATACATTTCACCACTGCTGCATCTGCTCCAACTTTCTCTTGGTTAAGTGCAAAAACCTTTGATTTTACTTGCCGCTTCTGGGTTCCACTTCTGGAGGCTCATGTGGTATTGGCTCGATTGGCTCCTGTGGTATGAGTTAGGTTTCCTTGCCCGATTCGAAGGAGTGTTAGGCAAGTGCTTCAAAGATGCATTGGTTCTTCCAATTGTAACATTTCCTTTCAACTCCCTTAGACCAGTAGTTTTTCCCCACATGACCTATCTTTCCATAATGTTGGCATGATAGGAGATTTTGTGTAGGACCAGTCATTGATGTACGTGTTTGCTTCCCTTTATTCTGCCATTGCTAATAAACAAGTCGCTTATTAGCTTGTTGCCTCGAAAAAAGTCTTGGTGGTTGCCTCGGTGGTAAGAAAGGTATCAGTACCATCCTGCATCTATTCTCATTCTTTATTCAGGTCGCTGCATCTACCACCCTAGAGTTTGTCATTGGTGAAGAAGGTGCCAAAGCCCTTCTCAGCTCCTGGCTCTTGATGAATTGTTTGATTTGGTTCTACTCAATATCCACTAGTCTCTTGTAATACTTTGACAATTAAGTGAAACGAGTAGAATATTGAGCTATAGTCACGCTCCCTTGCTTTAAATTTAGGAACTCATCTTCCCATTTCTTCACTATCCACTGAGGGATATGTTATGCTCTAAATGCTTCCATAAAATTGACCCACATCTAGTCTTGATCCATCAATTCCCATTCTTCTTGGACTTACTGCCACTAAGCACGAGCTAGGCCTCTCAGGCTAAAAGCAACAAACTTACCCATCCTCTTTTCAGTATAGTGAAGTGTAGCAAAGATGTCCTCCATCTGCTCCACCCACTGCTCAGCTTTTTGATCCTGTTCAACTTCACCTAAAAAGGCGGGAGGTTGAAATTTCAGGAACCTCTCTAGAGTTTCATCCTCCCCCTTTGGTTTACTTCGCTCTAACAAAGTTTGAAGTATCTCGGTCATCTTGTGAAATGCTTACCCTATGGTTACATTAACAGGCTCTTCAGACCCCACTTCCTATTCTGGTTTATTCTCATTTCCCTGATTTGGCTAGGAAAGTTGAGTAGCATCATATTTTGAAGTCATGAGTTCTGCTTCAAGAACCCTTCTGTTGGTTGCTGCTACATGACGCTTTGGTGCCATTCTATATCATCACCCCAAATAATAAGTTATGCATCAAAGTTCAAAATATTTAAATCGAGCATGCATTTACATTCAAACTTAAGAAAAAGTAGATCATATGCAAGTTTTGTATAAATAATAGCATTCTTCAAGATTGGAACACACCAAGGTACTCTTATTTGAAAAAAAAAATAAAAAGAAAAAAAAAGACATAAAGCAATAGACACAAATGAACCAGCACAACAGCTTATTGAAAGTAGTAAATAATAGTTTTCTAAACATGAAAAAACTTTGCCCTAATCCTCATCAGAATCCTCAGTGTCGGCTGTTGGGAAATATGACCTCTTAGACTAGGTTTCTGATATAAATATCGAATGTTTTAATAAAAAAAATTTATTTTCAGAAATTATTTGTGAATTTACATTTTATTTGTGCACAATTACGTTTGGAAAAGACCCATTGTGTTTAAGTAAGTGGTCCATGTGAATTGAGGTCTTTCACAGTAAGGTATGAATCACGGGTTACTTAACACATAAACGTTTGTTTTTAACTGATTAATGAGAATGAGAATCTCATCATGTCTAGGATATTGTGTTATAAATTCCAATTAGGGAATGGCTTACCTTTAGCCAGTGAGTAATCCACCCACTTCATGATATAAACGTATTTTGAATACGTAGAACAAGACCTATAGTAGTGGTTTCTTAAAGTACTATATGGTAGAAACTTAGACTACTACTGCTACAGCGTGGATTAGTACTCTGTGACTTGAGTATGAGTCGGTGGTATGACGAAGTTGGAGGCATGTATTTTGATATGCTATAGTTGAGGTTTTATCGTAGGACCAATATACTTGCATGTTGGGTATGTATGACTAGTTAGTTAAGACAGATTTTTACAAGATAGTTTCTATACTATATCGCCCCCTGTGGTTGTCTGAATGATCTAAATATCCAGAGCCCTGGGAAACATGACTTGGATGTTTGCTTTAGGGTAGCTCCCTTGGAAAGTAGAAATAATTCAGGAAATCGTGGATCATTGGACTAGAAGCCTCAAGATGGTAGATGTCATTTAAAGAAGTGTTAGTACATTTCTTCCTCTCTAATGCACGGTGATGTATAGAGGGGTATTTTAGTCACTTCACATGTAGGTCGGAGACTTTGTTAACACAGCATTGTCCTTGAGGTCAATATTTCCTTATGGTGATATTAGAAAATATTTAAAATGCAAAATACAGCTATTTATATGGTAAGAGTATTTTGGTTATTTTAGTAGCCAAGGCAGTGTGTCTTTTAGTCCCCAGTATAGACTGTGAGTCCTAATTATATACAGGCAAGGAATTGGTCTTAAATTAAATTAAATGAAATTTATTTATTTAAGTAGTCTGATTTAATTATTGGGCTAGAATAAAATAAAGGTCCATGGAGAGAGAGAGAATTAATTAAATTAGTTTGGTGGGTTAATTAATTGTTCAGGGCTTTGGCCCAATTTGAATAATAAAAGATTGATCTAGGACTAAACTAATATAGGTTTATTAATTGGACTAGTTTATTTGGGCTGCAAAATTAATTATTTATTAGGCTATTTATTTGGTTCTATAATTAATTTAGTCCAAAAGGCTAAACTAAGAGTTCAATGGGCCAGTCTGGTTTAACCTAGGGTTTTATTTAGATTAAGCAGGAGAATAAAGAAGTACGTTGTTTGTTGACTGCCTCTTCTTTGGGCCTAGGAACAACGTTGTTTTCACTGCTTCTTCTCTGGTGAAAGAAAAAAACGTGACAGCCACTTTTCTCTCTCTGAAAAATTCCTTAACCCTATGAGTTGTTCACCAAATGGGATTAGGTAGGCCATATACTGGAAGATCGAGAGGTTAGCATTCACATACATGTACAGACGGAGTGGGAGGCTTGCAGGAATCGCACAAGAGGTTTCCACTAGTGTGCCTACCCCAGTTCCACATATTTCGATCAAGCTAATTTTGAGAACGAGAAAAAGAGGTAAACATTTTTTTCCCTTGGAGTCCTGCCAGGCCGTGACCGGCACCGACTCCGGTCTGTGATTTTCTTGTTCTTCAATTTTCAATTTTTTCTTCCGTTGCATGCTTTGCTTCCCTCTTTAAACCTTCATTGGCATCATACAACTAATCCCCCAGTAATCTTAGGAAGGTCTATCCCTGCACCAGTCACAAATCCATAGTTCATAAGTTCCTTCCCGAGTCTCTTAGAACTCTCCCCAATTTCAACACAGTTGGGTGGGGGTACAAAAGAAGGTCTTGGTGGAGATTCATAGTCTATCTCTCCCGGATCATTATTATCAGTAGTTAAGTCAATCACGAGGCTAGGTAAGTTTGGGACATACTCCATATCAACTCCCTCATCCTCACTATCCGTGATCAAGTCTATTATGGGTATAGGTGGTGGCTCAATAATTTGAACCTTATCATCGCTGCTTTCTTCCAAATGTATCATTGGTTGAGGTACGGGTTGTGGCACTGGTAAGTCTTTTGCATAGATACGGATTGGCGGATTCCATTGCAGCCCATTCCTTGCAGTTTTATACATTCTAATCATCCTACAGCATAAACAATCCAGATTAGTCAAAAGATTTTAATCTTAATGAAATAAATCAAATACTATCGATAATTGCCTAAACCTAGTCTCTGATACTACTTGTAACACCCTACTACCTACGTTCCCTATTAGGGTTGGGGATGTCTCCCTGTCCTTAGGACAAGGGGTCCTTATAACTTGGACACATAGAAGAAATGAAAGAAACGATCTAAATTTAAACTTATTACAACTCAAAAATAGTACATGAACAAGTCTCAAAATAAATAAATATTTGCTAGAGTCTCTCAAATGAAATACATGCAGAACAAGTCTTCAAAGAAATGTAATGTTTAATAAAAAACCTTCACAACAAGATCGACCTGAAAGCATATCATAAAAAGGTAGTGAGACATAAATCTCAGTAATCCTGTATGTGCTTAGGGTGCTTCAAGTAAAACAATTCATGTATGCAAGTTAAGAAACTTTTATAAAAGTAAAGTGCTGGTAAGTCTCAAATAAATTTCACAAGGTAAGGAGTGGTGTTTTCCTTTCAAATGCCATACATTGTATAAAATAAAAGCAACCACTCAAAAGAAATAGCCATAGCACCACACTTTGTGCACCATTACAAAAGAATGTTCAGGACACCCCACTTTGTGCATTCTGACACATGATAGGTGTACGGCTTACCGAGTGAGATACTCCTCCATCTCTACACCCAAACTTACCAGTTGTCCATTCTGGAAATACATAGTCTACCTAACTGTTCTTGCTAGCTCGGATTGGTATGATCTACAGAACCGATATCCTATCTGGGAAGGACTCACCCTTCAGAGGTGGCCACTTACTGAGAGACTTATCCTAACCCTTCAAAGACTAGTCCTAGTAGTCTACCCTTATTGACTCCTAAACATTATATTTGTCCCTTTTGGGAAAAGAAGAACCATCCAATGTGTTTCTTTGAAATATCAATTATAGTTTTCAAAATTCTTATCAAAGTTGATTTTTAGAAAAATTTAGCATTTTGTGTAAAATTTCTTATTCAACTTGAAATTGTTTAATTGATAGGAAAAGAAAAAAGGAAATTGTCCATAATTGCATCTATAGTACATTATCACGTATACATCATGTTTTGACTTGCCGAAGTGATTTTGATCTTCAAACCTCTTTATGCAAAGACTTACCTGATCTCTTGCTTTTTCTTGATACAATAGCCATCCAAGTTGGCTCAAAACAAACTAGCCCTGCCTGGGATAAATATAGGGTATAAGTCCCAATATCTAAACAACACTTGCTTAAATAAATAACTCTCAGCCTAACATGCTTAGGCTCAACTAGTTACAACATCCAGTTGTGACAACAATGCCTCAAGCTTCAACATTAATTGATAGAGTATTTTATAGAATAAGATTAATTTGATAAGTCAAAATAAATAGGTATTATAAATAACAAATAAAAATAAATTATAATATTAACTATTTATTAACAAATAATAAATAATAACTAATAATAATAAATAATAAATAATAAATAATAAATAAATTATTTTAATAATAATTACCAATAATATTTATTATTATAAATAATATATGAGTGTAAATAAAAGTTCTACTAAGACTAACCCATAACAATATGAATATAAAAGATATTTGATATTAATTAATTTAAAAAATAATATTACTATTAATTCTGAAAATATTACTATTTGCTTATCTAATAAAATAATAATATTTTAGGTAATTATTATTTCTAAAAATGTTGAGGTTTATCAAAATTACTAAATTAAATTAAATAATGATACTAATAATTTTGATAATAATAATGATAATAATAATAATAATAGTAATGATAATAATATTAGGAGTAAAAGTAGCTCATAACGTGCTTATTTGTCCAAAAATAGACTTGTAATAATAATTATCACAACAAGGATGATACTAACTAACAATAATATTACCTAGGATTTTATTGACAAAAATAATATCATGGGAGCATAGTCAAACGATGGTGGTATAATGTCCATCATTCATCACAACAATCCTACTAGGGATATAAAGCCTTTAATCATAATATACTAATGAGCATATAATGGTCCTAAAGCATAATCCATAATTTATAAGTCTCAATATTCATTTCAATCTTCTTGTTTTACATTTATTCCCTTCATCCACATAGATATCTCCAACCTAACATTATTCGATCAACCTATTAATTACATCATCTAAAAACCTTGATTTCAAAAATCTAAGAAGAAGGTCATGAAAGAAATACTTGTTTGATGATCGTTGGCGTTGAAGATGTCGTCTTGTCCAATGAAGGTCCTTGGGTTCTTGAGGAGTCCTTCCTTGATTAAAGTTTGTTCAAGAAGGCCACCAATAGTTCAGCCAAGAGAGAGAGAGAGAGAGAGAGAGAGAGAATGTTAAGATGATGACGAAATGGTGATGAAGAAGTGAAGAAAGAGTAAGGTGATTGAATACCTTCTTGATGTTCTTCTTGTTCTTGAACAAAAAACATGTTTGATCCCAATAGAAGAACAACGTTGGTAGTTTTAGTGTTATGGAGTGTGATATGGGTGAGTATAGGTTGTATCCTAGTTGATTTGAGAGTTTTTGGAGTGATTTGGGATGAATAGAGGTGATTGAAGGTTGAAGAAGTTTAGTGTGTGTTCTTGAGAACACGAGAAAATTGAGAGAAAATATATTTTGTGTGCTTGGTGTGTGATGGCTGAATAACCTTGCTAGGGGAGGAGTTTCGGTTATCCTAGGGGAAGAGAGAGGATTATGCTATTTTGAATTTTAAAATGTGAAAAATGTGTAGATGTTTGAGATAGAAGATTTGGTAATGGTGTTTTCTTCTTGAAGGTTTCTTATCCTTCAATAGTGGGTGGCTAATCTAGCTATGTTTTGATTCTGAAATGGAGAGTGTTTTAGCCTTATAGCTGGCCAAAAATGGTTGTACAAGAGAGGAGAAAATTTTGATTTATTCATCTAGCTAGGTGAGAATTTAATGGAGAAAAAGCTAGAATTTAATTTTCAAATTTGAAAAGTTTTGAATGGAGTAAAGTTAGGAGTGATTTGAGGTGTGTTAATGGAGCTCTAATGGCCATGGTGGATGGAGAAGACAAGATGTTTAGTCCATAGCTTCAAGGTGGCCGAAATTGTTGAAGAAAATTGAGGAAGAAATTAGTTCTTGAATTTGCTAAGCAAGCTGAAAAAATTCTGGTTTTAGCTACAAGAATTCTTAGGATATGGAAGGATTTTTTAGCAGAATTTTTGAACCATTTTGAAATGGATTTATAGCTGAAACTTAGGAATATTTGAAGGTCCATTAATGGTGGCTTTCCATCCATCATCTTGGAGATGAAGGGGGCAAGTTTTAGGTGTTCTTATGTATGAGTTGATGGATCAACTTCCATGTCTAACTCCTGGTAGTTTGTTGCAAAATTTCTGGTTTGGTAAGGCTATACAAGCTGCGAAATTCCAAGGCATTTTCAGCTTTCCTATTTACACAAAATGGTTGGTTGCTAGTAAGAATTATATAGGTATATGTTGCTGCAATTTTCGATAATCACCCATGAAGGATTGCTGGAAAATTTTCTAGATTTGAACCAAAACAAGAACAAGGAGAAAATTTAGTTCTTGGAAGAAAAGCTATAGCGATTTAGTTGAAAACCACTTACCTATTTTCCTTCCTCAATTTTGGTCATTTTCCTATCCCAAAAACTGGAAATTTTGAAAATTCAAGCCAAGATTTATCCAAGACATTTTATAGAAATTGAAAAGAATTAAAGAATTAGGAGTATTTTAAATTTAAATATGTTAGGACATGGCTTGCAAAAACAATGGAGACCAAAACTCTTCTAGATTTTCTTTTAGGACAAGATCACACGGTTAGGACCTTACATTTGTGTCTTCCTAAGACAACATTCCTAGATTTAAGGAATCTAAGAAAACAGAAATTCCAACATTGGTTAGAATAATTAAGAATAAAACTTAGGTGATAAAATTTGAACTTAAGACTTTAGAAATTAGTCATAAAGCTCTAACCACTTAACCACATTAATTCTTATTCTTATTTTCCCAACCAAATTCTCTTCCTTTATGAGCCTCAAGCCTTCTTCCTAATTTGACCTTAAGTAAAATTCCCTCATTACTCGTACTACTCAACACGCATAAATAAACCATATAACCCTTATATCACAATTCTAAGGCACGCGAATTCATCCAAAAAATATATTTTTATGCAATATAATATGATATGCACCATTTTCTTCTAACTCTAGGGCATGTTTAGGTGGGGTTTTACACTTGGAATGTGCATATATGGGTTTGCTCCATTCGGGATATTTGGAAAACAGTATTCATGCTAACCTGTTATACTTAGTCCATATAATATTCCCCCATGACTGTACATGAAGGATCCAGTAATGTTCTTTACTGTCGTTATTCTGGCCCAAAGAACCCTAAACATAAAGTTGATGTTTATCTACAATCATTAATAGATGAACTGAGTAAGTTATAGTTTGATGGTATCCCCATATGTGACATATCTAAGAAGCAAAGTTTTCAGCTACGGGCAGCGCTTCTGTGGACGAAAAATAATTTTTCAGCTTATGGAATGCTAAGTGGATGGAGTACTGTAGGTAGATTTACATGTCCATACTGCATGGAGCGTGCCAAGTCTTTTTAGCTACAGTTCAGGGGTAAAACTTCTTGGTTCGATTGTCATCACCACTTTTTGTCGCTGGATCATCTATTTAGGAGGGATACATGAACATTTAGAAGGGACAAAGGCCAAGAAACCTCACTACTGGTGTCACGTCTAATGGGGGACCAAGTGTGGGAAAGAGTATGCCGTTTTCCAAGAATAATAGATTTAGGATGGGAATTAGGACAAAGCGATGGTAGAGGTGTAAATCAAAATTGGGTGAAGAGGAGCATTTTTTGGGACTTGCCTTACTGGCGCACTTTACTAGTGCCTCATAACATAGATATCATGCATAATGAAAAAAATGTGTTTGATAATATTTTTAATACTGTTATGGATGTGAAGGGAAAAACAAAAGATAACTTAAAGGTACGTCATGATCTTAAGACGTATTGTCATAGGCTTGAACTAAAAGTTTGTGGAGCAGGGGAAGGAATGGTGTGCATGCCAAAAGCATGTTATTCATTAAGTGCAGAGGCTAAGTGCTCATTGCTTGAATGGGTGAAGGAATTGCTACTTCTAGATGGATATGCTTCAAACTTTTCAAGATGTGTTGATTTGAAAGAGTTGAAGATGTCTGGCATGAAAAGTCATGACTCCCATGTGTTTATAGAACGGTTACTTCCAATTGCTTTAAGAGAATTTCTTCCTGTTAATATTTGGAACATGTTGACGAAATTAAGTCTCTTTTATAGGAATTTGTGCTTACCTAAATTGTCAGTAGCTCACATGAAGAAATTGGAGAATGAAATTTTTGTGCTCATATGTAAACTAGAAAAAAAATATTTCTCCATGGTTTCTTCGATGTGATGGAGTATCTAGTGATTCACTTGCTTTATAAAGCTTTTATTTGTAGTCTAACTTAATACAGATGGATGTATCCCTTTGCATATACACATTTAATATGCTAGATATTAACGTTATAGTACACATCCAGTAATATGGCCTAAAAAATTGTGATCAAATTTGCCATGTTTGAAAATAACAGATTCTTGTATCGTTTAAAGATCAAAGTGAAAAATAAGACAAGGGTAGAAGGATCAATTTGTAATGCATACCTAGTCGAAGAAGCATCAACGTTCTCTTCCTACTACTTTGAGCCACATGTTCAAACAAGACATACACAAGTCACACGCAATGTAGAGGAAATAACTGAGCACGTACATGAACAATCTTCCTCTAAATATGCAATGTTTCAGGAAGGGCATTTAGGAAGAAACAAACTCGATTCCTGACATTCAAGGAATTTCGTGCTGCCACAAATTACATTTTGATGAATTGTGATGAGGTTCAACTATATATTAGGATTTTTTTTCTGCAATGTTATGCTCCCATCACATAGGTGTTACAGAGTTAGAAGTTGAGAGAAGGATTGAGAACGAATTTGCTGGATGGTTAAAAAATTATATGTTCTTAAAGGTTTGCCATGGAAGTGTGATTTTAATGAGAACTTAAGAAATACAACTTTCTTGTAGGTGCGTGACCCAGCAAATGGAGTGATAAACAAATATTTGCAATACCTTTCATGGGGACCGTCGATAGAGCTAAAATCGTTTCAAGGATACGTAATTAATGGTTGTTGATTTCACACGAGTGACCATGCAAAACATAGAAAAAGCATCAACCGCGGAGTTTGTGTTAAAGGTGCCGAGAACGAGCATGGTAGTGTTGATTATTATGGGGTCTTAATGGAGGTTCTTAAACTTTAATTTTCTGGTCAACCAATCCAAAAAGTTGTGCTTTTTAAGTGTGATTGATTTGACGTTACACCAAATCGGGGATTGAGGGTACACCCTCAATAAAAGTTAGTTGAGGTTAACCATAAGAGGCGTTATCCTAAATATGACCTGTTTGAATTGACCCAAAAAGCACATCAAGTATACTTTGCTACATAACCTTCATCTAAAAGATAGAAATCTAAATGGATGGCAGTCTGCAAAACTAAAGCACGCCAAGTATTTGATGCACCTATTGTTGACATGGCTTATCAAGAAGAAATTGATGGTAATGTTGCAATGACTATATCTTTGGTTGTCCATCTTGGGACCCGGACACACGTGAAGGCATAAATGAGATATTGGATGTTTGGGAAGATATATTAGATCGGGATTGAGACTTGCATGAGGATGAGAATGATGATGAGGGTAATTGGGAGACAGATTCTGAGACAGAAGTTGATTTGGAGGAGTACAGTTCAGATAATGACACAAGTAAATAGTATAGACTACATAGTATTTTTTTTAACGTGTTTTTGTCATCTTATTTACTTATTATACTCCAGAGAACATGCTATAAACATTTTTAACTTTTTAAGTGTTAGAATATGTTACTAATTTCTTTACATCGCAATACATAATTGCAACAATTTTCTTCTTCTACCGACATATGTCTTCTAGAGATCAGTTGCCTACTAATGACTTACAGTGCACTCTGAAAAACCTTAGAGGGGGAAGGGGTGAATAAGGTTTTTTGGCAAATTTAAAACACTTTTCAAAAATCTATTTTTGAGATACTCCTTTTGTATTTCAAATTAAGGAGTTTGCTATTGATACAATGAGGAGCTTTTAGACTATCTTAAAGACCAACTATGAACTGAATGAGATGGGGCACAAGATATGCAATTAATACAAAAATGAAGATGGGTTGGTGAGAAACATAAAGGTTTCTTTTAAATGATTTGAAAACTTTTAAGCAAGGAAGTTTGCAGCTTGTCGAAATTAAATGCAAAGAGAGTGAACACGATATGTATAGTAGTTCGATCTACCAAGATCTACATCCGCTACCTTAAGCTCATACTTAAGGATTTTCAACCAGATTTCATTAAACTCACCCAACTCAATGGTGTCTATCTACACGAATTATATAAGAGATCACCACACTTGGTTTTACCAAAACCTCTCAATCAATCAACAAATCAAGGTTCACCGCAAATGGATTTTACACCACAACCTTGATACATAAGAAAGATTATAGAAATGAACAAGAGATAGCTCACACTTTTGAGCAAATGTACAAACAAATGAGCACAAGCAACTTTTACCTTTTGAAGTAATTTGATTTCACTTTGAAACACTAATGAAAAGTGAGATTTTTGTATTCTAAAGAGTAAGAGTATTTCTTAGAAAAATTGGACAAAAATGTACTTTAAAATAGAGTTTTGAAACCTTTTATAAAAGTAAAAAGTAAAGCTCAAACGGTTAGAAATGGCTTAGTTTTATGCCGTTAGATTTTTCAGAGTTTTGGACTTAAGGATCAGATGAAAGTGCATCTAAAAGTGAGTCTAAAATGGCACTTTTCTAGGCAGAAACATTTTGACACTGTTTATAGTGTTTTAGACGAAGCTTTTGGATGTAGAGTCATCTAAAATACTCAATCTAAAATTCTGAAGACTTAATACTTTAAAATCTTTTTGCTTGTGTGCTTTAAGGTAGAAATAAACTGAATCATAAGGTAAAAAAGATATAGAAATTCACACAAAATACTTTAATAAAAAGATTCCTACTCTAAAGTTCTTTCTTAAGGACTTCATGATCTTATGAGCTCTTAGGTTGAGGTTGTTCTTCATCAATTTCCACTTTGAATTCCATTTTCTCGAGCTGCTTAGAAACATTATATGCATGCCTTGAAAGAACTGAGTCAAACATGTCCTATCACATGTAAGTCACACAAGTTAGTCCTCATCAATGTTTTTCATAAGTCAAAACATAAGAGAATGCCCTTAAGGCTAACAATCTCTCTCTTTTTGAATAATGACAAACTTGATAGGATTGTGATATAAAAATAATGATATGTACAATATGAACATATTAGACCGAGAGAAACAAGAATATTTTTCACAAAAATGTATTCTCTCATTATAGGACTCAAAGACTGCTTATGAAATTAAGATAGAAAATTTAAGCATATACTCACAAACATGGCTCAGTGAGCCTATGGCCCAACCAACCTCCATATCCTCCTTCCTTCCATCACACGACTATTCCTTAAGAGAATAGCCGTAATTAATTAAAAAAGGTATATAAATATGTACACAAGGAGTTATAGAATATGAATCATAAGATGAAACGCTCCCCCTTAATATGTGCATATATGAATATAGGATATGAGACTACAAAGTGTGATTTGAGAGAAAAACTAGATTTAAAATTTTGGTCTTCCAAAATATGTATCCAAACTAGGTGAGGAGAGATTATAGAACTTTTGGACTTAAGATTTTGGATGTCCAAAACGTGTGTCTAAAATAGGGTAAAATTAGACAGAAGCTAGCCTTTTTAGAACCCATTTTTGGACTGGACTTTTGGATTGAAGAAATAAGATTCCAAAAATCCCCTGTGTATGTGCAGGTAAAAATGAATTTTCAGATATTTTGATCCAGCCTAGTTTTCTCAAGAAATTTCAGACTTCAAGAAAAATTTTTGAGCAATCAAAGATATATGTATAAATATCCTTATCATTTGAGATTCTTAATATAGAGCATACCCTAATCAGTTTCAAAATAGATTATTCAACGAACCAAATCTCAATTTAAACTTATGCACTCACTTCAAACTCCTTTATCCATAACAGGATCTCAACCTATGGTTCATCAAATTACTCAAATCTTCTTAGTCCGTAGCAAACTATGATCATAAATAGTCATAATCAAAATTCATATTTTTCATAAACCAATGCAACCAGTACATGATCATAAATCACAATTCATATAAAAAATTGCACAGCATACTTGTTTGATCAACCCTAAATCCTAACATGTATTTCATAATGTGCTTCATAGAATCTTAAGGAATATTCAGTTTCAACATACAAGCACGTTGCAGTCCATAACATAATAACTATATTCCATATTCCATAGCACAAATACCATATTCAGTTCACTTATCATCAGTCCATAACAAAACAGTGCATAATCCAATAATAACCATCAATAGCATAGCACAATAATGCACAATCCCAATAGTTATCAATTTTTTATACCATTTTTCTCCTCCTTTGTCATCAATCAAAATGCAGAATAAGGAGAATAAGTAGAGAATATTGGGATAAGAAGACATATATATTAAGTAGATAAAGTAACTAAAAAGTAGAATGTAAATTGTTCAAATATTGAAGTAGGATTTAAAAAAGGAATTGTCAATGGAAAAGTAGTAAAAAGTTTCCGACAGAGGAAGCCTGGTAATCAGTCCACAAAAATGGTCACTTAGGAAATATGAACGGTCTCTGTCTTGGAATTGGCACCCTTTTTGAAATGGTGATGTGATTGGATTTTCTCTTTACCACTATATACTTCTGCATTTTTCCAGATGAGACAGGGACTTCAGAAGGGGCAACTGAGATAGGAACATCAACCTTTAGTTCTTTATCCTTTGAACTAGCTATGATTTGCTCAGATTCCTTTCCCAGGCTTGGCTGTTCAGTCTGTTGACCAGTTCCTTCTGCAATATATGGAGAGGTGGTTTTTTTGGCATGTTCTTCCTCTTGGGATGGTGTTGATTTATCAAGTATTGTTTTATCCTTTCCTTCTCTTCTACAGCTGTTAGTTTGTTCCCAAGGTTCTATATTTTTGAACTAAAGCTGTCTACATTTATAGCCAATAAATTGATTGCTCTAAGAATGCTCTGATTGATGCCTGTGTCCTAAGTTCTCTACTTGCCCTTGGTAGAGGATTCTTCTTGAGTTTCTAACTCAACTTTTCTCTTTACTCTGGCAGATTAGGCAGTCTTGCCTTTGGCATTTACTTTTAACAACTTTTCTTTTTCATCATCAGCTGCATCTCGGGGTAGCTTCAACTCATTGTCCATTCTCACATATCTCATTCTCTCAAACGACTTAAAGATATACACATTCATCTTTGAAGGAGAAGGGGTGATAGAACTCATATTAACACTAAAATGTCTAAACACTCTAGTCAATAAGTTTCCATAAGGCAGGGCTTTGCTGGAGGTATTTCTAGTGTGCATCATTAATTTTGCAGCAAGATACCCAAAACTTATTAGCCTATTTTCAAAAAGCGCCAACATGATCACTATATGCATAATATTGATAGAGGTTTTGTGTCCAAAACTTAGAACCACCATGGTTGAAACCAAATGGTGCAGAATCCTACCATGTCCATTTAACCACTTCGTGTTCCTATCACTCGAGTTCTTAAAACTTTTTCCACCAGTAAATGTATTTTCAAAGTTTCCCAAATCAAACAGATCAGTTCCTTTCGAGAACTTGTTCAGTTCAAAATATTGAATCTTGCCATCTCTGACATCATATATTCTATTCAACAAGTGATGATCAAACTCAAGGTTTTTACCCCCAACCCTTGAAGTGTACCATCGGACCATAAAACCCCCTCCAGTTTGATCGTCCTTTTCTCACATTAGCATAAAATTCGCATACGAGACTAGTAAACAACTTTTCATCAACAAATAACATGGCTCCCCACCCAAGAGACTCAAATATATTTAACATAATGTAAAATTCAGAAAAGACGCTGGATTTACGCGATAACCAACAATCATAGGTCGGTTTCTAGAAACCTATTTATTAAAATCAGATTCACTTTTAGAATCTAAAAAGCGAGGTACTTGGGTCTCGGAACTTTCTTGTTCCGGAGATGATTTTGAAGAACTGGTTTGAGAAGCCGTAAGTTCGGGAATGACTTCCTTTCCTTTTTCCTTTGCAATCGATTTAGTCTCAGCAATCGGTTTCTGTTTTATTGATGGAGTGATTTTTTGGGCTTTCTTTGGGTTAGGTTTGGTCAATTTTGGGGATTTTACTATTGTGTTCAGAGGCTAAAGGCTTGGGCTTTTGGTTGTTTAGAGAGAAACTAGAAAAATTTTGAAAAATGATGGAGTTGATTTCTGAATCAGAGAGAGAAGAGAGAGAAAAGCTTTTTCTAATTTCCTAGGAGGTTGTGAGGATAAGTACAGTCAAGTACATTGGAAAGAGGCTTTTCATCAGAGATTTTAAAAGCTACCTTGAAAAAAGTGCTATTATTTTAATTTAAAAACAATAATCTGGAAGCTGTTATTTTTGGAAGACATATGGAACATTAGGTTCTTTTCATTTTGGATTGAGGCTTCATCCAAAATGGAGTTCCTTAAAGTGAGAGTTTTGGAAGATGGGTTTTAGATTTGCTCTTTGAAATACTGCATCCAAAACCTCCCTCTGAAATTGTCTTTCTTTAAAGACCTTTGTGTTGGGT
Organism: Voacanga thouarsii; assembly: GCA_026120185.1. NCBI lineage: Eukaryota > Viridiplantae > Streptophyta > Magnoliopsida > Gentianales > Apocynaceae > Voacanga > Voacanga thouarsii. Next base: position 865,679 of record JANUWF010001659.1, on the reverse strand, counting down.
ATCTCATGCTCGTATCAGAGTGGCGCAGCGAAAAATAAATCGAGATACCCTCCCAGGACTCTTTTATTTGTGAAAAACAAGACATAACGACAATAAATGTAACAGCTTTTACCTTTGAGTGATCGTGTGAAGAACAAAATTTTCTTCTTTAAGTCAAGGTGCGATCTAGCAATCCTCGTGATCAACCTCCACGTGAGTTGAACATCTACCCACTATAATCACAGTGTGTAATTATCTCTAATAATAATCCACACAGAGGAATACTCAAGCATGTAGCTTTCTGTGCTAGCAGAAATTCTAAGTGACGGCTAGGGTTCCTCTTCAAGATCAAATCGAGAGAGAAAAAGGAAGAAGAAGAGAAGGTTTAGGTGGCTGCTGTTTTTCTCACGTGAAATCACCCTTAGGATTTTTCGGTTATATCATCATAAAATCACTGAAAATCTAGAATTATAAAACAATTTGAGTTCCCTAATTGTAATTGGAAACATCAAGTTCTCACAATTACAACTTGTACCACAAATTATAACTAATTATAATTTATCCACAATAACTTCTCTTTTTCTCAATTAACCCCACAATGTTATCAAATAACATCTTGAGTATATAATCCTCTATTATGTGTGACCTATTAGGTTTCCCAATCAATTGGTAGAGAATATGAATTAATCCAAATGTCTTTGAGATTAATAATCCATAATTAATTAGAATTAATCCTATTAATTCTAATCAAGATTAGTTTATTAATTCATCAATTAATAAACCCATATTCCCAGATCATGAGCGGTATCTAGCAATACATCATGACCACCCAAGAGTCCAGGAAGTCAAGTGGCATGACATGAACCCTTCAATAACAAACTTCAGTGCAATTAACTCATTTCACCATACAATATCTTATTCGGTTTGAAGTACGGAATTAGTGCCAACTCTCTCCAGAATTAATTCTGGCCTGAATACAATAGTACTTGTACCAGGAACCCACTACTTTAGATGTGTATTAATTGGAACTATTTCCAATACACAATCGCCTTGGCCAAGGACTTTCCGAGTAGTAATTCCTACAAGTGGTCGTGAGATATTCGCCCCTACTATTAGGAGTGGTGAATCCTTTATTGACCCTCTCAACTACTTTCGTTTACCTCACAATGTACCCAATATCCATCCCATAGGTGGCCCTCGATTGAGCTCTGGAGATTGGAATCAAATTACAAAACTCAGCAAACAAACTACTTTGGAAATCTCAAGTCTAAGGATACTTGCACGTTTGCTATATTGAGATTATATCATTGGCACTAAATAGTTATCCATATGATTATCTCAAAGCTAGGTTATCCAATGAACTTGTTCCATTAACAAGCATCCATGTGTTAACTTTGAGTATCTCAATACTCATGGTTATGAGAACCACTACCTAATCAAATCAGGAAATCTAACACATGCTAGTCTTAACGCATTAATGATGTCCTGTCTCATTAATACTATGACTTGGGACTATTTAAGTATTAACACCATCAAGTGTAGTAGAAATCTCATATCATGATCTCTATCATGATTTCCTTAATACAGTGTTGTACTAGGGACTTTATCGAATAGTTATATTACTTAAAGTAAACAAAAAAAACTGTAAAATAAATAATGTTTTTTATTAAAATAAAATGTGTCATATACAATGTACAAGTGATTGTCTTTAGGGCACAACACTAACACTTCATCCAACCGATTTATCCTTTCATTTGTAAATGATTTATCAAGGTCAGAGGAAGAACTTTTCCCTATGGCTTTTTGCAGTAAAGAAAAGAATGGATATGGATGATGTACAAGTTTGTAGTTTGAGGGAGTCATCTGAATTGATAAAAGCAATTGGTAGAATATCCAACCATTATGGACCATCGAGTTATTACAATCTTATTAGGTTTTCTTAGAATTATAGTTAACTCTCTTTGTTTGAAAGAGTCACCTTATTATTTTGTTACCATATTTTTTATTTTATTTTATTCATCTTATTTATATTATAGGAATTGAACTTTGGTTTTACAATAAAAAAACCAATACTTAGTCAAAATTTACCTTACTAATGCGAACAGACTTCACATTATCCGGCCTACTATTCTATTCTTGGATATGAGACTTGGGGTTCACTACTAGAAAAAAGGGTTATAATGACGCTAAAAAGCGTTATTACAGTGAGCTATAGTGACGCTTTTGTGCTGCTGACGCTTTCAAAGGGTGTCAAGCGTATGGCCGTCACAATAGGTCCCGTGACGCTTTCCAGCGTCATCCCAAATTATATATGGTGACGAAAAAAAGCGTCATAATATCTGTTTTAAGTGATAAAAAAATGTGTCAGTAAACGCATGTTATTATGACACAACTTTTGGTTACAATAGGTAAGTTACGATGACACATTTATACGTCACTAAACGTTTTGTTAATATGACATATTTATTCGTCACAATAGGTTGTTTGGATGATAAAATTGAGTGTCATGAAACATAGCCAATATGTCACACTATGCTGTTACAATAGAGTTTGGGATGACGTTGTTTTTGTGTCAGGAAATATTGAAAAAATGACAAAATGAAGCATCACGGTAGACTTCTGAAATGACATGCTTTTAGTGTCATGAAATGTTGGAACAGATGACCAAAAAAAGCGTCACAATAGATTCGCCATCTAAATAATTGAATCAAAAATTTGACAAAAAATTGTAATAATAATTTAGAATTTATCCAAAAAGTATGTTTTTAATCCCTGTCTATATATATATATATATATATATATATATATATATATATATAGCACACAATTGGTAAATAAACATCATTAAAATGCAAAAACAATCAAATATGTCACACCATGTTAAAGAGTAAGCTTATAAATTTCATAACGTTCAAAAGTTGTTCAAAGATGAGTATTAAGTATTTAGTTACATGCATAAGGCCAAGCATTAGGCCTTCAAAAAAACATAGTGTCATTAATTTATCTTGTCACAAAAAACATAGTGTCCCAATCCCAAATAGCTTCGATACTGGAATACGTATTTAATCTGCTTCGCGAATCTTCACCTAAAATAATATAGAATGAATTTAGTAATAAAATCTTCTTAGAATAAAAAAAAAATATTAAATTAATTAAGAATGTAAGTGATTAGAGAATTACCAAGTGTTATGGCCAAGCGATACCTACTCCAATGGAATCTCCAATAGTCTGAATAAACTCTATTGGTCTCAACAATTTCTCGTCATGATGAAATGGCACTAGGACTATAACTTCACACCATTCCTCACCTAGCAGTACACCCCCAACTTCGTGGGATGGGTCCACACTTTGAATGAAGCCTTTTGCAACTATTTTAGACGTATCCAACATGCTTAAAAGAGAAACATAGGTATGAACCTACACAATATATTTTATTCAGGTAAAAATGAATTAGTCCATGATGTTGGCTGCATATACATACTATGCGTTAGTTAGACGTGGCTTCATGAGACTAAAAATAATGAAGAATATTCAACCTTCATCTCATACATACTCTATGTAAGGTTTTTACAGTTTGGGAATTAAACAACACATATTGATGTGCTATCTTCAATGTGTCCTCATCGAATTTTGTAGGGACTCCTTTTCCAAGTGAGCATCCAGTTGGTTTGAAAATATCTAACCCAGCATAGGAATTGGTTTCATGATCGTCATTCCTCCTTGGTTTGTTGAACTTTGTCTCTACATAGTCAGCAAGATATAATGAGCAAAATGTCAAACATTCCTCTGCCAAGTACCCTTCAGCAATAGAACCCTCTGGGCGACTCCTATTACGAACATAGGACTTTAACATGCTCAAATACCTATTTAAATTTAACTTTCTCACATCAGTTTCAATGCCGTTGTTGTACATGTTTGAAATCGCAAGAAAGAATAAGTTAAATATGAAATGAATGAAACGTGTACCTTTCTATAGGATACATCCATCGATAATGAACCGGTCCAGCTATCCTAGCTTCGAATGCTAAATGGACAGTTAGATGCATCATGATACTAAATAATGAAGGAGGGAAGACTCGCTCCAATTCACAAAGGATAACTGCAATCTCTTACTCTAATTGAAACAGTTCATTCGGATGAAGCTCAGTGCAGTACAACTTTCTAAAGTATCTACTGAGCTTTATTAAAGGATAGCGTACAGCATTAGGTAAAACTTTTCTTAGAGCAATTGGCAGCAATTGTTGCATCAAAATATGATGGTCATGGCTTTTAAGTCCAGAAAGCTTAGGTGGATTAAGGTGTATGCACTTAGATAAGTTGGCAGCGTATCCGTCCAGCACCTTAACACCTTTCAAAGTCTTGCAAAATGTCACTTTCTCCTTCTTACATAGTACAAAAGAAGCTAGTGGTAAATACACCTTACCATTATCCCTCTCAACGGGATGAAGGTCGGATCGAATACCCATGTCCTTTAAGTCGAGACGTGACTCAAGGTCCCTTTTCTTATCCACCTCCAACAATATTGTGCATGTGGTTTCAGAAATGTTCTTTTCTATATGCATTACATCAAGATTATGGTGCATCAAATTGCCTTTCCAATATGGCAACTCGAAGAATATACTTTGTTTCTTCCAATTATAGGGCAATTGCTGGTTATCATTGACAGCCCTTCCAAATTTGATCCGTTTTCCATTCAACTCATGCAATATTGTATCCCCATTCACTGTAGGAGGTGGTTTTCCATGTTCTTGATGACCATCAAATGACCGTGCATCATATCGAAAACGATGATTAGAAGACAAAAACCTACGATGCCCCATGTAGCAATGTTTGGCACCATTCTTCAGCCATTGAGATTTTATTTCCTTATGACATATAGGACAGGCTAGCTGCCCTTTAGTACTCCACCCCGACAAATTTGCATAACCAGGGAAATCACTAATTGTCCATAACAATGCAGCACATAGCTGAAAATTCTACTTCAAAGATGCATCAAATGTTTGCATGCCTATGGCCTATAATTCTTTCAATTTAGCAATTAGCGGTTGTAAATAAACATCAATATTATTACCAGGAGCAGATGGATCAGGTATCAACAATGACAATATGAAATACGGCTGCTTCATGCACATCCAAGGGGGCAAGTTGTAAGGCATAAGAATCACAGGCTAAGTACTATGAGCAACATTCAAATTTTTAGAAGGATTAAAACCATCGGACACCAATCCCAACCTCACATTACGTGCATCTTTTGCAAAATCAGTATTTATAGCATCAAAAGCTTTCCAAGCAGGTGAATCAGCAGGATGCCTCATCCGACCATCATCTATGCGCCTTTCTGCATGCCATCTCATGGAAGCCGAAGTCTTGGCTGACATGAATAGACGCTGTAGTCAAGGTTTCAAAGGAAAGTGCCACAGAACTTTCTTTGCAATCTTCATCTTCTCTCATGTTGGGTCATTTTCAGAAATGACCCACCTAGACACTTTACACGTTTCACAATCCTTCCATCCTTCCTTATCCCCCCAGTACAATGTACAATCATTAGGACAAGCATCTATTTTTTGATAGCCTAAACCCAGTTACTTCATCAATTTTTCAGCTTCATAAAAAGATTTAGGAAGTTCAACACCCTCGAGCAATGCTTCTCTCAACAAATCAAGTGCATATCAAAATGCTTGTTAGACCACTTCCCTGCGCACTTGAGAAGAAGTAACCGAATGATGAAGGCAAGTTTAGAGAATTTCTTACAACTTGGATACAAATCTTGTTGAGAGTCATTAATTAGCTTGTAAAATTTTTCAGTATCTGCTGGAGTCGAAATACTTTCTTCATCTACATTTCCACAAGGTGGGACCCTAAAAGCATCATGCAGCATTGCTTCCATGTCATCAGGCATAGAGGCTATATTATTTGAAATAGGCTCGGAGTGTGATGTACTTAAACTAGGTGTAAAAAGTTCTCCATGTGCTATTCAATGAGTATATCCCTTAATAAATCCCACAACAATCAAATGCTCCCTGGCCTCAATTTTTGTCCTCATTACTCCGTTTCCACATTTCAGACAAGGACATAATATCATTCCATTTAAACTTGCATTGTTCATTGCAAAGTTTAAAAACCTTTCGACTCCATTTTCATATTCAATGCAATTCCTTGGAAGTTTCATCCAACCCTTATCCATACTTTTGAAACTAATTATCCAACTCAAACGGCAACAGCAAATGGAAGAGAATTTACCTATGTTAGGATCACGTTAGAATACAAGTGGAGAAATCCCTAAAAAAATAGCTTGCAATACCTATTACAATAAATAGGAAGAAAGTTCTAATATGTTAAGTGGTGCGTGAACTTTCTAATTTGAAATAGGAAAAGGCTCTACTTGAAGATAAGTGGATATGATACAATCCTGGAATTAATCCAGAATATGACAAAACATATACTACTATAGAAAAAACAGCCTACTGTATTGAGCAGGATGAGCAAGAGGTAGACTTAGGTTGTTTGATTGAAAGAAAAAATCTCACCGCCTCAACCTGAATCTTGATGCATCTTTATTCTTCTTTCATCCCATTCCTCAAATGATATATGATGATATTATTGGAAACCTTTAGGTCTCTAATGAACGAGTATTATGGATTATTACACAAAAAAAGGCATGTTTTCTTGGTGATAATTTGAAGTGTAATTACTTAGATATGATTAAATTGAAAAGGAAATATGATTTTAAAAAGAAGTATGATTTTAAAGGCCGATTGATGGACAGAAATTAGTTTGCAACACTAGTAAAGTAGGATGACCAAACTATAGTAGTTTAAATCAACACTAGTAAATGCCTTCGGAGTCTTGCTATATGGCTTTATGACTGTTGCATTCATATGTGCTGTCTAAGTTTCTGACTAGATCACTGACAGAAGTAGAGTAACATACCAAATAGGGCAGTGGAAATTTGATATTGGTCCATAATTTATTTAGTAATAGTGCAGGATTTCGGCTAATCAGAATAGTAAATTTTTTAGCTTATGTTGATCAAGAATAGATGCGACAAATTTTGATGATTTTGGAGGTTAATGCGATTTACTTTTCTTGTAGAATAAAGCAAAAAAAAAAAAAACTTATCATTAGGTTATGAATTCCTTCAAATGTCTTTGTACTGATGCAATGAAAGAAATAAGGAAAAATAAAAGTCAAGATTCTTTTTACAGATTAATTGAATTTTCTCCACTAAAACTCTGAGAAATTGAAAGACTCTATGTATCCCAAACATATCTTACATAATCTATCATCTTCATGACAAAATTAGTTCAAGAATTTGAATTTATATTTAGATTCTCAGTCCCCTCTTTGTTTAAGCAATCACCAGGATGAATGGACTGCATACTTCTGCTTAAAAGAAACAAAGCAATACAGTTACAAAGATGGTCAATTGATTGACGGACACTTCATACTTTATTTGTAGAGAATAAAACCCACAATTTCCCTAATTTGAAAAACTACCATTCAACAGCATCCATTGAGTCGTAAATAAATCTGAATTAGAACTTATTTCACTCATTGAAATGCAATTGTTAGGATCATCAATACACAAGAAACAGTAAAATGCACATACAACTACCTTAAACTTCTCTTTGTATTACATTAATTCTAAACATCACAACTTATCCCAATCACCTATGCTAAATGGACTCAACATATTCTAGTAAGACAATCTGAAGATAGAAAAGCTTTTCTATCATTCCCATAACTACACAAAAAACAACCAAATCTGAAGGCAAATGCTTAAGAACAGAGAAGAACAGCTTCTAACTGAGATAACCAAACTATTGGCTAAAATGCCTGAAGTAAGGACTCCAAAATATTGACCAAAGTCTAAATTGAACTTGCAATTTTTGCAACCAAAAGAAGAGAAAAAAAACTAGAGCCATTTAACAACCAATTACATACCACAAACTGTGAACAAACTGATTTCACAAATGGGATTTGCATAAGTCATCATCAGTCTTAATATGGAAGGGTTAAAGAACTCTAGAACAGAAAATCTAGCAGTGAACAGAAAGTTGAAAACAAGACAAAATTCTTTTGAAGCACCATTTCCAGCACTCCAGAACACAACATCAAGGATTCAAAAAAAGCCCACAAAGAATAATCAAAGAGTACTAAAGAAAAGAACTTTAATCCTTTAGAAATATAGGTGTCTCATTACCAGCTTCTTCAAAACTATAGTTTCCATACAACTAAAAGCAACACGCCATTCGCTAGGGAACTATTTCAAGTTGCAAGAATTCAGCTACAAACACCAAAATATCTCACAATTCAAATAAACAATAAACTGCAAAAAGACACATTTTTTTATTGCAGCAAGCAAAAAAAGAGTGACAGTCCAGAAACATAGCACAAACAAAATGTATACAGAATTAAAATTAAAATCAATCAACCCACATCCTTGCCTTACACCCGAAAGACCAAGATCCACAAACGCCATTTTAACCCGCATCTAGTAGAATCTTTTTTTTAAAGAAAAAATTCGGGTCGAGAAGAATTACTTCTAAATTCCTAAAAGATAAAAATTCATAACCACATCGGAGCTCTGAAACTCCCCTTCAGTCTGAACAATTTGGACTTCAGATATTCGTAATAACCCAATTGCAACATCAACCTATAAATACGTCAACTCAACTACACATACATACGGAGATAGAGAACTCACAGAGTGAGAAATTGCTGAGGTTAGGTTTTAATAGAAAAGCAAAGGCGTACAGAATGCAAATTGACCTAAGAATACTTACCAATCTAAAGAGCGGCGTACAGACCATAGCTAAATAACGCCCCTCTGCAATGCCGATACCGCTTCACACAGTCGCTCGTGTAGAGGACCACTTCAATCGGTTGTGCAGAGAAGATGCTGTGACTCGTGCAAAGGAGTTTGGGCTGAAGAAGCTGCAAATCAAGCTCTATTTCGTCTGATTTCCCTCACTGATTTGAAGGAAAAATCCTAATCCCTTCACTGCCCACCATTGTTGTTGCTCGGCGCCTTCTTGAAGCACAGCCCTCGCTTTTTTTCTTCCCTCCAATGACGCGCAATTTTTTTTTTTTTTTTTTTGTCAAAGTGTTATGCGCGCCTGAGGATGCTAAAGTGTTAGGAAAAATCTAATTTTTTTTTCTTGACACAAAATTGTGTCATAACAGTACATTATCTAATAAAACTACGTCGTATTGATTCAATACAATAACACTTAAAAAGCCAGTGTCATTATAACTATTACATTATTACACTTTATAAAAAGTGTTATTAAAAATATGCTAGTAAAACCTTTTTTTCTAGTAGTGGTTCAAACTCAATGCAGATTATTCACCGAGAATTACCTATTTCAAAATATTTGCTTGTGAATTGCAGTTTGTCTACAAGCTTAGGACTTGTCACAACGTTTTAACAACTTGATGGTTTTTTTTTTTCTTTTAAACCAAAGTAAAGATGTTGGCGTCAGGTACTGACCCCAACATGTTTATTAAATATATAAAATATATACAACACAGGCTAATAGAAAACTTAAATTAGGGATGCAAATAAATCTATTATAACTTGAAGCTTGACCCTTGATCAATTCAACTCAAAGATTACGTTAGTTAAAAATAAACCCTATCCACATCATTTTGGACTGCCTCTTCACAGTACACAAAATGTACTATTAGCTGCCAAGTTGTCTATGTAAGCCCTTGAACCAATCATTCAATTATAAATAAATAAATAAAAGAAAACAAGAAAGTAAGAAGCTTTCACTTGGTTTCTTTATCTATAAGTATCCTTACAAATTGCTTCATCATTCACAAATCACAGTCACTGCAAAGACAAGAAAAATGGCAAAGTCCGAAATATTCCTAGCACCGTTGTGCTGCTTCCTTCTCATTGTAGCCACTGGTAAGCAGTTCATACTTTTTTTTGCCTATAATACATTTGCAATTTTCACATACTTTTGTAGACAACGATTTTCCTAATATTCACTTTCGACTTCCATGGCGGGATTTGGATACGGGAAAGAATTTCACAGAATATAATAATTTATCTCAATTATTTGTTCATCTTACATTTTCTTATCATACAGAGATGCATGTGGCTGAAGCTAAGCTTTGCTCAAGGCGAAGCCAGACATGGACCGGAATATGCATCAAAAGTGGCAATTGCAACCGTCAGTGTCGGATCTGGGAGGGTGCTCGGCATGGAGCTTGTCACAGAAGTGGCCTGGGATTTGCATGTTTCTGTTATTACAGCTGCTGAGTTATTCCAGATATGGTTTGGAAGTGTTTTGGACTTTATAATAAAGGCTGGGATTATAGTGATCTACCATGACCACTTTCAGCACAAATATTATTTATGTTCATCCATCATAATAAGTTGTATCTATATCGGGAAAGTGAAATATATCCACTGATGAAATAAAGTGCACGTACCTTTGTGTGATGAGGGTCGCCTTGGAAATGTAATTGGATCTAATGAAAAGTTTAAAATCCTTTCTTCCTTATATCCCTTTTTTTGCCTTTTTATATTTAAAACTGAAAGCTTTTAATTTTTTAATCATAGTTATGTTTGATGAAAAGAATAAAAATCAGAAGTTAATTGACTGGTAATCAAGATTCACTGATTGATTATCAATCGATTTTAATCGAAAGATAGAACTTTTACTGGTACTCGTTACCAACTAATTTTTCAAGTTGGTTGAGAAGTACCAACTCAAATTCAGTAGGCAATTAGTTATCCGATAAGTGATTGAATTTCACAATTTCTAATTAAGGACCGAATTTTTAGTGTATAATTCGGATAGAAATCATCAACTAAAATTTTGTCGAAAATAATTTATTTAAAATAAAAATTATTTTAAAAAAGAAATGGGCCAACTTTTACAAAAAAATTTACATAATAATTCGGCCAGAAATTACCAATTTTGTTGCCGATAATTTATTTAAAAATTAATGAAAATTGGACTTTGCTAGTACTTTATTTAAAATTACAAAAATTAACGTAAAAAAAGGTCGACATCAACTTAAATATTTGCAACATGCAAACAAGAGAGTATCAAATGCACTATTTATTTCATTTCGACAGTGAATTTGCTACTATTTTTTTTATATATTTTAAATCAAAATAATGCACTGTCTATATATACGACACATACACCCATTTACTTTTAGTTAAACTTAGATATGCCAATATTTGTACTTATATTCTACCTTGGATCCAACAATGTTTGGGCAAGTACAGCCAAAAATTGATAAAATGAGACAATTGAAGGTCTTGCCATCCTTGCCAACAGACACCAAGAGACTAGTGCCAAAAATCTTAGCAAAAGAGACCGGAAAAGTGACAAAGACATGATGAAAAGTCTCTTCATGAGAAAAACACAAATGACATCGAGATGCTAAACAGAACCCCAAAATTTCTGAAAATAGAATCCAACGGCAAATTTCGTTTAACAATTTCCACAAGAAAAAAAAAAAAAAAAAACAACAACAACAACACTTGAGGCTGAACCTGAACATTCCAAAGGTCCAAGCAGATTCTCCTAGGCTGATATTTTTTTCTACCAACTTCTCATGCAAAAATTGTTGCGATGAGCAACGAAAGTAATACACAAATATATAGATAGAAAGAGGAAATAAAATAAATAAATAAAATAGAATATAAAAATTTAACGTGGTTCGGTCTCTTAATTAGACCTTTATCCACGACTCCGAAGGAAAATACTACACTATATAATTTTTGAACGGACAAAATTACAAATTCTCAATTTTTTTAACGTGGTTCGGTTTCTTAATTAGACCTACATCTACAACCCCAAAGGAAAACACTCCACTATATATTTTTTGAATAGACAAAAATTACAAACCCTCACAAAATAACTCAAGGCCAAAAAATCTCTCAATTTACTAGACTCAATGAGTTGGTGTGTTCTCCTCAAAACAGAACTAACTTATGCTTGTAACACCCCACACCCTAGGTACTTAAATAGGGCAGGATGTCGCCCTGTTCAAAGAACCAGGAGTCTTTATAATGAGGTACAAATAGAAAAAAACTGCTAAATAAAATTAAGTGAATAATTTCATTACATCTGGAAGCAAAACATATACAAGTCTGAAAAATCAAAACTAACAAACGTCTTTTGAAATAAATTCAAAACACAACTAAATAAATAAGCTGGAGTTCATCTCCTAGTGCTTCACCCTACTCAATATAAGCAATCCCCTGAAATCATGATATAAAATGTGTGAGATTGACACCTCAGTAAGTCCGGTGTATATAAGTGTCAATTGAAACGATTTCATGTATACTGGTTTATCCAAATTACAAAATCGTGTTTGTAAGTTAATTTCATCAATAACAGTTATACATAGGAGCCTTGCTCCATAAATCCAAAACAGTTCCCAATAAATCATCATTTCATCATATTCATAATTCTTTAAGTAGGGATTAGTAATGATTCTACAATATAGTAACACAATCCATATCATGGTTACCGCTATGATAGATTCCCAATGTATTCTTTCAACAATGGGCAGGGGGGATCCATCCACTAGGTGAGATACTCCTCCATCTCTACACCCAACATTCTGGTTATCTAATCTGGATAAACAATGTTTACATGGACTAATATGCTAGCGCGTACAGCCTAACTAAGTAGTACTGTCGCCTCTCCAAATTGAGTTTATCTTCTGCAGGTGGTCTCCTGCTAGAAGACTCACTATTGCTCTTCGAGACTAGTACCACTAGCCTACCCTTGCTGAGTACTCAACGCTCTCCATTTAGGGGCAGACTCATTTTTTCCTTTTTCAAAAGTTTTTGATTAGCTTGATTGCAAAACATGGTTTTTCGTAATAGCATTTCCAAATCATTTAGTGATAGTGTAAGAAATCATTTTTTAGTTTAAATAGTTAAAATTTGATAAACTCATTTAGAAAGTAAAACGTCCACGTTTCCAACCCAAGTATCAAAGCACAGTGTAACTCATCATGTTTAGCAAACGTTTCAATCCTCTTGCCAAAATATCATATTGATATCGATTCCAAACAACATTGTAAAAATTGCTTGCAAACACGTAACATTTATCAAAACGGTTATGCAGGGACTTACTTGGATAAATCACCTCTAGATCCAACTCAATCGATTTCTCTTATTTCCACTCCTTCCTTGTCTAGAGCAAATAATTCCACAATTAGGATTTAATCATTCCACCCATTATTTCATACAATATAACTCTCCATGATCCCATTAATCACCTAATTAATGCATAGTATCTAAGGACTTTAATTCATTAAATCACATGTATAACTTCCCTTTACCATTCTATTGATCATAACCATACATTGATCTAGATCAATTCATCATATGACAACTCATATATTCAATTAACATAAAATCATCATAAATAGCCCCATAAATATTAAAAGATCTAATCTTTGCCCATTTAGCATAGGTCTAGGTTCATCATGACAAGATACATCAACGTCTTATCTCATACATGCTTTGTCTATGGCTTACCTCAACATATTCATCAATCTAATTTATTCATGCTAGACTCCATAAGCATCCTTAAGCAAATATTTTAAAGATTAAGACCATTTAAATCAGTAAAGGTAGGATCTTGATTATCTCTTAGCGATCTAGAGTTAAAACACGGCAACTCCTTGTTGATTAGCTTAAGTTTAATTTGATAGTTGAAGAGATTGGTCCGTTTAGATGACCTTGATCGAGACTCACCAAGAAAGGAATAAAATCAGTCCCTTATGGACATGATTTAAGGGAGAAGAAAGGAAAATAATGAAGTAAGAGATGAATAGAAGAGTTGAAGATCAATTACCTTGTAGAGGGTCTTCGGTTTTGGCTTTGTTTTTGGGGTAGGTTGTTGGAGTTTTTGTGTAGATTGCAGGCTATTTGTTTCATGAGTTTGAGGGGCTAAGAGGGTAGAAATTTCGTGGTTTGCTGTGTAGGGAAGTCTAGAGATTTATGTTTAGATGTTTGGAGTTTTACTTTGCTATGGTTTCTTGATCACAAGGGAAAAATTGTACAGTTTTGGTTCTTCTATGGCTGCCGAGAATGGACTGAGGTTTAGGGTTGATTGCTACTATATTTTTGCAGCTTAGGATGGCAGAAATTCTGGGTAGAAAAAGGAGAAGAAATCTGATTGGTTTTGGTCCTTATAGTGGCGAAAATAAGAGTAGAAAAATGGGTCTTTGTGTAGCTGTTTTTGCCTAAGATAAGAGGGAGGTTGAGAGTAATGAAAAGCTGAAATTTTCGTTAGAATGTGTGTGTGTGTGAACAGTAATGAATTTCTGGAGGTCTTGAAGAGGGAATTTTAGTATATTTTTGGGCTAAAACCAAGTCCTAATTGGTTAATGTTTTCTTAGTTAACCCTAGCTAGGTTTTAGAGAGTTTTAGGTAAGCTATACTTACTCTATGTGTGGCTGCAACTATGAGGGGATTTTTCAGAAAATTATAGAAAGGAATTAAGTCATCTATTTAGAAAATAGTTTAATTAATTTCGTATATTAATTTTGAGAAATTTTTAAATAGCTATTAAATAATTCTTTGGCAAGGAAAATTCTGGTTTCCTAATCCCTTTGTAGCTACCGAAATTCCTCTTACTTTTCCTTCAAATTTTCAAAAATCTTGAACTTAATCCAAGAGATAAATACTTCATTTAAATCCAGCCCTTATCCTTTTATTCTCTAAAAAAAAAATATTATTTGAAGTTAAAATATGGAGATTTATCTCCTTGAAAACAATACCTATATAATTTCATATATTTTATCTCCTAATATATTACTTGGATATAGCTTTTAAAAACCTAGATTAGTAATCTTTAAAATTCTCTAAAAGGTTATGATAAGATATTAGGAACAAAAATTTAATTTACTCTAAAATATTTTATAAAATAATTTCCAAGATAAATCACACGCCTAATTTTTAGGAAATTGGTTTCTAAGGTGGCAGCTGAAGGAATTGAAAACTTACAGAGCATGTGCAGTAGACGAAAATGGAGAACAAGAACATGATATCAAAGTATGAGAGCATCATGGTAGGCATGAAACATACCTGTTGGAGCCTTTAAAACTTGAAGAATATTGAAGAAAGCTTTGAACCTTGAAAAACAGCTCCTTCATCATCCATGGATGAACTCCAATGAAGCTTCCACTGTCCAGTGCATTGCATTTCTACCTTCTCCTCTGGTGAAATGCCAAGCTTTTTAGTTCACGAAATATTCCTCTGCCTAATTTACCATTGGTGAGCACACATTCGAGTGAGAAGAAATGAACTCTCTCAATTTTCTTTTCCTTCACCAACCATCCGTTTCCCAGGCATGGTTTCTTCAGTTATAGCTAAAAACAGTGAAGAAAACTAAAAGCCAGGAAAACAAACAGGCACGAGAGAGAGAGAAAGCCAAGAGACATTTTTTATTTTTTCTTTTATTTTTTTTTCACACAGAAAGTCAAGAGTCATGAAACCAAAAATAATTATTTGGATAAAAATAATATTCCCGGGATTTAATACCCAAATATTATTTACAAAATAAATTTCGGCTTCAACCTAAACTCTTCTAAACTGTGTCCGAAAAATTCCTATGGTCCAGGTTATTAGGCCAAAATAATATTTATTATTTTTCTTGGACCCGAAAAATTCAAAATAATAAACATTAATTATTTTCCTTGGGATTAAATAAATAACCCAATAAATAATTAATGAACCCAAATGAACCAAAAAATAATTAAACTTTAATTATTTATTTCTTAGGATCTAATTAAATAAACAACCCAATAAATAATTAAGTAATAATTATTTTCCTCTAATTTAAGTCCCGGTTAATTTTCTAATTATTCAAACTGGACCCAAATTCTGAATAATTAATTAACCAATTAAACCAGATAATAAATTCCTCTCCAATTGTTTTATTCCAATCTAATAATAAATTAGACTTCTCGAATAAAATAAAACTCTCTCAACTAGGATCATTTTCTCAACCCAAAAATTAATTAGGACTTACGGGCTATTCCGAGGATAAAAAAGACACATCACCTTAGCTACTAAAATGATCAAAATACCCCTACTATATAAAATAAATGTATTTTGTATTTTAAATATTTCCTAATATCACCATGAGAAAATATTGACTCCAAGAACAATGCTGCATTAACAGAGTCTTCGACCTACAAGTGAAAATGACTAAAATACCCCTCTACATATCGCCGTACATTTAGAGAGGAAGAAGTGTACTAACACCTCTCTAAAAGACATCTACCATCCTTAGGCCTCTAGTCCAATGATCCACGACTTCTTAGAGTGTTTCCACTTTCCAAGGGAGCGACCCTAAAGCAAACATCCAAGTCACGTTTCCCAGGGCCCTCGATATTTAGATCATTCGAACAACCACAAGGGGTGATATAGTGAAGTAACTATCTTGTACAAGTCTATCTTAACTAACTAGTCACACATACCCAACATACAAGTATATTGGTCCCCCGATAGAACCTCAACTATAGTATATCAAAGCATATGCTTCCAGCTTCGCCAGATCACCAACTCATACTCAAGTCATAGAGTACTAGTCCACGCTGTAGCGGTAATAGACTAGGTTTCTACCATATAGTACTTTTTAGAAACCACTACTACAGGTCATGTTCTACGTATTCGAAATACACTTATGTCATGAAGTGAGTGGCCTACTCACTGGCTAAAGGTAAGCCATTCCCCATTTGGAATTCATAACATAATAACCTAACACATGATGAGATTCCTATTCTCATCAATCGGTTAAGAACAACTATTTATGTGTTTTAATAACCCATGATCCATACCTTACTGTGAAAGACCTCCATTCACATGGATCACTTATTCAAACACAATGGGTCTATTCCAAACGAAATTGTACACAAATGAAGAAAATTATTTCACAAACGATTTTCGAAAATAAATTCTTTTATTAACATATTCGATATTTTCATCAGAAAACTAGTCTAAGAGGGCATATTCCCAGCAATCTCCCACTTGCACTCTAAGACTAGGTAAGTTCATAGGTGCCCACCCCAATGGCATCTAAGTGTCTCTTGAAGACCCTCAGCCAAAGGTTTGGTGAATGGATCTACTAGATTGTTCTCGGAGATAATCTGTACCGCCACCACATCCTGTCTCTGGATGAAATCCCGATCTAGGTGGTACTACCTCACTATATGTTTCCCCTCCTTGTGGTACTAAGGTTCCTTTGAGGTACTTGAGAATATGTTTTACAGCATGCCAACTAACCTCCCCTAGATTTGATTGACATCTGCTAACTAAGCCTACAGCAAAGCAGATATCTGGTCTAGCACGCAGCATGGTGTACATGAGACTTTCCACAGCCGAAGTGTAGGGAATCCTACTCATTTTGTCATTTTCTTCGTGAGACTTAGGACAGTCCCTTGAAAAAAGTGACAACCCATATCTGTAAGAGATTAGAGTACCCTTACATGAGTTCATGTTGTACTTGGCCAGCATTTTGTTATTGTATGCGACTTGGGATAATCCTAACATTCTCTACTTCCTATTTCTAAGAAGTCTAATCCAAGAATGTAGCTGGCTTCTCCCAGGTCCTTCATATTGAATTGACTAGATAGCCAAACCTTTGTAGATAACAATGACCCTACATCATATCCAATGAGTAGAATGTCATCCACATACAAGACAAGAAAAACCACATTAAACCCCTTAAGATTCTTGTACACGTATGGTTCATCCTCGTTTTGAATAAAACCATAAGACTTCACAGTCTTCATCAAAACGAATGTTCCATGCACCCGATACTTGCTTAAATCCATAAATGGACTTCTTAAGCCTGCAAACCATATGTTCTTGGGCTTCAGCAATAAAACCTTCCGGTTAGGACATATAGATGTCTTCGCTAAGATGGCCATTTAAAATTACCGTCTTGACATCCATTTGCCATATCTCGTAGTCATAGTGACATGTGATGGAAAGGAGGATATGGATGGATTTAAGCATGGCCACATGGAAAAGGTTTCCTCATAATCGATCCCTCATTTCTGAGTATACCCTTTTACCACAAGCCTAACTTTGAAGGTTTCCACCTTCCCATCCACTCCCCTCTTCTTCTTGTACACCCACTTACACCCAATGAGTTTTATCCCTTCAGGTGAAACTACAAGATCCCAAACCTGATTGAAGTACATAGACTCAATCTCAGCTTTCATTGCTTCATGCCATAGATTTATATCGGCATCAGCAATTGCCTCCTCGTATCTAGTGGGGTCTTGTTCCTGATGATCAGAGACCAGCTCAAAAGCTTCTCTATTCCATCTATCTAGAACTCTAGACACTCTCCCACTGTGATAAAGCACCTTTTGTACAAGCTCTTGAGGCTGTGCCTCTTCTTGTTCCACAATCGGGTCAGAAGAAGTTGCTTCCAAAGATAACTTCTCCTTGAGTTCCAACCTAGTTGAACTTTTTGTAGGAGTACTTTGATCATTCTCTAAGCATCTAGCATTGGTACAAACTAATACCTTCTGTTTCTTTGAATGATAAAAGTAACCACCCTTTGTTCCTTTTGGATACCCAACAAAATAGCATAATTCTGACCTTGGTTCCAATTTATCTCCCTTGATCAGTACATAAGTTGGATAACCCCATATCTTGAAATGATTCAGACTTTAGCTTACGCTCAGTCCATATCTCATAGGGAGTCCTAGGTACTGACATGGAAAGCACCAAGTTGAGAATGTATGCCGTTGTTTCTAGGGTATATCTCCAAAAAGATACTGGAAGAGTAGCATGAGACATCATGCTTCTGACCATTTCCATCAATATCATGTTCCTTATCTTAGCTACTCCGTTCTACTAGGGGCGTCCCTGGCACAGAGAGCTAGGATACTATCCCATGATGCACCATGTAGTCCTTGAATTCACTTATGAGGTACTCTCTACCACGATCCGATCGTAAGGTCTTGATTAATTTACCTGTCCGACGCTCCACTTCAACCTTAAACTCTTTGAACTTGTCAAAAGAGTTAGACTCATGTCTCATCAGGTAAACGTAACCAAACCTTGTACAATCATTCGTGAAAGTGATAAAGTGCTCAAAAAACCTCCTCTAGTTGGTGTAGACAAGGGACCACACACATCAGTATGAACAAGACTCAGTAACTCCTTGGCCCAATTCGCCTTTGGGACAAAAGACCGTTTGGTCATATTTTCCATCGGGCAAGATTCACACTGAGGCCAATTTTTCAATCTCAATGAGCCCAAAGACCCATCATAGATTAGCCTCTGAATCCTAGTTGAGTTGATGTGACCCAACCACAGATGCCAAAGATATGAGTCATTGATATTAGTCTTTCTCTTCTCAGTTGAAGGTTCAGATTGAGCGTTATTTGATTGATTGTTAATAGGGTTTAAATAGAATAGATTTCCATACATGTGCCCAGTACATAACATTTCTCCATTTCTACTGATAGAAATACCATAATGGAAAGATACAGAATATCCTTGATTTATAAGTTTTGCAACTAAAATTAAATTCTGACGAAAACTATATACATATAAAATATCTATTAAAATCACTTTTTTATTACAATAAAAAATGAGATCCAGCTCTCCCACTGCAAGGGCCCAGACTTGTGCTCCAATTTCCACGCGTAATCCATGTTCGCCCTTCTTGAGTCTACTTATCTTTCTAAACCCCCATAAGGAGTTACAGATATGATCAGTGGCTCCTGAATCAACAATCCAAGTGGAAGTTGATCCAACTATTGATATAAACTCTAGATAGAGAACATTACATGTGGGGTTTTTCTTGGCTTGAAGATCTGGACACTCCTTTTCCCAGTATCCCTTCTTCCCACATTTGAAGCACGTACCCTTCAGTGTCTTTGGGCTGGGTCTTGGGCTGGGCTACTGCGTTTCCTCTTCTTCATTTTGAACTTTTTGGGCTTAGATCTAGTTCTTGAGGAAGAAGCCTTAGCAATCATGGCCATGGAATGTGGCTTCATGACCTTCTCTGCCATCTGAAGTTCCTTCATCAATTCAATCAAACTCATATTGTAATTTAGTTTGAATTGAGTAAAGGAATCCAGTAGAGATTTGAGAACCATGTCCACTTGGCTCTCAGGGTCACTAATAGCCCCAAAGACTTTCGCCTCCTTGAAACTAGCAATCAACTTGAGCATATGCTCCCTGACTGATGCTTCCTCAGCCATTTTAGAGTTTATTATAGTTCGAAAAACCTCCTGCCTTGTGGGCCGGCTTTTATCCGCGAACATAATGGCCAATAAATGACTAATGACATACGCTGAAGCTATGTGCTCGTATTTAGACTGGAGCACATTAGACATGGAGACCACTATATAGCAACGTGCCATTTCATTAGCCTTCTTCTATGCCTTCACAGCCTCTCGTTCTATTATCGGTGGAACCATCCCCGATTACAGGGTAGGTCTCGTAAAGGACATATTTATACTCCATGGCTATGAGTATTATGTCCATGTTCATTTTCTAGTCTACATAGTTTGGTCCCGTTAACTTATTCTTACGAAGAATAACGGCCAAATGACTAAAAGAACCTCCCACCATTTCCAAAAATCAAAAAATAAAAGAAATGATTTAGTTTGTGAAAATAAATTTGTGTACAAAAATTAATTTGGCTCTTAGGAAAACTGACATAACTTCTTTGGAAGATTAACAGTTCCCTAAGTTAAGTGTAATAACCACTACAAATTAATTTCCCTTCTAGTTAATGATTTAGAGAATAACTCCATCGTGGGATGGCCGTTTCCTCTTTATTTCCTATAGACAGTCCTCGTAATATAACCTCCAACGTGGGCTGGCCGATTATAGTACGTGTCTCGGGTTATTAATTACATCATTCCATTAGATCTAGATCCTTGTGGTATCCCTATCCTATACGGGTTCACTCCTAGAGTGACGCGAGGGGACCCACGATCTCTAATGAGGACCGTGATGGAAACCGTGGGGCCGTTGGAACCCCTCTCCCACTTAATCTTTTAAAATAAAGTTTTCTGGAAAAATATCCTTTTGAAACTTTCATTAAGTTCTCCTTTAATTTAAAAATAAAATATCCAAGTCCATTAAAATCTCAATGCCAAGGATTATATCATTTGAGAGAATTTATCCATGGACTAATTTTATTTAAGTTAAAACTTAACGATTTCAAAATTTTCCAATTAAAACTTTTTTGAGACTTTGGTCTCAATTTTACTTAACAAAACAATTTTCTTATGCAAAATAAAATGGCTTTCTATTTTAACTTACAAAAATATCTAAATCTAACATATTTTCTATGCCAATGATTAAATCCTTTGAGAAAATATCTAAGGATTAATTTTTGTTCAAGTTAAAATAACCATTTTTAAAGAAAAATGTTTTTCTTGTATAAATATTTCCAAAGACTTTGGTCTTTGAGAAACCGTGCATATAGGTACACAAAATAAATAGCATGCTAGAAAACAGTAAACATTTTCATGCTTTTCTATTTTTAAACCTATGTGCCCAAATAATAGAATTAAACACATTAATTAATTAATTAATTAAATTATTTAATCCTAAAATCTTTTCCTAATATTTTTCATGCAAATATATTCCAAGAATATAAACTATTGCAAAAATATTAACTTCACCTGGTATGGGACCCAAATTAAATTTTTTTTTAAAAAAAATAGACTGGTGGTCCACTGAACCCACCACACCGGATTTGCGCCCAGTTGGCCTGCGGTCCACCGCGGCCGCGGTGCACTGACACTCACCGGATCACGCTCCAACCGCAACCCGTGGAGCGACCCGCGCCCACTTCCTCTCTGCCGTTGACCCGAGCAAGATCCGGTCTTCAATTGTAATGCAATTGCAAATTTCAAATTGAATTCAGCTGGAATTTCACTGTAGCAAGCCGGCTTATATGGCTCCAGCGACACGGCTCATGACCATGAACAGAGCGGCTCGGTGTAAACGGCTCGGCTCGGCTCGCGGCTTAGGAATAGTAATCTTTTTCACCAGAATGTGTTTTCTGCGAAATTCTTATGCAATTTCTTCTGGGTTTGATTCCTTTGGTTTCTTTGGACATTTTTCATTCATAAAACTCATCCAAGCTAAAACTACAACCGTCTATACCCATTTAAATTGGGTTTACACGATCAAATCCACTAAACTAAATTTCACAGAATGCTTTATAAAAATTTGCAGACAACTATTCCCATACCATAAACAGCGAAGGATCACATATTTAAACTCCAAACAATGTTCTTCTCCATTTTTATTAACTAACATACTCCCTAAGTCAATCAAATTCATGCTCTGATACCACTTGAAGGAATTGAAAACTTACAGAGCATGTGCAGTAGACGAAAATGGAGAACAATAACATAATATCAGAGTATGAGAGCATCATGGTAGGCATGAAACATACCTGTTGAAGCCTTTAAAACTTGAAGAATATTGAAGAAAGCTTTGAACCTTGAAAAACAGTTCCTTCATCATCCGTGGATAAACTCCAGTGAAGCTTCCACTGTCCAGTGCACTGCATTTCTACCTTCTCCTCCGGTGAAATGCCAAGCTTTTCAGTTCACGGAATATTCCTCTGCCTAATTTACCATTGGTGAGCACACATTCGGGTGAGAAGAAATGAACTCTCTCAGTTTTCTTTTCCTTCACCAACCATCCATTTCCTAAGCATGGTTTCTTCAGTTATAGGTAAAAATAGTGAAGAAACTATCTTGTACAAGTCTATCTTAACTAACTAGTCACACATACCCAACATACAAGTATATTGGACCTCCGATAGAACATCAACTATAGTATATCAAAGTATATGCTTCTAGCTTCGCCAGACCACCAACTCATACTCAAGTCATAGAGTACTAGTCCACGTTGTAGCGGTAATAAACTAGGTTTCTACCATATAGTACTTTTTAGAACCACTACTACAGGTTCTGTTTTACGTATTCGAAATACACTTATGTCATGAAGTGAGTGGCCTACTCACTGGCTAAAGGTAAGCCATTCCCCATTTGGAATTCATAACATAATAGCCTAACACATGATGAGATTCCTATTCTCATCAATCAGTTAAGAACAACTGTTTATGTGTTTTAATAACCAATGATCTATACCTTACTATGAAAGACCTCCATTCACATGGATCATTTATTCAAACACAATGGGTCTGTTCCAAACGAAATTGTACACAGATGAAGAAAATTATTTCACAAACGATTTTCGAAAATAAATTCTTTTATTAATATATTCGATATTTTCATCAGAAAACTAGTGTAAAAGGGCATATTTCCAACAGTGGCAACCTTAAGGATTTCGGCCAAAGCTAGGAAAAATTAGGGAATAAAAGAAAGGAAAGGATTTGAAATAGTTAGGATTCGAACTTAAGCCCACCAAGAACTAAATACCTGGCTTTATCCACTAAACCACATTAATTCTTGGTAAATATCCTCCTAATAAATTCCCTTGATTCCTACTCACTTGCTCCATCCCTTTTCCTAATAAATTCTCCTCAATAAAATAAAACTCAACTAACTCAAATAATACAACCACTTCAAGAACAAATTAATTCATGCAACAACAAACTAATATTTTCATGAAAATAGTTCAAATAATCAAATGTAGTATAAAACAATATGACATGCATGACTTTTTCCTACAAGCTAAAGGTGGTCTTGTTGGAAAATATGCTCTATTAGACTAGTTTTTTTGATGTAAATATGAAATGTTTTAATAAAAGAATTTATTATAAAAAATCATTTATGAATTTACATTTCCTTTGTGCACAATTACATTTGGAAAAGACTCATTGTGTTTAAGTAAGTAGTTCATGTGAATGGAGGTCTTTCACAGTAAGGTATGGATCACGGATTACTTAACACATAAATATTTGTTCTTAACCGATTGATGAGAATGGGAATCTCATCATGTTTAGGTTATTATGTTATGAATTCCAAATGGGAATGGCTTACCTTTAGCCAGTGAGTAGTCCACTCACTTCATGACATAAGCGTATTTCGAATACGTAGAATAGGACCTGTAGTAGTGGTTTTTAAAAGTACTACATGGTAGAAATGTAACACCCCGTCCAAAATCACCTTTGACCTATGGGGAAAAAGTCATTGCATAACATTTCGCATTTCATGTGATATCTTAAAATTATTTTTGCATGGGTGCATGTGATTTAAATGTGTTGTTGCATTATTTGAGAGTTGTTTTAAGTGAAGTTTAGTAGAGGAGATGGAGGGATGAGAATTAGGGTGAAAAGAATTTCCTAGAAAAATGTTACCATCGGAGTTGGTTTGGAATAGAGGTGAGGTTTGGTGATTATCCTATGGTGACCCGAGTTCGAGTCTTACCTCTTGCAAATCTTAGTTTTCCCTTTTGAATTCTTTTCCCGAGATTTCTTCATGCTTGGCCGAAAATCCCAGCTTTCCTTTTTAAATTTTCAACGCCATCTTCTTAGGAATAAGTCTCCATAATTATCTCCTAAAATTCAAGGACTTTTGATAAGGATAAAGATTGATTTTATTTTCAGCTTTTATAATTTTTGAATTTCGAAAATTCCAGCTAGAGTAATTAAATTCCAGCTTGATTTTAATTTATCAGATTTTATAATGGATAGCTGGAATTAAATTGTTATTTTTCTAGTTAAATATCTTGGTGATTTGATCAAGGAACCTTAGTTGAAAAATCTAAAAATTTCTCCAGCTTAATGCCGCCACCTTTGGAGAAGTTCTAGCTCAACTCAAACTCTTCCAATACTAGGAAATCTTATTCTAAATCCTTTAGCAAATCAGATTTTATTTCAATCCTAAACCAACTAAGTTTTACTCTTTCCTTTTCTACAGAATTTCGGCAGCCTTGTGCATGCACAAGCTGCCCATAAATCCTGCACTCCTAAGTGCATTTAAACTCTACAAAACCTAGCTCAAATCACCTAAAACACCTCTCACCAATTCAGATCACCTTAACTTCATAAATCAGATTTTTATCCACCAAAAATTCCAAAATTTTGGCCAGCTTCTACACAGAAATTTCGACCAGCTTTGCACAGAAAATTTCGGCCAGCTTTGCACACCATATCACACGAAATTTTGCACTCCACAACATACCAGAACTCCTTGTTGATTAAGCCAAACTACAGCACCTAAAACTCTCATTTTTTTCTTTGAATTGCGGGTAGAATAGCAGCCGAAATAGCCCAGAATTTTCCCTCTTTTGCTCACAGATTTCGCACAGAACTTCTGGTTACCAAAGCTGCACAAACTCCTTCTTGTTTTGGCCAAAAACCTGAACACGCACAGCCCTATTTTCGAACACTGTTTTGACCAACCTAGGAGAACAATTCCAAACTAATTTTCTCCTCTTAACCCCTCTGAAATTCGGCCAGCAACAAGAGTTCAACAAGCTGCAATTTTTCATCATTGCTGCCAAAAAAACCTAGAGCCATTAGGAGTCCTCTATAGCAACAACTTCTAACCCTAAATTAACTTCTTCTAAACCTAAACCAAGATAGCCGACCATTCCCTCCTTACTACACAAAAATTCCAGCAAATACTCTTCTGCAATTTTTGAAAATCACAAGAGCAATCCCTAGCCAAAACCGATCACACCCTAAGGTAAGCAAAAACCATCTTAACTTCTTGATTCCTTTCTTCCGTTGATTCTTCTCTTTTTCTTCCCTTGAATCACGCCACATAGAGGCTAATTTCATCCTCTTTATCTACCTTAGATCAAAAAGAGGTAAAGTAGACAGCTTTTCCCTTCTTCTCAAGCAACTCAGGACGATCACCATAGGAGCATCAAGATCTTGTTAATCCGGTTGTTGCAAGGTAAAAGAATTCTTACCCTTGATATCAAAATTAAGATTTAATAAGATTGATGAGGTCTATGAAAATATGATAGCATGATGTATGTGTTTAGTCAGGGTAGATGAATATTTTGAGTCGAGTAATTAATTAAGCATATTCTAAGGATAGCAATGCTGTGTTTTATTATGATAATGA
This sequence comes from Voacanga thouarsii, assembly GCA_026120185.1. Taxonomy (NCBI): domain Eukaryota; kingdom Viridiplantae; phylum Streptophyta; class Magnoliopsida; order Gentianales; family Apocynaceae; genus Voacanga; species Voacanga thouarsii. The sequence goes on along the minus strand of JANUWF010001659.1, from coordinate 839,657 downwards.
TGGATGTGAATTGTGATGGTCAAGTCAAGACCTTTTTGATATATTATTCATACCCTTGATGGATATACAATCGTAGTGTATGTACTTGGAGGATGAGATGATTTATTTGAAGTTAGATGATGTGAGTTGATTGAGACCCTGATCATGATATTATGTGATTCTAGATCAGGAGGGTATTTGAAGGAAGCAAGCTGTGATTTTATCTTATTTATCTTAGGCATATCAAGTAAGTCCTTGCATAAACTCTTTTGTTAAATGTTGTGATGGCAAGTCGAATGTTGTAAAGCTTTGTGAAGCTATTGTTGAACTATGATGGTTTGGGTTGTAAACGTGGATGTCTATTCTCTAAATAGTTTTGTCAAACTAATGCCTTTATCAGAAACTGTTTTCTCTCTTAAATGTTTTAGAAAACTCATTTTTCAAGAAAACCACGTTTACAAAGCTAAAGTATGACTTCTTATTATGAATCTGGAATTGACGGATATGTTCATTGAGTACTCGATAAGGGTAGGCTAACAATACTAGTCTCAGAGGGCGTGAGTGAGTCTTTTGGTAGGCGGCCACCTCCAGAAGTTGAGCTCCGCTCGAAAAGGCGACAATATTGGTTGGTCAGGCTGGTCCGAGCTAGCATTTGTACCTGGTAAGGTATTATTTATTTTCCCGGCATGGATACTCGGATGGTTTTGTTGGATGTAGAGATGGAAGAGTATCTCACTCAGTGGGCTGTACACTCACCTTGATCAGAACGCCAAAAGTGTGGTAATCTGATCCTATCTTGGTACACAAAGTGTGGTGTCTGGACCGTTTCTTGTCTTGGTGCACAAAGTGTAGCATCTAGACTGTTTTCTTATGATGGAGCCCAAAGTGTGGTGACATGATTGTTTGTTCAAGTGGATGATTTATTTTGTATAAAGTGTGATAATGAGGAAAACCTACTTTTTGCAAAGAGAAATTATTTATGACTTGCCAGATATTTCTGTAAATGTTTTACTATGCATTCACGAACTGTTCAAAGTACCATGTGCACACACAGAACTTACTGAGATTTAATCTCACACTGTTTTATATCATATTTTCAGGAGCTTAGTTATGCTGAGCAGGCGGGATGTGAGATAGTTGAAGCTTTTGTTATTTTCCATTATGATTGAGAGACAGTTGTTGTTTTATGCTTCAGGATCAGATGATCGTTTTTATTTAGTTTTGCTGTAGTTTTGAGCCTGATGTAATAAGAGTTTTCCTTTATTTATCTAAGTTTGATTTCTTAGGTTTGTTTTTATATTGTGTACCTCATTTTAAAGACCCATTGTCCTCGAGACGGAGCAACATCCCCGCCCCTTTTAGGTTACGTAGTAGGGGGGTGTTACAAGAAACCTAGACTACTACCGCTACAGCGTGAACTAGTACTCTATGACTTGAGTGTGAGTATAAGTATGCCTTCTATGAAACATGCCCTGTTATTGGGAAGGGTTCCACTGCCAAGGAGTGTGAGGTTGAGAAGGTATGGAATAAGATCGACAAGATGGCTCGTTGTTACATGTTGGCGTCAATGTTTAATGTGCTCCAGTCCAAACATGAGTACATGACCACTACGTATGACATAACTTAATCATTAGCCAGGATGTTCGCAGATAAGAGCCAGCCCGCAAGGCAGGAGGCTCTTCGAACTATCATTAATACTAAGATGGCTGAGGGAGCATCAATCAGAGAGCATAAGCTCAAGATGATTGCTGCTTTCAAGGAGGTAGAAGTATTAGGGGCTATCATTAACCTTGAGAGCCAAGTTGACATAATTCTCGAATCTCTATCGGGTTCCTTTACTCAGTTCAAGTTGAATTACAACATGAATAAGTTAAACATGAGTTTAATTGAGTTGATGAAGGAGCGCCAGATGGCAAAGAAGGTCATGAAGCCACAATCTAAGGCTTCATCTTCTAGAACTGCGCCTAAGCCCAGGAAGTTTAAGAAGAAGAAGGGGAATGCAGCGGCCCAGCCCAAGGCCTAACCAAAGACCCAACCTAAAGACAAACCCAAGGGTAAGTGCTTCAAAGGTGGACCGAAGGGACACTAGAAAAAGGAGTGTCCAGATCTTGAAACCAAGAAGAACCCCACAGGTAATGTTTTCTATCTAGAGTCTATATCAATGGTTGGATCAACTTCCACTTAGATTGTTGATTTAGGAGCCACTGATCACATCTGTAACTCTTTGCAGGGATTTAGAAAGATTAGGAGACTCCAGAAGGGTGAACATGGACTATGTGTAGAAAATGGAGCACAAGTTTGAGCCCTTGCAGTGGGAGAGCTAGATCTTGCTTTTGATTGTAATAGAATAGTGGTTTTAAAAGATATTTTATATGTACCTGGATTTCGACAGAATTTAATTTCGGTTGTGAAACTAATAAATCAAGGATATTCTGTGTCTTTCCATTATGGTATTTCTATCAGTAGAGATGGAGAAATTTTATGTACTGGGCACATGTATGAGAATCTATTTTTCATGAACCCTATTAACAACAATTAAATAACGCTCAATTTGAACCTTTGAGAAGAAAGAAAAAGACCAATGTCAATGACTCTTATCTTTCGCATCTAAGGTTGGGTCATATCAACTCAACCAGGATTCGGAGGTTAATCCATGATGGGCCTTTGGGCTCATTGAGATTAGAAAATTAGCTTCAGTGTGAATCTTGCCTAATGGGAAAGATGACCAAAAGGTCATTTACCCCTAAGGCAGATAGAGCCAAGAAGGTATTGAGTCTTGTTCACATTGATGTGTGTGGTCCTTTGTCTACACCAACTAGAGGGGGTTTCGAGTACTTCCTCACTTTCACGAATGATTGTACGAGGTTTCGTTTTATTTACCTAATGAGATGTAAGTCTGACTCTTTTGATAATTTCAAAAAGTTTAAGGCTGAAGTAGAGCGTCGGACAGATAAGTTAATTAAGACCTTACGATCGGATCGTGGTGGAGAGTACCTCCTGGGTAAATTCAAAGACTATATGGTACATCATGGGATAGTATCCTAAGTCTTTGTGCTAGGGACACCTCAGTAGAACGGAGTAGTTGAGAGAAGGAATAAGACATTGATGGAAATGATCCGAAGTATGATGTCTCATGCTACTCTTCCAGTGTCTTTTTGGGGATATGCCCTGGAAACAGCGGTATACATTCTGAACTTGGTGCCTTCCAAGTCAGTACCTAGGAGTCCCTATGAGATGTGGACTGGGCGTAAGCCAAGTCTAAATCATCTCAGGATATAGGGTTGTCCATCTTATGTATTGGTCAAGGGAGACAAGTTGGAACTAAGATCAGAATTATGTTATTTTGTTGGGTATCCAAAAGGGACAAATGGTGGTTACTTTTATTATCCTAAGGAGCAGAAAGTACTGGTAAGTACCAATGCTAGATACTTAGAGGATGATCAGAGTACTTCTATGAAAGGTTCAACTAGGTTGAAACTTGAGGAAAAGTTATCTTTGGAATTAACTTTTTCTAACTCGATTGTGGAACAAGAAGAGGTACAACCTCAAGAGCCTGTACAAATGGAGCCTTGTTGTAATGGGAGCGTATCTAGGGTTCCAGAGAGATGGACTAGAGAAGCTTTCAAGTTAGTCTCTGACTATCCGGAACAAGACCTCACTAGATATGAAGAGGCTATTGCTGATGTCGATGCAAATCTATGGCATGAAGCAATGAAAGCCGAGATTTAGTCTATGTACTTCAATCAGGTTTGGGATCTTGTAGCTTCACCTGAAGGGATAAAACCCATTGGGTGCAAGTGGGTATATAAGAGAAAGAGGGGAGTAGATGGGAAGGTGGAAACCTTCAAAGCTAGACTTGTAGCGAAAGGGTATACTCAGAAAGAGGGAATCGACTATGAGAAAACCTTTTCCTCGGTAGCCATGCTTAAGTCCATCCGCATCCTCCTTGCTATCGCATGTCATTATGACTATGAGATATGGCAAATATATGTCAAGACGGCATTTTGAAATGGCCATCTTAGTGAAGATATCTATATGTTCCAACCGGAAGGCTTTATTGCTGAAGGTCAAGAACATATGGTTTGCAAGCTTAGGAAGTCCATTTATGGACTTAAGTAGGCATCGAGAGCATGGAACATTCATTTTGATGAGACTGTAAAGTCTTATGATTTTATTTAAAAGGAGGATGAACTATGCATGTACAGAAAACTTGAAGGCATTAATGTGGTTTTTCTTGTATTGTATGTGGATGACATTCTACTCATTGGAAATAATGTAGAGTCGTTGTCATCTACAAAGATTTGGTTTTCTAGTCAATTCAGTATGAAGGACTCAGGAGAAGTCAGTTATATTCTCGGGATTAGACTTCTTAGAAATAGGAAGCAGAGAATGTTAGGATTATCCCAAGCGGCATACATTGACAAGATGCTGGCCAAGTATAGTATAGACTCATGCAAGGGAGCTCTAATTTCTTGAAGATATGGGTTATCTTTTTCTTCAAGGGACTGTCCAAAGTCTCAAGAAGAAAATGACAGAATGAGTAGGATTCCCGACGCTTCTGCTGTGGGAAGTCTCATGTACGCCATGTTGTGTACTAGGCCAGATATCTACTTTACCGTAGCCTTGGTTAGTAGATATCAGTCAAATCCTGGGAAGGTTCATTGGCAAGCTGTAAAGCATATTATCAAGTACCTCAAGAGAACAAGAGATTACATGCTGGTTTACAGGGCTGATGACTTAGTTCCTACAGGATACACAGACTCAAACTTCCAAGCAGATAAGAATGAGAGAAAATCCACTAATGGATACGTTTTCACCTTGTTTGGAGGAGCCATTTCATGGAGGAGTATCAAGCAATCTTGCATTGCTGACTCAACCATAGAAGTTGAGTATGTGGCAGCTTCTGAGGCATCCAAGGAAGCAGTCTGACTCCAAAAGTTCCTTTTAGAACTTGGAGTCATGCCATACATGGACATGCCGATTGTGATGTATTGTGATAACATTGGAGCAGTATCACAATCCAAAGAACCCATGAACTACAAGAAGGGGAAGCACATAGAGAGGAACTACCACCTGATCCGGGATTTCTTCTAGAGACGGGAAGTCATAGTGGAACAAATTGCCTCCGAGAACAATCTAACTGATCCATTCACCAAGCTTTGGCTGAGAGAGTCTTCAAGAGACACTTAGACGCCATAGGGGTGGGCACCTACGGACTTAATTAGTTTTAGAGTGCAAGTGGGAGATTGTTGGGAAATATGCCCTCTTAGACTAATTTTTTGATGTAAATATCGAATGTTTTAATAAAAGAATTTATTTTCAAAAATTATTTGTGAATTTACATTTTATTTGTGCACAATTACGTTTGGACAAGATCCATTGTGTTTAAGTAAGTGGTCCATGTGAATGGAGGTCTTTCACAGTAAGATATGGATTATGGGTTACTTAACACATAAACATTTGTTCTTAACCGATTGATGAGAATGGGAATCTCGTTATGTTTAGGTTATTATGTTATGAATTCCAAATGGGGAATGGCTTACCTTTAGCCAGTGAGTAGTCCACTCACTTCATGACATAAGCGTATTTTGAATATGTAGAATAGGACCAGTAGTAGTGGTTTCTGAAAGTACTATATGGTAGAAACTTAGACTACTACCGCTACAGCGTGGACTAGTACTCTACGACTTGAGTATGAGTTGGTGGACTGATGAAGCTGGAAGCATATACTTTGATGTGCTATAGTTGAGGTTCTATCGTAGGACCAATATATTTGCATGTTGGGTATGTGTGACTGGTTAGTTAAGATAGACTTGTACAAGATAGTTTCTATACTATATTACCCCTTGTGGTTGTCTGAATGATCTAAATATCTAAGGCCCTGGGAAACATGACTTGGATGTTTGCTTTAGGGTAGCTTCCTTTGAAAGAGAAAACGATCCAGGAAGTCATGGATCGTTAGACTAGAAGCCTAAGGATGGTAGATGTCATTTAGAGAGGTGTTAATACATTTCTTCCTTTCTAATGAACGGCGATGTATAGAGGGGTATTTTAGTCATTACACCTGTAGGTCGGAGACTTTGCTAACACAGCATTGTCCTTGGGGTCAATATTTTCTTATGGTGATATTAAGAAATATTTAAAATGCAAAATACATCTATTTATATGGCAAGGGTATTTTGGCCATTTTAGTAGCCAAGGCGGTGTGTCTTTTGGTCCTCAGTATAGACCGTGAGTCCTAATTAAATATGGGCAAAGAATTAAATTAAATTAAATTAAATTTATTTTATTTAAGTAGCCTGATTTAATTATTATGTTAGAATAAAATAAAGGTCCATGGAGAGAGAGAAATAATTAAATTAGTTTAGCGGATTAATTAATTATGTAGGGTTTTGGCCCAGTTTGAATAATTAAAGATTAACCTGGGACTAAACTAATATAGGCTTATTTATTGGACTAGTTATTTGGGCTGAAAAATTAATTATTAATTGGGCCAATTATTTGGTTCTAATTAGAATAATTAATTAAGTCCAAAAGGCTAAACTAAGAGTCCAATGGGCCATTCTAGTTTAATCTAAGGTTTTATTTAGGTTAAACAGAAGGATTGGAAACATCGTGGTTTTTTGACAGACTCTTCTCTGTGGAAAAAAAAACACACGTCTTTCTCTCCAGAAAATATTCTTTAGTTCTATTAGTTGTTCACCAAATGAAATTAGGCAAGCCATATACTGGAAGATCAAAAGTTTGGCGTTCACCTACATGCAAAGACGGAGTAGGAGGCTTGGAGGAATCATACCAGAGGTTTCCACCAGCATAGCTACCTCAGTTCCACATATCTCGATTCAACCAAATCTTAGAACGAGGAAAAGAGGTAAAAATTCTAAACCTCAGAACCTATACAGAGCGCAACTGGCACCGGCTAGGGCTGCCGGAGCTGGCGCCGACTTTTTTCAGAGTTCCCCTGTTCTTCAGTTCTTCCAGTTTTTTTTTTTTCACTTCCGCTCTGTGTTTTTCCCTTTCTATGCCTTCAGGTCTTAGATGGGGTATTACAACGATCACCAAAATAGCACTAACCTATTTATAGGGAAATCCTTCCTTACCCTCTTTTAAGTTATTCCATGTGAGATTGAGAAAAAAGTCAACAAATCCTCCCTTTTCTCAATTTCTCAAATTACAACATAATCTGAAAACTTAACTCTATTCTCAATCCTTGCAGTCTTCTTCTCTATTGCTTCTTCCTTTTTACTTCCTTCAAGTTGCTTCTTCAAGGAATGACGTCAAGATGGTAGATGTTTTTCCTCTTCTTTCTTCCTCTTACTCCAGCTCCTTTTCTCTCCTCTCTACGCCCAAACCTTGCTCTTCTCCCAACTCCTCCCTAGGTCCGAACCATGCTCTTCTCCTAAGTCGGAACCGGAACTTGGCTCTGATATCACTTGTTGGGATGGGCAACAAAAGCAAGACACAAACATATAAAAAGAAAGAGAAAATAAAATAAATAGATAAAACAGAACACAAAAATTTAATGTGGTTTGGTCTTTCAATTAGGTCTACATCCAGACCTTGAAGGGAAACACTACACTATGTAATTTTTAGACGGACAAAATTACAAACCCTCAATTTTTTTTAACTTAGTTCGGTCTCTCAATTAGGCCTACATCCACAACCCTAAAGGGAAACACTCCACTATGTAATTTTTGGACGGATAAAATTAAAAACCCTCACAAAATAACTCAAGGCTAAAAATTCTCCCAATTTACTAGGCTCAATGAGTTGGTGTGTTCTCCTTAAAATAGCACTAACCTACTCTTATCAAAACAACACTAACTTATTTATAGGAAAATCCTTTCATACCCTCTTTTGAGTTGTCCCATGTTGATTGAGAAAAAACTCAACCGAAATGACAGACAATTTTCCAATTGGATATGGTAACCATATGAGTTCATCTGTACCTGAACATTAGTATCTATTGCAAAATCCACCCCAAAAATAATCTTTGGCTAAAAGGTGTGGATAATGCACAGCTGAATTCAGCTCATTCAATTTCCCTGTACTAGACTAGGTTTCATACCAGAAAGAGCATGTTCCAGAAGTGATCATGCAAGCCTTATTTTTTTGTGCCAAGGGGCTTGCATTGACTATCCTTCTCCAAGTAAGTGATGTTGGTTTTGGGATTCACAACAAGGAAGTGTGAATTCTTTTTACATTAGACTTAGCCAAAACAAAACGAGATCATAGGGAATTTTGCCACCTAAATTTCCACTAGAGCTCCATTGAAAAAACCACATTACAATTTTCAGCCCAAGTATAGTATAGATACTCCCATATGCTCCAATGCCGTTTTTGCCCAAATGAAGAGTGTCCCCAAATAAAACTCATACACAACTTTTCTGTCTGATAAAATACCAAATTCGGAGGGTTAATTACTTGCACAATATAAAGAGAGAAGGAATAGAACTAACCTTGTTAAATGAAAACGACTAGCTTGCATTAGATGCTTGAATTTCCAATTCTGCATCCTCTTGAATATATTTTCAACCTAGAATTGAAAGTAAATCCTCTTGCTTTTACCCTTGTCAAGTGGACAACCAAGATGAGCAAAAGGTATTGGTTTATAAGAATAACCCAACATGTGATGAACCAATGTCTTTATTCTATCCAACTCCTTTGGAGACAAAGTAAAAGAACTTTCGTCTCAATTTATTTGTTGTCCAGACATAGCCTCAAAATCATTCAATACTTTTGCCAAAGTTTTTAAAGATTTCCTTAATGCTGCGGAAAAAACAATGATATCATCCATGAAACATAAATGCAAAATTAGTGGACACTTCTCGCGTATAGAATAAGGAATAATGATGGAGAAGACAAGAAGGAATTCAGACTATTAGAAAAATAAACAACGTCGAACAGTATAGACAGGCTACTCAACGGAATTGAACAAGCACCGTCTATACCCAACCAGAACACTAGCAAATAAAATTATCAAAAATGTCGGCAAGACCAAATAGTTCAAGTTGGAAACTACTATCCAGAATAAAGACACATAACAAAATTAGTAAACGGATTTCAAAACATAAACAGAAGACTTATCTGCCAACGCATAAACCGAATCACCAGTTCAATACTAGTTTCCCTTCAAGAAGTTTTTCGCCACACTTACTTGTGTGATGGGTACATCGCGACTCTTCTTGCAGAAAAAGTCAGTTATAGATCCTCATTGACGTACGCCAACAGCGACCACCTCAAAAGCCTCCTTAGTTTGCTGGCCTCCCAAGTAAAAAATATATAGAGCAGAAAAGAGTGAGAGAGAGTTGCGAAAAACAAAAAGACAGTGTTTTTCTTTCTATCTCACTACAGGAAAATTTACTTTTTGCAATGGCCAAAAACCGTTGCAAATGGGTTTTGCGACGGTTTTGTTGGTAGATAAAAAAGGCATCGCTATTTGCAACGACTTTGCTACAGATTTGTGACGGTTATTTAATTAACAACATTAAAATTAAGTTATAATTAATTTTGCGATGACTTAACAACGGCTATTTAATTAATAATATTATAATTAAGTTTATAATTATGTTTGCGACAGTTTTGCGACGGCAAGTTAGCGACGGTTTTGTAACGAATTTTTAATTGTTTTAAAAAATAATTATTAAAATTTTATTTTAAAAAAATTATTTATTAAATTCATGATGATTTTGCGACAACGAGTTACCGATGGATTTTTAATTTTTTAAAAAATTTAAAATTTAAAATTTATTTTTTAAAAATTATATATTAAATTTGTGACAGATTTAGGAGGGTTTTGCGACGGCCATCAAATTTTAAATTTAAAAAAAACTTTAGTTATTAAATTGGCTCCGCCCCGAATTAGGCAGCCCTCTCGGTAGATTCCAACCTGGTAGGCCGTCACAATCTCCCTCGCTAATAATTAATGAAATTATTACTGGATGGGGGGCTTGAACCCGCGTCTTTGTTATAGGAGATCATGTGCTCCACCACTAAGTTATGTGAATTCTTATACTTATTTTCACCTTATCTTAATTATATATTATATTATATGATATAAAATATTAATAAATTCTTTTAATTAAAAATATATTATATGGCATCTTAAATTTATATTATATCTAATATATATTTAAATATATTTCACTTAATAATGTCTTTTCATGTATTTTATAATTCAATTAAATAAAGTAAAAACTCATATCCAAACAAACTTTGGATATGAGATATAGTATAGTACATATCAATACTATATATATGATTTTTTTTAGATACTTAATATGTTCTTATATATATATATATATATATATATATATATATATATACTATGATTCTTTTTAGATTATTAATATATATATTAGAATATATATTAATATAGCACATATGTAAAATGATTTTTTTTGGATACATATTAAGTACATATAATATCTACACACAAACACACACATATATACATATATATATATATATATGTATGTGTATATATATATATATATATATATATATATATTTGGAGACATTAGTGTATATTAGTGCTAGCATTTATATATTAATATATATTTATTAATATATATTAGTATATAGATTAACATGCTATCTATTATTACATATATTAATATATATATATATATATATATACATATTTTTTTATGTTGGTATATGTATGTCTATATATATTAATATATATATATATACATATTGTTAAAGCATATTTAAATAACATATATACTATCTATTAACACACACACACACACTAGTATATATATATATATATATATATATATATATACATACACATCTATATATATTCACAAAAATTAATATATATACATACATATATACATATTTATTTATGTTGGTATGTGTATGTCTCAATATATTAATATATATATATATATATATATATAATGTACATATATATACATATTCATAAAAATTAATATATATAGACACACACATACTAACACAAATAAAATGTATATATGTATGTTTATATATATATATATATATATACTTAATAATATTATATTTATATTATATATATATATATATATATTTTGACTTAACAATGTCTTTTTGCTCATTCTACTATTTCAACACATATTATATATCTGAAAAAAGAAAGAGGAGGACTTAATGATTATTTGTTCGTCGGAACCAGAAGTAAAAAATTTGGTAGATAGGGATCTCGTAAAAACTACTTTCAAGGAATGGGCCAAAAACTTTAAAATTTTTAAAAGATTTTTTTTAGATTAGTGACGGATTTGTGAGGGATTAGGGTTTTGAAACCCTGATCCCCCGCAAATTCGTCGCAATTAGCGAGGGTTTTGCAACGGCTTTATAAGTCATCACTAGTTTGCGAGGTTTTTGCAACGATTTTTTTTGAAAATCTTAAAAAAATAAATTTATTATTGAGTTGTTACACATTCGTCGCAATTAGCGAAGGTTTTGTGTCGATTTTTTTGAAAATCTTTAAAAAAATAAATTCATTATCGAGCTATCTCAAAACCTTCGCTACTTTGTGAGGGTTTTGCAACGGTTCTTTTAAAAATTTTTAAAAAATTAAATGTATTATCAATCCATTGCAAATCCATCGCAATTAGCGAAAGTTTTGCGATGGCTTTTACAAGGCGTCGCAAAACCCTAGCTAATTAGTGAGGGTTTTGCGATAATTTTTTTGAAAATATTTAAAAATTAAATTTATTATCGAGTCATTTTAAAATCGTCTCTAATTTGCAAGGATTTTGCAATAATTTTATTAAAAATATTTAAAAAATAAATTTATTATCTAACTATCGCAAATACGTCGTAATTAGCGAGGGTTTTGCGACGATTTTTTTTAAATCTTTAAAAAATAAATCTATTATCGATCTAGTGAAAAATTGTCGCTAATTTGTGAAAGTTTTACGACGGTTCTTTTAAAAATCTTTAAAAAAATTAAATTTATTATTGAGCCGTTGTAAATCTGTCGCAATTAGTGAGGTTTTTGCAACGATTTTTTTGAAAACGTTTAAAAAATAAATTTGTTATCAAGCCGTCGCTAATTTGCGAGGGTTTTGCCACGGTTCTTTTAAAAATCTTTAAAAAATTAAATTTATTATCGAATCATCGGAAATCCATCGTAATTAGCGAGGGTTTTGCGATGGCTTTTTTAATTATTTAGTGTTAAGTATAATTACAAAAGGCCATCGCTAAACCATCACTAATTTGTGAGGGTTTTGCTGCGATTTTTTAACTATTTAGTTTTAATATATAATTACAACATTTCATCGCTAATCCGTCGCAATTTGCAAGGTTTTGCGTGGGTTTTTTAATTATCTAGTTTTAATTTATAATTACAAAATTCCGTCGCAAATTTGTCGCAATTAGCGAGGGTTTTGCTATGGTTTCTTTGAATTTTTTTTAAAAAAATTATTATCGGGTCGTCACAATTTGTGAGGGTTTTCCAATGGTTTTTAAATATTTAACTTTAATGTATCATTACAAAATTCCATCGCAAAACCGTTGCTAATTTGCAATGGTTCTATTGAGCCATCACAAATCCGTCACAATTAGTGAGGGCTTTGTGATAGCCGTCGCAATTAGTGAGGGTTTTGCAATAGTCGTCGCAAATCCTTCGCAATTAGTGGTGGTTTTACGACGAATGATCAAACCTTATCTCTATTTTCATTGCCGTCGCAAATTTTCCATTGCAAAATATAATTTTTCCCGTAGTGTCTCTTTTCTTGAGTGAAAAAGAATATATATATATATATATATATATATATATATATGCAGCTCTAGGAAACCCGAAGTTGATTCGAACTAAGATATTTGATTGTCTAATCTAATCAATTAATTGCTTCCACTTTTCTTTCAATTGTTTTTAGTAATTGGGACAAAATAAAAGAAGGAGGTTGTGAAACATGACTAAGACCAAGCCCGAGTATGTGAGATTGTACAATACAACCTTGGTCATTGTTTCAAGTCCATGGGAAAATTTTTAACATATAAAGGCTCCAACTCCCAACATATAAAGCCGAGTATAACATGAGTTTTCAAAATTTTAAACACTCAACTTTAATAGCCTTTAATTATGGATTCCTATCATTAAAATAGTTTCTACTATAATCAAAGACAATCACTAACATGTGAAAAACAACTTCCAAAAATTATTTTAGACTATCTAATCATGAGTTAAAAAATATGAACTACTAAAGTTGTCACTTTCAATAATCCATCACAAATCCATAGCTAAAGACTATACAAGATTGACATAATCTACTTTTGATAATGATACCGTTCTGTTTGAATCACTACCTAAGTTATCCAACTTATGCCCCCATAGGAATAGATGGACTTAAGCCTTGAATCTGAATCTTGAGTGTGACGATGTCCATTTGTAACAACAGATTATTGGCTATGGAGATAATCTTTAGGGTTGACATAGTATGGCTATATGTCCTGATCCTGTCTTACAAGTGTATTCAAAGAACACCTAATTCCCCTTAGTTGCGGCCACACAATACCACACCCATAGTTGGTGATCTCCAATAATGTATTGCTAGTATCCTGTCTAAAAGACTTGATCCTATTTAGAGTCTAAACTCTTCCTGAACTTGAAGTAAACACACCTTTATATTTTCAGGGAAAGATACAATAGTATCAAAATAGGTACCTGATTTACTCAAACAGCTTGCTTATACCATATTGAATTGCCTTATGGGATCTTTACTTGGTCAGTTGGATTGCCGCTATAGGTGAATCATTGATGGGTTATCAATCACATTCCCAACCTAAATTTAAAGAATAAGGACTAGTCCTTTAGTTAGGGGGTCTACAATGTTATCTTTGGATCCAATAAAATCAATAGACACCACCCTTGTAGACACTAATTCCCTTATAGACTTGAGTCTAACTTGGATATGTCTCTTGGTCTTTTAATTATACTTTGTACTCTTTATCTATGCGATTATGGTTTGACTATTACAGTGTAAAGATATAGTAGTCATGGGCTTGTTGACCATTGGCAGAGAGGATAATAGCTCATACAACCACTTAGCTTCTATTCCAGTAGTATTTAAAGCACATAACTTAGCCTCAAAGGTTGATCGAGTTATCAAAGTTTATTTACAAGACTTCTAGGTAACTACTCAACCACCTAATGTAAAAACATATCCAGGGCAACCACTACTACCAGAGTTTTTGGCAATCTAACTTGCATCACTATGCCCTTCAAATACAACAGGGAATTTCCCATTATGCAGTCCATGGGAAATTATTCCCTTTAAGTTCCTTAGTACTCTATGCAAGGCCTTCCAATGAGATCGATTAGGACAACTTGTATATCTAGTGAGCTTAGACACAGAAAATAAAATATATGGTCTTAAGCTATTTGCAAGATATTGCAAACTATCGATAATTTGAGAATATCTTAATTGTGACACAAGAATACCTCTTTCATTCTTGAACAAAGCTACAGAAAGGTCACTTGGAGTTTTACCAATTCACCAAATTTTGATAACCATATTTCTTAAGAACACTTTCAACATAGTGAGACTGAGAAATAGTTATCCCCTCAGTTGAGCGAATAAACTTTAGACCAAGAATCGCATTTGCAATTCCTATATCCTTCATTTCAAACTTACTTTTCAAGAAATAATTTAATCTCATTAATTGTCTCAATATTAGATCCAAATAACAAGATTTCATCCACATATATGGATAATACAATACATCCATTAGTATTAATCTTACAGTAGACACACTTGTCATTGTCATTTATGATGAAGCCAAAGGATAAAATAGTTTTATCAAAATTTTCATGCCATTATTTGGGTTCTTATTTTAGATTGTCTAAGGATTTAACCAATTTACAGACTTTTTGCTCACTTTCCTTGGCTACAAATCCCCCAGGCTAATCCATATATATCTTTTCTTCAAGATCAACATGAAGAAAAGTTGTCTTGACATCCATTTGATGGATAGTGAAACCATATATAGAAGTCAAAACAATGAATATTTGGATTATAGTGGAACAAGCTACAGGAGAGTAGGTATGAAAATAATCTATTCCCTTTTTTTTTTTTTGTCTAAACCCTTTGGCAACTAATCTGACCTTATACTTATCAATAGTTCCATTTGGTTTGAGTTTCTTTTTAAATATCCATTTGCATCCAATTATAGTACGCCCAGGAGGGAGATCAGCCAATTCCTATGTCCCATTAGAGACAATAGAATCCAACTCATTTTTTACAGCTCATTTTCTGTGCTCTGCTTCTGAGGAAGCCATGGCTTTTTGAAAGGTTAAATGTTCATCATCAATATTGTAAGTGACAAAGTCACTTCCAAATTCCTTAACTTTCTTAGCTTTCTTACTTCTTTTAGGTTCTTCCAATTTCTCAATTTGAGTGTTAGAACTACTTAAGCCTACCCCCACATCTCTTACCATGTCCACGTGATCAGGAATGAAGTTAGATGCTAAGGCAGAATCTAATGTAAAAACATCTTAAGGAAGGCCAATTTTTATGGGAAACATAGCCTTAAAGAATATAGCATCACGGTATTGAACAATTGTGTTAACATCTAACTAGATATTTCAGACCTTACTACCAAAAACCTCATAGCATAGCTTGTTTCCACATAACTAATAAAAATAGCATCAACAGTCTTTGGTCCTAAATTTTTCCTTTTGTGTCCAAGGATTAGAACTTTTGTAAGACAACCTAATATACGTAAGTATTTTAAGTTAGATTTCCTACCTTTCCAAACATCAAATGGAGTTACCTCTTTATATTTGTGAGGGACTCTATTCAAAATATGGCAAATCGTATTCAAAGTGTCACATCACATATACTTAGTCAATATAGAATTTAAAAGTAGACTATTAATTATATCTTTAAAGGTTCTATTTTTCTAGTCAGCAATCCCATTTGACGTTAGGCAGTCCAGAATTAAAAAATAGACTATTAATTATATCCTTAAATGTTCTATTTTTCTATTTAGCATTCCCATTTAACTATTAGGCAGTTTAAATTCAAAAAGCAGTCTGTTAATCATATCTTTAAATGTTCGATTTTTCTGTTCAGCAATCCTAGTTGATTGTGGTGAATTATGGGGTGTCTCCTCATGAATTATACCATTACTTTAGCAATATTCATTAAATGGATTAGACCCATATTCTTCACTTCTATTAGACCTTAACCATTTAAGTTTCTTACCAGTTTGAGTTTCAACTTTATTTTTAACTATGAGAAAATTTTCAAGTCTTTATCTTTATGTTTAAGTAAATAAACATGACCATACCTATTGCAATCATCAATAAAAGTAATGAAGTATTTCTTATAATCCCTAGTCAACAAACTATTGAACTTACAAACGTTTGTGTAAACTAAATCAAGTATTTCTAAATCCCTTTTAATTGAATAATATGGTTTCCTAGTTGTTTTAGCTTTCACACACCCTTGACGTTTGTTTTTCTTATCAATAGCACGTTTAGAGATCAAATCTAAATTCATCATCCTTTTAATAGAATTTAAATTTAAATATCCAAGTCTACTATGACAAATATCGGTGGATTCTAAAGTATGCATCATAGGATTAACAAAATTCTCAATAAAAGAAACTTTATTCAAATCAGAAGTAAATGGTTCAACTCTTAATTTAAATAAGCCATCTGACAAATAACTTTTGCCAACAAAAGTATTGTAGCGTATAATCACTACATTATTACATTTTAAAGTAAACTCATAACCCTCTCTAACTAAACATGAACCACCAAAAATATTCCTACGAACTATTGGAATATGATGCACCATATGTAGAGAAGAAAAATGCCCTAAAGGAAATTTCAAGTCTATGCGTCCAATCCCTAACACATTGGCTGTAGTTGAATTCCCAAATCTTATAGTTTTTTTCAATTGACTAGTAAGATATAAAAAGTAATTTATTAGCACAAACAAGCACATTTGCTCCAGTATCAACTAGCCACTCAAGTGCTTCATAAATAGTAAGGACTTTTGGGTTAACAGAAATATACTTTTCTTTAACATTAGTAGTAGTGATGCCAGTATCAGCCTCAATAGTACAAACCTTAGCAAGGTGTTTACTCAAATCAACTTCCATTCGACTCGTATCCTCTACTATTATGTTGACTTGTGCTTCATATCCTTCTTTGACTCTGGACTTCTTAGCCAGACAAACAGTCCTTAGCCCAATGCCCAACCTGACCAAAATTCTAACAAGGTTTGTTTGCCTTCAGTTTTTTTTTTTTTGCCTTAACTTTTGTCTTTTTTATATTTTTAGAGTTAGAATTAACCCCCATATTCCTTTGATTATTATTCTTCTTTCCAGTAGTCACTGCATGGACTTTCGAATCCAAAGGTACAGTATGACTATTCTCCCTATGTTGCTCTTCAATGGATATTAATTTAATCAGATCGGCTAGAGGAATTTTCTCCATCTTGTGTTTTAGAGATATACCAAAGTCCTCCCAAAACTTAGGAAATTTTTCTATCACTGACATTACTTGGAATGATAGGGCATAAATTAGTCACATTTTTCTTAGTTATTTGAGGCTATTTTGTGATATATTCTGTTCAATAACTAGTCATATTCCTTCATATTTGAGATTTTACCTTTTAAAACGTATTTTGTTCATTATTTCAAATTTTAGGGGTAAAACAAAGCAAAAATGTCGTAAAACAAAACATAGGCAGCGTCAGCCACACACTGTTGGCACGCACTTCAAGGCAACAAGAAGGTTGTCTATGAGGAATTGTCCAAGTCAAGGAGGGTTGTATAAGAAGGTTGTCAAAGGAAGAAGAAGGAGGCTTGTCTATGAGTGCTTTCTTTTACTTTGTTTTCTTTTTCTTAAACAATGATGTTTTAATTGTTTTATTGTAATTTGACATTGTTTTAGGTATTCTTGATTTTTAGAGTTATTTGTTCTTTTGATTAATTAATTGTTCTTCTTGGTATTTAATTACTTGAGCTTATTACGAGATCAATTGGTTGGTTCTTTCCATTAATTCGCTGAGACCAAATGGGTTGATGGTGTTGCAATTTATTAATTTCATATTTGTTATCTGGTAACTTGACGAGACCAAGGGGGTTAATTGATAAGAATTAGGTAATTAAAGGTTAATTGATGTTTGGCGAGACCAATGAATCATTGGTTAATTTCATGTTTTAAATTTGCCAAGACCAAGGAAATTTAGTCAAGGATTGTGTTTAATGCATCTTTTAGGTGAATTAGTTGAGACGAGACCAAGTGATTCTGATTTATCTAGAAGGTAGTGATTGCATGGATTGTAAAAGAAGTGAATCTATCTTAATCCTTCATGATGCTAAGAGAATAGTTAATTATGATAATGATTAAGTCCTTTAAGATCATGTTTGTTAAAATAATGGCTTGAGTTACATAATTCTCCATCATTGACATGTATATATATTCTTTTATTATTTTATTTTATTTTTATTTTTATTTATTTTTCACTTTATTGAGTCGGCAAAACAATGAAAGAAAAGTGATTAATGCATACTTGTTCCTGGAGGATCGACACTCGTTTGAACCCTATGCTATGCTTAATGATGAGTACGCTTACTTATATATGTAATTTAGGGTTAACGTTTTAATTTAAACTTGATTAGGAATGTGCTTATTTTTATATGATTTATATACCCAAATAAATACGCATTAAGTTTCTAGTATGGTTAACTTGATGCGTATTTATTTTGACTCAAAACCATTATTGGTTAACTATGGTTTTTATACCTCGAAGTGCGTACCAACAGTGTGTGGCCGGCGCCGGTTCCTTTGCCCTGGCTGGCGCAGCCTATGTTCTGTTTTGCGATATTTTTGCTTTGTTTTACCCTTAAAATCTGAAATAATGAACAAAATACCTTTCCAAGGGTAAAATCTCAAATATGAAGGAATATGACTAGTTGTTGAATAGAATGTATCACAAAATAGCCTCAAATAGCAAAGAAAAATATGACTAATTTAGGCCCTATCACATTCCCCCACACTTAGCTCTTTGCTTGTTCTCAAGCAAAGTATCAAAGACAAGTAAGAAAAACCCAAGGTTTTCATCAAATTCACTCAAACCAATTCCAAAACAATATCTCTAATGCTTTCTTCAGTTAAGAACATAAAACATAAGTTACTATATCTTTCATAACAAACGCAAGACTCGTGTAAGTGTATCATGACTAGTAGAACCATCTCAATACTTTAACATCATTCTCAAACCATTTGAACGAATTTAGTTCAAAAAGAATATGCATTCCATAAGCTTACTTTTCAGACACTCTCTCCACTGATCCGAGACATATCATGATTCTACTTAGGTCAAGTAGGACTTTTAAGCTTGGTAATGTAAGACTAAAGAGCTTGTAATGTCAAACAAAGGACATAGGAGAATCAATTATTAAAGAAGCTGAGAGTTCGCAAGAAAAGGATAAACAAAATGTATCAATAACTTCTAAACTTCTCTTGCTCGCCTATTCCAAAATCAATCAAAACCTATAACCTTGTATAGCAATTACAATTCAACTCCAGCCAATCTTTCATTGTTTTTTTCAATCCTTCCCAACTCATCAATAATTTTTCTTCACAAGATCGTTCAAATTTTCAGCAGTGGTTTGAAGAACTTGACGTGAACTCAACTTTTACAGCTCAATCACCATTCCTCATGTGATCTTTCTTTTCTTTCTCGTTCAATATTTCTTCTTTTCTTTCTTTTCTCTCTTCTTTTATTTTTTCTACTGCTGTTCTTTTCTTTCTCAGTTTCTCTCTTCTCATCTTTTCTAGTAGCTTTTTGTTTTCTTTTTGTTTTCACTTTTTCTTTTTTTTCTTTCTTTGCCTTTTCTTCCTTCTTTCCTTTCCCAACTCCTACACTATTAATGCATGACTGAAAGTAACAAGTCATGATATTTTCATAAGTGTTCTTCCTCAACATTCTCCTACATGTACTTTTATCCATCTAGAGTAATCAAAGATTCGAACTATAAATCAAACTCTCAGAAGGAAGTAATGGATAAAGTATGATAACGGGTTTTAAGAACGAAATTACAAATTTAGGCTCAAAACAGGCACTAGGGATATTAAAATAGGTAGGTTTAAAATGCTCAAACTATCCAAAGAAGGCCTATTAACGTCATCCCTAAGTTAAATCATGAATGTTTTTCTTATTTCGCCTTGAGAGGTATTCAAGTATATTCTAGAATGCTCAATGAATTTTAGTGGAAAAACAGGTTTAAGAATAATGTAAAGCATTTGATCAAGAACTACTTAGTTCAAGTGTG
The DNA here is from genome assembly GCA_026120185.1 of Voacanga thouarsii. Classification (NCBI taxonomy): domain Eukaryota; kingdom Viridiplantae; phylum Streptophyta; class Magnoliopsida; order Gentianales; family Apocynaceae; genus Voacanga; species Voacanga thouarsii. The sequence goes on along the minus strand of JANUWF010001659.1, from coordinate 819,392 downwards.
TGCAAAAAGTCTTGCATTAGCCATAAATGATATAGAACATATGCTTTATAATCTGTCATAAAGACATGTATTAAAAATACAGCTTAAAATCTCAAAAAAAAGAAGAAAATTTGAAAAAATTTTGAAATTTTGCTCCCAAGAATGATGCATAGAAGAATTCTCAATCTCACCACTCCCCCACACTCAAACTGGACATTGTCCTTAATAGCTAAATAAATAGAGTAAGGATGAAACAATGCTATTGGACCAAAAATATAAAGGAGAAGAGATAAGAACGATAATACTTCTATTCATTGTGCAATTTGTTGTATAAGAATTGTGTTCCTAGAGAAGGAGGCATTGGCAAAGTACCTAAAAAGAAAAATACAAAAGAGCACACCAAGGAATAAAAACTAGAAATGAAACATAAACCAAAACTAAAGAAAGAAAATAGGACAAAAAGAAGAAAGAAATCAAGAACTAACTAGAAAAGACCTGAAAAAATAAAGAAAAAACAAGAGTGAACAATAAAAGAAAGTGTGGAACAATCAGCTCAATCTACCTCATCATCAACATCAGTAGGTGCGGAAGTGCCCCAACCGCCATGTTGGCTCGAAAAATGCTGCCTCCATTCAGCCCATTGCTGCTCCATTGTAGCTTGTCACCGGGCAATGTTGTCGATGGAGCCCTGCAAGCGTAGGAGCATCTCTGTCAGCTGGGCTAACTGTCCTAGCACGGTAGTCTCCATATTAGTCTTGGGTTGGGACTGAGAACTACTAGCTCGTACGCGTGCTGGTGGCAGTGAGTGCTCCTCCTCCATAGGGGTGGGCCTTACCTGACCGTGATACCTGACCTCATGGGGGGTTAGCCACTTTTTCAACTCCTGGTTGTACTTGTACCCACAACTCATCAATATTTGTTTCGTAACCATATCGTGCTCAGCGGTAGCCTCCATCAATTCTCCCTCAGTGGTAATACTAAAATCTCTCAAAATCTTTATTATGACTAAGGGAAAGGCGAAGGCTTTAGTAGAATGACAGTGATGAACCACATCCCTAATAGATTGTACAATCAAGGGTGCAAGAGGGATAGGCAGGGTGTTCATCATCCTATGTAAAGTATAGGTGTCAATAAGGCGGGTCTCATTAAATCCACTGGCACGGGGTACAACATTGAACCCAAACATATAGACTAGAGCTCTAAAGTTGGCAGCAAGATCATTGTTCGAATAGAAACTGTTAGCTTGAAAGGCATTATGCTTATACAACTCTAGAGTAGCTCTAGTCCTACTGGCATCCCAATTAGGGTCAGTGGGAATTTTTTGATTGTTAACATCTATCCCTAGCCAAGAATCATCATCAAACACTTGGAGAAGATTAGCTAAGTGATTTTGTGTGATGATAATGGGGATTCTTTTCACTCTCGTCTTAATATAGGGAAGATGTTTGTTGCCCTTGTCAACTATGTTGGCATAGAATTCTCTGATTAACACTGGACAACACTTCCCTTTTATCTGTACGATTGATCTCTATCATAGCCTCCTAAACATCATTCTTAATTTAAGGGCACGGTCTAGGGTAGGTGCGAATGTACGCTCCACAATGATCTTGTTGGATGCTTTCCTATTATACCATTCCTCACAGGATTGGTCGATAAACTCAGTTGGTCTAAGGAATAAGGGATCGACAGATGAAGGGGCTGAGGAAGGGGAAGCTCTCGCCCTTTTAGAGGAGTGACCCCATGCTCTAGACATGTTGTTAAGTAAGTGGTGGTGAAAATAAGAGGATAGAACAAATGAGCTCAAAGAAATACAAATGGTGTAACTACCTGTTTCAAACACAATCCTCAACTCTCACTCAACCTTCAACCAATCTTACAACTACAATGCCCAAACTCCTTCAATGTATATCACACTCTCAACAACAACCAATTCAATCTCCTCCAATCAATTCAACACAACCTGCAAGAATACATATAAAGCTCACGGTAAAGCATAAATGTGTTGAATATCCCAAATGCATTTGAGTATACATGATCATATGAATGAAGGCAACATCATGGCATTTTGTGAAAAACAATTCAAGGTCCATGGGCAGTAATTACTCAACTATCATAAATAGCCACAATTCTAACCTTAGATATATGCATGAATTTCCTAATGATCATGTGCATGAATCAAGTATCCAAGAACCGTTAACTCTTAATCTATCTAAAGTCATGAAGCTCAAGAGGAAATGTACAATTCAAGAGAACATAAACAACTCCCAATTTTTGGCCAAAATTGTTCCTAAAATTAGAAAAAGTCATCTACACCATTTTAACCATGGAAATTGAATAAAAATCATACCTTTGTGCTCGTGTATGCATGGGCAAGCAAAAGATGTAGTCTTTTTGCAGAAATCCAAGCTCTTGGCTGGTGGATTGGAGTTGAGTTTGTTGTGAAAAATAGAAGATTTAGAGACTTTTGATCCATATGATCAACAAAAGAAAGGTAGATGGATGTTATAAAAGTGATTAGAAGGTGAAAAAAAATCAAAATTTGAGAAGTTGGGGAGGTGAAGCCGGTGCGGGTTAGAGAGGATTTGAGAGGGAGTTGGAGATTTTCAAAGAAGAAGTGGCCAAAATGGCCTATTTCTTGTGCCTTGCACGATAGGAACCGACGCCGGTCCTAGCCATAGCCGGCGCCGGCTGAATTCTGTCCGACCTTCTCTCTCTCTCTCTCTCTTTTATATTTATATACAAGAAAAATGATGCACACATAATGATGATGAATAATGCACTTTAATTCATGAAAAATAATCAACCAAAATGACAAAAGTAAAAATTTTCCCATTCACAAAACTGAAAGTAAAATAACTGGCTTCAATGTTTTCCACGGCTTTGATCCCGTGGATTTTTCTTAGTGTTTCCTGGAAATGTCTCGGCTTGATGTTCCCCCAGTAGTTTGGCAATTTGACCAATTTGGTTTTCTAAGTTGCGCATGGAGGCCTCTAACTTCTTTGTTGTGGCATCAACTCCTTGGAACTTACGCATCAAGTTTTTATTCATTTGACTTGTGTTTATCTAATCTTGAAAAGGTCTCACGATGCAACAAAAAAAGAAATTCCTCTCCGAGGTAAGACATTACTTTTGGGAAGACCTATATTTGTTTAAGTGTTGTGCAGACTAAATCATTCGACGGTGTGTGGACTCTATGGAAGGAGTGAATATTCTTAGACATTGTCATGAAGGACTTGCTGGAGGCCACTACCAAGCCAACAACACTACATGAAAGGTTCTAGAGTCCGGATTCTATTGGCCCACATTGTTCAAAGATACCCATAGGTTTGTTAAAATTTGTGATAGGTGCCAACGTACGGGTAACGTTTCGAAATCTAATGAGATGCCATTACAAATTTTTCAAACTTGTAAAGTATTTGAATGTTGGAAGATAGACTTCATGAGACCTTTTTCTAGTTCTTTGGGAAATAAGTAAATTTTGGTAGCAGTGGATTATGTCTCTAAATGGGTAGAGGCCCAAGCCTTACTAACTAATGATGCAAGGGTGGTGGTAAAATTTCTGAAAAAACTTTTCACCCATTTTGGTGTGCCTAAGGTGCTCATTAGTGATAGGGGGACTTATTTTTGTAATGCACAAATGGAAAAAGTTCTCAAACATTTAGAAGTGAACCACATGTGTGTCACCCCCTATCATCCCCAAACAAGTGGACAGGTTAAAGTGGTTAATATGGAACTTAAAAGAATCTTGGAAAAAACTGTTAACCACACTAGAAAGGATTGGAGTCTGAAATTAGATGACACTCTTTGGGCATATAGGACAGCTTTTAAGACCCCAATTGGCACAACTCCTTTTCGGTTAGTCTATGGGAAAGCATGCCATTTACCTGTAGAAATTGAGCATGAGACCTATTGGGCTATTAAACTGGTTAACCTTGATCTTGAGTCAGCCAGAAAGTCCAGATTGCTTCAACTCACCGCCTTGGAAGAATTGCGGGTGAATGCTTATGATAATTCAATGAGCTATAAGGAAAAGGTCAAAAAGTGGCACGATAAGCATATCACTTGCCAACACGGATTGGAGAAAGGCGATCAAGTGTTGCAATTCCATTCTCGCTTGAAACATTTTTCGGGTAAATTGAAATCGAGGTGGTCGGGACTGTTCATGGTAAGTAAGATATTCCCTTTTGGAACCCTCGAAATTACTCACCTTACTCGGGGCACTTTCAACGTCAATGGCAATTGCGTGAAATGCTATGTGGGTGAAGGACATCCCAACCCCGAGTAGGTGGAGATGCTCTTTGACACTGCAGCATAAAACTTTTTACGTTATCTTGAGGTGATTCTTTTTGTCCTATTTTCTTTCTTTAGTTTTGGTTTATGTTTCATTTATAGGTTTTATGCTTTGGTGTGCTCTTTTGTATTTTTCTTTTTAGGTACTTTGTTAATGCCTCCTTTTCCGAGAACACAACTCTTGTACAGCAAATTGCACAATGAATGGAAGTATTGTCGTTCTTATCTCTTCTCCTTTATATTTTTGGTCCAATGGCATTATTTCTTCATTGCTCTATTTATTTGGCCATTGAAGACAATGTCCAGTTTGAGTGTGGGGGAGTGGTGAGATTGAGAATTCTTCTATGCATCATTCTTTTATGCTTCATCCTTCTTGGGAGCAAAATTTCAAAATTTTTTCAAAATTTTCAAATTTTCTTTGAGATTTCAAGCTGTATTTTTAATGCATGTTTTTATAACAGATTATAGAGTATATGTTCTATATCATTTATGGCTTATGCATGACTTTTTGCACACACTTGGACTAAGTAGTTCTTGATCAAATGATTTACATTGTTCTTAAACCTATTTTTCCACTAAAATTCATTGAGCATTTTAGAACTTACTTGAATACCTCTCGAGGAGAAATAAGAAAGACATTCATGATTTAACTTAGGGATGACGGTAATAGGCCTTCTTTGGATAGTTTGAGCGTTTCAAGCCAACCAATTTTATTATCCCTAGTGCCTATTTTGAGCCTAAATTTGTAATTTCATTCTTAAAACCTGTTATCATACTTTGTCCATTACTTATTTCTAAGAGTTTGATTTATAGTCCGAATCTTTGATTGCTCTGGATGGATAAAAGTATATGTAGGAGAATGTTAAGGGAGAACACTTGTGAAAAGATCATGACTTGTTGCTTTCAGTCATGCATTAATAGTGTATGAGTTGGGAAATGAAAGAAGGAAGAAAAGGCAAAGAAAGAAAAAAAAGAAAAAGTGAAAACAAAAAGCTGCTAGAAAAGATGAGAAGAGAGAAACTGAGAAAGAAAAGAACAGCAGCAGTAAAAACAAAAGAAGAGAGAAAAAAAGAAAAGAAGAAAAATTGAATGAGAAAGAAAAGAAAGATCACAAAAGGAACGGTAATTGAGCTGTAAAAGTTGAGTTCACATCAGGTTCTTGACACCATTGCTGAAAATTTGAACGATCTTGTGAAGAAAAATTATTAATGAGTTGGGAAGGATTGAAAAAATAATGCAAGATTAGCTGGAGTTGAATTGTAATTGCTATACAAGGTTATGGGTTTTGATTGATTTTGGAATAGGCGAGCAAGAGAAGTTTGGAAGTTATTGATACATTTTGTTTATCCTTTTCTTGAGAACTCTCAGCTTTTTTGATAATTGATTCTCCTATGTCTTTCGTTTGACAAGCTACATTTCAAGCTCTTTAGCCTTACATTATAAGCTTAAAAGTCCTACTTGACCTAAGTAGAATCATGATATGTCTCGGATTAGTGGAGAGAGTGTCTGAAAAGTAAGCTTATGGAATGCATATTCTTTTTGAACTAAATTCTTTCCAATGGTTTGAGAATGATGTACAAGTATTGAGATGGTTTTACTAGTCATGATACACTTACACGAGTCTTGCGTTTGTTATGAAAGATATAGTAACTTATGATTTATGTTCTTGAATGAAAAAAAGCATTAGAGATATTGTTTTGGAATTGGTTTGAGTGAATTTGATGAAAACCTTGTGTTTTTCTTACTTGTCTTTGATACTTTGCTTGAGAACAAGCAAAGAGCTAAGTGTGGAGGAATGTGATAGGGCCTAAATTAGTCAAATTTTTCTTAGTTATTTGAGGCTATTTTGTGATACATTCTTTTCAATAACTAGTCATATTCCTTCATATTTGAGATTTTACCCCTAGAAAGGTATTTTATTCATTATTTCAGATTTTAGGGGTAAAACAAAGCAAAAATGTAGCAAAACAGAACATAGGCAGCGTCGACTAGGGCAGAGGAACCGGTGCCGGCCACACACTATTGGCACGTATTTCGAGGTATAAAAATCATAGTTAACCAATAATGGTTTTGAGTCAAAATAATTACGCATCAAGTTAACCATATACTAGAAACTTAATGCATATTTATTTGGGTATAAAAATCATATAAAAATAAGTACATTCCCAATCAAGTTTAAATTAAAATGTTAACCCCAAATTACACATACGAGCTAGTGTACTCATCATTAAGCATGGCATAGGGTTCAAACGAGTGTCGATCCTCCAGGAACAAGTATGCATTAATCACTTTTCTTTTATTGTTTAACCAACTCAATAAAGTGAAAAACAAATAAAACTAAAAATAAAATAAATAAATAAAAGAATATATATACATGTAAAGGTTGGGGAATTATGTAACTCAAACCATTATTTTGACAAACATGATCTTAAAGGACTTAATCATTATCATAATTACCTATTCTCTTAGCATCATGAAGGATTAAGATAGATTCATTTCTTTTACAGTCCATGCAATCACTACCTTCTAGATAAATCAGAATCACTTGGTCTCGTCTCAACTACTTCACCTAAAAGATGCATTAAACACAATCCTTGACTAAATTTCCTTGGTCTTGGCAAATTTAAAACATGAAATTAACCAATGAATCTTTGGTCTCGGCAAACATCAATTAACCTTTAATTACCTAGTCCTCATCAATTAACCCCCTTGGTCTCGGTGAGTTAACAGACAACAGATATGAAATTAATAAATTGCAACACCATCAACCCCTTTGGTCTCAGCGAGTTAATGGAAGGAACCAACCAATTAATCTCGTAATAAGCTTGAGTAATTAAATACCAAGAAGAACAATTAATTAATCAAAAGATCAAATAACTTTAAAAATCATGAATACCTAAAACAATGTTAAATTACAATAAAACAATTAAAACATCATTGTTCAAGAAAAAGAAAACAAAGTAAAAGAAAGCACTCATAGACAAGCCTTTTTCTTCTTTATTTGAAAACTTCTTGTACAACCCTCATTGACTTGGAGAATTTCTCATTTGATTTGAGTAATTTTCTGTTATGATCTCTGAATTCTCCCTGTTTCTCTTGTGTTTTCCATCTATTTATAAGCTTAGGAAGTGCCTAAACTCGTTGGTGTATGGTTCTTGGCCGAGTAGAAGTATGAAGATACTAAAATTCTGCAGATTACCAAAAATCGCGTCAAAAAATCAATATTCCGTCTTATCCTCAGGGCACAGTCGGCGCCGGTTGTATTCTGTTTCTTCAGTCATTTGCCGATTTTTTTCTTGATTTCAGCACAATGCTATTCAGAGTACAGCTGGCGCTGCCTTGGCTGCTAGAGCTGGCGTCGGTTTGGTTCTGTTGCGGTCCTGTTTCAATATTTTTTTATTTCCTCGAAGTGCATGCCAATAGTGTGTGGCCAGCGTCGGTTCCTCTGCCTTGACCGGCGTCGCCTATGTTCTGTTTTGCAATGTTTTTGCTTTGTTTTACCCCTAAAATTTGAAATAATGAACAAAATTCTTTTCCAAGGGTAAAATCTCAAATATAAAGGAATATGACTTGTTATTAAACAGGATGTATCACAAAATAGCCTCAAATAACTAAGAAAAATATAACTAATTTAGGCCCTATCATGGAACTTCTCAAGAAATTCTATATCCGTTTCATAGAGAAAGTGAATAATCAATTGTAGCTCTTAAGTCTGTTCAATCACAGACTTGCCTTCAACCATCTGAAATTTCAAGAATTTAGAAATATTATGCTTCTCAAGACCTTAGTCTTCGGTATTGCATTTCTTGTCCAATTCATCCCATAACCTCTTTACTGCATAGGAATTAGAATAGTAGACATCAAAGAGAGCATTTATCAATGCTGACAAAGTTGCCCCTCTACCCACATTGTTTAGTTCATTCTGCACATCAATTTCAACTACTTTAGGATGTCTTTCTGTTGGTATTGGCTGGTTAACCTACACTGTTGACATTAAGCCCCTTATGGTCAACCAAATTTTCATACGTTGTTGCCAATGCCTGAAATTCTACCCTAGACCAAATTTGTTCTGTAGACCATTCAGGTCAACTAAAGGCTTATAGGTAGCAGAAACAATACCTGACAAACTAGCCATCACAAGCAATCAATAGATAATTGTCGAATAATATCTTGAAGAATGTTAGAACAATAAACGGTGTCGAAAAGCACAGGTAGACAACTCAATAGAATTAAATAAGTACTGCCTGTAGCCGACCAGGACTCTAACAAATACAATTATCAAAAGAGTCAGTAAGGCCAAATAGTCCAAGTAGGAAACGACTAGCTAGAATAAAGACAGATAACAAAATTAGTAAACGGATTCGAAACTTAAACTGAAAGCTTATCTGTCAAAGCGTAAACTAAATCGCCAGTTCAATATAGGTTTGTCTTCAAGAAGTTACTCACCCTACTTATCAGTGCGATATGTACATCGACTCTTCTTGCAGGATAAGAGGGTCTCAGATCGCCGTTGATGCACACCAACAACTACCACCTCGAAAGCATCTTCAGTTCGCCGTCTCCTAAGTAAAAATATTTAGGGAGCAGAAAAGAGGGAAAGAGAGTTGCGAAAAATAGAGAGACAACGTTTTTCTTTCTATCTCTTTTCTTGCTCAAAAAAGAATATAAATATGTAGCCCTACGAAACCCGAAACTAACTCGGACTAGGATATCTAATCCAATCAGTTAATTGCTTCCACTTTTCGTTTAATTTTCTGTACAAGTTAGAATTAATTGGGATGAAATTAAAGAACAAGAGTGTGAAACATGACCAAACCCAAGCCCAAGCCAGAGCTGGGCCGGGCGGGTGGAGCTCGCATGTGTGGTAGTGTAAACTAATACCTTGGGCTTTATTTCAAATCTATGGAAAACTTTTTAACATATAAAGACTTCAACAATCCTCAAATTTTTGCATGTAGGACTCATGTATAACATGAGTTCTCAAATGGTTAAACACCCAATTTTAATGTCCTTTAATTATGGATTTCACTATTAAAATGGCATCTACCATAGTCAAAGACAATCTCTTACATATTAAAAATAACTCCCAAAAATTATTTTGTGCTATCTAATCATGAGTTCAAATTTATGAACTCCTAAAGTTTCTATTTTCAACAACAATAATAAATGTTATCCGTGAAACATCGATGCAAAATTAATGGACACTTCTCACATATAGAATAAAGAATAAATGATGGGGAACGCAACAAGGAATTTGGTCTCCTTCCCAATAATTCGTGAGCTTAAATGAAAAGAAAAGAGGACAATGGATCACCTTAAAGAATTACTCTAGACGATTTGAAATAGCCACAACTCTGTGCATTAATAAGTATAGAAAACTAGCAATCGTCCACATAATGACATATCAAGTCTGTACATGAACATTAAAACCAAAACAATTTCACACCTTTAATAATGAACTCTAGCATACACGATCAAACGCCCAGGTTATGTCCAAACTAAAAATAGCATTATCACCTAGTATATACCTATCATGAGAATGGATAAGCTCATAAACCAATAAAATATTATCTGTGACATTCTTGCCCTTAATAAATCCAGTTTGATTAAAAGATATTATCCGTAGGGTATATAGCTAGTTGGTTTGCCAACACCTTTGTAATTATTTTGTTGCAACAATTAAATTCACTAATAGGTTTAAATTCAAAAAAAAAAATGTCAAAGAATATTTCTTTAGAATTAAGACTATTATAGTGCTAGAGAATCCCTTTAGAAAAGGCAGACCTACAAAAAAGTCCAAAACTAGATGATGAATATATGTTGCAACCAAATCGTAATGGTTAGTATAAAAGATAATAGAAAAACCATCTGGACACGAAGCTGAGTTAACTCCTAAAGAAAAGATAGTCTCCTTAACTTCTTTCAATGACAGCAAAGCAAAAACGAATTGATTATCCACAACAATAATGCAACATGGAATGGTTGAATAAAGATAAGACTACAACTCAACATCATCATCTTAGGATCACCTTAATAGATTGCTCATCTTGAATCAATTTCCTAACACCATTATCAATTGACGAAATATATAACTTCTTCTTTACATTCTTACTATAAGATGTGCTAGCTTCCCCTTTTTTAATCCATCTAGTTCTTAACTTCTCTCTCCAAAAGACTTCTTCATTTTTAAGTGCATAGGCCAGCCTTGAAGATGCTTCTTGTGTTAGAATTGTACCTTAGGAGTATTCATTTGTACAATGTATTTTGCACATTAAATCAATAAAGTGCATTTTTTATCTTTCGTTTCTTTATTTCATATGTTTATATGTATAAAACTATTAGAAAAAGTTCCAAGTATAACACTATGTTAAGAAAATCATGGTAGAGATCGTGATGTGTGGTTTTTAATACACTAGAATGTGTTTGTGCTTAAATTATCCCTAGTCATAGTATTAATGGGATAGAATATTATTAATGCTCTAAAATTAGCACGTGTTGTACTTCTTGATTTGATCAAGTAGTGGTTCTCACATCCATAAGTATTATGATACATAAAGTTAGCACGTGGATGCTTATTATTTGAACAAGTTCATTGGATCACCTAACTATGAGATAATCACATGAATAACTATTTAGTACCAGTGATAGAATCTCGTTGTAGCAAATGTGCAAGTACTATTAGATTTGAGATCTCTAAGGTACTTTAATTCCAAGCTATAGAGTCCTATAAGACCACCTATGGGATAGATATTAGGTATAATGTGAAATAAGATGAAAGTAGTTGAGAAAGTTAATAAAGGGTTCACCACTCCTAATAGTAAGAGCGAATATCTCAAGGTTACTTGTCAGAATCATTACTCAAGAAGTCCTTGGTTAAGGTGACTATATATTGGAAATAGTTCCAATTGATACAAATATTGAGTGATGAACTTAGGGAACAAGTACTAAAATATTCGGGCCAGAATTAATTAATATTCTAAAGGGAGTTGGCACTAATTTTATACTCTAAATCGAATAAGATATTATATGGTGAAAATTGTTTATTGCACTGATGTTATGCTTTTGAAAGATTCAAGTCAAGCCACTTGACTTTTTGGACTTTTAGGTGGTTATGATACATTGCTAGATCTTGCTCATGGTCTACTAAATATGGATTAATTAATTAGAAAATTAATAAATTTAATCATAATTAGAATTAATAAATTAATTCTAATTATAAATGGATTATTAATTCTATTTGAAGCTTTAAAATCAAAATAGAAACCATGCACGCAGTAAACAAAACTAAAAAAATGACACTGCACAGTAGTAGAAGGCAAAAAAAAAAAAAAAAAAAAACCTCTTCGTGTCTTTAGTTTGTTTGACCGAGAAGAAGATGATAGAATAACAGTGACGGCTTCTTCCATTATTAAAGCTTCCGGTTGAAAACCAGCAATATGCCTACTCCTCCAAGGCATGAATGTGAAGCCCTTTGCTTCTCAGAATATTTCACCGCCCAATGTATGTCGGTGAAACAACTTAGGTGAAGAAATGCTCTTCTTGATCCTTTGCTATTAATTAGCAAAATCAAGAAGACACAAGGAAAAAGGAAACGAATGAGAGAGAGAGAGGAGAAGAAAGCTTCTATATTTCCTTCGAGTGTTCTGTGTATATTCCTCAACAGAGACCCAAGACTATTCACTATATCTGATAACCAAACCCTGGTATTTTAATATTTCAAAACATCCAGAGGCTATCAACAGAAGAGGTTCAGCTTAGCCTAAACTCTTCTATTTCGTGAATAAAAAAATCCATTTAGTTCAGGCCCTTGGGCTAATAATAATTTATTATTTTTCTAGGACCCTGAGCCAAAAAATAATAACTATTAATTATTTATTTTTTTGGCCTATTAAAATAACGCAATAAATAATTAATAAGCCCAAATAAACTAAAATAATTATTTAAGCCTTTTTATTAACTAGTTTAGTCCCAAGTTAATTTTCTAATTATTCAATTTGGACTTAGGCCTTGAATAATTAATTAACCAATTAAACTATATAATAAATTTAATTTTTCTCGTTCTTTTATTCTATTTTGGTCTAAAAAATAAATTAGATTTCCTGAATAAAATAAAATTCTTTCTTTTATTGAGACCATTTCCTCGACATAAAATTAATTAGGACTAACAAGCTATTCCGAGGACCAAAAAGACACATTGCCTTGGCTACTAAAATCACCAAAATACCATTGCTATATAAATAGCTGTATTTTACAATTTAAATACTTTCTAACATTGCCATAAAAAAATATTGAGCCTAAGGACAATGCTGCATTAGCTATGTTTTCGACCTACAGGTGAAATGACTAAAATATCCTTCTACACACCGCCGTGCATTTAGAGAGGAAAGAGTATAATAACACCTCTCTAAAAAAGCGTCTGCAATCCTTAGGCTTCTAGTATAATGATCCATGACTTCTTGAAATATTTTCGCTTTCCAAGGGAGCTACCCTAAAGCTAATATTCAAGTCATGTTCCCCTGGGCACTGGATAATTAGATCATTCAGACAATCATAAGAGGCGATATAGTTTAGAAACTATCTTATACAAGTCTATCTTGACTAACTAGTTAAATATACCCAATATACAAGTATATTGGTCTTTCTAAAGAACCACCTTCTCATACTCAAGCTGTAGAGTACAAATTCACACTGTAGCAGTAGTAGTCTATGTTTCTATCATATAGTACTTTTAGAAACTAGTACTACATGTCATGTTCTACATATTCGAAATACGCTTGTGTTATGAGATGATAAGACTACTCATGGGCTAAAGGTAAGCCATTCTCTATTTATAACTCGCAACACAATAACCTTACTATAATAAGATCACCATTCTCATCATTCGGTTTAGAACAATAGTTTATGTGTTAAGTATCCCATGGTCTATACCTTACTGTGAAAAACTTCCATTCACATGAACCATTTACTTAAACATAATAAGTTTTTTCCAATAAAAATTATGCACAAATATAAAGAATATTTCACAAATAATTTCTGAGAAAAATACTTTTACTAATATAAGTCAAAATTACATAAGAAACCTAGTCTAAAAGAGCATATATCCTAATAATTTTTCACTTTCACTCTAAAACTAAATAAATCTATAAGTACCCACCTTTATGGCGTCTAAGTGTCTTCTAAAGACTTTCTCCACTAAAGGCTTAGTGAAATGATCTGCTAGATTGTTCTCCGAGATAATTTGTTCCACCACAGCTTATCGTCTCTGGATGAAATCTCGGATCAGGTGATACTTCCTCTCTATGTGCTTCTTTTTTGTGGTTCCTAGGTTCTTTGGATTGTAAGACTGCACCAGTGTTGTCGCAATACATCACAACCGGTTTGTCTATTTGTGGCACTACTCCAAGTTCTAAAAGGAACTTCTGGAGCTAAACTATTTCTTTAGATACCTCCAAAGCTGCCACATACTCAACTTCCACGGTTGAGTCAACAATGTAAGATTGCTTGATACTCCTCCATGAAATGGCTCCTCCAGACAAGGTGAAGATATATCCCACTAGTGGGTTTTCTCCCATCCTTATCTACTTGGAAGTCTGAGTCTGTGTATCCTGTAGAAGCCAAGTCATCAGCCATGTAAACTAGCATATAATCTCTCGTACTTTTAAGATACTTGAGAATATGCTTTACAGCTTGCCAATGAACTTTCCCAGGGTTTGACTGATATTTGCTAACTAAGCCTATGGCAAAATAGATATCTAGCCTAGTACATCGCATGGCGTGCATGAGACTTCCCACAACTGAAGTATACGGAATCTTACTCATTCTGTCTTTTTCTCCTTGAAACTTTGGACAGTCATTTAAAGAAAAAAATAACCTATGTCTGAAAAGAATCAACGCCCCCTTGCATGAGTCCATGTTGAACTTAGCCAGAATCTTGTCAGTGTATGTAGTTTGGGATAAACCTAACATTCTCTACTTCCTATTTCTAAGAAGCTTTATTCCGAGAATTTAACTGGCTTCACCCAAATCCTTCATACTAAATTGGCTAGATAGCCAAACCTTAATAGATGATGGTGTCCCTACATCATTTCCAATAAGTAGAATGCCATCTACATGAAGTAGAAGAAAAATCACATCTATGCTTTCTAGTTTCCTATACACACATAGTTCATCCTCATTTTGAATGAAACCGTAAGATTTTACAATCTCATCGAAATGAATGTTCTATACTTTGGATGCTTGGTTAAGTCCATAAATGTATTTTTTAAGCTTACAAACCATATACTCTTGGCCTTCAACAATAAAGCCTTCTGGTTGGGACATATAGATGTCTTCACTAAGATGTCCATTTAAAAACACTGTTTTGACATCTATTTGCCATATCTCGTAGTCATAATAACATATGATGGCAAGGAGGATACGGATGGACTTAAGCATGGCTACCAAGAAAAAGGTTTTTTCATAATCGATTCCTTTTTTCTGAGTATACCCTTTCACTACAAGCCAAGTTTTGAAGGTTTTTACCTTCCTATCCGCTCCCCTCTTTCTCTTGTATACCCATTTACATCCAATGGGTTTTATACCTTCAAGTGAAGCTACAAGATCCCAAACCTGATTGAAGTACATAAACTCAATCTCAGCTTTCATGACTTCATGCCATAGGTTTGCATTGACATCAGCAATAGCCTCCTCATATCTATTGGGATCTTGTTCCTAATGGTTGGAGAATAGGTCAAAAGCCTCTCCAATCCATATTTCTGGAACCCTAGATTTCCTCCCACTACATTGAGACTCCGTTTGTATAGGTTCCTGAGGTTATGCCTCTTTTTATTCTATAATTGGGTTAGAAGAAGTTGACTTAATAGATAATTTCTCTTCGAGTTCTATCCTTGTCAAACTTTTAGTAGATGTATTTTGATCATCCTCTAAGTATTTAGTATTAGTACTTACAAGTACTTTTTGCTCCTTGGAAAGATAAAAGTAACCACTATTTGTACCTTTTGAACACCCAACAAAATAGCATAATTTCGATTTTGGTTCTAACTTGTCTCACTTGATCAGTACATAAGCTAGACAACGCCATATCTTGAGATGAGTAAGACTTAGCTTATGTGCAATCCACATCTCATAGGGTATCCTAAGTACTGACTTGGAAGGCACTAAGTTCATAATATATACCACTGTTTCTAGGGTATATCCCCAAAAAGATACTGAAAAAGTAGCATAAGACATCATGCTTCGGACCATTTCCATCAATGTCCTATTCCTTCTCTTAGCTGCTCCATTTTGTTAGGGTGTTCCTGGCGTAGAGTGTTGGGAAACTATTAAATGATGTATCATGTAGTCTTTGAATTCACTAAGGAGGTATTATCCACCATGATCCGATCGTAAGGTTTTGATTAGTTTATCTGTCCAATACTCCACTTCAGCCTTAAACTCTTTGAACTTGTCAAAAGAGTTATACTTATGTCTCATCAGATAAACATAACAACACCTTGTACAATCATTTGTGAAATTGATGAAGTAAACCCCCCTCTTGCTAGTGTAGACAAAAGACCACACACATTAATGTGAATAAGATTCAATGCTTTCTTTGCTCTATCCGCCTTTTAAGTAAAGGACCTCTTAGTCATTTTTCTCATAAGTTATGATTCACACTGAGGCCAACTTTCCAAACTTAATGAGCCTAAAGGCCCATCATGGATTAACCTTTGAATCTTGGTTGAGTTAATGTGACCTAACCTTAGATGTCAAAGATATGAGTCATTTACATTGGTCTTTCTTTTCCTATTTAAAGGTTCAAATTGAGCGTTATTTAATTGATTGTTAATAGGATTACTGAAGAATAGATTTCCATACATATGCCCAGTATATATTACTTCTCCATTTCTACTAATAGTTATACTAGAATGAAGAGAAATAGAATATCCTTGATTTATTAGTTTTGCAACAGAAACCAAATTCTATTTAAAACTAGGAACAAATAAAACATTCTTCAAAATAACTATTCTATTACAATCAAAAGTGAGGTTTAGTTCTCCCACTGCAAGGGCCCAAACTTATGCTCCATTTCCCACACGTAGTCTATGTTCACCCTTCTGGAGTATTCTAATCTTTCTAACCCCTGCAAAGAGTTACAGATATGATCAGTGGCTCCTGGATCAACAATCTAAGTAGAAGTTGATCCAACCATTGATATAAACTCTAGATAGAAAATATTACCTGTAAGGTTTTTCTTGGCCTGAAGATCTGGATACTCTTTTTTCTAGTGTCCCTTCTTCCCACATTTAAAACATTTACTTTTGGGTTTGTCTTTGGGCTGGGACTTGGGCTGGTGCACTGCATTCCCATTCTTCTTCTTGAACATTCTTAACTTAGGACCAGCTCTTGAAAAATAAGCCATCATAATCCTAGATTGTGGCTTCATGACCTTCTCCATCACCTGGAGCTCCTTCACCAACTCAGTTAAACTCATGTTTAACTTACTTATATTGTAATTCAACTTGAACTGAGTAAAAGAGCCCAACTGAGATTTAAGAACCATGTCCATTTAGCTCTTGGGGTGAATGACCTGTTGGGTATCTCATGCATGTTATATATGGCGCAACGAAAAAATAAAAATGAGATACCATCCCAAGATCCGCATACGTGTGGAAAACAGGACATAAAGCGAACAAAGGTAACAGTTTTACCTTTCTTTGAACGACTGAAAAAAAATTTTCCTTTCGTCTGAGGCACGATCCAGTAATCCTCTTAATTAAACACTATGAGACTCGAATGTCCAACCACTACAATCACAGTGTGTGATTGTCTCTAACAGAAATCTACACAGAGAATCACACTCAAGCACCATGATTTATGTGCTAGTAGAAAACAAAGTGGCAGCTAGGGTTCTTCTTGGTTTTCAGAAAAACAAGAGAGAGAAAGAAGAAGAAGAGAAGGGTTTTCAGGAGTTGTTGTTTTTCGTGAATCACCCCTTAATTAGAGTTTCGTGCATATACCCTATATGTCACAAAAAAGGCACTAAAAAACTGAGAATTCTAAAACAATTAGAATTCCCTAATTGTAATTGGAAACATCAAGTTCTCACAATTACAATTTGACTCATAAATTATAACTAATTATAATTTAGCCACAACTACTTCTCTTTCTCGCAATTAACCCCACTATGTTATCAAATAACATCTTGAGTATATAATCCTCTATTGTGTGTGACCTATTAGGTTTCCCAATCAATTGGTAGCGAACATAAATTAATTCAAATGTCTTTAAAATTAATAATCCATAATTAATTAGAATTAATCATATCAATTCTAATCAGGATTGGTTTATTAATTCATCAATTAATAAACCCATATTCCCAGATCATGAGCGGTATCTAACAACACACCATGACCGCACAAGAGTCCAGGAAGTCAAGTGGTTTGACATGAACCCTTCAATAACAAACTACAGTGCAATTAACTCCTTTCACCACACAATATCTCATTCAGTTTGGAGTACGAAATTAGTGCCAACTCCCTCCAGAATATATTAATTCTAGCCCGAATATAATAGTACTTGTACCAAGAACCCACTACTTTAGATGTGTATCAATTTGAATTGTTTCCAATACACAATCGCCTTGGCCAAGGATTTTTCAAGTAGTAATTCCTACAAGTGGCCATGATATATTGGCCTCTACTATTAGGAGTAGTGAATCCTTTATTGACCCTCTCAACTACTTTCGTTTACCTCACAATGTACCCAATATCTATCCTATAGGTGGCCCTCGATTTGGCTCCAGAGATTGGAATCGAAGTACAATTGGTATGATTTTGAGTGGGCGTTTTCTTGGTGTTGTGGGTGGTTTAGTTGGTTATGAGTTCCACTCAACCTAAGGGGCCAAAACAGAGAATTTCTTGAGACAAAAATGAGAAAATGAAACTAACAACCTACCCTCTATCAACCCTTAAAGAATTAAGCTTCAAAGACCTTCAAGAATAGTAGATAGTTCTACTATAATCTCACCCCAATATCCTTGAAGCAACAAAGGCAAACAAGAATAAATAGAATAGTGAAAATAGGCACCCAAGTAATGGAAATCAAACAAACCTTAGAAGAGCAAAGCAATTAAGACCCATTTAAGAAACCACATTGGATTATCCAAAAGGTTTTATAGACTCATTCATAAGGAGGACTAACCCTTAAGCATGGTCTTGAACAAGATGAACAAGGAGGCTAGGGCCTTTCAAGACTCTTTCTTCAAATTTGAATAAAAAGTGTGAATTGTCTTGTCAAATCACTAAACATTGTATTTATACTACCATAACCCTAGCTAAGTAATCCCTGAGGTTATAAAATAATTTAGGGCCTTAATAGGTCTTTACAAAACATTTAAAATGGAGAAAAGCTAGAGAAAACATAAAAAATGCGGGGCAGTCAATTGCTGCCCAGGCCCTAACCAGTGCCGACGATAGCTCTTGAATCAGTGCCGGTTGTGCACTGTGTTCAGGCCGTCATTGAGTAGGTTGAAACTGTCGTCGGATTGGCTGCTTGAGGTTGGCATCGGCTGTCCGCTGGAAGGCCTCATTTTGGTCAAATTTCGTCCGTCTTTGTTGCCGGCTTGAGTTCTTGTTGAGTTCTTCTTGGATAGTCATCAAAATGAATTCTTGGCTAACTTCCTCAACCTTCCAACCTTGTTCCATCATCAAACACGGTTTTATGAGCAATTGAAACTCATCTTAAAGTTTCTTGGACCTAGATCTTATCTTCGGTTCTTGTCTTTGCATGGTCATGCCTCCCCCTCCTTGATTTTGACCTCCATGATGAAGCGGAGTCTCATAATCTTCCTCTCATTGGAAAGGATTCATCTTCGAATCATTGCCATTATCTACATCAAAGGAAGAGAGGTCACTAACATTAAAAGTGGCGCTAACATGATACTCACCGGGTAAATCTATCTTATAAGTGTTATCTCCAACTTTGATGAAAACTTGAAATGGACCATCCCCCCTTGGATCTAGTTTGCTCCGTCGTTACATAGGAAATCTCTCTTTGTGAAGGTGCACCCATACCCAATTGCTTGGCTCAAATAACACTATTTTCCTTCCTTGATTACGCTTATGGGCGATCTTTTCATTTTGTTTTGCACTGGTTGCTTTCACCTTCTCATGGAGTGCCTTTACTATTTCCGCCTTTTTAGCTCCACCGAGGTTCATCCATTCACTTATAGGCAAGGGAATCAAATCTAAAGGAGTTAGAGAATTAAAACCATACACAATTTCAAAAGGATAATAAGAAGTGGTAGAGTGAATAGCCCTATTGTAAGCAAACTCAATATGTGGTAAGCATTCCTCCTAAATTTTCAAATTCTTCTTGATTATGGTCTGCAAGAGTTGGGTAAGTGTTTGGTTGACCACCTTCTTTGGAAAAACGCCTTCAAATTCTTGAAGAATAGCTGCAATTTCATTAGGCAAAGACAATGTAGAATTATTAGTAGAAACATAAAAATCTTTGCATAAAAGAAGAATAACCAGTTCCTTAACTTCTATAGCCTCTATAACCTTACTTTCTTTTGCAAAGAAATTCACTCTTCTTTTACTTCCCCTCTCTTGTCCTTGCTTACTCCTATCCTTGATCGTTAAAGGTACTTATTTGTCTATCCTCTCTCTCAACTCTTTTTCTCTCCTCTTTTGTTCTTTCCTCTCAATTTCTTGTTTTTTGTTACATCTTGCGCTCCCTTTTTCTTTTCGTTCTCCTTCATAATTCTTTGATCTTTACTCACCACACTAGGGACAATAGGGGTAAGGGTAAACTTAATTCCCTCATTGAGTAGGGAATAAGTATTCTTCCTCCTATCATGCTTTACATGCCTATCGTATTGCCAAGGCCTCCCTAGGAGCAAGTGACCCACTTGCATGGATACCACATCACATAGTACATTATCCTTGTACTTTTCCATCTCAAAAGATAACAAAACCTATTTGTTTACTCTCATTTCCCCGCTATCGTTCAACTATTGCAATTTATAGGGCTTGGGGTATTTAATCCAACTCATGTCCAATTCTTCAACTAAATTTGCGCTAATCACATTAGTGCAACTCCCACTATCCATAATGACACTACAAGGAGTCTTCTTGATTAGACACCTAGTGTAGAAAATGTTCTTTCTTTGTTAGTGATCTTGATCTTCAATGGCTTGTGAATTCAATAACCTTCTTGTGACTCCCACTAATGAGTATTCTTGACCAACAACTTTCCCTTCATCACTTTGCTCATCCCCATTTCCCTCTTGGTCTCCTTGGTACCTTTCTCCCTTTTCTTCTTCATCGGTAGAAACCTCACCATAGGGATTAGTATACATCGTTCTCTTGCTTAGATGCTCATGGGAAGTATGTCCATATCCAAGGCAATTAAAATACTTGATGTCCCTATTCCTTTGTGGCCTTTCCATAGCTTTTCCCTAGCCTTTGTTCCATCCTTCCTTAGGTTTCCAATCCTCCCTAGGCTTCCAATCCTCTCTAGGTTTCTAAGCCTTCCTTGGTTTGTTGAAGTCCTTTTGGAATGGCTTAGGGGCTTCATCCTTCTTAATTGGCACTTTACTAGTAGTGTTGGGATTTGGAAGTGGTGGTCTAGTAAATGCCCTCCTCTTTAATTACCTCTCAATCTTCATACAGCATGTACAATATCCTCTATTCATTTATAGGGGTGCAATTCTACCAAATTGGTAACTTCCCGATTTAATCCTCCTAAGAACCTTGCCTTTGTTGCCTTAGAATCCTAATTGATTTGAGCTCTCATCAACATTACTTCCATCTCTTTATGGTAATTTTCCACACTCTTGTTCCCTTGCTTGAGTGATTGGAGTCTTTGGTAAAAATCATTGTAGTAATGGTGTGGTATAAACCTTGCCCTCATCATGTCTTTCAATAAATTCCAACTAGCCATGGTTTCCACTCCCATTTGTCTCCTTTGTGTACTAACTTGCTCCCACTAAACTAAAGCATACTCCAAAAATTCCAAAATAGCTAACCTTACCTTTGACCTCTCACTATAGGTATGATTTTCTAGGAAGATCTCCATCTTGCTTTTTTACTCGAAATATGCTTTGGGGTCACTCTTGCCATAGAATGTGGACACTTTCAATTTGATGTGGTTCAACTCCTTCTCCTCATCATTCCCTTTTTTCCTACCTCCTCTATTGCCCCATCCTTTATTGTGTTCCCCAAAGGCTTCAACTTGTTCCCCATCATACTATTTATCAACTACCTCAAACTCTCTTTCTCACCCCCTTAGGTTAATCTCACTATTCCTTTCTTGACCTCTACCTCGTCCTCCTATCATATCATGTCTTCCCCCTCTCATAGGAGCTTGTTGGAATCCTCCGATAGAGTGCTCATTCAACTCTTCCCTTTGTTGGGCATTTAACGGAGGAGTATGGGCATCACCATCCCTCATCCTAGGACTAGGTACTTCAAATCGCTCTTGGACTCTCCTTTGTGTGATGGTAGAAGATTGCCCAAGATGATTTATCAATTTCTTTGTCATGTTTTAAAACTCAATTTGCATAGTCCTCATCATAGCTTGCAAGTCATCACGTAAAACACTAGCATCAATTTGTTCTTCTTGAGGTCTACTAGGACTATATGGGTTAGGCCTAGAGATCTCTTGATCAAAGGCTATGGTGGTAGAATATTTACTTATTTATACCTACAAAACAAAGAGATTAGAAAGTAAAATAGATCCTCACTTTGCTTCCTTGCGTGTTGGCTCTCAAAGGTTGGTCACTCCACGCTCAAGTAATCAATGGATTTTTCTAATTAGAGGGTCTTAGGGGAATTTCAACAAACACTTGTTGAGCACCTCAAGTAATCAAGTTTTAATCAAGAATTTCAAGAAATGTGAACTCAATCAACACAAGAATAAACACTTGACGCATAAAAAAACACTTCTAAACAAGAAATAAATAAGAGTTATCAAGAACAAAGAAACAAGAACAACTAGAACTAGGATTACGAATGACAAGATGATCACAAGTGTGCACTAGTAAAGTTGAGTTCAATGATTATGTAATTCAATAATAGAGTGATCCCAAAATCCCAAGGAATAAAAATCAAGAATCAAAGTTCCCAACTATAACCAAAATCATTTTTATGAAACATTTATCAAACACCTTGCCTGTAATCCCGTCACTTAAGAACAACCAACATTTTCACCCATATTCAAGCCAATTTTCACCACAAATAAAAGAAAATTTTATTCCTAAGGATTATATTATGATCAAGAAGTAATTTTCCCAAAGAAAAATTAAGGTATAACAAAGATTTCATGACCTTTTCGGAGCATGTTTTTGAGTTACGAGATTTCTCTGTTTGCTTTTTCTTTAACTTTATAGGGCTCCTTTTCTTACTTTCAAGCTTTGATTGGAATCAAAGCTTTCCTTGCTCTGATACCAAACTCTTTGATATGATCTTAAGTGGGCTTTTTCTTGGTGTTGTGGGTGGTTTAGTTGGTTATGAGTTTCACTCAACCCAAGGGGCCAAAACAAAGAATTTCTTAAGACAAAAAGGAGAAAATGAAACTAACAACCTACCCTCTATCAAACCCTTGAAGAACTAAGCTTCAAATACCCTCAAGAATAGTAGATAGTTCTACTATAATCTCACCTAATATCCTTGAAGCAACAAAGGCAAACAAGAACAAATAGAATAGAGAAAATAGGCACCCAAGTAATGGAATTCAAACAAACCTTAGAAGAGCAAAGCAATTAAGACCCATTCAAGAAACCACATTGGATTATCCAAAAGATTTTATAGACTCATATATAAGGAGGACTAATCCTTAAGTATGGTCTTGAACAAGATGAACAAGGAGGCTAGGGCCTCTCAAGACTCTCTCTTCAAATTTGAATAAAAAATCTGAACTATCTTGTCAAATCACTAAAAGTTGTATTTATACTATCATAACCCTAGCTAAGTAATCCCTGAGGTTATAATACAATTTAGGGCCTTAGTAGGTCTTTACAGAACATTTAAAATGGAGAAAAACTAGAGAAAACATCAAAAACACGGGGCAGCCGATCGCTGCCCAGGCCCTAGTCGGCCCAGCTATGGCTCTTGAACCAGCACTGGTTGTGCACTGTGTTTAGGCTATCATTGAGTAGGTTGAAGCCGGCACTAGTTTGGCTACTTGGGGCCGACACTGGCTGTCTGACGAAAGGCCTCCCTTTGGTCAAATTTCGTTCATTTTTGTTGCTGACTTGATTTCTTGTTAGGTTCTTCTTGGATAGTCATCAAAATGAACTCTTGGCTGGCTTCCTCAACCTTCCAACCTTCTTCTATCCTCAAGCATGGTTTTATGAGCAATTGAAACTCATCTTGAGGTTTCTTGGACCTAGATCTTGTCATCGGTCCTTGTCTTTACATGGTCACGCCTCCCCCTCCTTGATCTTAACCTCCATAATAAAGCGAAGTCTCATCAACAATGCTCAGCAAACAAAGTATCTTGGAAATCTCAAGTCTAAGGATACTTGCACGTTTGATATATTGAGATTATATCACTGGCATTGAATAGTTATCCATGTGATTATCTTATAGTTAGGTCATCCGACGAATTTGTTCTATTAACAAGCATCTATGTGTTAACTTTGAGTATCTCAATACTTATGGATGTAAGAACCACCGCCTGATCAAATCAGGAAGTATAACACATGCTAGTCTTAATGCATTAATAATGTCCTATCTCATTAATACTATGACTAGGAACTATTTAAGTACTAACACTATATAGTGTAGTAGGAATCTCATATCATGATCTCTATCATGATTTTCTTAACACAGTGTTGTACTAGGGACTTTATCAAACAGTTGTATTACATAAAAGTAAATAAAAGAAACTGTAAGATAAATAATGCTTTTTATTAAAATAGAATGTGTCATATACAACATACAAATGATTGCCTCTAGGGCATAACACTAACATGACCGCCCCCAATACTTCTACTTCCTCGAAAGCAACAATCATCTTAAGCATATGCTCTCTAACTGATACTCTCTCTGCCATCTTGGTGTTAATTATTGTTCAAAAAGCCTCCTGCCTTGCAGGCAGGCTCTTGTTTGTGAACATTGTGGCTAATAACGCACTTATGTCGTATGCAATTGGCATATGCTCATGTTTTGATTGGAGCACATTCGACATGGGGGCTAACATATAGCATCGAGCTATCTCATCAGTCTTTTTCCATGCTTTTTCAGCCTTACACTCCTCAGCGGTGGAACTTTCCCCGATCACAGAGTAGGTCTCATAAAGGACGTACTTATACTCCTCTGCTGTGGATATTATGTTCAGGTTCCTTTTTCAGTCAAAATAATTTGGACCTGTTAGCTTATTCTCACGGAGAATAACGGCTAAGGGATTGAAAGAATCTCCAACAACCATTTCTAAAATTTGAAAAATAAAAGAAATTCTCAAAATTGTGAAAACAAAATAATTTCTTGCACTTTATCCTCATATTAAATTGATAATAGCTAACCCCATTACTATTATCTTTAACATTATTAATTTGGCTCTTGGGAAAACTGACATAGTTTATTGGGAAGATTAATAGTTTCCTAAGTTAAGTATGCTAACCATCATAAATTAATTTCTCTTCTAGGTAATGATCTAGAAGATAACTCCATTAAGAGGATGGTCGTTTTTTTTTCCTCATTTCCTATGGAATTAACAAGCACAATAACCTCCAACGTGCACTGGCCGATCATAGTACGTGTCCCGAGTTATTAATTACATCCTTCCATTATTCCTAGATCCTTGTGGTATCTCTATCCTATACGGGTTCACTATTAGGGTGACACGAAGAGACCCACGATCTCTAATAAGGATCGTGATGGAAACCGTGGGCCATTGGAATCCCTCTCCCACTTAGTTTTTAAATAAAGGTTTTCTTAGAAAAATATCATTTGAAAATTTTCAATTAAGTTCTCCTTTAACTTAAAATAAAATATCTTAATCTATAAAAAATCTATATGTCAAGGTTTATACCCTTTGAGAAATTTTTCTTCATGGATTAATTTTATTTAAGTTAAGAATTTAATAATTTCAAAATTGTTCCATTTAAAATTTCCTAGAGATTTTGTTCTCAAGGTTTTATTTGACAAAAATAAATTTTCCTTTGCTAAAAGAAACAAAAATTTCTAAATCCAAAAATTTTTCTATGCTAAGGATAAAAAAACCTTTAAAAAAATAACCAATGATTAATTTTTGTTTAAGCTAAAATAACCATTTAATTAAAGAAAAAGTATTTTTCCTAGTCAAATAAAATTTTTCCAAAACTTGGTCTTGAAGAAAATGTGCACATAGGAATTAAAATAAATAGCATGTTAGAAAACTGTAAACATTTTCATACTATTTTATTTTTTAATCCTAAGTGTCCAAATAATAAAATTAAACACATTAATTAAATTAATTAATGATCTTATTTAATCCTAAAAATCCTTTACTATTGTTTTTCATGCAAAATATTCAAATAATATTAATTATCTCAAAAATAATAACTTCACCTGGTATATGACCAAAAACTGAAAAATAAAAATTATAAGAAAAAAATATTTTTTTCTTGGTCTTGTGCACCCGCCGCACAAGATCATGGCGCATGGGAAGACCCATGAGCTATGGACCGTGGGCACCACAGATGCCCCAGGAAGCATCCTGGGCATGATACAATTGCATCCTGCCCAAGATGCTCTCCGCATCCTCCTTTGCGCGGTAGAACCGAGGCACGCTTGGGCCCGGCTACTGCTTGAAGCCATGGCTGGCCTGGCTCAGCTCCAAGCAGACCGAGCCGTGGCTCGACTGGCGGCTTGGTCCATCTTCTTCCTTTTTTTTTCCCATTGTTTCATCAGTAAACTTCTCTAGAACACTGCAACTCTTCGCGATCGATCCAAGGTGACTTTTTGTTACATTTTTCATCAAAAATAAACATCACACCCACCTATACCCTTTCAAATTAGGCTTACACAATAGCTAAACAAAGCATTAAAATTTTTTACAGCGTTTCCCAAACCTCAACTGTGAGGTTTATAGATTGAACTACCTATACCAAAATAGCGAAGGATCTCATGGCATTCATTAAAAAAAATAAAAAACCTTGCCAATTTTATTAACTAGCATGCATTAATCCTAAGCCTTTCAAAGAAACATGCTCTGATGCCACTTGAAGTTTTGAAATCAAATAGAAGCCATGCATACAATAAACAAAATCGAAAAAATGACACTGCACAGTAGTAGAAGGCAAAGAAAAAAAAAAAAAACAATACCTTTGCGTGTCTTTGGTTTGCTTGGCTGAGAAGAAGACGATGGAATAACAATGATAGCTTCTTCACTTGTTAAAGCTTTCGGTTGAAAACCAACAATCTGCCTACTCCTCCGGAGCATGAACACGAAGCCTTTTGCTTCTTAGAATATCTCACCATCCAATATATGTCGGTGAAATGACTTAGGTGAAGAAACGCACTTCTTGATCCTTTGTTATTATCTAGAAAAATCAAGAAGACACAGGGAAAAAGAAAACGAATGAGAGAGAGAGAGGAGAAGAAGGCTTCTATATTTCCTTCGTGTGTTCTGTGTATATTCCTCAACAGATTCACTATATCTCATAAAAAACCCCAGTGTTTTAATATTTCAAAACATCCGGAGGCTATCAATAAAAGAGGTTCGGCTTAGCCTAAACTTTTCTATTCTGTAAATAAAAAAACCCATTTAGTTCAGGCCATTGGGCTAATAATAATTTATTATTTTTTCTAGACCCAATGAGAAAAAAATAATATTTATTTATTTATTTATTTCTTGGGCCTATTAAAATAATCAAATAAATAATTAATGAGCCCAAATAAGCTAAAATAATTATTTAAGCCTTTTTATTAACTAGTTTAGGCCCAGGTTAATTTTCTAATTATTCAATCTGGGCTTAGGCACTGAATAATTAATTAACCAATTAAACTAGACAATAAATTTAATTTCTCTCGTTTTTTATTTTATTCTGGTCCAAAAATAAATTAGACTTTCTGAATAAAATAAAATCCTTTATTTTATTGAGACCATTTCCTTGACATAAAATTAATTATGACTTACAGGCTATTCCAAGGACGAAAAAGATAAATTGCCTTGGCTACTAAAATGATCAAAATACCCTTACTTTATAAATAACTATATTTTACACTCTAAATATTTCCTAACATCACCATAAGGAAATATTAACTCCAAGGATAATGCTGTGTTTGCTATATCTTCGACCTACAAGTGAAACGACTAAAATACCCCTCAACACACCGCCGTACATTTGGAGAGGAAATTGTGTACTAACACCTCTCTAAAAAGAAATCTACAATCTTTAGACTTCCAGTCCAATGATCCGCGACTTCTTGGAATATTTTCGCTTTCCAAAGGAGCTACCCTAAAGCCAATATCCATGTCATGTTCCCAGGGCCCTTGATAATTAGATCATTTGGACAACCACAAAGGGCGATATAGTGTAGAAACTATCTTGAACAAGTCTGTTTTGACTAACTAGTTACATATATCCAACATACATGTATATTGATCATTCTAAAGAATCTCAACTATAGTATATCAAAGCATACGCTTCCAACTTCATCAAACCACCAACTCATACTCAAGCTGTAGAGTATAAGTCCATGTTGTAGTAGTAGTAGTCTAGGTTTTTATCACATAATACTTTTAGAAGTTACTACTATAAATCCTGTTCTACATATTCGAAATACGCTTGTGTTATGAGATGAGATGGCTACTCATTAGCTAAAGATAAGTCATTCCCTATTTAAAAATCACAACACAATAACCTTACTATGATAAAATCCCCATTCCCATCATTCGGTTAAGAACAATAGTTTATGTATTAAGTATCACATGTACATTTTTATTGGAAAAGACCCATTGTATTTAAGTAAATGGTTCATGTGAATGGAGGTCTTTCACCTCTCTAAAAAGACATATACAATCCTTAGGCTGCTAGTCCAATGATCCATGACTTCTTGGAATATGTTTGCTTTCCAAGAGAGCTACCCTAAAGCCAATATCCAAGTCATGTTCCCTTGGGTCCTAGATAATTAGATCATTTGAACAACCACAATGAGTGATATAGTGTAGAAACTATCTTGTATAAGTTTGTCTTGACTAACTACTTACATATACCCAACATATAAGTATATTGATCTTTCTAAAGAACTACCAACTCATACTCAAGCTGTAGAGTACAAATCCACGCTGTAGTAGTAATAGTCTAGGTTTTTATCACATAATACTTTTAGAAGTTACTACTACAAGTCATGTTCTACATATTCGAAATACGCTTGTGTTATGAGATGAGATGGCTACTCATTGGCTAAAGGTAAGTCATTCTAAAAATCACAACACAATAACCTTACTATGATGAAATCCCAATTCCCATCATTCGGTTAAGAACAATAGTTTATGTATTAAGTATCTCATGTACATTTTTATTGGAAAAGACCCATTTTGTTTAAGTAAATGGTTCATGTGAATAGAGGTCTTTCACCACTCTAAAAAAACATATACAATCCTTAGGCCACTAGTCCAATGATCTACGACTTCTTGGAATATGTTCGCTTTCCAAGGGAGCTACCCTAAAGACAATATCCAAGTCATGTTCTCTTGGGCCCTAGATAATTAGATCATTCGACCAACCACAAGAAGAGATATAGTGTAGAAACTATCTTGTATAAGTCTGTCTTGACTAACTACTTACATATACCCAACATACATGCATATTGGTCCTTCTAACGAACCTCAACTATAGTATATCAAAGCATATGCTTCCAACTTCATTAAACTGCCAACTCATACTCAAGCTGTAGAGTACAAGTCCATGTTGTAGCAGTAGTAGTCTAGGTTTTTATCACATAATACTTTTAGAAATTACTACTACAGGTCCTGTTCTACATATTCGAAATACGCTTGTGTTATGAGATGAGATGGCTACTTATTGGCTAAAGGTAAGTCATTCCCTATTTAAAACTCACAACACAATAACCTTACTATGATGGAATCCCCATTCTCATCATTCGGTTAAGAATAATAGTTTATGTATTAAGTATCCCATGATCCATATATAACTGTGAAAGACCTCCATTCACATGATCTATTTACTTAAACACAATGAGTCTTTTCTAATGAAAATGTACACAAATTTAAAGAAGATTTCACAAATAATTTTTGAGAAAAATAGTTTTATTAATACAAGTCAAAATTTCATCAGAAACCTAGTCTAAGAGGAAATACATCCCAACACTATTATGATAGAATTCATTCATATTAGCTACCAATTGATTAGAAAACCTAATAGGTCACACTCAATAGAGGAATTAGTATTCAATATTTTATATGATTTTATTATAGGACTAATTTGAAAAAAGAAATAATAATGATGAGCTAATTATAAAATGTTATAATTAGTTAGGTTTTAAAAACCTTGTACTCGAGTTATAAATTTGTTATAACTCAAGGGCAAAATTGCAATTTCTAAATTCCAAAGCCTATAATGGAAGAGTAATTATTAGTATTTCTAGAAGTTTAAGAAACATACAAGAAATGATTTCTGTGAGGATTTTTTGTAGGTTTTTCCTAAAGGGGTTTAGGACACATGTAAAGGGCTTTGTGTGTCGGCTAAAGGTTTTGAAAACTATGCTACACACACACACACACACACACACACACACACACACACACACACATATATGTATATCTGTATATATAGATATATAGATATATAGATATATGTTATGTTTTGGATGTCGATTCGTGGAAGAAAAAATCCAAGATGCATACAACATACTAAATCTCCTTTTTTTTAATCCCTTCTATAGTCCAAATATTAAATCCCTAACATTGCAAGAATTATACCTACTAGCATCAGTTTCTTTGCGCCGTTCTTGAATATAATTCCTCATGTGGATTACTGTTAGATAATTCCTATTCTTCAAAATTGGTGGCTTGATTGGATCGACTTTTGAAAGGAATTCGCGTGGAAGGAAAATTTTAAAAGCTAAGTTGTCGAGCTAACTAATTTTTCTTCCTTCACCTAATCTATTTAATTACATACAAGTGATCCTGTTGTATGGATTTCGTTTTAATTTTCCACTGCATGTAAATTGGTTTACATGATCGAAATCTAACAGTGGTATTAGAGACATCCCATATGTAGTTGACGGGTTTATTATTATTATTTTTTTGAAATTTTTTCAAAATAAATTTGTGTGTTAATTGAAATTGTTTCAAGAACTTTCGAGGGTCTATGAAATTGTTTCACAAAATTATTTTGGGTTTTGTTTTGCATTTTGAAATTGATTTTATGAATGCATTGCATTTTTTGTGAATTAGGTACTGTGAAAAAAAAAATCGTTTCTTGTTTCTATCTATTTTGTTTTATTTTTTGTGAACAGAATGTTTGTTCGCATAAATTTTTAAAACTAAACAAAGAAGGAATTTGTTTAGGGAATTTTTCTCTGAAATTGTAGAAGAATGTATAAGAAGAAAGCTTCAGAAATTGTTTCTGGAAAAGAAAGACCTTTAAAAAAAAAAAAATTGCTATGGCTAGCTTCCAGGAAGCCAGTCACAACTTAGGTGTGATTCTAACCTAAGCCATGGCTAGCTTTTGGAAAGTCATGACCAGCTTGGGTAGAAAAGTCTTTTATGCCATGGATAGTTTGGTAGCAACTAGGTGCAGCTATATTTCATATAAAAAAAAAAAATCTTTTGTTTCTTTTTTTGGTTCTTCCCGTAAGGCCTGTAGTTTTTCCTCTTTTAGAATGCACCTAATGTTTTTCCCAAAAGTTGGTTTTAGGACTAACAAAGTTAATTTTCAAAATTTTATTTTAGAAATTAATATATTTTTTAAAATAGTAATTTTAGATTATATATTATATTTAATTTATAAAATATAATTTTAGAAATTAATATATTCTCTAAAATATTGAATTTAAAATTTATTTTATTTTCAAAAATAGTGATTTGGAAGGGAGAATCTTCTTGGATGAGGGATGGAAAAATCAATTTTCTTTCTGGGGGCAGCGACCCTCGCAAGAGGAGCTACTCTCTTTACCCCCATCTATAGACTGGCAAGCGAGGCCTTCATTTTTCCAAAAAAGGGGATCCCAAAAGTTTTTTTTTATCAAAATTTAATTTTGGGACTCACTATTTTATTTTTTAAAATAATGATTTTGGAATTTTATATTTTATATTTCCAAAATTTGATTTTGGAAACTTTTGTTAACTTCTAAAATTTGATTTTAGAAATTAATATATTTTTTGAAATTTTGATTTTAGATTTTATTTCCAAAATAATAATTTTGGAGTTGTATACTATATTTTGTTTAATATGTTTTGAGCATGATATTAGCATGGTGAATGGTTATGGACTAAGACCAATTATATCTATTTATGTACTATTTACAGTTTTGGTTTTAGTGAAATAATGCATGTGTGTCTTGCCTTCTATATTATTCTTGTGTAATTTCTCTTCTCATCTGAACTCTCCACGAATGTAACTCGAGGTTTCTTTATTTAGAAAATTTATGTAACTAGATTACGTCAGTTAGATAAGAGTTAGAAAAATCACATACTAAACAATGGAGGTGGCATTCAAAACGAGGCCATAGGTTTAGACCTTCTACTTATATCATGCATGAACACATAGGGTTGACCATATTAATTTCTTTCGTAGCTCGAGAAAATTAATTTAGGAAAAGTCCATAACCATTCCACATAATTATGTGTCAAGCCATGTAATTGAGTCTATTATAATTATGTCAAAGTGTTGATATTTTGTATGCCAAACGATGAGACTGCTAATTAAATAATTAAAATCCCTCAAACAATATTAAATCTAAAACCTTCCATTAATATAGCAAGAATGAGAGTTCCTTTTTGAGATTAGGTTGTTGGACATACCAAAGCTTACTCGACATTGCGCATGTTCAAGTGGTGGAATATGGTTCAAGATTAATGGGTTAAATCTAACTAATATCTTTGTCCTGGTTAGGCAAACCCAAGCATAAAGAATACTGGAGGCTAAGTTGGGGTAGCACTAAGTGTTTTAAGATTAAAATATGTTAATCACCTAACGATTCGGTAGTTATATTTGATGTAATTGGTAGTAGATACCTACAATTGAACTTAAGGGTGGCTTGTTGGCATACTCAAGGTCATTCTTAAAGAATTTAGATACTGGTCCACTAGGAAAGTTTTCAACGGGCTTTTCCAAGTCAATAGTAGGGGCTATTGATTTGAAAAAAATAATGGGTTAAATGCACGTTTAATTAAAGACCTAATTAAATGTAATTCATGTGCATACACACAGTTTTATTGTCTCTTATCTTTTATCTAGGTCATTTGCATTATGACAACAAATTTGAACTTGCATAGCATTTTAGAAACAAACAAGCTCATTGAATCAAACTTCTTGGACTGCTATAGAAATTTGAGAATCGTTCGCAAATCGAAAAGATTTCTATACATGTTAAATGCTCCAATTCCATCACCACCAGCTGATGATACTCTTGCTAAAGACCATGAAGTCCATAAGAAGCATAAAGAGGATAGTGACGTAGCATCTTCTGTTATGCTTGCATCAATAACCACTGAACTTCAAAACAACATGAGCATATGGATGCTCATACTATTATCTTCCATCTAAGAGAGCTTTTTGATAAGCAAGCAAAGATGGAGAGATATGAGATCTCTAAGCAGTTATTCCATTCTAAGATGGTAGAAGGCACTTCAGTGGCCACCCATGGACTTAAGATGTTGGAATTAATTAAGAAGCTTAGATCACAAATTAGATATAGACTTAATTCTTTAATCTTTGTCTGCTACTTTTTCATAATTTGTGATGAACTACCAAATGAATAAGATTGAGACCACTATACCTGAGTTGATTAACCTTCTTAAGACTGTGGAGTTTTTTATGAAGAAAGAAAATTATGTAGTCTTATTGGTTGATTCTTCTTCTAAAAGAAAAAATGTTTCTAAAAAGAAGAAGAATAATCTAACTAAACCTAAAGGTGAAATAAAGAAGAAGGAGACAGCTACCAAAGGCCCATGTCATCATTGTGGGAAAATGGGCCATTAGAGGCACAACTGTAAAAGCTGCTTGGAGACTATTAAAGAAAAAAAGGAGAAGGAGAAGCTTGCAAGATCTTCTACTTCTACTCCTAGTATGTTTATGATTGAGATCAAAACTGTCTTTAATAGTGAGATATGGGTATTAGATATCGGATGTGGATCTCATTTGTAAAATAATTTGTAGGGACTAAAGAGCAGTAGGAAGGTGGAGAAATGTGATGTGGACCTTCATACAGCAAATAGAGCAAAAGCAGTTGTATTTGCTGCGGGGACTTATCATTTACACCTGCCTTTTGGATTAATTCTAGAACTAGAAAACCATTATTATGTACTAGTTTTACTTAAAAACATTATCTTAGTTGATTATTAAATTTTCTTGGATTTTATTTAAATTAAGAATAAAAGTTGTTCTTTTTAATTAAATGATATCTATTATGGTACTACAATTTTGATATTTTCTAGAAATGGTAAATCAAGTTCGCAATATAAATAATAGAAGGCCAGGAAAGATAACACAAACCTATCTTACCTATGGCATTATCGTTTAGGCCATGTAAATGAGAACCGCATCTCTAAGTTACATAAGTGTGGTGACTTAGGCTAATTCGATTTTGAATCATATGAAACTTGTGAATCTTGCTTACTAGGAAAAATGACTAAAACCTTTTTTTCTATGAAAGGGGAAAGGGTTAAGGAATCAATAAAACTAATACATACGGATGTATATGAACCAATGACATTACAAGCAAGATGTGGTTATCAATACTTCGTAACCTTCATCGATGATTATTCTCGATTTGAGTATTTGTATTTAATGAAATACAAATCTGAAGCCTTTGAAAAGCTCAAAGAATTCAGAAATAGAGTAGAGAAACTTGGTAAGAATATTAAAACTCCAAGATCCAATCAAGAAGGTGAATACTCAAGGTAAGAGTTTCAAGGTTAGCTTAGAGATAATGAGATATTATCTCAATGGACTTCACCATATACACCTCAACATAACGGTGTATCTGAGAAAAGGAATCAAACCTTTCTTGATATGGTACAAACCATAATGGCTTTTACAGACTTACCAAAATCATTTTAAGGGTAGGTACTAGAGATTGCTATTTATATTTTAAACAGAGTTCCATCAAATACGATTGACAGTACCCCACTTGAGCTATTTTTTGTTAAGAGACTAGAGTTATCTTACTTGAGAATATGCAGTTTCAATGCTTTTTTTTTTTCAAAAGGTCATAGTTAGACAAATTTGAGAATAAGTCTAATTAGTGTTTCTTTGTGTAATATCTGAAAGAATCTTTTGGGTAGTAATTATATCTGTCTTTTGAAAACAAAATGTTTATTTTGAAGTATGCTGTCTTCTTAGAAAAAGAAGCACATGCTCAAGGGGACAGAGAGAGTAAAATTGAATTTAGTGAAGTTCAAGAGGAACAAATAAGTATAGATCAACCGTCTAATCCCACATTTATTGAGAGAATAGATGAACCTTCGTCTACACAAAAAGCTTATAGTTCGAGTAGAATATATGTGCTATCTGAGAGATATGGATTACTTATAAGTGACCACAATAACGTATTACTTATAGATGAAGATGAGTCTACTACTTACAAGAATGTTCTAAATAGTTTAGAATATGCAAATAGCTTGAAGCCATAAAGTCATAGATGGATTCCATGTATGATAACCACGTATGGCCCTTGGTTGATTCACCCAAGGGAATAAAACCTATATGATGCAAATGGATGGTAATGTAGTTACCTATAAAGTATGATTAGTTACAAAATGTTATTGTTAACATAGTATTGCCTATGATGAAATTTTCTCACCAGTTGCC
Source organism: Voacanga thouarsii (assembly GCA_026120185.1). Classification (NCBI taxonomy): domain Eukaryota; kingdom Viridiplantae; phylum Streptophyta; class Magnoliopsida; order Gentianales; family Apocynaceae; genus Voacanga; species Voacanga thouarsii. The sequence goes on along the minus strand of JANUWF010001659.1, from coordinate 784,153 downwards.
ATGCTGAAATCTATTAGGATACTCCTAGTTCTTATCACTCATTATAATTATATGATTCGGTAAATAGATGTGAAAATAGTTTTCCATAATGGAAATCTGATTGTGGAAGTGTATATAACACAACCTGAGAGTTTTACATCTAATGATGGCACAAAAATGTGCAAGCTGCAAAGGTCCATTTATGGACTTAAACAACCTTCTAGGAGTTAGAATATCCATTTTGATGAAACAATTAAAATTTTGATTTCATTCAAAACATAGACGAACCTTGTATGTATAAGAAGGTTAGTGGGAGTGCAATTGTTTTCCTATCATTTTATGTAGATAACATACTGCTAATAGGAAATGTTCTCTCTACTCTTCAATGAGTTAAAATGGTATACTGATATCAGTTTCCAATCTTATAATAATAACTATAAGTCACAATTATGTTACGTGTTGAATTTGAGTGCTATCACTTTATTTATGAAATCATTAATAGGAAAGATGTAAAAGATAGAGAGAGTTCTCACTGATCAGAATATAGCTAATCCACTAACAAATGCATTATCCCAAAAAAACAAAACAAAAAATGATGGTCATGTTCAACCATTTAGTATTTGATACATGAATGATTGGGTCCAGTGCAAGTGGAAGATTGTTACGATTGTGCCCTAGAACATTATGGGAAAATAGCTATTTAGAGACGGACAAAATTTATCTTTAAATACTGAATTTCGTCTCTAAATTAGATTTAGAGATGAAACAGAGAATTGGCTTTTGTAACTAAACATAGCGTCTCTAATTAGAGAAGACTAGAAATAGTGGTCACTAAAATTTAGGGATTGAAATAATTCATCTCTAAAATATTGGTGTCCATCTCTAAATTATCAGGTCAAATAAAGAAGTCAATGGTTCATTATAGTCGAAATTTTTGTCTCTAAGTCGTCTCTAATATAGAGATGAATATAAAATATTTCATCTCTAAAATAGAAACAGGCTTTTTGTCACTATTTTGATTCTATTTAGAGACAAATTTTTGAGACCAACCAAAATAATTTTTTGTCTCCATTTAGAAACAGAAAAATGGAGACCAATTCTTCCTTCACTGACTAGAGACGGATTTGAAATATTTTATCTCTAACATAGAGACCGGTTTTTGTCACTATTTTGACTCGATTTGGAGATAAATTTTTGAGGCCAATCAAAAAATCTTTTGTCTCTATTTAGAAACAAAAATTGGAAACCAATTTGTCAGTCACTATCTTGGAGACCATTTTTTGTCTCCATTCTAACTATACTTTGATAGAATATAGAGGCAAAAATTAGAAAAAAAATATGTGGTTCTATTTTAGAGACACAAATAATATTATATTCAAGAATCCTAATAAAATATGTAACATTACAAAACATTAGAAACAAAATATAGTACCAAAAATGTTTACAAAAAAATTACAGAGATATTACTACAATCTCTATTTACTCATCATCTTTTGGTGTGTCATGGCCATCATCTCTTTGATGTTACCTCTTGGGACTCTTTGGAATCCTTTCTTTGTTCGTAAACATACCAAGATAATCCATGAAATGGTCTGGACACTCCGGACTAAAACACATATAGGTAACAAAGATAACAACAGGGACACATAAAAATTAGGTATGTATTAGGCAATAAATTTGGCCCACATTCTATATCTTTCTATGCTCAACTTGCAAATGTTTAGTAAGGAAAAAGAATTCACCTATAGTTCACACTCCTTTTCCGCAATAAAATTAGATGTTTTTTTTTAAAAATAAATCTTAACTCTACAAACCACTACTAGAATGTAATGTGCATATAACTCTTCTATATATTGTAGTTTTGTCAGACATCAGAAAATTAGACGATTCAGCATCCTAAGTATGTGTGGGAAATATCATCATTAGTAACAATAGGTTTTAGGGCACCATTTGAACCTTGCCACGAGAAATTTTTGCGTATGGTAATCTAAACCTGAATCGTTTGAATTATCCACATGAATAAATGTCTATAGGACCTTCTAGTAATCACTATAAAATTCAGGAAGTAAGTTGTGTTAACATTCCTAAACTCTTATTCTACAACTTACAGCAATCAAATTCGATGAGAGAGACAAAGTATATACTGCTAGAATTTTACGATTTCTTTGGACAAGTTAATACTAGGTTTGTTAACTGTGGATGTGTTGGATAGCATGCCCTCAAAGACTACGTATTTTGTGTAAACATATTTCAATAAAATATTTATTCATTCACTTTAGTTTGTTACTTATGTTATTGCACATTTAAAAGTCTAAGTATGCTAAGTAATGGTTTATGTGTTGGGTCGTTCTTCACGGTAAGGTATAGACTATAGGTATTTGTCATACAAGTAAAATTAAGTTCTTAGTCATTTGATGGAATTAGGTATTTCATTGAGGTAAGATTATTATGCCATGATTTCTAATGAGAAATGGTTTATCTTGAATCAGTAAGTAGTTCACAAACATTATAGGCATAAGCATATTTCAAATACGTAGAATTGGGTCTGTAGTAGTGCTCTCTCTTAAAGTACTATAATTATAGAGACCAGACTATTACTGCTACAGTATGGACGAATACCTTCATACTTGAGTATGAGTTGGTAGTCTGGCGAAGCTAGGGTTTTATACTTTGATGTATTTTGGGTGAGATATTTCTTTTGTGAGATCAATATCCTTGTATGTTGGGTATATTACTCTAGTTAGTTAAGACAGACTCATGCAACAGAGTTTCTATGTATCACTTAGTGAAGGTAAATCACCCCCTTGTGATTTGTCCAGGATAATCTAAATGATCTAGGGCCCTGGGAACATGACTTTAGAATGTGTGCTTTTGGGTAGCTTCCAATGATAAGCAAGTACATTCAAGTGAGTCATGAATTATCGGAATAGAGATCTAAGGATGGTAGATGTTTTTGAGATGGGTGATACCACATTTATCCTATCTCATTGACGGGTATTACATAGAATGGTATGCCTATCATTTCATTTATAGATCGGAGACATTGCTTTAGCAAAATTATTCTTGGGGTCAATATTTTCATATGGTGATAAATGAAAATATTTAAAATGATAAAATGTTACTATTTAATAGTAAAGCCATTTTGGTCATTTTAGTAGCCATGAATAATATATCTCTTGGTCCCCGTAGTAGCTTAAGTTACATTGGTGTTGTTTAGACACAATCTGGGCTTAATAGATAGTTATTTGGAAGAGAAATAAAATTTATTCCAAAAGTCCAATTAGAATTAATTAATTAGTCTTGGGGTTTAATAAGGCCCTGAAAAGATAATTAATTAATTAAGAGAATTGAGCTAGAATAAATTAATTAATTAGGCTGATATATGTTGACATATATTAAGAGTCTTATTACAATTAATTAATTAGCCTTGGATATTTAATGAGGCCCGGAAAAGATAATTAATCAATTAAAAGGCATTTTTTATCCATGCAGTGTCAAATGGGCTTCTATTTAGAGACGAAATGTATCCGCCTTAAAATTTTTGTCTCTAATTTGTTGTTTTCCCTTAGTCGAAGCAATCATTTATACAATGTATTTTGCAAATTAAATAAATAAAAGACATTTTTTATCTTTCAATTTCTTTATTTCAAATATTTTTATGTATAAAATTGTTAGATAAAGTTCCAAGCACAACACTATGTTAAGAAAATCATGATAGACATGGAGATGTGAGGTTCCTTCTACACTGGAATATGTTTGTCTTAAATTATCTCTAATCATAGTATTAATGAGATAAGACATCATTAATACGCTAAGATTAGCATGTGTTATACTCCTTGATTTGATCAAACAATGGTTTTCACATCTATAAGTATTGTAACGATCAAAGTTAACATGTAGATGCTTGTTACTTGAATAAGTTCATTAGATGACCAAACTATGAGATAATTACATGGATAACTATTTAGTAGTAGTGATAGAATCTCATTGTAGCAAATGTGCAAGTATTCATAGACTTGAGATCTCTAAGGTACTTTATTTACTAAACGTTGTACTATGATTCCAATCTCCGAAATCCCTATAATACTGCCCATGGGATGGATATTAGGTATAAGGTGAAGTAAACGAAAATAGTTGGGATGGTCAAAAAAGAATTCACCACTCCTAATAGTATGAGTAAATATCTCAAGGCCACTTGTAGGAATCATTACTCAAGAAGTCCTTGACCAAGATGACTATGTGTTGGAAATAGTTTCAATAGATACACACGTTGAGTGATGGATTCTAAGAACAAGTACTAAAATATTAGGCCTAAAATTAATTAATATTCTGCAGGGAGTAGGCACCAATTCCATACTCTAAGCCGAATGACATATATATGCTGAAAAGAGTTTATTACACCAATGTTTTGCTATTGAAAGGTTTAAGTCAAGCCACTTGACTTTCTGAACTTTTGGTTGGTTATGATACATTGCTAGATACCGCTCATGATCTGCTAAATATAGATTTATTAATTAGAGAATTAATAAATTTAATCTTAATTAGAATTAATAAATTCATTCTAATTATAAAAAGGATTATTAATTTTATTACGAGAGAATTAATTTATATTAGCTACCAATTAACTAGAAAATCTAATAGGTTACACATAATAGAAGAATTGGTTTTCAAGATATTCTATGATAATATTATGGGGTTAATTTGAAAGAAGAAATAATAATTATAGGCTAATTATAAAATGTTATAATTAGTTGGGTAAAATTATAATTATTTAAAAACCTTGTACTCGAGTTATAAATTTGTTATAACTCAAGGGCCAAATCACGATTTCAAAATTCCAAAGCCCATATTGGAAAAGGAATTATTAATGTTTCTAAAATTTTATGAAACATACATGAAAAGATTTCTGTGAGCATTTTTCGTTGGTTTTTCTTAAAGGGGTTTAAGAAATGTGTAAAGGGATTTGTGTGTCGGCTAATATGTTTTGGATGATGATTCTCGAAAAAAAAAAATATAGAAATGCACACAACATACAAAATCTCCTTTTCTTTTATTCCTTTTATAGTCCAAATATTAAATCCCTAATGCCGCAAGAATTATACCTACTAGCATTGGTTTCTTTGCGTCGTTCTTGAATACAAATCTTTGTGTGGATTACTATAACAAAATTTCTATTCTTGGAATTTTGTGGCTCGATTGGATCAACTTTTGAACCGGATTCATGTGGAAGGAAAAATTTAAAAGCTGCATTTTCGAGGTAATTAATTTTTCTTCCTTCTCCTAACTCATTTAATTATATATGAGTGATCCTATTGCATGGATTTCGTTTTAATTTTCCACTATGTGTAATTTGGATTTCATGATTGAAATCCAACATCTGGAATATATATATATATATATATATATATATATATATCATATTTAAATTCTGCTTCTCGAACTTTTTCCTCCCACATCTTAATTTTCGTGAAAATATCACCAAAAGAAGACTTGTTCCAAATGTTTAAGGCGGTTTTGACAGATTTCAACTTACCAACAAGAATAGACATCCCATTTCCTTGGACGGAAATAGTCCAACATCATATACAACAAACTTAAACTCATTTTGTTGTATAGCATGTAGTCTAAAACTTAAATAATTTTAGAATAATAGGAGGTTAAACAAAAGTTGCAAAAATTATCAATGGCGAATGATCTGAACCCCTATAGTGCAAATGCTTAATTTTAGTAGAATAGAAGACATTATTCCAATTGTTCCTAAACAATACCATGCCCAACCTTTCCTAACATGGTCTAACCCTCAAACGATGCCGAGTAAATTGTATATACTCTATAGCATGAACATTAGGAGAATAAGTACCAAAATATTTAGAAAGTTCTGTAGCCATGTTGAAATCACCTTTAATAATCCAAGGACTTGACATATCAAATGAAATTTCTAGCAAAGAAGACCATAATGGCAAATGACATATCCAGATATATAAAGCATATACAAGTGTGCATTAAACAACATTGACGTTATGGAATGACATTTGAGATGCACTCATTGTTCTTGATTATCAACAATTGATAATCAAAGAACTCACTCCAAAATAACCATATTTCCCATTAACATTAGTGAATGAATGAGAAAATCCCAAATTTGGAGCAAATGAAAGAAAAATAACCATATTTCCCATAGACACCAAAGGCTTAAAAAAAAAAAAATCAAATAAGTGAATTCAAATTAATTTTTTAGTCTTTGAAAAGATAGTGAAGATGCAATAGCTCATATATTCCACGCCAAAAAATTCATGCCATAAAATCTAAGTACCTATACTTTTGTAGCCAGCAAGATTTTTATTATCTCAAACTTGGCTTTCCTTTTCATTTTCCTCACTTGAAAGGATTTTTATTTTCGGAATGTGTTTATCATGTAAAACCCTTGGAAATCCTCTATTGCTGTGTGATTTGGTATAGGATGTATAAATCAAGGCTCAGAAATAATTAAGTTTAAAATTAAAATGTCAAATCAATAAAAATATAGACCAAACACATCAGAGTAAGTGAATTTATTGCAAAGGTATTGTACAGGGATTTCAATAGGTATCGATCCTCAAAGAGTAAGTACCATACTCAATTTAATTCTATTATCTAACCTATGAATTATAAAGATGAAGAAATTAAAACTAACAAAACAATGAACAAAGTAAACCTACACAAGATTGGTCACAAGAATACCACAAAGTAAGAAAAGGAGTAATAGCAAAGTATTTAGTTCGAATTCCGAAAAATATGCCAAGTAATGAATACAAACTCAAGATACTTAAATCACCAATTTAGCATAGGTTACAATTATGAATTTTACTCTCTCAAATTATGGATTTCTTTTCCTAAAGTAAAACCAATGGGTAATTCTACCTTGTTAATTTTACCCAAGGATGTATTAAGTTCAATTAACACTATATTACTAATGGTAAGTCTGGAAAAAACTAACCTTATCTCTAAGTGTTATTATCATATCATTAATTATTGGTACTTTCCTTTAAAATTGTCTCTTAAGTCAACCTAAGGGAAAAAAGATAAGAAACCAATTGAACTGTCAAAATCAATTTAAAATAACAGGCACAAGTAATTAATTTTTGAAATTAATAATCAATTAGTCTAAAGATAATTCAATACATGATCGTAAGACTTGGTCTTAGCCCTCTAAAAATAATAAAGAGTTCAATTCATCATTGCTAATAGGAAAATACAAAGAAAGATTAGACGAACACTTATAGACAAGTTATCGTATTCATTTTTTACGTTCTCCTCTTGATAATGCTCTTCCTTCCCCATGATTCTCTTTGTGCACTCACCTCTCATGATATGACCTTGAAAAAGGAAGTTTTTCTAGATCTAAAAGTGGCTTTTGTTTGGACTTGTAGAAGGATTTCATGACAAGCAAAACAAATAAGAAAAGGACATAAAGAGATCAAGAAAAGTAACAAACTAACACCTTTTTCCACAAACAAAGAACCCTAAAAGAACTAGCTTTTAGAACCCCCAAATTTAGTAGGGAAGGTCTACTACAACAACACCTTAGAACCCTTGACTTTGCAAGAAATCAAGAACTAAAAGGATAGGGAATTGTGGGTATTCAAATAAGAAATAACAAGAACCCTAGACGACTTACAAGAACCCTTGTTAATTTTTTAGTTAAATTATCCTTAGAGTTTATAGACACTTACTCAATGGTGAACTAAGCCCTTAGGTTGGTCTTGGATTGAAGTTGAACAAGGAATCCCTACATGCTTCCAGCCTTCAAGATGAATCTTCATTCATGTTAAAATATGTAACAATGTTGTTCTTGTTTTTATAATACAAAGCATTATATAATGGTATTCTATTCTTGAACTAAAACACTTTTAAATATTACAAAATGACTGCAAAAATAGCTGAAAAACATCAGGGGTTCGGATCCAGATCAAGGCTAGCACCGGGTAGGTCTCATAGGGATGGCTATAGGTCCATTCTAGAGGAACAGTGCCCATTCACAAAAAGTCAGAATCAAAACGAAGCTTTTTGTAGTACCCAGCTAGCGCTAGGTTGGGCTAGTTGGGCCGGTTTCGGGTTCGTTCTGTTGGAATAGTACGTCCGTCAAAATTTGAAGAATTCTGGCAAATCATACCTGATGCCTAGTAGGGCTACTCTGTCCAGCACCAAGTTTATTCTTTTGGGCTACGTTTCTGTGCGAATTGCTTCCGATTGACGTACTTTGTACACCAGTAGCATGGTTTGTTTTCGTTCCTCTTCTAGAAATGTCCATATGCTATCCCACGTCACATGAGGTTGTAGATGTGCATGAATTTTGTGTTGGAATTGTTTGAAATGGGCTCTCATCAATGGATCGGGTAGGTTCGGCTTTGCTTAGGTTTTCTCCTCTCCCTCTTCTTGAGCTTGATCCCCATGGCCGGATTAATTCCTCTCATCTCGACTCTCTCTAATGTTAGTTTTCTCTCTCCCATTTATCTCTTGTTAGCCACCTCTATAATTTATATTTTTAGCTTTTTATATCAATTTAATTCTTTAAGAATCATGAATGGCCCTGTTTGATAGAATCAAGCGGTGTGGCTTGCCTTTAATTTTCTCTTCATCACAATATTAAGTAGTGTCACTCATCGCATCCTAAGCAATGCCGCTAGGCTACTGGTTACTAGTGGTTATTTATGTTTATGAACAAGCAACACTGCTTCCTTAAACTTAGGAGGTATTACTAGCTCTCTACAATTTTCCAGTCTTCTTAGCACTCCATCAGGCAGCAGCGCTCTATATGAGCAATGTAGCATTGCTCATTTCGTCTGTAGCCTTTCTATAATCCTTTCCACCTTCATTCTTGACCATTTCTTCATTTGCAAATCTAACACAAAAGAAGGTGAAAAGCTAGGGGTGAATAGCCATATACACATAAATTCCTTCACAAGTATACTACATATGATATACAAATACTGACAAAATAAGCACACATCCTATCCCTACACTAAAACTTTTGTTTGTTCTCAAGCAAATATCATTAATCCAATAGGTATGTAAACATGGTAGAGATACTATCCTTTCTTTCACCTTAGAACCTAGCTCAACACCTATCTAATCAAGTTAATATCATATAAACTCACACAATAAGTTCAGATATGACCGGGGCCATCAAAGTTGATTTGAATAAGTCTATATCAATTCAATGAGATTCACTCTTTCTATTAATTCAAGAATATAGATAATATAACTTATATACACCGGGAATAAGTAACCAATTTTAGCCTCACACATTACAAGCTACTACAATTTGGGTAGTAAAATAGAGATTCTCTTTTTGTTTTTTTAAACTTTAGGTAAGTGCATTTTTGCGCCCTATCTTACCCTACTTACTCTTTTCTCAGACTAGAAATTGTTTTCATCCAAACACATTCTTTTTCCTCTTTCTTTTTTTCTTTTTCTTTTTTTCTTTTAGGTGCATGTTATGCTTTATCATGCCTTGTCCAATTTACTTAAAACCAGAATAATGAATAGTTCAGAAAGTCATAAAATAAAATTTAGTTATTATCCCCTACCTGTTATTGATCACGCAACCATATCCAAATCTTAAAAAAAAAAAAAAAAAAAACTTCACATCATCTACCAAGACATAAATAAGGTTAACTCAAATTCTAATGACTCAACCTATATCTAACCTAATATATAAGTTTATACAAAATTCAACTCCACCAAATAAGTATCAAGCCAAATCCACAGCCAAAAGAAAACATAATAGCTCCACCATATTTCATAAAATGCAGCATAAAAAATTTTGTCAAAATTTTGAAAATTTTGGCCCAAAATGTTAAAACCCCCAAAAATCCTAACAAAGTATTGCATCTCTCTCCCCCACACTTAAATTAGGCATTGTCCACGATAACCAAAATAAGCACAAGTAATCACAACTAAAAGGCCTAAAATAATAGAAGATAGAACAAGTAAAGTAATACTCCACAAGTAATGGATGTACAAAAAAGGTTGTTAAGCTTCATGTGCATCATGAAGAAGGACTTGCATTGTCCAATAATTATGATAAAAAGCTGTAAAAAGAAAATACAAACTAAAACTTTAGAAGATAGTAAAGTAAAAACTAGTAAAACAAAACAAAGATAAAATGAAGAAAAATAAAAGAGCGAACAAAACAAAATAAAATCTAATAACGTAAATAAAAACCGTAGAATATACAAAAATCCTTGGAAATCAAGAACTCAAGGACTATTCCTCAGAGGTCCTCCAGAAAGTCTGCTCCAACTGTGTAGAAGAATCCTCGCTCTGCATTCTGCTCCACCGTAGTGTCCTCAAACATTTCCATTATTGCATTTTGAGTTATCCTGATTTACTCCAAGAGCTCCATTTGCTCTGCAATCAGTTAAGACTAGGCTTGCATATATTGCACGTGTTGCTCAAACCATTGACCATGCTAGGCTTAGGTTTTGTATGTTTGGTCCTGGGTCTCCTGCATTTGATTGACTTCCATCCTTAATTGTCCTAGATGTTTTTGAGCGTCTACCTTAAACTCGACGGTAGTAGGAGGATGTCCAGTATTAGGCCTTGGCCTCTATAGAACTCTTTCTTTGGAGGACGCTCTTCCCCAGGCCCTCAATGTGCTACCTCTCATGGTTTCATCCATCTCTAGTCATTCTTGTAATATTTGTAGGTGTAGTTATTGAGCATTTGTTCAGTAACCATCTCACAAAATATAGGCTTGTTAGGTATTTTCACGTTTATATCAATTTGAAAATACTGAAGTATTTGCATAATGACAAGAGGTAGATAAAAATGCAATCTCATGTTTGGTAGTGAGTAACAGAGGGGCTAAAAGAATAGGTTGTGCATGAAGTATCCTATTCATAATATATACATCAATAACATATACTTCGTTTGTGGTACTAACATTAGGACAAACATTGAAACAAAGCATATAGTTGACAACACACATCTGAGAAGATAGACTGTAGGTAAGAAAGGCACAAGAAGAACTCGTTTAATAGGAAGCTAAATCTAGTTGTTTTGAAACATTAATAAAAATCCAATCTAGTTCAGAGACTACCTTCCTATTGTAGAGGTCTACCTATACCCACTTTCCCCAATTAGGGAATTTCACCACCTAAATTTCCACTAGAGCTCCATTGAAAAAACCATATTATGATTAATGAAGGATTTTAAACTCAAATGATTTTCATCCCAAGAATAGTATAGATATTCCCATATGCTCCAATTTCCTTTTACCCAAATGAAGAGTGTCCCCAAATAAAACTCATACACAACTTTTCTATCTGATGAAATACCAATTTTAGAGGGTTAATCACGTGTGTAATATGAAAAGAGAATGAACAGAACTAACCATGTAAAATGAAAATGACTAGCTTCCATTAGATGCTTAAATTTCTAATTCTACATCCTCTCAAATATCTTTTCATCCTAGGATTAAAAGTAAATCCTCTTTCTTTTACCCTTGTATGGTGGAAAACTAGGATAAGTAAAAAGTATTCGTTAATAAGAATAAGCTAAAATGTGATGAATTATTGTATTTTTTTTTTATCCAACTTCTCTAGAGATAAAGTAAAAGAACTTTTGTCTCAATTTATTTGTTGTGCAGACAGATAGGGGCTAAAATCACCATTATTTTTGTAGTTATTTGAGATTGTTTTGTGATACCTTTGTTGTAATAACTAGCTATATTCCTTCTTATTTGACATTTTGCTTGTAAAAAGTGTTTTTGGTAAATTTGTGTAGATTTGAGTTAAATTCGAGCAAAAAGTGAACAATTCCAGAATGCACCTAATGCCAAAACTAAACAAGGGACTAGGTGCCAGGTCCATTCTAGTCAAGTAGAGGAAAATAAGCCAACTTTCAAGAAAAAACAGAACATACCGGGCGCTAGGTCTGACAAGTGGACCAGGCGTCGGGTCCATTCTATCTAGCTAGTGAAAATAGAGTAAAACTCCAGAGGAAGAGCAAATTGTACCTGGAACCAGGTGTGTCAAAGGTACCCGGTGCTAGCCCCTCTCTGGAAGGCAAAAATCTTGTGCAAGAATTTAAAAAAATTTCAAAGATTTTGGTAATTTTCTAATTCTTACCCGGCTAAGATCCCTCAAATAACGAATTTAGCATCAAAGAGGCCTATAAAAGGAAGAGAATATATATATATATATATATATATATATATATATATAGGTGGATTCAAAATTAAAAAAAAATTCAATCACTTATTGAATGAGGAATTCACACAACCAAGGAGGATTGTTCAAGAGAGTCTTCAAGGGTGAAGAAAGAGGCTTGTCTATGAGTTCTTTCTTTTATCTTTATTTTGTTTTCCTTAAACAATGATGTATTCAATGTTTTTATTGTAATTTAACATTATTTTGAGATTCATAGTTTTGTGTTAATTCAGTTATTTGATCAATTCTTTGTCATCTTTAGTATTTGATTACTTGATATTATTGGTTATTGATGTGAGTTCTTTTAATTAACTTAGATAAAATTATGTTACGTTTTTCATTGCATTCATTTCATAATTTTCAAATCTTAATGGACTTGAACAACGAAGTTAAGATTGTAGGACTAAGTAATCAAAGATTAGTTGATTTCGCCTTGACAAAATGTCATTAGCTAATTTCATGCTTGTAAGGAATTGACAAATCTGCTAATTGAATCAAAATATAATGATGAGCTTGATGCATGTTTTGGCTATGTTAGCTTGATTGACAAATCTGTTAATATGAATTAAAATATAGTAATTCCATGGATTAACAAATGAAGTGAAATTTATCTAAGTAGATTAATGACTTAACAAATGATTGAATTTTACTTCATTTTCCTTCCTGATGCAAAGATGGTAATTACTTGAGAAAATTGCTAATTGGTTCGTTATCATGTTTTCTAGGATAATTGTCTAAATTGCATAATCTTACATCCTTGAGTTGTATATATTTCTTTATTTTTCTTTTTATTATTTTCTCACTTTATTTGGTTGGTTAAATAATAAATGAAAAGTGACTAGTGTGTACTTGTTCCTTTGAGGATCGATACTCGTTAATTCCCTATACTATAATTGCGATTGCTCGTATGTGTATTTTGAGATTAATATTTTAATTAAAACTTGACTAAGGGATGGATTTAAATTTGATGATTTTTATACACTCAAAGTTTACGCATAAAGTTTTTGGCGCCATTGTCCAAGAACAATATCATGAAAGCTTGGATTTTATTGATTTAACCATATTTATATGTTTATATATCCATATATCTATATGTAAATATGTATAAATATTCATTGTGTAAATCGGTGTTCTATCTTGTTTGTAATATTGATGTGACTTAATTGACTAGTCAACTTCATGTTGTATAGTTTGTGAATGCGTGTGTTTTTCTTTTCTTTATTTTTCTATTATTTGTTTTTCCCTTTTGTTTTTTATTTTCATTGTTTTTTATTCTTTTTGTTTGTTTTATTTTCAATTTAATTTTTGTTTTTCTTTGAGCGTGATATTGACATTATCATGAACAACTACTTTTGGGCACAAGATCAAAGAAGTTACATTGATGATAGATTGGCAAAGTTACAGGATCCCATTGATGTTTTTAGTGAGACATCATTAGAAGCATTAGTAAATTCTTTTGTTGCCAATAAAAATTCATCTGTTCAGTTGCAGGAAAAAGCTTCCCAACGATTGTGCGATCAAATGACATAATTAGCTAAGATTGTTAAAGAGACTCATGAGTCATGCTGGCCCGTAAAATTGACCATTACAAAAAAAAAAAAAAAAAAAAAGAGGCTATCAGGGATAATTGCACGATGTGAAAAGGGAGGTATTTGATTCACCTCTATATGCTAATCATTATAATATCTTTTTGTCACAAGATTTCTTAGGCTCTCTCCATGCTTGGATGACAATGGTACAAATGATGATGTATGGAATTTAACATGCCTCAAGGAGTTGGATTTTTCAATGCTACACCATACGAAGTCTTGAAGGATGTTAACAAATTCTGCCCTTCACCCCATCCAAAGGGAGGTAACTTAGTTTTTGTAGAGCATGCATTGAAAATCATAGATTTCTTGATTCCATCTTTGAGAACTCAAATACTAAGTTTAAAGTGAAATTTTAATTGTGAAGATTCTTTTGAAGGGTTAATTGGAAATTTCAATGTTAATGCATCCGTTAGATATCATATGCATTAATATGTTGAAAAAGATATTTGTGTGTCTAAAGGAATGCTAGAGAATGTGGTTTATGTATTTTTCTTTACTGAGAAAAATTGTTTTCATGAACATTTCATTTTTTAAAACCCTCTCTTATTTCGACTTCATCATGCCTACTTTTTTCAATGAGCATTAATTTCTTTTACAAATGTTTGAAGAGGAAGCATGATGAGCAGAAAGAGTTTATATATTTGTTTTGTGTTTGGTTCTATTAAGTGTTTTTTCCTCCCTAAATAAGGAAAATATTTTCCATCTTAAGTGTGGGGAAGTAAGTCGTGTCTTTATTTGCTTTCTCAGGATTTTTAAGTATTTTCTTTTGTTTGTGTTCTTTTATTTAGGTGTGTTTTTGTTTTGTTATTATTTTCCTTGTATTTGTGTTTTGTTTTATAGGTAGGAATAAAGTCCTCTTGAACAAGCCCTTCTCTTTATTTCCAGTTTTGATATCTATTGGTACTGTATTACACTTGGGAGGTATTGCTTAAACTTTCTACCCCTTTATTATTGTTAGTCCTATTGGAGATGTTGTCTTGTGTTTATTTTTTGCCAACGATGACATTGTCCAATTTAAGTGCGTGAGAGTAGTTTGGTAATATTCTTTGTCCATGTTTTTATCAATTATCTTGGCATTTTCTTGGTATTAAGCTACTTTGGAAAATTTTAGTTTAAAAGATTTTGATTGAAAAACAACTTTGTTCCAAGTTCCTTAAAAGTTTTGAACAATTGAAGATTTAAAAGTTTAGAACTTTTGGAGCTAATTAGCAATGGAAGTATATTCTTTTCTCTAGTCTTCCACTTTATTGATTTTGGTCTTCCTGGCTTTACTTTCATTGTTATATCTTTGGACATTGAGAACAATGTCTAGTTTAAGTGTGGAGGGAGAATGAGGATGAAGAAATATTTTCCATATCATTTTTTTTTTTGGTGAAAATTTTCAAAATTTCAGTGGTTTTCATTGATTAGTAAGGTTGTAATTCTTTTTCTTACTTGGATATGATTCTTTGTCATTTATTTGGTGGATTTTTTTATGAAATTGGTTTATTAGATAGGATATTGTCAAGATTTGAGAATTTTGATTAATCTTGTTTATGCATTGTTGTTTGAATATTATTTGATTCATCTAGTTTGAATATGGAGAATATGATGAATATAAGGAAAGGTTATGGCTAACTCTTGTATTATGAGTTTAAATTTTGTTTGGCTTTGAGTTGTGATGAGGTATTTGAGTTGATAAAAGATCTTTGAGAGGAAAGATTGTGGAGAATTGTGGAAAATTCTTGAATTGAAAATTGAAAAAAAGAGTTGTTGCTTCCTCTTTGAAGATGAGAAAAAAATTGTTTTTGCTTGATATAGGGGCTAGTACTAGTGAAGAGAAATCCACTTTCTTGAGGCTATGAATTCCCAAGAGCAAAGGAGTGGAAAATTGTTGGAAAAATGATGAGTGGTGACTAAAAGGGGGCTAATATGGTATGTCAAGAGAAATCCTTGTACTTGAGACTATTAATTCCCTAAGTTATTGAAAAAATGGAGAAAAAAAGATTCGAGTGCTTTCCTTACATCATTACTAAAGTTGTGCAGTTTTTGGATCTATAATGCTTGAGTTGGTAGATGACTTGACTTATGTGATTCATGTTATCTATATTTGTACTTGAAAAGTGAAATAATTTTCTTAGACTAAGGTATGAACTTGATTAACTTAACTTAAAGAGTTTTGTGACATCTTGTTAAATGCTTCAAAGTTTGAATTGTATTCAAAGGGTGTGAATGACAAGTTTTTTATTTAAAGGTTGAAGAGAACTTATAATCCTTACTATGTTAAAAATAATTTTGGACTGAGAAAGAACTTGTGTTTTCTTGACTAAAGTGTTTTCCTTGAGGACATGCAAAAATTCAAGTGTGGAGGTATGTGATAAGGGCTAAAATCACAATTATTTTCCTAGTTATTTGAGGTTATTTTGTGATACCTTTGTTGTAATAACTAGGAATATTCCTTTCTATTTGACATTTTGCCTGTAACAAGTATTTTTGGCAAATTTGTGCAAATTTAAGTTAAATTCGAGCAAAAAGTGAACAATTTGATAATGCACCTGGCGTCAGGCCCAGCCAAGGGACCAGGCACCGGGTCCATTCTGGTCAAGCAGAGGAAACTAAGCCAACTTTCAGGAAAAAAACAGAACATACCTAGCACTAGGTCTAGCAAGTGGACCAGGCGCAGGGTCCATTTTGTCCGACTAGTGAAAATAGATCAAAATTCCAGGGGAAGAACAAATTGTACCTGAAGCCAGGTGTGTCGAAGGTACCCGGCGCCAAGTCCGCTCTAGAAGGCAAAAATCTTGTGCATGAATTTGGAAATTTTCAAAAGATTTCGGTATTTTCTAATTCCTACTCGGCCAAGATCCCTCAAGTAACGAATTTAGCATCAAAACGGCCTATAAAAGCAAGAGAAAACACAAGAGAAAATACATAGAGAGAGATATATTGAGAGATAGAGAGGTGGATTCAAAAGCAAAAAAATTCCAATCACTCATTGAAGGAGGAATTCACCCAATCAAGGAGGATTGTTCAAGAGAGTCTTCAAGGGTAAAGAAAGAAGCTTATCTATGAGTGTTTTCTTTTATCTTTATTTTTTTTCCTTAAACAATGACTTATTCAATGTTTTTATTATAATTTAACATTATTTTAGGATTCATGATTTTGCGTTAATTCTATTATTTGATCAATTCTTTGTCATCTTTAGTATTTGATTACTTGATATCATTAGTTATTGATGCGAGTTCTTCTAATTGACTTAGACAAAATGATGCTAGGAGTTTCATTGCATTGATTTCATAATTGTCAAATCTTAATGGACTTGAACGATGAAGTTAAGATTATAGGATCAAGTGATCAAAGATTAATTGATTTTGCATTGACAAAGGGTCATTAGCTAATTTCATATTTTTAAGGAATTGAGATTCATGTATATTTTGGTTAGGATGGCTTGGTTGACAAATCTGCTAATTGAATCAAAATATAATGATGAGCTTAATGCATGTTTTGGTTATGTTAGATTGATTGACAAATATGTTAATATGAATCAAAATATAGTAATTCTATGGATTGACAAGCGAAGTGGAATTTTTCTAAGTTGATTCATAACTTGACAAACGATTGACTTTTACTTTACATTTTTTCATGATGCCAAGATGGTAATTACTTGAGAGAATTGCTAATTAGTTAATTATCATGTTTTCTAGGATAATTATCTAAATTGCATAATCCTACATCCTTGAGTTATATATATTTCTTTATTTTTCTTTTTATTATTTTCTCACTATATTTGGTCGCTTAAACAATGAATCAAAAGTGACTAGTGTGTACTTGTTCCTTTGAGGCTCGATACTCGTTAATTCCTTATACTATACTTACGATGAGTATACTTACTCGTATGTGTATTTTGGGATTAATGTTTTAATTAAACATTGACTATGGGATAGATTTGAATTTGATGATTTTTATACACACAAAATTTTTGCATCACAGACGTAGCCTCAATTTCATCCAATACCTTTGCCAAAGTTTTCAATGATTTCCTTAAAGTTGTGGAAAAACAATAATATCATCCGTGAAACATAAATACAAAATTAATGGACACTTCTCGCCTATAGAATAAGGAATAAATTATGGAGAAGACAATAAGGAATTCAGTCTCCTTCCTGATAATTCTTGAGCTTAAATGAAGACAAACGGGGACAATTGATCACCTTGAAGAATTACTCCAGAAGATTTGAAATAGCCACAACTCTCCCCATTAATAAGTACAGAAAAGTAGTAGTAGTCCACACAATAACATATCTAAGTCTGTACATGAACATTAAAACCAAAGTAATTTCACACCTTTAATAATGAAACTCTAGCACACACAATCAAACACCCAGGTCATGTCCAATTTAAAAATAGCATTATCACCGGTACATACCTATCATGAGAATGGATAAGCTCATAAACCAAAAAATATTATTTGTGATACTTTTTCTGTTAATAAATCCAGTCTAATTTAAAGATATTATCTATGGTAGTATGTAACTGGTCAATTTGACAATACCTTCGTAATTATTTTGTTGTAACAGTTACATTCACTTAAGGGTTTAAATTCCTAAAAAAATGTCAAAGAACATTTCTTTAGAATTAAGACTATTATAGTACTAAGGAATCCCTTTAGAAAAGCCAGATATGCAAAAAAGGCAGTAACTGGATGATGAATATATGTTGTAACCACATCCCAATGGTTAGTACGAAAGATGCAAGATAAACCATCAAGACATGAAGCTGAGTCAACTCCTAATAAAAAGATAGCCTTCTTACCTTCTTTCAGTGACCACAAAGCAGAAAGGAATCAATAATCCAACATGGAATGCTTGAATAAAGATAAGATTGCAACTCAATATCACTAGCTTGGGATAACAAATTGGAAAAGAATTCTACTATCTCTGCCTTAATAGATTTCTCATCTTAAATCAAATTCCCAACACAATTATCAATTGACAAAACATATAACTTCTTCCTTACATTCTTACAATAAGATGTGCTAGCAGCCCCTTCTTTAATCTATCTAATTCTTGACTTCTCTCTCCAAAAGACTTCTTCATTTTTAAGGGCATAGGCCAGCCTAGAAGTTGCTTCTTGCTATGTACTTCTATCACCTAGAAGTACATATATATCATATTTAATTTGTGCTTCTAGAACATTTTCCTCCCATGTCTTAATTTCCTTGAAAATATCACTAAAAGCAGACTTGTTCCAAATGTTTATGGAAAGTTTTGATAGATTTCAACTTCTAACAAGAATATGCATCCTATTTTCTTGGACGAAAATAATCCTGCATCATATACAACAAAATTAAACTCATTATGTTGAAACCACGTAGCCTAAAACTTAAATGATTTTGGAATAGTTGGAGGTTAAACAAAAGCTGCAAAAATTATCAATGGCGAATGATCTGAACCCCTATAGTGCAAATGCTGAATTTTAGTAGAATAGAAGACATAATCCCAATTGTTACTAAACAATACCATGCCCAACCTCTCCTAACATGGTCTAACCCTCAAACGACGCCGAGTAAATTGTATATGCTCGATAGTATGCACATTAGGAGAAGAAGTACCAAAATATTTAGAAAGTTCTGTAGCCATATTGAAATCACCTTTAATAATCCAAGGACTTAACATATCAAATGAAATTTCTAGCAAAGAAGACCATAATGGCAAATGGCCTATCCAGGTATATAAAGCATATACAAGTGTGCATTAAACAACATTGACGTTATGAAATGATATTTGAGATGCACTAATGGTTCTTGATTATCAACAATGGATAATCAAAGAACTCACTCCAAAATAACCATATTTCCCATTAAAATTAGTGAATGAATGAGAAAATCCCAAATTTGGAGCAAATGAAAAAAAATAACAATATTTCCCATAGACACCAGAGGCTAAATAACAAAAAAAAAAAATCAAATAAGTGAATTCAAATTAATTTTTTTAGTCTTTGAAAGACAGTGAAGATGCAATAGCTCATATATTCCACGCCAAAAAATTCATGCCATAAAATCTAAGTACCTATACTTTTGTAGCCGGCAAGATTTTTATTATCTCAAACTTAGCTTTCCTTTTCGTTTTCCTCACTCGAAAGGATTTTTTTTTTCAGAATGTGTTTATCATGCAAAAACCCTTGGAAATACTCTATTGTTGTGTGATTTGGTATAGGATGTATAAAGCCAGGCTCACAAATAATTAAGGTTAAAATTAAAATGTCAAATCACTAAAACTATAGACCAAACATGTCAGAGCAAGTGGATTTATCGTAAAGGTATTGTACAGGGATATCAATAGGTATCGATCCTCAAAGAGTAAGTACAATACTCACTTTAATTCTATTATCTAACCTATCAATTATTGAGATGAAGTAATTAAAACTAACAAAACAAAGAATAAAGTAAACCCACACAAGACTGGTCACAAGAATACCACAAAGTAAGAAAATAAGTAATAGCAAAGTATTTAGTTCGAATTCCCAAGAATATGCTAAGTAATGGATACAAAATTAAGACACTTAAATCACCATTATGGGTTACAATTATGAATTTTACTCTTTCTCAAGTTTTGGATTTCTTTTTCTAAAGTAAAACCAATAGGTAATTCTATGTTATTAATTTTATCCAGGGATGTATTAAGTTCAATTAACACTAAATTACCAATGGTAAGTCTAGAAAAAATTAATACCCTTATCTCTAAGTGTTATTATCATCTCATTGATTACTGGTACTTTCCTTTAAAATTGTCTCTTGAGTAAATCAAAAGGTAAACAGATAATAAACCAATTGAACCGTCAAAATTAATTTAAATAATAGGCACAAGCAATCAATTTCCAAAATTGATAATCAATTAGTCTAAAGATACTTCAATACATGGTCATAAGACTTGGGCTCAACCCTCTAAAAATAATTAAGAGTTCAAGTCATCATTGTTAATAAGAAATGCAAAGAAAGATTAGAACACTCATAGACAAGTTATCCTATTCCCATTCTATGATCTCCTCTTGATAATGCTCCTTCATTCTCCATGATTCTCTTTGTGCACTTGCCTCTCGAGTCTCTCAAATATTGGTTTTCTCTCTTCCATTTCTCTCTTGTTAGCCCTCTCTATAGTTTATGTTGTTAGGTTTTTATATCAATTTAATTCCCAAAAAATCATGGTTGAAATCTTACATCTGTGGGTGGTTCTCACATTCATAGGTATTTTGATACAAAAAGTTAATACGTAGATGCATGTTATACAAACAAGTATATTAGATAACCTAACTATGAGATAACTACTTAGTGCCAGTACTAGAATCTCATTATAGCAAATGTGCACGTATCATTAGCCTTGAGATCTCTATAGTACTTTGTTTGCTAAGCGTTATACTTTGATTTTAATCTTTAGAGTCTTATTAGGACCGCTTATAGGATAGGTATTGGGTATAATGTAGAGAAAATAAAAGTAGTTGAGATGGTCAATAAAGGATTCACCTCTTCTAATAGTAGGGGCGTATATCTCACGATTATTTATAGGGAATTATTACTCAAGAAGTCCTTAGCCAATGAAACTATATGTTGGAAACAGTTCCAAAATGATACACAAATTAAGTAATAGATTCTAGAATAAGTAGAAATAATTTTGGGTTAGAATTAATTATATTCTAGAGGGAGTTGGCATCATTTTTATACTCTAAATTGAATAAGATATAGTATGATGTATGGAGTTCATTGCACTGATATTTTGCTATTGAAAAGCTCATATTGAGCTACTTGACTTTCTAGACTTTTGAGTGGTTATGATGCATTGCTAAATGCCGCTCATGATTTGTAATGCGTCAGATGTGGGTAATAAAATTAATATAAATTTAAATATATTCCCGATCAAGTTTTAATTAAAATATCAATTCCCAAATCACACGTATAAGTAAGTATACTCATCATTAAGCATAACATAGGGAATTAACGATTATCGATCATTAAGGAACAACTATCGTTAGTTACTTTTTATTCATTCTTTAATTGCCCAAATAAAATAATAAATACTAAAGGTAAAAATGAAGATAAAAAAAAAAAAATACACAACTCTAGAAGAGAAAAAAACATGTAATTAGATACTCTTGAAGACATAACAATGAATCATTAGAAAAATATCTCAATTAATTATTATGTTCACGTCATGAAGGAGTAATGTAGAATCCACACTCTCTCGAGTTATGGTTTCACTGTCTCTTAGTTAATTTAAGGGACATCTCTATCTTACTACAACAACATCAACAGACTAAGCCTTAATTCCAAGTAACTTGGGGTCGGCTACATGAACTAATGTCAGCCAACGTGTGGCCATCCACGTGAATCCTCTCTCGCCACTTCCTTCTATCGAACGTCATACTCTTATCCAAATCTAACAAAGATATCACTATTCTAATCATCTCTATCCATGTCGTTTTAGGCCTACTTCTACCTCTATCTAACCTATCCTGCCTTTCTCTCAATTGTCCTAACAGGAGCATCCCTCGGTCTTTTCTGAACATGTCCAAACCAACGCAGGAGAATTTCTCTCATCTTTTTCTCAATAGATGTCATGCCCACTATTTTCCTAATGGTCTCATTTCTGACTCTACCATTTCTAGTATATCCACACATCCACCGTAACATACGTATCTCAGCTACTTTCATTTTTTGAATATAACACATTTTAACTGCCCAACATTCTGTGCCATCTAATAAAGCAGGTCTTATGGCTGTCCTATAGAACTTTTCCTTTAGATTCAATGGTACATTTCGATCACATAGAATACTAGTCACACTTCTCCATTTCAACCAGCCTGCCTTAACTTGGTGTATAACGTCACCATCAAGCTCTCCGTCTTTCTGAATAATAGATCCTAGATATCAAAAGTAATCAGCTATCAGTATATCTCTACCTTCCAAAGTTACACTCTAGGTTATATTTCTTCTACCACTGAACTTGCATTCCATGTACTTTGTTTTACTCCTACTAATTTTAAAGCTCTTAGATTCCAATGTCTGTCGCCACAACTCCAATTTAGCATTTGCACTGACTCTAGTCTCATCAATCAACACAATATCATCCGCAAATAATATACACCATAGCACAACCTTCTGTATGGTGCTGTTCAACTCATCCATAGTGGTCGTGAAGAGGAAAAGGCAAAACGCTGATCCTTAATGCACCTTGATAGTAATAGGTAACTTTGCAATCACTTTGGCGCAAGTCCTTACACTTGTACATACTTTCTCATACATATCTTTAATGAGAGAATATACTTTAGCAATACACCTTTCTTGGCTAGGACCCACCAAACTACTTCTCTAGGCACCTTGTCATAAGCTTTCTCCGGGTCAATAAATACTATATGTAAATCTTTATTTATTTCCCTATAGTATTCAATCATTTGCCGTAATAAATGAATTGCCACTATAGTGGAATATCCAGGCATAAAACCAAACTGATTATCTGAAATTTGTAGAATGTCTCATAACATCTGTTCAATCACTCTTTCCCAAAGCTTCATAGTATGACTCTAATCCCACGGTAATTAGCATAATCTTGAACATCCCCTTTATTCTTGTGTAGAGGAATTAGAGTACTTTTCCTCCACTCTGTAGGCATCTTTTTAACTTTATTTATTTTGTTGAACAAATTTGTCAGTCATATAATACCTATTTCTCCTAAACACTTCCAAATCTCGATCGGTATACCATCCGGTCATGCTGCTTTTTTTGGTCTCATCCTTTTAAGGGCATCTCAGACTTCATACTTCTGAATACGATAAATACACTCATGGTTAACCTCTTCGTTCGAAATCGCCAGGCTACCTACACTTGGAACTTAGACTTGACTCCTATTAAATAACTTATCAAAATACGACCTCCATCTCTCCTTTATTTCTTACTCCTTAACCAAACCTTTGTAGTTATCATACTTTACACATTTCACCACACTGATATCTCTCGTCTTCTTCTCCTTGTAATGCGCCAGTCTATATATATTCTTCTCCCTATCTTTAGTATCCAACTTTTTATATAAACTATGGATCTTGTTTTTCTAACAACTTCTTTAGCTTTTTTTCCCGCGACCTTGTATTTCTCAAAATTCTCATCACTCTTGCACTTTCCTAAGTTTCTATACTACTCTCTTTTACTCCTTACTACTTTCACTTCGTTGTTCCATCACGACACGTCCTTGTTTAGAGGTACTTTTTCTTTAGATTCCCCAAGCACTTCTTTAGCCACTGTTGTAATACATTGAACCATCTTTCTCTACATAGTATCTAGATCCAAATCAATATTAGAAGACCAGTCATCTGCCTCAACTACCTTATCGACAAAGGCTATTCTTTTATCCTCTTGAAGCTTCCACCACTTGAAACTAGGGTCAACCCACAGATTCCGCTACTTACTTTTTTTTCGAAAATTAAAATCAAGGACTAACAGCCTGTGTTGCATAACTATACTCTCGCCTGGAATAACATTACAATCTATACAACCACTACAAAACCTATGTCTCATAATAAAGAAGTCTATCTGATTGGCATTTAACCTGTTTCTAAATGTCACTAAGTGAGAATCTCTCTTCTTAAATCAAGTGTTTGCTATGGTCAAATCATAGGCCAAGGCAAAGTCAAGAATAGCAGTTCCTGCTTTGTTTCTAACTCCAAAACCTTGACCTCCATGAACACTCTCAAACCCACTCTGATCAGTACCCACATGTTTGTTTAGATCACCACCAATGAAAATCTTTTCTACACAAGGTACACTCTGAATAATTTCATCTAAATCATTCCAAAAACTATTGGCTAACCGAATCATCGAGTCCCACTTTTGGCACATACATACTAATAATAGTAGTAATCTTGCCGCCAATTATGATCTTGATGCTCAAAAATCCTATCACTCTTCCTCTGTACTTCAACCACATCATCAATAAACTTACGGTCAATAATAATCCCAACTCCAATTTAATTCCTAACTCTACTTGCATACCAAAGCTTATAACCCCACTGAGCTACTACTCTTGCCTTCTCACCTAACCATTTAGTTTCCTAAAGACATATAATGTTAATCCGTTTCCTCTGCATTAGCTCAACTAATTATGTCAATCTACCGGTCAAAGATCCTATATTCCATGTAGCTAGACGGATCTTATCATTATAGACTATCTTTTTTTACCCTACACCTTTGCATATTTGACACCGTATCTGGGGACCGACGTGGCACGTTGCTTTCAGGCAACGATCTAGCAACCCTCGCATATTGATCACTACACCCAGGTCTAGGAAGTGCAGCGTGTCACTAGGTAGGGAATGCCCCCATGAAGTTAATCGATTGGTTCATGTCATGGATGTGACTATATTTTACGCTGGTCGTCACAAACCTTACCGCAACTCTCCTCCTTTATCTAGACATAGGACTGGCAATAGACACTATAGACAAAGCCAACGGAGCTCACAGGCGCAGTTCTATCTCACTAACATAACTAAAAAAAATGCATAGAATAGAAGTCCTTGATAATTATCCTTATATCTAGGTGAAAATGGCATGAAATTCATTAATTTTCCTATCTCTAGGTGAAATCAACAATCTTTGATTATTGAAATTCTCGACTTAACCTCTTTCTTGTGTTAGTAAAGAAAATAAAATTAGAATTGAGTAATTAAAACTATCTCCTAATCTTTTTCTCAAGTTAGTTAGAAGAATTATCCAATCTCATCAATTCATCACTAAAAATAAGTAATCAAATACCAAGAATAGTAATTAATTGAATAAAAGACTAAACTAATTCAATATCACAAATCCAAAAATAATATCCCAATACAATAAAAAACAGTGATCTTATCATTGTTCACAGAAAAAGAAAATAAAGGTTTTAGAAAGAACTCATAGATAAGCCCTCTTCTTTCTTCCTTGAAGACTTTCTTGGAACAATGCCCCTTGAATCATGAATTCCTCTTTTAATAAATTATTTCAGCTTTAATCCTTGAATCCATACGATAAACTTTAATTGTTCTTGTTTATATAGTCCTCTTGGTTGCTAAAAAATATTTTCTAGAAGTTTTGGGCCGAGTACAAGTTGGAAACTGCAAGACTTCTTAGGAAGTTCCCAATTCTGCTCGAATAAGGACTCCAAACTGCTTCTGGACAGATATGGGTTGGCACTAGTTCACCTCCTCCGGGCCAGCGTCGGTTCTTCACTAGAAAACCACGATTGCTCTATATCTTTTCTCTGTTTTGCCTTGAAATTCCAAAGCACAGTTCGGCTTCACTTGGCCGGCACTGGGTGTTGACTGGGATTTCTCTTAATCTCCAATTTCATCAATTTCTGCATAAACATTCACCAAAAATAATTTCCGCAAGCCAAATATCAAATAGGAAGAGAGTTGGCTAGTCATTAAATAAAAAATATCACAAAATAACCTCAAATAACTTGAAAAATATGGGTAAATTTGGGCCGTATCACATTCCCCCACACTTAAGCATTTGCTTGTCCTCAAGTAAGCACTTAAGACAAGGTAAAATAAGATAACTATTTCAACATAAGTCCATCCACAATAAAGCCACAATTTTTCTTCAACTGTAAACAAAGGCTGATCATTTATTCAACCCTTAAAAAAAAATTTGCAAACTCATGTATTAAACCAAATATTTCCAAGACCCTCAAAATTAAGTTAAAAAAGCTCATACTTAGTACAAGAAAATTATTCCACCCTTTAAGCTAAAACATAGACAATATAACTCATGCAAGTCAAGTCATTTAACTAACGTCAAATATCATAGAATTAAATTTGAATAAGCTCAAGTAGCAAAATAAGGAAACACTCCACTCTTTTTTTTTTTTTTTTTCTTGAAGACTTAGGGAATTGATAGCTTTAAGTGAATGAATTTCTCTTCATTCACTATATTATCCCCCTTATAGTCACTATTTTTCTTCTTCCCTTTTCTTTTCTTTTCTCTTCTTTTTTTTTTCTTTTGCTTTCGAGATATCCTAAATAGAGTGTGTCGAACAATACTAGCTATTTCTCCCCATATTAACCCCCATTTCAGCAGAGAACTTTTTTTTTTCCCCGTAAAGAGAACAAATTTTTTTTCATTCATTTTTTTCCATTTTCACACGTTTTTTTTTCTACTAGATGACATGCACTTTGCATTCCCGGACCTCACTACCCTTATTCACAACTCAAAGTTAAAACAAATTTAAACAGCACGAAATAAAAATTAATCAACAACTTTCCCCATATTTCTTCATATAATCCATACTCAAACTTAAAGAACGGAATAAAATTCAAACACTAAAGCATAATCAAGGTTAAATTAAAATTCCAAGCCTTAGCAATACCCAACTCAATATACAGGTTTATGCCAACAAAATCTAACCAATTGAATGACAAGTCCCTATCCAAAGCTAAAAAGAAAATCATAACCTCATCATAGGCAAACTAAACTAATTTCATGCAAAAATAGAAAAAACTATCCCAAATATTCTTAGAATTGGAAAAAGGTTCAAGAAGATGTACTTAGTGAAAGCAATAAAATCCTCCCCCACACTTCAATTAGGCATTATCCTTAATGGCCCAAAATATAACAATAAAACCTAACCAAAGGACTAAGAAAAATAGAGGGGAAGATGACAAGAAAAAAAGATACTTTCCATAATCATGAATTTTTGCAAAAGAGTTGAGTACTAACTGAAGAGCATGTTTCCTTGATAATGATGAGTCACCTAAACAAAATAAACAAAACACACATAAAACTAGAAAAAGAAGCTAAACATAAAAGTAAAACAAAAGGAAAAATAAAAAATGCAGGACAAAATAATGGAGAAGCTCCTTTAGAAGAGAGATTAAGCCTCATAGAGAGGAAAATCGATATGATCCAATCTGTCAAGGTCCTTTTCAAAATAGCATTTCAAACGATTTTTGTTAACCGTTAAGGTACCTTTATCAGGATGGGATACTTCAATCGAACCATATGGAAATAGCTTACGAACCAGAAATAGGCCAGACCATTGAGATTTTAGCTTTCCTGGAAAGAGTCTTAGGTGGAAGTTAAAAACAAGACTTGATCACCTTCGTGTAACTCACAGTTACGTTGAAGCCTTTTGTCATGTTATATTTTCACATTCTCCTTATAAATCTTGGAGTTGTTATAGGCTGCAAAATGCCATTCCTTCAATTCATTGAATTAAAATAACCTTTGTTTACGTATAGACTTAAGATCAAAGTTAACAAGTTTAATGGCCTAATAAGGTTTATGTTCATTCTCCACCGATAAATTCCAAGATTTCCTATAAACTACCAATATGGAGTGGTGCCTATAGGAGTCCTAAGGACAGTTCTATAGGCCCATAAAGTGTCATTCAATTTCAAACTCCAATATTTTGCTATACGGGTGATAATTTTTTCTAAAATTGTATTGAATTCCTGATTGTCTACCTCAACTTAGTCACTTGTTTGGGAGTGATAAGGGGTAGCAAACTTGTTAGTGACACCTAAGTGTTTAAGAACTTTTTCTAATTGATTTTTACAAAAATATGTCCACCTATTACTAATGAGTACCTTCAGTACACCAAACTAGGTAAAATATTTTTTAAGAAATTTGACGACAACCTATGTGTTATTAGTTGGCAAAGCTTGCACCTTTACCCATTTAGACATATAATTAACCACAACCAAGGTGTATTTGTTCCCCCAAAGACAAAGGAAAAGGACTAATGCAATCTATCCCCAACAATTAAATACTTCTGAAAAAGTTGTAATGGCATCTCGCTAGATTTAGAAATATTACTAGTATGTTAACACTTATCATAATTTTGAACAAACCTATGTGAGTTCTTAAAACTGGTTGGCCAATAAAATTTAGACACAAGTACTTTTTCTCATAGTGTTGTTAGCATGATGTGTATTTATTTGGGTATAAAAATCATATAAAAATAAGCACATTCCCAATTAAGTTTAAATTAAAACATTAACCACAAATTACACATATGAGTAAGCGTACTCATCATTAACATAGCATAGGGTACAAATGAGTGTCAATCCTCTAGGAATAGGTAGACATTAATCCCTTTTTTTTATTGTTTAACTGACTCAATAACGTGAAAAATAAACAAAAGAAAATAAAAACAAAAATATGTACATGCCAAGAATAGAGAAGTATGTAACTTAAACCATTATTTTGACAAACATGATCTTAAAGTACCTAATCATTATCATAATTAATTATTCCTTTAGCACCATGAAGGATTAAGATAGATTCACTTCTTCGGTCAATCCGTGAAATCACTATCTTCTAGAGAAATTAATATCACTTGGTTTGTCTCAACTAATTCATCCAAAAGACGCATTAAACACAATCCTTGATTAAATTTCCTTGGTCAGCAAATTTAAAGCATGAAATTAATCAATGAATCCTTGGTCTGACAGACATCAATTAATCTTTAATTACTCAATCCTCAACAATTAACCTCTTTGGTCTAGCAAGTTAACAACCAATAAATATGAAATTAATCAATTGCAACTACCATCAACCTCTTTGGTCTAGCAAGTTAATGAAAAGAAACAACCAACTAATCTCGTAATACGCCCAAATAATTAAATACCAAGAAAAATAACCAATTAATTAAAAAATCAAAAAAACTCTAAAAATCATGAATACCTAAAACAATGTCAAATTACAATAAAACAATTAATATATCATTGTTCAAGAAAAAGAAAACAAAGTAAAAGAAAGCACTCATAGACAAGCCTCCTTCTTCTTCTTTTGAAGACCTTCTTGCACAACCCTCCTTAAATTAGAGAATTCCTCCATTGATTTGAGCGATGTTCTATAGTGATCAATGAATTCTCCCCATTTCTTTTATGTTTTCCATCTATTTATAGGCTTAGGAAGTGCCTAAACTCATTGGTGTAAGGTTCTTGGCCGAGTAGAAGTAGGAAGATACTAAAACTCCACAGATTACCAAAAATCATGTGAAAAATCAAGATCCTGTCTTTTCCTCAGGGCATAGCCGGCGCCGCCTAGACTACTGGAGTTGGCATCGGTTGTGTTCTGTTTCTTCAGTTGTTTGTCGATTTTTTCTTGATTTCCACACAATATTGTCTAGAGTGCAGTCGGCGCTGCCTTGGCTATTGGAGCTGGCGCCAGTTCAGTTCTGTTTGGTCCTGGTTCAATAATTTTCTGTTACCTCGAAGTTCATGCCACCAGCGCCTAGCCGGTGCCGGCTCCTCTGTCCTAGCCGGCGTAGCCTCTATTCTGTTTTGCGACATTTTTACTTTATTTTACCCTTAAAATCTGAAATAATGCACAGAATACCTTTTTAAGGGTAAAATCTTAAATATGAAGGAATATGGCTAGTTATTAAACAAAATATATCACAAAAAGAGCCTCAAATAACTAGAAAAATATTACTAATTTAACCCCTATTAGTAGTGCCTTTGACGGGTCCCTTATTGAAATGTTGTAAAATATGCTTACTTTCTGTGGAACCCACGCACCTTCTAATGACTTGATCCGCGCAACACAAAAGTAGATAAGGATCTTTCCAAAAATATTACTTCACTTTGGAGAGGAATTACTTATTTTGTTGTAATATGAAATAAGGAAGAATAATTCCTACAATCAAGTAGTTAGCAAAGTCGACAAACTAAGGCGTTTGAGAATTTTTACCATCAAGAAGCATGAGTTGCTCATCCAAAAAGGTGTCATTGATATCCTTTTTCTTCAAATGCTCTAGGTTAGGATTTCCCATCTTAAACATGTGATCCGTAGCCAAGTTTTCAACCCCTTCTTATCCCTAATCTCCAAGGTAAATTTCTATAATTATAAAACCCATCTAAACAACCTTAGTTTAGAATGATGCTTATTGATAAGGTACTTAAGGGCAGAATGGTCAACGTACATAGTAACTTTAGACAAAATAAGATAGGAACAAAATTTATCAAAAGCAAACACTATTGCAAGTAATTCTTTTTCCGTTGTGGTATTAGTTTTCTTGTGCCGCTGTTAGAGTCTTGCTTACATAGTAAATGGGTTAAAAATGCTTATTCTTTATTTGTCCAAGTACCGCACCTATTGCATAATCACTCCATAATATCTCCCAGAAGTCCCTCGAAAATAGCCATCATGCATCTTTGGAAAGTCCCTAAACCATTGCAAAGACCAAAAGACATGCGACAATATACAAATATACCAAAAGGGCATGTAAAAGTTGTTTTCTCTTAATCCTCTAATGCTATGGGAATTTGGAAATAACCGAAAAAACAATCTACAAAATAATAGAACTCATGTCCGACTAGTCCTTTCAGTATCTGGTCAATGAAAGGGAGAGGGAAATGGTCCTCCTAGTTACCTCATTCAATTTTCTATAGTCAATGCATACCCTCCAACCAATCACTAATCTTATTGGGATTAACTCATTTTTGTCATTGGAGGCTACCGTCATTCCTACCTTCTTTGCTACTACTTATGTTGGACTTACTCAAGTGCTATCTGAGATGGGGTAAATGATGCCTAAATCTAAGAGTTTAATTACCTCACATTTTACCATATCTCTTAAGTTAGGACTCATCCTATGTTGGGGTTGCATAACGGGTTTTGTTCTTTCTTGTACCAATATTTTATGAGTATAAAAGAAAAGGGCTAATTCCTTTAATGTTAGTGATTTTTCATGCTATAACCTTTTTATATTATCCCAGTAAAGATATCAATTTGGGCTTTTGCTTTAAAATGAGGTCTTTTACTATGATTGCTGGCAATTTCCTTCCTATAACCAAATATGCATACTCTAAATGCTCAGGAAAGTCCTTGAGTTCTAACTCTGATGGTTCATCAATGGAGGATTTTATTCTCCCCAAATTGATTTCTCAATTTCCTTAAAATCTCTCAACTCAGGTTCTTCATTTTGATCCTCCAAGTATGTGATCGAACTCGCCATCAAGTCCACAAAGAGTTTGGACAATGATTTTTGCACAAAATTAAAGATATCATCTTCAAGAATATCAATCGTGAAATAAAATCATCAGAAGACATAGGATGCTTCATGCTTTTGTGGATTTGAATGGTGATCTCTTCAACTCCAATCCTAAATGTTAACCATCCCCTATGAACATCAATAAATGCTTTGGCAGTCTCTAAAAAAGGTCTTCCTAGAATTAAATGGATTTTTAGAATCTTCATCCATGTCAAGAATAACAAAATCCATATGAAATATAAATCTATCCATTTAAACAAGCACATCTTCCACTATCCCTGACGATATTTAATAGATCTATCTGCTAATTAGATGCTTATCTTGGTAGGTTTAGATTCACCTAAGCCTACCTTTTTAAATGTTTTATATGGAAAAATATATATGCTAGCACCTGTGTCAGCTAATGTATAGCCAATGTAAGACTACCAATAAGATAAGGAATAGAAAAACTCCTTGGATCGATTTCTTTTAGTGGTAATATCCTCTAGTCTTGGAATATCACAGATCATTCTTTATTTAAAATCATGGTGGATAGATATTCCAATCTCCATTTGTTTGCAAGCATACTTTTAAGAAACTTCACATATTTAGGCATGTATAGCAAAACATCACTGAGTGGGATGTTGATGTGCAACTATTTGACAATTTCTAATCTTTCCTGGCATTGTATGCCTTGGTAGGGTAAGGGATTGGTGGCTTAAAAATTGGGAATTTTTCTTTCACATCGGTTGACATCCAGTGAGGAATTGATGCCGATTTAGCTTTTTAGGCTAGTGTTGGTTCTGTTCTCTTTTCCTATCCCGGTAAAAGCCGGCACCCAGTATTCTTTTAGAACTGGCACTAGGTTAATTCTATTACTTGCGTGAGTTCTTTCCCACTCAAATTGTTGGCAGCTGAATCTGCTTCTGTATCTACCCTTGTACGAATCATAAGTGATTTCTCCTGTGGTTCTGTCACCAAATCAGTTAGATACCAAATTTGCCTTTCCATATTTTGAAGCATAACCTTAAAATTCTTAAAGGTTTCATCTATCTTCCGGAATCGTGTGGTTACAGCTGTTGCAAATTTGTCCAGCACTGTTTCCAAACATGTGTGTTTGATGGTTGAAGTATTATCTTTCCAAAAGTGTAAGGAGTTTGTCCTCTATTCCTCCGTTCTAAATTCGAATTAGCCATATTATCTACATATAATGCTTTTATTAGTTTTATGAATACATAATGTGGTCAATTAAGTACAATTCGTACACATGATACAACGCTTACCACATAAATTCACAAGTTATATAAATATACAAACAACAGGATGTGGCACCTCCATATATACATATTTACAGATAGACATATAAATATGGCTAAATCAATAATTCCAAGCTTTCATGATATTATTCCCTGGCAGCGACACCAAAAACTTAAGTTGTCAAATTTAGGTTATAAAAACCATGTAATTATAAGTCTATTCCTAATCAAGTTTTAATAAGAATATTAATCCAATCACACATATGAATAAGTAGACTTACCATTAAGCATAGTATAAGGAATTAATGAGTATTGATCCTCAAAGAACAACTACTGTTAGTTACTTTTCATTCATTATTTTACCAACCAAATAAAGTGATAAAAACTAAAAGTAAAAATAAAGATAAAAATATACACAACTCTAGAAGAGAGAAAAACATGTAATTAGATAAATACTCTTGAAGACATGATAATGAATCATTAGCAAATATCATAATTAATTATTATCTTAGCATAATGAAGAAGTAATATAGAATCCACTCTCTCATAAGTTATGATTTCATTGTCTCTTAGTTAATTTAATGGACATCTCTATCTCACTAAAACAACCAAAAGATGCAGAGAACACAAATAATTGATTCTCCTATCTCTAGGTGAAAAAGGCATGAAATTCATTAATTTTCCTATCTCTAGGTGAAAGCAACAACATTTGATTACTGAAATTCTCGACTTAACCACTCTCTCGAGCTAGTTAAGAAAATAAAAATTAGAATTGAGCAACTATCTCCTAACCTCTTTCTCAAGTTAATTAGAAGAATGGTCTAATCTCATCAATTCATCACTAAAAATAAGTAATCAAATATCAAGCATAGTAATTAATTAAATAAAAGACTAAACTAAATCAACACCACAAATCCAAAAATAATATCCAAATATAATAAAAACATTGATCTCATCATTGTTCAAGGGAAAATAAAACAAAGGTTTTAGAAAGAACTCATAGATAAATCCACTTCTTCCCCCTTGAAAACTTTCTTGAAAAATGCTCCTTGAGTAATGAATTCCTCCCTTAATGAATGATTTTAGCTTTAATCCTTGAATCCATATGTTAAACTTCAGCTTTTCTTGTTTATATAGGCCTCTTGTTTGCTAAAAAAGTTTCCTAGAAGTTCTAGGCTGAGTATAAGTTGGAAACTATAAGACTTCTTTGGAAATTCCAAATTTTGATCGAATAAGGACTTTCAAACCACCTCTGGACATTAGGTTGTTCAATTTATCTAAGCTAGCTTTGCTTCCAAATGTTTCAAAATTTTAAGCCATCTTTCCCTCTCAAATGCTGTAAAAAAAAAAAAAAAAAAGACCATTTCACTTAGCTTGAGGACTAAAATTCCAGCCAAAACCGAGCTACACAAAAGCTGTGCAAACCAGGAAAATTTCCTGGACAGTTTCGCAGCTTGGTGAGCCAAAAACCAAGCTCTTTCTTTTAGCTTTTCAACCAGCAATTCAAGCTTATCATTCCTCCATAAAGAAGGCTAGAAACCAGCCTTAGAAGACCTCCCAATATCCCTTCAAACTTGCAGCAAATTGGATGAACCATGGCAGAAAAATCTACCCAGAAATTTCCAGCAAGCTTGCAAAAAGCTAATCAGAATTCCCAGCTTTGCTCCTTCTTCACCCTTGTCCGAAACTTCCTCTATTTTTCTGTACAAACTCACCTTGAACAGCCATGAGTTGAGCTTCATCATCTTCTCCAGTGTTCTGCACGAAAAATAGCTCCATAGCTGTTCCTAAAATCTCTCCATCAATCACTCCAATCAAGCCATTAATTGAAGTCTAAAATTCCAGCAAAATATTCAGCAAACTACCATAGATTACCCCTCAACTATCCAGAAAATTCCTCACCATTACACACCATGTTTTGGCCACCTTAAGCTCATTCAAACATCATTCATCTCAGCAAAAACCCCAACCAATCAACCGACCATTGAAGCTTCCAAAAGCTCTCCATCAACCAAGGTCTTCTTACCATATTTGTTTCCAAAATTGATTCCCCAAAATATTCCATTTGAATTTCAAACAACCAGCTTTCCTTTTCCTCTCAAATCTGAAAATCTAATTACCAAAACCCTCCCAAACCAGTCGGCCACTCTTTCCAACAGAATTTCGGCCAGCTCTTTCTCTATTCTCTCCATTCTCTCCAAATCTCCAAGAACATCAAGAACACCAAGAACACCTACTACCATTCTCACGCCTAAGGCCACTCAAAACCACTTCAATCTTCTCCAAAAACTCTAGATTATACCTACTCATTCTCGTGAATCCATTCCTGCAAATTTTAACATCAAACACTAAAATCGAAGTCTCACTTTTGGATAAAAAACTAGAATTTTCTTAAAGGCTCAAGAACACCTACAAGGTAAGCATGAACGATCATCTCCATCTTCATTCATCTTCAACTCTTAATGAATATATATATATATATATATATATATTTATACTAATGGACTTTCTCTCTCTCTCTCTCTCTGCCGAATGGTTACTCCCACCATGGCCATTGTTCTTCTTCTCCTTGGACGGATAAAGTCTTCCTAGCGAGAGGATTTCTTCAAAGTAGTCATCATTCAAGTAAGCCTCTTCAATCTCCTCTTTAAATTCTAGATTCATGTCTCTAGGATATAGTTGGATGAGGATGGAATATATTTAGAGATTTATTATGTGTTTTGTGATGGAGTTGGGATTGTTTGTTGCCAGAGTGGACAACCGATGTTGTTTGGGTGTAGAGAATGAGGAGAATCTTACCTGGTAGGCCGATCATCTACCTTTTGTCAGTCTACACAAAATGTGGCATTCTAACCATTGTATGGATATGGGGCCCAACGTGTAGTAACCCATAGCCGCCCTTTTAAGTGGTTGATTTTACTGTTCATGTATGGTTTGAAAAGCCATAACACCACTCTTTATTTTGAATATTGTTTATTGTTTGCCAGTATTTTTCTTATGAAGTTCTTACACTCTGCATTCATGAACTGTTTTCACTGAAAACCCAAAGCACACACGGACTTATTGAGATTTTTATCTCATCACCCTTTTTTCCATGATTTCAGCTCGATCTTGTTGTGGGGATGAGTAGCTAGTTGTTGCCTACCTTGGAAGATATTCTGTTATTTAATTTATGTAATGCTTTGGGAGTTGAGAGTGAACAATTTTTATTTTGGATTTGCCTTGAATTTTTGGATTGTAATAAGTTTTAAATTTTGAAATATTATTTTATTTTGATTGTGTGACCTAGTTATAAAGACCCATTGTCTTTTGGACGGGGCGACATCCCCAGCCCTGTTGGGCCTAGGTAGTGGGGTGTTACACAAGTGGACATGGTTCTCGAATCTCTACTGGGTTCCTTTACTCTGTTCAAGTTAAATTACAGCATGAACAAGTTTAACTGAGTTGATAAAGGACCTCCAGATGGTAGAAAAGGTCATGAAGCCACAATCTAAAGCTATGATTGCTACGGCTTCATTTTCTAGAACTGGGCCCAAGCCTAGAAAGTTCAAGAAGAAGAAGGGAAACGTAGTGGTCCAGCCCAAGACCCAGCCCAAAGATAAATCTAAGGGCAAGTGCTTCAAATGTGGACTGAAGGGACACTGGAAAAAGGAGTGTCCAAATCTTCAAGCCAAGAAAAACCCCACTAGTAATGTTTTCTATCCAGAGTCTATATCAATAGTTGGATCAACTTCCACTTGGATTATTGATTCAGGGGCCACTGATCACATCTGTAACTCCTTGCAGGGGTTTAAAAAGATTATAAGACTCAAGAAGGACGAACGTGAGCTACGTGTAGGAAATGGAGTGTAAGTCTGGGCCCTTGCAGTGGGAGTGCTGGATCTTATTTTTTATTGTAATAGAATAGTGGTTTTGAAAGATATTATATATATACCTGGATTTTGACAGAATTTGATTTTAGTTGCGAAACTAATAAATCAAGGATATTCTGTATCTTTCCATTCTGGTATTACTATTAATAGAGATGGAGAAATTTTATGTACTGGGCACATGTATGGAAATCTATTCTTATTAAACTCTATTAGCAATTAATTAAATAACGCTCAATCTGAACCTTTAACAAGGAAGAGAAAGACCAATGTCAATGACTCGTATCTTTGGCATCTAAGGTTGGGTCATATCAACTCAACCAGGATTTAGAGGTTAATCCATGATTGGCCTTTGGGCTCATTGAGATTGGAAAATTATCCTCAATGTGAATCCTGCCTAATGGGAAAGATGACCAAAAGGTCATTTACCCCTAAGGCGGATAGAGCCAAGGAGATATTGAGTCTTGTTCACACTGATGTGTGTGGTCCCTTGTCTACACCAACTAAAGGGGGTTGTTGAGTACTTCATCACTTTCACGGATGATTGTACAAGGTTTGGTTTGATTTACTTGATGAGACTCTGATAGGGGCTAATTTGGTTATATTTTGCGTAGTTATTTGAGGCTTTTTTGTAATACATTTTGTGTAATAACTAGTCATATTCTTTCATATTTGAGATTTTACCCTTGAAAAGTTATTTTGGTCATTATTTTAGATTTTTGGGTAAAATGAAGCAAAACTATTGCGAAACAGAGCAAAGGCGGCGCCGGCTGGATGCCTAGAACTGGCGCCGGCTATACACTCGATGAACGGACTTCAAAGCGATGGAAAAATCGGCAAACGAGTAGAGAAAGAGAACATAGGCAGCGCCGGCTGTAAGGCTGGAGGCGGTGCCGGCTGTGGTTTGTTTCTGAGGCGGTGCTGCGATCTTTTGACGTGTTTTTGGAAATCTGGGGAGTTTTAGCATCTTCCAACTTCTACTCGGCCAAGAACTTTGTACCTACGAGTTTATGCACTTTCAAGCCTATAAATAGAGGAAAAACACAAGAGAAAAAGAGAGAATTCATTGATCATTATAGAAAATCACTCAGTCTAAGGAGGAATTCTTCAAGTTCAAGGAGGGTTGTACAAGAAGGTTTTCAAAGGAAGAAGAATGAGGCTTGTCTATGAGTTCTTTCTTTTACTTTGTTTTCTTTTTCTTGACAATGATTTTTTAATTGTTCTATTGTAATTTGACATTGTTTTAGATAATCATGATTCTTGGAGTTATTTGATCTTTTGATTAATTGACTGTTCTTCTTGGTATTTAATTACTTGGCCATATTCCGAAATTAGTTTGTTGTTTCTATTGTTAACTTGCTAGACCAAAGAGGTTTATGATGGTTGCAATTGATTAATTTTCGCATTCATTTGCTGTTAACTTGCTAGACCAAAGAGGATAATTGTTGAGGATTGAGTAATTAAAGGTTAATTGATGTTTGCCATACCAAAGATTCATTGATTAATTTCATGTTTTAAATTTTCCAGACCACGGAAATTTAATTAAGGATTGTGTTTATTGCATCTTTTGGATGAATTAGTTGAGACATACCAAGTGATGCTAATTTATCTAGAAGGTAGTAATTAGTTGAGACAGACCAAGTGATGCTAATTTACCTTAATCGTTCATGGTGCTGTAAGAATGATTGACTATGATAATGGTTAAGTTCTTGAAGATCATGGTTGTCTAATCAATGGTTTGAGTTGCATAATTCTCCATCCTTGACATGTACATATTTTTGTTTTATTTTCTTTTTAGTTTTCCTTTTTATTTGATTTTCACTTTGTTAAGTCTGTTAAACAATGAAAGAGGGGTAATTAATGTTTATTTGTTCCTTGAGGATCGGCACTCGTTTGAACCCTATGCTCAGTAATGATGAGTACGCTTGCTCATATCTGTGATTTGGGTCCAACGTTTTAATTTAAACTTGATTGGGAATGTGCTTAGTTTTTGTATGATTTTTATGCCTAAATCTAAACGCATTAGACTCAAATCTAATTTTTTTAACAAGTTCAAGGAGTTTAAGGCTGAAGTGGAGCGTCGGACAGGTAAACTGATCAAGACCTTACAATCAGATCGTGGTGGAAAGTACCTCCTTGGTGAATTCAAGGACTACATGGTACATAATAGAATAGTATCCCAGCTCTCTGCGTCGAGGACACCCCAGCAAAACGGAGTAACTGAGAGAAGGAATAGGACATTGAAGGAAATGGTCCAAAGCATGATGCCTCATGCTACTCTTCCAGTGTCTTTTTGGGGATATGCCCTAGAAACAGCGGCATACATTCTGAACTTGGTGCCTTCTAAGTCAGTGGCTAGGATTCCCTATGAGATGTGGACTGGGCGTAAGCCAAGTTTGAATCATCTCAGGATATGGGGTTGTCCATCTTATGTACTGGTCAGGGGAGACAAGTTGGAACTAAGATCATAATTATGCTATTTTGTTGGGTATCAAAAAGAGACAAAGGGTGGTTACTTTTATCATCCTAAGAAGCAGAAAGTACTGGTAAGTACCATTGCTTGATACTCAGAGGATGATCAGAGTACTTCCACGAAATGTTCCACTAGGTTGGAACTTGAGGAGAAGTTATTTTCGGAATCAACTTCTTCTGACCTAATTGTGGAACTAGAAGAGGCACAGCCTCAAGAGCCTATAAAATTAGAGCCTCGTCGTAGTGGGAGATTGTCTAGGGTTCCGAAGAGATGGACTTTGTAAGACCCCGCTACCTAGGCCCGCTAGGGCCGGGGATGTCGCCCCATCCAAAGGACAAGGGGTCTTTATAATAGGTCACACAAATAAAATTACGGAATAAAAATAATACTTTAACTTAAAAATTTATTACAACAAAAAAAAAACTCCAAGAATAAATCCATGAATTCCTAAAACAAAACCATAAATAAAATTATCCACTCTTATCTCCCTAAAGCAATACATAGAATTAAATGACAACAATCTCTTCCAAGGCAGATACTACAAGCTACTCATCCCCACAGCAGGATCGACCTGAAATCATGGTAAAAATATGATGAGACAAAAATCTCAGTAAGTCCGTGTGTGCTTTGGGTATTTAGTGAAAGCAGTTCATGGATGCAAAGTGCGAAATCTTTATAAGAGAAATATTGGCAAGCAATAAACATTAGTCAAAAACAAGAGTGGCGTTTTAGCTATTCCAGCCATACATGATCAACAAAATCAACCACTCATAAGAAAGGATTATGGGTTAGCACACGTTGGGCCCCACAACCAGAAGGTCAGTATGCCATACTTTGTTCAGACTGACAAAAGTAGGTGATTGGCCTACTGGGCAAGATACTCCTCCTTCTCTATACCCAAACAACAACCGAGCGTCCATTTCGGCAAACACAGTCACTTGACTGAAAGGAACAATGCTAGCTCGGACCGGCACGACCCACTGGACTGACGTCCTATCCGGGAAGGACTCAACCCTCAGAGATGGCCACCTACTGAGAGACTTACCCTAACCCCTCAAGAACTAGTCCTAGTAGTCCCACCTTATTGAGTACTCAACGTAACATATCCCACTTCGGAAAAATGAACAAACACAGT
Source organism: Voacanga thouarsii (assembly GCA_026120185.1). Classification (NCBI taxonomy): domain Eukaryota; kingdom Viridiplantae; phylum Streptophyta; class Magnoliopsida; order Gentianales; family Apocynaceae; genus Voacanga; species Voacanga thouarsii. The sequence continues at coordinate 743,680 of JANUWF010001659.1, read as the reverse complement.
TCCACTTGAACATGGCAAATAAAGGGTTTCCAAAATCTTTGTCAAAAACAATTTCAGAAAGAGTTCTGAGTTTGAGTAAATCTGCTTGATAAATTTCAAATAACTCATTTGACAGAAATAAAACAGGAGACAACCCTCAATTGTCTTTACAAAAATGAGTGTCCATGCACTCTACATTTGGCTTGCTATAATTAAACATTTTCCAACAATCTGGTTTTATGCAGGAGCATACCTGATTCTTGCTCACAACAACAAGGTCTCCAACAGCTGACCTAACCCTACATGGGCATATACAAATCACAATCAATTCCAAGCCACAATCCACTTCCTCAATTTTAAATCAACTCCCCTTACTACTACCATAATCCTAGCGTCCCAAGCTTTAAGGCCAAACAATACATAAATAGGTTTGTAGGTTGAGCCTAATTTGTTATTTAAAATAATTAGTGGTTTAGGAAATAATTTCTAATAAGCTGAAAGTTTAAATCTTGTTAGGGAAAATTTAGAGTTTATTTGCTCAAGAGTCCTAGCTAGTAATAAGTAAAATAATGATTTAATAATAGTTTAGTTGTTAGAAAATAATTGGTTGCTAACACTAGTTGAGATTAAATTTAATGAGTCTTGCTTGGAAAATAATAAGTAAACTTTTAAAAAGGGATTTGATTTAATAAATATTTTACTATTTATGATTATTTCCATAAAAGGCTTCAATTGATTTCTTTATTTTAAATAATATTTATTTATTTTATTTTCTAGCAAAAATTATTATTTATTTGACCAAAATATCCTTTATGTATATAATAATCCAAATCTACCATTCCTAAGGTTTTTCGACATTTACTAGGAAAATTTTATATCATTAAATATTTTATTTATGAAATAAAATTAGTTTAGGGACAACTAGATTATTGTCAAATTTCTATGGCTAACCACAATCAAGAACATATGCAATCCTTCCATTCATCAAATCATCCAAATCATGCACATAAGCATATATCTAAATTTATTAAGACATGATCTAACCTCTACTAGCATAAATATGATCATGGCTTCAATAATCTAACAAGCATATAAATCCTATTCACCAAAGGTGACATAATCTCAAGCATGCTTTATCTCAAATACTTCATGCATCAAACCTCAAATCATCACACAATCAACCAAGATAATCCTTCCATGTATAAATCCCATCTCCTTCACAATCATACACATATTCATGCTTCAAACTCAATAATACATACTCAAATCCTATCTCATTCACAATCATACAAATGTTCATGCTTCAATCTCAACAATATATATATACTTGAATCACATCACCATCCACCTACTATCAACATCATCCTAGGGACATAATTCTAGAGTTTAAAAGAAGGATTGAAGGGACTTACTTGATCGATGAATGCTTTGAAGGAGTTTAGAATAGATCTCAACTCCTTGATGCCTAACTTTGTCCAAAGGAGATGGCGAAAACATGGTCATGGGGTACTGGAGCCATCCGCCCAAGAGAGGGAGGTTTCAGCCATGAGATAGAGAGAGAGAGAGAGAGAGAGAGAGAGAAACCATTAGCATGCTTATACACATAGGTTCTCATTAGAGATCAAGATTGGAGGAGATGAGGTTGTTAGAATAAATATACCTTGAAGGTGTTCTTGTCCTTCACAGAAATTTCTGGTTTTGATCCGAAGTAGCAAGATTATTTGTGGAGTTTGATGTTAAGAATAGGGTTGATGGACTCACGGTAGTGAGTAGGTCAAATCTGGAAGTTTTAGAGAGGATTTGAGATGGTTTGGAGGGGTATTAGGTGAAGGAAAGAGGTAGGTGTTCTTGGTGTAGTGTGTGTGTTCTTGGAGGTTGAGAGAATTCGAGAGGTTGAATTTGTGTAGCTGCCGAAATTCTGTGAGAGCTAGGGCTGGCTGAATTTCTGTAGGGTTTAGGAAGTTGTTTCTCTGATTTTGAAGGGAAAAGGAAAGGTTAGTTGTTACAATCCTTGAAGAATATTTTTAAGAAGTGAATTTGGAAACTAAATATTCCAAGAATATTTTGATTGTGGGAGAGCTTTGGAAGTCTGCCATGGCTGACTGTTTGAGCATAATTTCGGTGGAATTAATGCTGGTTTATGGAAGCTTATGGAGGCCGAAAGTAGGGTGCTCAATGGTGAAGAAGAAGTCTGGTTATTTGGGGAATGCATTATGGAAAGTTGCTAACCGAAGGTGGCTGGAATTTTGGAAATCAATCAAGCATAATTGCAGGGATTTGTTGGAGAGATTTTCGGACAGCCATTGCTGAATTTCATGCAGAAGGGAAACAATGGAGCTCTACTGGTGGTTTCAGGAAGGTTTATGCAGAACAAGGGTGGTGTTTCGGCTGGAAGAAGATTAGGAAACAAAGCTGGAAAATTTTCCTGCACAGAATTTTGCTGGGCAAAAATTTTCTGGATAGATTTTCGGCTGCCATTTCCAGCCAACTTGCAGAGATTTTGAAGGGGAATTTCGGGGGTATTCAAGACTGGTTTCCAGCCTTCTTCATGGACGAAAAATATGGCTAAGGTGCTGCACAAAATCTGGAAGAAAAGAGCTTGGTTTTGAACTCTCAAAGTGGCGATTTGTACAAGAATTTTTCCTGTAGTTGCTCCAGCTTTGAGCAGTCCGAAAATGGCCAAGAAATCCAGATTGCAACTGATCCTAAAGACCATTTTTCTGGCAGCATTTGGGAGGGAATGTTAGCTAAGAACCTCGACCCTATCAAGGCACAATAAGCTGGAAAATTTCAGCTCATTCCAAGAAGGAAGATGAACTAGCTAGAGTGAATTTTCAGCAAGCTCACTAGAGGGATTTTTCCTCTTGGAATTTCCCACAACTCTTCCACATTTTTCAGACCATAAGAAGTCTTTTACTAAGATATTTTGATCCTACAAGATCACAACACTTTACTGAAATTTCTGGAAGAAATTGGCTAGAATCACTTGATGAGAATTAAGGAAAATCAAAGATCAAGGGAAAATGAATTCCCTTTAGGAGATTCGAGTACGATAAGGAAGTAGAATGTGGTTACTCCTAACATGTCTCTCTTAGGACATCATCCCTACCATCCTCCAAGCTCATAAGGCCAAAATTATTCTTCCCCAAGCAAAAATAAAATTTAATCAAGTTAAAGCTTCTATGATGGAATTTGAACCCAAGACCTCAAGAATTGATTCCAAAGCTCTAACCACTAAACAACAACAACTCTTGTTGTTATTTCCACAAGAAAATTAATTCCTATTTAATCCTCAAGCTATCTTCCTATTTTCACCTCATGCAAAAATTACCATTTTGCCCATCTCACTCAATACTCACCAACAAGGCTTCAAAACAATAAAACTCAAATCCAAAGCACATAAAAATCATATAAAAATATATTGAGTCGTGAAATAAGGCATGATGTGCATCCCAACCCCCTTACTCTAAGGTTGGTCTTGACTGGGGTTTTACATCCTCCCCTACTTAGAAGAATTTTGTACCGAAATTCAAGCATACCTCTATTTCAGCTCCCGATACTTCCGCTTAACCCATTCTTCCGACTCCCATGTGGCATCCTGCGTGCCGTGATGCTCCCACTGAATCTTAACCATCGGTATCTGCTTATTTCGGAGAGTTTTGGCACTGCGGTCCAATATCCGCACTGGCTTTTCCACGTAGCTCAGGTCGGGCTGCAGTACTAACGGTTCATCATTTAGTACATGATCGGGATCCGCATTATACTTCTTTAGTTGTGACACATGAAATACATCATGGATACCCGTCAACCCATCCGGCAGGTCTAATCGGTAAGCTACTGGCCCGATTCTTTCCTTAATCGGAAATGGCCCCAAATATCTCGGATTCAACTTTCCGCCCCTCGGATGCTTCAAAATTCCCCTATTCGGTGTCAGCTTCAGAAATACGTGGTCCCCGACTTGAAACTCTAATTCCCTTCTTCGGTTGTCCACATAGCTCTTCTGCCGGCTCTGAGCCGCCTTTAACCTTTCCCGAATCAGTTTCACTTTATCCAACATTTCTTGGACACAGACCTCTCCGGTTTTGCTCACATGACCATCTTCCAACCAACTCCAATACAATGGTACTTGACACTTGCACCCATACAGAGCCCCGTACGGTGCCATCCCAATCGAAGCTTGATAGCTGTTGTTATATGACAATTCGGCATACGGTACACACTCGATCCACTTATCCCCAAAATCCAAGACACAAGCTCTCGACATATCTTCTAATATTTGGATCACCTTTTCTGACTACCCATCGGTCTGCGAATGCGCCGTTGTACTGAATTTCAAATTCGACCCCATTGCCTCTTGGAACTTTCCCCAAAAACGAGATGTAAACCTCGGGTCTCGGTCCGACACTATGCTCGAAGGTACTCCATGAAGTCGGACTACTTCTCGAACATAAGTCTGGGCCAGCTTCTCCATAGAGTCCCTCACATTTACCGGTATGAAATGGGCTAACTTGGTCAGCCGATCCACCACTACCCATATGGCGTCCTTCTGGGTCTTTGACATGGGGAGTCCGGTGACAAAGTCCATTGTCACCTCCTCCCACTTCCATTCCGGTATTGGCAGTGGCTGCAATAGTCCTGCTGACTTCTTGTGCTCCGCTTTAACTTTCTGGCAGGTAAGATAGGTTGAAACATACTTGACTACATCCCGCTTCAGTCCGGGCCACCAATAAGCTCCCTTCAAATCCTGATACATCTTGACTTCCCCGGATGAATGGCGTACTTGCTCTTGTGCGCCTCCTCCAAAATTCTGTCCTTCAATTGCTGCTCTCCGGGTACACACAATCGATCTCTGAAACGGAAAACTCCCGCTTCATCCTGACGAAATTCACCGCCTGGCCGCTTAAGCTCCTTATCCTTGAAGAGTTGAAATTCGGTGTTGTTTCGTTGAGCTTCTACAATTTCTCCCTTCAAATCTGGCGCCAATCTCAAATTGCTGATGATAATTCTTTGATCTTGCACTTCCACCCTTCTGTCTAACACATCCTGAACTGCTTGCATCTCCTGCACCTTCAGTCTGGCCATTCCAACTTTTCTGCTCAGGGCGTCTGCCACAACGTTGGCCTTCCCGGGATGGTAGTTGATCGGGCAACGGTATTCCTCCAAGAACTCCATCCACCTTCACTGCCTCAAGTTCAGATCCTTTTGAGTGAAGATATACTTCAGACTCTTATAGTCGGTGAACACCTCATATTCGGCTCCATACAAGTAGTGTCGCCATTTCTTTAGGGCGAACACTATAGCTGCCAGCTCCAGATCATGAGTGGGGTAGTTCACCTCATGAGGTCGTAACTTCTGAGACGCATAAGCAATCACTTTTCTGTCTTGCATATCAACACCGCTCCCAGTCCCTCTTTCGAAGCGTCGGTGTACAGCGCGTAAGGTTTGCCTTCCTCCGGTAGACTCAATACCGGTGCTGTCATCAGTCTCTCCTTCAATTCTTGGAAACTTTTCTCACATTTTTCGTTCCATACAAACGGAACATCCTTTCTCAACAAACGGGTCATTGGCGATGCGAGCGTCGAAAATCCCTTGATAAACCTTCGGTAGTATCCAGCCAATCCCAAGAAACTCTGGATCTCGGTAATATTCCCTGGCTGCTTCCAATCTGATACTGCTTCAACCTTTGCCGAATCTACCCTGATACCTTCCTTGGTTACCACATGACCAAGGAATGCCATACTGTCTAGCCAGAATTCGCACTTGCTGAACTTCGCGTATAGCTTGTGCTCCCGCAGTTTCTCCAGCACGAGCCTCAGATGCTTTGCATGCTCATTTGGACTCTTGGAGTAAATCAAAATGTCGTCGATGAAAACCACCACAAACTTGTCCAGATAGGGTCAGAATACTCGGTGCATCAGGTCCATAAATACTGCTGGGGCATTGGTCACCCCGAACGGCATTACCACGAACTCGTATGTCCATATCTGGTGTTGAAGGCTGTCTTGGGGATATCTTCCTCTCTTATCCGCACTTGGTAATATCCTTGTCTCATATCTAACTTGGAATAGCAACTGGATCCCTGTAGCTGATCAAATAGCTTGTCAATCAAGGGTAGGGGGCATTTGTTCTTAGTCGTCAAATTGTTCAGCTCTCGGTAGTCGATACATAGCCTCAAGGTTCCGTCCTTCTTCTTTACAAATAGCACAGGCACTCCCCACGGCGACGTGCTCGGTCTAATATAGCCTTGACCAACTAGCTCCTCTAGCTGCTCTTTCAACTCTTTCAACTCTCCCGGTGCCATCCGGTACGGCGTCCGCGATACTGGTTCTGCTCCGGGAACTAAGTCTATGGTGAATTCCACTTCTCGACTAGGAGGTAGAGAATCAAGCTCCGCCGGAAACACATCGGGAAAATCTTTTACCACTTCCGTGTCTTCCAGAGTGCACTGGTCCTTCGGTTTGTTTATCACGTAAGCCAGATAACCTTGACATCCTTGCCTCAATAATTTCCGGGCCTTAGCCCCCGCAATCAAGTACTTCAGTTCTTTCACCCTTTTGCCATTGAATTCCAATACATCACAACCCGGCCTGACGAATTGGACTGACTTATTTTTACAGTCTACCCTAGCGCCATGCTTGGCTAACCAGTCCATTCCCAGAATCAAGTCATAATCCTCAATGTCTAACACAATCAAATCTCCCTCCAGGTTTTCTCTCCCTACATTAATCTTACAATCCTTCACATACCGATCCGCTTGCGCCATCTTCCCCAAAGGTGTGCTTACTTCTAAAATGAAAGGTAGCTCCACTCCATCCCAACCCAAATGACATGCACACAACTTGTTTACATAGGAATGAGTAGAGCCAGGATCAATTAAAGCATTAACGGAACGTCCTTGAATAGTGAACGTACCTTCTACCACCGCTGCATCGGCCCCAACTTCCTCTCTGTTGAGGGCGAACACCTTGGCCTTCACTTGCGGCTTCGGTGCTCCACTCCCGGATGCTCCCGTGGTGTTGGCTCGGTTGTGTCCCGGGTTCTGAGCCGGGTTTCCTTGCCCGACGCGGTGCAATTTGGGGCAGGTGTTCCTCAGGTGGTTCGGGTCGCCACAGTGATAGCATTTCTTCTCACCACCCTTAGACCAATAATTTCTCTCAGTGTGGCCTTTTCTTCCACACTGTCTGCATGATGGGAGATTTGGGGCAGGTCCACTTGGTGCTGTCCGGGCTTGCTTTCCCCGATTCTACCATTGATGATTGGTGGGGCGCTTGTGTGGTTGCGGTCTCGGGATATGTCCCTGCATCTGCCTTGGCGGCTGGAAAGGCTTGGCCTCCATCCTTCTACGGTCCTCGTTCTCCGTGTGAGTAGCTGTGTCCATAGCCCCTGAATAAGTTGTCGGTGGAGCAAGTGCCAATGCTCTCCTCAGTTCCGGTCTCAACCCCTTGACGAATTATCTCGTCATGTTCTGCTCGGTGTCGACCAATCTTCGGCAGTATTTCAACAATTGAATGAATCACGCCACATATTGAGCCACTGACATGCTTCCTTGTCTCAGATTCTGAAATTTATCATCTCGCTTTTCCACAATCCACTGAGGGATGTACTCCGTCCTGAAGGCTTCAGCAAAACTGGACCACGTCCATTCTTGCTCATCCATCTCCCAGTCATCTTGGACCCGCTGCCACCATGCCCGAGCTGGTCCTCTCAATCGAAAAGCTGCAAACTTAACAATCCGCTCCTCAGCATACTGGAGCATTGCGAAAATGTCCTCCATTTGCTCAACCCATTGTTCAGCCTTCTGATCTTGCTCGACTTCTCCCATAAAGACGGGCGGTTGAAATTTCAAGAACCTCTCTAAGGCCTCATCTTCCCCTTTAGGTTTCCTTCGCTCGGTCAGCGTTTGAAGGATCTCGGTCATCTTATTGAGTGCCTGGCCCATTGACACATCAACCGGGGCATCGGGCCCCATTCCCATTTCTGGATCACTTTGTCCATTACCCGGATTGGGTGATTGCATCTGTTCAGTTTCAACTTCCGGTGCTACGGGGTCTACCTCCGGAATCCTTCTGGCTGAAGAAGCTGCACGTCGCTTGGGTGCCATTCTATACCATACCCCAAATGTTAAGTGTATGCATTCCAGTATCAAACCATTTTAGTGGTGCATGCGTACATGGCCAAGTATTAGTAGGAAGAAATCAGATGCAACTTATTTAAGGAATTGCTCAAAAATTTCGATTTCAAAAATTGACTTGCATAAATCCAAAGGTGTGAACAAAACATAGAATTGGAAATCTTTGACAAACTAGTTCTCGAAAGACAATAAATAAATAATCATGCAAAATAAAATAACTCCTAACTCTCTAATCCTCATCAGAACCCTCATCATCAGCCTCATATAACTAACCCCTAGTGTCCTTGGAAAAATCTACCCCATCCCCGCTAGCAAATCTCTCCATGGGCTCCTTCCCAGGGTGCCTAGAGCTCTCTTCGGGCTCAACTCAGCTAAAGGAAGGAAAGAAAGAAGGCCTAGGTGGAGACTCATAGTCTATCTCCCCCGAGTCATCACTATTTACTGCTAAGTCCACTTCGGGATTAGGAGGGTGGGGTTCAGGCTCCACTATCATCACTTCATCTTCACTGTCAGAGCTTATGTCTGTCACCGGGACTGGAGGTGGCTCAAGGATCTGGACCTCGTCCTCACTGCTATCCTCCATAAGGTCAATCTCATCATCACTATTATCCTCCATAGGGACAATTGGCTGAGGGGCAGGCTGGGGAACTGGAAGGTCCTCCGGGTCTAGATAGTAAGGTGGGTGCCACTGCTGCCCTTTTCTCGCGGTCCTAAGCAGTCTAACCATCCTACAGCATCAACAAGATAGGTTAGATAAAGATTTAAACTTAAATCAATAGAATATATATATCTTTATTGTTTGCCTATAACCTAGGCTTTGATACCACTTGTAACACCCCGCTACCTAGGCCAGCCAGGGTAAGGGATGTCGCCCCATCCAAAAGATAATGGGTCTTTATAACTAGGTCACACAAATAGAATTGTGGAATAAAAATAATACTTTAACTTAAAAATTTATTACAAAAAAAAAAAAAACTCCAAGAATAAATCCATGAATTCCTAAAACAAAACCATAAACAAAATTATCCACTCTTGTCTCCCCAAAGCAATACATAGAATTAAATGACAACAATCTCTTCCAAGGCAGATATAACTAGCTACTCATCCCCACAGCAGGATCAACCTGAAATCATGGTAAAAAAGTAATAAGACAGAAATCTCAGTAAGTCCGTGTGTGCTTTGGGTGTTTAGTGAAAGCAGTTCATGGATGCAAAGTGCGAAATCTTAATAAGAGAAATATTGGCAAGCAATAAACATTAGTCAAAAGCAAGAGTGGTGTTTTAGCTATTCCAGCCATACATGATCAACAAAATCAACCACTCATAAGAAAGGATTATGGGTTATCACACGTTGGGCCCCACAACCGGATGGTTAGTATGCCACACTTTGTGCATACCGCCGGTCAGAATGCCACACTTTGTGCAGACAGACAAAAGTAGGTGATCGGCCTACTGGGCAAGATACTCCTCCTTCTCTATACCCAAACAACAACCGGGTGTCCAATCCAACAAACACAGTCACTTGACTGAAAAGAACACTGCTAGCTCGGACCAGCACGACCCACTGGACTGACGTCCTATCCGGGAATGACTCACCCCTCAGAGGTGGCCACCTACTGAGAGACTTACCCTAACCCCTCAAAGACTAATCCTAGTGGTCCACCATTATTGAGTACTCAACGTAACGTATCCCACTTGGGATAAAATGAACAAAACACAGCTCCACTTGAACATGGCATATTGAGTGTTTCCAAAGTCCTTGTCAAAAATCAGCTTTAGAAAGAGTTTGAGTTTGGCAAATCTGCTGCTTGATAAATTTCAAATAATTCAAATGTTTGAAATAAAAGAGAGTTCAACCCTCAATTGCCTTTACATAAATGAGTGTCCATGCACTCTACATTTGGCTTGCCATAAGAAAAACATTTTCACATCAATCGGGTTTTATGCATGAGCTTGCCTAATTCTTGCTCACAACAACAAGGTCTCCAACAGCTGACCTAACCCCACATGGGCAAATACAAATCACAATCAATTCCAAGCCACAATCCACTTCCTCAATTTTAAATCAACTCCCCTTACTACTACCATGATCCTAGCGTCCCAAGCTTTAAGGCCAAACAATACATAAATAGGTTTGTAGGTTGAGCCTAATTTGGTAGTTAAAATAATTAATGGTTTAGGAAATAATTTCTAATAAGTTGAAAGTTTAAATCTTGCTGGGGAAAATTTAGAGTTTATTTGCTCAAGAGTCCTAGCTAGTAATAAGTAAAATAATGATTTAATAGTAGTTTAGTTGTTAGAAAATAATTGGTTGCTAAAACTAGTTGAGATTAAATTTAATGAGTCTTGCTTGGAAAATAATAAGTAAACTTTTAAAAAGGGATTTGATTTAATAAATATTTTACTATTTGTGATTATTTCCATAATAGGCTTCAATTGATTTCTTTATTTTAAATAATATTTATTTATTTTATTTTCTAGCAAAATTATTATTTATTTGATCAAAATATCCTTTATGTATATAATAATCCAAATCTACCCTTCCTAGGGTTTTTCAACATTTACTAGGAAAATTTTATATCATTAAATATTTTATTTATGAAATAAAATTAGTTTTGGGACAACTAGATCATGGTCAAATTTTTATGGCTAACCACAATCAAGAACATATGCAATCCTTCCATTCCTCAAATAATCCAAATCATGCACATAAGCATAGATCTAAATTTATTAAGATATGATCTAACCTCTACTAGTATAAATATGATCATGGCTTCAATAATCTAACATGCATATAAATCCTATTCACCAAAGGTGACATAATCTCTATCATGCTTTATCTCAAATACTTCATGCATCAAACCTCAAATCATCACACAATCAACCAAGATAATCCTTCCATGCATAAATCCCATCTCCTTCACAATCATACAAATGTTCATGCTTCAATCTCAACAATATATATATACTCGAATCCTATCACCATCCACCTACTATCAACATCATCCTAGGGACATAATTCTAGAGTTTAAAAGAAGGATTGAAGGGACTTACTTGATCGATGAATGCTTTGAAGGAGTTTAGAATAGATCTCAACTCCTTGATGCCTAACTTTGTCCAAGGGAGATGGCGAAAACATGGTCATGGGGTAAAGGAGCCATCCGGCCAAGAGAGGGAGGTTTCGGCCATGAGAGAGAGAGAGAGAGAGAGAGAGAGAGAGAGAGAGAGAAACCATTAGCATGCTTATACACATAGGTTCTCATTAGAGATCAAGATTGGAGGAGATGAAGTTGTTAGAATAAATTTACCTTGAAGGTGTTCTTGTCCTTCACAGAAATTTCTGGTTTTGATCCGAAGTAGCAAGATGATTTGTGGAGTTTGATGTTAAGAATGGGGTTGATGGACTCACGGTAGTGAGTAGGTCAAATCTGGAAGTTTTAGAGAGGATTTGAGATGGTTTGGAGGGGTATTAGGTGAAGGAAAGAGGTAGGTGTTCTTGGTGTAGTATGTGTGTTCTTGGAGGTTGAGAGAATTCGAGAGGTTGAATTTGTGTAGCTGCTGAAATTCTGTGAGAGCTAGGGCTGGCTGAATTTCTGTAGGGTTTAGGAAGTTGTTTCTCTGATTTGGAAGGGAAAAGGAAAGGTTAGTTGTTACAATCCTTGAAGAATATTTTTAGGAAGTGAATTTGGAAACTAAATATTCCAAGAATATCTTGATTGTTGGAGAGCTTTGGAAGTCTGCCATGGCCGACTGTTTGAGCATAATTTCGGTGGAATTAATGCTGGTTTATGGAAGCTTATGGTGGCCGAAAGTAGGGTGCTCAATGGTGAAGAAGAAGTCTGGTTATTTGGGGAATGCATTATGGAAAGTTGCTAACCGAAGGTGGCTGGAATTTTGGAAATCAATCAAGCATAATTGCAGGGATTTGTTGGAGAGATTTTCGGACAGCCATTGCTGAATTTCATGCAGAAGGGAAACAATGGAGCTCTGTTACTGGAGGTTCAAGGAAGGTTTATGCAGAACAAGGGTGGTGTTTCGGCTGGAAGAAGAGTAGGAAACAAAGCTGGAAAATTTTCCTGCACAGAATTTTGCTGGGCAAAAATTTTCTGGATAGATTTTCGGCTGCCATTTCCAGCCAACTTGCAGAGATTTTGAAGGGGAATTTCGGGGGTATTCAAGGCTGGTTTCCAGCCTTCTTCATGGAGGAAAAATATGGCTAAGGTGCTGCACAAAATCTGGAAGAAAACAGCTTGGTTTTGGGCTCTCAAAGTGGTGATTTGTACAAGAATTTTTCCTGTAGTTGCTCCAGCTTTGAGCAGTCCGAAAATGGCCAAGAAATCCAGATTGCAACTGATCCTAAAGACCATTTTCCTGGAAGAATTTGGGAGGGAATGTTAGCTATGAAACTCGACCCTATCAAGGCACAATAAGCTGGAAAATTTCAGCTCATTCCAAGAAGGAAGATGAACTAGCTAGAATGAATTTTCAGCAAGCTCACTAGAGGGATTTTTCCTCTTGGAATTTCCCACAACTCTTCCATATTTTTCAGACCATAAGAAGTCTTTTACTAAGATATTTTGATCCTACAAGATCACAGCACTTTACTGAAATTTCTGGAAGAAATTGGCTAGAATCACTTGATCAAACTAATGAGTTGAGAATTAAGGAAAATCAAAGATCAAGGGAAAATGAATTCCCTTTAGGAGATTCGAGTAGGGTAAGGAAGTGGAATGAGGTTACTCATAACATGTCTCTCTTAGGACATCATCCCTACCTTACTCCAAGCTCATAAGGCCAAAATTATTCTTCCCCAAGCAAAAATAAAATTTAATCAAGTTAAAGCTTCTATGATGGAATTTGAACCCAAGACCTCAAGAATTGATTCCAAAGCTCTAACCACTAAACAACAACAACTCTTGTTGTTATTTCCACTAGAAAATTAATTCCTATTTAATCCTCGAGCTATCTTCCTATTTTCACCTCATGCAAAAATTACCATTTTGCCCATCTCACTCAATACTCACCAACAAGGTTTCAAAATAATAAAACTCAAATCCAAAGCACATAAAAATCATATAAAAATATATTGAGTCGTGAAATAAAGCATGATGTGCATCCCAAACCCCTTACTCTAAGGTTGGTCTTGACTGGGGTTTCACAGACTGGAAAAGTTTTCGAGCTAGTCTCTGACCATCAAGAACAAGACCCTACTAGATACCATGAGGCTATTGCTGATGCCGATACAAATCTACGGCATGAAGCAATGAAAGTCGACATTAAGTCTATGTTCTTCAATCATATTTGGGATATTGTAGCTTTACCTGAAGGGATAAAACCCATTGGGTGTAAATGGGTATATAAGAAAAAGAGGGGAGCGGATGGGAATGTGGAAACCTTTAAAGCTAGGCTTGTGGCGAAATGGCATACTCAGAAAGTGGGAATCGATTATGAGGAAATCTTTTTCCCGGTAGCTATGCTTAAGTCCATCCGTATCCTCCTTGCTATCACATGTCATTATGACTACGATATATGATAAATGGATGTCAAGACGGTATTTTTAAATGGCCATCTTAGCGAAGACATCTATATGTCCCAACCAGAAGGTTTTATTGCTAAAGGCCAAGAACATATAGTTTGCAAACTTAAGAAGTTAATTCATGGACTTAAGTAGGCATCAAGAGCATGGAACATTCATTTTGACGAGACGTAAAGTCTTATGGTTTCACTCAAAACGAGGATGAACCATATGTGTACTGAAAACTTGAAGGCATTAATGTGATTTTTCTTATCTTATATGCGGATGACATTTTACTCATTGGAAATGATGTAGGGTCATTGTCATCTACAAAGATTTAGCTATCTAGTCAATTCAATATGAAGGACTTGGGAGAAGCCAGTTACATTCTCAGGATTAGGCTTTTTAGAAATAGGAAGTAGAGAATGTTAGGATTATCCCAAGTGGCATACATTGACAAGATACTAGCCAAGTACAACATGAACTCATGCAAGGGAGCTCTAATACCTTGCAGACATGGGTTGTCATTTTCTTCAAAGGACTGTCCTAAATCTCAAGAAGAAAAGGACGGAATGAGTAGGATTCCCTAGGCTTCGGTTGTGGGAAGTCTCATGTACACCATGCTGTATACTAGACCAGATATCTGTTTTATCGTAGGCTTGGTTAGTAGATATTAGTCAAACCCTGAGGAGGTTCATTGGCAAGCTATAAAGCATATTCTCAAGTACCTAAAGGGAACGAGAGATTATATGCTGGTTTACATGGATGATGACTTGGTTCCTATAGGATACACAAACTCAGACTTTTAGGTAGATAAGGATGAGAGAAAATCCACTAGTAGATATATCTTCACCTTGTTTGGAGAAGCAATTTCATAGAGGAGTATCAAGCAATCTTGCATTGTTGACTCGACTATAGAAGCTGAGTATTTAGCAGTTTCAGAGGCATTCAAGGAAGCAATCTGGCTCTGAAAGTTCCTTTCAGAACTTGGAGTCGTGCCATACATGGACAGGCCGATTGTGATGTATTGTGACAACATTGGAGTAGTATCGCAATCTAAAGAACCTAGGAACCACAAGAAGGGGAAGTGCATTGAGAGGAAATACCATCTGATCTTGGATTTCATCCAGAGATGGGAAGTCGTGGTGAATAGATTGTTTTCGAGAACAATCTAGCAGATCCATTCACCAAACCTTTTGCTGAGAGAGTCTTCAAGAGACATTTATACATCATAGGGGTGGGCACCTACGAACTTACTTAGTCTTAGAATGCAAGTGGGATATTGTTGGGAAAATGCCCTTTTAGACTAGGTTTCTGATGAAAAAATATCGAATGTTTTAATAAAAGAATTTATTTTTAGAAATTATTTGTGAATTTACATTTTATTTGTGTACAATTACGTTTGGAAAAGACCTATTATGTTTAAGTAAGTGGTCCATGTAAATGGTGGTCTTTCACAATAAGGTATGGATCACGGGTTACTTAACACATAAACGTTCGTTCTTAACCAATTGATGAGAATGAGAATCTTATCATTTCTAAGTTATTATGTTATGAATTTCAAATGGGGAATGGCTTATCTATAGCCAGTGAGTAGTCCACTCACTTCATAACATAAACATATTTCGAATACGTAGAATAGGACCTGTAGTAGTGCTTTCTAAAAGTACTATATGGTAGAAACCTAGACTACTATTGCTACAATGTGAACTAGTACTCCACAACTTGAGTATGAGTTAGTGGTCTGACGAAGCTAGAAGCATGTACTTTAATATGTTATAGTTGAGGTTCTATCGTAGCACCAATATACTTGTATATTGGGTATGTGTGACTAGTTAGTTAAGACAGACTTGTAACATATAGTTTCTATACTATATCACCCCTTGTGGTTGTCTGAATGATCTAAATATCCAGGGCCCTGAAAAATATGACTTGGATATTTGCTTTAGGATAGCTCCCTTGGAAAGCGAAAATAATCCAGGAAGTCATGGATCATTAGACTAGAAGCCTAAGGATGGTAGATGTCATTTAGAGAGGTGTTAGTACATTTCTTCTTCTCTAATGTACGGTGATGTATAGAGGGATATTTTAGTCATTTCACATGTAAGTCGGAGACTTTGCTAACGCAACATTGTCCTTGAGGTCAATATTTCCTTATGGTGATATTTGGAAATATTTAAAATGCAAAATATAGCTATTTATATAGCAAGAGTATTTTGGTCATTTTAGTAGCCAAGGCGGTGTATCTTTTGGTCCCCAATATAGATCGTGAGTCCTAATTATATACAGGCTATGGCGTTGGTCTTAAATTAAATTAAATAGAATTTATTTTATTTAAGTAGTCTAATTTAATTATTGGACTAGAATAAAATAAAAGTTTATGGAGAGAGAGAATTAATTAAATTAGTTTGGTGGGTTAATTAATTGTTTAGAGCTTTGGCCCAGTTTGAATAATTAAAGATTGACTTGGGACTAAACTAATATAGGCTTGTTAATTAGACTAGTTTATTTGGGCTGAAAATTTAATTATTTATTGGGCCATTTATTTGGTTCTAATTAGAATAATTAATTTAGTCTAAAAGGCTAAACTAAGAGTCCAATGAGCCAGTCCAGTTTAACCTATGGTTTTATTTAGGTTAAACAGGAGAACAGTGAAGTACATTGTTTTTGACTGCCTCTTCTCTGGGTCAAGGGAGAACGTTGTTTTTTTCTTTGTGTGAGAAAAAAACAGATGCCTCATTTCTCTCTCCAAGAAAAATTCCTTAGCTCTATGAGTTTTCACCAAACATGGATTAGGCAAGCCATATATTGGAAGATTGAGAGGTTGGTGTTCATATACATGCACAGATAGAGTAGGAATCTTGTAGGAATCGCACTAGAGGTTTCCACCAGCGTGCCTACCCCAGTTCCACATATTTCGGTCTAGCCAATTCTGAGAACGAGGAAAAGAAGTAAAAAAAAATTTCTCTTGGAGGCCCACCAGGCTGTGACCGGCACCAGTTGAGGCCACTGGAACTGGCACTGGCTTCGGTCTGTGATTTTCTTGTTCTTCAGTTTTCAGTTTTTTCCTTCTGCTACGTGCTTTGCTTCCCTCTTTAAACCTTTAGCCAGCACTAGTTCTTCACTGGAAAACCATGATTGCTATACATTTTCCCCTTATTTTGCCCTGACCAAGGTCGACGCTAGTTCTTCAAAGCACCAGTTCTTCAGAGCAGGGCCTGCGCCAGTTCAGCTTCCCTTGGCCGGGGCCATGTGTCAAATGGGATTCCACCTTTTAATCTCCAATTTCATCAATTTCTGCATAAAATAACAAAAAACACTTTCCACAGGCCAAATATCAAATAGGAAGGGAATTAGCTAGGCATTGAATCAAAAGTATCACAAAATAACCTCAAATAACTATGAAAATATAGGTAAATTTAGGCCGTATCAATCTTTTAAATATGAATTTATTAATTAGAAAATTAATAAGTTATTTCTAATTAGAATTAATAAGTTAATTCTAATTGTTATGAACTATTAGTCCTATAGGAATTAGGATTAGTTCATATTTTGCTACCAATTAACTGCAAAACCTAATAGGACATACATAATAGAGGAATTGGAACTCGAGATATTATATGATAGTTGTAGAATAAAATTTGTGAGAAGAAATAATTTTATAGACAAAATTATAAATGGTTATAATTATTAGGGCTTAATTGTAATTGTTAAAACATTATGGGTCAAATTACAATTTGAAAACCTATGGCTATAACAATTGAGAAAAAGTTTTTTGTGTTTTGGAAAGTGACTGTGGTGTATATATATTGACATATACTATAAGCAACATAAGAAAAAAAATTGACATTGTACAATGGCTTTTTATTTTCTCCTCCATAACAAATTAAATCCCCAAACACTACACATAAAAATTGCTAGCACAATTTTGTGTCAGTTTAAGTATCGTTCTTCATGTGGACTATGTTAGAGAAATTTTTGTACTTGGAATTTTGGTAGTTCAAGGTTTGAACGAATTTTTGGAGGAATTTTGCAAGAAGGAAGAATTTTAAAAACTGCTATTTTGAGGTAACTGATAGGGGTTAAATTAGTCATATTTTTCTTAGTTATTTGAGGCCATTTTAAGATACTTTTTATATAATAACTAGTCATATTCCTTCCTATTTGATATTTTCCTTATAAAAATAATTTTCTATAATTTTATATGAAAATAAAGGAAAATTAGAACTAATTGTGTGATTTTCCAGAATAGAGGCGGTGCCAGCCCAGGAAGGCGGAACTGGCACCGGTCTTCCACTGGAAAAACAGAAAAGTTCAGAGCAATTGAAGGAAAGAGTTGCAATTGAGAAAAGAAAAGAAAATGGCTTCATGGCTCAATTGAGTCGACGGACAGCAAGAAAAGGACAAAAATGAATCAAAGAAAGAAAAGAAAGGGAGCAATCAGTCAGCAAATTCTTGGCTCCAAGCTAGCCGACAGAAATTGCAAGAAACAACAATTTCGGTGGGGCCCAAATGCAAATCAAAGTTGACAATGTCAAGCAGCAGCCGAAATAAGAAAAGAAAGCAAAAGAAAGAATTTCAGCAGCTGCGTGGCTTGAAAACGGCTCAACCGAGCAATGCAACAATAAAAAAAGAAAAGATTTTCGGTGGCTTGGTTGACGGCTCAAATCGAGTCGACACCACAAAGAGACAGAATTTTGTACGGCTCAAATTGGTAGCAAACTTCAACAATTGCAAATTCAACAATTTGAATTCCACAAGCTACAGCACAAAACGACAAGAACTAAATTAAAGTCCAAATTGATTTCAACTTTTGAATTGCAAAGTCAAAGGCAGTGGACCTCTGTTATTCTATTTAGAATTTCATTAGATTTTATTTCTAATCTTTTTTTATTTTGAATTATTTTTAGGTAATTACTTCTTCTTTATTTAGGATTCTTTAAGGAACTTTGAGCCTATAAATAAAGGCCAATTTATCCTAGACAGGGGAGGTGCACAATGTAGAGACTTAGATATATTTTAGAGTGCATCACCAATATTTTCTCGAGATGAATAATTCAAGGAGGATTGTACAAGAGGGTCTTCAAGGGAAGAAGAAGAAGGCTTGTCTATGAGTATCTATTTCTTTCCTTTATTTTCTTTTCTTGAACAATGATGTGTTAATTGTTTTATTGTAGTTCGACATTGTTTTAGATATTCATGATTTTTAGAGTTGTTTGATCTTTTGATTAATTGATTGTTATTCTTGGTATTCAATTACTTGTGCTTATTACAAGATTCGTTGGTTGGTTCTCTCCATTAACTTACTGGACCAAGAGGGTTGATGGTAGTTTCAATTTATTAATTTCATATGCTGTTGGCTATTAACTTACTGAACCAAGGGGGTTGATTGCTTAGAATTGGTAATTGAAGGTTAATTGATGTCTTTTGAGACCAAGGGTTCACTGATTAATTTTATGTTTTAAATTTTTCGAGACCAAGGGAATTTAATTGAGGACTGTGTTTAATGCATCTTTTGGATGAATTAGTTGATACGAGACCAAGTGATTCTAATTTATCTAGAAGGTAGTGATTTCATGGATTGACCATCGAAGTGAATCTACTTTAATCCTTCATGATGCCAAGAGAATAATTAGTTATGATAATGGTTGGGTTCTTTAAGATCATGTTTGTCTAAACAATGGTTTAAGTTGTATAGTTTTCCATCCTTGACATGTATGTATATATATATATATATATATATATATATATATATATATTATTTTTTTATTTTATTTCTTTTTCACTTTATCGAGTCGGTTAAATAATGAAAGAGAAGTGATTAATGCATACTTATTCCTTGAGGATCGACACTCGTTTGAACCCTATGCTATGTTAATGATGAGTACGATAGCTCATATGTGTAATTTGGGGTTGAGATTTTAATATAAACTTGATTGGAAATGTGTTTATTTTTATATGATTTTTATACCCAAATAAATACACATCAGTAACAAATTTTCTCCTCTCTCTTGACCCGTTTAATTTCATACGAGTGATTCTATTATGTGGATTTTATTTTAATTATCCACTGGGCATATTGCATGATTGAAATCTAACAAACGGTTGTTAACCATACACAATTAACTCAACAAAATTGATAAACAGACAGCCTTGGAATTGCATAAATATTCAACAAATAATATCAACAATATCAAAGATAAAATCTACAACATATAAATCTCCAAGTACCAAACTTAACAACAACACATAACCTTAAAAATATGAATAGAATCTTAATGGTTTGATTACAAAGTAAACTATGTATAAACAAATTGGAAACATGATAAAAAAAAAAACAAGAAAAAGATTGAAAGATATACACTTAAAAGCCCACAATCTCAAGTTCTTCTTGCCTTCTTACTTTTCTTGCTATCCTTGTCCTTTTTTTATGTGTTTTTCTTGTTCTGCATGTTCTATATCTCCTCTCTCTGAATTTGGACATTCTCTACCTTTATATAAAGTATCTAAATTGTCCTTGATTATAATTTAGGAAGTTTAAACTACCATTGAATCAGATTAGCACTTGCTAAATCATTTAGAGGTGTTGCATAACCATCATACATGGGCATACAGCTTAGTTGTGCATGCCTAGCTTCTAAAATCTCCAGGAAGTGGCACGGCTAGCTTACACGGCCCTTCTATGCACGAGCGTGGTAATAATCGTGCATATGTTAAAGCTCTATTTTTCTCATTTTTTGGCAACTTTTTTGCGCAAGAAACTCTCCCCAGTTGTGCATAGGCACATGCATGGCCATGCATGCCTCTTGGAGCTTTCCCTATTTTGCATGAGTTCATGCATAGCCATGCATCGAGCTGTGCCCCGAAAAATTTATCAACAAAGATATGAAATATGTATTCCAAGACCTCTAATGCATATATAATCACTCCAAGTATAAAAATGTATCATATAAGTCCATGTTCTACTTATTTTTCACCAAGAAACCTTAAAACACATGAGAACACATTTTGAGTATAAAATCATCATTTATTATACAAAAGTATGCACAAAAGCTAAGGAAATGCACTAAGAAATTGTGACTATTTCACACCTAACAAATACACCAACACTTTACCTTTTGCACGTCTTCGAGCAAAACAAATTTTCAAATAGATGTAAGATACGAATTTTAAATTTTCAAAAGATATAGCTGATAGCTTCTCTTCCTTTTACAATGAAAAACAATTTAACAATCATTCAATCTAGAAAACTTAAGATAAACTCACATATTAGATCAAATATATCTAAGGTCATTGAAGTTAGTTTAAACAAGTTCATAATTATTCAATGCTTTCCATTTCTTCCCTTGATCAAAACACATAAATGATGTAATTCAAATAAGTAAGGCAAATATAACTAACTTAAGTTTTTGCACTTTGTGCTTGTCTAAAATACTACAAATTGGGTAGTAAACTCGATTGTTTTTTTCACTTAAGAATTCAA
The DNA here is from genome assembly GCA_026120185.1 of Voacanga thouarsii. Lineage (NCBI taxonomy): Eukaryota > Viridiplantae > Streptophyta > Magnoliopsida > Gentianales > Apocynaceae > Voacanga > Voacanga thouarsii. Next base: position 722,573 of record JANUWF010001659.1, on the reverse strand, counting down.
CCAAAATGGGCACCTGCATCCCATTTTTCTTTTTGCTCAACATGTATTTTCAAGAAAAGATAAAGAATGCAAACAAGAATTTTAGTTTTCTCACATGCTTTTGTTCTTTTTTTCTTTCTTTCTTACTAACTCATCATTATTTTTTTTCTCTCTTGCAAATGCTATTAGAATGTATGCCCTCAAACTATGTATCTGATGTAAATTTGATAAAATAAATAAAAGTATTATTCTCAAAAATTTTGTGCATTATTTTATTGGAAAAAATCCGTTGTGTTATGTAACATATTCATGTAAATTGAGGTCTTTCAAAATAAGGTATGGATTGTGGATTACTTAACACATCAACAGTGTTCTTAATAAGTTGATAAGAATAGGAATCTCATCAAGACAAAGGTTAGTACACTACGAATTCCAAATAGGGAATGACTTACCTTTAGGCAGTGAATAGTCCTCTCACTTCGTGGTACAAACACATAGAACTACACCCGTAGTAGTAGTTTTTTAAATACTAAAATGAAAGAAACCTAGACTACTACTGTTACAGTATAGATTGATATCGTATAGCTTGAGTATGGGTTGGTAGTTTGGCAAAACTGGAAGCACGTACTTTGATGTACTGTAAGTGAGGTCCTATCGTAGAATAAAAGTAATTGTATATTGGGTATATGTGCTAGTTAGTTAAGACAAACATATATAAGATAACTTCTATACACCAATTAGAGATATTACCCTTGTGACTGTCTGAGTGGTCTATAGATCTAAGGCCTTGAGAACATAACTTAGATGTTTGTTTAAGGATAGTCCTCTAGTAAAACAGAAACATTCTAGGAAGTCATCGACTATTGGCATAGAAGTCTAAGGATGGTAGATGTTATTTAGAGAGATGTTAGGATATTGTTTCCTCTCTAAGTGAATGGTTTTACGTAAAGGGCTATTTTAGTCATAACATCTATAGGTTAGAGATATTGCTAGACACAACATCATTCTTGGGGTTAATATTTCTTTATGGTGATAATGGCAAAAGTTTAAAATACAAAACATAACTATTTTTACAGCATGAGCATTTTGGTTATTTTAGTAGTCAAGGGCGATGTGCCTTTTGGTTCTTGGAATAACCCATAAGTCTACTTAATTTTAGGTTGAGAAAATGGTCTCAAATAAAGAGAGTTTTATTTTATCCAGGTAGTCTAATTTATTATTGGTAGAATAAAATATAAAGCCCAAAGAGAGAATAAATTAATTTCCTAGTTTAGTGGTTAATTAATTATTCATGATTTAAACCCAGAATGAATAATTAGATTTAGCCCGGATCTAACCAAGGAAAAGGATTGAGAATATATTTTGATCTATTTGGTTCAGTTAAATATTTATTTATGGGCTTTGTAAGTCCAGGATTAAATAAATATTTAAGACTGGCTTACTAGTCTGGGCCAGGGGTCTTAACCCAAGCCTGTTAGGCAAGAGTTAACCCTACTGATTAGCTAGACTCATGCATGTTAAGGATATCTAAAGCTATATGCATTTGATATCTCGTGTGTGATATATTTGGCATGAGAGTTTTAACTCTAGATGTGAGTTTTCTTTGGTATTCTCCTTTTAGCTATAAAACGATACAATAGTTTTTTCTGTCCTTCTCTGAGTATCTCGATTTTTGTCTTCTTCCAGTAGAAGTAAAAAAACGGTACCTCTTGATCTTGCTCGATAGTAGTTAGTTAGAAGGTTGCGGCTAATCTTCTTCCTTGTAAGTTTTTATCAACTGTTCAGGTAGAGGCCATATTCTGAGTACAAGAAGTCTAGCGTTCATGCACATAAGAAGTTGTTGCCTTGTGGGATTTGAACTAAAGATTGCATAGAGTCAATCAGAGACAGTCCTACCAATGACTATATTGCCCAAGAAAGCAAATTATTCATAGATACATAGAGATATAACAGAAACATAGAGATATAAAATTTTACTAAAGGTTCTGCTATAGTTTTTTTTTATGTGCGTTTGTTTTACCTCGATCCACTTTTACATGCCATAACATGACAGTCTACCATATTTTTATATTACTTTTAGGTGCCATTTTGGAACCACCACTATAAGAAAAATGATAATTTGTGACGGCTTCTGGACCATTGCTAATTTGCAACGGAACAGCAACGCGAGTAAAAAATTGGAATATATTTATACTTTTTAAGTATGTGGCTTATCCGTCTTATTACCAACAAATTAGCGACATATCTTTACCTGTCATTAATTAGTGACAGATTTGCGATGACTTTTTTAATATTTAAATGCACTCAAAAATTAAAGTGTCGACGTAAATCACTTGCTAATTATCAATGGCTTTGCGACGACTATATAAAATTCAAAAATAAATTTATTGTTTAAAATTTGAAAAATATGCCGTCACAAATCCCTTGTTATGGCCATCCATATATTTTTAAAAAATTTGAAAAAAAATGAGTCGTCGCAAATCCGTTGCTAATTTGCGATGGCTTTGTAATAGCCATACAAAATTAAAAAATAAATTTATTTTTCAAAATTAAAAAAAAATTAGCCGTCACAAGTCCGTTAACGGATTTGTGACAGCCATCCAAAAATGAAAAATAAATTTATTTTTTTAAATTTTAATAAATGAGTAGTCGCAAATCTATTGCTAATTAGTAATGGATTTTTTATGGCACTTTAATTTTTTAGTGTTAATCGAATATTAAAGAAGGCCATCACAAATTCCTTTGTTGATTAGCAACAGATTTGTGACGACTCATTTTTCAAATTTTAAAAAATAAATTTATTTTAAAATTTTTATGTCCATTGCAAAGCCATCGCTAATTAGCAACGAATTTGTGATGGCCTTTCAAAATTTGAAAATAAATTTATTTTTAAATTTTTAAAAATGAGCCGTCGCAAATTCCTCACTAATTATCTGCGGATTTGCAATGGAAAATTAGGTTGTTGTAGATCTGTCACAAATCTCTTGCAAATCCGTCATTGATTCACAAAAAAATATACTGTATAATTAATATATAGCACAAAAATCATAATAACATCAATAGCTAAGTAGTGGAGAACGTGATCCCCCACAACGAGGATGCGGGTGCTTGTCCCGTGTCTGACACAATCTTATAATATTCTTATCAGGTCGAGTTAGGTAGGTGGGGTAGGTCGGGCCCGAATAGCCAGGTCGAGGAGCTAATTAATTAAATTTTTTTAAAATAATTTTTTTTTTTGCTATCGCAAATCTGTCACTAAATTAATTAATTTTTTAAAATAAAAATTTTGAGCTATCACAAATTTGTTGCAAAATCAATTGATTTTTTTAAAAATAAAAAATTTTTGCCGTCGCAAATCCATCGCTAAATTAAGTATTTTCTTAAATAAATTTTTTTTATCGTCACTGCCGATAGATTTTCATTCCGTCACAAATTGCGACACCTATTTTAGTGACGATTGTAGGATTTTACCATCGCTAAATTGGTTTTATCTTGTAGTGAGCCTACTTTTCCTATTTACTTAAACACAAGTCTAGGACTAGTTTAGACAATGTTTCAACAAAAATTGGCATATAACCAACATATACTTCATTACAAAATTTTTGTAATCTTTCAAAGTCAAAAGTTTTAGTGATATGGCCTAAATTAGTCATATTTTTTCTAGTTATTTGAGGCTATTTTGTGATTCATTTTGTAAAATAACTAGTCATATTCCTTCCTATTTGATATTTCCCTTATAAAAATACTTTTCTATAATTTTATGCAAAAATAGATGAAATTTAGAGCTAATTGTATGATTTTTTAGCATAGAACCAGCACCAGCCCGAGAAGGACAACCGATGCTGGTCTTGTACTGGAAGAACAGAGAAATTGTGAAGAACAGAGGAAGTGCAATTGAAATTGTTAAAAGAAATCAGCAAGACAAATTCGGCAGTTCATGGCTAGAAAACAAAATAAAACACAGCAGCAACAAAACAAAAGAAAGAAGTAAAATTCAGTAGGCCAAGGAGCTTGCAAAGTAAAGTCAACAATGTTAGGCGGTTGGCTTAAATTGAGCTGATGCAACAATAGCAAGAAGAAAGGGAAAAAAGAGAGATTTCGGTCAACAAGGACAAAGGTAAAGGGTCAACAAAGGTGGCTGAGAAAAGGACAAAAGGAAATTGAATTCAGCAGCAATTTTCGGTGGAATTTGGTGATTTGCGGCTCAATAGAGCCGCTGTGACAACAAAAAAAGAGACAGAAATTCAGTGGCTTCAATGGCTTAAATTAGAAGCCAATTCAGTAATTCTAATTCCATGATCTTTAGCACAAGAACACAACAAAGTCCAAGTCAAGAATCCAATTGAAGTCCAAATCAAATTGAAGTCAAACTTGATTTCCAATTCAACAAGTCAAAGACGGTGGACCATTAGAATTTTATTTAGGTTTTTATTTTAGCAATTTCTAATTCTTTTTAGTTTTTGATTTCTTTAGGTATTTTCTTTTTCTTTACTTATGACTCTTTTAGGAACTTTGTGAGCCTATAAATAAAAGCCAATTTACCCTAGAAAAAGGGGTGCACAATGTAGGGACTTAGATTTATTTTAAAGTGCATCACCAATATTTTCTCGAGATAAATAATTTAAGGAGGATTGTACAAGAGGGTCTTCGAAGGAAGAAAAAGAAGGCTTGTCTATGAGTATCTATTTATTTCCTTTGTTTTCTTTTTCTTGAACAATGATATGTTAATTGTTTTATTGTAGTTCGACATTGTTTTAGATATTCATGATTTTTAGAGTTTTTAATCTTTTGATTAAATGGTTGTTCTTGTTAGTATTTAATTACTTGGGCATATTACAAGATTAATTGGTTGTTTCTTTTCATTAGCATGCTAGACCAAAGAGGTTGATGGTGGTTGCAATTGATTAATTTCATATTTATTGGCTGTTAACTTACTAGACCAAAGAGGTTAATTGCTGAGGATTGAGTAGTTAAAGGTTAATTGATGTTTGTCAGACCAAGGATTCATTGATTAATTTCATGTTTTAAATTTACCAGACCAAGGAAATTTAATCAATGATTGTGTTTAATGCATCTTGTGAATGAATTAGTTGAGACAGACCAAGTGATGCTAATTTATCTAGAAGGTAGTAATTAGTTGAGACAAACCAAGTGATGCTGATTTATCTTAATCATTCATGGTGCCAAGAGAATGATTAGTTATGATAAAAGTTGGGTACTTTAAGATCATGGTTGTCTAAACAATGGTTTGAATTGCATACTTCTCCATCCTTGACAAGTATATATTTTATTTTATTTTTCTTTTTATTTTGTTTTCACTTTATTGAGTTAGTTAAACAATGAAAGAAAAGAGATTAATGTATACTTGTTCTTTGAGAATCGACACTCGTTTGAACCTTATGCTATGTTAATGATGAGTACGCTTGCTCATATGTGTAATTTGGGGTTAACATTTTAATTTCAACTTGATTGGGAATGTGCTTATTTTTATATCCAAATAAATACGCATCATTTATACATTCTATAAGAAATAAATATGGTTAAACTAAATTCTTAAGACTTAAATATCTCTAACCTAATATAAAAGTTTAACAAAAATCAATTTAAGTAAATTTAAATGAAGAAATTTTTCAAAGTAAAAGAGAAGAATTGTTTCCACTAATTTTGCATTAACAAACTCAAAATCAAGAAACTATTGCCCTTTCAAGGGAAATTTATGGCCCTAAAATCACGAAAACTTTTGTTTTCACCTCCACACTTAAACCGTAATTTGTCCTCAATGGACAAAAAATAAAGAAATAAAACATAGCCAATGAGAAAAGAGAAAGATTAAAGGGAAAAGAGAGTAAATATTTCTCAACTATATTCCAAGATAGCTAAAGGAATTGTTCCTGAAGTTGCATTAATTGTCCACAAAAAAGCATCAAAGGTAAATGCGAGAGAGTGTAAGACTATTAAGTACATGGCTAAGGAAAGTAAAGATGCAAAATAAAAGCAACATAAAGAAGAAAAGTGCATAAAAATAAACCTAGTCTAGAAGGTTCTTAAAGCAGAAGAAAATACATGAAAAAAGAGAATGAAAAATAAACAAACTACTAGAAAAACTTAAGCTAGTGCATCCAGAGGACGTAGATCATCATGCATCAGCTTATATCCATGAGATGCCTCCGGTGGTCACGTTGGTGAAGATGTCCTCACACTAAAAGAAAAAGGTTGTGTAGAACAAGTAAAGTGCATAAAGTCAAAATACGAACAAAAGTTGAACAACGTCCATCCTATATGCCCATCCACATTATTGATTCGACACTCAAGTACATCCATCACTCGATTGTAATGTCCTTGCATGGCATCCATTAATATTTTAATGTAAAACATGAAATCCATGATCCATACTTGCCTCATATACCCCAACATTTGTATTATAGGTGTAGTAGTCTTTCCCAAAGATTTATCAACCCATATTTCCATGGCATAGTAGGCTTCATCTTTGTGGGATATATCAACCCCAACATTTGTATTATAGGTGTAGTAGTCTCTCCCAAAGATTTATCAACCCATATTTCCATGGCGTAGTGGGCTTCATCTTTGTGGGATGTCGAGCCATCTAATCTCCCCGATAAAGGGTCGTTATATGAAACTTAAATGAACACACAATAGAAATTTCTCAAAATAATATATTAAACATCAAAATATTACATAAGATCTGACCTCTAATACATATGCCCAAAAGAGATAACAAGTCCGCTATACACATATAGAATTTCATCCGAGATTCTATGTAGGTCCAAGATATAGCATGAGCCTCTGGGAGTCCATCACACTTCTGTTGTGCCTCACTCTCTAAAATTTTCAGGTAAGAAAGAACACATATATGAGTATAAAGCTCAATGAGTCTCGTGTGTACTAGTGTTTTTTTCATTGAAAACAACTCAGGAAGAGTAGTTCCCAAAACGTAGACAAGATAATGCACTTAGACTTGTTGCAAATATGTAAATAGTAAAGAGGACTGGATTTCATGTAGAAAATACAGGAATAAATTCAAGGATAATTTTTTGAAAAAAAACAGAAAATAAAATCCATCTGCTATTTCTTGCAAATAGATGTAAGGTTTCATGAGGCAAAACATGGTAGTTCAGGAATTCTTGTTTGAAAACAAACTAGTTCAAAACATGCATACGAGGAATTCAAAGAATTCCACTCATTATATGCAAGTAAAACATGCATGATTCACTATCAGAGTTAGTTGGTTAGCGTAATAAGAATTCAGAAATATCAGTAGTTAGTATAACAAGAATTCAGGAATTCAGAAGGTAGCTAATCCTAATGTCTTGTCGCCTCATTTTGAGGTAAATGAACCCTAGAATTGGCTAAGTTATTTGAGATTGTCTATCTCTAACATAAGTTAGTACAAGGAGAAAAGCTCCTCGCGAGTACTTGATAGGAATCACCCAGGCCTAAAGCTCAATCCAAAGAAAGGGGAAGTGTGATCAAGTCACAACTCATGGCTCCTTGGATAAAGATGACCTTCAAGAGGATTCAAGGAGGTTTTCAAGATAACAAAGTTAACAAAATCATGTCCAATAAGATTGTGTAAAGATGGACAGTAATGGAAGGGCAAAAAGATGCACAACATAATATGGATGATCAAGCTAACTTTTAAACAAGAATTGAAGGCCAAAGGAGTATCAAGAAGAGCTCAAAATGACCAATAGTTCATTTGAAAGATTAAGAAAACATAGAGAAATAGAATGGAGGCCCAAGGAGCAGGTTTTAAAACACAATAAAACAGGGGGATGGCGACCAAACTAAAGCCAGCACCGGCCCTAAGCCTAGAACCAACGCTGGCTGAAACTAGCATGTGTTCTATCTAAGACAAAACACATCCAGCAGCGACTATGCATGCCAGAACCGGTGCTGGCCTTGGTCAGGCCAATCCCGACCGTTTTGCTATTTTTCGTATTTTCAGTCTTTTCACTTGTAATTTACTTTTTATGACTTTTATTATATTTTAATCTATTTTAAAGCATGTAATAGGGCTCAGAACTTGTATTAAGGCCTTTTAATAGTTAGGATTAGTTTGCTAATTAGTTTACGGTAAGGCATCTATACATATGCCATTATAGCTCTTGTAAAAATAACTTTTGGAGGCATTAGACATTCGGGAGATTCTAAGAACTATTTTGAGAGTTTGGTGAGGGTGATCCTCTTAGGTGATTCCCATAAATATCATGACTAATTCAAAGGCTTTAGTCTCACATTTAATCTTGTCTCTAAACCTTAAAGGATAATCTCAACTTCTTCTCTATTCTTATGTGCTAGTTGCCTAGTGTGTTTGATAGGAATACATTAGATGCCTTCAAATTCCTATCATTGGTGTTATAATCTGTGATAGATTAGGGTGTTAGAGTATCTTTGAAGTAGACTAGATTCATAATATCGCAAGAGTGTTAATTTCCTAGTATTTTAGTGTTCTTGTGTATGGGTTTGGTAGGGTTCTTATTCTTTAGTTTAATCCACAACTTTGGTGCTCTCAAGATCATATCAAATGTGGTATCAGAGCTTGCATTGTATTAATTTTAATCAACCAACTTTCTGGGCTAATGTAGAATCTTCTTCAAGATTTATTGAGAATTTTCAAATTTTCGTTACTTTTTCTCTTGCTATTTTTGAATGTAAAAAATTTGAATTTGTGCCATGAAAATGTTGTGAATTTAACCTTATATGATATATTGATATTTAGGAAGTGATGTGGTGACAAAATTTGTTGATTTGGGGCCAAAACCAGGATGAAAGTTGTTATACGAAATTGAGCTACGGGATTTCACTCAATGCGTTTGATATGTTGATCCAATGATTTGTGAATGCTTATACTTGACTACTAAAGCTTCTATCCATGAAGTATGACGATTAATTTGATTAGTAGAGTGTATTTGTGAAGTTAATTGGTGTTGTAGTTGACCATGCTAGAAAGTTTGCATTGAGTTACATCTTGCATATTAAGTGTTTGATAAAATACCTAAATGACTTTACATTCATTGTATGAGTTCTTGGCTTGAATTTTACACTTGAAAATCACTGCTAGAATTGAGCCCTCTAGTGTCACCTACCAAGTGTTTAATAAATTCCCTTTGAGACACATTTCTTTCTTATCCCTTAGAATTTAGTTGACTTGACTAATAGAATTAAATCCTTTGAAGTGGGAAAGAGTTGGGAAGAACTTGAGTAGGGAATTGAGAGTTTGAAAAAAATAAGAGAGTAAGCTCATTTTAACAAAAACTAAGAAGAGTGCAAACACGAGTGAAGAGTGACCACTAAAATTGAGTGTAAACACGTGAAGGGGTGAAGTGAGAATTCTCTTGTGTTTTCTACTTATATTTTAGGGTATTTCTCTTGAAAGAACTTCACAATGGCTAGTTAGAGTGGAAGTAGCGAGAGTGACAACTATGAGAAGTCTTACTATAGTGAGAGTAGTTATAGGACATATTATGAAAATGAGGAAGAATATGAGGAGAATGATTATCAAAGCATGGGATATTTGTATGAACATGATAAAGGGCCAAGTACAAGTGGAAGGGAGTATGATAGCTATGGAGGAGACCTAGGGGAAAGTGATCAAGAATGTGAAAACTTGAGTCCTATGGAAGATTGGAGTAAGGGGAGTAAAAACAATGGAGAATCTTATTCGAGTGGGGAAGGATATAGTAGTTTAGAGGAACAAAATTGGGAATATGAAGAAGAAGAACATAGAAGTGAGGAATATTGGAATAAGGAAGTTTATGTAGGAGTAGCACAAAAAAATCAAAGCATTGGGTGCAAAAGAACTTAAGGGAGCAGGAATGCAAAATGTGTGAAAGTTTTGAGCACACTTCCTATGAGTGTCCAAAAGGAGTTAAACAAAGGGGGAGGAAATGAAGTAATATGAGAATGAGAGAATAGTGACCACCTCATGTTTGAGAGAAAAAGAAAAGAGATACAAACAAGGAAACGAGAAAAGAAAAGAGAGCGGAGGTAAAATGAGAGGGAAAATATGGGTAGTGAAAAGAATAATCAAAGAGGTTAATGAGAGACCAAGCAGGGCATTTTACCTACACAATATTTCTGTTATTTGAAATCTTGTACAAGTTTTGATTCGAGGATGAATCCTTTCCAATAAGGGGGAAATGATAGGAATTTCTCCAGGCTTAAAGCTCAATGTAAAGAAGGGGGAAGGGCGATAAAGCCACAACTCATGGATCATTGGATAAGAAAGATTCTCAAGAGGATTCAAGGAGGTTTTCAAGATAACAAATTCAATAAAACCAGGTCCAAGAAGACTATGAAGAGATAGATAGTACAGGAAGGACCAAAAGACGCACACCACAAGCAACAATCCATGTGGAGGATCAAGCCAACCTTTAAATAAGGGTTAAAGGCTGAATGAGTATCAAGAAGAGCTCAAAACGACCAACATTTCATTTGGAAGATTAAGAAAACACAGTAAAATGGAATAAAGGTCAAAGAAGTAGGTTTGAAGCACAACAAAATGGGGGGACAGCGACCAGACTAAAGCCGGTGCCAGCCCTAAGCCTAGAACTGGTGTCAGCTAAAGCTGGCATGTGTTTTGTCCTAGATAGAACACAGCCGATGCCAACGGTGCATGCCAGAACTGGCGCAAGGCCTGGTCGGGCCAATCCCGACCTTTTTGCTATTTTTCGTATTTTCTGTATTTTCACTTATAATTTAATTTTTACAACTTTTATTATGTTTTAATCTTTTTTAAAACATATAATAGAGCCTCAAAGCTTGTATTAAGACCATTTGATAATTAGGATTAGTTTGCTAATTAGTTTAGGGCAAGACATCTATATATATGCCATTATAACTCTTGTAAAAATAACTTTTGGAGACATTAGACATTTGGGAGATTTCAAGAACTCTTTTGAGAGTTTGGTGAGGATGATCCTCTTGGGTGATTCGCATAAACATCAAGACTAATTCAAAGGATTTAGTCCCGCCTTTTATCTTGTCTCTAAACCTTATAGGAATCTCAACTTTTTCTCTATTTTTATGTGCTAGGTTGCCTAATGTGTTTGATAGAATTGAGTTAGGTGCCTTCAAATTCCTACCCTTGGTGTTCTAATCTTTAATAGATTAGGGTGTTAGAGTGTCTTTGAAGTAGACTAGATTCATAATATCACAAGAGTGTTAATTTCTTAGTATTTTAGTGTTCTTATGTATTGGTTTGGTAGGGTTCTTGTTCTTAAGTTTAATCCACAATTTTAGTGCTCTCAAGTTCATATCAGTACTTAATTTTCACATAATACACGTATTCAGGTCCAAGAAATAGAAAATGGTTTATTACTCATTTTCCATATCTTGTCATGTTAGTCATGCATTGCATAGAGGAAATGTCTTGAAAATATAGTATTTACAAATATTGAAAACTTGTTGAGGATTCAAGGTAACATGGTATTAATAGGTAGTGAAAACATGCTTAGGAATTTAATATTCATGATGTTTTCAAATTCAAGCAAAAAACTTGTATTAGAATATATTAGGAAACCACTTGTCTATGCTAAAAAAATATTTTTCAATATCAAAAAAGCACTTTAGCAAGTTAGGAGTTTCAAGAATCAGGGAACTCACATGAAATACATGATACTTAGGAAATCAAGGACTTGATAATATTCTCAAGTTTAAGTAGGAAATTTAAGTCATGGGATATTAGGAAAAAATTTACTGTTACGTATTTATTTTGAGTATAAAAATTATATAAAAATAAGTACATTCTCAATCAAGTTTAAATTAAAACGTTAATCCCAAATTACACATATGAGTAAGTGTACTCATCATTAATATAACATAGGGTTCAAACGAGTATTGATCCTCAAGGAACAAGTATGCATTAATCGCTTTTCTCTCATTGTTTAACCGGCTCAATAAAGTAAAAAAAGAAATAAAAATAAAAAATAAAATAATATATACATGTCAATGATGGAGAATTATGTGACTCAAACCATTATTTTGACAAACATGATCGTAAAGTATTCAATCATTATCATAACTAATTATTCTCTTGCCATCATGAAGGATTAAGATAGATTCACTTCTTTTTCAATCTATGAAATCACTATCTTCTAGACAAATTAGTATCACATATTCTGCCTCAACTAATTCACCCAAAAGATGCATTAAACATAATCCTTAATTAAATCTCCATATTTTGGCAAACTTGAAACATGAAATTAACCAATGAATCCCTATTCTGGTAGACATCAATTAACATTTAATTACCTAATTCTTTGCAATTAACCTCTTTTTCAAGCAAGTTAAGAGACAACAAATATGAAACTAATGAATTGAAACCACCATCAACTCCTTTTTCAAGCAAGTTAATAGAAAGAGACAACCAACTAATCTTGTAATAAGATAAGAAATTAAATACCAAGAATAATAATCAATTAATCAAAAGATCAAAGTAACCCTAAAAATCTTGAATACCTAAAACAATGTCAAATTACAATAAACAATTAATACATCATTGTTCAAGAAAAAGAAAACAAAATAAAAGAAAGCATTCATATACAAGCCTCCTTCTTCTTCCTTTGAAGACCTTCTTGTACAATCCTTCTTGAATTGATGAATTCCTCATTTGATTTGAGTGATTTCTGTTATGATCTATGAATTCCCACTTTTTCCTTGTGTTTTCCCTCTATTTATAGGCTTAGGAAGTTCCTAAATTCGTTGGCCGATTAGAAGTAGGAAAATATTAAAACTCTACAAATTGCCAAAAAAATGCGTGCGAAAATCGAGGCACCGCCATAACATCAGGACATATTCGGCACCGGTTGTGTTTTGTTTCTCTAATTATTCGCCGATTTTTTTTCTTGATTTCTATGCAACACTTCCATAATGCAGTCGGCGCCACCTCTAGCCTCCCAGCCAGTGCCAGTTCAGTTCTATTTCGCTCTGTTTCACTTGTTTTTTCGTTACCTTGAAATACGTGACAACAGCACATGGCCAGCGGCACTTCATCTGTCATAACTGGCACTGCCTCTGTTCTGTTTTGCTATGTTTTTGTCTTATTTTACCCCTAAAATTTGAAATAATGCACAAAATACATTTCCAAGGGTAAAATCTCAAATATGAAGGAATATGACTAGTTATTGAACAAAATGTATCACAAAATAGCCTCAAATAACTAGGAAAAATATGACTAATTTAGGCCCTGTCATTTACTATATCAGGAAAGCATTTGACTATATTAGAAAAACACTTAGCTAAAACAAGTTTGGAAATCGAGGGAGTCACCTCGTTTAATATATACTCATACTGTCACAAGCTTAAGAGCTTTCCCAGTCTAGATCACCGTATTTGGGAATTACCAAAATATATCTATGCATGCAACTGCAAAGCTAAGGATTTCTTGAATTCACTCCACCTACAATGATGAAATGTTCCATGAAATATTACTCTATGTTCTTGGTTCACAGGTAATGCTAGAAGGAAACAAGTTCTTGAACATGTTATGATTTCCTAATGAAAAAAATTATTCCTTCTATAATGAATTATTTCATAGCTTTCTCACTTCTTAGTGTTTCACTCATAAATTTTGCTACACAACTCCAAATGACGTCAAACTAATTCCAAAATATATACAAGACATTCCTTTATAATTTCCAGTTCATGGAATACCAATTCCAATTCCCTCTCCTATTCCTTCAATTCTGCTTACGAAGTTCCAACATTCTGATCATGTAATAGTTTGGCAGTCTTTGGTATTTTCATCATAAATTTCTATTCACAAGTCCAAATGACCTCAAATTTGTGCCAGAACTCTCCTTACACTTTTAGCTACAAAGTTATGAACTCCTTGCTATCAGAATTGAAACTGACACAAAATGGCTGCAAGTAAAAGCTTGCTATTTGGTCCAGTAATTCTCACTTTTCCTTACCAAATGTGTTATCCATATATTCTATTCTCATTTTAGCACATAACTAGCACTTATTCCATATCATTCCTCATTTTAACATCATAAAATATCTTTAGTTTTCGACGTGAAAAAAGCAATAACGTTATAAATGCAAAGAAAAAAAAATGGCGGCCATGAAAAATATGAATTAATCTTCCGTTTGTTTTCAATGAATAATTCTTCTGTAGTTCATTTCTTTCTTGTATTCATTTCTTCCATGAATTCAGCCATAATCAACCTTTTATAACTCCACAAAAGCATTGTCAAATACAAATCACAATAAACCACTTCACTATCCCACCACCACAGAATTCCAGTATAAGAACATCGCAACAACCACTTATTCACCAAGCATATTTCATAAATTATGCTAATTCCATAAAAAAAAAATATACATAAAAAAATCTCCATAAGCTATAAAACATCTTTAATTCATGGCGGAAAGCCTTTTACTTTGTGTAGAACAATTTCTAGGCTAGCAAATGTCCAAGCTTTTATTTTTCTTCCATTCTTTCTCTTCTCTCAGTTTCTCTCTTTATTTCTCTTCCTTTTTCTTTTCTTTTCCTTTTTTCCCTTTTCTTGCTGAATTTCGAGGATCAAAATGGCCTCCACCAGCCTTCATTCTTCTATTTATAGAGATATTTATCTTTTGGCAAAATTTAGTGATTTGATATAATGATTAAGCACAACTAATTAATGATAGAACCCTATGGAAAATTATAGAATCATATGGAAGCTTATGGAAACCCTGAGAATTTACAAGAACTTGTAAGAACTTTGTGGAATTCCTTAGAAACTTATATAATTTCTACTTATCCATGCTACCAATCAACAAAACCCATATGGCTTCCAAGCAAGCATTCATTTACAATCATATAGCTTCCAAGTGAACAATCCTTTTGAAACACATGGCTTATCATGCATTTAATCATCAAAAGCCACTTAGTTCTCATTTAACCAATCACATAATCATATATAGTCTTCATGTAACCAATCACAAATCTCCAAACAACCTCCTTGTGTATGCAAAAAATTATATTGTTCCAAATATTTCTTCCATACAATCTATCATAAACCTCCAAATAACTTTTCATGCAAGCATTCATAGAAGTCCAAGTGGTTTCTTGTACAACCGTTCATTGAAATCCACATGGCTTCTATTTGTGGGCTAAGCTAACTTAAATCCATTAATTAAGTAACCTACCATTATTATATATAATTAAAGCCCATTGTCTCATTCCATCTTGACCATGGTTAACTAGGTTTTGCACCCAAAAAAAAAAAAAAATCATAGTTGACATTACTATTCATCTTAGTCGAGAAAACTTTTTATTTTACCAATGCGATCTACGCATTAAACTAAGTTTAGCATCTCTTAGAATTTCAAATTTCATTCTCAATTTTTTTTAATTGGCGATCGAAAATTCCTCCAATGCCCCTTAAATTTTTTTTCTCACCAAAATATTCTTCTGATTAAATTGATCATTTTTTGTTCTAGTCCTTCGTTCATATGCTCACTTAATAAAAAGTAGTCATTAGTTAAAATACAAAAGGGAGGGATGTTACAGAAGAAGAAGATGGTATGGAAACATAAGGCTCAATAAGAATTTCAGGCTCCTCTCTATAAACTTCCTCGTCTAACTTCAACGCTGTCCAAACACATACTGATTAACTCTGACTCTTCTCACCATGCCCATTCCTTGGAGGGTTTGAAAATTTATAGGAATCATAGTCACACCTATCTCCAAACCTATATCAGCACGAATGAGCTGCAAAATTTTAGCTAATCTAGTGATGTATGGTAAATCGTAATGAGCACCCCTCTTGGAAATAACCATAGAGTTAAGATAGTAAGCAAAGAAAATAGTGATATTAATTAGAGTATGAGACATAATATACCAAAGATAAAAATAAATCCCTCCAAGTGACCACTTCATCATTCTTCTTCCTACTTCTAGTGGCATGAACAATAAGTTTATAAAGGTACCGAATAGTGGGAGAAGTAAATTGGCTACTCTTTAAAATACCTGCCCTCCAAACGAGACTAGTGGTACGTGCTTGCCAAAAAGCCATCCCATCTAAGTTATTTGCCAAACTATCTATCTATGGGGCATTTTCTTCTGATAGGGGTTAAAATCACCATTCTTTTCCAAGTTATTTGAGGTTATTTTAAGATACATTTGTTGTAATAACTATGCATATTCCTTCCTATTTGACATTTTTCTTGTAAAAGGTGTTTTTGGCAAATATGTGTAGATTTAAGTTAAAATCGAGCAGAGAGTTCACAGAACTAGAATGCACTTGGCTCCAAGCCCAGCTAGTAGACTAAGCGCCGGGTCCATTCTGTCCAGCAGTAGAAATTGAACGAGCTTCAGGGATTTTTCCAAAATAGACCTGGAACCAGGTCTGGCAAGTGTACCTAACGCTGGGCACATTCTACCTACTAAGGAAAAGGCGACAAAAAACAGAGCAAAACAAAGGAAGAACAGAGTGTACCTGGTGCTAGGTAGGTCGAAGGTACTCGGCGTCAGGTAGGTTCTAGAGGCGAAAATTCTGTATGCGGAATTAGGCCTTATCTAAGGATTTTGGTATTTTCCTATTTCTACTCGCCAAGACTTTCTCAACCATGAAATAGGCATTCAAGAGGCCAATAAAAGCATAAAAGAACACAAGGGTTTGATATACAACTAAGAGAGGTGAATTAAAAAGCAGAAATTCTAATTTTCTCATTGAAGGAAGAATTCACCCAAGCTAAGGAGGATTGTTCAAAGGGAGTCTTTATGGAAGAAAAAATAAGCTTGTCTATAAGTGTTTTCTTTTCTCTTTGTCTTCTTTTTCTTTAGTAATGATGTATTCAATGTTTTTATTATAATTTAATATTATTTTGGTATTCATGATTTTGGGTTAATTTAGTTATTCGATCAATTCTTTGTCATCTTTGGTATTTGGTTACTTGAATTCATTGGTTATTGACGTGAGTTCTTCTAATTGACTTGAGACGATGATGTTTGGAGTTTCATTGCATTGATTTTGTATTTGTCTAGTCTTAATGGACTTGAGCGACGAAGTTAAGGTTATAGTACTAAGTGATCAGAGGTTAGTTAATTTCACCTCAAGCAAAGGGTTATTAGCTAATTTCATATTTATAAGGAATTGAGCTTAATGCATGTTTTGGTTATGATTAACTTGATTAACAAGTCTATTAATATAATCAAAATATAGGAGTCCATGGATTGGGACAAGAAGTGGGATTTACCTAAATAGAATCATAACTTGTGAGACGATTGAGTTTTACTTTATATTCCTTCACGGTGCCAAGAGAATAATTAGTTGAGAGAATTGCTAATTGGTTCATTATTTTGTTTTCTAGTATACATGTCTAAATTGTAGAAACTTACATTTTTGAGTTGTATATGTTTCTTTAGTTTTTCTTTTTATTCGTTTCTCACATTATTTAGGATCGGTTAAATCATGAAAGAAGAGTGATTAGTGTGTACTTGTTCTTTTGATGATTGATACTCATTAATTCCTTGTACTATGCTTGCGATGAGTATACTTGCTCATATGTGTATTTTGGGATTAATATTCTAATTAAAAATTTATTAAGGGATGGATTTAAAATTGATGATTTTATATATCCAAAATTGACGCATTAAGTTTTTGGCACCATTGCGGGGGAACAATATCATGAAAGCTTGGACTTTGTTAATTTAACCATGTT
Organism: Voacanga thouarsii; assembly: GCA_026120185.1. Classification (NCBI taxonomy): domain Eukaryota; kingdom Viridiplantae; phylum Streptophyta; class Magnoliopsida; order Gentianales; family Apocynaceae; genus Voacanga; species Voacanga thouarsii. Next base: position 704,921 of record JANUWF010001659.1, on the reverse strand, counting down.
AATATGTTTATCTGTAAATATGTATATATGTTCCTTGTATGACTAGGTGCTATATTTTATTTTCTTATACTTTAATATCTCTGTATTTTGTAATTTCTTGTAACTTAATTTGTAAACATACCCTAACTATTTAACTTTTAAATTCTATAATCTCAAAATTTTTTCTGTCTTATGTAGGCCTTACTCTTAGTTTATGACCCGACGATCCAAAGCCGAGGTAGTCGACCTTGATCTAGAAATTGAGAGAACTCTCACTAAGGTCCAAAAGGTTATAAGTGAAAGGGTAAGGAGAGCAATGGAGGTAAATCAGTCTAACGACGGTGGAAACGACGGAGTTAACAGGCAGAGGGTGAATGACTTTGTAAAACCAGTAATCTCAGGTACAGGCTCTAGTATCGCACGGCCTAGGATAGAGGCTAATAATTTTGAGATAAAATCCAATATGATCCAAATGATCTAGAATATGGTCCAGTTTGATGGGTTACCTGAGGAAGATCCTAATGCCCACCTGCGAGCTTTCTAGAGATATGTGACATCTTTAAGATGAATGGTGTTTTTGAGGATGCCATCAAGCTAAGATTCTTCCCTTTTCTTTCAGAGATCGAACGAAATCATGGCTAAAATCTTTGCCCACCGGATCCATTACTACTTGGAATGTTTTAGCTGAAAAATTCTTAGCTAAATATTTCCTACCAGCTAGAACTTCCAAACTTAGGACTGACATTTCTGCTTTCCAATAATTAGAGGCCGAAAACCTTTATGCGTGATCTAATAATTAGAGCCTATAACTGCTTTCCTCAGGTACAGGCTCTAGTATCACACGGCCTAGGATAGAGGCTAATAATTTTGAGATAAAATCTAATGTGATCCAAATGATCCATAATATGGTCCAGTTTGATGGATTACCTGAGGAAGATCCTAATGCCCACCTTGCAAACTTTCTAGAGATATGTGACACATTTAAGATGAACGGTGTTTCTGAGGATGCCATCAAACTAAAACTCTTCCCTTTTTCCTTTAGAGATCGAGCGAAATCATGGCTAAAATCTTTGCCCACCTGATCCATTATTACTTGGAATGTTTTAGCTGAAAAATTCTTGGCTAAATATTTCCCACCAGCTAGAACTTCCAAACTTAGGACTGACATTTTTGCTTTCCAATAATTAGAGGCCGAAAACCTTTATGAGTGTTGGGAGAGGTTCAAAGAGATGCTGAGAAAGTGTCCTCACCATGGATTCAAGTTGGGGATGCAAATACAAGTTTTTCACAGTGGGTTGAGTTTCGCTGCAAGGCAATTAGTGGATGTATCTGCAGAAGGCATTATAAATTCCAAAACCCTAGATGAGGTCTTTGATCTAATTGAAAATCTGGCTACTAATAACTATACCTGGGGGAGTTCACGGTCTAGAGCTCGTGTACAAGGAGTGCATAAGATGGATGCAATAGCTACCTTAGAGGTAAAAGTGGAAGCACTCACACAGAAAATAGATCAATTGGTAATGCCTCCCTCCCAAGGACAGGTAATGAGTGTGGCTTGTGATTTTTGTGGGGCAGGGCATCCAAATCATAAGTGCCAAAATATGAGGTCTTCGCAAGAAGCATTGGACCAAGCGGCGTTTGTAGGTAATGATCGGCAAGATAATAGTCCCTACATCAATACTTACAACACAGGTTGGAGGAATCACCCTAACTTTTCTTGGAACAACCAAAACCAACCTCGCCAAGCTTTTTTGAATTTTGGGATGCATAGGACTCAACCATCTCTGCCATATAATGCCCCACCAGCCAAACCATCTTTGGAGGAAATAGTCACCAAACTGGTAAGTGGAACAGAAACACGGTTCCAAAGAATTGATGCGACTACGAGGAACTTGGAAGAGTCCATGCACAACCTGGAAGGTCAAATTGTATAATTATCCAAACTCCTAGGTGATCGTCAATCAAGAACACTGCTAGACAACACGGAGTCTAACCCACGGGACCAAGACCATGGGAAATCCTGATTTCTGAACTGTTTTACTTTTTGCTGAATAATCTTTTTAATTCTTGTCTATTTTTTATTTATTTAGCAAGTAGTCTACATGCTTCATATGATTTCATGTTTTTTGTTCTTTATTTTTATTAAAATGAATTTTTGAAAAAAAAAAGATTTTCCAAGCTAGAGCTGACTGGGCACTAGGTCCAACCAGTGGCTCGGGCACTAGGTTAACACGGCTTCATAGAAAAGTGCAAGCAGAACAGGCCCGGCGTCGAGCCCATAGACTGGGCCCAACGTAGGCTCGTTCGGGTGCCACATTTAGAACGGCCTTCTTAGCCATTTGTTGTTAAAAAATCTCCACACTCCTCTCTAATTTTCTCTTCACCCATCGCTGGGTTCATATTCAAAACACCACTAGATCAATTTTCAAACCTCTAAAACACTTCCAAAGCACAAAATTCCCACTTTGTTCTTGCAAATTCATATCAAAACAAAGAAAAATCCAACCTTTTCACCAGAAACTCATTTTTCAATCCTTCTATTAGAAGCACGATTTCTTCAAACTCTTTGCATAGAATCATTGCCCATGCATTGGAGAACATTATGGTATGAACCTTTTCCACTCTCTAGGTTCAGTCTTTCTTATGAATTTTGGATAATTTTCTATTCATTTTTGGGCGAAAATTCTTAAATATTTCCTATTGAATAATTTGATGGTTAAGATTACTTTCTTTGAGTTTGCATTGGCATGGGAATATCATAGATAATGCTTTACAATTAAAGCCATTAATAGTTTGTATTTTTTGAAGTGTTTGAGCATGCATAGTGATTAAATTTTGGGGTCAAGTATAATTGTTCAATGTTTCACTTAGCCTTATGATGATAAGCTTGGCATTATGATTTAAATGTTATGGCTAATTGAGCATGGTGATTCTAGACTGAATAGGGTTTTCTTAAGCAATATTAAACGTTGTGGTTTTGCTTAACTTGATTGATAAGGTGTTTAGATTGGCATATGTGTTATTTTCTTGCAAGTTTATTAGAGGGTGTTGAGTGGTGTTTACTGAATATCTTGAGGTGTTTTGTGTTTAGTGGTGGTGGGGTTGTATGGCGTTGTGATTTTGAGACGATTGAGAGTTGAACATTTGTTGTAAAGAGTGATCTAAAGAGCCTTCTACTTTGTTTATTTGTCTCATCGTTCTTCATCTTCCTAGCATGTTTAGACACCCTAAAGGATTAGCACCGGGGGCTAAGAGAGCTCGAGAGGCATCTTTTTCTACACCATCCTTCGAGCCTCTACCTACCTAACCTACCCAAGTTTCTAATCCAATGTGCCAAATTTGGTATAACAAGCACCAACACAATAAGATCATAGTAGAAAAGCACTACAAGTCATTCTTAGACAATTCCCTATAGCTTTCTACTATGTTTAGGCGCCTGGGGTGGGAGCCTATCATTAGGATGGAAAGTCCTTATTATCCTCTGTGTGTAAGAGAATTTTATGCCAACACGCAGGACAAAAAAAAAAAAACACTCTCCAAGTCATCTCTACTATGGCCAAGAAGATCCCCATTAATTTGACAGGGCTAGATTAGTTAGAATTTTAGGAATTCCGAATGAGGGACCCTAGATAGCTATGGACCATAATAACCATAAGATCATCTCTGAGCCCATCTAGGATGTAAGGGCTATAAAGGATAGTTTTTGTATGTGGAGAAAAGGGACCATAGGGCAATATCAGTGTTATTTCAATAATGACTTTGAGGCTCAATGGCGTGCCCTAGTCTATATCTTTGTTTTCAATGTCTATCCCAAGGCCAGTGGCTTTAATGAGTCTAGGATACTTGATCTTTATATTCTAGACAAGATGAGGAACCATGAGCCTATTCCCCTTGCTCCCATTACTATTAACTCCATGAGAGACGTTGTAGCCTCGAACATTATAGCCAAAGCCCTCAAATTCCCACTGGTTATTATGCGTATTTTGAAAGACATTGGAGTACGACTAGATGGAGTGTTGAGTGAGCCCACTACTGACCGTGACCTCGTGACAGAGCATACTTTTGTTCAGTGTGGGTATCGCTATGATGAAAGGGTAAAAAGGTGGAAGAGGCCCTATGAGGTGTAGTACCTCGGACGGGAGGAACTTCCTCCTGCTGAGGAGAAGGAAGAGGCACCACCTGCTAGACCAGCCCCTCGTGCCACTAGCTCTCATTCACGCATTGATTTTGAGGCATGCATGGAGGCCCAGCTAGAGAATAAGATGACTATCCTCCTCCAGCTCCGCGATGCCATTGTCAACATTCGCTACCATCAGGTTACCCAAGATCAACAACTGGCCACTTTGATCCAACATGTTACTGGTGCGTCTTCTAGTCGCGGAACTGCCAATAATGACCATGATGATGATGAGGATGATTCTTGACTCACTCTTTAGTTTTTTATTTTCTGTTATTTCTTTTTCTTTTACATTTTAATGACCTTTCCTCGCTTGTAGGTGTCTTTTTGTTTATTTTCTTTTTTGTTTTATTTATTTTATTTTTATTTTCTTTTTCTAGATTTATGTTTTCTTTCTTTTATTTCTTTTCTTTTAGTAGGTACTCCTGTAATGGTCTCTCCTTGAGATGGATTCACCCTGATGGCATAACAATGTAATGGAAGTATTTTCTTTACTTTATTCTTCTTCTTTCTTCATCTTGGTCTTCTTGGCTGCACTTTTATTCTTTTATTTTTGGCCATTGAGGACAATATCCTGTTTAAGTATGTGTGTGGGAGGGGGGGAGGGGAGGGGAGGGGAGAATAAAGGTTGAAGAAATACTTTTCCATACGAATTTGATGAATATAGTTTGTGATTTGTGATACTTTTTTTTTCAAAAATTTTAGTGGTTTCATTGTTAAGCAAGGTTGTAATTCTTTTTGTTGCTTGGATATGAGTTTTGTCATTCATTAAGTGGAATTTGATGAAATTATTTTATTGGAAAAGATATTTGTCAAGAGATGAGAATTTTGATTAATCTTGGTTATGTATTGGTGTTCAAATGTAATTTAACTTATCTAGATGAAATATAGAAGATATGATGAATGTGGGAAGAGTTTATTAGCTACCTTTTATATTATGAGTTTAAATTTTGCTAGATTTGAGTTATGATAAAAAAAAAAAAAACGTGCTGTAAATGTTAGTGTTATGCCCTAGAGGCAATCACTTGTACATTTTATATGACACATTTTATTTCATAAAAAACATTATTTATCTTACAGTTTCTTTTGATTACTTTTGAGTAATATAAATGTTAGATAAAGTCCCTAGTACAACACTGTGTTAAGGAAATCATGATATGAGATTCCTACTATACTGTATAGTGTTAGTACTTAAATAGTCCCCAGTCATAGTATTAATGAGACAAGACATCATTAATGTGTTAAGACTAATATGTGTTAAGACTTACTGATTTGATCAGGTGGTGGTTCTCATATCCGTGAATATTGAGATACTCAAAGTTAACACGTGGATGCTTGTTAGTGGAACAAGTTCATTGGATGACCTAGCTATGAGATAATCACATGGATAATTATTTAGTGCCAGTGATATAATCTCAATATAGCAAACGTGCAAGTATCATTAGACTTGAGATCTCTAAGGTATTTTGTTTGCTGAGCATTGTACTTTAATTCCAATCTCGGAGCCAAATCGAGGGCCGCCTATAGAATGGATATTAGGTACATTGTGAGGTAAATGAAAGTAGTTGAGAAGGTTAATAAAGGATTCACCACTGTTAATAGTAGGGGCGAATATCTCACGGCCACTTGTAGAAATTACTACTCAAGAAGTCCTTGGCCAAGGCATATGTGCATTGAAAACAGTTCCAATTGATACACATCTAGAGTAGTGGGTTCTTGGTGCAAGTACTATTATATTCGGGCCAGAATTAATATATATTCTGGAGGGAGTTGGCATCAATTCCATACTCTAGACCGAATGAGATATTGTATGGTGAACGGAGTTAATTGCACTGTAGTTTGTTATTGAAGGGTTCATGTCAAGCCACTTGATTTCCTGGACTCTTGGATGGTCATGACATGTTGCTAGATACCGCTTATGATTTGAGAATATGGGTTCATTAATTACTTAATAAAATAATCCTAATTAGAATTAATAGGATTGATTCTAATTAATTAAGGATTATTAATCTCAAAGACGTTTGGATTAATTCAAGATGTTATTTGATAACAAAGTGTGGTTTTATTGCGAGAAAGAGAAGTTGATATGGCCAAATTATAATTGTTATAATTGATGGGCTAATTTGTAATTCTGAGAACTTGATGGGTTCCAATTGCAATTGGAGAATTGCAATTGTTTGTTTGGAATTCTCAGATGTGTTTTTGTAGAGGCTTTTCGGTTATATGGGATATAACCCTAGTGGAAGATAAAGAGTCACAAGAAAACAACTCTACAAAACCAAGGGGCACACAAGAGAAAAGATATATGATCTTTTGTTCTCTTCACTCTTTCTCTTTCGTATGGTTCTCAAGAAGAACACCAAGACTCTTCTTCTTCTTCTTCTTCTTTCTCTGGTTTTGTGAAACAGGAAGAACAAGAAAAACCTCAGCCACCATTGTTGTTTTCTTCTAGCACAGAAAATCTTGGTGCTTAAGTGTGATCCTCAATGTGGATTTCTGTTAGAGATAATAACACGCTGTGATTATAGTGGTTGGACATACAACTCTCGTGGTGACTCTTCAAGAGAATTGCTGGATCACACCACAATTATCATATTTGAAGAAGAAAAGTTTTTGTTTTCTACACGATCAAAGAAATGTAAAAGCTATTATCTTTGTTCTCTATATATGTCTTGTTTTCCACACATATGCGGATCTTGGGATGGTATCTCGTTTTATTCTTACGCTACGCCGTATATGATACGCAAGAGATACCCAACAGTGGTATCAGAGCCATGCTATGTGTGGTTTACAGCATCTCGTTCCCTTGCATGAAAGCTGTTTCATGTATTTGTTCATAGTACAAACTTATTTTCACTCGAGTCGAAATCGTTTCGAGCATTGTAAGTTGGATCCATAGCACAATATGATTGTGTAATAGTTACAGCATATCTATTGCAAAAGATAACGGCTCCAGAAATTATTTTTGGAATTTTTTTTGGAAATTTTTCATACAGCAAACTACAGCCGGCGCCGGTTGTGTACTGTAATGCCCAGAAATCGTTTTTGGGAATTTTTTCTGGAAAATTTTCATATAGCCGGTGTCGGGTCTGGCACCCTATCCGGCACCGATTGTGTGCTATTTCACGTAGTCCAAAATTCGTTTCTTCTGAAAACTATTTTCGTTAAAATTAGCCTGCAGCCGGAGCTAGCTCTAGCTTCCAAATCGGCGCCGGTTAGGCTCTATTTCACGATAACCAGAAATTGTTTCTGGGAAAACTTTTTGCTTAAAACTAGATCATGGCCGGTGCTGGCTGTAGCTTCCACATCAGCACTGGTTCAGCTCTATTTTAAAAAAAAACAAAAAAACAAGGGGGCACTGCCCTCTTGACCCCTGCCCGCTGATCGCCGTTATCGCTACGAGACGGGACCCAAAAGCATTTCTCAAAATTAGTTTTGAGACAAACAATTGATGTATTTTTCTAAAATATTGATTTTAGAATCTGTTTTATTTTTTAAAAATATTGATTTTGGAATTATAGAAGTTATATGTTTATTTTGTTTAAACATAATTAATGACATGGTGGATGGTTATGGACTAGAACCAATTATATCTGTTCATCCATTTTATAGTTTTGGTTTTGTATGAAATAGGGCCTGCGTGTCTTGCCTTCTCTCAAATTCGTATGTAATTCTCTTCTCGTCTAATTCCCCTCGAATGTAACTCGAAGTTTTCTCTCTTTAGAAAATGATGTAATTAGATTACATAGGTTAGATAGGAGTAGAATTATCTTATTTTGGAGATGGCAACCAAGACAAGGCGAGAAGGTAAGACCTTCTACTTAAATCATGCATGAACACATAGGGTAAACTATATTAATTTCTTTTATGGCTCAAAGAAATTAATTTAGGGTAAAGTCCATAACCATACAACGTAATCGCTTTATTACCATGATTTTCAATTTTGTGATTTATTGATTTTTATGCATGTCATTTGTTGAAATCACTAAAAGGAAGAAATCCCTCAATTAATTTTAAACCTAATTCCATCCGTTAATATAGTAAGAATGAAAGTCCTTTTTCGAGACCAAGTTGTTGGGCAAACCCAAGCCTACTTGACATCAGGCATGTTCAAACTGTGGAATTAAATTCCTAATTAATGAGTCGGGTTTAACTAAATTCTTTATCCCGGTTAGGCAAACTCAAGCATAAAGAAATTTAGATAGGGGTAGCCCAAAAGGCTTTAAGATTAAAAGTTGTTAATCACACAATGATCCGATAGTTACATACGATATAATTGGTATTGGATACCTACAAATGAACTCAAGGCTGGCTTGTTGGGCAAACCCAAGGTTATTCTTGAGGAATTTAGATATCGGTCTACTAAGAAAGCTTCCAACGAGCTTTTCCAAATTAGTAGTAGGGGCTATTGGTTTGAGTAAAATAGTGAAATAAAAATGCCTTTAATTAAAGTCCTAATTATTTGCATTTCATGTGCATATACAAGTAGCTAATCTTCTCTATCTTTACATCTAGGACACTTGCATCATGTCAACAAACTTAAAATGTAGCATTTTGGAAACCAACAAGTTAACTGAATTAAACTACCTCGACTGGTATAGAAATTTGAGAATCATTCTCAAGTCAAAAAAGTTACTCTACGTGCTAGATGCTCCTATTCTGCCACCACCAGCTAATGATGCTCATGCTAATGAGCATGCTGGCCACAAAAGGCACAAGAAGGATAGCAATACAGCATCATATATTATGCTGGCATCCATGACTATCGAGTTGCAAAAATAGCACGAGCATATGAATACTCAATCGATTATATTACATCTTCGAGAGCTGTTTGATGCCCAAGATAGAACTGAGAGATATGAGATCTCGAAGCAACTATTCTGTTGCAAAATGGCAGAGGGTTCTTCTATGGCCACTTATAGGCTGAAGATGCTTGGGCTTAATAGAGAAGCTTGGATCTCTCGAGTTCACGATGGACCATGACTTAAATGTTGACTTAATTCTACAATCTTTACCTAATAGTATTTTACAATTTGTGATTAACTATCAGATGAACAAGATTGAGTTCACCATTCCTGAGTTGATTAATCTTCTCAAAACTTCGGAGTCCTCCATGAAAAATGATTTCAATACAGTTTTAATGGTAGAATCTTCTTCTAAGAAGAAAATTCAAAAGAAGAAGAAGGCTCCCATGAATCCTAAAGGTAGTGTAAAGAAGAATGATGCAGCTACCAAGGGCCCATGCCATCATTGTGGTAAGATGGGCCATTGGAGGCACAACTGCAAGGCCTACTTGGAGACCGTTAAGGACAAGAAGCAGAAGAAGAAGGCTCCCATGAAGCCTAAAGGTGGTGTGAAGAAGAAGGATGCAGCTACCAAGGGCCCATGCCACCATTGTGGCAAGATGGGCCATTGGAGGCACAACTGCAAGGCCTACTTGGAGACCATTAAGGACAAGAAGCAAAAGGAGAAGCTTACAAGCACTTCTACTTCTACTTCGAGTATGTTTATGATTGAGCTAAATACTGCCTTTAGAAATAAGATATGGGTATTAGATATCGGATATGGATCTCATTTATATAATAACTTGTAGGGACTAAAGAGTAATAGAAGGCTAGAGAAAGGCGACATGGACCTACATATTTGAAAATGAGGTACAGGTTGCTGCACTTGCTGTGGGGACATATGAGCTGAACCTGCCTTCGAGATTAATTCTAGAATTACAAAACTGTTACTATGTACTAATTTTAATGAAAAACATTATCTCAGTTGCATGTTTAAACTTAAATGGATTTCATTTCATATTTAAGAATAAATGTTGTTCTTTTTCATTGAATGATTTTCATTATGGTTCAGCAACTCTGGTTAATGGTTTATATGTTCTAAACTTAGATAATCCAATTCTTAATATAAATAATAAGAAACCTAGAATAGATAATTCTAACACCTCTTACTTATGGCATTGTCATTTAGGCCATGTAAACGAAAATCGTATTTCTAAGTTACACAAACTTGGTGACTTAGGGTTTATAAATCATATGACACATGCGAATCTTGTTTACTAGGTAAAATGGCTAAAATTTCTTTTTCAAGAAAAGGAGAACGAGCCAATGAGTTATTGGAACTCATACATTCTGATGTTTGTGGCCCAATATCAATACAAGCAAGAGGAGGTTATAACTATTTCATAACCTTTATCGATGATTTCTCACGATACGGGTATTTGTATTTAATGAAATACAAATCTGAGGTCTTTGATAAGTTTAAAGACTTCAAGAATGAAATTGAGAAACAACTTGGCAAAAGTATTAAAACTCTAAGATCTTATCGAAGAGGAGAATACTTGAGCCAAGAGTTTCTAAGTTATCTTAGAGATAATAGGATATTATCTCAATGGACTCCACTACATACACCTCAACATAATGGTGTGTCTGAGAGAAGGAATCGAACCCTTTTTAACATGGTACGGACCATGATGGCCTCTACAGACCTACCAAAATCATTCTAGGGGTATGCACTAGAGACTTCTGTTTATATATTAAACAGAGTTCTGACAAAATCAGTTGATTCTACCCCATTTGAGATGTTTTTTGGTAAGAAACCAAAGTTATCTCACTTGCGAGTATGGGGTTGTTCTGCCATTGTCAAAATGCTTCAGTCAGACAAACTTGATAGTAAGTCTGGCAAGTGTTTATTTGTGGGATATCCAAAACTTCTACCTACCCTCTGAAAACAAAGTGTTTGTTTTGAAGTATGTCATCTTCTTAGAAAATGAGCGCATGCTCAAAGGGGACAGTGGGAGTAAAATTGAATTTAGTGAAATTCAAGAAGATCAAATAAACAAGAACCAACCGTCTAATCCTTCATCTATTGAGAGTATAGATGAACCTTCTACTACACAAGATCTGTTAGTGTTGTGCCCTAGAAACAATCACTTGTACATTGTATATGACACATTTTATTTTAATAAAAGGCATTATTTATCTTACAGTTTCTTTTGTTTACTTTTGAGTAATATAACTGTTAGATAAAGTCCCTAGTACAACACTATGTTAAGGAAATCATAACAGGGATCATGATATGAGATTCCTACTACACTGGATGGTGTTAGTACTTAAATAGTCCCTAGTCATAGTATTAATGAGACATGGCATCATTAATGCGTTACAACTAGCATGTGTTAGACTTCCTGATTTGATCAGGCAGTGATTCTCATAACCATAAGTATTGAGAAACTCAAAGTTAACACATGGATGCTTATTAATGGAATAAGTTCATTGGATGACCTAACTTTAAGATAATCACATGGATAACTATTTAGTCCCAGTAATATAATCTCAATATAGTAAACGTGCAAGTATCCCTAGACGTGAGATCTCTAAGGTACTTTGTTTGCTGAGTTTTGTACATTGATTCCAATCTCTGGAGCTTGATCAGGGGCAGCCTATGGGATGGATATTGGGAACATTGTGAGGTAAACGAAAATAGTTTAGAGGGTCAATAAAGGATTCATCACTCCTAATAGTAGGGGCGAATATCTCACGGCCACTTGTAGGAATTACTACTCAGAAAGTCCTTGGCCAAGGCGATTGGGTATTGGAAATAGTTCAAATTGATACACATCTAGAGTAGTGGGTTCCTGGTACAAATACTATTGTATTCGGGCCAGAATTAATTCTGAAGGGAGTTGGCACTAATTCCATACTCCAAAGCGAATGAGATATTGTATGGCGAATGGAGTTAATTGCACTGTAGTTTGTTATTGAAGGGTTCATGTCAAGCCACTTGACTTCCTGGACTCATGGGTGGTCATGATGTGTTGCTAGATACCACTCATGATCTGGGAATATGGGTTTATTAATTGATGAATTAATAAACCAATCATAATTAGAATTAATAGGATTAATTCTAATTAATTATGGATTATTAATCTCAAAGAAGTTTGGAATAATTCATGTTCGCTACCAATTGACTGGGAAACCTAATTGGTCACACATAATAGAGGATTATATACCCAAGATGTTATTTGATAATATAGTGGGGTTGATTGAGAGAAAGAGAAGTTGTAGTGGACAGATTATAATTAGCTATAATTCGTGGTCCAAGTTGTAATTGTGAGAACTTGATGTTTCTAATTACAATTAGGGAATTCTCATAGGATTAGAATTTTCAATTTTAGTAGGATTTTTCGTGTTATATAATGGATACACACGAAACCCTAGCTTAACGTGATTGTCATGCCACACTACAAAGCATACACGATTTTTCCTTTCTCCCTCTCTCACGATTATTCTTGAAAAAAGCCCTAGCCGCCATCTTTTTCTGCTAGCACAGAAAATTTTGGTGCTTGAGTATTCCTCTATGTGGATTACTATTAGAGATAATCACACACTGTGATTATAGTGGTTAGACATTCAACTCACGTGGAGGTTGATCACGAGGATTGCTGGATCGCGCCTCAACTTAATGAAGAAATTTTGTTCTTCGAACGATCAAACAAAGGTAAAAAGCTGCTACCTTTATTATCTTTATGTCTTGTTTTCCACACATAGGCGGGGCATAGGATGGTATCCCGTTTATTTTTGCTGCGTCGTTTAGGATACGAGCCTGAGATACTCAACAAGATCCTCGTAGATCTAGTAGGATACGTATGGCACCTGAGAGATATGGATTTCTCATCAGTGACCACAATGACGTATTGCTCATAGATGAAGATGAGCCTACAACCTACAAGGATGTTCTGAACAATTCAGAATCAGGCAAATGGTTTGAGGCCATGAAGTCAGAGATGGATTCTATGTACGAAAACCAAATATGGACTTTGGTTGATCCACCCAAAGGAATTAAACCTATTGGGTGCAAGTGGGTTTCAAGAAGAAAATGGACATGGATGGTAACATAGTTACCTATAAAGCACGACTAGTGGTGAAGGGTTATCGTCAACAACATGGTATTGACTATAACGAAACTTTCTCGCCAGTAGCCATGTTAAAATCCATCAAAATACTCCTAGCCATTGCTGCTCATTATGATTATAAGATTTGGCAAATGGATGTGAAAACAGCTTTCCTAAATGGAAATCTGATTGTGGAAGTGTATATGACACAACCTGAGAGTTTTACATCCAATGATAGCATAAAAGTGTATAAGCTGCAAAGGTCTATTTATAGACTTCAGCAAGCTTCTAGGAGTTGGAACATCCGTTTTGATGAAATAATTAAAGAGTTTGGTTTCATTCAAAACATGGATGAGCCTTGTGTATACAAGAAGGTTAGTTGGAGCGCAATCATTTTCTTATTGCTTTATGTTGATGACATATTGCTAATAGCAAACGATATACTTGTCTTGCAAATGGTTAAAATTTGGTTGTCCAAACAATTCTCCATGAAAGACCTTGGAGAAGCAACCTATATTCTTAGAATAAAGATCTATAGAGATAGATCTAAAAGGTTGCTAAGTCTTTCACAGTCTATACACATAGATAAAGTGCTAAGGAGGTTTAGTATGGATTAATCCAAAAGGGGATTCTTACCCATGTCACGTGGTGTAAGCCTTTCAAAGTCGATGTCTCCCAAGACACAAGTTGAAAGGGATCACGTGAGTAAGATTTCATATACTTTGGCAGTTAGATCTATCATGTACGCTATGATATGTACTAGGCCTGATGTATCTTGTGCTCTTACTTTAACGAGCAGAAACCAATTTGACCTTGGTGAGGGTCATTGGGCGGCTGTAAAGAAAATCCTTAAATACTTACGAAGGACAAGGATGTGTTCTTAGTATATGGAGAATGTGATTTAAAAATAAACGGGTATACTGATGCCAGTTTTCAATCTAATAAAGATAATTTCAAATCACATTCAGTCTACGTGTTTATGTTGTGCGGAGGGGCAATAAGTTGGAAGAGTTTCAAACAAGAGACTATTGCCAACTCTACGACATAAGCTGCGTACATAACTGCCTCTGAAGCAGCTAAAAATAGAGCAAGTTCCCACAAATGAGAACATAGCTAACCCACTTACAAAAGTACTATCCCAAAAGAAATATGATAGTCATGTTGAGTAATTTGGTATTAGATACATGAATGATTGGCTCTAGTGCAGGTAGGAGTTTGTTAGTGTTATGCCCTAGAGGCAATCACTTGTACATTGTATATGACACATTTTATTTCATAAATGACGTTATTTATCTTACAGTTTCTTTTGATTACTTTTGAGTAATATAAATGTTAGATAAAGTCCCTAGTACAACACTGTGTTAAGAAAATCATGATATGAGATTCCAACTATACTGTATAGTGTTAGTACTTAAATAATCCCTAGTCATAGTATTAATGAGACAAGACATCATTAATGCGTTAAGACTAGTATATGTTAAGACTTACTGATTTGATCATGTGGTGGTTCTCATATCCGTGAATATTGAGATACTCAAAGTTAACACGTGGATGCTTGTTAGTGGAACAAGTTCATTGGATGACCTAGCTATGAGATAATCACATGGATAACTATTTAGTGCCAGTGATATAATCTCAATATAGCAAATTTGTAAGTATCCCTAGACTTGAGATCTCTAAGGTACTTTGTCTGCTGAGCATTGTGCATTGATTTCAATCTCTAGAGCCAGATCGAGGGCCGCCTATGGGATGGATATTAGGTACATTGTGAGGTAAACGAAAATAGTTGAGATGGTCAATAAAGGATTCACCACTCCTAATAGTATGGACGAATATCTCACGGCCATTTGTAGGAATTACTACTCAAGAAGTCCTTAGCCAAGGTGTATGTGCATTGGAATCTATTCCAATTGATACACATCTAGAGTAGTGGGTTCCTGGTGCAAGTACTGTTATATTCGGGCCAGAATTAATATATATTCTGGAGGGAGTTGACACTAATTTCATACTCTAGACCGAATAAGATATTGTATGGTGAACGGAGTTAATTTCACTGTAGTTTATTATTGAAGGATTCATGTCAAGCCACTTGATTTCCTGGACTCTTGGGTGGTCATGATGTGTTGCTAGATACCGTTCATGATTTGGGAATATGGGTTTATTAATTACTTAATAAATCAATCCTAATTAGAATTAATATGATTAATTCTAATTAATTAAGGATTATTAATCTCAAAGACGTTTGGATTAATTCATATTCGCTACCAATTGACCGGGAAACCTAATAGGTCATACACAAAAGAGGAATATATACTCAAGATGTTATTTGATAACATAGTGTGGTTTATTGCGAGAAATAGAAGTTGATGTGGCCAAATTATAATTAGTTATAATTGATGGGCCAATTTGTAATTCTGAGAACTTGATAGGTTCCAATTGTAATTGAAGAATTGCAATTGTTTGTTTGAAATTCTCAGATGTGTTTTTGTAGAGGCTTTTTGGTTATATGGGATATAACCCTAGTGGAAGATAAAGAGTCACATGAAAACAACTCTACAAAACCAAGGGGCACACAAGAGAGAAGGATATGATCTTTTGTTCTCTTCACTCTCTCTTTTTCGTGTGGTTCTCAAGAAGAACACCAAGACTGTTCTTCTTCTTCTTCTTTCTCTGGTTTTGTGAAACAAGAAGAACAAGAAAAACCTTAGCCACCATTGTTGTTTTTTGCTAGCACAGAAAATCTTAGTGCTTGAGTGTGATCCTCCGTGTGGATTTCTGTTAGAGGTAATCACACACTGTGATTATAATGGTTGGACATACAACTCTCGTGGTGATTCTTCAATAGGATCGCTAGATCGCGTCACAATTATCATACTTGAAGAAGGAAAGTTTTTGTTTTCCACACGGTTAAGAAAGGTAAAAGTTTTTATCTTTGTTCTCTATATATGTCTTGTTTTCCACACATCTGCAGATCTTGGGATGGTATCTCATTTTTAATTTTCCGCTACGCCATATATGATATGCATGAGATATCCAACAGTAAAAAGATCTTTGAGAGAAAAGATTGAGGAGAATGTTGAAAAATGTGATTTGAGTTGAGAAAAAAAAATGAGTGAAAACAACACGGTTGTTGGTGTGAATTAGATAAAAGATTCTTATTGATGATCTTTGAAGACTTTTAGCTAAAAAGGAGGTCAATATGGCGAGAAGTAGCAAGTATATTCGGTGCACTTTCTTGAGGCTATCCCAAAGGCAAAAAGGGACGTAAGGGTATAGAAAAAAAGAATTGTGGAAAAAATGATGAGTGATGGCTATAAAGGGGGCCAATACGGTGTGTGAAGTGAAATCCATGCACTTGAGGCTATTTCCTAAGTCATTGAAAAACTTTGAGAGAAAAAATTTTTGAGTACTTTCCTCGCATCATGACTTAAGTGTGCAATTTTCGAATTTATAATGCTTGAGTTGATAAATGGCTTGACCTATGTGATTCTTGTTATCTATATTTTACTTGAAAAGTGAAATAACTTTCTTAAACTAAGGAATGCACTAGATTAATTTGACTTCAAGAGCTTTTTATGTGATGACCAATGTTTCAAGGTTTGAAATTGTTTTCAAATAGTATGAATGATAAGGGTTGTATCTAAAGTTTGAAAAGAAGACATGATACTTGCTATAATGAAGAAACTTTTGGAATGAGAAGAAAACTTTGTGTTGTCATGATAATTTTCCTTCGATAAAAGTGTTTTGCTTGAGGACAAGCAAATGTTCATGTGTGGGAATATGTGATAGGAGTTAAAATCACCATTCTTTTCCTAGTTATTTGATGTTATTTTAAGATACATTTATTATAATAACTAGTCATATTCCTTCTTATTTGACATTTTGCTTGTAAAAGGTATTTTTGGTAAATATGTGCATATTTAAGTTAAAATCGAGTAGAAAGTGTACAAAACTAGAATGCACCTGGCGCTAGGTTTGGCCATGGACCAGGCACCGGGTCCATTCTATCTAGTAGCAGATATTGAACGAGCTTCAGGGATTTTTCCAGAATAGACATGGCGCAAAGTCTGGTAAGTGTAACTAGCGCCGGGTCCATTCTGCCTGCTAAGGAAAAGACGACTAAAAACAGAGAAAAATATAGGAAGAACATGGTATACCTGGTGCTAGGTGGGTCGAAGGTATCCTATGCCAGGTAGGTTCTGGAGGTAAAAATTTTATACACAGAATTAGAGCTTATCTAAGGATTTTGGTATTTTCCTATTTCTACTTAGCCAAGACTTCCTCAGCCATGAAATATGTATCCAAAAGGTCTATAAAAGCATAAGAGAACACAAAGGTTTGATGTATAACCAAGAGAGGTGAATTAAAGATAAGAAATTCTGATTTTCTCATTGAAGTAGGAATTCACCCATGCCAAGGAAGATTGTTCAAAGGGAGTCTTCAAGGAAGAAGAAAGAGGCTTGTCTATGAGTGCTTTCTTTTCTTTTTGTCTTCTTTTTCTTTAGCAATAATTGTAACACCCCACTACCTAGGCCCGACAGGGCTGGGGATGTCGCCCCGTCCAAAGGACAAGGGGCCTTTATAACTAGATCACACAATCAAAATAATAGAATAAAAATAATACTTTAAACTTAAAAATTATTACAATTCAAGAATTCAAAACAAATCCATAAAAAAAAAATATTCACTCTTAACTTCCCCAAAGCATTACATAAAAATAGATAACAAAATTTCTTCCAAGGCAGACAACACTAGCTACTCATCCCCACAGCAGGTTCGACTTGAAATCATGGTAAAAAGGGTGATGAGATAAAATCTCAGTAAGTTCGTGTGTGCTTTGAGTGTCCAGTGAAAACAGTTCGTGAATGCAAATTGTAAAATCTTCATAAGAGAAATACTGGCAAGCAATAAACAATAGTCAAAATCAAGGTGGCATTTTGGCTTTTCCAAGCATACATATTCAATAAAATCAACCACTCAAAAGGTGGTCATGGGTTACCTCATGTTGGGCCCCAGAACCATACAACGGTCAGAATGCCACACTTAGTGCAGACTGACAAAAGGTAGGTGATCGGCCTACCGAGTAAGATTCTCCTCCTTTACACTCAAACAAAACCGGTTGTCTATTCCGGGAACACACAGTCCACATGACTGAAAACTGCTAGCTCAGACCGGCATGACTAAGTAATACTGACGTTTCTCTAAGTTGAGTTTATCTTCTGGATGTGGCCTCCTGCCAGAATACTTACTCTTGCTCTTCAAAACTAGTACTACTAGCCTACCCTTATTGATTACTTAACGTAATATATATATCCCACTTAGGAAAATGAATAAAACATAGTACCACTTGTAAATGGCAATTAAGAATTTCCAAAGTCTTTGTCAAAATCAGTTTAGAAATACTTTAGTGTTTGAATAAAATTACTTGCTGATTTTCAAATAATTGGTTTAACAGAAACAAGAAATGAAACAGTCCGTAATTACCTTTACCAAATCAGTGTTCACAAACTTCGGGTTTAGCTTGCCATAATAACTTTTTGCAACAACAAGTTTTATGTAGGAGCTTACCTGATCCTTAGCTCGAGATAAAACAAAGGTCTCCAATAGCTTACCTAACCCCGCCTGGGGTAAATATAAGCCATAAGTAAACCCAAGCTGAAATTCACTTTCACAAATAAACCTAGATCAACTTACTACAACCATGACCTTAGTGTCCCAAGCTTTAAGGCTAGATAAATAAATAAAAATGTTTATAAAATAAATCTAGCTCGATATTAAAATAACTAGAGTTTGGAAAAATAGATACAATAAGTGGGAAGCTTAAATTTTTCTAAAAATAAATTAGGGTTTATTTGATTAAGGGTCCTAGGTCCTAGATGGTATTATGTAAAATAATAATTTAGTAATAATTAATGGTTAGAAAATAATTGGTAGCTAGAATTAGTTGTAAGTAAATTTTAATAGGTTTTGATTAAAAGATAATAAATAAATTTTAATAGTATTTATGAATATATAAGACTTACCAAATTAATATTTTACCTATTATGATTATTTATGAAAAAGGCTTTATTTGATATTCTTATTTTACATAATGTCTATATATTTTACTTTTTTAAATAAAAGTTATCATTTATTTGACTAAAATATCATTATTTTATATAAGAGACCAAATCCACATTTTCCTAGGGTTTTCAAAATTCACTAGAAGAAGATATAGCAATAATCATTTTATTGATGAAATAAAATTAGCTTAGAGACAACAAGGTCATGATCATATTTCTATTGCTAACCATAATCATAAATATACACTCCACGCCAATTCATCAAATCATCCAAATCATGAATAAAGGCATGGATCTAAATATACCAAGGCATAATCTAAACTCTACTAACATAAACATATTTATGGCTTTAACAAAAATACATGAACATAACCCTATTCACCAAAGGTGACATAATCTCTAACATGCTTGATAACATAAACCACTCACGACATGAAGAGCATGCAACAAAACCCTAAAATGCCATACAATCATCCAAGACAATCAACTCATGCATCAATTCCCATCTCCATCACATACACACATTTATTCATGCTTCAATCTCAACTTAACTCAACAACACATGCTCAAACCCTAATAATAATCCATTTCCTTCCAATATCATCCTAGAGACATGAATTAGAATTTAAAGAAGAGTTTGAAGATGCTTACTTGATTGATGACTACTTTTGAGTAGTTTTAAAGGGATCCAAACTCTTAGGAGACTTGATCCGCCCAAGAGAGATGAAGAAAATATGGCCATGGTTAAAGTCACCATTCGGCCAAGAGAGAGAGAGAGAGAGAGAAAGAGAAAATGAGAGTTCATTAGTATGTTTATATATACATATATTCATTAGGAGTTGAAGATGAGTGAAGATGAAATTAATTGATCATGCTTACCTTGAAGGTGTTCTTGAGCCTTCACAAAAATACTGGTTTTTTTTTATCCAAATGAGAGGGCTTGATTTCTGAGTTTGATGTTAAAAGTGGTAGGAATGGATTCACAGGAGTAAGTAGGTACAATCTGGAGTTTTTGAAGAAGATTGAAGTGGTTTTGGTGGCCTTAGGCGAGAGAAGGTTAGTAGGTGTTCTTGGTGTTCTTAAAGGTTGAAAAGAATGGAGAGGATTGAGGGAGAGCTGGCCGAAATTCCGTGGGATTAGGGTAGCCGAATTGTTTGAGGGGTTTTAGCAATTGAATTTTCTGGTTTGAAAGGAAAAGGAAAGCTGGTTGTTTGAAATCCAAAAAGAATATTTTAGGGAATCAATTTTGGAAACAAAATATGGTAAGAAGATCTTGGTCAATGGAGAGCTTTTGGAAGCTCCAATGCGGTTTGTTTATCTGTGATTTTTGCTAGAATGAAAGTTGTTTGAAGGAGCTTAATGGTGGCTGAAAGTATGGTGCACAATGGTGAAGGGATTTCTGGTTGTTTGAGGAATGATTTATGGTAGTTTACTAAATAGGTTTGTTGGAATTTTGGTCTTCAATCAATAGCTTGTTTGGAGTAATTGATGGAGATATTTTAGGAGCAGCCATGGACTGATTTTTGAGCAGAATGCTAGGGAAGATGATGAAGCTCAGTTCATGGCTGTTTAAGGGGAGTTTGTAGAGAAAAATGGTGGAGGTTTCGGACGTGGCTGAAGAAGGAACAAAGCTGGAAAATTATGTTCATCTTTTTCGTAAGTTTGCTGGAATTCCTAGGCGGATTTTTCTGCCATTTTCCAGTCAGCTTGAAGAAGATTTGAAGGGGTATTCAGAGGTTTTTCAAGGCTGGTTTCTAGCCTTCTTTATGGAGGAAAAACGTGGTTAAGATGCTGGGTGAAAAATTGGAAGAAACAGCTTGATTTAGGATCACCAAAGCTGCGAAAGTTGTCCAGAAAATGTTCTGGTTTGCACAGCATTTGAGCGTTCTAGTTTTGGCCTTATAATTTCAAACTTCAAGCTGATCAAGAGGGCTATTTTTCTGGCAGCATTTTGGAGGGAATGATGGCTGAAAATTTCGACACTTGGACTGAACAAGAAGTTGGAAAATTTCTAAATTCCTACATGAACAAGATGAATATACTTAGGTTGGAGTTTGAATGTTCAACCATGGAAATTAATTCTCTTGGGAACCTTCCACTACTCCTCTCCATTTTCGGCTAACAAGATGACTTATTCACAGCTATTTCCGAAACCTAAATCTCACCGAACTTTGCTGGAATTTTTTGGAATGAAATTGGCTTGAACAAATTAATCAACCTAATTGATTTAGAATTAAGGAAAGCTAGGGAATCAAGAAGGGTATGAAACCCTTAGAATTTTTTTGTAGGGCACAAGAGTAGGATTAGGACATTCCTATCATGTCTCCCCTAGGACAACACTCTTACTCTTCACTACATCATGCAAGGACTGAAATATAGCCTTCCTACACAAAAATAAAATTTAATCATGCTAAAACTCCAATGATGGAATTTGAACTCTAACCTCAAGGATTAGTTCCAAAACTTTAACCACTAAACCACAACAACTCTTGTTCTTATTTTCTTTCCCAAATATTTTTCCTATTTAATCCTCAAGCTATCTCCCTATTTTCACTTCAGGCAAAAATTACCATTTTGCCCTTCTTACTCCACAAGCACAGCTAAGCCATATAGGCTACCAATCACATATCTAAAGCACATAAAATCATATAAAAATATATTTATGCATGCAATAAAACATGATATGCATCCTAACCCCCTTACTCTAAGGTTGGTTTCAACTGGGGTTTCACAATAATGTATTTAAATTTCTATTATAATTTAACATTATTTTGGAATTCATGATTTTGGGTTAATTTAGTTATTTGATCAATTCTTTGTCATCTTTGGAATTTGGTTACTTGAATTCACTAGTTATTGATGTGAGTTCTTCTAATTGACTTGAGACGACGATGTTAGGAGTTTCATTGCATTGATTTTCTATTTGTCTAATGTTAATGGACTTGAGCGACGAAGTTAAGGTTATAGTACTAAGTGATCAAAGGTCAGTTAATTTCACCTCAAGCAAAGGATTATTAGCTAATTTCATGTTTATAAGGAATTGAGCTTAATGCATATTTTGGTTAGGATTAGCTTGATTAGCAAATCTATTAACATAATCAAAATATAGGATTCCATGGATTGGGACATGAAGTGGGATTTACCTAAGTAGAATCATAACTTGTGAGACGATTGAGTTTTACTTTATATTCCTTCATGGTGCCAAGATAATAATTAGTTGAGAAAATTGCTAATTAGTTCATTATTATGTTTTCTAGTATACTTGTCTAAATTTTAGAAATCTACATCCTTGAGTTGTATATGTTTCTTTAGTTTTTCTTTTTATTCGTTTCTCACTTTATTTGGGGTCGGTTAAACTGTGAAAGAAGAGTGATTAGTATGTACTTGTTCTTTTGAGGATTGATACATGTTAATTCCTTGTACTATGCTTGCGATGAGTATACTTGCTCATATGTGTATTTTAGGATTAATATTCTAATTAAAACTTGATTAAGGGATGGATTTAATATTGATGATTTTATATACCCAAAATTGATGCATCTTCTTCGAAAACACAAAATCCTAGAGCCATCCCAAATTGATTTAAGGACATGTTAAAGTGTTGAATGCATAGGTAGAAGTAAATAGTATTCACATTATCAAAGCCTACACATTCCCACCTGAAGTACTAGGTACTAAGGAATTCTAGCCTAAGATTACCATAACTCGACTCAATGATTTCAAAGAATAATTCCCAACTCGAGTCATAGAAGAGGCTATTAACTTCCTTATTCATTCCTAAGTGTTCTAAGACAATATAATGAATATAATGATTAGGCAATAAAGTCCTACTACTAAGTCTTTCAAACCTAACTATATGTTTGGGATTAGTAAAATTTATGTCCACAGAGTCGTATTCCCTACCTTGGTCAAAAGGTCTAGAGCTAGATCTACTACCCTTCCTCACAACATGCTTTCATTTAGGTGCCACAAAGAAGTTCAAGGTAATTAGGTAAAGAAGGGAAGGGAAATGACAAGTTCTAAGAAGGAAAAATGCAAAAGAAGAAGTGAATAGCTTATCAAAAGATGGTGAGTCTATCAAAAAGATGAAGGTGAAGTATTGACACCATTTTTCCACAAAACTTCTAATCATCCACCAAGAAAAGCCACAATTTCTTAATTTTCACCACAATTTACCCATATTCTTCTAATATCTTCATCACACAACACAAGAAAATTTAATAAAGCATTTTTAAGCAGATTATCTCACAATATTTCAGCCATACCAAATCAAGTAATCCAGCTAGAATGATCATTAATACTCCTACAAAAGTGATATCCCAACTTCTCAACTCAATCAAACCAATTCCTCCACTCAATCACAACTCCCACAACATGAAAAATGTAGCAATATATAGCAAGTCATATAAAAAGAATACACAAAATTTCAGCCATGAATATGTCCACATTTAACAATAATAGTCCACAAAACCATTCCTCAAACTTCAAATAAACAAACATCATTCATCCATCAATTCTCCATCATCAAAACAATTATTTTCAGCTTTAAGAACTCATAAATATGCAGAAAATTGCAGAATTTTTTAACCCCAAAAGCAGTAATTTTGAGCAACAAAAGCACAAAAAGATCACATTTTATTCCATACAATTGCTTGCTTATATATAAATTATAATTATTGGCAAGCCTTTTTTTTTTACCACAATGTCTTGAATTTGTGGAAGATTTTGCTGCTCAAAAGACCTCCACAAAGCTAGAAAATTTTGAACTTTTCTTCAAGAATATATGCAACTTTGTGGTTGGATGGAGAAATCATGAATTTGAAGGTGGAAAATGGTGGGTATTACAAAGGTGTTTGAAGGAAAGTAAGTGGAATTGCATAGGTTGGAATGGTGAAGAAATTTGAGGTCGAAAACTGAAATGGGTATGTAGATCTGGGAGTTTTAAGAATTTCACGACAGATGCATGGGCAAGGGCACGACCTTTTAGATTTTTTTTTTCTGCACAACCTTAGGTGTAGGCATGCCTATTTCTATGCATTTTTCAAAAATTCATATTTTTAATGTAAGAAAAATTAAAATGACGGAAGAAATGTGTGCAAAAGATTTCAAAAATAAACTAAAAGAAATTCTTTTGTGATTTTTTTCTTTAGGCAAAATAAAAATGAAAAATGTGAAGTAAGAGCATAAAGAAAGATTGGATTGCCTCCCAATAAGCACTTTTGTTTTACGTCATTTGCTCAACATAGCTACATCTTTTTAGGAATCCTAGGAAGAAAGAAAACAAAGTGAATTTTGTGAAAAGAACATAAAGAGACGAATATGTAGCGTCATAATTATACAAGAACATGATGTCTCCCTAGCACATAACTTCTTAGGAATTACTCTTTTTTCCCTTAGAAACCATCTTAGTATTAGAAGGATCCCTAGGGTTAAGAGGTTGAGAAGAAAGCTTGTTAGATAATTGTACCTTGATTTGACTAACATCCATAGCCAATTATCCCATTGATTTTCTAGGTTTTGGATGCTAGATTAGGTCTTTTTTTGAAAGATTATGAAACTAGATACAAGAGATTTGACCATATCTTCTAAAGACATGCTATTGGATTGGTCCTGTGGAGATGGTGCATTGGAACGGTTGTTTGCAATGTTTTGTGGCCTTCCTCATTGGTTTTCCCATATGAATTTGGATAATCACACCACTCCCCATTGTAAGTGTTGGAATAGGGATTGTATCTCCTAGTGGGCCTAATTAGGGAACCCTAAAGCATGAACTTGTTCATTAGCACCTGTAGTAGGACATAAATCACTCGTTTGATCAAGAGAATTACATATGTTACAAGCCCTTGTTTGTGAGTTCGTTCTAAGCATCTTTCCTACTAAATTAGTCAACTTGCCGACCTTATCTTCTAAAGAATTTGTGACTACTTCCCCTAGCTTCCTAATTGAGTCATTCCTTTTGCCAAAAGATTATGTGTTAGGTACCATACTAGAAAGTAGCTCCCTTGTAGTTTTTGGGGTTTTGTCCACAAGATCACGACACTAGCAACATCAATCATTGATCTATCATGTGAAAGCAATCCTTCATAATAAAATTATTGAATGAGCAATTGATCAATGATTTAATGATGTGGACATCTAGTGCAAAATCTTTTGAATCTTTTCCAATAGTCATACAAAGACTTGCCATGCAATTGCCTTATTCCACATATTTCCTTTCTAATTGATGCAGCTATAGATGTAGGAAAATATATATATATATATTTTTTTAAAAAGCCTTTGCATATTCAACCAATTATTAATAGAACTAATACGAAGGTCATATAACCAATCTTTAGCTCCACCATGCAAACTAAATGGGAATGCTTGCAATTTAACGATCCCATCTTAAATGCCTTCCGATTTTATATTAGGGCACACAACATAGAATTCTTTTAAATACCTATGTGGATCTTCTCCTGATAACGCACAAAAAGATGGCAAAAGTTGAACGAATCCCAAATGCAATTTAAAATTAGTTGTGACTTGAGAACAAATAATGCATGAAGGGTGATCATTTAAAGTAAGGGTATTAAGTTCTTTTAAAGAGCAATTAGCATCCACTATATAATCAAGGTTAGGAAAGATTTCACTACTCTATTCTTTAGTATATTCACCAATTGTAGAAAATTTAGTTTTGGGAGAAGAAGGCTCTTTCGGATGAGCTCCTGCATCACAAATCCTAGTTTCCTTAGGATTTTATTTAAACACCTTGGTATTCTCTCTTTTGTTAACTTTCTCACCATTCCTAAGATTCATCTACAACAGAGCAACCTAAAAAAAAAATAAAAGAACTAGTTAAAAAGTTTTAAAAAAAATGAAAATTATTGGCAACAAGAGAACTAATTAAGATCAAGTATCAAAAGAATCACTCAAGAATAAAGATGACAAAAATTTCTCTTGTTCCCCGGCAATAGAGCTAAAAATTTGTTTGTGATAGAGTTTGACAGAAAAATATGGGTTTATTCAAAATACAATTGACTTGCACAGATAAATTTTAAACCCTACTCTCTAATATATAACTTAGTGTAGTGGAAAGTAAGGTATCAATCCCTCAAGAAACAAGAGAAATAGACTCTACAAGAAAAACACAATCAGCTTCATTCATATGAAATCCTCTGGCGAACACTAAATCTAACTAGTTCTAATAACGAATTATGTAAACAAACACGTAGGCAGAAATTGAAAGGAACTAATGATAGTTGTTCCTTAAGGATCGATACATTTTAATTCCCTATACTATGCTTAATGATGAGTATAGTTACTCGTATGTGTGATTTGAGAATTAATATTTTAATTAAAACTTAATTGAGAATAGACTTAAAATTGTATGATTTTTATAACCCAAATCCGACGCATCAAGTTTTTGGCGCCATTGCCAATGAACAATATCATGAAAGCTTGGAATTTATTAATTTAACCAAGTTTATATGTATGTATGTTGGTGTCATATCCTATTGTTTGTTTATTTATATAATTTGTGAATTTATGTGCTTACTATTGTATCGTGTGAACTAATTGTAGTTAATTGATTAGTTTTAAATTTTCAAATCTGTTTTCGTATTTTTTGTGTAAGATTAGTCTTGGTTTATGACCCACCAAATCATAAGGGCCACAGTAGGTTTTGATCTTGAGATTGATCAAACTTTACCACGCATTCGAACGGCATATAAAAACCAGGCTAACCAAATTATGTTCAACAGGAGAAATGGAAGTTAACTAAAATAATAATGGTAGTAATGGTGGAAACAGTAGGAGGACTATAGGCGACTTTGCTAAACCTACAATCTTAGGTACAAATTTAAGTATTGCTAGACCAAGGGTAGAAGCCAACAATTTTAAAATAAAACATAATAATATCTAAATAATCCAAAACATGGTCTAATTTGATGGGTTACCTGATGAAGACCCTAATGCCCACCTTACGACTTTTTTAAAGATTTGTGATACTTTTAAGATGAATGGTGTGTCGAAAAATGCTATTAAATTGAGACTCTTTCCTTTTTCTCTTATGAATAAAGCCAAATCATAGTTAAAATCATTGCCAGTGGGATTGATCACTACTTAGAATGGGTTAGCTAAGAAATTCTTAGCCAAATATTTTCCTCAAGCTAGGACAACTAAGCTTAGAATCGACACTTCTAGCAATTAGCATTTGAGAGCCTATATGCTTGATAGGAAAGGTAGAAGGAGATGTTGAGAAGATGCTCTCACCATAGATTTGAATTGGGCATGCAAATACAGATTTTTCATAGTGGATTAAATTTTCCCTCGAAATAATTAATTGATGCATCCACCGAAGGTACAAAAAATTCTAAAACCCTGGAGGAGTTGTGTGATTTGGATTACTCGTGAGGCAACCTAAGATCTCGAGCTCGTGTTTGAGGAATTCATAAAGTTGATGTTGTAACCGCCTTGGAAGGTAAAGTTGAGGCACTAGCATAAAAGATACAACAAATAGTTGTCCCCTCTCAAGGTCAGGCAATAAATATTAATTGTGATTTTGTGGAGAATGGCACTCCAGTCATGAGTGCCAAAATATAAGTTCCCCTCAATAGTCCTTAGAGAAAGCTACTTTTATGCGGAATGGGAGACAATGTAATAATCCTTACAATGCCACCAATAATCTTACTTGGACAAACCATCCTAATTTCTTCTAGACCAATCAAAATCAGCCTAGGCAAAACCCTTCATATTTTAGTGGAGACTAAAGAACTCAACCTTCTTTACCTTAAATGTATTCTCACCAAAGCCATCATTAGAGGAATTAGTTAACAAGATGGTAAGTACAATAGAGACACAGTTCTAAAGAGTTGATGCAATGACTAGAAATTTGAAAGCATCGATGCATATCTTCGAGAATCACATCAGGCAATTAGCAAAGTTTCTTGGAGATCATCAAGCTAGATCTCTACCTAGAAACACAAAAAACAACCCACGAGACTAAGATCGTGGAAAGAGATGAAGTTTACTTACTTTCATATTTTAATTTGAACAATTTTCAATTTCGTGTGTCAAATTTTATTTGGCTTATTTTATTTAAGCACATACATTTATTTCTATCAATATTGTTGGTTTGTTTGTTTCCTTTCCTATTTTATATATAAAAAAATATATGTTTTTTTTCTAGATAGAGTCGACCAGGCACCAGTCCAATCATTTAGACCTGACACTGGGTTAACTCGAGCCTTTTGAGTCGACAAACAAAAAAGACCCAGCATTGGTCTAGGTACTACGTTCCTACACCAGGTCACGTCGAACAGCCCTCTAAAAGGCCATATTTGGCCATTTTTTTCTTGAAAACTCCCTCAAATCTCCTATCTTCCTCTTAACCCATTACCACCTATTCATCCTAAACCATCGCGGGATCAACTTTTGCCCTCAAAAAAACCATCTTCACTTCAAGTCTTTTATTTTCCATTGAATTTATGGATTAAATTTTCCAAAAATTCCATCTTTTCTTCAAAGACCCACTTTTCAAATACCCTCCCAAAGATTAAGTTTTCTTCAAAAATATTGCATAAAGTATTTGCCTATGCATTGGAGAACAAAGTAGTATGGTTTTTTTTTGTATTTATATGGTTTAATTTTTATTATAAATTTCTTGCTATTTCTAGATTTATTTTTGGGAAAAAAATTGATTGAATTGTTGATTTGATTGAGATAACTTAAAAGTTGTGAATTCATTGTAAGTGGAATAGCATGTGTTTATTATTGAATGGAGTTCTTTTACAATGGATATAATGCCAATTTAGAAAAATTTAAGCTTTGAAGAATTGATCAAAACGGGGTCTTGGTTATCCAAATTGTAATGGATATTTTGATTTGGAATTGGTTTATGAGATAAAGATAATATGCCCTACTTGTATGATCTTATTAGTGTTACTTATAACATTGATATAGTCTTAATGGATTAAGATTTCCTAGCCATCATTTTGATCATGGTCACTATGTCGGTCTGTCTAATGGATATTATTTTGATACTATATTATGGCATTGTGTTTACATTCTTTTTGAGGAGGTAGGGATTTGTTAAATGTGATTTGGTATTGTGGATTGTGGAGTTGGGCATTGAGGTGGCTTGTGAGCTTGGTTGAGAGTTGTGGTTATTTTGTTTGTGTGAGATAAAGGTTTTCATTCCATTTTCATCTATTCTTTCGAGCCTTCCTTTTCTCCTCACCAATCAAAATTCCAAAAAAGGCAAGGAAAATCCTCCAAAAGACCAAGTGCATCATCTTTATCCACTCCTACCTCGATTGATCAAATTTATCTACACCCCATAATTTTTGCTAATAATGAATGTTCAGAATAGTACTTTAGGAGGTCTACTAGCAAAATCGTTGTAGAATGAACTTTTAAACCTTCCTTAGACCATTCTCTCAAGTTGGGTGTCATGTTTCAGAGGTTGGGATAGGGGCTAATCATTACTTTGAAGGGAACTATTTGTTGGGTATCTCAGGCTCGTATCCTATACGACGCAGCGGAAAATAAACGAGATACCATCCCAGGACCTGCCTATGTGTGGAAAACAAGACATAAAGATAATAAAGGTAACAACTTTTTACCTTTGTTTGATCGTCCGAAGAACAAAATTTCTTCTTCAAGTCGAAGCGCGATCCAGCAATTCTCTTGTGCAAACTCCACGCGGGTTGAACTTCTAACCACTATAATCATAGTGTGTGATTATCTCTAATAGTAATCCATACAGAGGAATACTCTAGCACCAAAATTTCCTGTACTAGCAGAAAAAGATGGTGGCTAGGGTTGTTTTCGTTTTCAGCAAAACGAGAAAATAAGAGGGAAGAAGAAGTTGTTGTCTCATGTGTCCCCTTCCTGAGCTAGGGATTCATGTGACTCTACTATATGTTACAAGAAATTT
Organism: Voacanga thouarsii; assembly: GCA_026120185.1. NCBI lineage: Eukaryota > Viridiplantae > Streptophyta > Magnoliopsida > Gentianales > Apocynaceae > Voacanga > Voacanga thouarsii. The sequence continues at coordinate 674,892 of JANUWF010001659.1, read as the reverse complement.
TCCTCCCAAAATTGAGAATTCTAATCCTATTAGAATTTCTTAATTGTAATTGGAAACATCAAGTTCTCACAATTATAACTTGGACCACAAATTATAACTAATTATAATTTGTCCACAACAACTTCTCTTTCTCTCAATTAACCCCACTATGTTATCAAATAACATCTTGAGTATATAATCCTCTATTGTGTGTGACCTGTTAGGTTTCCCAATCAATTGGTAGCGAATATGAATTAATCCAAACGTCTTTAAGATTAATAATCCATAATTAATTAGAATTAATCCTATTAATTCTAATCAGGATTGGTTAATTAATTCATCAATTAATAAACCCAAATTCCCAGATCATGAGCGGTATCTAGCAACACATCATGACCACCCAAGAGTCCAGGAAGTCAAGTGGCTTAACATGAACCCTTCAATAACAAACTTCAATGCAATTAACTCCTTTCACCATACAATATCTCATTCGATTTGAAGTACGAAATTAGTGCCAATTCCCTCCAAAATTAATTTCGGCCCGAATACAATAGTACTTGTACCAAGAACCCACTACTCTAGATGTGTATCAATTGAAATTGTTTCCAATACACAACCGCCTTGGCCAAGGACTTTCCGAGTAGTAATTCCTACAAGTAGCCGTGAGATATTCACCCCTACTATTAGGAGTGGTGAATCCTTTATTGACCCTTTCAACTACTTTCGTTTACCTCACAATGTACTCAATATGCATCCTATAGGCGGCCCTCAATCGAGCTCCGGAGATTGGAATCAAAGTACAAAGCTCAGCAAACAAAGTACCTTGGAGATCTCAAGTCTAAGGATACTTGCACGTTTGCTATATTGAGATTATATCACTGGCACTAAATAGTTATCCATGTGATTATCTCAAAGGTAGGTCATCCAATGAACTTGTTCTATTAACAAGCATCTATGTGTTAACTTTGAGTATCTCAATACTCACAGATATAAGAACCACCACTTGATCAAATCAGGAAGTCTAACACATGCTAGTCTTAACGCATTAATGATGTCCTGTCTCATTAATAATATAGCTAGGGATTATTTAAGTACTAACACTATACAGTATAGTAGGAATCTCATATCATGATCTCTATCATGATTTTCTTAATACAGTGTTGTACTAGGAACTTCATCGATCAGTTATATTACTTAAAAGTAAATAAAAGAAACTGTAAGATAAATAATGCATTTTATTAAAATAAAATGTGTCATATACAATGTACAAGTGATTGTCTCTAGGGCACAACACTAACACTATTGTCTTGTACTTATTCATGAGTTTAATGCCAACACTTTAGACAAAGAAAACTGTAACCTTAATATCATAGAAACTAGTGTTAAGGGTACTTCTATTTTGATGGATCGACATAGATTAACTACCATCCGGAATATGAACAATGAAGGCCCTTGGGTAGCTGTGCATCACCATAACCAGAAAATTATTACTGAGCCTAACTGGAGAGTGAATAACACTCGTGCTACATCGAGAATGTATAAGAAGGGTCCTGTGGGTCAACTAGGCTATTACTCCAATAATGACCTTGAAGCCCAACTGCGAGCCTTAGTTTATATCTTTGCTTTCAATGTCTTCCCTAAGACTAGTGGTTGCAATGAGTTACGAATGTTTGACCTCCATAGCCTACACAAGATGCTTCATTGAGCCTATTCCACTTTCCGTACTTATTATCTAATCCATAAAAGATATGGCCCATTCTAATCCTTCCACCAAAGACATTGTATTTCCCCTTGTGATTATAAGGATTTTGGATATGTATAATGTTAGTGCAGAAGGGGAGCTTGCTAAGACCACTATTGAGTGAGATTTGGTGACTAAGCAGACTTTAATCAATTGTGGTTATTAGTATAGTGAGGGTGGCTACGAGATGGTTGAGGCCTTATGAGGTAAGAAATCCTAGAATAGTGCAGCTACCACCAGAGGTGGAGGAGCAGCCACCACAACCATCTCGAACACATGCGAATAGTTTGAGATCACAGCCTAGTGTCAGATTTTTTGCTGAGGTGCATGCACAGTTCGAGACCCAGATGGCTATTCTTCTTTAGCTTAGGGACTTTGTAGCTGATCTACATAGGTGCTTCTACTAGCCAGACCATTGGCAAGGCTGATTAGTTGATAATAAGAAGAATGATGACACTACCGAGGAGGCTGATGTTCGAGATCCTCTTTTAATCATTTTTATTTTAGCATTGTTTTTCTCTTTGCATTTTCATGACTTTTCTTAGGTTTATCTTTTGTTTTACTCTTATGTTTAGTTTCTTTTTGTAGTTTTATATATGTTTTGTTTATTTTGTTTAGTTGACTCATCATAATCTAGAAAACCTACTCTTCGCCTGGTACTAGTTGAGAATACGTGTTTATGGTTAGATTTTGTTAACATAAACCTGTGTATTAGTTGAATATTACTAAGTCTAGAAAATTTAAGTTAACATTGGTTATGTTATAGTGTTTGCTTTATATATTTTTTTTCATTCCTTAAGTTTGAGTATGGATGATATGATGAAATATAAAGAAAATTGTTGATTAATTCTTGTTTCATAGTATTTATATTTGCTTTAACTTTGAGTTGTAAATAAGGATAGTGAGGCCAGGGAATACAAAGTGCATATTCTCTGGCAGAAAAAAAAAGTGTGCAAATGGAAAAAATTGAGTGAAAGAAAAGAAAATGTTGTTATCTTTGAACAAAAAAAAAAAGAAGTTCTCTGCTAAAAAATATAGGGAGAAGTAGCAAGTATTGCTCAGTGCACACTCTTAAGGCTATTTCGAATGCAAAAGAAAAAAAGAAGAAGAGAAAACAAAAGAGAAGAAGAAAAATAATGACTATAAGGGGGCTAATATGGTGAATGAAGAAAAAGTCATTCACCTAAAGCCATCGATTCCCTAAGTCTTCAAGAGAAAAAAAAGAAAAAGAAAAAGACTGGAGTGTTTCCTTATTTTGCTACTTGAGGTTATGGAAATTTGCTTCTATGATGCTTGAAGTTGGTTAAACAACTTGACTTCTATGAGTTATATTGTCTATGTTTTAGATTAGAGGGTGGAATAGTTTTCTTGTCCTGAGTATGAGATTGCTTAACTTAACTTTGAGGTCTTTGGAGATATTTAGATTAATACATGAGTTTGCAAAAGATTTTTTTTTTTTAAAGGTTGAATGAATGGTAAGTCTTTGTTCACGGTTGATGGAAAATTGTGGCTTTATTGTGGATGGACTTATGTTGAGATAGTTGTTTTATTTTGCCTTATCTTAAGTGTCTGCTTAAGGACAAGCAAAGGCTTTTAAGTGTGGGGGAATGTGATGGAGCCTAAATTGGCCTATATTTTCCTAGTTATTTGGGATTATTTTGTGATATTTTTTATTCAATAACTAGAAAATTCCTTTCTATTTGATATTTGGCTTGTGAAAAGTGTTTTTGGTTATTTTTGTGGAAATTGATGAAATTGGAGATGAAAAGGTTGTATCCCAGTCGACACCTGGTGCCGGCCATGAGAAGCCGAACCGGTATTGGCCCTACTTTGGAATTTTAGGGCAGATAGAGGAAATATGTAGAGCAGCCGTAGTTTTCCAATGAAGAACCACTGCGAGCCTAGAGAAGATGAATTGGCATCGGCCTTTGTCTGTCCATAGGTGGTTTTCAAGTCCTTTTTCAAGCAGAATTGTGAATTCCTAAGAAGTCTTGTACTTTCCAACTTGTACTCGGCCCAAAACTTTTATGAAACATTTTTTTACAACTAGGAGGCCTATATAAACAAGAAGAGTTGAAGTTTAGTATATGAATTCAAGGATCAAAGCTAAAATCATTCATTATGGGAGGAATTCATTACTTACGGGTATTGTTTCGAGCAAGTCTTCAAAAGAGGAAGAAGAGGGATTGTGTATGAGTTTTTTCCAAAACCTTTGTTTTTTTATTCCTTGAACAATGATGAAATCAATGTTTTTATTGTATTTGGTATTATTTTTGGACTTGTGATATTGAATTAGTTTAGTCTTTTTTAAAATTAATTACTATTCTTGGTATTTTGTTACTTATTTTTACTGATGATTAATAAGATTGGACCATTATTTTAATTAACTTGAGAAAAAAGTTAGGGGATAGTTTTAATTATTTAATTATAATTTTATTTTATTAACTAACTTGAGAGAGAGGTTAAGCCGAGAATTTGATTTCACCTAGAGATAGGGGAATTAATGAATTCCATGCCTTTATCTACTAGAGGTAGGGATAATTATCAAGGACTTTTGTTCTATGCATTTTATAATTGTTTTAGTGAGATAGAGATGTCTGTTAAATTAACTAAGAGACAGTGAAAACCATAACTCGAGAGAGGGTGAATTCTACATTACTCCTTCATGATACTAAGATAATAATTAATTGCAATATTTGCTAATGATTCATTATCATGTCATCAAGAGTATCTATCTAATTACATTTTTTTTCTCTCCTAGAGTTGCGTATATTTTTATCTTTATTTTTACCTTTAGTCTTTATCACTTTATTTGGTCAGTTTAACAACGAATGGAAAGTAACTAATGGTAGTTATTCCTTAAAGATTGATACTCATTAATTTCATCTATTATGCTTAATGATGAGTATACTTGCCCATATGTGTGATTTGAAGATTAATGTTTTAATTAAAACATGATTGGAAATGAACTTAAAATTGCATAATTTTTACGACCCAAATCTAACGCATCGCAATCCTCCCTTCTTCTTCCATGAATCCCTTACTTCTTATCTTCATTTGTTGTGAAAACTAAGCCTCCTAGGGTTCTTAGAAAGAAACCCAAGTCCAAGAATAAGTATTTTGAAGTGTATAAGGGCTTTATAGAGCTAAAATACCCCAACACTTAAATAGTAGTGATTTAAACAAGAATTTATCATTATTGAAGCACAAAACAATCAAAAAATATGTATATGATGAGCCATCATCATATAACCCAACACTTAAATCTTTGCTTGTCATCAAGCAAACCACATTTTTCCATAAACAAAAAATTAACTAATATACAAATCAGTCCTCTTATATTTATTCACAACTTAACAACTATACAAATAGCGTAAAATAAATTTATTCACAAGGACAAAGAATAACTAATTCACAAGTACAATGAAAAAAATTCTACATAGCATTGTAGGTGAGTTTACAATAACAACTTAGCATATATGCAATACGGTCAAAATAGTAAAGAGATTATTCTTCCTCCACTTTAAAATTCATCCCAGCACCAATCATTCAAGTTAATCCCATGTATACTTTTATATTAAGTAGACACAACCAAGAACCTCAAAGTGAAATTAAAAAAGTTTATGCCTAATAAATATGATTCACTCTATTTTTTTTTCCAATTAAGAATTCAAACAAAGCAAGTCATATGAGATAGGGATCAAATTACTTACTCAAGCCTCATGGCTTTCCCCAAGTACAAGTATTATATATGTTACATTACAATACAACAAGACCTTACACTTTGATACTGCAATACAACAATATATTTCAATTTCTATAGCAAATTTGGGGGCTCTCATTTTTCATCATTTTACAAAGGGAATGCATTTATAGTGATTTTAAAATTAAATGCTCTTTTGCATTCCTTGGCATTTTTTGCTTTTTGTTTTTTTTTTCTTTTTCTTTTTCATCACATGTTGGTTTTCATCACAGGATATGCATTTTGCATTCCTAGGGCTTTTTTTATTATTATTTCAATAGGTGCATTGAGCAACCTACATATTTCTCATATTTTCCTTCTTCATGAAAATTACAATAAATAAATACAAATTTCTATAATACAACATACAAAACAAATGAATGAATAGGAGTTGCCATGAAACTAGAGACAAGTCTATGACCCACACTCTATATTTCATCACTAAGTTTTTATCCATTCTCAAAGAATGAAGCTTCGCAACACTTTCAAAGGCATAAACAAAATTAACTCCCTTATCTAAACTTAGCCTATGTCATGCCCATTAAATAAGTGTACATAAAAATAGCTTTCCTAAAAAATCTTAAGTAGAATTTCTAAGAAAAAAGACAAACAATATCTCCACCAAAATAACACATATTAACACAAATACCAACAAGCCTTGAAAACTAACCCAACAAATGCAAAAAAAAATTGAAAACATTTTAGCATCAATCCAAGCCTAAATCAGGAATAAGAAATTGCAATGGTGTAAAATTCTCAATAAGCTTCGGCTATTACATCTTTAGCATCTTCATTGTTTTTGTTATGCTTCTAGGGCTGCAATCCACTTTCAAGTGATATCAGAGCCAATGTTTTACAGCTTAGGAGCATGCTTAGCCTTAATTAAATGCAGAAAGAATTGTTTTTGAATTTTTGTGATTCTTCATATTTACTGGTATAGGATAGGTCAGTTGTAAACGTCATGGGCAGAGGTATAGGAACTATTGTAATTTACTGTTTTTCATAGATGGATTGTGCAAGCCCAGTGTTTAAAGGGCATAGGCGCTTGTTTTGGTTTTGTTTTGATTCAATCTTGATTGAAATCTATAAACAAAAATTACCTATAAGTGCCACTGGAAGAAATTAGAAAAAAAAAATGGAGGATATTGCACGCAAAACGAAAAAGATACAGATCTCCAATGAAGAAGCTGGGCAATGCTTCACAAGGGCCAGCCATGGCTTCAGGCCAAACATGGCCTAAGTCGTGGTGGGCTTAATGGTAGCTGGCCGTAGATAATTTTCAAGAAACTAGGCGGCAGCACTCTAGCCCAGCTTGCTACATTTTTGGAGCTAGCTACGAGCCGGTTTGGGTAGTGGTCCACGAGTTGAACTAGTTCACAGGCAGTGATCCGGTGTTGCGAGTGCATGAAGACCAAGGATTTTTTTTTTATAAAAATTTTCATGCAGCTTTCTTCTTCATTTTAGGTCCCATACCAGATGAAGTTATTATTTTTGCACAGTTAATATTCTTGGAATATTTTTCATGATAAAAAATAGTAAGGGATTTATGATTAAACAACACCATTAATTAATTATTTAATATGTTTAATTCTATTATTTGGATACCTAGGTTAAAAGAAAAGAAAAGTGTAAAAATATTTACAGTTTTCTGGCATGCTATTTTCTTTTATGAACCAATGTGCATGTTTTCTCTAAGACCAAAGTCTTTAGGAATTTTTTACAAAGGAAAAACATTTTTCTTTAAGTTAATGGTCATTTTAGCTGAAGAGGAAAAATTAATCATTGGTTATTTTTTTAAAGGATTTTATGCTTGACATAGAGAATATTTTGTATTTAGAAATTTTTGTAAGTTAAAAGGTATAACTATTTTAATTTATTTTACAAGAAATTTATTTTTTCCAAATAAAACTTGAGACTATAGTCTCTTAAAAGTTTTAAAAGGAAATTTTGAAATCATTAAGATCTTAACTAAGTAAACTTAATCTATTAAAAATCTCTTAAACAATTTTTACCTTGACATAGAGATTTTTGGATTTAGATACTTTACAAGAGTTAAGGGATACTTATTGGGATATTTTCAAAAGGATTTTAAAAAAAAAATCCTTGTTTTAAAAGACTAAGTGGGAGAGATGTCCCAACGACCCCACGGCTTCCATCACGGTCCTCATTACAGATCGTGGTTCTCCTGGCATCATCCTGGGAGTGAACTCATATAGAATGGGGATTCTACGTGGATCTAGATCTAATGGATGGATATAATTGATGCCCAGAACACGTACTGTGATCGGCTAGCCTACGTTAGAGGTTATAGTACAAGGATTGTCCATAGCAAATGAGAAGAAATAGTCATCCCCTCGATGGAGTTATCTTCTGGATCATTATCTAGAAGGGTAGTCAATTTGTGGTGGTCAATACCTTATCTTAGGAAACTGTTAATCTTCCTAAAAAGCTATGTCAGTTTTCCTAAGAACCAAATTGATCATGTTAAAGATAATAGTAATAAGGTTAGCTATTATCAGTTTTAATATGAGGATAAAGTGTACAAATTTTTTATTTTTTACAAATTGAGATTTTTCTTTTATTTTTTATTTTTAGAAATGGTTGGTGGAGAATCTTTCAATCTTTTAGGTATCATTCTCCATGAGAATAAGCTAATAGGACCAAACTACGGAGACTGGAAAGGGAACCTGGACATAATATTCATCCCGAGGAGTATAAGTATGTCCTTTACAAAACCTGTCATATTATCGTGAAGGCTTCCATAGAAGAGGAGCGCGAGGCTATGAAAGCATGAAAGAAGGCTAATGAGATGGCTCGTTGCTACATGTCGGCCTCCATGTCTAATTCCAGTCTAAACATGAGCATATGGCCATTGCTTATGACATTACCATGTCATTAACCAAAATGTTTCCTGATAATAGCCAGCCCGCAAGGCAGGAGGCTCTTAGAATGATCATTAACACCAAGATGGTTGAAGGAGCATCAGTTATAGAGCAAATGCTCAAGATGATTGCTGCTTTCAAGAAAGTAGAAGTCTTGTGGGCTGTGATTGACCTCAAGAGCCAAGTGGATATAGTTCTTAAATCTTTGTCGGGTTCTTTTACTTAGTTCAAATTGAATTTTAATATGAATACATGAGTTTAACAGAGTTAATGAAAGAGCTCCAGATGGCAGAGAAGGTCATGAAGCCACAATCAAAGGTTATGATTGCTAATACTTCTTTTTCAAGAACTGGGCCTTAACCGAGAAAGTTCAAAAGAAGAAAGGAAACGTAGCGGCCCAACCCAAGTCCTAGACCAAAGACAAATCCAAGGACAAGTGCTTCAAATGTGGGAAGAAGGTATGCTAGAAAAAAGAGTGCCCAGATCTTCAGGCCAAGAAAAATCCTACAGGTAATATTTACTATCTAGAGTTTATATCAATAGTTGGATCAACTTCTACTTGGATTGTTCATTCTTGAGCTACTGATCATATCTGTAACTCTTTGCTGGAGTTTAGAAAAATAAGAAGACTCTAGAAGGGCGAATATGGATTACATGTAGGAAACGGAGCACAAGCATAGACCTAAGCAATGGGAGAATTGGAAGTTAAATTTGATTATAATTGAGTAGTAGTTTTGAAAGATATTTTATATGCACCAAGTTTCAGATAGAATTTGATTTCAGTTGCAAAACTAATAAATCATAGTTATTCTATTTTTTTTTCTATTTTGGTATTACTATAGTAGAAATGGAGAAGTTTTATGTGTTGGGCACATGTAGAAAAACTTATCCTTCATAGATCCTATGAACAATCAGTTAAACAATGCTTAAAGTGAACCTTTAAGTAAGAAGAGAAAGTCCAATGTCAATTACTCTTATCTATAGTATCTTAGGTTGGGTCACATTAACTCAATCAGGATTTAGAAGTTAATCTATGATAGGCTAATAGGCACATTGAGATAGGAAAGTTAGCCTCTGTATGAATCCTACTTTATTGGAAAGATGACCAAAAGCTCTTTTACCCCAAATGACGGATAGAGTAAAGGAGATATTGAGCCTTGTTCACACTGATGTGTGTGGTCCATTATCTACACCAATGAGAGGGGGGTTTAAGTACATCATCACTTTCACTTTTGATTGTATAAGGTATTGTTACGTTTACCTAATAAGATGTAAGTCTGACTCATTTGACAGGTTCAAGGAGTTCAAGGCTGAAGTGAACGTCGAATGATAGGGGCTAAATTAGTCATGTTTTTGCTTGTTATTTGAGGTTCATTTGTAATACATTTTGTTCAATAACTAATACTATTCTTTCATATTTGAGATTTTACCATTGGAAATGTATTTTGTTCTTTATTTCAAATTTTTAGGGTAAAACGAAATAAAAACATTGCAAAACAAAGGAAATGCGGCACCAGCTAGGACCCTAGAACCAGCACCGGCCATGCATTGTTGAAACGAACTTTGAAACAGAGTAGAACAGAACTAAGGCAGCGTCGGCTATGAAGCTAGAACCGGCGCCGGCAACATTCTGAAACACAGTGTGTAAAATTCGAAGAAAAATCGGCGAACGAGTGGAGGAATAGAACACAACCGGTGCTGGCTCTAAGAGTCAAGGCGGCGCCGACTGTGCCCTAAAGCTAAGGCGGCACCGGCTGTGCCCTGAAGCTAAGACAGTGTTGTGATTTTTCTACGCGGTTTTTAGTAATCTAAGGAGTTTTAGTATCTTCCAACTTCTACTCGGCCAGAAACTTTGTACTTATGAGTTTAGGCTCCTAAGCCTATAAAAGATGAAAAACATAAGGGAAAATGGGAGAATTCATTGATCATCATATAAAATTACTCAATTCAAGAAGAAATTCTTCAAGTTCAAGGAGGGTTGTACAAGAAAGTCTTTAAAGGAAGAAGAATGAGGCTTATCTATGAGTGCTTTCTTTTACTTTATTTTCTTTTTCTTGACAATGATTTGTTAATTGTTTTATTATAATTTAACATTTTTTTAGATATTCGTGATGTTTAGAGATATTTGATCTTTTGATTAATTGATTATTATTCTTGATATATAATTACTCTTTCTTATTACAAGATTAATTGATTGTTTTCATTGACTTACTTGAAAATAGGGTTAATGGTAGTTCAATTGATTGATTTCATATTTGTTGTCTTTTAACCTACTTGAAAATGGGGTTAATTGTTAAGAATAGAGTAATTAAAGGTTAATTGATGCCTGCTAGAGTATGGATTCAATTGGTTAATTTCATGGGTTAAGTTTGCTTGAGAATGGGACTTTATCAGAGAATTGTGCTTAATGCATCTTTTGGATAAGACTGGTTGAGACAGAGTATGTGATACTAAGTTACCTAGAAGATAGGGATTCATGGATTGGGAAAGAAGTGAGTCTACTTTAATTCTCCATGATGCTAAGAGAATAATTAGTTATGATAAAGGTTGGATACTTCAAGATCGTGTTTGTCTAACCAATGGCTCGAGTTACATAAATCTACATCCTTGACATGTATATATTTTTTATTTTATTTTATTTTTATTTGTTTTTCAATTTATTGTGTCGGTTAAACAATGAAAGAAAGGTTATTAATGTCTACTTGTTCCTTGAGGATCGACACTCGTTGAAGCCTATGCTCGGTTAATGATGAGTACACTTGCTCATATGTGTGATTTGGGTTGAACGTTTTAATTTAAACTTGATTGGGAATGTGCTTAGTTTTTGTATGATTTTTATACCCACGTTTGAACACATCATCAAACAAGTAAACTAATCAAAACTTTATTATTAGATCGTAATAGAGAGTACCTCCTTGTAGAATTCAAGGATTATATGGTACATCATAAGATAGTATCCCAACTATCTGCGTTGGGGATACCCCAGCAGAACAGAGTAGCTGAGAAAAGGAACAAGATCTTAATAGAAATTGTCTGAAGCATGATGTCTCATACTACTCTAACAGTTTTTTTTTTAGGGATATACCCTGGAAAAAGCAGTAAATATTCTAAACTTAGTACCCTTCAAGTCAGTACCTAAGACACCCTAATGAGATATGGACTAGTCATAAGCTAAGTTTGAAAAATCTTAGGATATGGGGCTATTTAGCTTATGTACTGATCAAGGGAGACAAATTAGAACTATGGTTAGAATTATGCTATTTTATTGGGTCTCCAAAAGGACCAAAGCGTAGTTATTTTTATCATCTCGATGAGCCAAAAGTATTGGTTAGTACTAATGTTGGATACTTGGAGAATGATCAAAGTATATCCACGAAAGGTTCAACTAGGTTGGAACTCGAGGTGAAGTTATCTTTTGAATCAACTTCTTTTGACCCGCTTATAGAACAAGAAGAGGCATAGCCTCAAGAACCTGTATAGAGGGAGCCTTGTCATACTAGGAAGATTTCTAGGGTTTTAAAAAGATAGACTGGAGACGTTTTTTACCTAGTCTTCGATTATCAGGAGTAATCCTACTAGATATGAGGAGACTACTGCTAATGCCGATGTAGACCTATGGTATAAAGCAATGAAATCCCTAGAAATGGGTACACAAGACCTATGCAAACCTATGTACTTCAATCAGGTTTGGGATCTTGTAGCTTCACCTGAAGGGATAAAACCCATTGGATGAAAATGGGTATACAAGAGAAAAAGAGGTACAGATGGGAAGGTGGAAACCTTCAAAATTCGGCTTGTGATGAAAAGGTATACTTAGGAAGAGGGTATTAACTATGAGGAAACATTTTCCATGGTAGCCATGTTTAAGTCCATCTGTATTCTTCTTTCCATCATATATCATTATGACTATGAGATATGGAAACTGGATGTCAAGACGACTTTTCGTAATGGCTATCTTAGTGAAGATATTTATATGTCCCAACCGAAAGGCTTTATTACTAAAGGTAAGGAACATATGGTTTATAAACTTAAGAAGTCTATTCACGAACTTAAGCAAGCATCGAGAGCATGGAACATGGTGAGATTATAAATTTTTACGGTTTTACTCAAAACGAGGATGAACCTTGTGTGTACAGAAAATTAGGCATTAAGGTGGTTTTTCTTGTGTTGTATGTGGATGACATTTTACTCATTAGGAATGATATAAGGATATTATCATCTACTATGGTTTACCCGTCTAGTGAATTTAGTATGAAAGACCTTGGAGAAGCCAGTTACATTCTTGATATTAAGCTTCTTAGAAATAGGAGGTAGAGAATTTTAGGTTTATCCCAAATTATATACATTGACAAGATGTTGGCAAAGTTCAGCATGGACTCATGCAAGGGAGCACTAATCCCTTGCAGACATGGGTTATCTCTTTCTTCAAACGACTATCCTAAGTCTCAAGAAGAAAAATACAGGATGAGTAGGGTTCCCTACGCTTCGACTGTGGGAAGTCTCATGTACACGATGCAATAAACTAAGCCAAATATCTACTTTGTTGTAGGCTTAGTCAGCAGAAATTAGCCAAACCCTGTGGAGGTTTATTAGCAAGCTGTAAAGTATATTCTCAAGTACCTCGAGGAAATGAGAGATTATATGCTGATTTATAGAGCTGATAATTTGGTTCCTACAGGATACAAAAACTCAGACTTCTAGGCAGATGAGGATGAGAGAAAATCCATTAGTGAATATGTCTTTAACTTTTCTAGATGAGCTATTTTATGGAGGAGTATTAAGCAATCTTGCATTACTAATTCAACTATGGAAGTTGAGCATGTGGCAGCTTCGGAGGAATCCAATGAAGCAGTCTAGCTCTAGAAGTTTCTTACAGAACTTGGAATCATGCCATAGATGAACAAGCCAATTGCGTTATAATGCGAAAACCCAGACACAACCTCCCAATCTAAAGAATCAAGGAACTACAAGAAGGGGTAGCATATAAAGAGGAAGTACCACCTTATCCAGGAATTTGTTCAGAGACGAGAAGTCATGATAGAACAAATTACCTCGGAGAACAATCTAGCTGATCTATTCAACAAACCTTTGGCTGAGAAAGTCTTTAAAAAATGCTTAGACGCCATAGCGGTGGGCACCTATGGACTTACATAGTCTTAGAGTACAAGTGAGAGATTGTTAGAATGTATGTCCACTATGACTGTATTTTTGATTAATTTTGATTAAATTAATAAAAAAATTATTCTCACAAATTATTTGAGTGTTCATATTCTAATTTATGCGCAATTTTATTGTAAAAGACCCTTTGTGTTTAAGTAAGTGATCTATATGAATAGAGGCCTTTCACAGTAAGGTATGGATCACGGGTTACTTAACACATAAACTGTTGTTCTTAATCGGGAATCTTATCATAATAAGGTCATTATGTTATTAATTCTAGGAGGGGAATGGCTTACTTTTCTTCAATAGATAATCTACTCAATTATTAACATAAGCGTATTTCGAATACATAGAACTGGACCTATAGTAATGGTTTCTAAAAGTACTATATAGTAGAAATCCAGATTGTTACTGCTACGTATAGCATGGACTTATACCCTATAGCTAGAGTATAGGTTGGTGGTTTTGCAAAGTTGGAAGTGTAAGCTTTGATATACTATAGTTGATATTCTATCGCATGACCAATATACTTGTACATTGGGTATATGTGGTTAGTTAATTAAGATAGACTCGTACAATATAGCTTCTATGCTATATTATCCCTTGAGACTGTTCAAATAATCAAATAATCCAGGACTCTGGCAAACATAACTTGGATGTTTGCTTTAAGATAGCTCCTTTAGACAGCAGAAACATTCTAGGTAGTTGTGGATCATTGGACTAGAGGACTAAGAATGGTACATGTCATTTAGAGAGGTGTTAGAACACTCTTCCTCTTTAAATGCACAATATTATGTAGAGGGGTATATTTATCACAACACCTGTTAGTTGGAGACTTTGCTAATGTAACATTGTCCTTGGGGTTAATATTTTCTTATGGTGATATTAAAAAATATTCAAAATGCAAAATATAGCGATGTTTATAGCTGGGGTATTTTTAATCATTTTAGTAGCTAAGGCGATATGTCTTTTAGTCCTCAGAATAGCTCGTAGGTCCTTATTTATTTTAGATTAAAGAAATGGTCTTGATTGAAGAAATTTTTATTTTATTCAAAAAGCCTAATTTATTAATAGTCTGGAATAAAATAAAGGTCCAGGGAGATTAATTGATTTATTTGGTTTAGCTGGTTAATTAATTTAGTTTAGGGCTTGAGCCCAGATTAAACTAATTACATAAACCGTAGTCTAAACTAAGAAAATATATTGTATTTATTTTGGTTCATTTGGGTCTGATTATTTATTTATGGTCTTGTTAAGCCAGGATTAAATAAATATTTAGCCTGAACTAATAGCCAGGACCATATGCACAAGGGAGGAGGACTAAGCCCAATTAGGTTGCATGGGTTGGTCCTTGCATTAAGGATTCTAGTATCACAACCCTGAGATACAGATATAGACATGCAGTAGTTTATTCGTTGTTTTTGAATTGGCCGAGATGATCATTACCAATCTTATCTCAGAGTTGGTTTCTCTATAGGTGTATATTCTATGAGTTACAGAGATACCAGAAATATTGAACTCTTGTGCATGCTTTTCTCTGTCTCATGCTTTTCTCTGTCTCTAGTTTTTTACTTTCCTTCTCTATGTTATTAATTTTCCAAAAAATAATGGCACTCCTACTAACCTTATTGTATACACAAGGTTCATCCATGTTTTGTATGAAACTAAATTATTTAATTATTTCATCAAAATAGATGTTCCAACTGTAAAAATCTTGCTTTAATCTATAAATGGCTATTTACAGCTTGCACACTTTAGTGTGGTCCTTGGATGTGAAACCCTCAAGCTGTGACATGTATACTTTCTCAGTCAGATTTTCATTAAAGAAAGTTATTTTTATATCCATTTTTCAAATCTCGTAGTCGTAATGAGCGACAAGCGCTAGGAGTATTCTAATAGATTTCAGTATTGCTACTAGTGAAAACGCTTCGTCATACCTTGTTGTTGATGATAACTTTTTGCAACCAGTCATGCCTTGTAGGTAATAGCTTTACCATTTATGTCAGTTGTCTTCTTGAAAATCCATTTGCACCATATAGGCCTTATCTCTTCAGGTCAATCAACCAAAGTCCAAACTTAATTTTCGTATATAGAATCCATTTCTGTCTTCATGGCCTCAAGCCACTTGTTAGATTTTGAGCATTTTAGAATATCCTTGTAGGTGGTAGGCTTATCTTCCTCAATAAGCAATACATCATTATGGTCACTAATGAGAAAATTTTCTCTCTCAAGTACCATATATATACTACTTGACCTATGAGGTTCTTGTGGACAAGAAGATTCGTCTATTTTATCAATATACTAGGGATTATTTGGTTGATCATTATTTGTTTGTTCTTCTTAAACTTCACTAAGTTCAATTTTACTCCCAATATCTCCCTTAAGCATGAATTCTTTCTTTAAGAAAATAACATGCTTTGAAACAAACACCCTATTCTCAATAAGGAGATAGAAATAATATCTGTGAGATTCCTTTGGATATCTAACAAACAAATATTTATCAGACTTATTTTCTAATTTATTTGATTTTATCTTTTTAACATAAGCAGGACATTTCCAAATTCTCAAGTGAACTAATTTTGATATGTTACCAAAAAAAAAAAAAAAAAAAACTCATATACGATGGTATCAACTATTTTTTATAGAACTCTGTTTAAACTATAAATAGCAGTTTCCAATACATATCCCTAAAATAATTTGGGTAATTCTGTAAAAGCTATAATGGTTCTAACCATATCTAATATGATTTGATTCCTTCTTTCGAACACACCATGATTTTGGGGCGTGTGTAGAGGAGTCCATTTAGATAATATTTTATTATCTCTAAGATAACTCTGAAATTCTTAGCTTAAGTATTCCCCTCATCGATCAGATATTAGAGTTTTAATATTTCTACTAAGTTATTTTTCTACTTCATTTCTGAATTATTTGAATTTACCAAAGGCTTCAGATTTGTATTTTATTAAATACAAATACCTAAATCAAGAATAATCATCGATAAAAGTTATGAAGTATTTATAACCCCTTCTTGCTTGCAATGTCATTGGTCTATATATATTAGTATGTACTAGTTCCAATAATTGCTTAGCCCTAAGCTGTCTTAGTTATTTTACCAAGTAAACAAGACTCACATGTACCATATGATTCATAATCAAATGATCTTAAGTCACCAAACTTGTGTAACTTAGGTATGCAATTCTCATTTATATGGCTTAAACGACAATGCTATAAGTAAGATGGGACTGTGTTATTTTTTTTTTATTTCTTATTATTTATGTTGAGAACTTGATTTTCCATGTCTAAAATGTACAACCCATTCATCAAAGTTTCAGTACCATCATAGATATTTTTTAATGAAAAAGAACAACTTTTATTCTTTAAAATTAAATAAAATTTTAAATAAATCTAAACAAGCAACTGAAATAATATTTTTAAGTAAAATTAGTACATAATAGCAGTTTTCTAGTTCTAGAAGCAATCCAGAAGGCAAGTGTAGATGATAAGCCCCACAGCAAATGCGGTAACCTTTGCTCCATTTATAATACAGGTCTACATCACCTTTCTCTATCCCCGTATTGTTCTTTAGTCCTTGCAAATTATTGCATAAAAGAGATCCATATCTAGTATCCAAAACCTATATCTCATTATTAAAGACAATCATAAACACACTAGGAGTAGAAATAAAAGTGCCAGTAAGCTTCTCCTTCTCCTTCACCTTCTTTTCCTTGACGGTCTTCAGATAGCTTTTGCAGTTGTGCCTCCAATGGCCCATTTTACCACAATGGTGATATGGTCCCTTAGTAGCTGTCTTATTCTTCTTTATTCCACCTTCTAGCTTGATTAGATTCTTCTTCTCCTTCTTCTTAGGAGCATTTTTTTTTTCTTTTAAAAGAATTTGTAGAATCAACCAATATAATTGCATTATTCTATTTCTTAATAGAGCCTTCCATAGTCTTGAGAAGATTGATCAACTCAAGTAATATAGATTGTTTATCACAAATTGTGAAAAACTACTTGACAAAGATTGTAGAATTATATCAACACTTAATTCATGGTCCATCACAAAACTGAGATATCCAAGCTTCTCAATGAAACCTAGCATTTTAAGTCCATGCATAGCAACTGAAGCACTCTATTCTATCTTATAACATAATAATTATTTTGAGATCTCATATCTCTTTGTTCTTGCTTGTTGATTGGACAGCTCCTTTAGATGAAAGATGATAGTATAAGCACTATATGCTTATAATGTTTTCGAAGTTGAGGATTCATTGACACCAATATAATATAAGATGGTGCGTCACTATCCTCTTGGTGCTTTTTATGGATTCCATACTCTCTAACAAGAGCATCAACTGCTTGAGCTAGTGGAATAAAGGCATCTAACACATTGAGCAACTTCTCAGATTTGAGAATAATCTTTAATTCTTCAACCAGTCTATAAAGTTAGTCTCGTTAAGCTTATTTTTTTTCTAGTATGCAACGTAGATTCAAATTTGAAGTCATGAGGCAAATGACCTAGATGAAAGATAAGAGACATTAGACTATGTATATGCACATAAGATGCATTTAATTAGGTCTTTAATTAAATGTTTACTTATTTCACTATTTTTGTCAAATTAATAGCCCCTACTATTGAATTGGAAAAGCCTGTTAGAAGCTTTTCTGGTGGACTGGTATCTAAATTCCTTATGAATGACCTTAGGTGTGCCTAAGACACCTCTGTTAAAATTAATGGTAGATATCTAATACCAATTGTATCAAGTGCAACTACTGAATTATTGGGTGATTAACATCTTTTAATCTTAAAGTTTTTAGTGCTAACCTAACCTTGCCTCTAATAATCTTTATGCTTAGCTATGACTAATTGGGATAAAGATATTAGTTAAATCCAACCTATTAATTTGAGATCAAATTTCATAGTTTGAATATGCTTAATGTCATGTAGGCTTAGTTGTACCTAATAACCTAATCTTGAAAAAGAGCTCTTGTTCTTACTATATTAACGGAAGGTATTAGATTTAATATTATTTGGGGGATTTTATTCTTTGATCAATGGTCTCATCATTTGGCATGCATAAAATCAAAAAATTGACAAAATGGTAATATACTCAATTACACGGCTTGGTTATAGACTTCACTAGATTAATTTCCTTGAGCTAAGTAGGAAATTAATTTTATGTCTTCATGCATGTTTGAGAAGAAAGTTTTACCATCCTCTTGCATTGTTTTTGGTCGCCATCTCCAAAATCTTGTACATTATTTTCTAACCATATCTTACCTATGTAGTCTAATTACATAATTTTTTTTAATAAAGAAACCTAAGTTACATTCGAGAAGATTTAGATGAGAAGAGAAATTATACAAGAATAATAAAAAAGGCGGGACACACAAGCCCTAATTCTTTAAAACAAAGCGGGAAATATGCATAATACACAATTACATTTGATCTTAGTCCATAACTAGCCATCATGCCATTAAACAAGCTTAAAACAAATTCAGTAAATAAATACACATTTTAAAATCATTATTTTGGAACAAATAAAATAGTTAGTCCTAAAATCAAATTTTGAAAAATTTTTGCGGTTCTTTTAAAAGAAGAAACGTTTCTAAAAAGGGAATTTTCTTTTTTAAATAACAAGCCGGTGCAGGGCTTTCTCAAGGCAGTGGCTAGCTTCAAGGATTTCCTTGAAGTCGGTCGCCCTTCAAGCTGGCCACGACTCCACTTAGCTAATCACTAGCTATGGCTTTCAAAACCCAGAAAATTGCGATTTTCTCCAGTTTCGGCATTCTAGAAACAATATCTATACCAAATTTGATTTGACAAACACGTTAATCTATATTAATAGTTTATTATGATCATCATCACAACAATAAATTTCACCAAACCAAAATAGGGGAATCAAGTTCACACAAGGATTTCATAAATCCATCACTAAGACAAATTTCAGTGAGTAGCTTATAGGAAAGAACAAAACCACTGCACAAACTTTTCAAGAAAATAATAACATGATTCGTATAATATTTCCTAAACCATTACTATAACCAATTATAGAAACTGTATACATAAAACCTAGAACCCATTGAAAACGATTATTAGAAACCAAAATTTCATTAAACAATTTCACAGACCCAAATATATTTATGAAACAATTTAAAAATACATAGACCCAAAAAATCACATACAATATGGTATTGATACCAGTGTTAAATTCAATCGCGCAAAACAATTTATGTACAGCAGAAAAAAAAAATTCACACAAAGGAATTACGCATATATAATTAAACAAGACAAGGGAGAGAAAAAGATTCTGTTACTTGAAAATTGCAGCTTTTAATTTTTTTTCTCCATGCGCAGAACTCTTCTGGAAATCTGTCCAAGCCATGTACCACTAAATTCCAAGAATGGGAATTTCTTTAACAGTAATCCACACAAGGGCAGCACTCGAGAAAACACCAAAAATTAACGGCACTATATGGATTTTTTGGTGAAGAACAAAAGAAAAAAGCCATTGTGATGGCGGCTTTTTTGAATATATACATATATTCACCGCCTCAAGGAACACACATAAAGCCCCCCTTTTTAAAAAAATTTAATATGTGCTTTTGATTTCAAATTAACAATTAGACCTATAAATTTTTATAAATTAAAGTTTGACCCAACTATTATAAGCATTTTAAAATTCTCCTATATAAATATTTCTTCACATATATTAATCCTATAATATTATTATATAATATCTTAATTACCAATTCCTTTATTGCATGTGATCTATTAGGCTTTTTGGTCAATTGATAGCAAAATATGAACTAATTCTGACAACTATAGAAATAATAATCTTTAATAATTAGAACTAACTTATTAATTCTAATAATGATTAATTTATTAACTCTCCAATTAATAAATTCATATTTAGCATAACACAAAAGTCCAAAAAGTTAAGTGGTTTGACATGAACCTTTTAATAGCAAAATATCAGTGGAATAAACTCCTTTCATTATTCTATATCTCACTCAATCTAAAGAATAGAATTAGTGCCCAACTCCCTCTAGAATATAATTTATTCTAGACCAAATTTGTTAGTACTTGTTCCAAAATCCATTACTCAGCCTATGTATCATTTAGAACCATTTTCAACACATAGTTGCCTTGGATAAGGATTTCTTGAGTAATAATTCTCTATAAGTGGCTGTGAGATATACTCTCCTCTGTTGAATCCTTTGTTGATCATCTCAACTACTTTTGTATACTTTATGGTATATCCAATATCCTCTCTATAGGATGTCTCGAAGAGATTCCAATGATAGGAATTAAAGCACAACACTCAGTATATAAAGTACCTTTGAGATCTCAAGTCTAAGGATACTTGCACTTTTGCTATACTAGGATATTGTCATTAACACTAAATAGTTATTCAGGTGATTATCTCATGGTTAGGTCATACAATAAACTTGTTCTTGTAACAAGCTATTAGTGTTATGCCTTAGAGGCAATCACTTGTACTTTGTATATTAAAAAATTGTTCTATAATACAAAGCATTATTTATCTTTTAGTTTGTTTTCTTTACTTTAATGTAAAATAACTATTAGATAAAGTCCCTAGTACAACACTTGCTAAGAAAATCATGATGGGGATTTTAGATAAGGATTATCCATTTTTACTTAGGACGAATCAACAAAAAAATAGGCCTTATTATCCCTACATGTTCCTAATGGAACATTCCCTCAAGATGTTACTGCGTATTTTGCTTATGTTTCATCTTTCTCAATTGGAAATTATATAGAAATTTTTTTTAGAATTCTAAAATAAACAGATTTAGTGAATTGGTTTACCAATAGTGTTCGATTAGAATCTCCTTTTGACTCTTCGTGAGATTTCTACTACACTGTATAGTGTTTGTACTTGAATAATCTCTAGTCATAGTATTAATTAAATAGGACTTCATTAATACATTTAGACTAGCACATGTTAGACTTCCTGATTTGATCATATGGTAGTTCTCATATCTGTGAGTATTGAGATAATCAAAGTTAACATATGGATACTTGTTAATAGAATAAGTATAATGAATGACCTAACTATGAGATAATCATATGGATAACTATTTAGTGCCAGTGATAAAATCTTGCTATAGCAAACGTGCAAGTATCTTTAGATTTGAGATCTCTAAGGTACTTTGTTTGCTGAGTATTGTAGTTTGAATCTAATCACTGGAGCCAGATTGATAGGAATCAAGATAACCAAGCAGCTCAATCTCAAGAAGGATGAGCGTTAATACAAGGGCCAATAACACGATCAAGGACCAAAGAATTCAAGGCGATATCCAATTACTCGTACAACTATACTTGAAGATAGAAGATATTTGGAAGAGTAATGAAGGCTGCCACAAACTCAATTTAATGAACATCTAAGTGGAATCCCATTAACAGCCTATACCTGCACCAAAAGAGGGAGCTAAAGAGGGAGAAAACATTGAAATCTAGCTACCAAATTACACCTAGCACCGGCCCCAGTAGGCAGACCTAGTGCTATATGTGTTCGGCTTGGCGAACGCTAGAATTCCATCTTACATTATTCAAATTGTGAAAGAAAGCTTTAAGAGGTTTAACCTCCTTATTCATCTTGTTCAAGATCTTGCTTAGGGTTTAGTCCTCCCTATGTATGAGTCTCTAAAATCTTTGGATAATCCACTGTGGTTTCTTTTCATTGGGTCTTAGTTGCTTTGTTCTTCTAAGGTTTATTTTGAATTCCATTGTTTGGGTGCCTATATTTCTACTTCTTTTATTCTTGATTTCCTTTGTTGTGTCAAGGATATTTGGGTGAATTTATATTAGGTCTAGCTATATTTCTTGTGGATCTTTGATGCTTTGTTTCTCAAAGTTTTGGTAGGGAATAGTTAGATAGTTTTCTTTCTTCTTTTGCCACAAATTTTCACTATTGGGGTAATACTTGTTTAGCCAAGGGTTTTGCCCATTTGCTTGCCATTGTTCCACAAATATTACGAACACAAGATCATATCAATGAGTTTGGTATCAAATCAAGGAAAGCTTTGATCTCAATCAAAGCTTGACATCAAGAAAAGGAGCCCTACAAGTTGAAGAAAAAAAAACAGAGGAATCTCGTTACTCAAAAACATGCTCCAAAAAGGTTATGAAATCTTTGCTATATTTTGATTTTTTTTTTCTTAAGAAAATTGCTCGTTGATATTATTGTAATCCTTGGGAACAAATTTGTCTTGTACTTGTGGTGAAAATGGGATTGAATATAGGTGAAAAGATTAGTTGTTCTTAAATGATGAGATTGCAACCAATGCGTCTGATAAATGTTCTAATGAGGATATTTGTGGGAATAGTTGTAGGTTTTGACTTTAAATTTTCATTACTTGTGATGTTGGAACTTGATATATCACTCTATTTTTGAAATCTATGCTTATTGAACTCATCTTTGCCTTCATGTTTGTGATAGTCTTGTTCTTCCTATTCCTATCTACTAGTTTTTCTTGTTCCTTGTTCTTGCTAATTCTTGCTCGTTTCTTGTTTAAAATTGCTTTGCTATGTTTTAGTGATTGTTCTTACACTATTTGAGTCCTTGTTTTTGGAATTCTTGCTTGGAAAACTTGTTTGCTTACGGTGCCCAGCAAGTGTTTGTTGAAATCCCTTTAAGACCCCCTAATTGGAAAATCTATTGAATTTTGTTGATTCACTTGGTTGGACAAAATCTTTGGCTATTAGGGAGGATTGGATTGATCAAAAAGGTTTGAGTGTTGAGAAAAAAAAAAAAGGCAAGAAAGAGAGACTATCATTAAAAGAGACAAAGAGGACAAATACAAGTGCAGAGTGAAAACTATTTAGAGTAAACACGCAATGGAGTGAAGAGTTGATATGATCTTAGGGGGTGTTTTCTCAATGAATTTCGTGGCTAAATTTTGGGTAAAATGCAAGACCTATGTAAGAACTCAAAATGGTGAGTTTAGTGAAGAAATGATACCCAATTCAAATACTAGGACCCTAAGGCAAAATAAAGACTTTAGAACTCTAGAAATGAGAATCAAGTCATCCAAATCACAACCAAAGACCCTTGAATTAACAAGGAACTAAGAATACTTTAAAAAGGATGATTTAGGCAGCTAACTTTACCTCCAACATGAACCTTAGATTATCGATAACCTAAGAACTAAATTAGCAAGTAAATTGATCTATCCTAAAAGAGTTTATGAAGGACTAGGCCCTAAGAATGGTCTTGATGTTGATGGGATTTACCCAAGAGGAATCACATCTCAAAAGCTCTCAAAGGAGAATATTTGATTTCTATAAATATTCAAAGTTGTTACATTAAAATGTTATAATGTCATATATATAGGCAAAACCTAACTAAAGTGAGATGAAATCATAGCCACTCAAGCATTTAAAAAGCCCAAAATGTCCCTATTACATAATAAAAATTGTGAGAATTTAATTGGGAACAAAACAGAACAAAAATAGAAAAGTTGAACAAAAAAGGGCATGGCCCGAATGGACCAGGTGCCAGGTTGACTAGATAGGCCTGGTGCTAGGTTGGTGCTACAAAAATTAGCTAACAAGCTAAGTGGACCTGGCGCCAAGTGGCCTTGTTGGGCCTGGCACTAGGTGAGTACTGTTCTTCACTGCCGACGTATTTTCTCTTGCCAACCTTTCTCTTGTGCTACTTTGATCCTCCACACAAATTATTATTCAAGACTTGATATTTTTAGCCCTTCTTTGATCCTCCATTTCTTAACAACTTTCTTAATTCTTGATTTGTCTTGTTAAAGGACTTTCAAGCTCCCCTTTGGCACCCACTTTTTTACTATCTTCTTATTCTTTGGCTTGGTGGCTTGTTTGGCTTCAGACCTCCATTAAAAGCCTTCGTAATTTAAATTCTTTCTTGGCACCATGGAGTGAGATTTGAACCTCCATCCCCCTTCTTTATCTTTTGCACGATACTTGAGTGGATTCCTGTCATTTTGATATGATCTTGGGTTGATTTCTTAGTGAATTTCGTGGCAAATTTTGGATAAAATAAAAGCCCATGTAAGAACTCAAAACAATGAGTGTAGTGAAGAAATGAAGCTCCCAATTCAAATACTAGGACCCTAAGCTAAAATAAAGAACTTAGCACTCTAGAAATAAGAATCAAGTAATCTAAATCACAACCAAAGACACTTGATTTAACAAGGAACCAAGAACACTTTGAAAAAAAAAATGATTTAGGTAACCAACTTTACCTTCAACAAGAACCTTAGACTATCTATAACCTAAGACCCAAATTAGCAAGCTAATTGATTTATCCTAAAGAGTTTATAGACTTAATACATAGGGAAGGACTAGGCTCTAAGAATGATCTTAATGTTCATGGGATTTGCCCAAGAGGAATCACCTCTCAAAAGCTCTCAAATGAGACTTTTTGATTTCTATCAATATTCAAAGTTGTTATATTGACATGTTATAATGCCATATATATAGGCAACTAACCTAACAAAGGTGATATGAAATCTCAGCCATGCAAACATTTAAAAGTCCTAAAATATCCTTATTACATAATAAAAGTCGTGAAAATTTAATTTGGAACAAAACAGAACAAAAGTAGAAAAATTGAACAAAATAGGGTGCCAGATGGCCTTGCTTGGCCTGGCGCCAGGTAAGCACTGTTCTTCACTACTGACATATTTTCTCTTGCCTTCAACCTCTCTCTTATGCTACTTTAATTCTCCATACAAATTGTTGTTCAAGATTTAATATTTTTAGCCCTTCTTTGATCCTCCATCACTTGACAACTTTTTTTATTCTTGATTTGTCTTCTTGAAAGACTTGCAAGCTTCCCTTTGGCACCCACTTCTATACTATCTTCTTTTTTCTTAGCTTGGTGGCTTGTTTGGCTTGAATCCTCTATTGAAAGCCTTCATGATTTAAATTCTTCTTTAGCACTATAGAGTGAGCTTTGAATCTCCATCTCCTTCTTTTTCTTTACCATGATGCTCGGGTGGATTCCTATCATTTCCCCCTTCTTAAAGACAAATCATCCTCGAATTAATACCTGTGTAAGGTCTTAAACAAGAATCTTTTTGTGAAGATGAAAATATAAGTTTATGCTCTCCGACATAAAGCTTATTTTCCCCTTTATTTTCACTTTTCTTCTTTGTAGCCTCTCTCTCTCTCATTATTTTCACTCTTCAAGCACAAGAAGGTCTCATTTGCTTTGTCTCCCTCCTCACCTTTTTCTTTTTTCTCTTCTTTTGCACCTTCTTGTTTTGAATTTTCCTTAAGCTTTTCTTCTTTTCTCTTTTGTTTTTGCTTCTTTTCAGTTCTCTTCTTTTGTTATCTTCTTCCCTCATGATGTTTTGATCTTTAAGCACCTCACTAGGGGATAACGGAAGTAGTGTGATCTTCTTTCCATCTTTCTCCAATGTATATTTATTCTCCCTCCCCTTGTGCGTCACATCTCTATCAAACATCCATGGCCTTCCTAATAAAACATGCCCACTTGCATTAGGAACACATCACATAGCACCACATCATTATTGGCCCCCATAGCAAACTCAACCTTAACTTGTTTGTTTACTTTAACTTCACCACCATCACTCAACCAATAGATTTTTTATAGTTTAGGATTTCTCATTGTTTCTAATCCCAAGTCCTCCACTAAGGTAGTACTTATCACCTTGATGCAACTTCCTCCATCAATGATCACACTACAAGACTGTTGTTGTATAAGACACCTACTGTAAAAGATATTACTCCTTTGTGAATTTTTCTCATTCTCAACATCATTCATACCCTCAATCTTTCTAGCAACACCAACCAATGGCAAAACCTTCTCAACCTCAAGCCTTTCCTCATTACCCTCTTCTTTTCTAGGCATTTAGGTTGTTCGCAATGATTGTTTTGGTGCCTTTTGTTCTGGTTTGGTGAATATTGAAAAATGGGATTGGTATATATAGATTTCTTAGGGTAGGTTCCTTTCTTTGTACCCATCAATTTCTTTCCTAACCCTAAACTTTTCCTACCTCTTCTATTTGTTGGAATTTTTTTTTTATAACCTCTCATAAAAGGTTCTCCACATCCCTTCATTGGTTGCTCTATAATGAGGGTAGAGATTTGCACTCATTTCTCACTCTAAGGCTATCTCCCCTTTTAGCATTCGTTGAAGTTTTGCTTTGGTTAGATTTCATCCCTTCAATGTTCATCTTCATGTCTACCATTTTCACTTGGAAAATTTCAAAGACGGCTCAAATATCAAAGGAAGTTCCCTGGGACATTGTATTTGAGAATTTCAAGGATTCTCACTTAGAAAATTTGGATAAAAGGATAAAATAATTCCTCACAATCACTCATTCACGTGTATGCACTCACCCTCATGTTTAACTTTCCTTTGGCTTTTAACAAGAATAAGCTAACACTCTTGCCTTTTTCAAGCACTCAATTTCCTCAATGAGTTCTTCCACAAAAATATTCCCAATCGCTTAGAAGCTAGTCCAAATTTGACAAATTTACTAACCCTTTGAGGACAACTAACTAGACTTAGATGGAAGTTTGTTCATTGACAACAATGAGCCTCAAGGACTTTATATCAAGAGTCAATGATTTCAAGAGAGTTTAATAACTTCAAGATTAAGGAATGGGTGAATGGACAAGACTTAACAAGAATTTCAATGGAACACAAAAAGTTCAAGGAATATATCACTCAAGAACAAGAGAAAGAATTCAACAACTATAATGAGCTTAATTGGACAAGCAATGTCCCCAAGATATTTGAAAACAATGGCTAACCAATTATAGAAGTGTTGATAAAAGTTTTTAGCCATAATTTCAAGTGAAAGTTTACTCAAGCCAAATATCAAATATTTGAGGTGTAATCTCGTAACTCATAGGTTTTCAAAATTTCCACACTCGTAATAACCCAAAAACTCAAGAACCACAAGAGAAATTAATCGCCAATGATTATACTAACATCTAGAAATAATTTCTTAACAAGTAGAAGTAAAAAACATGAGTTTTATAGTTTACAAATTTAGCATGAAAATGAGTTATGAGATTCTTTTTTTAGCTCAACAAATTTGCAGTAAATCAATCTTTAAAAAAAAAAGATTTATGCAAGTTAAAGCTTCATATAGCTACTCAAACATCAACCCAACATATAAAATCAATTTCTCAACAAGAAAATCAAGAAAAATCAATGTTTTGAAAACCTTTTTGAAGCACCTTCATTAGTGACGAGTTTGCTTTGTTTTTCTTGAAAATTTGAAGCCTTTTTTCTTGAAGAACCAAGCCTTGATAATAATCAAAACTTTCCTCTCTCTGATACCAAACTATTTAATACGATCTTGGTGGTGTTTCTCAATAAATTTCATGGCTAAATTTGGGGTAAAATCTAAGACTCATGTAACAACTCAAAACAGTGAGTTTAGTGAAGAAATGACACACCCAATTTAAATATTAGGACCCTAAGCTAAAATAATGAACTTAGAACTCTAGAAATGAGAATTAAGTCATCCAAATATTCAACAAGGAACAAAGAACACTTCAAAAAAGATGATTTAGGCAACCAACTTTACCTCCAACAAGAACCTTAGATTATCTATAACCTAAGACCAAAATTAGCAAGCTAATTGATCTACCCTAAAAGAGTTTATAGACTCAATACATAGGGAAGGACTAGGCCCTAAGAATGGTCATGATTTTCATGAGATTTACCCAAGAGGATCACCTCTCAAAAGCTCTCAAAGGGGATTCTTTGAAATCTCAGCTATTCAAATATTTAAAAGGCCTAAAATATCCCTATTACATAAGAAAAGTCATGAAAATTTAATTGGGAACAAAACTAAACAAAAATAGAAAAATTGAATAAAACAGGGCATGGCCTGAATGGACCTGGCGTCAGGTCAATTGGATGGGCCTGGCATTGGGTTGGTGTTGCTAAAATTGGCCAATATGCTTAGTAGACCAGGCGCCAGGTGGCCTTGCTGGGCCTGGCACTGGGTGAGCATTGTTCTTCATCACGGGCATATTTTCTCTTACCTTCAACCTCTCTCTTGTGCTACTTTGATCATCCACACAAATTGTTGTTCAAGCCTTAACCTTTTTAGCCCTTCTTTAATCCTCCATTACTTGACAACTTTCTTGATTCTTGATTTATCTTCTTGAAGGACTTTCAAGCTTCCCTTTGGCACCCACTTGTTTACTATCTTTTTATTCCTTGTCTTAGTGGCTTGTTTGGCTTGAATCCTTCATTAAAAGCCTTCATAATTTAAATTCTTCGTTGGCACTATGGAGTGAGATTTGAATCTCCATCCCCCTTCTTTAGCTTTAGCATGATACTTGGGTGGATTCCTATCAATTGAACTGCTTCTTTTTATTAATATCTTTTGTAGGTATAACTCCCTGAGTAATTTCATTGCCATGGCCCATGAACAAGAACTTCCTAGACCTAATCCAAGTGGTCCGAGTAGACCACAAAAAGAACCACTCGATGCTAGGGTTTTGGGAGATGATTTGTAAGCTATGATGAGAACTATGTAAAGTGAGTTTCAACACATGACAATGGAGCTAATGGGTTTGAGGAATCAACTTTGTACCTTTTCTACCACTGCACAAAGAAGAGTTCAAGATAGATTTAAAGCCCCTAGCCTTGGAATAAGGGATGATGATGTCCATACTCCTCCATTGAAATACTCAACAAGTTAAAGAGTTGGATGAGCACTCAATTGAGGGTTTCCAACAAGTTTCCATGAGAAGGGGAAGACATAGAGTAAGAGGAGGATGAGGAAGGGGTCAAGGAAATAATCCGAGGAGGTTGGAAAGAAAATTTAATGGATTTGATGAATGGTATGAGGGAGAACATGGTGATGCATATGGGGAAATCAATAGAGGATGGGGCAATAGAGGAGGTAGGAGAGAAGAAAATGATGAGGATAGGGAGTTGAACTATATCAAGTTGAAGTCACCAACATTCTATGGGAAGAGTGATCTCGAAGCCTATTGTGAATGGGAGAGCAAAATAGAGATGTAGTGAAAGATCCAGGGTGAAGCTAGCTATTTTGGGATTTTTGGAGTATACATTAGTTTGGTGGGAATAAGTTATCACTAAAAGGAGGCAAATGAGAGTAGAAGATGTGGTCAATTGAAACTTGTTAAAAGACATGTTGAGGGCTAGGTTTGTCCCAAACCATTACTACTAAGACCTCTACCAAAGGATATAATCCCTTAAACAAGGGAATAAATGTGTGGAGGACTACCATAAGGAAATGGAGATGACGTTGATGAAGGAATACAGAAAACTATCAAAGGAAAATTGCAGCAGAAAATTTTTAGTTTTCCAAGACACTTCTAGAAGAAAGTACCTACTTTTCTTTATTGGTCACGAAATAACCAATGAGGGGCCGAGTTGTACTGGAACTTGCATTGGAAGGGAGGAGGAGGCACTTTCTATTCAACCAGAACTCCCGCCAATCTTCTACTCCTGTGTATTAAGTGTCTCCAAGCTTCTTCTCTTCATCTTTCGAAGTATAACTCTACTTTGCTCTAGGCATTAGCTTGGTGAGAGCTTCTTTTGAACAAATAATAACAGTCTTCTAGAGAGGAAGAAGAGAAAAAACGTAAACCAGAGAGAGAGGAAGAGACGGCACACTTGAGAGGCCGAACTAAGAGAAAAACTACATTCAGTTTTTCCTCCTCTTCACCTTGTATTTTCAGCCAACCTTACAGTTTTATTAAGCCCTAATAGCCGAAAACATTAAGCCCTAATGGGCTTTGTGTTGTGCTCTAAAACCAAGTCAAGACTGGCCCAATACTCTTAATTAATTAATTATTTTTTCTGGGCATCGTCAAATACCCAAGGTTAATTAATTAATTTTAATTGAACTCTTAATATATGTCAACATATATCAACTCAATTAATTAATTTATTCCAACCTAATTCTCTTAATTAATTAATTAATTATCTTTTATGGGCCTTATTAAAACTCAAAACTAATTAATTAATTCTAATTGGACTCTTAGAGTAAACTTTATTTCTCTTCCAAATAATTATCTATTAAGTCCAGATTGTGTCTAAACAACACCAAGGTACCTTGAGCTACTTCGGGGACCAAGAAACATATTATTCATGGCTACTAAAATAAACAAAATTCCCTTACTATTAAATAGCCACATTTTATCATTTTAAAAATTTTCATTTACCACCATATGAAAATATTGACCCCAAGAATAATATTACTAAAGTAATATCTCCAACCTATAGGTGAAATGATGAAAATACCTCTCTATGTAACACCAATCAATGAGACAGGATAAATGTATAAACACACACTTCAAAAACATCTACCATCCTTAGATCTCTAGTCCTAAAAGCATACATTCTAGAGTCACGTTCCCAGGACCCTAGATCATTAGATTATTTCGGACAATCACAAGGGGGCTATTTAACTTCACTAAGTAAAGCATAGAAACTCTATTGCATGAGTCTGTCATAACTAACTAGAGTAATACACTCAACGTATAAGGATATTGATCTCATAAAAAGAAATCTCACCTAGCATATATCAACATATAAAACCCTAGCTTCGCCAGACCACCAACTCATACTTAAGTATGAAGGTATCCGTCCACGTTGTAGCGGTAATAATCTGATCTCCATAATTATAGTACTTTAAAAAAAACCACTAATACTGGCCCAGTTCTACGTATTCGAAATACGCTTATGCCTATGATGTGAGTGAACTACTCTCTAATTTAAGGTAAACCATTCCTCATTAGAAATCATAGAATAATAGTCTTATCTAGATGAAATGCCCAGTTCCATCAAATGTCTAAGAACTCAATTTTTCTTGTATGACAAATACCCATGGTCTATACCTTACTGTGAAGAACGACCCAACATATAGATCATTACTTGTCATAGTTGGATCTTTAAATGTGCAATAATATAAGTAGCAACCTAAATTAAATGAATAAATATTTTATTGCAATATGTTTACATAGACTACATAGTCTTTGAGGGCTTACTTTCCAACAATCTCTCACTTGCACTACAAAAACTAAAAAAGTCCATAAGTGCTTACCCCTATAACATCTAAGTGTCTGTGATAGGGGTTAAAATCACCAATCTTTTCCTAGTTATTTAAGGATGTTTTAAGATACATTTGTTGTAATAACTAGGCATTTTTATTTCTATTTGACATTTTGCTTTTAAAAGGTGTTTTTGGTAAATATATGTAGATTTAAGTTAAAATCGAGCAGAAAGTGAACACATCCAGAATAGACCTGTCGCCAGGCCCAGCCAATGGATCAGGCACCAGGTCCATTCTACTCAAGCAGAAGAAATTGAGCCAACGATAGGGGAATTCCAAAATGCCAAGGAGAAGCGGCCAAAAATAGAGCAAAAACGGGGGAATAATAAAGTGCACCTGGCGCCAAGTACGCTCTGGAGGCAAAAATTCTGTACGTGGAATTAGAGCTTATCTAATGATTTTGCTATTTTCCTACTCCTACTCGGCCAAGACTTTCATAGCCATGAACATGGCATCCAAGAGGCCTTTAAAAGCATAAAAGAACACAATGGTTTGAGATATACAAGATAGAAAGGTCAATTAAATGGTAGAAATTCTAATTTTTTTCATTGAAGGAGGAGTTCACCCACATCAAGGAGGATTGTTCAAGGAAGTCTTCGAGGAAAAAGAAAGAGACTTGTTTATGAGTACTTTCTTTTCTCTTTATCTTCTTTTCCTTTAGCAATAATGTTTTCAATGCTTTTATTGTAATTTAACATTATTTTGGGATTCATGATTTTACATTAATTTAATTATTTAATCAATTCTTTGTCATCTTTGGTGTTTGATTACTTGATTGGTTATTGATGTGAGTTCTTCTAATTGACTTCAACACAACGATGTTAGGAGTTTCGTTGCATTAATTTGGTATTTGTTAAATCTTGATGGATTTGAACGATGAAGTTAGGATTTTAGAACTAAGTGATCAAAGGTTAAGTTAATTTGGCCTTGACATAGAGTTATTAGCTAATTTCATGTTTTTAAGCAATTGAGATTCATGCATGTCTTGGTTAGGATGCCTTGATTGACAAATCTGCTAATTAAATCAAGATATGAATGATAAGCTTAATGCATATTTTGGTTATGTTAGCTTGATTAACAAATCTGTTAATATGAATCAAAATATAGGATTCCATGGATTGACAAACAAAGTGAAATTTACATAAGTAAATTCATAACTTGAAAAATGATTGAATTTTACTGTGTGTTTCTTCATGATGCCAAGATAATAATTAATTAAGAGAATTGCTAATTGGTTCATTGTCATATTTTCTAGGATAATTGTCTAAATTGCATAAACTTACATCCTTTAGTTGTATATATTTCTTCAATTTTCTTTTTATTATATTCTCACTTTATTTTGGTCAGTTAAACAATGAACGAAAAATTATTAGTGTGTACTTGTTCCTTTGAGGATCGATACTCGTTAATTTCCTATACTATGCTTGCAATGAGTATACTTGCTTACATGTGTATTTTGAGATTAATGTTTTAATTAAAATTTGGTTAAGGGATGGATTTAAAATTGATGATTTTATATGCCCAAAATTTACGCATCAAGTTTTTGGCACCGTTGCCAGGGAACAATATCATTAAAGCTTGGATTTTGTTGATTTAATAATGTTTATTTGTCCATATGTCTATATGTAAATATGTATATATGTTATTTGCATAATTTGGTGTTTTATCTTGTTGTTTGTAATATTATATGACTTAATTGACTAACTTACTTCATGTTGTACTGTAAATACCACTAACTTTTGTATTTAGATAGTTTATCAATGTGTGTGTTTTTATTTTCTTTATTTTCTATTATTTATTTTCCTTTTTCTTTATTTTTAATTATTTTTGTTTGTTTTTTATTTTCAATTTGATTTTTGATTTTCTTTGAATGCGAGATTGACATCATCATGGACAACTAATTTTGGGCACAAGATCAAATGAGCTATAATGACGAGAATTTGTCAAATTTGTAGGCTTAGATTGACGCTTTTGGTGAGACGCCACTTGAAGCCTCAATGCATTCTTTGCTCGCCAATACATATTCCTGCATTAAGTGGCATGAAGAAGCATCCTAATGTAAGAGCCATCAAAGAACACAACTAGCCAAGTTGGTTGAGGATGTCATAAAGGCCCATATGCTTGAACAAGAGAATCCCTAAGGAAAAGAGAGAGGATATGAGGAAAATTATCCAATGTGGAAAGGGAGGTATTCAATTCTCCTCTATGTGCTAATAATTCTAATCTCACTTTACCACATGATTTTTTAGGTTCTTCTCAATTCTTGGAGAACAAGGGTCCAAATGATGATGTGTTGTATTTATCATGTCTCAAAGAGTTGGATCTTTCAATACTGCATCGTAAGAAGTCCTTGGAGGATGGCAGTAATTTCTACCCTTCACCCCATTCAAAAGGAGGTAACTTAGTTTTTGTAAATATGTCGAAAAGTACTAATTTCTTGATCTAATCTTTAAGAACTCAATTACTAAGTTTTAAAGAAAATTTGAATTGTAACAAATATTTTGAAGGGTTAAAAGGTTATTTCAAGTTTGATGCATTCTTTAGAAACCATGTGCATTTATATGTTAACAAAAATATTTGTGTGTCTAAAGGAATGTTAGAGAAAGAGATTTATGTGTTTTGCTTTACTAAGAAAAATTATTTTCATAAACCTTTTATTTTTCAAAAACCTCTCTACTTTCTACATTCATCATGCCTATCTACTATTTTGAGCTTTAATTTCTTTTTAAAAGGTTTGATGAGGAAGCATGATGAGTAGAAAGAGTTTTTGTTTTATTTTTCTTTTGTCAAGTAGTTTTTTTTTCCTCTCCCAAAAAAGGAAAATATTTTCAATCTTATGTGTAGGGGAGTGAGATGTGTCTTTATTTGCTTTCTTGGATTTTTTTTTTTTTTAGTCTTTTTCTTTAGTTTGTTTTCTTTTATTTAGGTATGTTTTTATTTTGTTATTATTTTTCTTGTGTTTTTATTTGTGTTTTTTTTTTATAGGAATAAAGTCCTCTTGGACAAACCCTTCTCTCCATCTCAAGTTTGGATATCTATTGGAGCATTATTGTATTTGGAAAGTATTGCTTAAACTTTCTACCCAATTGTTATTTTTGGTCCCTTTGGAGATGCTTTCTCGTGTTTATTTTTTGCCAATGAGGACATTGTCCAATTTAAGTATGGGGGAGTGGTTTGGTGATATACTTTGTCCAAGTTTTTATCAATTATCTTGGTGTTTTCCTAGTATTGAGCTACTTTAGAAAATTTTGAAATTGAAAAACAATTTTGTTTTGAGCACAAAGTTTGGAAAATTGGAGCTACTCCATCATGACAGTATCTTTTTTACATTCTTCTTCTTCTTTATTCATTTTGGTCTTCTTGGCTGCACTTTTATTGTTCTATCTTTTGTCATTAAGGACAATGTCCAATTTAAGTGGGGGGGGGGGGAGAATGAGGTTGAAGAAATATTTTCATATCATTTTTGTGAAAAATTTTCAAAAATTTTAGTAGTTTTCATTGTTAAGCAATGTTGTAATTCTTTTTCTTACTTGGATATGAGTTTTGTCATTCATGTGAAACCCCAGTCAAGACCAACCTTAGAGTAAGGGGGTTAGGATGCATATCATGCTTTATTTCATGATTAAATATGTTTTCATATGATTTCTATGTGCTTTGAATTTGATTTTTATTATCTTGAAGTCTTGTTGGTAAGTGATGTGTGAGAGGGGCAAAATGGTAATTTTTGTCCAAAATAAGGAGATAGTTTGTGGATTGAATAGGAAATAATTTTTCTAGTAGAAATAGCAACAAAAGTTGTTGTGGTTTTAGTGGTTAGAGCCTTGGAATTAATTCTTGAGGTCTAAGGTTCAAAGTCCATCATAGAAGCTTTAGCTTGAGTCAATTTTATTTTGTTTGGAAAAGGATGGTTTCGGCCATGAGGGCCTAGATCAATGTGGTGATGATGTCCTAGGAGAGACATGTTAGGAGAATTCTCACTTCACTCTTTTGTTCTTCGCAAAATGCCTACAGGGAATTCATTCTCCCTTGATCTTTAGCTTTTCTTAATTTCCAACTCCTTAGCTTGATCAAGGTGTTCTATCCTTTTCCTTTCCAGAAAATTCAGTAGAGGACTAAGGTCTTTTAGGATCAAAATTTCCTAGTAAAAGGCTTCTCGTGGTTTGGAAAATGTAAATGACTTGTGGGAAAATTCAAGAGGAAAATCCCTCTTGAAAGCTTGCTGAAATTTTTCCTCTAACTTAGTTCATCTATCTTCATGGAATGAGCTGAAATTTTCCAGCTTATCGTACCTTCAAAAGGTTGAAAATTCTAGCTCACATTCCCTCCCAAATGCTACCAGAAAAATGATCTTTAGGATCAGTTGAAACCTGAAAGTTTTTGCCCAAATTCGGACTGCACAAGCTGGAGCAAAGCAGGAAAAATTCCTATACGAAAATCAGCTTTGTGAGTTCCAAACCAAGTTATTTTCTCCCAGATTTTGTGCAGCACCTTAGCCATGTTTTTCCTCCATAAAGAAGGCTGGAAACCAGCCTTGAATACCCCTGAAATCCCCTTCAAAACTCGCTGCAAATCTGCTGGAAATGGCAGACGAAAATTCTGCCAGAAAATTTCTGTTCAGCGAAATTTCTGTGTAGAATTTTTGTCCAGCTTGTTTCCTATTTTGTTTCAACCGAAAACCCCAACCTACTTCTGTCAAAACCTCCCTTAAACCTCCATTAACAGAGCTCCATTGTTCCCTGAAGCTTCTGCACGAAATTCCCTCCATGGCTGACCGAAAATTCCTCAACCAAATCCCTGCAATTTAGCTTGATTACTTTCCAAAATTTCATCCGTCTTGTTTAACAACTTTCCATAAAATTTTGCTCAATTGATCAGACATCTTCTCCACCATTGTGCACCCTAGTTTCGGCCATCACAAGCCTCTTTTAACCAGCTTTAATTCCCCAGAAGAGCTGCACAATCCAGTCGGCCATAGGAGACTTCAAAGCTGTCCAGAAAAATCAAGATATTCTTAGAATATCTAGTTTCCAAATTCTCTTCCTAAAAATATTCTTCAAGGATTGTAACAACTAACCTTTCCTTTCCCTTCTAAATCATAGAAATCACTCCCTAAACCCTACAGAATTTTGACAGTCCAATCCCTCAGAAAATCGGCAGCTTCTTCTTCTCTCTCTCTCGATTTTCTTCAAGCAACAAGAACACACACACACTACACCAAGAACACCTACTCTTTCTCCACACCTAATACCCCTCCAAACCACTTCAAACCCTCACGAAAATCTCCAGATTTGATCTACTCCTTGCTGTGCATCCATCAACACCCTTATTAACATCAAACTCCACAAATCATCTTGCTATTTTGGATCAAAAAGCAGAAATTTCTGTGAAGAACAAGAACATCTTCAAGGTAAACTTATTCTAACAACTTCATCCTCTTCAAACTTAATCTCTAATGAAAACCTATATGAATAAGCATGCTAATGATCTCTTCTTCTTTCTCTCTCTCATGGACCGAAATTTCCTCGCTTGGCCGAATGGTCTCTCTTCCCATGACCATGCCTTCGCCACCCTTCTTGAACAAGATTAGCCATCTAGGAGTTGAGATCTTCTCTAAACTCCTTCAAGTCATTCATCAATCAAGTAAATACCTTCAATCCTCTTTTTAAAATTTAGAATCATGTCTCTAGGTTGATGAATGGCGATGGGTTTGTGTATGTGATGTTGTTATTGAAGCATAAGTATATGTATGATTGTGAAGGAGATGTGATTTATGCATGGAAGGACTATATTGGTGGATTTAATGATGAGTTGAGATTTGATGCATGTCATAGGTAGTATTTGTGATGAAGCATGCTAGAGATTATGTCACTATGGGTGAATAGGATTTATGTGCATGATTAGATTTTGAAGCCATGATCATGTTTATGCTAGTAGAGGTTAAATCATGTAATAATAAATTTAGATCTATGCCTATGTGCAAGACTTGGATGATTTGATGAATTGAAGGATTGAGTATGTTATTGATTATGGTTGACTATGGAATCTTGATCATGATCTAGTTGTCCCTAAGAAAATTTTATTTCATAAATAAAATATTTACTAATAATTTTTGCTAAAGAATTTTGAAAACCCTAGGAAGGGTAGATTTGGAATTATAATATATATATATAAAGGATATTTTAGTCAAATGAATAATGATTTTTTTCTAGAAAATAAAATAAATAAATATTATTTAAAATAAAGCAAATTAATTAAAGCCCTTATGAAAAAGATTCGTACTTAATAAAATATTTACTAGATCAAAACCCTTAAGGATTTACTTATTATTTTCCAAAAAAGACTTATTAAATTTAATCTTAACTAGTTTTAGCTATCAATTATTTTCTAACAACTAAGCTATCATTAAATCACTATTTTACCTAGTACCACCTATGGCTCTTGATCAAATAAACTCTAAATTTTCCTTAACAAGATTTGAACTTTCAACTTAATAGAATTTATTTCCTAATCCATTAATTATTTTAAATAACAAATTAAACTGAGCTTATAAACCTATTCAATTATTGTTTTGCCTTAAAGCTTGGGACACTAGGATCATGGTAGTAGTGAATTGAGTTGATTTAAACTTGAATCTGATTAAGATTTGTATTTGCCCATGTGGGGTTAGGTCATCTGTCTGAGACCTTGTTGTTGTGAGCAAGAATCAGGTAAGCTCCTGCATAAAACCTGATTGATGTGAAATGATTTCCTTATGGCAAGCCAAATGTGGAGTGCAAGGACACTCGGTTATTTGAAAGCAATTGAGGGTTGAATTCATCATTAATTCCAACGCTTAAATTATTTGAAAGTCTTTGAGCAGATTTTTCCAAACTTGAAACTCTTTCTAAAACTAATTTCTCCCAAAGCTTTGGAAACCCTCAAATTGTTATTTTCATGAAGCACAATGCTTTGTTCATTTTGTCCCAAGTGGGGAATGTCGTTGAGTACTCAATAAGGGTGGACTACTAGGACTAGTCTTTGAAGGGTTAAGGTAAGCCTCTCAGCTGGTGGCCACCTCGGAGGGGTGAGTCCTTCCTGAATAAGATGCCAGTTCCAGTGAGTCGTGCCGGTCCGAGCTAGCAGTTTATTTTGTTTCAGTCAAGTGACTGTGTTTTTGCCGGAATGGACACCCGGCGATTGTTTGGGTATAGAGAAGGAGGAGTATCTTGCCCAGTAGCCGATCACCTACTTTTGTCAGTCTGCACAACGTGTTAGGCATTCTGACCGGTTATGGGGCCCAAAGTGTGGTAACCCATATCCCTTTCTTTCGAGTGGTTAATTTCATTACTTATGTATGGCTAGAAGAGCCAAAATGCCACTCTTGCTTTTGACTAATATTTATTGCTTGCCAATGTTCTCTTATAAAGATTTCACACTTTGCATCCATGAACTATTTCCACTAAACCCCCAAAGCACACACGGACTTACTGAGATTTCTGTCTCACCACCTTTTATCATGATTTCAGGTTGATCCTGTTGTGGGTGAGTAGCTACCTTGGAAGAGAATGTGTCTTTTGATTTTATGTACTGCTTTGGGAAGACGAGAGTGGATGATTTTAATTATGG
Organism: Voacanga thouarsii; assembly: GCA_026120185.1. Lineage (NCBI taxonomy): Eukaryota > Viridiplantae > Streptophyta > Magnoliopsida > Gentianales > Apocynaceae > Voacanga > Voacanga thouarsii. The sequence goes on along the minus strand of JANUWF010001659.1, from coordinate 635,699 downwards.
TTTTTGTTTTGGAATTTCATGGATGTACTTTTGAAGTATTTTGGGTTGTAATAAATTCTTTTAGTTTGAGTATTATTTATTCTAGCAATTTTTATTTGTGACCTAGTTATAAAGACCCCTTGTCCTTTGGACGGGGCGACATCCCCGGCCCTGGCGGGCCTAGGTTTTCCGGGGTGTTACAATTCATGTGGTGGATTTTGATGAAATTGCTTTTATTGGATAAGATAGTTGTCAAGACTTGAGAATTTTGATTAATCTTGTTTATGCATTGGTGTTTGAATGTTATTTGACTGATCTAGTTGAAATAGAGAAGATATGATGAATATGGGAAGAGTTTATTTGCGAACTCTTGTATTATGAGTTTAAATTTTGCTAGCTTTGAGTTATGATGAAAAAAAAATATATGAGTTGAAAAAATATCTTTGAGAGGAAAGATTATGGAGAATGTTGAAAAATTTTTTATTTGAGTTGAAAAAAAACAATGAGTGGAAACAACACTATTGTTAGTGTGAATTGAGATAAAATGCTCTTATTGATAATCATTGAAGACATTTAACTGAAAATGGGGTCAATGTGGGGAGAAGTAGCAAGTGAATTTGGTGTACTCTCTTGAGGCTATCTTGAAGGCAAAAAGGCAAGAAAGAGCAAAGATAGAAAGAAAGAATTGTTGGGAAAAAAAAAAAAAAGATGACGAGTGATAACTGTAAAGGGGGTCAATATAGTATGTGAAGAGAAATTCATGCACTTGAGGCTATCAATTCCCTAAGTCATTAAAAAATTTTGAGAGAAAAAAATTAGAGTGCTTTCCTCACATCATAACTTAAATTGTGCAATTTTTTGATTTATAATGCTTGAGTTGGTAGATGGCTTAACTTATGTGATTTATATTATCTATATTTTTACTTGAAGAGTGAAATAATTTTCTTAGACTAAAGTATGCTCTTGATTAATTTGACTTCAAGTGTTTTGTGATATCTTGTCCAATGTTTCAAAGTTTATATTGTTTTCAAATGGTATGAATAACAATGGTTGTATCAAAAAGTTTGAAGGGAAAGCATGATCTTTGCTATGGTGAAGAAATTTTTGAATCAGAAAGAACTTGTGTTTTATTGATAATGTTTCTTGGGCTAAAGTGTTTTGCTTGAGGACAAGCAAATGTTGAAGTGTAGGGGTATATGATAAGGGATAAAATCACCATTCTTTTCCTAGTTATTTGAGGGTGCTTTAAGATACATTTGTTGTAATAACCAGGTACATTTCTTCCTATTTGACATTTTTCTTGTAAAAGGTATTTTTCGCAAATAGGTACAAATTTAAGTTAAAATTGAGTAGAAAATGCACACAACCAGAATAGACCTGGCGCTAGGCGCAGCCAATGGACCAGGCGCCGGGTCCATTCTACTCCAGTAGAAGAAATTAAGTCAACGATAGGGGATTTTCAGAATAGACCTGGCGCCATTTTGGTAAATACACTTGGCGTCGGGTCCAATTTGTCTGTCAAGAAAAAGCGGCAAAAAACAGAGTAAAAACAGGGGAAGAATATAGTGCATCTAGTGCCAAGTGAGTAGAAGGTACCGGCGCCAAGTACACTCTAGAGGCAAAAATTCTATACGTGGAATTAGGGCTTATCTAATGATTTTGGTATCTTTCCTACTCCTACACGGCCAAGACTTTCACAGCCATGAACTTGGCATCCAAGAAGCCTTTAAAAGCATAAGAGAACATAAGGGTTTAAGATATACAAGATAGAAAGGTCAATTAAAGGGTAGAAATTCTGATTTTTTCATTGAAGGAGGAGTTCACCCACATCAAGGAGGATTGTTCGAGGAAGTCTTCGAGGAAGAAGAAAGAGACTTGTTTATGAGTACTTTCTTTTCTCCTTGTCTTCTTTTACTTTAGCAATGATGTATTCAATGCTTTTATTGTAATTTAACATTATTTTAGGATTCATGATTTTGTGTTAATTTAGTTATTTGTTCAATTTTTTGTCATCTTTGATATTTGATTACTTGATTTCATTGGTTATTGATGCGAGTTCTTCTAATTGACTTCAACACAACGATGTGAGGAGTTTTATTGCATTGATTTTGTATTTGTTAAATCTTGATGGATTTGAACAATGAAGTTAAGATTTTAGAACTAAGTGTTCAAAGCTTAAGTTAATTTCGCCTTAACATAGGGTTATTAGCTAGTTTCATGTTTTTAAGGAATTGAGATTCATGCATGTTTTGGTTAGGATGGCTTAATTGACAAATTTGCTAATTGAATCAAGATATGAATGATAAGCTTAATGCATGTTTTGGTTTTGTTAGCTTGATTGACAAATCTGTTAATATGAATCAAAATATAGGATTCCATAGATTAACAAAAGAAGTGGAATTTACCTAAGTAAATTCATGACTTGACAAATGATTGAATTTTACTGTGCGTTCCTTCATGATGCCAAGATGATAATTAATTGAGAGAATTGCTAATTATTTCATTGTTATGTTTTATAGAATAATTATCTAAATTTCATAAACTTACCTCCTTGAGTTGTATATATTTCTTTATTTTTCTTTTTATTATATTCTCACTTTATTTTGGTCAGTTAAACAATGAACGAAAAGTGATTAGTATGTACTTAGTCCTTTGAGGATCGATACTCGTTAATTCCATATACTATGCTTGTAATGAGTATACTTGCTCACATATGTTTTTTGAGATTAATATTTTAATTAAAACTTGATTAAGTGATGGATTTAAATGTGATGATTTTATATACCCAAACTTGATTAAAACTTGATTAGTTTGAGTATTATTTATTCTAGCAATTTTTATTTGTGACCTAGTTATAAAGACCCCTTGTCCTTTGGACGGGGCGACATCCCCGGCCCTGGCGGGCCTAGGTTTTCCGGGGTGTTACAATTCATGTGGTGGATTTTGATGAAATTGCTTTTATTGGATAAGATAGTTGTCAAGACTTGAGAATTTTGATTAATCTTGTTTATGCATTGGTGTTTGAATGTTATTTGACTGATCTAGTTGAAATAGAGAAGATATGATGAATATGGGAAGAGTTTATTTGCGAACTCTTGTATTATGAGTTTAAATTTTGCTAGCTTTGAGTTATGATGAAAAAAAAAATATATGAGTTGAAAAAATATCTTTGAGAGGAAAGATTATGGAGAATGTTGAAAAATTTTTTATTTGAGTTGAAAAAAAACAATGAGTGGAAACAACACTATTGTTAGTGTGAATTGAGATAAAATGCTCTTATTGATAATCATTGAAGACATTTAACTGAAAATGGGGTCAATGTGGGGAGAAGTAGCAAGTGAATTTGGTGTACTCTCTTGAGGCTATCTTGAAGGCAAAAAGGCAAGAAAGAGCAAAGATAGAAAGAAAGAATTGTTGGGAAAAAAAAAAAAAGATGACGAGTGATAACTGTAAAGGGGGTCAATACAGTATGTGAAGAGAAATTCATGCACTTGAGGCTATCAATTCCCTAAGTCATTAAAAAATTTTGAGAGAAAAAAATTAGAGTGCTTTCCTCACATCATAACTTAAATTGTGCAAATTTTTGATTTATAATGCTTGAGTTGGTAGATGGCTTAACTTATGTGATTTATATTATCTATATTTTTACTTGAAGAGTGAAATAATTTTCTTAGACTAAAGTATGCTCTTGATTAATTTGACTTCAAGTGTTTTGTGATATCTTGTCCAATGTTTCAAAGTTTATATTGTTTTCAAATGGTATGAATAACAATGGTTGTATCAAAAAGTTTGAAGGGAAAGCATGATCTTTGCTATGGTGAAGAAATTTTTGAATCAGAAAGAACTTGTGTTTTATTGATAATGTTTCTTGGGCTAAAGTGTTTTGCTTGAGGACAAGCAAATGTTGAAGTGTAGGGGTATATGATAAGGGATAAAATCACCATTCTTTTCCTAGTTATTTGAGGGTGCTTTAAGATACATTTGTTGTGATAACCAGGTACATTTCTTCCTATTTGACATTTTTCTTGTAAAAGGTATTTTTCGCAAATAGGTACAAATTTAAGTTAAAATTGAGTAGAAAATGCACACAACTGCAATAGACCTGGCGCTAGGCGCAGCCAATGGACCGAGCGCCGGTCCATTCTACTCCAGTAGAAGAAATTAAGTCAACGATAGGGGATTTTCGGAATAGACTCGGCGCCATTTTGGTAAATACACTTGGCGTCGGGTCCAATTTGTCTGTCAAGAAAAAGCGGCAAAAAACAGAGTAAAAACAGGGGAAGAATATAGTGCATCTAGTGCCAAGTGAGTAGAAGGTACCGGCGCCAAGTACACTCTAGAGGCAAAAATTCTATACGTGGAATTAGGGCTTATCTAATGATTTTGGTATCTTTCCTACTCCTACACGGCCAAGACTTTCACAGCCATGAACTTGGCATCCAAGAGGCCTTTAAAAGCATAAGAGAACATAAGGGTTTAAGATATACAAGATAGAAAGGTCAATTAAAGGGTAGAAATTCTGATTTTTTCATTGAAGGAGGAGTTCACCCACATCAAGGAGGATTGTTCGAGGAAGTCTTCGAGGAAGAAGAAAGAGACTTGTTTATGAGTACTTTCTTTTCTCCTTGTCTTCTTTTACTTTAGCAATGATGTATTCAATGCTTTTATTGTAATTTAACATTATTTTAGGATTCATGATTTTGTGTTAATTTAGTTATTTGTTCAATTTTTTGTCATCTTTGATATTTGATTACTTGATTTCATTGGTTATTGATGCGAGTTCTTCTAATTGACTTCAACACAACGATGTGAGGAGTTTTATTGCATTGATTTTGTATTTGTTAAATCTTGATGGATTTGAACAATGAAGTTAAGATTTTAGAACTAAGTGTTCAAAGCTTAAGTTAATTTCGCCTTAACATAGGGTTATTAGCTAGTTTCATATTTTTAAGGAATTGAGATTCATGCATGTTTTGGTTAGGATGGCTTAATTGACAAATTTGCTAATTGAATCAAGATATGAATGATAAGCTTAATGCATGTTTTGGTTTTGTTAGCTTGATTGACAAATCTGTTAATATGAATCAAAATATAGGATTCCATAGATTAACAAAAGAAGTGGAATTTACCTAAGTAAATTCATGACTTGACAAATGATTGAATTTTACTGTGCGTTCCTTCATGATGCCAAGATGATAATTAATTGAGAGAATTGCTAATTAGTTCATTGTTATGTTTTATAGAATAATTATCTAAATTTCATAAACTTACCTCCTTGAGTTGTATATATTTCTTTATTTTTCTTTTTATTATATTCTCACTTTATTTTGGTCAGTTAAACAATGAACGAAAAGTGATTAGTATGTACTTAGTCCTTTGAGGATCGATACTCGTTAATTCCATATACTATGCTTGTAATGAGTATACTTGCTCACATATGTTTTTTGAGATTAATATTTTAATTAAAACTTGATTAAGTGATGGATTTAAATGTGATGATTTTATATACCCAAAATTTGCATATCAATCTACGAAACACATTTTTTGTCAAATGCTTAGTAAAGGGATCTGCCAGATTGTTGACAGAGGAAATTTGATCAACCACAATCTCCCATTTCTGGATGAACATCCCGGTAAGGTGATACTTCCTCTCTATATGCTTGCACTTCCTATAGTTTTGAGGTTCCTTACATTGTGACACTGCTCCAAAGTTATCATCATATATGGTGACAGGCTTATCCATGTGCAATACTACTCAAAGTTCTATAAGAAACTTCAGAAGCTACACAACATCTTTTGAAGCATCTAAAGTAACAACGTACTCAACTTTCATGGTAGAATTAGCAATGTAAGATTGCTTTACACTTCTCCATAAAATAGCTCCTCCAGACAAAGTGAAGACATATCCACTAGTGGATTTTCTTTCATCTTTATCCGTTTGGAAGTCTGAGTCAGTGTTACCGGTAGGAACCAAATCATCAGCACGATATACAAGCATATAATCTCTCGTTCCTTGAGATATTTGAGTATATGCTTTACGGCTTGCCAGCAAGCTTCCCCTGGGTTTAGCTTATATCTACTAACCACGCCTACTACAAAGCTGATCTTTGGCCTAGTAAAAAGTATAGCATACATAAGACTTCCCATAGCCGATGCATAAGGGATTCTACTCATTTTATGCTTGTTTTCCTGTGTCTGAGGACATTGCTTGAAAGATAAGGATAATCCATGTCTAAAGGGTATAATTGCCCCTTTACATTTATCCATACTGTACTTGACCAATATTTTGTCAATATAAGTAGACTGGAATAAGTTTAACATTCTTTGCTTTCTATCTCTAAGAAGAATAATGCCTCGAATATAGCAAGTTTCTCCCATGTCTTTCATGCTAAACTGACTAGATAGCCAAACTTTAATGGATGACAATGTCCATACATAATTTCCAATGAGCAGAATGTCATCTACATAAAGTACCAAGAAAATCACACTTTGCCATTGTTTGATTTCCTATACATGTATGGTTCATCCACATTTTCAATGAAAGCATAAGCTTTCACAGTTTCATCAAAATGTATCTTCCATACTTGTGATGCTTGCTTAAATCCATAAATGGACTTCTTAAACTTACAGACTATTTGTTCTTAACCTCTAGCAACAAAACCTTATGGTTGGGACATATAGATGTCTTCACTAAGATAGCCATTTAAGAAGGCCATCTTGACATCCATCTGCTATATCTCGTAGTCATAATGACATGCGATGGCTAAGAGAATTCGGATAGACTTAAGTATGGCTACTGGTGAAAAGGTGTCCTCATAAACGATCATTTCTTTCTGAGTATAACCTTTAGCAACCAACCTTGCTTTATAGGTTTTAACCTTTCCATCCACACCTCTCTTCCTCTTGTATACCCACTTACACTTGATGGGTCTTATCCCATCAGGCGTAATAACAAGAACCCAGACCTGATTGAGGTACATGACTCAATCTTGGCATTTATGGCTAGCCGCCATTTATTTGCATCAGCATCAATAATGGCCACCTTACAACTAGTGGAATCTTGTTCCTGATGATTAGAGACTAGATCATAGATCTCTCTAGTTCACCTTTCTGGAACTCTTGTGATTCTCCCACTACGACAAAACTTAGTTTGTATAGGAACATTCGGTAGTATTTCTCTTGGTTCCTCGATCAGGGTGTTAGAAGTATCTAAAGTTGAATCAGTGACCAACTTCTCTTCAAAGTGTATTCTGCTTGAACCCCTGGTGGATGTAACTTATTCATCCTCTAAGTATTTAGCATAAGTACTAACAAGTACTTTATGCTCTTGAGGATGATAGAAATATCCACATCTTGTTCTTTTTGGATACCCAATTGATGAGACTCCACATCATCATGGAAGTTAAGATCAAGGAAGGGGAGACGTGACCATGCAAGGACAAGGAACGATGACAAGATCCGGGTCCAAGAAGCTTTAAGTTGATTTTCAATTGCTCATAAAACTATGCTTGAGGAAGGAAGAGGGTTGGAATATTGAGGAAGCTAGCCAATAGCTCATTTTCTATGAGAGCAAGAAGCACCCCAATAAGAACTCAAGCCAGCAACAAATACAGATAAAGTTTGACCAAAAAGAGGCCTTACAATGGACAGCCGGCTCCAACCCAAGCATCTGAACAGGCACCAGCCTCAATCTGCAACATGACTGGACCGAAGGTAGTGCACAACCAGTGCCGGCTTCAAGGGCCCTAGCCGGCGCTGTCTCCGGCCTGGGCAGCCGCCACATTTTTTATATTTTCTCCGATTTTCTCCAATTTTAAAGTGTTTATAAAGATTTATTAAGACCCTAAACTGTAATAGAACCTCAGGAATTACTTAGCTAGGGTTAGGGTAGTATAAATAGAACCTTTAGTGATTTGACAATACAATTCACACACTTTATTCAAAATTTGAGAGAGAATCTTGAGAGGCCCTAGCCTCCTTGTTCATCTTGTTTAAGACCATGCTTAAGGGTTAGTCCTCCTTATGAATGAGTCTATAAATCTTTTGGATAATCCAATATAGTTTCTTTGAATGGGTCTTAGTTGTTTTGCTCTTTTAAGGTTTGTTTGAATTCCATTACTTGGGTGCCTATTTTCTCTATTCTATTTATTCTTGTTCGCTTTTGTTGCTTTAAGGATATTGGAGTGAGATTATAGTAGAACTTTCTACTATTCTTGAGGGTCTTTGAAGCTTAGTTCTTCAAGGGTTTTATAGAGGATAGGTTGTTATTTCATTTTCTCCTTTTGTCTCAAGAAGAATCTCTGTTTTTGGTCCCGTTGGTTGAGCTGAACTCCTTACCAATTAAACCAACCACAACATCAAGAAAAAGCCTACTCAAGATCATATCAAAGAGTTTGGTATCAGAGCAAGGAAAGTTTTGATTCCAATCAAAGCTTGAAAGCAAGAAAAGGAGCTCTACAATGTTGAAGAAAAAGAAAACAGAGAAAATCCCGTAACTCAAAAATATGCTCCAAAAAGGTCATGAAATCTTTGTTATAACTTGAGTTTTCTTTGGAAAAATTGTTCCTTGATGTTAATATAATCCTTAGGAACAAGTTTATATTGTGATTGTGGTGAAATTTATCTTAAATATGGGTGATAATGTTAGTTGTTTTTAAGTGACGGAATTGCATCCAAGGTGTTTGATAAATGTTCCATGAGAATGTTTTTGGCTATAGTTGGAAACTTTGATTCTTAATTTTAATTTCTTGGGATATTAGAACTTAGTATATCACTCTATTGTTGAATTTCATGTTCATTGAACTCAATTTTACTAGTGCACACTTGTGATCATCTTGTTCTTCATAATTGTAGTTTTAGTTGTTCTTGTTTCTTTGTTCTTGGTAATTCTTGTTTGTTTCTTGCTTAGAAGTTTTTCTTTGAGCATCTAGTGTTTGTTCTTGTGTTGATTGAGTCCACTTTTCTTGAAATTCTTGATTAAACTTGTTTTCTTGAGGTGCCCAACAAGTGTTTGTTGAAATTCCCCTACGACCCCCTAATTGGAAAATTCTTTTGATTTGTGTGATTCACTAAGTTGGACTAAAACTTTAGCCATTGGGGGGAATTGGGATTGAAAAAGAAGGCTTGAGCATTGAGAAAAAGGCAAGAGGGCGAGCCTATTACTAAAAGAGCTTAAGAGAGCAAACACGAGCGTGAAGTGACCAACCCTTGAGAGCCAACACGCAAGGACGCGAAGTGAGGAACTATTTTTTTTTTCCTAATCTCTTTTGTTTTGTACGTATAAATAAGTAAATATTCTATCACCATGGCCCATGATCAAGAGATCTCTAGGCCTAACCCAAGTGGACCTAGTAGGCCTCAAGAAGAACAAATTGATGCTAGGGTTTTACATGATGACTTGTAAGCTATGATAAGGACTATGCAAAGTGAATTTCAAAACATGATAAATGAGTTGATAAATTATCTTGGACAATCTTCTACCGTTATACAAAGAAGAGGCTAAGAGAGATTTGAAGTACCTAGCCCTAGGATGAGGGATGGTGATGCCCATACCCCTCCGTTAAATGCTCAATAAGGGGAAGAGTGGGATGAGCACTCTATCGGGGGATTCCAACAAGCTCCTATGAGAGGGGCCATGAGAAAAGGACGAGGTAGCGGTCAAGGAAGGAATGGTAGGAACAACCTAAGGGGGTTAGAAAGAGAGTTTAAGGAAGTTGATGAAAGGTATGAGGGGGAACAAGTTGAGGCCTTTGGGGAACACCATAGAGGATGGGGCAATAGAAGAGGAAGGAGAGAAGGAAATGATGAGGAGAAGGAGTTGAACCACATCAAACTGAAAGTACCCACATTCTATGGTAAGAGTGACCTCGAAGCTTATTTCTAGTGGGAAAAAAATGTGGAGATCTTCCTAAAAAGTCATACCTATAATGAGAGGTTAAAGGTGAGGTTGGCTATTTTGGGATTTTTGGAGTATGCTTTGGTTTGGTCGGAGCAAGTTAGTACATAAAGGAGACAAATGGGACTGGAAACCATATCTAGTTGGAATTTATTGAAAGACATGATGACGGTAAGGTTTATACCACACCATTACTACAATAATCTTTACCAACAGCTCCAATCACTCAAGCTAGGGAATAAGAGTGTGGAAGATTACCATAAAGAGATGGAAGTAATATTGATGAAAGCCCAAATCAATAAGGATCCTAGAGCAACGAGGGTAAGGTTCTTGGGAGGATTAAATAGGAAAATTACCAATTTGGTAGAATTGCACCCCTACGATCGATTGGAGGATATGGTACATGCCGCTATGAAGATTGAAAGGCAATTAAATAGGAGGGCATTTACTAGACCACCACTTCCAAACCCCAACACTACTAGTAAGGTACCATTTAAGAAGGATGAAGCCCCTAAACCATTCCAAAGAGACTTCAACAAACCAAGGGAGGCTTGGAAATCTAGAGAGGATTAGAAGCCTAAGGAGGATTGGAAACCTAGGGAAGGTTGGAACAAAGACAAGGGAAAAGCCATGGAGAGGCCACAAATGAATAGGGACATCAAGTGTTTTAAGTGCCTTGGATATGGACATACTTCCCATGAATGTCCAAGCAAGAGAATGATATATACTAATCCCTATGGTGAGGTTTCTATCGATGAAAAAGAAGAGGGAGAAAGGTACCAAGGAGACCAAGAGGAAAATGGAGAAGAGGAAAGTGATGAAGGGGAAGTTTTTGGCCAAGAATACTCTTTGGTGGGAATCACAAGAAGGTCATTGAATTCACAAGCCATTGAAGATCAAGATCACCAATAGAGAGAGAACATTTTCTACACTAGGTGTCTAATCAACAATACTCCTTGTAGTGTCATTGTGGATAGTGGGAATTGCACTAACATGATTAGTGAAAACTTAGTTGAGAAATTGGATATGAGTTGGATTAAACATCTCAAGCCCTACAAATTGCAATGGTTGAATGATAGCGGGGAAATGAGAGTAAACAAACAAGTTTTGGTGTCTTTTGAGATGGGAAAATACAAGGATGATGTGCTATATGATGTGGCACCCATGCAAGCGGGTCACTTGCTCCTAAGGAGGCCTTAGCAATATGATAGGCATGTAAAGCATGATGGGAGTAAGAATACTTAGTCCCTACTCAAGGAGAGAACTAAGTTTATCCTCACCCCCCATAGCCCCTAGTGAGATGAACAAAGATCAAATAATCATGAAGGAAAAAGAAAGGAAGAAGGGAGTGCAAGATGTTAAACAAAAACAAGAAATTGAGAGGAAAGAACAAAAGAAAAAAGAAAAAAAGTTGAGAGAGAGGATGGATAAATAAGTACCTTTGACAATCAAGGATAAGAGTGAGCAAGGATAAGAGAGGTGAGGTAAAAGAAGAGTGAATTTCTTTGCAAAAGAAAGTGAGGTCATATAAGCTATAGAAGCTAAGGAACCGGTTATTCTTTTTTTATGCAAAGGTTCTTATGTTTCTACAATGATTCTATATTGTCTTTGCCTAAGGAAATTGCAGCTATTCTTCAACAATTTGAAGACGTTTTTCCAAAAGAGGAGGTCAACTGAACATTTACCCAAGTCTTACGAACCATAATCAAAAAGAACTTGAACAATTGAGAGGACTGCTTGCCATACTTTAAGTTTGTTTACAAAAAGGCTATTCACTCTACTATTTCTCATTCTCCTTTTGAAATTGTGTATGGTTCTAACCCTCTAACTCGTTTAGAATTGGTTCCCTTGCCTATAGGTGAATGAATGAACCTTGATGGAGCTAAGAAGGCAACAATTGTGAAGGCACTTCGTGTAGATGAAGGCAATGATTCGAAGACGAATCCATTTCAAGGAGGGGGAGATGATGAAATTCCGTTTCATCATGGAAGTCAAGATCAAGGAGGAGGAGGAGTGACCTTGCAAGGACAAGGAATGATGACAAAATCTGGGTCCAAGAAACTTCAAGTTGATTTTTAATTGCTCATAAAACCATGCTTGAGGAAGGAAGAGGGTTGGAAGGTTGAGGAAGCTAGTCAAGAGCTCATTTTTTATAAGAGCAAGAAGGACCCCAACAAGAACTTAAGCCGGCAACAAATACAGACAAAATTCGACCAAAATGAGGCCTTACAGTGGACAGCTAGCGCTGGCCTCAATCTGCAACACGACCGGCCAGAAGGCAGTGCACAATCGGTGCCGACTTCAAGGGCCCTAGCCGGCGCTAGCTCCGGCCTAGGCAGCCACCGCATTTTTTATATTTTCTCTAATTTTCTCCAATTTTAAAGTGTTTGTAAAGATTTATTAAGACCCTAAACTGTAATAGAACCTCAGGGATTACTTAGCTATGGTTAGGGTAGTATAAATAGAACCTTTAGTGATTTGACAACATAATTCACACACTTTATTCAAAATTTGAGAGAGAATCTTGAGAGGCTCTAGCCTCCTTGTTCATCTTGTTCAAGACCATGCTTAAAGGTTAGTCCTCTTTATGAATGAGTCTATTAATCTTTTGCATAATCCAATATGGGTTCTTTGAATGGGTCTTAGTTGTTTTGCTCTTCTAAGGTTTGTTTGAATTCTATTACTTGGGTGCCTATTTTCTCTATTCTATTTGTTCTTGTTTGCCTTTGTTACTTCAACGATATTGGGGTGAGATTATAGTAGAAATTTCTACTATTCTTGAGGGTCTTTAAAGCTTAGTTCTTCAAGGATTTGATAGAGGGTAGGTTGTTATTTCATTTTCTCCTTTTGTTTCATGAAGAATCTTTGTTTTTGGTCCCGTTGGTTTAGCTGAACTCCTTACCAATTAAACCACCCACAACACTAAGAAAAAGCCTACTCAAGATCATATCACCAATAAACTAGCATAATTATGATCGTGGTTCAAACTTACTTCCTTTTGTCAACACATAAGCTAGACAACCACATATCTTAAGATGGTTTAGGGTAGGCTTTCGTCCAACCCATATCTCATAAAGTGTCCTAGATATTGATATGGAAAGCACCAAGTTCAGAATATATACCGTTGTTTTTAAGGTATACCCCCAAAAAGAAATAGGAAGATATACATGACTTATCATACTTCTGGCCATTTCCATCAAAGTTCTATTTCTTCTCTCAGCTACTCCGTTCTACTGGGATGTCCTAGGCATAATTAACTGAGATACTATGCCGTGATGTACCAAGTAATCCTTAAACTCACTGAGGAGGTACTCTCCACCACGATCCGATCTCAAAGTTTTAATTAGTTTACTTGTTTGATACTTCACTTCACCCTTAAACTCTTTAAATTTATCAAAAGAGTTAGACTTGCACCTTATTAGATAAATGTAACCAAAACGAATGTGACCATTTATGAAAGTGATGAAGTACACATAGCCTCCCCTAGTTGGTGTAGTTATCGGACCACAAACATTCGTATGAACTAGTACTAGTATTTTCATAACTTTATCCGCCTTTTTGGTAAAAGACCTTTTGGTCATTTTAACTTTAAGGAAAGATTCACACTAAGGCCATTCTTCTAATCTCAATGAACCTAAAGGCCTATCATGGATTACCCTCTGAATCCGATTGAGATTTATATGTCCTAATCTTAGATGCCACAGATATAAGTCATTTGATATAACCTATCTCTTTTTATTATTAGGCTCAGTTTGAATATTTTCTATTGGATTTCTAATAGGATGTATATAAAAAAGATTTCCATGTTTTCTATACAAATTAAATTACCATCTCTACTGATGGAAACACCAGATTGAAAAAAAAAAAATATCCTTGATTCATCAATTTGGAAACTGAAATCAAATTCTGTTTAAAACAAGAAAACATATAAAATATCTTTTAGAACCAACTTTCTATTACAATAAAAAAACTAGCTCAAGATCTCCCATTGCTTTAGCCCATATTCTTGCTCTATTGCATACTTGAAATCCATGCTTACCCTTACAAAGTCTCCTTGTCCTTTTGAACCCTGCAAAGAGTTACAGACATAGTCAGTGGCTCCAGAATCAACTATCTAGGAAGATGTTGATCTAACCATAAAAATAGACTCTAGGTATAGAACAATACTTGAAGTAGACTTGGCGAAGAAGTCCCGACAAACTTTCTTTCAATGCCCCTTCTTACCACACTTGAAGCATTTGCCTTTAGGCTTGGCCTGACTATATGCTTTGGGCCAAGCCCTTGCATTATTCTGGACCTTCCTCTTCTTGAATTTCTCAGGCTTTGCCTTAATTCCAGAAAATGAAGCAGAACGAGAGACCAAAACCTTCAACATGGGCTTCATGATCTTCTCTGCCACCTGGAGCACTTTCATAAGCTCTGTGAGATTTATATCCAACTTGTTCATGTTGTAGTTTAACTTGAACTAAGAATATGAATCAAAAAGTGTTTCAAGAGCCATATCAATTTAGCTCTCAGGATCTATCATTGTGCCTAGGACATCAGCCTCCTCGATGTAGGCAATCATCTTGAACAAATGCTCTCGAACCGATATCTTCTCAGCCATCCTAGTGTTCATGATTTCCCTAACAGCTTCTTGCCTTGTGGGCCGGCTCTTGTCAGCAAACATGGTACACAATGATAAATCCATGTCATACGTAGTGGCCATGTGCCCATGCCTGGATTAGAGAACACTAGACATAGAAGCCAACATGTAGCACTTAGTGATGTGTTTGAATTTAGGTATAAAAATTATATAAAAATAAGCACATTCCCAATCAAGTTTAAATTAAAATATTAACCCCAAATTACACATATGAGCAAGCGTACTCATCATTAAGCATAGCATAGGATTTAAAATGAGTGTTGATCCTAAAGGAACAAGTATGCATTAATCACTTTTCTTTCATTATTTAACCGACTCAACAAAGTGAAAAAGAATAAAAATAAAAATAAAATAAAATAAAATAAAATAAAATAAAGTAAAATATACATGTCAATAATAGAGAATTATGTAACTCAAACCATTATTTTAACAAACATGATCTTAAAGTACCCAATCATTATCATAACTAATCATTCTCTTGGCATCATGAAGGATATTATAGATTCACTTCTTTTCCAATCTATGAAATCACTATCTTCTAGACAAATTAGCATCACATATCCTATCTCAACTAATTCACCCAAAAGATGTGTTAAACACAATCTTTGATTAAATTTCCATATCCTGGCAAATTTAAAATATGAAATTAACCAATGAATTCATATCCTAGCAGACATCAATTAACCTTTAATTACCTAGTTCTTAGAAATTAACCCATTTTCCAAGCAAGTTAATAGACAACAAATATGAAACCAATGAATTGAAACCACTATCAACCCTTTTTCCAAGCAAGTTAATAGAAAGAAACAACAAATTAATCTCGCAATCAGCATAAGTAATTAAATACCAAGAATAACAATCAATTAATCAAACGATCAAAGTAACTCCAAAAACCATGAATACAAAAAATAATGTCAAATCACAATAAAACAATTAATACATCATTGTTCAAGAAAAAGAAAACAAAGTTAAAAGAAAGCACTCATAGACAAGCCTCCTTCTTATTCCTTCGTAGACCCTCTTGTACAATCCTCCTTGTTCTGAAGAATTCCTCCTTGATTTTGAGTGATTTTCTATTTTGATCTATGAATTCCCCCATTTTCCTTGTGTTTTCCCTCTACTTATAGGCTTTAGAAGTGCCTAAATTCGTTCCTCTAGGGTTTTTGGCCGACTAGAAGTAGGAAAATACTAAAATTCTGTAAATTACCAAAAAATGCACACAAAAATCGAGACACTGCTCAGCACCAGTGTACAGCCAGCACTACCTATCCTACCTATAGCCAACACCGGTTGTGGTCTGTTTCTCCATCTCTTCGTCGATTTTTCTTGATTTTTGTGCCACTTCTTTCAAGGTGCAGCTGGCGCCAGTTTAGTTCTATTCCACTCTGTTTCACAGGTTTTTCATCGTTTCGAAGTACGTGCCAACAGCATGTGGCCAGCACCGGTTCCCTTGTCCTAGCTAGCGCATCCTCTACTCTGTTTAGCAATGTTTTTTATCTTATTTTACCCCTAAAATCTGAAATAATGCACAAAGTACCTTTCCAAGGGTAAAATCTCAAATATGAAGGAATATGACCAATTATTGAACAAAATGTATCACAAAATAGCCTCAAATAACTAGAAAATATTTGACTAATTTAGGCTCTATCACTTAGCCATCTCATCGGCTTTCTTATGTGCCTTCTCGGCCTCTCACTCATGATCGATGGATTCTTCCCCAATCTCAGGATAAGGATCCATAAGAACATACTTGTACTCCTCGACAGTGAGTACTATGTTCAGGTTCCTTTTCCAGTCCACATAACTTCGTTGAGAATGATTGACAATGGAATGAAGCCAGACATTTCTCAAATATTGCGAAAAAACATTAATTTAGTTTGTAAGAAATAAAATTGCACATTTCTTTATATTATTTCTTTGATAATAGATAACTCTTAAAACTATTATCAATAATATAAATAGTTTAGCTTTTAAAAAAACTAACAGAGCTTCGTAATAAAATTAATAGCCTTCTAAGTTAAGTGTATAATCATCACGAATCAAAACTTCCTAAAATAGGCAATGGTCAAGAAAAAGTTTCACCAATAGGATGGCCACTAATTCATACCACCTATGGGCAATCTAATACTAAAAACCTCTAATGTAGGATGCAAATACCCTATACTTTTAATTTTACTCTTCCATTCATTCTAGATACTTGTGAAAATCCATCCTATAGGGGGTCATACTTAGAATGACATGAGGAAATCCATTATCTTTAATAAGAGTTATGATAGAAGCTATGGGATCGTTGGAACCACTTTCCATCTTAATCTTTTATTAAAAATAGACTTTTCAGCCCAAAAACGTTTTCCATAATCTTATGGTTTCTTTAAATTTAGTAAAAATCTAAAATTCAATATTATTCTCTATGTCAAGGATTAAATCTTTTGAGAGATTAAACTATGAATTTATTTTACTACTGTAAGTTAATAACGAAGTAAAACTTTATTAAATAACCTTAAGTTCAACATTATTCTCTATGTTAAGGATTAAACCTTTTAAGAGAATAAACCATGATTTTTTTTTTTAAGTTTCTTAGATTAAAACATTTTATCAAAAACTAATCTATCTATTGAGACATTGGTTTCGCAAGAACTTGCGCATTTGATCACAAAAATGAAATAAGCATGATAACAAAAGTAAACTTTTTCATGCTCAAACTATTCATTTATTCCTAAGTGACCAAATAATGGATTAAACATCATGAATTAAAAATTAATAATCTTGTTTAAACCTAAGGTGGTTCTATCCTTTACTATTCATTTTCATGCAAATTATTCTTCCATAGATAAATAAAACTATTGTGAAAAATTAACCTCATACAATAGTTTTAAAACATGATTACATCAAGAAAAAAATTGAGGTACAGAACTTCAGCAGTGCTCTCCTTTTTTTGGGATAATTTGCATACAACTGCCTCTAGACAGAGTGGACTTGGCACCCGGTCCATTGGGCCCACCTAGCGTCGAGTTTGCTCTGTTTCTCCAAAACCTCCAGCTGGGCAGAGTGGACCTAGCGCTTGGTCCAATAGGCTCACCTAGCGTCGGATCTGCTCTGGAGTTCGCCAATTTCTAAAAACATCCAATTTTTCAGTCACTTTTTGCCCCTAAAAAATTTTAGCAATCACATTCTTCAGTCCCCAAGATTTACAGGTTAAAAGAATACAATAAAATGCTAAACCAAGCATAAAAAACATGCGTTTACAAGAACCTATGCCTCTAACCATGAGGCGTACAACGAATCTACTTAAAACTAGAAAAATGATAAGAAAACCATTAGAATATATGATCCTATGCCTCTAACCGTGAGGCGTACATGAACTCTAAAAACCAATGTATGAGGAATCACATGAATTCACAAAAGATTCATTTTTAATAGTAAAGGAACCATATATTTCCAGTTTTAACCCTAGTACATGCTTTTAAATGAAAATTATGGCTCTGATACCACCTTTTTCAGTTTTCCAAGTCAAACCTAGGAGAAAGTACTTTCTTTTCTTTATTGGTAGCGGATTAACTAGCGAGGGGCTAGGTTGCATTAGAACTTGCAATAGAATGGGAGAAGAAGGCGCCTGCTGTTCAACTAGAACTCCCACAAATTTTTTGCTCCTATATATTAAGCATCTCCAAGCTTCGTCTTTTCATCTTCCGGAGTATAACTCTACCTTACTCTAGGTGTTAGCTTGGTGATAGCTCCTTTTGGATAAACAATAACACTTTTCTGGAGAGGAGGAAGAGAAAAGGCATAAACCAAAAAGAGTGAAAAATACGACATACTTGAGAGGCCGAACTAAGAGAAAAATAACATTCAGTTTTTCCTTTTCACCTCATATTTTCAGCCAGCCTTAGGGCTTCATTAAGCTCTAATGGCCAAAAACATTAAGCCCTAACGGGTTTGGTGCTGTGCTCCAAAACCAATCCAAGACTGGCCCAATCATTTTAATTAATTAATAATCTTTTCTAGACCTCATTAAATACCCGAGAATAATTAATTAATTCTAATTGGACTCTTAATACATGTTAACACATTTTAGCCCAATTAATTTATTTATTGCAACCCAATTCTCTTAATTGATTAATTATCTTTTCTGGGCCTTATTAAAACCCAAGACTAATTAATTAATTCTAATTGAACTCTTAGAATAAATTTTATTTCTCTTCTAAATAATTATCCATTAAACCCAGATTGTGTCTAAACAATACCAAGGTAACTTGAGCTACTCCAGGGACCAAGAGATATATTGTTCATGACTACTAAAATGACCAAAATGCTCTTATTAAATGGCCGCATTTTATCATTTTAAATATTTTCATTTATCACCATATGAAAATATTAACCCTAAGAATAATATTGCTAAAGCAATGTCTCTGGCCTACAAGTGAAATGACGGAAATATCCCTCTATGTAACACTCATCAATGAGACAAGATAAATGTACTAATACCCATCTAAAGACATCTACCATCATTAGATCTCTAGTCGGAGAATCCATGAATCACTCAAATGTACTTGATTATCATTAGAAGCTATCCAAAACCACACATTCTAGAGTCACATTCCCAGTGCCCTGGATCATTAGATTATCTCGGACTATCATAAGGGGCTGATTTAACTTCACTACATGAAGTATCAAAACTTTGTTGCATGAGTCTGTTTTAACTAACTACAGTAATACACCCAATGTACAAGTTGATCTTATAATAGAAATCTCACCCAACATACATTAAAGTATTAAACCCAAACTTCGCCAAACCACCTACTCATACTAAAGTATGAAGGTATCCATACATGCTATAGCGGTAATAGTCTGATCTCTATAATTATAGTACTTTATGAGAGACCACTACTATAGGTCTCGTTCTACGTATTCAAAATATGCTTATGCCTATAATGTGAGTGAACTACTCACTGATTCAAGGTAAACCATGCCTCATTGGAAATTATGGCACAATAGTCTTACCTTGAAGAAATGCCCAGTTCCATCAAATAACTAATAACTCAATTTTTCTTATATGACAAGTACCCATGGTCTATACCTTACTCTAAAGAACGGCCCAACATATAGACTATTAGTTGTTATACTTGGACCTTTAAATGTGCAATAATATAAGAAACAAACTAAATTGAATAAATAAACATTTTATTGCAATATATTTACACATAATACATAGTCTTTGAGGGCATACATTCCAACAGTTGATGAGAGCCCAAATCCAAGAGGATCCTAGGGCAACAAGGGCTAGATTCTTTGGTGGGTTGAATAGGAAAATAGCTAATTTGGTAGAGTTGCACTCCTACGACCGACTTGAGGACATGGTTCATGCCACTGCTAATATTGAAAAGCAACTAAAGAGGAGGACTTTTGCTAGGCCTACATTTCCAAATCTAAACACGATTAGCAAGATGTTAATCAAGAAGGAAGATGCTACTAAACCTTCCCAAAGAGAGTACAACAAGCTAAGAAAATGATGGAAACCTAGAAAAGATTGGAAACCTAGGGAATGTTGGAATAAAGATATGAGAAAAGCCATGGAAAGACCACAATGAAATAGAGATATCAAATACTTCAAGTATCTTGGCTATGGGCATACTTCCTATAAGTGTCCAAGTAAAAGGGCTATATACACTACCCCCTGTAGAGAAGTCTCTGTTAGTGTTGTGCCTTAAAGGTAATCACTTGTACATTATATATGACACATTTTATTTAATAAAATGCATTATTTACCTTACAGTTTCTTTTGCTTACTTTAAGTAATATAAATGTTCGATAAAGTCCCTAGTACAACACTATGTTAAGGAAATCATGATAGAGATCATGATATGAGATTCCTGCTATACTGGATGGTGTTAGTACTTAAATAGTCCGTAGTCATAGTATTAATGAGACACGACATTTTTAATGCGTTAAGACTAACATGTGTTAGACTTCCTGATTTGATCAGGCGGTGGTTCTCATAACCGTAAGTATTGATATACTCAAAGTTAACACATAGATGCTTGTTAATGGAACAAGTTCATTGGATGACCTAGCTTTGAGATAATCACATGGATAACTATTTAGTGCCAGTGATATAATCTCAATATAGCAAATGTGCAAGTATCATTAGACTTGAGATCTCCAAGGTACTTTGTTTGCTGAGCTTTGTACTTTGATCGATTGAGGGCCGCCTATGGGATGGACATTGGGTACATTGTGAGGTAAATGAAAGTAGTTGAGAGGATCAATAAAGGATTCACCACTTCTAATAGTAGAGGCAAATATCTCACTACCACTTATAGGAATTACTACTCGGAAAGTCCTTGGTCAAGGCGATTGTGTATTGGAAACAGTTCCAATTGATACACATCTAGAGTAGTGGGTTCCTGGTACAAGTACTATTTATTCGGGCCAGAATTAATTCTAGAGGGAGTTGGCACCAATTCCGTACTCCAAACCGAATGAGATATTGTATGGTAAAAGGAGTTAATTGCACTGAAGTTTATTATTGAAGGGTTCATATCAAGCCACTGGACTTCCTAGACTCTTGGGTGGTCATGATGTATTGTTAGATACCGCTCATGATCTAGGAATATGAGTTTATTAATTGATGAATTAATAAACCAATCCTGATTAGAATTAATTCTAATTAATTATAGATTATTAATCTCAAAGACGTTTGGATTAATTCATGTTCGCTACCAATTGACTAGGAAACCTAATAGGTCACACACAATAGAGGATTATATACTCAAGATGTTATGTGATAACATAGTTGGGTTAATTGCGAGAAAGAGAAGTTATTGTGGACAAATTATAACTACTTATAATTTGTAGTCCAAGTTGTAATTGTGGGAACTTGATGTTTCCAATTACAATTAAGAAATTCTAATTGTTTTAGAATTTCAAATTTTCAGTAGATTTTGGAACATATATTGGATATGCTCGAAACCCTAATCCAAGAGTGATTCACACGAAAATAGGAGCCACAAAATAAACGTCTTCTTCTTCTTCTTCTTCTTCTTCTTCTTCTTCTTCTTCTTCTTCTTCTTCTTCTTCTTCTTCTTCTTCTCTCTCTCTCTCTCTCTC
This sequence comes from Voacanga thouarsii, assembly GCA_026120185.1. Lineage (NCBI taxonomy): Eukaryota > Viridiplantae > Streptophyta > Magnoliopsida > Gentianales > Apocynaceae > Voacanga > Voacanga thouarsii. The sequence goes on along the minus strand of JANUWF010001659.1, from coordinate 614,073 downwards.
GTTTTGTTGAAAACGAAAACAGCCCTAGCTGCCATCTTTTAATACTAGCACAGAAAATTTTGGTGCTTGAGTATTCCTCTGTGTGGATTACTGTTATAGATAATCACATACTGTGATTATAGTGGTTAAATGTTCAACCCACGTGGAGTTTGCACAAGAGGATTGTTGGATCGCGCCTCGACTTGAAGAAGAAATTTTGTTCTTCGGACGATCAAACAAAGGTAAAAAACTGCTACATTTATTATCTTTATGTCTTATTTTCCACACATAAACGGGTCTTGGGATAGTATCTCGTTTATTTTCCGCTGCACCGTATAAGATACGAGCCTGAGATAACCAATAGATTTTACGTTTGATGCATTCTTTAGAGACCATGTGCATTTATTTGTTGACAAAAATATTTGTGTGTCTAAAGGAATGTTAGAGAACGAGGTTTATGTGTTTTCCTTTGTTGAGAAAAATTATTTTCATGAACCTTCTATTTTTCAAAAACCTCTCTTATTTTTACTTTCATCATCCTTACCTTTTTCAATGAGCATTAATTTCTTTTTCAAATGTTTGATGAGGAAGCATGATGAGTGGAAAGAGGTTGTAGGTTTGTTTTGTGTTTGGAGTTGCTAGGTGTTATTTCCCCCGAATAAGGAAAATATTTTCCATCTTAAGCATAGGGGAATGAGTCGTGTCTTTATTTGCTTTGTTAGAATTATTATTATTATTTTTCTTTAGTTTGTTTTTTTTTATTTAGGTGTGTCTTTATTTTATTCTTTTTCTTGTGCTTTTATTTGCATTTTCTTTTGTAGGTTGGAATAAAGTCCTCTTGGATAAGCTCTTCTTTCTATTCCATGTTTAATATTTATTAGAGTATTATTCCACTTGGGGAGTATTGCTTAACTCTATTCCTCCGTTATCATTTTTTGGTCCCTTTGGAAATGCTTTCTTGCATTAACTTTTGGCCAATGAGGACATTATCCAGTTTAAGTGTGGGGGAGTGGTTTAGTAATATTCTTTGTCTAAGTTTTTATCAATGATCTTGGTGTTTTCTTGGTACCAAACAATTTTGTTGAAAAATTGCAAATTTTAAAATTTTGGAAGTTCTGGATATTTTGGAGCTAAATTGAGCTTATTTGTCTATAATAGAGTGATGTTTTTTTTACTAATTTTGGATATGGATTTGTCATTCACTAGGGTTGGATTTTTATTTAAAAAGTAAACTTGTGTATTAAGTTAGATTTTTCTAAGTCTTGAGAATTTAAGTTCACTTTGGTTATATGTGGTATTTGAGTTTTATTATATTCTTTAAGTTTGAATTTGGATGATATGATGGAATATGGAAAGAGTGTTGATTAATTCTTATATTATAGATTTAAAGTTTTCTTAACTTTGAGTTGTGAATAAGAAAGGTGAGGAATTAAAAAAAAAATTAAAATTGAGTGGAAAGGAAAGAATGTGAGTTGAAAAAAAAAATTGCTTTCATCTTTTGAGAGAAAAAAAAAAAGAGAAACTTTTTGTTGAAAAGGGGGCCAATACGGTGAGTGGATGAGAAGAAACAAAGAAGCATCACACTCTCTTGAAGCTATCCAGAAGGCAAGAAGGTAAGGAAAGAAAGAAGAAAGAAAAAGAACATTGCTAGAAAAAATGATGATGACTATAAAGGGGCCAATACGGTATGAAGAAAAATTCATTCACTTGAGGCTATCAATTCCCTAAGTCATTGAAAAAAAAAAAGAATGGAGTGTTTTCCTTATCTCATTACTTGAGTTGAGTAAATTTAAGTTTATAATGTTGGAATTGGTTAAATAGCTTGACTTGTATGATTTATATTATCTATGTTTTTGCTTGAGATGTATGATGATTTTCTTGTACTAGATAAAAGTTTATTTAACTTAACTTTGATGGCATTGGGATTGTTTGATTTAATACAAGAGTTTACAAGGTTTTGAAAGGGTTGAATGAATGGCAAGTTTATGTTTAAGGTTGGAAGAAGATTATGGCTTCATTATGGATGAATTTGCTAAAGAAAAATTTAAAAAATTGTTTTGTCTTCTTTTAAATGCTTAGTGTCTAATTCTTGTTTGCTTGAGGACAAGCAAATATTCAAGTATGGGGATATATGACAAGGGCTAAATTCATTATTATCTTCCTAGTTATTTGAGGTTGTTTTGAAATACTTTTGTTATAATAACTAGGCATATTCTGTGAAACCCCACCTAAAGCCAACCCTAGAGTAAGGGGGTCAGGATGCATATCATATTATTTTGCATGAATATATATGTTTTTGAATAATTTTATGTGCTTTATAATTGTGGATTATAGGTTAAAATGCTTAGTTATGCTTATTGAGTAGGAGGGGTAAAATGGTAATTTTACTTGAGGTCAAAATAGGAAGATAGCTTGAGGATTTCATAGGAAGAATATGTGGTTGAGAAAATAAGAACAAGAATTAGTATGGTTTAGTAGTTAGAGCTTGGTGAATTAATTTCTAAGGTCATGAGTTCAAATCCCATCATTTAAGCTTTTATCATGATTATCTTAACTAAGTTTGAAATTTTATTTTCTTACATTCCATGAAAATAGGAATGTTGTCTTAGGGGAGACATGAAGAGAATGTCCTAATCTTATCCTCATGTCCTAAAAAGAATTCTGGAGGGATTCTTGTCCTTTTTATTACCTCTAGCTTGTCCTAACATCTTTATAATTTAAATCCATTAAATCTCTTCTTTTGAATTCCAAAAATTCTGTGATAATTCCTCCACTTTGAATTTCGAAAATCAGCTTTGGAGGATGGGGAGTTAGCCGAAAATAGGAGGGGAAATAGGAAGGGTTTCCAAGAGAAATCAACCACCATGAAATAACCTTCAAATTCACCTTCATGTTGTTCATATTTTAGTGAAGGAAAATCTGGAAATTTTCCAGAATTTTTGCAGACCATCTCTTCGAAAATTCAGCCAGTAAACCTCTTCATTTGCTGCCAAGAAAATGGTCATTTCATATGGCTTGAAGGCTGAAAATTCTGTGCAATTTTCGGACTGCACAAACTGCACCAAACCAGAAAAAAATTCTGGCAGTTCGCCATTTCCAGCTAGGAAAATGCAGCTGTTTTAATCCACCTTCAAGCCAGTAAAACTCTTCTATTTTTCTTCAAAAAGAAGGCTGAAAAACCATCCTTGGAAGACCCTCAAACACCCCAGAAGAACCACTGACAATCGAGCCAAGTGAGTGCAAAAATTCTGCACCAAAAGTCTTTATCATTCAAAACTCTTGAGCATTAAAACCAGAAAATTTTCCAGCTTTGTCTCTCAAAGCCAAGGCCGAAAGTCGCCCTTCAAAACTCTGGAAACTGAACCTTGCTTAGCTATAGACTGAACACCATTAACCCCACACTTACCTTGAGCATATGGACTCCATAGCCACACCTCAAAACACTCCTAAGATCACTCCATTCAAACTCTTTTTTGAACTTCAAAAAAATTCCAGCATTTTACTCCATTAAACCACTCTTGCATTAGGCTAATTAACCAGAATTTCCTCTGTCTTCATAGACTAAATTTCAGTCAGCTCTATAGCCTAAACAAGCTCCATTCATTTCATCAAAACCACCTTGTTCAGCCGGCACCATTGAAGAGTGAAGAAACCTTCCTTGATCAAACACCATAGCTAACCTCCTACCTTAAACAACTCCACAACTTCCTCCATTTGAATTTCAAATAAAATCTGATCATTCTCTCTCCTTCTTGCTGAAAACCAAAACTCTCATTCACCCTAGACCATTCGGCCAGCACCCTACCAGATTTCGTGCAGCAATCCTCTCAAACTCTCTCCATCTTTCACCAAGAACACACACTAAACTTCTTCAAGCCTAACCCTACTCTAAACACCTCCAATCACTCTCAAATACTCCTGATCACTTCTACTTAATCCCTAGACTTCATTTCTATTATTTATAACACAAAACCTCGCAAACAATAATTTTCACACGGATCAAAATTAGCCTTTTCCCTTGAAGGTGGTAAATCAAGAACAACCTTCTTGTTCATCCTTTTCGATTCAATTCTTAATGTACCCTTCTAATGCTCTCTCTCTCTCTCTCTCTCTCTCTCTCTCTCTCTCTCTCTCTCTCTCTCTCTCTCTCTCTCCTCTACCTAAATGGTTGATCAACCATCAACCATGGTTGTTTTTCCCGGTGGATCACTCAAGACCCCCTATCGCGCATGGACCTTCTTTTGTCTTCATCAAAGCAATCGACAATCAAGTATCCATTCTTAAATCCTTTCTTTTTAAATTCTGAAATCATGTCTCCTAGGTGTTGATAGGGAGATAGAGTATGAATGGAGATCGAGTATATGCACGTGGGTTAAGGGGATGGAGTTAAGACATGATGATTGTTGTATATGGCTAAGTTATATGTGTTTTCTTTTTGGATCATTGTATGCTCTTCGTGCTTGATGAATTTTATGGATGTTTGAAGCATGTTAGAGAACATGACACCAAAGGTGATTAGGCTCTTATGTTTCTATTTTCCATTGAAGCCATTAATGATGATTATGCCTAGAAGGAAGTTAGCCTTGTGATAGTATGTGTTAAGTCAAGCATGTGTTCATAAATGGATTGGTTTATTATTTGATGTTGGAGAATGTGTTTATGAATCTTTTCTAGCAATAGGAAAATCATGGTGAAAGAGTTTTTTCTTGTTAAGTCTAGGTTATTTTTATTAACAAATTTTATTACTTTAAATACAATTACTACTATATTTTTCTCTATAAAATTCGAAACTCTAGGAAGATTTGGATTGGTTTATTAATTAAAATATTAACATTTTCTTTATCAAATAAATGAGATCTTTTGTTAAAAATAATATATATATATATATATATAGTAATAAATCTTTTATAATAAATAAAATATTAGAATTAATGACCTTGTAGACCTTAGTTCAAACTTTTACCTATATTCCTAAATATTATTTATATTAAAATCTATTTGTTATTTATTAATTAAAAATTTAAAATAATTCATTTATTATCAATTTTTACTAATTATTTATTATCTATTAAAGAAATTAATTAAAAATTATTTGTAATTTATTATTTACTTATAATAAAGCTATTTTTTAAATTACCATTTATTAATATTATTAGGACTTAATATTATTTAAAATTCAAACCTTCTTTTATTTATTAATAATAGCACTCAAGAATTATTAATTGAGTCTATAATTTATTAGCAATTATTTTAGAGCCCCAAGTTATTTTAACTTATCAAACTAGACTTATTTTATAAAATTCCTTTTTTTTTTTTAGCTAGCCTTAAAGCTTAGAACATTAGGGTCGTGATGGTAATGGGTGGAACTAGGATTATTTTGTGCAAGTGAGTTTAGCTTGAATGTAACCTTATGTTTTGTGTTTACCCCAGGCGGGGTTAGGCCAGCCTTGGAAGACTTTTGAGTTTGAGCAAGCAAAGAATCAGGTAAGCTCCTGCATGGAATTTTGTGAAGACTAAAATTACTGTGGCAAGCCAAATGAGATGTGTATGGACATTTATTTTGTGAAGGCAATTAAGGACTGTTTTTCTTTTTTATTCCAGACAAACAAATCATTTGAGAATTAAACAAGCAGTTTTACACAAAATACTAAACTCTTTCTAAAACCTAACTTTGACAAGACTTTTGGAAACCCTTAATTGCTATTTCCAAATAAAGCAGATTATGATCAATTTTCTCCTAAGTGGGACAGTCAACGTTGAGTACTCAATAAGGGTAGACCACCAGGACTAGTCTTTGAAGGGTTAGGGTAAGTCTCTCAGTAGGTGGCCATCTCTGATGGGTGAGTCCTTCCTAAATAGGATGCCAGCCCGGTAGGTCATACCGGTCCGAGCTAGCAAGTTTCAGTCATGTGGACTGTGTGATCCAGAGTGGACAACCGGTAAGTTTGGGTGTAGAGATGGAGGAGTATCTCACCCGGTAGGCCGTACACCTACCCTCTATCAGCTTGCACAAAGTGTGGCATTCTAACCGTTATTTAGTCATGGGGCCCAACGTGTGGTAACCCATGGCTACCCATTTGAGTGGTTGTATTTATTGTGCACATGTATGGTTTGAAAAGCGAAACGCCACTCTTTATTTTCAACACTTATTTATTGCTTGCCAGCACTTTTCCTTATGAAACTTTTACAACTGGCATACATGAATTATTTCACCTAAAACACTCAAAGCACACATGGGCTTACTGAGATTTTTATCTCACCACCTTTTATGCCATGTTTTCAAGAAGATCCTACTGTGGAGGTCATTAACTAGATTGTTGCCTATGCTTTGAAGACTCATGTTATTTTCTTTATGTGATGTTTTGACAGATTGTTGCAAACAATTTATTTTGGATTTGTTCTAGTATTCATCTTTTAGGTTGTAATAAGTTTAATTTTAAAGTCTTTATTTTATTTTATTCTATGTAACCTAGTTATAAAGACCCCTTGTCCTCTGGACAGGGCGACATCCCCGGCCCTGATGGGCTTAGGTAGTGGGGTGTTACATATTCCTTCATATTTGACATTTTGCTTGTAAAAAGTATTTTTGATAAATTTGTGCAGATTTAAGTTGATTTCGAGCAAAAAAGAACAATTCCAGAATAGACTGAGCACCAGGCCCAGCCAAGGGACCAGGCGCTGGGTCTATTCTAGTCAAACGGCAAAAACGAAGTAAAATTGAGGAGAAAAACATATTGAACCTTGGGCCAGGAGGCCCGAGTGGACCCGGCGCCAGGTCCATTCAGCACAGAGGCGGTTGTACGCAAATTTGGTATTTTTCAAAGGATTTTGGTATTTTCTAAATTCTACTCGGACTAAACTTCTCAAGTAACGAATTTTGGTGTCAAGAAAACTTATAAATAAAAGACAAATGTGTGATTTGAAGAATCTAATCTAGCTACTCAATCACTACTCAAAGGAGCATTGTTCGAATAAGGTTTTCAAGAGAGGAAGAAAAGCTTGTCTATGAGTTTTATCTTTTATCCTTTGTTTACTTTTCTTTAACAATTATGTGCTTAATGTTTTGATTATAATTGGATATTATTTTGGAGATTATGATTTTGAGTTAATTGAAACTTTTGATTAATTAATTTGTGCTCTTGGTATTTGATTACTTATTTTTTTACGGAGTTGGTTGATTGATTTTTGTTATTAATTTGCTTGAAAAAGAGGTTGGTAATGACTTCAATTAATTAATTTTATATTTTTTATCTCTTAACTTACTTGAAAAATGGGTTAATTGTTTAGAACATTGGTAATCAAAGGTTGATTAATGATTGCTAAAATATGGATTCATTGATTAATTTCATGTTTTAAATCACCTAGAATATAGGGATTTATACGATGATTGATTTTAATGCGTCTTTTGGATAAGTTAGTCAAAACAGAATATGTTCACTAATTTAACTAGAAGATAGTGATTCCATGGATTGCAAATGAAGTTGGTCTATATTAAATCCTTTATGATGCCAAGATGACAATTGATTGTGATGAATGCTAATTAATTCAATCTTGTGTTTTCAAGATAATTGTCTAGTTACATAAAATTGCATCCTTGAGTTATATCTATTCTTATCTTTATTTATTTTTCTATTTAGTCTCTTCTTATTTTATTGGCTAAACAATAAAGATTTGGGTAAAGTAAAGTGGGAGCCTAAGTTCTTGTGGATTCGATACTTGCTATTCCCTGTACTATTCGATGGGTATACTTACCCATATGTGTAGTTTTAATGGTTAGAATTTTAATTAAAGCTTGATTAATTGTGTTATTTGTTGGTAACATTTTCTACACTAAAAACACGCATCAGAGGATCTATATAAGACTTTAAATAAGAAGTTTTGTTGTGAAGATAAAAATATTAGCTAATGCTTCCCAACATAAAGCTTAGCATTCCTCTCATCTTGATTCTCATTTTCTATTGGAACTCCCTCATTATTTTCATATTTCAAGAACAAGAGAGTCACTCTTATCTTACCTCCATCTTCTCCATTCTTTTTAATCTCACATTTGGCACTTTCTCATTCAGGCTCTCCCAACTCTCTTCCTTTCCTCTTTTCATTTTCGCCCTACTCTTTTTCTTTTTATCATCCTCATTTTTTTTTTTTTGGTGCTCTTTTTATGCTCTCATTCTTTTCTCTCTTATTTTTTCTTCTTTTTCAGCTCTCCTCTTGTTGTTTTCTTTTGTCATGATGTTTTGATCTTTAAGCACCTCACTAGGAGATAATAGAAGCAGTGTGATCTTCTATCCATCATTCTTCAAAGTCTTTTTATTTTTCCTGCCCTTGTACACCACATCTCTATTAGTGTTGTGCCCTAGAGGCAATCACTTGTACTTTGTATATGACACATTTGTTTTATAATACAAAGTACTACTTATCTTTCAGTTTGTTTTCTTTACTTTCATATAAAATAACAGTTAGATAATGTCCATAGTACAACACTTTATTAAGGATATCATGATAGAGATCATGATATGAGATTCCTACTACATTATATAGTGTTAGTACTTAAATAATCCCTAGTCATAGTATTAATGAGATAAGACTTTATTAATGCGTTAAGACTAGCATGTGTTAGATTTTTTTATTTGATTAGGTGGTGGTTCTCACATCCGTGAGTATTGTGATACTCAAAGTTAACACATGGATGCTTGTTAATAGAACAAGTACATTGGATGACCTGACAATGAGATAATCACATGGATAACTATGTAGTGCTAGTGATAAAATCTCATTATAGCAAATGTGCAAGTATCCTTATACTTGAAATCTCCAAGGCACTTTGTTTGCTGATCATTGTACTTTAATTCCAATCTTTGGAGCCAGATCTAGGGCCTTCTATGGGATGAATATTGGGTAAAATGTGAGATAAACAAAAGTAGTTGAGAAGGTCAATAAAGGATTCACCACTCTTAATAGTAGGGGTGAATATCTCACGGACTTTTATTGGAATTACTACTCGTGAAATCCTTGGCCAAGGTAATTGTGTATTGAAAATAGTTCTAATTGATACACATGCAGAGTAGTGGATTCTGGGAACAAGTACTAATATATTTAAGGCCAGAATTAATTTATATTTTAGAGGGAGTTGGCACTAATTTTGTACACCAAACCGAATGATATATTGAATGGTAAAAGGAATTCATTATATTGTAGTTTGTTATTAAAGGGTTCATGTCAAGCCACTTGACTTCTTGGACTCTTGGGTGGTCATGATGTGTTGCTAGATACCGCTCATGATCTGCAAAATATGAGTTTATTAATTGATGAATTAATAAATAAATCCTATTTAGAATTAATAGGATAATTCTAAATTATTAAGGATTATTAATCTCAAAGACGTTTGGACTAATTCGTATTTGCTACCAATAGACCAGGAAACCTATTAGGTCACACACAACAAGGGATTATATACTCAAGATATTATATGATAACATTATGGGGTTAATGTTGAGAAATAGAAGTTATTATGCTCGAATTATAATTAGTTATAAATTCTGCACCAAATTGTAATTCCTAAAACGTATGGGTTCCAATTGAAAATTGTGAATTCTAGTTTGATTAGAATTCACATAAACATGGTTTTCTTTGGGAAATTTCTAGAGATAACGTGTGTTGATTTGATCACTTATATATTGGAGAAAGTTGTTCTCTTGGTGTTTTTAGAACACACAAAGCTTCTTCCTTTTCTCCATTTTTTTTCTTCTACATAGAGGATACGAAACCTTAGCTGCCATTCTTTCTCTACTAGCATAGAGATTGTGTTCTGGTATTCTTGAGAGCATACCTCGTGTGGATTATTGTTAGAGTCAATCTCACGTTGAGATTAAAGAGGCGAGATAAACGGTTCATCTTCTAGTTGCTGTTTGATCGAGAGGTTTGCTGGATCGCACCTCACGTCTAAAAATTTTGAATTTATGGCACCGCACAGAGAAGGTATATTACTCTTCTTGTCCTTCTGTTCTTCACACCTTGCAAATTCTTGTTTTGATATATCTCAAATTTTTTGCTACAAGAATCTGATTTTTGCATGAGAATGCCTACAGTGGTATCAGAGCCTACGCTTGTGTGTGATTTATAGATCATCTATATGTTATGAAATCATTTCATTGCATCTCTGGTGTCTTCGGTGAAAATTGTTTCAAAGAATCGTGGGTCTCTGTAATGTTTTCTTGAATGAGTTTTGTGGGTTTTGGTTGAAGCATGTTATTTAGTAAATGTTACAGAGAGTTTTTCTGCAAAACTATCTTCTGGGCTCGTTTTGTTCTACACAAAAAACGTTATGTGATTTTAGTTGATAGAAGAACATTTGCTGGAAATTATTTTCATGGTTACTGAAACTATTTTCATGAAGAAACTGTTCTTCATTTTGCATTGTTCTTGTTATCTACTAACAGAACCCTTGTTTGAGTTTTGAAGAGAATGAAAATCGGTCTTTGCACAGAGAATTGTTCTTTGGAATTTGCTGCAAATTTTGAAGAAAATTGATCCAGAAATTATTTCTGGAAATGGCGAAGAAGAGAAAAAAAAAATTCTGCCCAAGCTGCGGCTTGCTCAGGACTTGCTGCCCAAAGCTAGGAAGCCGTGGGCGATCATAGGGAGGATGATATCCTCCCTAAGATGAGTTTTTTTCTCTTATGTCTTTGAGATTAAAAAAAAAAATGTTCCATTTCGTTGGTTTTGTTTTGGTGTCCCACGAAGGCGTTTTTTCCTTTTTCACTTACACCCAACTCTTCCCGAAAATTATGTTTTGGTACAAACCAATATTAATTTCTAAAATGGATTTTGGAAATTAATATATATTATCTAAAATAGTGATTTTAGATATGTAAAAAAAATAAGTTTTTTTTTATTAATTCTCATTTTGAGAATTAAATCTAATTATGATTAGTTTTTATTTGAGACCTATGATGTAACACCCCGCTACCTAGGCTCGCCAGGGCCGGAGATGTCGCCCCATCTAAAGGATAAGGGGTCTTTATAACTAAGTCACACAAATGAAATAGCATAATATAAATGATACTTGAACTTAAAATTTATTACATCCCAAAATAAATATCAATCCAAGAATAATTCCCAAAATACCAAAAACAAATCCGTAATAAAATTTATCCACTCTCATCTCCCCAAAACATTACACAAAAATAAATCATCAGAACATCTTCCAAAGCAGGTATAATCTAGCTACCCATCCCCACAGCAAGATCGACCTGAAATCATGGTAAAATGGTGGTGAGACAGAAATCTCAGTAAGTCCGTGTGTGCTTTGGGTGTTCAGTGAAAACAGTTCGTGAATGCAAAGTATAAAATTATTTATAAGAGATCACTGACAAGCAATAAACATCAGTAAAAAATAAGAGTGGTGTTTTGGCATTTCCAACCATACATAATTTATAAAATCAACCACTCGAAAGAAAGGCTTACGGGTTACCACACGTTCGGCCCCATAACCGGATGGTCAGCATGCCACACTTTGTGCAGACTGACAAAAGTAGGTGATCGGCCTACTGGGCAAGATACTTCTCTTTCTCTATACCCAAACAACAACCGGGTGTCCATTCCGGCAAAACACAGTCACTTGACTGAAAAAGAACACTGCTAGCTCGGACCGGCACGACTTACTGGACTGTCGTCTTATCCAGGAAAGACTCACCCCTCAGAGGTGGCCACCTACTGAGAGACTTACCCTAACTCCTCAAAGACTAGCCCAGTAGTCCACCCTTATTGAGTACTCAACGTAATATATCCCACTTGGAAAAAAAATGAACAAAACATAGTTCTACTTGAACATGGCAATTAAGGGTTTCCAAAGTCTTTGTCAAAATCAGTTTTAGAAAGAGTTTTGAGTTTGAATAAATCTGCTTATTGGTTTTCAAATAATTTGTTTGACGGAAATAAGACATGAGACAATCCTCAATTGCCTTTACAAAGATAAGTGTCCATGCACTCTACATTTGGCTTGCCATAATTAAACATTTTTCATCAATCAGGTTTTATGCAGGAGCTTACCTGATTCTTGCTCACAATAAAAAGGTCTCCAACTGCTGACTTAACCCCGCATGGGCAAAATACAAACCACAATCAAACTCAAGCCAAAATTCACTTTCTCAATTTAAACAACTCAACTTACTACTATCATAATCTTAGTGTCCCAAGCTTTAAGGCCAAACAATAAGTAAATAGGTTTATAAGCTAAGAATAATTTGATATTTAAAATAATTAATGTTTTGGGAAATAAGTACTAATAAGTTAAAGGTTTAAATATTGCTAAGAAAATTTAGAGTTTATTTGATGAAGAGTCTTAGGTGGTTTTTAGGAAAAATAATGGTTTATTAATAATTTAGCTGTTAGAAAATAATTGATAACTAAAGTGAGTTGAAAATGAATTTTAATGAGCCTTGCTTGGAAAATAATAAATAAGTTTTAATAGGTTTTGATTAAAAGATAATAATTAAATATTAATAATAAGTATTTTACTAATTATGATTATTTCAAAAAAAAAAAGGCTTTAGTTGATTTCATTATTTTTATATAATATCGATATATTTTATTTTTCTATCAAAACTATTATTTATTTGACTAAAATATCCTTTATATATATAATAATCCAAATCCACCCTTCCTAGGGTTTTTTTCGAAATTACTAGCAAAATCATATTATTAAATATTTTATTCATGAAATAAAATAAAAATTAGCTTAGGGACAACTAGATCATGATCATATTTCCATGGCTATTCACAATCATGAACATATACAATCCTTCAATTCATCAAATCATCCACATCATGCATACAAGCATAGATCTCAGTTTATCAAGACATGATCTAACCCCAACTAGCATAAATATGATCATGGCTTCAACAATCCAACATGAATATAAATCCTATTCACCAAAGGTGGCATAATCTCTAGCATACTTAATCATAGAGGCATGCATTAAACCTCAAATCATCATAAAATCAACCAAGATAATCCATCCATGCATAAATCCCATCTCCTTCATATTCATACATATATTCATGCTTCAATCTCAACAATACATACTCAAATCTTATCCACAATCCACCTTCTATTAACATCATCCTAGAGACATGAATCTATAATTAAAAGAAGGGTTAAAAGAAAGCTTACTTGCTTGATGAATTCCCTTGAAGGAGTTTTGAATAAGTCTCAACTCCTAGATGTCTAAATCCGACCAAAGAAGGTGAAGGAAGCATGACCATTGGAGAAGAAACCATCCGGCCAAGGAGGAGAGAGATTCGGCCAAGAGAGAGAGAGAGAGAGAGAGAGACCATTAGTGGGTTTATTCATATATATATTCATTAGAGATCACGATTAGAGAAGATGGAGTTGTTAGAACAAACCTACCTTGATGGTGTTCTTGAGCCTTCACAAAATTTCTGGTTTTTTATCCAAACTAGCAAGTTGGATTTTGGAGTTTGATGTCAAGAATGGTGTTGATGGACTCATGGCAGTGAGTAGATGAATTCTAGAGTTTTTAGAAGTAGTTTGAAGTGATTTGGATAGGTATTAGGTGAAAGGAAGAAGTAGGTGTTCTTGGTGTGTTGTGTGTTCTTGAAGGTTGAAGGGAATAGAGAGTTTTTGGATGGAAGCTGCCGAAATTCTAAAGAGATTAGGGCTGGCCAAAATTTTTGCAGGGTTTAGGAAGGTGATTCTCTGATTTGGATGAGAAAAGGAAAGGCTAGTTGTTGGAATCCTTGAAGAATATTTTTGAGAAGCAAATTTGGAAACTAAATATTTAAGAATATCTTTAATTCTTGGAGAGCTTTTGGAAGTCTGCCTTGGCCGAATTTCTGTGCAGTGTTTCTACTGGATGAAAGCTGATTGAAGAGGGGTAATGGTGGCCAAAAAGATGGAGTGAAATGGTGAGGAATAAGTCTGGTTGTTTGAGGAACATTTTATGGAAGGTTGCTAAATTATGGTGGCTGGAATTTTGGTAACTAATCAAGCATGATTGCAAAGATTTGTTGGAGAGATTTTCCGGCAGCCATGACTGGATTTTTTGTGCAGAACATAGGGAGGATAATGGAGTTCAGTTAATGGAGGTTTAAGGGTGATTTTTGTAGCAAAAGGATGGAGTTTCAGCTAGGAGAGAATTAGGAAACAAAGCTGGAAAAACTACTGCACAGCATTTTTCGCAAGGCTGGAATTTTTTTTTCTTGGGCAGTTTTAGCTGCCATCTTTCCAGCCGATTTATAGAGGTTTTGAAGGGGAGTTTCAGGGGTTTTCAAGGTTGGCTTCCAGCCTTCTTCATGGAAGAAAAACATGGCTAAGGTGCTAAACAAAAATTGGAAGAAAACAACTTGGTTTCGGACCTCCAAAGCTGCGATTTGCCCTGGGATTTTTCTGGTTTTGCACCAACTTTGTGCAGTCCGAAAATGATCAGAGAAATTTAAGTTGCAAGCTAATCCAAAAGGCCATTTTTCTGGCAGAATTTAGGAGGGAATATTAGCTAAGAGTTTCGACAACTTGAAGGCACAAGAAGCTGAAAAATTTCAGTTCATTCCAAGAAGGAAGATTAACCTAGCTAGAATGAATTTTTAGAAAGTTCACTAAAGGGATTTATCCCCTTGGAATCTTTCACATCTCCTCCACATTTTCAGACCATAAAATGTCTTCCACTAAGACATTTTGATTCTACAAAATCACAGCACTTCACTGGAATTTCTGGAAAGAAATTGGCTAGAACAATTTGAACAAATTAATGAATTGAGAAATAGGAAAATTAAGAATCAAGAGGAAATGAATTCCTCTTAGGAATTTTGTCTAGAACAAATGAGTAGGATTTGAAGACTCATATCATGCCTCTCATAGGACAATATCTCTACCCTACTCCAAACACCACTAAGGCCGAAATGATACTTCCTAAGCAAAAAGAAAATTTAACCAAGCTAAAGCTCCTATGATGGAATTTGAATCCAAAACCTCAAGTTCCACTAAACCACAACAACTCTTGTTCTTATTTTTCCTCAAAAAAAATATTTTCTTATTCAATCCTCAAGTTGTCTCCCTTTTTCCACCTCAAGCAAAAATTACTATTTTGCCCTTCTCAAGCAATACTCACAACCAAGCCTTCGAGACAATAA
The DNA here is from genome assembly GCA_026120185.1 of Voacanga thouarsii. Classification (NCBI taxonomy): domain Eukaryota; kingdom Viridiplantae; phylum Streptophyta; class Magnoliopsida; order Gentianales; family Apocynaceae; genus Voacanga; species Voacanga thouarsii. Next base: position 598,947 of record JANUWF010001659.1, on the reverse strand, counting down.
AACTCAAATCCAAAGCATAGAAAATCATTTAAAAATATATTTAAACATGCAATAAATTATGATATGCATCCCAACCCCCTCACTCTAAGGTTGGTTTTGACTGGGGTTTCACACATGATTTGGGATAAAATTATATGTTGAAAATTAATATAGTTTCTAAAATATTAATTTTAGATTAATTATTATTTTTTTAATTTCTAAAATATGATTTTAGCAATTAATAATTTTTTTAAAATATTAATTTTAGATTTTATCCTAATTAAATTTCTAGAATTTGATTTTAGAAATTAAATCTAAAATAATCTTTATTTTTTTTATTTTTCCAAAATAGAGATTTTGGAATTATAAAATTATATGTTTAAAGTTTTTTGTTTAAGCATAATTAATGGCATAGTGGATGGTACCAAATTACTTCTGTTCATGCATTTTTATATTTTTGGTTTTATTAAATAGGACCTATGAGTCATGCCTTCTCTAAAATTTTTGTGTAATTCTCTTCTCATCTAACTCCTCTCAAATGTAAATTGAGGTTTCTCTATTTAGGAAATTTATGTAATTAGATTACATATATTAGATAGGGATAGAATTATTTTAATTTTAGAGATGGCGACCAAAACAAAGCGAGAGGGTAAGACCTTCTACTTAAAACATGCATGAACATATAGGGTTGACCATGTTAATTTTCTTTTTGGCTCAATGAAATTAATTTAGGAAAAGTCCATAACCATACCACGTAATCACTTTATTAAAATGTTTATCAACTAGGTTGTTGCCCGTGCGATGCACGGGGTAACATATTTATTTTATTTTTATTTTAAATACATTATGGGAAAAAATAGTTAAAAATGTATAGATATATAATAATATTTATCGTATTAGACACCATTAAATTTTTTATAATAGTTATTATCACGTGTAGATATATTAGATTGGCTGGTTTGAATTGATTGAATTTGGTACATCAGCATTTGATCTCCAAATCAGATACTAAATTTGATAGCGGAACTGAATCTCCAGATCAGATAAAGGTGCAATTTTTTATATTATAAATTAAGTTGATAAAGTTAAAGTTTAAATATTTGTTCTCCCATTGCATTCTTTGGAGATGTATCACAATATATCTGCTGTAGATATATTTTCCATCTCAACCACTCATGAGTGTTTCATCTACATGCGACTGAAAAATATGACACTTTCGTGCCCTTTCAAGAAAGTGGAAAACATTGCTAGGACACCAAAATTGGATCCAAGACCAGCCCTGTAACTATACAAACCATATAATATATACAATTCTTAACCTTTCGGTAAAAGCTCCAAGTTTTTCTCTACAAAGAGCTTGGAGAAGAAGCTCCTGCTAAGGATCATCACAGATCCCCAACGCGATATACTCTAGGCCTACTTCAATGACCCTATGAGGGCCATGCTTACATACTTCAATTTTCCATCCTGGCTTCAAGTCCCCTCAAAAGGTTATCTAATGGTTTTTGTGGGGGTATGGTATTATGCTTTCTTTCTAGCTCATGCTTGCAAATCCACCAGACAACTCCAATTCCCTCCCCCTTAAGTACGATGGGAGTGATGGAGTGCACGAATTTCTTGTCATCTCTGTTTGTGCCCCCATTTCAACTCCACTCACCACACAGAAAAAGCGGATTTGAGGGGAAGCAGAGAGGGATATCCATTTGTTCTGCCAAGTGCTGGGTCAGTAGACCTATTCATGTACTGGTTTCCCATCCCAATAATCAGCGAGTGATATGAAATACATAATCCACCGAATGCATTTATTCCCTGTAGTATTGCATAATTTCAAACTCCTGCAAAAGAACATGATGGCAACAGTTAGTCCATGAGCCAAGTAATAAAATGCGAAATGAATAGTGAACATACGACAACATACTTGTCGCAATAGATCAGCAACTCATAATTCATCTGCAGAAATTCAAGGTTCCTATTGAAAAGAAAAGAAGGAAGGGCAAAAGCAGGGTGAGAGGTACAGCGGTGTTGATACTAGTGATAGTGGCGGTGGCAGTGGTGAGAGTTAGATGTGAACTCCATTTTCTTGTAATCTTCCAAATTCAAGAGCTCTCCATCCTTTTTGTATCTTCTCACGGGTTGGTGCTCTTCCTACGATCAAGAATTCAAGAAAGGAATTTATATAGCATATAAACCTAGTGAATAGGGATGAGAGAAAGGTTAAGGAAAGACCTTTAGGTCTTGAAGGGCGGACGATGAACGGGCAAGAAAGTAGACAATCAAAGCCAAAACTTACCTTCTCATGGTCATTCAAGTCTGTCTCTCTAGGAAGCCATGACACAACAAAACCACTAATGGTCCACTGCCAATCTCAGCCACATGAAGCTTTAGGCCATCGTTAACTGGTAAAGAAAGAAAGCACCATGCATTGTGTGGAAAACATACTTAATGGGGAAAAGACATGAAAGGTTACCTCTGGTGTCAATGGACGTAACTTTAATTACGTCTATCTTATATGAATTCAGATAACTCTAATTGCTCCCATGTTATCTGAATTCATCTATATTATCTGAATTCATTGAATTTTGATTACGTCTATCTTATCTAAATTCATTGACCCTAATATTAAAAAAAAAAACTCTTAAAATTTCTTCACCAAGGGAAAAAAAACCACGTGTCAATGCATGAACGTGCCATGTGTTGTAACAGTATACTTCCGCAGCTCCTATTGTGTGTGTGTGTGTGTGTGTGTGTGTGTGTGTGATTTATTAATATATTTATGCATGTCATTTGATGAAATCACTAAAAGGAATAAATCCCTCAATTAATATTAAACCTAATTCCTTCCGTTAATATAGTAAAAACGAGAGCCCTTTTTTGAGACCAAGTTGTTAAGCTAACCCAAGCCTACTCAATATCAGGCATGTTCAAGCTATGGAATTAAATTCCTGATTAATGGATCAGGTTTAATCAAATTCTTTATTTTGGTTTGGCTAACTCAAGTATAAAGAAATTTAGAGGAAATATTAGGGTAGCCTAAAAAGTTTTAAGATTAAAAGATATTAATCAACTAATAATCCAGTAATTACGTACGATGTAATTGGTATTGTATACCAACCATTGAACTCAATGGTGGTTTGTTGGTCAAACCCAAGGTTATTCTTAAGGAATTTAGATATCGGACCACTAGGAAAGCTTCCAACAGACTTTCTCAAATCAATAGATGGGGCTATTGGTTTGAGTAAAATAGTGGAACAACAATGGGATTAATTAAAGACCTGATTATTTGCATTACATGTGCATATACAGTTAGCTAATGCTCTCTATCTTTACATCTAGGTCACGCGCATCATGTCAACCTACCTAAACTTATGTAGCATCTTGGAGACCAACAAACTTACTTAATTGAACTATCTCGACCGGAATAGAAACTTGAGAATCATTCTCAAGTCGAAAAAGTTTCTCTACGTGTTAGATACTCATATTCTGGCACTACCAGCTCAAGATGCTCATGCTAATGAGCATGTTATCCACGAGAAGCACAAAGAGGACAGTGACAAAGCATCTTATATCATGCTGGCGTCAATTACTCCTGAGCTACAAAAACAACACGAGCATATGGATGCTCAATCAATGATTCTCCATCTTCGAGAGCTGTTTAATACCCAAGCCAGAACAAAGAGATATGAGATCTCGAAGCAACTATTCTGTTGTAAAATAGTTGAGGGTGCTTCTATGGCTACTCATGGGTTGAAGATACTGGGCTTGTTTAAGAAGCTTGGATCTCATAAGTTCCTGATGGACCATGAATTAAGTGTTTACTTAATTCTACAATCTTTACCTAATAGTTTTTCAGAATTTGTAATTAACTATCAGATGAACAAGATTGAGTCCACCATTCCTGAGTTGATCAATCTTCTCAAGACTGCGAAATCCTCTATAAAGAGGGATTCCAATACTATCTTGATGGTAGAATCTTTTTCTTCCAAGAAAAAAGTTCAAAGAAAGAAGAAGAAGGCTCCAACTAAACCCAAAGGTGGTGTGAAGAAAAAAGCCACCAAAGGCCCATAACATCATTGTGGCAAAATGGGCCACTAGAGGTGTAACTACAAAGCCTATTTGGAGACCGTTAAGGAAAAGAAGAAGAAAGAGAAGCTTGCTAGCACTTCTACTCCTGGTATGTTTATGATTGAGACAAATCCTACCTTTAAAAATGAGATATAGGTATTGGATACCATATGTGGATCTTATTTGTGCAATAACTTGCAAGGGCAGTAGAAGGCTAGAGAAAGGCGATGTAGACCTACGTACTACAAATGGAGCAAAGGTTGTTGCACTTGCCGTGGGGACATACGAGTTGAACCTGCCTTCAGGATTAGTTTTAGAATTGAAAAACTATTATTATATACTGGTTTTAATAAAAAATATTATCTCAGTCACGTGCTTAGACTTGTGTGGATTTCATTTGATATTTAAGAATAAATATTGTTCTTTTTCATTGAATAATATTCATTATAGTTCTACAACCTTGGTTAATGGTTTATATGTTCTAGATGTGGATAATCCAATTCTTAATATAAACAATAAAAAACCAAAGATTGATAACCCAAACACCACTTACTTATGGCATTGCCGTTAAGAACATGTAAATGAGAATCATATTTCTAAATTACATAGGCTTAGTTACTTAGGGTTATTTGATTATGAATCATATGGCACTTGCGAGTCTTGTTTACTAAGTAAAATAGATAAAACTCCATTTTCTGGAAAATAAGAAAAGGCCAAAGAGTTATTAGAACTTATATATTCCGATGTATGTGGCCCAATGTCTATACAAGTAAGAGAAAGTTATAACTATTGCATACCTTTTATCGAAGATTACTTACGATATAGGTATTTATATTTAATGAAACACAAATCTAAAGCTTTTGAAAAGTTCAAATACTTCAAGAATGAAGTACAGAAATAACTTGGTAAAGTATTAAGACTCTAAGATCATATCTAGGAGGTGAATACTTAAGACAAGAGTTTTAGGGTTATCTTAGAAATAATGGGATATTATCTTAATGGACTCCCCGTATACACCTCAGCATAATGGTGTATCTGAGAGGAAGAATCAAATTCTTCTAGACATGGTACGGGTCATAATGGCTTCTGTATACTTGCCAAAATCGTTTTGGGGATACGCACTAGAGACTTCTGTTTATATTCTAAACAGAGTTATGTAAAAAACGATTGATACCACCCCATTTGAGATGTTCGTTAGCAAGAAACTAAAGTTATCTCACTTGAGAATTTGGGGTTACTCTACCTTTGTCAAAAGGCCACAGTCAGACAAACTAGAAAATAAGCCTGATAAGTGTTTATTTATGGGTTATCTGAAAGAATCTTTCGAGTATTACTTTTATCTCCTCTCTGAAAATAAAGTGTTTGTTTTGAAGCATACTGTCTTCTTAGAGAAGGAGTATATGCTAAAAGGGGACAGTATGAGTAAAATTGAACTTAGTAAAGTTCAAGAAGAACAAACAAACAAGGATCAATCGTCTGATCCCATATCTATTGAGAAAATAGATGAACCTTTTACCACATAAGATCCTCGTAGGTCGAGCAAGATACGTGAGGCTCCTGAGAGATGTGGATTTCTCATAAGTGACTACAATGACGTATTGCTCATAGATGAAGATGAGCCTACTACCTACAAGAAAGTTTTGAACAGTTCAGAATCTGACAAATGGCTTGAGGCTATGAAGTTAGAGATCAATTCCACGTATGACAATCAAGTATGGACTTTAGTTAATCCACCTAAAGAAATTAAACCTATTGGGTGCAAATGGGTTTTCAAGAAGAAAATTGACATGAATGGTAACGTAGTTACCTATAAAGCACGACTAGTGGCTAAGGATTATCATCAACAACATGGTATTGACTATGACGAAACCTTCTCGCCAGTAGTCATGCTAAAATCTATCAGGACACTCCTAGCCATTGCCGCTCATCATGATTATAAAATCTGGCAAATGGATGTGAAAATAGCTTTCTAAAATGGAAATTTGACTGAGGAAGTGTATATGACACAACCTGAGGGTTACATATCCAATGATAGCACAAAAGTGTGCAATCCGCAAAGATCCATTTTTAGACTTAAGCAAGCTTCTAGGAGTTAGAACATTCATTTTGATAAAATAATCAAAGAGTTTGGTATTATTCAAAATATTGATGAGCCTTGTGTGTACAAGAAAATTAGTAGGAGCGCAATTATTTTCTTATTACTTTATGTAGATGACATATTGCTAATAGGAAATGACATACCTATTCTTCAATCAGTTAAAGTTTGGTTGTCCATGAAATTCTCCATGAAAGACCTTGGAGAAGCAACCAACATTCTTGGAATAAGGATTTATAGAGATAGATCAAAGAGGTTGCTAGGTCTTTCACAGTCTACATATATAGACAAAGTGCTAAAGAGGTTTAGCATAGATCAATCCAAAAAAGGATTCTTACCCATATCTCATGGGATAGGCCTTTCAAAGTCGATCTCTCCTAAGACACAAGTTGAAAGGGATCACATGAGTAAGATTCCATATGTTTCAGCAGTTGGATCTATCAAGTATGCTATGATATGTATGCGGCCTGATGTATCATTTGCTCTTAGTTTGATGAGTAAATACCAATCTGACACTGGTGAGGGTCATTAGGTAGTTGTAAAGAATATCCTTAAGTACTTGAGAAGGATTAAAGATGTATTCTTAGTTTATGGAGAAGGTGATGTGAAAGTAAACGGGTATATTGATGCCAGTTTTCAATCTGACAAAGATGATTTCAAATCACAATCAGGCTATGTGTTTACGTTGTATGGAGGGGCAATAAGTTGGAAGAGTTCCAAAGAAGAAACTATTGCTAACTATACGACAGAAGTTGAGTACATAGCCATTTCTGAAGCAGCTAAGGAGGCCGTTTGGATCAAGAAGTTCATGACAGAATTGTGTGTGGTCCCTAGTGTTGTTGGTCCAATATCATTGTGACAACAACAGAGCCATTGCATAAGTAAAGGAGCCATGGTCTTACCAACAATCAAAACATGTACTACGATGCTATCATCTGATTCAGGAGATCATAGATAGGAATGATGTAAAGATAGAAAGAGTTTTTACAGATGAGAACATAGCTGACTCGCTTATAAAAGCACTATCCCAGAAGAAACATGATAGGTAGGTTGAGTCATTCAGTATTAGATACATGAATGATTAGCTCTAGTACAAGTATGAGTTTGTTAGTGTTATGCCCTAGAGGCAATTACTTGTACTTAGTATATGATACATTTATTTTATCATACAATGTATTATTTATCTTTCAATTTGTTTTCTTTACTTTCATGTAAAATAAATGTTAGATAAAGTTCATAGTACAATATTGTGTTAAGAAAATCATGATAGAGATCATGATGTGAGATTCCCACTACACTGTATAATATTAATACTTAAATAATTATAAGTCATGGTATTCATGAGATAGGACTTCATTAATGCATTATGACTAGCACGTGTTAGACTTCCTGATTTGATCCGATGGTGGTTCTCACATCCGTGAGTATTATAATACTCAAAGTTAACACGTGGATGCTTGTTAATAGAACAAGTACATTAGATGACCTGACTATGAGATAATCACATGGATAACTATGTAGTACCAGTAATAGAATCTCATTATAGCAAACGTGCAAGTATCCTTAGACTTGAGATCTCCAAGGTACTTTGTTTGCGAAGCATTATACATTGCAAACTAAATTATTAAAGATTATCAATCTTTGGGACGTTTATATTAATTCGTATTTGCTGCCAATAGATTGTGAAACCTAATAGGTCCCACAACAGAGAATTATGTACTCTAAATGTTATATGATAATATTATGGGGTTAATGTTGAGAAATAGAAGTTATTGTGGTCGAATTATAATTATTTATAAATTCTAAGCCAAATTGTGATTCCTAAAACTCATGGGTTCCAATTGAAAATTGTGAATTCTAATTTGATTAGAATTCACATAAACAAAGTTTCTTGGGAAATTTCTGGAGATAATGTGTGGTGATTTGATCACTTGTATATTGGAGAGAGAGTTGTTCTCTTGGTGTTTTTAGAACACACAAATCTTCTTCCTTTTCTTTGTTTTTCTTTTCTTCTGCATAGAGGATACAAAACCCTAGCCACCATTCTTTCTCTGATAGCATAGAGATTGTGTTCTAGCATTCTTGAGAGCATACCTCGTGTGGATTACTATTAGAGTCAATCCCACGTAGAGATTGAAAAGGCAAGACAAATGGTTTTTGATCTGGTTGCTGTTTGATCGAGAGGTTTACTGAATCATGCCTCACATCTGGAAATTTTGAATTTATGACACCGCATAGAGAAGGTATATTGCTCTTCTCGTCCTTCTGTTCTTCACTCTTTGCGGATTTTAGTTTTTGTATTTCTCAAATTTTTCGCTGTGTGAATCTGATTTTTGCATGAGATTGCCTACAATCTCAATCAAATATCCAAGGCCTTCCCAGTAAAATATACCCTACTTGTATTGAGAACACATCGCAAAGTACTATATATTTATAGGCCTCATATCAAACTCAACCTTAACTTGCTTGTTTACCTTCACTTCACCACAATCACATAACTATTGGAGTTTATTTGGTTTAGGATGTCTCATAGCTTCTAATCACAAGTCCTTCAATAAGATGGCATTTATCACATTAGTACAACATCCTCTATCTATGATTACACTACAAGGCTTTTGTTAAAGCACCTTCGGTAAAAGATATTGCATCTTGGGAAATTCTCCCCATTCTTAATATTATTTGCACTCATAATTTTTCTAGCAACACTAATCAATGAAATAACCTCCCCAACCTCAAGTCTTTCTTTACTACTTTCTTCCTCTCTAAGCTTTGAGGTTGTCTTTGATGATTGTTTTAGTGTCCTATTTTTCTTACCTAGTGAGTGATGAAATATAGGATTGATGCATGTGATTTCCCTATGATAGGTTCTTTTTCTTGTGCAACTCAAGTTTTTGCTCTCATGTCTTCTTTTACCTTAGCCAAAACTTTTTCTTCCTCTTTCTATTATTGGAATTTTTGGATAGCCTCCCATAGAATATCCTTCACACCCTTTTTGGCATCTGGTGGGGCTTGGCCTTAGTTAGATTTCAATCCCATAATGTCCTTCCTTATGTCTTCCATTTTTTTCTTTGGAAATTTTAAATGTGGCTTGAATATCAAATAATTTTTGAGACATTGCGTAGGGAATTTCAATGATTCTTACTTGGAAAATTGGGATAGAAATAGAAGGCGATTTCTCACATTCACTCCCTCATATGTATCTACTCAAGAATTGTCACTCAACCCTCGTGTTTAACTCTTTTTTGGCTTTACAAGAATTAACTCACCCTCTTGCCTTTTTCAATTCACTTAATTCCTCGATGAGTTCGTTCCACAAAAATCTCTCTAATTGCTTAGAAGCTAATCCAATCTCAACAAGTTTACTAATCCTCTAAGGACAATTAACTAGGTGACTTAAATAGAATTTTAGCAAAAAGTAATAAGGCCAGAAGGAATAAGCTAATAAAAAATGGTCCAATAAATTAGAAAGCTCAACAACCTCAACTTAACAAGGAGATGGAGTAACCTAGACTCAATAACAAGAATAGATCAATGAAAAATCAACAACTCAAGGAACTTAGCATTCTAAAATAAGAGCAAGATGATCATATATTGTCAATGAACAGGAGCAAAAGACTCTCAATCAAGAAAAATCAAACAGACATGTTTTTCACAAAAGATACTTGTATTCAAGAGTTAATCAATGATGGAAAGTGTTCACAAAAGAATTGATCACAAGTTTAAAGCTCCAAGTCTACCCAAGCAAAATATTAAACACCTGAGGTGCAACCTAGTAACTTAAGGATTTTCAAAATTTTCACACTTGTAACAACCTCAAACTCAAGAATCACAAGAAAAATTAATCCTCAATTATTATACTAATATCGAGGAGCAATTTATCAACAAATAGAAGTAAAAAAATATAAGTTTTACAATTCACAAATTTAGCTTGAAAATAAGTTACGGGATTTCTTTTTAAGCTCAACAAATTTGTAGTAAACAAACCCAACTAACCACAAGATTTATGCAATGTTAAGCTTCAAGTTTCTATACAAACATCAACCCTACAATAAGGAACAAATTTCCTAAGAAAAAAAATCAAGAAAACTTAAAGTTTTAGTGACCTTTTTAAAGCATCTTTTTTAGTGACGAGATTGCTCTATTTTTCTTAAAACTTTGAAACCTTTTTATTAAAGAACCAAGCTTTGATGAGAATCAAACTCTCTGTGCTCTGATACCACTTTGGTGTGAGCTCCTTGGAGGTTGATTTTTTGATGAATTTCGTGACTAAAAATGGAGAAAAATTACAAGACCTAAGTGAGACTTAAATAGTGATTTTTAGCAAGATATCACACACCCAACTCAAAATACTAGAACCCTAGGCTAAAATAAAGATCCTAGAACTCAAGAATAATGAATTCAAGTAATCCAAATCATAACCAAAGACTATTAATTCAATAAGAAACCAATAACACTTTGAAGAAAAAGATTTAGGCAACCATTTGACCTTTAAAAGAACCTTCTATTACCAAGAATCTATGACCTAACTTAGCAAACTAATTGATCTATCCTAAAGGGTTTATAGACTAAATTCAAAGAGAAGGACTATACCTTAAGAATGGTCTTGATGATCATGGGAAGTACCTAAAAGGAATCACCTCTCAAAACTCTCTCAAGAGACTTCTTAATTTCCATTCAATATACAAAATTTATAAATAAAGCATTAAAATGACGTATTCATAGCTAACTTAACCTAACTAATGGGAGATGAAATCTCAGCCATTCAAACTAAAAAAAAAGTTTAGAATATGCCTATTACAAGATAAAACTCGTGGGAATTGAAAAGCTTACAAAACAAAACAAAATAAAGAGAAAAATTAAAACAGAACACGAGGCTCGAAGTGGGCTGGCGCCGGCTGGGCTGGTATAGCCAGCGCCGATTCCTGACTGTTTGAAAGAACCATTTACGATAACGGGCCGGTGCTAGTTGCTGCATAGGAGCAAGTGTTAGCTTTTTTTTTCCTTCCTACCTGAATCTTTAATCTTCAGCCTTCTTTCGCACGTAATTGATCCTCCACACAAATTGTTGATTAAGCTTTGGTCCTCTTGATCTCTCTTGATCATTCACTTCTTGACAACTTTCATAATCTTGATCCTTAATTTATCTTCATGAAAGTCTTTCAATCCTCATTTTTGCACTGACCTTGTTACAATCTTCATATCCCTTAGCTTGGTGGCTTAAGTTGCTCTTGAATCCTCCATTGAAGGCCTTCATGATTTGAACTTTTACTTGGCACTATGGAATATAGTTTGAATCACCATCCCTCTTTATTGAATGAGCCATAGTGCTTGGGCGGATTTCTATCACCAAGTCATTTTCTCCGCTTTCTTAGGTTGGTGGGAACCTTCTACTTCCTTCCATTGACTATTCTTGGTCTCCTTATCTTATACAAGTTTCTTGCCTTTATTATTCCCATTAGCCATACCTACAAAAGAAAATCTCATCTTAGTCTTTCATCAAAAACCTCAAAATCATGATCTAAATACACACATATTCGATCATGCCCTGATACCAATTGTAACATCCCATATCCCCTTATTGTAGTGAGCCCTGTCATTGTGGGATGTCACCTCGTTTGATTTCCAAGATAAAAAGTCTTTACAATAAATTGAAACTTAAAACAGATAAATAGAAACATGCTATATCATTAAACTAAAAAACCAGTTATGATAGATACATATATTTCAACCATAAAATATACATGGTAGATAGATCTATAGTTTGTACATGACAAAGTTAACAAACTTATCACTAGATTAAACCCAAAACGTGATATTAGCTTCATTGTCGCAAAATTCCAGCTTCAAGTCCTAGGAAAATAAAGAAAATGAATACAGTGTGAGTGTAATACTTAGTGAGTCCCCATGTATGCTTGTGTTTTTCTTATAGAAAATAGTTTACATTTTTCTACTAAAACAACTCTACAACTGAGTAGAGAAAATCTCTACTGGTTTTGAAAAATTATAATTTCTCAGTCACATAGCCCTAATTTTTTTTAAAAAGTAGGTACTTCTCTCACTACAAGGACAACCTGCATGCAAAGCTTATAAGGCTTCACCTTTGGCCTCATGGTCTATTATCCTAAGGACTAAGTGTAACACCCCTACTAAAGACAACAACGGAAGCATATCAACACTGGGTGTCGCCCCATTTAATTTTCTAGACAATGGGTCTTTATAATGGAAATAACTGAGTAAATACATATACAAGGTCTAGACTCAACAAAATCATGCACTGATGGCCACACATATACATATATCATAGAATTTCATACATGTCATCCTATCTATAATAGAATACAGTACATGATCAAAAGAAAAGCTATCCAAACCTAAACTGTTGACTCTGTGGTATCATCCTTCTGTCAGTAGGTCTGCTCGGCTCTGGATCCTACAAAAGATAAGTTAAAAGACATGTGTGAGTGATGAATCACCCAGTGAGTCCCGTGTGTGCTAGTGCTTTATAAAAGAATAGGGTATATAAAACTTTTGTAGAATAGCATATCATTTGTTCACTGAAAACAAATCCAAACTCTCTAAAGAAGAGTTTAATCAGAATTCAAATATTTTTGGAAGACTTTATTTCAAATTTCAAATCATTACCCTAGTTTTCAAATCACAGGTACTTCTCTAACAAAAGGTCGGCCAGTATGCAAGTCTCGCAGTCCTTGCCTTTGGCACCACATATCATTGTACTGAGACTGTAACCTCCAGTACTCAACCGTGCATCGCCGGAATAAGTACACCACAGCGTACTTCTGCTTAGGTATACCATAGCATGCCTAGTGTTCCGCAGCACATAATCTTTTACTTGCCACCATAAGCTAGGGGTCCCAATCTAGATGTCAATCACCATCGAGGAGGTAAGAAGTCAAACGCACCGAGTCTCCCCGCCTAGCATCCAGTGAATGACTCAAAATAAGAAGCACCCACAGACACAACAATTGCCAGTAGCTTGTTTGGAGTAAGACAATCCCCAGAACTAGTTAGGTTACTTGTGGTCGTCTACCTCTAACATGAGCTAGTATAAAGACCAAAGTCCATACTGAATACTCAACGTTACCATTACTAACCCCTTCTAACTAATTAGGCCAGAGGGTTATCTGATCCCCCAGACTTTTCAAATTAAAACATTTTTTAGGCAAAATCACATTTTCCAAAATTTGATCCTACTGACTCGCAAGTCAGATCATTATTCACATAGGTTCCACAGAGGCAATCAATTCATTCCATAGGCACATCAAGCCAATAAAATAATTTCAGAGATTAAAAGTCATTTTTCAAAAATCAGTCTCATCACAAGAGATCATTTTCCAAAATCATGTTGAAATAGGATAAAGAGTTCTGTTCATATATCAAAACATGTTTCCAAGAGTGTTTAGGTTGTTTTCCAGGAATTCGATCACAAAAGTCATTTTCTAATGGCATTCGGGTTATTTTACCCATGTCCGATTCCAAAAGACTTTCCGAGGGTATTCGGGCCATCTTACCTTTACCTGATTTGAAAAGTGTTCATAAGAGTTCCAATAAGAATATTTCGGTCATTTACCGAATACTTGATTCCAAAAGTTTTCATCAAACATTCCAATAAAGACATTTGAATCATTTTCCAAATACCCAATTCTAAAAGGAACTCATTTCAAAAAATCCAGAATTCTAATCCGAAAAGAGGATTAAATTCAAAGTTTCCAAACACATTTCCATAAAATGTTCCAATAAGGGCATTCTGGTCAACTTACGAATACTCGATTCCAAAAATTACCGTTTTTAAAAAATTCCAAGCATTTAATCTAAAAAGGACTAAATTCACAAAACTATACTTTAATCATACATTAAGGTTTCCAAGCTAATCATGAAATTCATTCAAGCCCGAAATAGCATAAAAACGAATCTTGTTCAGATAAACATTAATCATATTTAGAGATTTTCAAAAGGGTATAAAACATAGCATTTCATGAAAAACAAAGCACACTAGCTTTCAAAAAGGTTTTAGAGAACTAAGGGACTCACTTCGTGTCCTAAGTAACCATTTTCGTTCACATCTGCTTAATCACCGCCTGTATCGTTTTCGACGTTCCGTTGGCCGTTTATCACTAAACCTACACTAAATATCGTTTTTAGGTCAATTCGCGTTCGATCAAAAAATAGCCGATGGTTGGCCGACTCCAGCCTACGTGCCGACAAGTAGCCGATGTTTAGCCGATGGGGGCCAACAGTTAAGGAAAATGTTCAACTTTCGTTTACGTCGTTTTTTTGTCGTTTGTTCGATTCTTTCAATTTTTTCTTTTCTTTTTCTACATCCTTTCACCCTTCATAAACAATGGATTCACAACATATTTCCCAATTATTTCATCCATAATTACACAATTAATCATCCTTAAATTCATCCATGTTCCAAGCAAAATTCTGAAATTTTGCTGCTTTGACGCATGATTTTGTTTCGGGCATAACTTTAAATTCACAACTCTATTTTAGCTTTATGATATACCAAAATAAGTGTAAGACTCTTAAATTTAATTATGTATAAGCTCTTTTCCAGAATTCTAATTCCCGAGGCATGGTACTAGGGAAAAATAGCCCCAGTAGTTTTACCTTAATTTCACTATTCATGTTTTCCTTTATTCTCCTTTAATCTTTAACACCTTAGAACCATTAAATCATTCAATTCTCCTTCAAATAAGCCTTCAAACTGCCATAATTATTCAGTTCTTTCTCACACAAAATATCATTCAAAGGCTCTTAGGCAGTCAACACATATACAAGCATATATATATTTCATACACAAAAGCTCACAAACCCTAGCTTTGATCTAAAATCAATACATGAAAATCATATTTTTATGTTAAAATTCAGATCAAAACGGTCACCGTAACAAATTCTTCAACTTTAATTCTTGAAGCATAGAATTTTACCTTGTATGTGGGATCTCTTGGCTTGATTTTCCTCCAAGAACACACACACTTCTTTCTTTCTCTCTCCTTTTCCTTTTTCTCCCTATTTTTCTCTTGCTTTTCTTTCCTTTTCTTTCTCTCTTCCTTTTGTTCTTCTCTTGGATGAATTTTTGGCTGTTTTACAGCCCTTCCCCCTCCATTCTAGTGCCCAAACTCAATCAACATTAATAACATTGTGGGCTATTCATTTTAAAGCTAAATTCATATTGGTGGATTTAACTTAAATAGATAATTCTTTAAGCTTATTCAATAACCTTTTACAATATAATAATCTCACAAATATTTTACTCCCCCAATGGTATTTCAACACTTGTTTTCATCCACCATTCACACAATGCCACACATCCATTTTTAACCGCGATTTATTATTTTCTTCAGAAATGGCCAAAATCAGGTCCGTAACGGAAAAATATTTTATTTCATCATTTAGCTCCAAAAATTCCACTGAATCCATTGGTAATAGTCAAAATTTTCAATTCCTTTTCTACTTGGTCAAATTTACAATCAAAGTCGCGAGTGCGGTCAAAATAATGAAAATGCCCCTAATATCCCGGGTAGCATAATTCACACCAAAGCGTACGTTTCATCGCACTGACCAATTTCTCTTTTTAGAGTACCCTTAAATTCGTATTTTGTTAATAACAATTGCCTTCCAAAATTTTAGGGTACTGGTAGAACAAATCCAATAATTACATTCGGGTCTCGACAAAATATTATTCCACCAAAATATTCGTCTCATTACACCGATCAACTTTTGTTCTGGACATCGGTACAAATTCTCATCCTATTACAAATAGTAGCCAATCAAAAGTAAAAAGGTAGATGTTACATTCTCTCCTCCTTACAAAAAAATTTCGTCCTCAAAATTAGCTTACATTTGGAATAAATCTAGATACTTTTTCAACATCTTTGCTTTCGTTTTCCTAGGTTGCATCTTACACTGATTGATGATTCCATGATACTCGTACAAATGGAATTTTCTCATTCCGCAATTCCTTTTCAGTATGCTCTAAGATCTTAATAGGCTTTTCCTTATTCTTTAAGCTTAGAGTCATCTCAATGGGTTCTTCATTCAAAACATGGGCAGGATTAGCCACATACTTTCAAAGTTGGAATACATAAAACATGTTGTGAATAACTTGAAGTTCTACTGGTAACTCCAATCAATAGGTTACTTTCCCGCTCCTTTCAACAATAGGAAATGGTCCAACGTACCTAAATGCCAATTTCTTTTCTTGTTTTTTTATTCCCGACTGTTATTGCGGAGCCAACTTTAAGAATACATGATCCTCTCTAGTAAATTCCAAATTTCTCCTACGTTGATCCGCATAACTTTTCTATCTACTCTGTGCTTCCTCCAACTTAGTTTTTATCATCTCTACAGCCGGTCGGATCTTTTTAAGATCAAAAGCATCTTGTTCACCCATTCTGTATCCTAAACTTTCCCAATATAACGAGAACTAACATTTTCTTCCATATAAAGCTTCAAACAGGGCCATTCTAATTCATATACAAATTCTGCATAAGCTAAATTATCAATCCGCATAGTTCCAAATTCCAATGCACAGGCCCTCAACATGTCTTTCAAAGCTTATTTACTCATTTTTGTCTGTTCATCCATTTGTGGGTGTGCCATTGTACTAAACTTTACTGTTGTCCCATATCTTTGCTGCAATTTAGTCCAAAACTTCGAAGTAAATCTGGGGTCTCCATCAGACACAATACTAGAAGGTACTCCATGAAGTCTGATTACTTCCTCCATATAGATTTTACTTAACTTCTCTACAGAATCCCATTGATTGATAGGGATGAAATGAATGAATTTAGTCAATCGATCCACTATCACCCATATAATATCTCGCTGTCCTACTACCATGGGTAATCTTGTAATGAAATATATAGTAATTTCACTCCATTTCCATGATGAAGTTAGGTAACAATGACAATACTCTTCAGGCCATTGCTGATCGACTTTCACTTACTGACAAGTTAAATATCGAGCTAAATCTGATATATCCTTCTTCATACCAATCCACTAATAATACTATTTTAAGTCTTGATACATCTTTACGATTCCTCAATGGAGAGTATACTTACTTTAAGGTGCCTTCATTAAAACATCTTGTCTCATCGCAGACTGTTTTAAGATACAATACCGATCTCAGTAATGAATGATTTCATCACTGGCAATATTAGAATAGGAGCAAAATTTAATCCTTCTCTCAATTCCTAGAAATTTCTTTCACACTTCTTAGTTCCAACATAAGGAACTTCCTTTTAGGTGGGTCAAGTCAAAGTTGAAACTATCTTAGGGAGTTCCCTTAATAAATCTTCGATAATATCCTATCAATCTCAGGAAACTTTAGATTTTGGTCAGAGTCTAAGGATGTTTTCAATTTGGCGTCACTTCAATTTTTGCAAGATCTACTATAATCCCATCCTTGGATATCACATATTCCAAGAATGCTACTTCTTGCAACTAAAATTCACATTTACTGAATTTCGCATACAATTTGGTCTCTCTTAACTTCTCTAAGACTTTTTAAAGGTGTTGTTCATGTTCTTGGAAATCTTTAGAGTCCACTAGAATATCATCTACGAATATAACTACAAAATTATTTAAGTACGGATGAATGTTTGGTGCATTAAGCCCATAAAAATGGCAGGGGCATTAGTAACACTAAAGGGCATCACCACAAACTCAAAATGCCCATATCGAGTGTTAAATGCCGCTTTCGGTATATCTTCTTCTCGAATCTGGACCTGGTAATGTCCTTGCCTCAAGTCTAATTTCAAGAAACGTCCAGCTCCTTGCAACTAATCAAACAGTTCATCAACCATAGGTAACGGATATTTATTCTTCACCGTCACTGTATTCAACCCTCGATAATCTATGCGCATCCGCAATAACTCATCTTTCTTCTTAACAAATAATACGAATGCTCCCCATGGTGAAGTACTCGATCAGATAAACCCTTGCTCCATTAAATCTTGTAGTTGTTTTCTTGAGCTCTTGTAATTCTGTAGGTGTCATCCTATAAGGGGTCGTTGAAATTGGTTCTGCCAATAGCACTAACCTAATAGAAAACTCTACCTCTCTCTATTTGACGGTAACTCCTTCAATTCAGCTGGAAAAATATATAAATACTCATTCACAACAGGAACATCTTCAAATTCTTAACCTCTCCTGGCTTATTAATTACATAAGTCAAGTATCATATGCACCCCTTCCTCATCATCTTCTGGGCCTTGAGTTCCAATACAAAAGCTTTATTTTTCCTTCCAGCCTCACCTATAAATTCCAATATAGGTTTCCCAGACCAATGGAAACGTACTACTTTATGTCTACAACCAACTTGAGCATGATGCTGAGATAGCTCATCCATGCCCAAGACGGCATCATTGTTCTCTATGGGCAAAGTTATCAATTTTCCTTCCAATACTTCATCTCCTACCATGATCTTACCGTTCTTATGCATTTTCTCATTATTCATTTACTTTCCCAATGGGGTACTAACAATTATTTCATATGAAATTTCTTCCCCTTTTATCTTTATAGAATCAAGAAATGAATTAGCAACAAAGGGATGCATAGAACCAGGATCTATCAATACTTTAGTAGTATGATCAAAAATAAGGAGCGTACCTTTCACCACTGCAGTCTGATTATCTGTCTTTTCTAATGCCACCACTCGAGTGTTTACTTGTAGTTTGGGGGGTCCAATTCTGGAGGTAGAAGCCTGCCCTGGGTTTCCTCTTCTAAATCCTGACCTCTGTCCTTAGCTGTTACCTCCAGGTCGGCTCCATTCTTCTATCCTTTGTGGATGAGGGCAATTTAAAATCTTATGCCCCGTTTCCCTACAATTGAAACATTTAAATAAGGGTGGTCCTCCCATCGGGCCAGTCGAACCTTCCCTCCTTTACATCTTCCTTTTCCCCTGCCATCAGGACCCTCTACGTTTATTCTGATTCATTCCTTGAAATTTGCCTTGATCTCTCCTGCTCAAATTCTCATTAACTCTAGTAATAGTCTTAGATAACTATTAGATAGTATCAGTCATCTTCTGGAAGGTTGCATCTTCCTTTTCCCCTGCCATTGGGACCCTCCAGATTTCTTCTTATTCAAGCCCCAAAATTCTCCTCAATCTCTCCTACTCATAGTCTCATTAACTCTAGTGATAGTCTTAGATAACTATTGGATAGTATCAGTCATCTTCTGGAAGGTCTAGTACATAGGGTGGTCCAAGGTTGTGAGGTGGGGACCTTGCACCTGCAATTCCTCCACCATTAGTTCAGGGTTATTTCGAATAGCTCGCGATGATCATCCGGAGGTCCGTTTAGGAGACATCTGTATAGTTCGTAAGATTTTACCAGTATAACAAATGTAATATAGCTCAAAAGCGGTTATAAAATAGGTACAATGCAATTAGCAAAACATAACACATGTTCATTCTCATTTATCACAAAGTCAGTACAAAATTCGTGTGCCAAGCACACAGTCATATACATCGGCCGAACTTACATATAATACTATATATGTATATATATATACAGATATGTATATCTCATCCTCCTACTCGTCATCCTCACTGTCTGATACGGGAGGTCCTGAATCAGTCGAGATTGTATAAGACTCCGCTGCATCAACTTCCTTATCTCCATCCACATCTGGCTACAGCTAAACCAATAACTTTGGGTCTATCTCTAAATCCTCCTCAGGCTCCTCACCTACAAGTACCTCCACCTCGGGTACATCTTGGTCTTCTCCCGCATCAACAACCTCCAAATCCAGTATCTCCTCCTCAAGTACCCCGGGTACATCCCCACCAAATATCTCCTCATCATCCTTAGATAATACTGCACCATGGGGATGCCATCCTCATTATCATCATCGTCGTCCTGATGGCGTAGCTCAATATCACCATCGATCTCATCGAAGTCGCCACCTGCCTCCTCATGTAGCGACGGTATCCTCTCAATAGTAGGTTTCCTCTAAACACCCAAGTTCTCACCTATTTCTTTCTTCCCTTCATTACTGCACTCAACCATTGAGCACTTGCCCTTATCGCTCCTACCCACCATACCTACATATTAAAAGAGTTATATCCATTCCTATGATGATACCACAACTCTATAAAATTAGACTCTGATATCAATTGTAACACTCCTACTAAAGACAACAGTGGAAGCATATCAACACTGAATGTTGTCTCATCCAGTTTTCCGGACAAAGGGTCTTTATAACGGAAATAATCGAGTAAATACATATACAATGTCCAAACTCAACAATATCCCGCACTGATGGCCACACATTTACATATATCATAGAATTTCATACATGTTGTAACACCCCACTACCTATGCCCCATTAGGGCTGGGGATGTTGCCCCGTCCACAGGACAAGAGGTCTTTATAACTAGGACACACAAAATAAAATAAAATAAATACTTTAAAATTTAACTTATTACAACCCAACAATACATGAACAAATTCAAAAATAAATGTCCGCTACTGTCTCTCAAAAGCAATACATAGGAAAAATAACAGAGAGTCTTCAAGACATAGGCAACATTCTAACTAATGACCTTCATAGCAGGATCGACTTGAAAATATAGTATAAAAGATGGTGAGATAAAAATCTCAGTAAGCCCGTGTGTGCTTTGAGTATTTCAGGTAAAACAGTTCATGCATGCAAGTTGTAAAAATTTCAAAAAAGAAAGTGATGGCAAATATTAAATAAATTTCATAAATGAAGAGTGGTGTTTTGTTTTTCAAAACATACATGTGCAAAATAAATACAACTACTCAAAAGAGGTAACCATGGCACCACACATCGTGCACTATGGCAATATAATGATCAGAATGCCACACGTTGAGTATACAAACACAAGCTAGGTGTACTGCCTACCGGGTGAGATACTCCTCCACTTCTACACCAAACTTACTGGTTGTCCAATCCGAAAACACATAATCCACTTGACTGAACTTGCTAGCTCAGACCGGTATGACCTACAAGACTGGCATCCTATCCAGCAAGGACTCACCTCCCAGAGGTGGCCACCTACTGAAAGACTTACCCTAACCCTTCAAAGACTAGTCCTAGTAGTCTACCCTTATTGAGTACTCAACGTTGTTTGTCCCACTTGGGAGAAAAAGTGATCATACAATGATTTACTTGAAAATAGCAATTATGGTTTCTAAACCTCTTGTCGAGTTGGTTTTATGAAAAGTTTAGCATTTTGTGTAAAATTGTTTGCTTAGTTTTAAATAGCTTGATTGATTGAGAGAAAAGAAAAATTGTCCATAATTGCTTTATAGTACAAATTCTCGTATACAATGAGTTGGCTTACCACATTTGGTCTTCAAATGACTCCATGTAGGAACTTACCTGATCCTTTGCTCTTCTTGGACTTAAAAGTCTTCCAAGGTCAACCTAACCCCGCCTGGGGCAAACATAAGGCATAAGATATCATTTAGACCATATATGCCTTACATAAATAATTTCTAGTTCAACTAGTCACAACCACAACTAACCATGACCATAATGTCTTAGGCTTTAATACTAGTTGACAAAATATTTTATAAAATAAATCTAGCTTGATGAGTTAAAACAACTAGGAGTTCTAAAATAAATACTAATAAGTTATAGTTTCAAATAATAAATTATGAGTGTTATTGCTAATAAATAAACTAGTGTTAAATATTGAATAATACTAAGTCCTAAATAATATTGGTAAATGGTAATATTTACATAATACTATTATTAGAAATAATAAATTACACTATAATTTTTAATTAATAATTAATAGATAATAAATAACCAATAAAATTAATAATAAATGAATTATACTTAATTTTTAATTAATAAATAATAAATAAATTTTAATATAAATAATATTTATGGTTATAGGTAAAAGTTTTAGTAAGGCTAATTATTATGGTTTACAAGGTCATTTGATATTAATTAATTCTAATATTTTATTATTATTTATTATTATTTATTTATTTTAATAAAATATTTTATTTATTTAACTAATAAAAATACTAATATTTTAGTTAATATTCTATTTCCAAACCTCCCTAGCAATTTCGAATTTCATAGAGAAAATGTAATAGTAATTCTAAATAAAGTAATAAAATTTGTTAATAAAAATAATTTTAAAATTAACAAAGAAAATAATCTTCTACCATGATTTCCTATTGTTAGAAAAGATTCATGAACACATTCCCAAACATTAAATAATATGCTAATCCATTCATGAACATATACTTAAATTAACACATACAAACACATGGACAATCTCCTACTAGGCATAATCATCATCCATGGTTTTATTGAAAATTAAGAACATAAAGGCCTAATCACCATTGGTGTCATAACATCTATTATGCTTCAAAACATCCATAAATCTCATTAACCATGATGAGCATATATTGATTCAAAAGAAAAATCCATAAGGCCTAATCATACATTTCAACTCCCATGTCCTAACTCCATCCCCTTCATCCACATACATGTACTCAACCCCCATTTATATTCAATCTTCCTATTAAAATATAAGAGACACGAATCCAGAAATTAAAAAGGAAGATTCAAGAAGAAATACTTGAAAAATGATCGCTTGACGAAGGTTCCTTGATTAGTAAAGGTTCACGCGAGCTTGAGAGCCTTTAGTGGTCCGAAATATAGCCATGGTTGATCATCACCATTTCGGCCAAGAGAGAGAGAGAGAGAGAGAGAGAGAGAGATGAAGGCATTAGAATGGAGTATTAGAAGATGAGTAGAAGAGAAAGAACAAGGAGGTTGTTCTTATTTTACCTTTTGGTGTTCTTGGAATCTTCAACAAAAAAGTTGGTTTCGATCCGTTCAAAAATTCTGGTTTGCGTGGTTTCGTGTTATAAAGGCTAGAAATGAAGACTATAGATTAAATATGGGTGATCTGGAGTATTTGGGAGTGATTTGAGATGTTTAGGATAGGTTTAGGCTTAAAGATGTGAAGTGTATGTTCTTGGTGTTCTTGAGAGAGTTTGAGAGAAAATGGCTTGCGAATTGTTGGAATTGTTGTTGGCCGAATGGCTTTATGTAGATAGGAGTTTCAGTTTAGCAAGAAGGAGAGAGAAGTGTTCAATTTTTTTGAAATTAAAATGGAAGAAAATGAGGAGTTGTTTGAGATAGAGGATTAGTTAATGGAGGTTGATCATGGAAGGTCTCTTGCTCTTCAATGGTGTAAGACTAAACAAGCTAGGTTTAATGCAAAGAATGGAGGTTCATTTAGCTTATAATGCTGGCCAAAACTTAGTCTATAATGGCAGAGAAATTCTAGTTTGATCACTTGCTACAAGAGTGTTGAAGTTCAAATGAGTTTGGGATAGAGTAATCTTAGGAGCTTTTTGAGGTATGATCATGGAGTCTAAACATTCAAGGTTAGTGTGGAGGCCAAGGGGTTCAATCCATGCCTGAACAAGGTCTGATTTTCAGAGGTTTGAATGCAAGTTTTTGGCCTTTGCCTTGAGAAACCAAGCTGGAAATTTTCTGATTTTCAATGGTTCAAGAGTACTTAGGATGGAGATGATTTTGGTGCAGAATTTTCTGCATTCTTTGGCCCGATTTGCAACTGATTCTTGAGGGTATTTGAAGGTCTTTTAATGGTGGTTTTCTAGCCTTCTTCCTGAAGAAAAACAGAGGAAGTTCTAGCTATTCTTATGGCTTAAAAGTGGCTTGATAGGGGCTAAATTAGTCATGTTTTTCCAAATTATTTGAGGTTCATTTGTAATACATTTTGTTCAATAACTAGTCATATTCCTTCATATTTGAGATTTTACCCTTGGAAAGGTATTTTGTTCTTTATTTCAGATTTTTAGGGTAAAACGAAACAAAAACGTCACAAAACAAATGAAAGGCGGCGCCAGCTAGGGCCCTAGAACCACTTCGGCCATGCACTGTTGACACGAACTTTGAGGCGATGGAAAAATTATTGAAATAGAGCAGAACAGAACCAAGACGGTGCCAGCTGTGAAGTTGGAACCGACATCGACTGTATTCTGGAACACATTGTGCAAAATTTGAAGAAAAATCGGCGAACGAGTAGAGAAGCAAAACACAACTAGCGCCGGCTCGGAGAGCCAAGGCGTCACCAGCTGTGCCCTGAAGCCAAGGTGGTGCTGTGATTTTTCTATGTGGTTTTTGGTAATCTGAGGAGTTTTAATATCTTCTAACTTCTACTCGGCTAAGAACTTTGTACTTACGAGTTTATGCACTTCCTAAGCCTATAAATAGATGAAAAACACAAGGAAAAAGGAGAGAATTCATTGATCATCATAGAAAATCACTCAATTAAAGAAGGAATTCTTCAAGTTCAACGAGGGTGGTGCAAGAAGGTCTTCAAAGGAAGAAGAAGAAGGAGGCTTGTCTATGAGTGCTTTCTTTTACTTTGTTTTCTTTTCTTGAACAATAATGTGTTAATTATTTTATTGTAATTTGACATTGTTGTAGATTATCATGATATTTAGAGTATTTGATCTTTTGATTAATTGGTTATTTTTCTTGGTATTTAATTACTTGTGCTTATTACGAGGTTAGTTGGTTGGTTCTTTCTATTAACTCGCCGAGACCAAGGGGATTGATGGTAGTTTTGATTGATTAGTTTCATATTTGTTATCAATTAACTTGCCGAGACCAAGGGGGTCAGATGATGAGGACTAGGTAATTAAAGGTTAATTGATGTTTGCCGAGACCAAGGATTCATTGGTTAATTTCATGTTATAAATTCGTCAAGACCAAGGGAATTTAATCAAGGATTATGTTTAATGCATCTCTTAGGTGAATTAGTTGAGATGAGACCAAGTGATTCTAATTTATCTAGAAGATAGTGATTTCATGGATTGAAAAAGAAGTGAGTCTATCTTAATCCTTCATGATGCCAACAGAATAATTAGTTATGATAACAATTAAGTCCTTTGAGATCATGTTTGTCTAAACAATGGTTTGAATTACATACTTCTCCATCCATGACATGTATATATTTTTATTTTATTTTCCTTTTTATTTGTTTTTCACTTTATCGAATCGGTTGAACAATGAAAGAAAGGTTATTAATGTCTACTTGTTCCTTGAGGATCGACACTCGTTTCAACCCTATGCTCGGTTAATAATGAGTACGTTTGCTCATATGTGTGATTTGGGTTGAACGTTTTAATTTAAACTTGATTGGGAATGTGCTTAGTTTTTTTATAAGTTTTACACCCAAGTCCGAACACATCATGGCTTCAAAATCCAGATTCATTGAAGCAAATTTGCTGAAGGAAAAATTTTGGTTTGCAAAGGTTGTGCAGTCCGAAAATTCTCTAAATTTTCGGCCTTCAACCGTACATGAAATTATCATTTTTCTAGCAGCAAATGAGGTAAGAATGTTAGCTAAACTTTTGAAAACAACCTTGCAAAAATTTTGGAAAATTTTCCAGATTTTCCTTTACGAAAACATGAACAAGATGAAGGTAGAATTTCAAGGTATAGCTATGGTGATTTCTTTTTCTTGGAAATCCTTCCTAACTCTTCTTCCTATTTTTGGTCATTCCCTAACCCTCAAGAGCTAATTTTCAAATTTCAAAGTTAGTGTTTATCACAGAATTTTTGGAATTAAAAAGAATGGATCAATGGATTAAGGATAGTTTAAATTATAAAGATGTTTGGACAAGGTTAGAGAAATTAAAGGGGATAAGAATTCCTCTAGAATTTTTTTTAGGACATGATCATATGATCAAGACATTATCTTCATTTCTCCCTTAAGAAAATATTCCTATCTTTAAGGAATTTAAGAAAATCAAAAATTCAAACATAGTTAAGATAATCATGAATAAAACTTAAGTGATGGGATTTGAACTCAAGACCTTAGAGATTAAATCACAAAGCTCTAACCACTTAACCACACTAACTCTTGTTCTTATTTTCTCACCCAAATATTCTTCTTATCTAAACTTTAAGCCATCTTCCTATTTTGACCTCAAGTAAAATTACATTTTTACCCTTCCTACCCAACAAGCATGAATAAGCTATTTAACCTATAAACCATAATTCTAAGGCATATTAAATCATTCAAAAAGTATATTTTTATATAGAATGACATGATATACATCACATCCCCCTTACTCTAAGGTTGGCTTTAGGTGGGGTTTCATACATGTCATTTCTATCTATAATAGAATATAGTACATGATCAAAATGAAAGCTGTCCAGACCTAAACTGCCGACTTTGTGGTATCGTCCTTCTGTTCGTAGGTCTATTCATCTCTAAATCCTAGAAAAGGTAAGTTAAAATACGCATGTGAGTAATGAATCACCCAGTGAGCCCCGTGTATACTAGTGCTTTATGAAAGAAAATAGTACATAAAACTTTTGTAGAATAGCATATCATTTCTTCACTAGAAATAATTTCAAAACTCTCTAAAGAAGAGTTTAATTAGAACTTAAACATTTTTGGAAGACTTTATTTCAAATTTCAAACCATTGCCCTAGTTTTCAAATCACATGCACTTCTCCAACAGAAGTTGGGCATGTATGCAAATCCCATAATTCTTACCTTCGGCACCACGTATCATTGTACTGAGACTGCAGCCTCCAGTACTCAACTGTGCGTCACCAGAATAAGTAAACTGCAGAGTACTTCTACTCAGGTATACCACAACATATCTAGTGTACAGCAGCACACAATCTTTTACTTGCCAACATAAGCTAGAGATCCTAATCCTGACGTCAATCACCATTGAGGCGGCAATGAGTCAAACGCACCGAGTGTTCCCGCCCGACATCTAGCGAATGACTCAAAATAAGAAGCGCTCGTAGACATGGCAATTGCCAGGTGCTAAATGGCTAGTTAGGATGACTTATCTTAATTTTTTGTCGCTCTGTTTCGAGTAAAACAATCCCCAGAACTAGCTAGGTTACATGTGATCCTCTATCTCTAACATGAGCTAGTACAAAGATCAAAGTCCTTACTGAGTACTTAACGTTACCAATACCAACCCCTTCTGACTGATTAGACCAAAGGGTTATCTGATCCCACAAGCTTTTCAAATCAAAACATTTTTAGGGAAAAATCACATTTTTCAGAATTTGATTCCACTGACTCGCAAGTCAGATCATTATTCACATAGGCTCCGCAAAGCCAATTAATTCATTCCATAGGCACATCAGGCCAATAAGACAATTTTAGGGATCAAAAGTCATTTTTCAAAAGTCAATCTCATCAAGAGAGATCATTTTCCAAAATCATGTTGAAATAGGATTAAGAGTTCAATTCACATATCAAAACATGTTTCCAATAGTGTTCGGGTCGTTTTTTTCATACTCGATCACAAAAGTCATTTTCAAAGGGCATTCAGGTCATTTTACTCACGCCTGATTCCAAAAGACTTTCTGAGAGCATTCAGGTCATCTTACCCTTACCCGATTTGAAAAGTATTCACAAGAGTTCCAATAAGGATATTTCAGTCATTTACCAAATACTCGATTCCAAAGGTTTTCATAAAACATTCCAATAAGGACATTTGGATCATTTTTCAAATACTCGATTCCAAAAGGAACTCATTTCAAGAAATCCAGAATTCTAATCCGTAAAGAGAATTAAATTCAAAGTTTCCAAACACATTTTCATAAAATGTTCCAATAAAAGCATTCTGGTCAATTTACGAATCCCGATTCCAAAAATTACCATTTTCTAAAAATCCCAAGCATTTAATCTAAAAAGGACTAAATTCACAAAATCATACTTTAATTGTCCGTTAAGGGTTCCAAGCTAATCATGAAATTCATTCAAGGCCAAAATAGCATAAAAATGAATCTTGCTCAAATAAACCTTAAACATATTCAGGGACTTCCAAAATGGTATAAAACATAGCATTTCATGGAAAACAAATCACAATAACTTTCAAAAAGGTTTTAGAGATCTAAGGGACTCACCTCGTGTCCTAAGTAACCCTTTTCCGTTCACGGCCATTTAATTACCATCTCTATCGTTTTCAATGTTCCGTTGGCCATTTATTTCTAAACCTACACCAAACATCGTGTTTGGATCAATTCATATTCGGTCAAAAAATAGCCGACAGTTGGCCGACGTCCAACCAACGTTTAGCCGATGAGGGCCAACGGTTAAGGAAAACGTTCAATTCACATCGTTTTTTCGTCGTTTTTTCGACTCTTTCGATTTTTTTTATCCACATACTTTCTCCCTTCATAAATAAGATATTCACTTCATATTTCCCCAATTATTTCATCCATAATCACACAATTAATCATCCTTAAATTCGTTCATGTTCCAGGCAAAATTCTGAAATTTTGCTGCTTTGACGCATGATTTTGTTTTGGACATAACTTTCAATCCACAACTCCGTTTTGGCACTATAATATACCAAAACGACCATAAGACTCTTAACTTTAATTCTGTATAATTTATTTTCCAGAATTCTGGTCCCTGATTCACAGAACTGGGCAAAAACAGCCCCAGTACTTTTACCTCAATTTCACTATTCATATTTTCCTTTGTTCTCCTTTAATCTTTAACACCTTAGAACCATTAATTCATTCAATTCTTTTTCAAGTAATCTTTAATTATGAATTTCCAGATTTTTAGTAGCTCACATAAGTCACAGTTATTCAACACAAATTCATCTCTTCTAATCAAAAGCTAGTTTAATCCATTTTTCCAACCAAGTAAATTCCATTTTTACTCTACTTTGACCATCACCTCTTCAGCTGAAAATAAGACTTCAAACTGCCATAATTATTTACTTTTTTCTCACACAGAACATCATGCAAAGGCCCTTAGGCAACCGGCACATATACAAGCATATACAAAGTTCATACACAAAAGCTCACAAACCCTAGCTTTGATCCGAAATCAATACATGAAAGTCATATTTTTATGTTAAAATTCACATCAAAATGATCACTGTAACAAATTCTAAAACTTTAATTCTTAGAATTTTACCTTGTATGTGGGATTTCTTGGCTTGATTTTGCTCCAAGAACACACACACTTCTTTCTTTCTCTCTCCTTTTTAGTTTTCTCCCTATTTTTCTCTAGCTTTTCTTTCATTTTCTTTCTTTCTTTAATTAAATTGTGGGCTATCCATTTTAAAGCTAAATTTCGATTGGTGGATTTAATTTAAATAGATAATTCTTTAAGCTTATTCAATAAGCTTTTGCAATATAATAATCTCACAAATATTTCACTCATCCAATGGTATTTCAACACTTTTTTTCATCCATCATTCATACAATGCCACACGTCCATTTTTAACCACAATTTCCTGTTCTCTTTAGAAATGACCAAAATCGGGTTCGTAATGGAAAAATATTTCATTTCACCATTCAACTCCAAAAATTCCTCTGAATCCATTGGTAACACTCAAATTCTTCAATTCCTTTTCTACTTGGTCAAATTTGTGGTCAAAGTCACGAGCGCGGTCGAAATGAAGAAAATACCCCCAATACCCTAGGTAGCATAATTCACACCAAAACGTGCGTTTCACCACACTGACCAATTTCTCTTTTTAGAGTACCTTTAAATTCTTATTTTGTTAATAATAATAGACTTTCAAAAATTTAGGGTACGGGTAAAACAATTCCATTAATTACATTCGAGTCCCGACAAAATATTATTTCACCAAAATATTCATCTCATTACACCGATCAACTTTTGTTCTAAATATCGATACAAATTCTCATCCTATTACAAATAGTATCCAATCAAAAGTAAAAAGATGGGATGTTACACAAAGCCTTCAGCACTCAACTGGTTCATGTCGAAATAGTGAGTGTGTGAAACCCCACCTAAAGCTGACCTTAGAGTAAGGGGGTTGGGGTGCATATGATGTCATTATGCATAAAAATATACTTTTTGAATGATTTTATGTGCTTTAGAATTGTGGTTTATAGGTTAAATGGCTTATTTATGCTTGTTGGGTAGGAACGGTAAAAAGGTAATTTTGCTTGAGGTCAAAATAGGAAGATGGCTTGAGGTTTAGATAAGAAGAATATTTGGGTGAGAAAATAAAAACAAGAGTTAGTGTGGTTAAGTGGTTAGAGCTTTGTGAATTAATCTCTAAGGTCATGAGTTCAAATCTCATTACTTAAGTTTTATTCATGATTATCTTAGCTATGTTTGAATTTTTGTTTTTCTTACATCCCTTAAAGATAAGAATGTTGTCTTAAGGGAGACATGCAGGGAATGTTTTGATTATGTGATCATGTCCTAAAAAGAATTCTAGAGGAATTCTTGTTCCTTTATTATCTCTAGCCTTGTCCTAACCTCTTCATAATTTAAATTATCCATAATCCATCAAACTCTTCTTTTAATTCCAAAAAAAAAATTCCATGATAATTCTTTAGCCTTGAAATTCAAAAAACAGTCTTGAGGGATAGGGGAATGGCCGAAAATAGGAGAGGAATTAGGATGGGTTCCCAAGAGAAATAAATCACCATGGTTATACCTTCAATCATACCTTCATTTTGTTCATGTTTTTAGTGAAGGAAAATCTAAAAATTTTTCAGAATTTTTGCAGAATGGCTTTCGAAAAATTCAGCCAACAATCCTACCCATTTTCTGCCAGAAAAATGGTCATTTCATGTGAGCTTGAAGGCTAAAAATTCTGTGCATTTTTCAGATTGCTCAAATTGCTCAAAACCAGAAAAAATTCCTGCAGCAATTCGCTGCTTTTGAAGCTGGAATTGAAGCTGTCTTTGGTCATCAAATCAGCTGGAACATCCTCTATTTTTCTCCAGAAAGAAGGCTGGAAAACCACCCTTAAAAGATGCTCAAACACCCCAGAAAAACAGCTGCAAATCGGGCCAATAAATGCAGGAAATTCTGCACCAAAAATCATCAACATTCGAAGCTCTTGAAGAGTAGAAACCAGAAAAATTTCCAGCTTGGTCTCTCAATGCCAAGGCCGAAAAACACCCTTCAAACCTCTGGAAATTGGACCTTGTTCAGCCATGGACTGAACATCATTGACCGCCATACTTACCTTGAGTGCTTGGACTACATGATCACACCTCAAAAAGCTCCTAATATCACTCTATCCAAAACTCATTTGAACTTCAAATAATTCCAGACTTTTATTGCACCATTAAAGCACTCTTGTAGCAAGTAATTAACCAGAAATTTCTCTACCATCATAAGCCATTTTCAGCCAGCTAAATAACCTGAATAGCCTCCATTCTTTGCACTGAGACTAGCATGTTCAGCCAATACCATTGAAGAACAAAGTGACCTCCTATGATCAATCACCATTAGCTAATCTTCTACCTCAAACAACTCCTCATTTTCCTCCATTTGAATTTCAAAAAAACTATCACTCTCTCTCTTTCTAGCTGAAAACCGAAACTCCTATCTACTATAGACCATTCGGCCAACAACATTTCCAGAATTTCGCAAGCCTTTTTCTCTCAAAACACCAAGAACACACACTACACCTCTTCAAGCCTAAACCTATCCTATACATCTCCAATCACTCTCAAATATTCCAGATCACTCATACATAATCCCTAGACTTCATTTATGGTCCTTATAACACAAAATCACACAAACTAGAATTTTTGAATGGATCAAAATCAACTTTTTTCTTGAAAGTCTCAAGAACATCAAAAAGGTAAAACAAGAACAACCTTCTTGTTCTTCCTCTTCTATTCAATTCTTAATATTCCATTCTAATGCTCTCTCACTCTCTCTCTCTCTCTCTCTCTCTCTCTCTCTCTCTCTCGACCGAAATGATGTTGGCCAATCATGGATATTTTTCGGACATCACAAGACTCTCAAACGCGTGGACCTTCTTTAGTTTTCATCAAGTGATTGACTATCAAGTATTTCTTCTTAAATCTTCCTTTTTATTTCTAAATTCATGTCTCTTAGATATTGATAGGAAAGTTGAATATGAATGGGGGATTGAGTATATGTATGTGGATGAAGAGGATGGAGTTAGGACATGAGGGTTGATATATATGATTAAGCTTTATGGATTTTTCTTTTGAATCAATGTATGTTCATCATGTTTAATGAGATTTATGGATGCTTGAAGCATGTTAGATGTTATGAACCAATGGTGATTATGCTTTTATATTCTTGGTTTTAATGAAGCCATGGATGATTATTATGCCTAGTAGGAAATGAGCCATGTGATAGTATGTGTTAATGCAAGTATATGTTCATGAATAGATTAGCCTATTAGTTGATGTTTGGGAATGTGTTCATGAATCCTTTCTTGCAATAGGAAATCATGGTGGAAGATTATTTTCTTATTAATCCTAGGTTATTTTTATTAACAAATTTTATTACTTTAATTAGAATTGCTACTATATTTTTCTCTATGAAATTCAAAATTGCTAGGAAGATTTGGAATAGAATATTAATTAAAATATTAATATTTTATTAGTCAAGTAAATAATATCTTTTATTAAAAATGATATATATATATATATATAATATTAGAATTAATTAATATCAAATGACTTTGTAGACCATAATAATTAACCTTACTAAAACTTTTACCTATATCCATAAATATTATTTATATTAAAATTTATTTATTATTTATTAATTAAAAATTAAGTAAAATTCATTTATTATTAATTTTATTGTTTACTACTGATTAATTATTAATTAAAAATTAAGTGTAATTTATTATTTATTTATTTATAATAATACTATTTAAATATTACCATTTACCAATATTATTTAGGACTTAGTATTATTCAATATTTAATACTAGTTTATTTATTAGCAATAATACTCAAAATTTATTATTTGAAACAATAACTTATTAGTAATTATTTTAGAATCCGTAGTCATTTTAACTTATCAAGCTAGATTTATTTTATAAAATACTTTATCAAACTAGCATTAAAGCTTAGGACATTATGGTCATGGTTAGTCATGGTTGTAGCTAGTTGAACTAAGAATTATTTATGTAAGGCTGATATAGTCCGAATGTTATCTTATGCCTTGTGTTCACCCCAAGCGGGTTAAGTTGACCTTGGAGGATTTTTAAGTTCAATAAGAGGATCAGGTAAGCTCTTCCATGGAGTCATTTGAAGACCAAAGTTAACGTGCCAAGCCAAACTCAATATGTTTGAACATTTGTTTTGTAAAGGTAATTAAGGACAGTTTTCCTTTTTATTTCAGTCAAGCAAACCATTTGAAATTAAACAAGCAGTTTTACACAAAACGCTAAACTCTTTCTAAAACCCAAACTTTGGCAAGAATTTTAGAAACCTTAATTGCTATTTCCAAGTAAAACATTGTATGATCAATTTTCTCCCAAGTGGGACAAGCAACATTGAGTACTCAATAAGGATAGACTACTAGAACTAGTCTTTGAAGGGTTAGGGTAAGTCTCTCAGTAGGTAGCCACCTCTGAGGGGTGAGTCCTTCCCGGATAGGATGCCAATCCAGTAGGTCATACCGGTCCGAGCTAGCTAGTCAAGTGAACTGTGTGTTTCCGGAGTAGACAATCGGTAAGTTTGGAGTGTAGAGATAGAGGAGTATCTCACTCGGTAGGTCATACACCTACCTTGTGTCAGTATACTCAACGTGTGGCATTCTAATTGTTATATTGTCATAGGGTCCAACGTGTGGTGCCATGGTTACCTCTTTGGGTGGTTGTATTTATTGTACATATGTATGTTTTGGAAAGCAAAACACCACTCTTCATTTTTAACATTTATTTAATACTTGCCAACACTTTCGCTTATGGAACTTTTACAACTTACATACATGAACTGCTTTACCTAAAACACCTAAAGCACACACGGGCTTACTGAGATTTTTATCTCACTACCTTTTATATCATGTTTTCAAGTCGATCCTGTTGTAAAGGTCATTAGCTAGAATGTTGCCTATGATTTTGAAGACTCTCTATTATTTTTCTTATGTATTGCTTTTGAAAAACAGTAGCAAACAATTATTTTTGAATTTGTTCATGTATTGTTACATTGTAATAAGTTTAATTTTGAAGTATTTTATTTCTTTTATTTTGTGTGACCTAGTTATAAAGACCCCTTGTCTTGTAGACGGAGCGACATCCCCAGCCCTAATGGGCCTAGGTAGTGGGGTGTTACAGAGTGACACAAGTATATCACCTAGCACGAAGGGATTTTTCACTTGCTAACGTAAGTTCAAAATTCCCAATCCTAATGTCAATCTCCATCACGAGGGCAAGGGATTGAACACACCGATTATCCCCATCTAGTATCATGTGTACAACCCAAATCATATATCATAGGCAATTGCCAGGAAATATACAGTTAACTAGGGATTGCTAATTCCAATGTCCCATCCCCCTATTTGGAGCACAATAAACCCAGAATTAGCCAAGGTAATTAGGGCTATCTGTCTCTAACATTAGCTAGTACAATGGTCAAAGTCCCTGCTGAGTACTTAATGTTTTCACTGGTTCACAAGACCTATCCAATATCATAATTTCCCAAGGGAATATCAAGAAAACATTTTATGGAGCCAAAATATTATTTTCCAAATGTTTAATGTTTTCCAAGTAACCATTCCCGAAGCTCATAAAATATAGAAGGACACAAGCCTTTCAATCATCACATAACATGCTTTTGAATGTAACTAGGTAAAATATGTTCATGCATTATTGTAAAAATGCTTCCTTTTAATAAAGCATAAAATTCGTGAAAGCATATAATTTTATAAAATGCATAATTCGATAAATAGAGTTAAAATCCACATAGGCATATTTATGTTTTCAAATAGGCGTTGTCATATAGTAAATGCATTTAAAAGGGTCAAGACTTCATAAGAATTGATATAAGATCTATTTTTAATAATATAAAATTTTCTCCTAGTAATTAAATATAATTTATTGTATAAAAGCGTCATTTTTGCTTAAAGTTTCAAGGAAAATCATACACTAATATCTAGCAATTCATGCCCTCAAAACTAAGGAAAAAGCTTATACTTGGATATATCAGGAAAGCAAGCAGCCATATCAGGGAAGGATTTAATTTTCCTCAGAAAAACGCTTAGCTAAATGGGAGTTGAAAATCCAAGGGACTCACCTTAGTCTTATGAGGCTAATAATCATTCAACAATCAGCCTAGGACCTTCTTTGATATGGATCAACAACAATAATAGGGTTTTTTTTCATAAAACATTGCTCAAATATCTCAATTTAAAGCTTCCATAACACTAAGAAAATTAGGGTATGAATGCCCTACATTTCTTTTTATATTTCAGTTTTGCCACACATAAATATTTTATTCCTAACTTTTGCTACAAAATTCTAAATAAGGTCATACTAGTTTTAAAATAATCTTAAGACATTCTTCTACAAGTTCCAATTCATGGAATGCCAAAACTCATCTTCATCTAGTTCTATTTTGGCTACAAAGTTCCAGTAACCCAAACAAGTCAGGAGGAGTTCTCAATTTTTTTTATTTTCTTAAAAATAACCTTTGTTCGTGTGTGTAATTATATATAATCATAATCCCACGTATATTTGGTAATTAGAATCCATACATATAAGGATTCTTAATTACTAATAAATATTATGATTATAGTTAATTACAATGTAGCTCACAAATTATAACTAATTATAATTTGACCACAATTACTTCTTTTCGCAATCAATCATGTAATGCTATCGAATAACATCTTGAGCACTCAATTCTCTATTGTGTGTGACCTATTAGGTTTTCCCATCTATTGGCAGCAAAATATGAATTAATCTAAACATTTTTAAGATTATTAATCCTTAATAACTTTAGAATTAACTTATTAATTCTAATAAGGATTGATTTATTAATTCTGTAATTAATAAATCCATATTCAGCAGATCATGAGCGGTATCTAGAATCACATCATGACCACCCAAAAGTCCAGAAAGTCAAATGGTTTGACGTGAACCTTTTAATAGCAAATAACAGTGCAATAAACTCCTTTCACCATATAATATCTCATTCGGTTTGGAGTATGAAATTAGTGCCAACTCCTTCCAGAATGATAAATTAATTCTGTCTCGAATATTTTAGTACTTGTTTTCAGAATCCACTACTTACCATATGTATCAATTGGAAACATTTCCAATATACAATCGCCTTAGCCAAGTACTTCTTGAGTAGTGATTCCTACAAGTAGCCGTGAGATATGCGCTCATACTATTAGAAGTGGTGAATCCTTTATTGATTCTCTCAACTACATTCATTTGCTTTATGTTGTACCCAAAATTGATCCCATAGGCGGTCTTATCAAGACTCCAGAGATTGGAATCAAAGTCCAACACTTAGTAAATAAAGTATTTTAGAAATCTCAAATCCAATGATATTTTCACATTTGCTATAACGAGATTCTATCACTAACACTAAATAGTTATCCATGTGATTATCTCATAATCAGGCCATCCAATACACTTGTTCAATTAACAAGCATCCACATGTTAACTTTGAGTATCACAATACTCACGGATGTGAGAACTACCGCTTGATCAAATCAGGAAGTATAACATGTGCTAGTCTTAACCTACTAATGATATTATATCTCATTAATACTACAACTAGGGATAATTTAAGTACAAACACTATCCAGTATAGTAGGAACCTCATACCATGATCTATATCATGATTTTCTTAATACAGTGTTGCACTTGAGACTTTATCTAACAATATTTTTACACAAAAGCATAAATAAAATAAACTGAAAGATAAAGAATGCCTTGTATTTATTAATGGATAGTATACAAAATACATGTGATTCCCTCCAGGGCATAACACTAACATACTGCCACTTGCACTAAATCCAATCATTCATGTATCTAATACCGAATGACTAACATGTCTATCATGTTTTTTTTTTTTATAGTGCTTTTGTAAACGGGTCAACTATGTTCTCATCCGTGGAAACTCTCTCTATCTTTACACCTTGTCTATCTATGATTTCCCTAATCAAATGAAAACATCTAAGTATATACTTGGATCGCTGCTAAGACCTTGGCTCTTTTTTTTTGTGCAATAGCTCCATTGTTGTCACAATATAGAGATATTGCTCTATCATGAACTTCTTGATCCAAACAGTTTTCTTAGCCGCTTCAGAAGTGACTATATACTTAGCTTCAATCGTTGAGTCGGCAATAGTATCTTGTTTGGCACTCTTCCAACTTATTACCCCTCCACATAATGTAAACACGTAGCTAGACTGTGATTTGAAATCATCTTTATCAGATTGAAAACTAGCATCAGTATACTCATTTATTTTCAAATTACCTTCTCATATACCAAGAATACGTCCTTAGTCCTTCACGAGTACTAAAGGATATTTTTCACAACTGCCCAATGACCCTCACTAGGGTCAGATTGGTATCTACTCATCAAACTAAGAGCACGGGATACATCGGACCTAGTACATATCATAGCATATATAATGGATCCAATTGCAGAAGCATATGGAATCCTACTTATGTGATCCCTTTCAATTTATGTCTTTGGAGACATCGACTTTGAAAGGCTTATCCTATGGGACATAAGTAAGAATCATCTTTTTGATTTATCCATGCTAAACCTCTTTAGTACTTTGTCTATGTATAGAGACTATGAAAGACCCAGCAACCTTTTTTACCTATCTCTATAGATCCTAATTCCAAGAATTTAGGTTGCATATCAAAAGTCTTTCATGAAGAATTTCTTGGACAACCAAACTTTTATTGACTAAAGGATAGGTACATCATTTCCTATTAACAATATGTCATCTACATAAAATAATAAGAAAGTTATTGCACTCTCACTAACCTTCTTGTGTACACAAGCTTCATCTATGTTTTAAATGAAACCAAACTCTTTGATTGTTTCATCAAAATGGATGTTCTAACTCCTAGAAGCTTTCTTAAGACTGTAAATGGACCTTTGCAGCTTGCACACTTTTGTGCTATCATTAGACATGAAATCCTCAGGTTGTGTCATATACACTTCTTCAGTCAAGTTTCCGTTTAGGAAAGCTATTTGCACATCCATTTGCCAGATCTCATAATTATAATGCGCTGCAATGGTTAGGAGTATTCTAATGGATTTTAGCATAGCAATTGGCGAGAAAGTTTCGTCATACTCAATACCATGCTGTTAATGATAACCCTTCGCCACCAGTCATGCTTTATAAGTAACTAGGTTACCATCTATGTCGATTTTCTTCTTGAAAATCCATTTGCACCTAATAGATTTAATTCCTTTGGGTGGATCAACCAGAGTCCATACTTAGCTATCATACATAAAATCCATCTCTAATTTCATGGCTTCAAGCCATTTGTCAAATTTGGAACTATTCAGAACTTTCTTGGAAGTAATAGGCTCATCATCATCTATGAGCAATATGTTATTGTGGTAACTAATAAGAAATCCATATCTCTCAGGTGCCACATATATCCTACTCGACTTACGAGGTTCTTGTATAGTTAAAGGTTCATCTATTCTCTCAATAGATGTGGGATCAGACAGTTAATCCTTATTTGTTTGTTCTTCTTAAAATTCACTAAGTTCAATCTTACTCCCACAATCCCATTTAAGCATATGCTCCTTCTCTAAGAAGACAGTATGTTTTGAAATAAACGCTTTATTTTCGGAAGGGAGATAGAAGTAATATCCAAAATATTCTTTCGGATAACCTACAAACAAACACTTGTCAGACTTACTGTCAAGTTTATCTGATGTGATCTTTTGTCAAAGGTAAGGTAACCCCATACTCTCAAGTAAGATAACTTTGGGTTTTTGCCAAAAAAAAACATCTCAAATGGAGTAATATCAATCGTTTTTTACAAAACTCTATTTAGAACATAAACAGAAGTCTCTAGTGAGTACCCCCAAAATGATTTTGGTAAGTCTACAGAAGCCATCATGGTCCGTACTATGTCTAGAAGGATTCAATTCCTTCTCTTAGATACACCATTATGTTGAGATGTATATGGTAGAGTCCATTGAGATAATATCCCATTATCTTTAAAATAATCTTAAAACTCTTGGCTTAAGTATTCACCTCTTCGATTAGATCTTAGAGTCTTAATACTTTTCCCAAGTTGTTTCTCTACTTCATTCTTGAAGTCTTTGAACTTTTCAAAAACTTCATATTTGGATTTCATTAAATTCAAATACTCATATCTTGAATAATCATCGATAAAAGTTATGAAATAGTGATAATCTGCTCTTAATTGTATAGACATTAGTCCACATATATCAGAATGTATAAGTGTTAATGACTCTTTAGCCTTTTCTCCTTTTCTAGAAAAAGGACTTTTAGCCATTTTACCAAATAAACAAGATTTACATGTGCTATATAATTTATAATCAAATGACCCTAAGTCACCTAGCTTGTGTAACTTAGAAATGCGATTCTCATTTATATGGCCTAAACTACAATGTTATAAATAATATAATGTTGAATTTTCTATTCTTAGTTTCTTATTGTTTACATTGAGGATTGGATTATCCATGTCTAGAATAAATAAACCATTAACCAAAGTTGCAAAATCATAATGAAGATCATTTAATGGAAAAAAATAACATTTATTCTTAAAAATTAAATAAAATCCACACGAGTCTAAATATGCAACTAAGATAATATTTTTTAATAAAATTGCTACAAAATAACAGTTTTGTAGTTCCAAAAGTAACCCTAAAGGCAGGTGTAGCTCGTA
The DNA here is from genome assembly GCA_026120185.1 of Voacanga thouarsii. Lineage (NCBI taxonomy): Eukaryota > Viridiplantae > Streptophyta > Magnoliopsida > Gentianales > Apocynaceae > Voacanga > Voacanga thouarsii. The sequence goes on along the minus strand of JANUWF010001659.1, from coordinate 559,137 downwards.
AATCCCCACAACAAGTGTAGAAACCTTTGCTCCATTTCCAGTACATAAATCCACGTCACCTATCTCAAGCCTTCTACTATCCTTTAATCCCTGCAAGTCATTGCACAAATGAGATCCACATCCGGTATCTAATACCCATATCTCATTTCTAAAGGCAGTATTAACCTCAATTATAAGCATACTAAGAGTATAAGTAGAAGTGCCCATAAGCTTCTCCTTCTGCTTCTTTTCCTTAACGGTCTCCAAGTAGACTTTATAGTTGGGCCTCTAATGGCCCATCTTTCCACAATGATGGCATGGGCCTTTGGTGGCTACCTCCTTCTTTTTCACACCACCTTTGGGCTTTGTAGAAGCCTTCTTCTTCTTTTTAGGAACCTTCTTCCTAGAAGAGGAAGATTCTACTAACATAACTATATTCAATTCCTTCTTCATGAAGGACTCCGCGGTTTTGAGTAGATTGATCAACTCGGGTATGGTGGACTCAATCTTGTTCATCTGATAATTAATTACAAATTATGAAAAATTACTTGGCAAATATTGTAGAATTAAGTCGATACTTAATTCATTATCCATCACAAAACTAAGAGATCCAAGCTTCTCAATTAAGCCCAACATCTTCAGCCTATGAGTGGCCATAGAAGTACCCTCAATCATCTTTGAACGGAACAATTGTTTTGATATCTCACATCTTTCTGTTCTGGCTTAGGCATCAAATAGCTCTCGAAGATGTAAGATAATCAGGTAAGCATCCATATTCTCGTGTTGTTTTTGTAGTTCAGGGGTCATTAACACCAACATCACACAAGATGCCATGTCACTGTCCTCTTTATACTTCTTATGGATAGCATGCTCATCAGTATGAGTATCTTGGGCTGGTGGTGGCAGAATAGGAGCCTCTAACATGTAGAGCAACTTTTGCGACTTGAGAACAATTTGTAAGTTTCTATACCAATCGAGAAAGTTTGTTTCAATTAGTTTGTTAGTTTCCAAGATGCTACACAGGTTTAGGTTGGTCAACATGATACAGATAACCTAGATATAAAGATAGAGAAAATTATCTAACTGTATATGAACATGTAATGCAAATAATTGATCTTTAATTAAGTGCATTATTATTTTACTATTATACTCAAATCAATAGCCCCCACTATTGATTCGGGAAAGCCCGTTGCAAGCTTTCCTAATGGACCGGTATCTAAATTCCTCAAAAATGACCTTGGTTTACCCAAGAAGCCATCTTTAAGTTCAATGGTAGGTATCCAATATCAATTACATCGTATGTAATTTCCAAACCATTGGGTGATTAACATCCTTTAATCTTAAAGCTTTTAAGCTAACCCAATCCTACCTCTAATTTTCTTTATACCTGAGTTAGCCCAACCAAGATAAAGAAATTAGTTAAATCTAACCCATTAATCATGAATTTAAAATTTCATAGCTTGAACATGCCCAATGTCAAGTAGGTTTGGGTTAGCCCAACAATCTGGTCTCGAAAAATGACTCTCGTTCTTACTATATTAATGGAAGGCATTAGGTTTAATTTTGATTAAGGGATTTGTGATATTTGTGTCTTAACATAGCATGCATAATATCATCAAATCCATACATTGCAAAATAATAATGTGGTTTGCTTATGGACTTTACTATATTAATTTCATTGAGCCACAAAAGAAATTAATTTGGCCAATCCTAAGTGTCCATGCATGATATAGGAAGAAAACCTTACCATCCTCCTTTTGGTCTTGATCATCTTCTGTTGAACTTGTAATAAATTCTATTCTATCTAAACTATGTAATCTAATTATATAAAATTCTAATAAAGAAACCTCGAGTTACATTCAAAGGAAGTTTAGATGAGAAGAGAAATTTACACAAGAAAAATAGAGAAGGCAGAACTTGTATGCCCTATTTAATTCAAAACAAAAGCAATAAAGTGCATGAACAATTTAATTGGGTCCAATAGTCCATAACCAAACCACCATGCTAATTTTATACTCAAAATAAAATTAAACATAGTAAATAATTCTAAAATCACTATTTTGGAAAATAGAATAAATTCTAAAATCAATATTTTAGAAAGTGTATTAATTCCTAAAATTAATTCCAAAATCACTATTTTGAAAAATAGAATAAATTTTAAAATCACTGTTTTAGAAAATATATTAATTGTTAAAATCATATTTTAGGAATTAAAATAATATATAATCTAAAATTAATATTTTAGAAAATCTATTAATTTCTTAAAAACATATTTTAAGAATTAAAATAATATATAATCTAAAATCATTATTTTATAAAATATATTAATTGCTAAAATCATATTTTAGGAATTAAAATAATATATAATCTAAAATCATTATTTTAGAAAATATATTATTTTTCCAAAACCAAGATTTTTGGAAAATAAATTTTTTAGTCCCAAAGTATGAATTTTGGGAAAACTAGGCATTAAATGAAAAAAAAAACAAATTGATCCGTTGGCCTTTCGCTAGAGACAAAACCAAAATCTTAGATGAAACAAACGAAAAACAAAAATAAAAATAATAATTTTATATTTTGAAATAGGAATTGCATCATGGGGAGGCTGTGAATAAGCCTCCCCGAGATTGCATAAACAATCGCATGTGAGGTGCACATTATGGGAGCTAAAGCTGGGCAAGCCGCAGATTGAGCCGTGGCTTGGGGAAATATATATATATATATATATATATATATATATATATATCTTTTTCTCTTTTTCTCTTCTTCGTCTTCCCAGAAATGTTTTCTGGAAAAATTCTTCAAAAAATCTGTGACAATTTCAAAGAACAATTCTCTGATTGATTCCAATTTTTTTCTTTTCCAGTCTATAAACTGATTCAAATCTTTTCAGTAAAACAAAACCAGAACAAAATAAAAATTTGTTCGGGAAACATTACAGTTTCAGAAAAACAATTTCACACACCTAGAGAAATATTTTTCCTTTCTGCAAGAATTAACCCTTTAATTCTTGTCATAAAACATTCTTGTAACTTTTATAGAAACATGCTCGCCACAACCAAAGCCCACATAATAAAAAAAAAGATTCACAAACTACTCACGTGAAAACAATTTTTCTCAAAGGACACAGAGACAACATTGACAATGATGAAACATATTTCATGGCTAAAAAAATCCAACCCACTAACGCATAAACGAAAACTCTGATACCACTGCTAGGAATTCTCCATGCAAAGATCATAGACACGCAACGGAAGAAACGAGAATTCCACACCGAGGATCATGTTTATGTATTAATAGGTATTAAACAGTAGAGAAATCATACCTTACATTGTGTCTCTGTGAATGAAAAATTTTATCTACTCTGAGGCGCGATCCAGAAAAGTCTGAGAATGTCTTCTCCTTCTTCTATCAAAACACCACAATCCAAGTGTAGCGTTAGGATTCTTGGACTCCTAAACGCGAAAAACGTCCACAAATCCCTTCCGAGGACCTAAGCCAAAGGATTAAGACGATCTAGAGATTACAAAATTACCTTTGTTTGGTGTAATCAAGATCTTTGGATTCTGATTTTTCTGTCGTACGTGCAACTCGAACGATCACCAGACGCTGCAATGTGCGAACGCCCTCTATCGGATACACAAGGCAAACCAACTTTGTTATCTCGGGAGTGCTAGCGCCTAGGGTTTGAGAGACTTAAATTTTTTTGGTGAATAGAGGCATGAATATTAACAGAGAGCTCTCTGGAGAAGACGGCTAGGGTTTTCTTTTAAAACCACCCGAACCTCTTAGAGTCCAACTCTGATAATAGCTTATCATATTTTATTTAAAATTCAAATTGAAACTGATATGATAAGATTCTACCATTATCTCAGTAATTTAACTAATTAATTTATCGAGTCAGATTCTTACAATCTGGACATCATCCAAATACATCGAATGTGGACATATTTCTAGATTCATTGTATCTGGTCAATTTTCTAGGTTCGATTAACTTAGACATATTTCGAAATTCATCGAACCTGATTACTAGAAAAATAACCTAATGAATTCACTTATTGTGTGACCCTATAGGTTCATTTAACACTAGTAGTATGCCTAAATCACATTTAAATAGCCCACAAGTTATAAGTAGTTTCTAGCAAAACATTATAACTATCCAGGCTTAAATGAAGATCAATGATCTCTTTGAACCAAACCATAACTTTATATTTAGTCCTTTTGTCCCACGATATTCAGATTAATCATAAGGCACGGAGCATGTTATCCTTATTAAGCTTAGTCAATTATTTATTGATCTTATAGTAGACTGTTCAAACAAATGGTATCAATATCTCAAATTAATATATTTGAGCACGGCTATGTATTTTAACAGTCTAACTTATCAAGGGGCCCATGGATATCTCTCCCATAATTGAGAGGGACAAATTCCTTCACTATCAATTATATTCCTCTCCTAGTTTATTCTATATCCAACAGTGGTCTAATTTATTATCTAATTAAAGACAAATTTAAACAATGTGAAAATATAGAATTTATCAAGTAGGAAACCATGATGAATTCAGGTCGAAGGACTTTTAATATCATTATGGCTAGAAAGTACTTATGATATTTCCATGAAGTACTCTCATAGTGGTTCATATCTAATACAATATTCTCTAACATTTATTTATGTTTTGACTTGATATCACATATATTTATGACCAATTAAACATAGCCATTGAGTCATAACATACTAATCTTAATTTATTATTGTTCCACTAATAATAAAATATCAGGGATAGTTTAAGGATAGTCATTGTATTGATTGTTGGATTTTACTATCAAGTCATGTACTTGATGACCACAAAACTAAATGCACTATTCATGAAAAGAAATGCCTCGTATTATTACATAATACATAACGACAATAGTATAAGTACAAATTGACTCTAGGGCATATCCCTAACAAGATTGTCTCTAATAAAATCCACACGAGAATGCTGCTCAAGAAAATACCAGAATTTCTATGTCTTTCAGAAGAAGAAGAAGAAGAATGATACAGGAGGAGTTCTCAGTTTTTTTATTTTCTTAAAAACAACCTCTGCTCGTATGTGTAATTATATATAATCATAATCCCTCGTATATTTGGTAATTAGAATCTATTACATATAAGGGCTCGTAATTAATAATAAATATTATGATTATAGTTAATTATAATGTAGCCCATAAATTATAATTAATTATAATTTGACCACAATTACTTCTTCTTTTCACAATCAACCCTATAATATTATCGAATAACATTTTGAGCACTCAATTCTCTATTATGTGTGACCTATTAGGTTTCTCGGTCTATTGGCAGCGAAATATGAATTAATCTAAACATTTTTAAGATTAATAATCCTTAATAACTTTAGAATTAACTTATTAATTCTAACAAGGATTGATTTATTAATTCTCTAATTAATAAATCCATATTTATCAGATCATGAGCGGTATCTAGCAATACATCATAACCGCCCAAAAGTCCAGAAAGTCAAGTGGCTTGATATGAACTTTTCAATAGCAAACAACAGTGCAATAAACTCCTTTCACCATACAATATCTCATTCAGTTTGGAGTATGAAATTAGTGCCAACTCCTTCCAGAATAATAAATTAATTCTAGCCCAAATATTTTAGTACTTGTTTCCGTAATCCACTACTCATCATATGTATCAATTGGAACCATTTCTAATATATAATCACCTTGGCCAAGAACTTCTCGAGTAGTGATTCCTACAAGTGACTATGGGATATTTGCTCCTACTATTAGGAGTGATGAATTATTTATTGATCCTCTCAACTACTTTCATTTGCTTCATGTTGTACCCAATATCCATCCCATAGGCGATCTTGTCAGGACTCTAGAGATTGGAATCAAAGTCCAATACTTAGTAAATAAAGTACTTTTTGAGATCTCAAGTCTAAGGATATTTGAACATTCACTATAACGAGATTCTATCGCTGGCACTAAATAGTTATCCATATGATTATCTTAGAGTCAGGTCATCCTGTGAAACCCCAGTCAAGACCAACCTTAGAGTAAGGGGGTTGGGATGCATATCATGCTTTATTTCATGATTAAATATGCTTTCATATGATTTCTATGTGCTTTGAATTTTATTTTTATTATCTTGAAGTCTTGGTGGTGAGTGATGTGTGAGAGGGGCAAAATGGTAATTTTTGCCCGAGGTGAAAATAGGGAGATAGCTTGTGGATTGAATAGAAAATAATTTTCCTAGTGAAAGTATCAACAAGAGTTGTTGTGGTTTAGTGGTTAGAGCTTTGGAATAAATTATTGAGGTCTAAGGTTCAAAGTTCATCATAGAAGCTTTAGCTTGAGTAAATTTTATTTTGCTTGGAAAAGGATGGTTTCGACCATGAGGGCCTAGATCAATGTGGTGATGATGTCCTAGGAGAGACATGTTAGGAGAATTCTCACTTCACTCTTTTGTTCTTCGCGAAATGCCTAAAGGGAATTCATTCTCCCTTGATCTTTAGTTTTTCTTAATTTCCAACTCCTTAGTTTGATCAAGGTGTTCTATCCTTTTCCTTTCCAGAAAATTCAGTAGAGGACTAAGGTCTTTTAGGATCAAAATGTCCTAGTAAAAGGCTTCTCATGGTTTGGAAAATGTAAATGAATTGTGGGAAAATTCAAGAGGAAAATCCCTCTTGAAAGCTTGCTGAAATTTTTCCTCTATCTTAGTTCATCTATCTTCATGGAATGAGCTGAAATTTTCCAGCTTGTTGTACCTTCAAAAGGTCAAAAATTCTAGCTCACATTCCCTCCCAAATGCTACCAGAAAAATGGTCTTTAGGATCAGTTTGACACCTGAAAGTTTTTGCCCAAATTCGGACTGCACAAGCTGGAGCAAAGCAGGAAAAATTCCTGTACGAAAATCAGCTTTGAGAGCTCCAAACCAAGCTGTTTTCTCCCAAATTTTGTGCAGCACCTTAGCCATGTTTTTCCTCCATAAAGAAGGCTAGAAACCACCCTTGAATACCCCTGAAATCCCCTTCAAAACTCGCTGCAAAATGGCTTTGAACAGCAGACGAAAATCTGCCAGAAAAATCACTGTGCAGCGAAAATTCTGGGCAGATTTTCGTCCAGCTTGTTTCCTATCTCTCTTCCAGCCAAAACACCAACCTTAATCTGTCAAAACCTCCCTTAAACCTCCATCAACAGAGCTCCATTGATCCCCTTGAACTTCTGCACAAAATTCCAGTAATGGCTGTCCGAAAATCCCTCAACCAAATCCCTGCAATTTAGCTTGAATACTTTCCAAAATTTCAGCCATCTTGTTTAACAACTTTTCATAAAATTTTGCTCAATTGATCAGACATCTTCGCCACCATTGTTCACCTTGGTTTTGGCCATCACAAGCCTCCTTTAACCAGCCTTAATTCCCTAGAAGAGCTGCACAATCCAGTCGGCCATAGGAGACTTCAAAGCTGTCCAGAAAAATCAAGATATTCTTAGAATATCTAGTTTCCAAATTCTCTTCCTAAAAATATTCTTCAAGGATTGTAACAACTAACCTTTCTTTTCCCTTCCAAATCAGAGAATCAACTCCCTAAACCCTACTAGAATTCGGCCAAGCCTATTCCCACAGAAAAATCGACAGCTGCAAACCATCTCTCCCTCTCTCGATTTTCTTTCCTTCAAGCATCAAGAACACACACACACTACACCAAGAACACCCACTTCTTCTCTACACCTAATACCCCTCCAAACCACCTCAAACCCTCATGAAAATCTCCAGATTTAGTCTACACATTGCTGTGAATCCATCAACACCATTATTAACATCAAACTCCTCCAAACATCTTGCTACTTCGGATCAAAGCAGAAAATTCTGAACAAGAACATCTTCAATGTAAACTTATTCTAACAACTTCATCCTCTTCAAACTTAATCTCTAATGAAAACCTATATGAATAAGCATGCTAATGATCTCTTCTCTCTCTCTCTCTCTCTCTCTCTCTCTCTCTCTCTCTCTCTCTCTCTCTCTCTCTCTCATGGACCGAAATTCTCTCTCTTGGCCGAATGGTCTCTTTCTCCATGACCATGCTTTCGCCACCTTTCTTGAACGAGATTAGCCATTTAGGAGTTGAGATCTTCTCTAGACTCCTTCAAGTCATTCATCAACCAAGTAAGTACCTTCAATCCTCTCTTTAAACTTTAGAATCATGTCTCTAGGTTGATGTTGTGAGAAGATGAATGGCGATGGGTTTGTGTATGTGTTGTTGTCGAGATTGAAGCATGAGTATATGTATGATTGTGAAGGAGATGGGATTTATGCATTGGTGGATTGAATGATGAGTTGAGGTTTGATGCATGTCATAGGTAGTATTTGTGATGAAGCATGCTAGAGATTATGTCACCATTGGTGAATAGGATTTATATGCATGATTAGATTTTGAAGCCATGATCATGTTTATGCTAGTAGAGGTTAAAGCATGTCTTAATAAATTTAGATCTATGCCTATGTGCAAGATTTGGATGATTTGATGAATTGAAGGATTGAGTATGTTATTGATTATGGTTGACCATAGAATCTTGATCATGATCTAATTGTCCCTAAGCAAATTTTATTTCATGAATAAAATATTTACTAATAAATTTTGATAGAGAATTTCGAAAACCCTAGGAAGGGTAGATTTGGAATTATAATATATGTAAAGGATATTTTAGTCAAATAAATAATAACTTTTCTAGAAAATAAAATAAATAAATATTATTTAAAATAAAGAAATTAATTAAAGCCTTTATGGAAAAGATTTATACTTAATAGAATATTTACTAAATCAAAACCCTTAAGGATTTACTTATTATTTTCCAAGAAAGACTTATTAAATTTAATCTTAACTAGTTTTAGCTATCAATTATTTTCTAACAACTAAGCTATCATTAAATCACTATTTTACCTAGTACCACCTATGACTTCTGATCAAATAAACTCTAAATTTTCCTTAACAAGATTTAAACTTTCAACTTACTAGAATTTATTTCCTAATCCATTAATTATTTTAAATAACGAATTAAACTTAGCTTATAAACCTATTCAATTATTGTTTTACCTTAAAGCTTGGGACACTAGAATCATAGTAGTAGTGAATTAAGTTGATTTAAAATTGAGGAAGTGGATTGTGGCTTGAATCTGATTAAGATTTGTATTTGCCCATGTGGGGTTAGGTCAGCTGTTCGAGACCTTGTTGTTGTGAGCAAGAATCAGGTAAGCTCCTGCATAAAACCTGATTGACGTGAAATGATTTCCTTATGGCAAGCCAAATGTGGAGTGCAAGGACACTCGGTTATTTGAAAGCAATTGAGGGTTGAATTCATCATTAATTCCAACGCTTAAATTATTTAAAAGTCTTTAAGCAGATTTTTCCAAACTTGAAACTCTTTCTGGAACTAATTTCTCCCAAAGCTTTGGAAACCCTCAAATTGTTATTTTCGTGAAGAACAATGCTTTGTTCATTTTATCCCAAGTGGGGAATGTCGTTGAGTACTCAATAAGGGTGGACTACTAGGACTAGTCTTTGAAGGGTTAGGGTAAGTCTCTCAGTAGGTGGCCACCTCTGAGGGGTGAGTCCTTCCCGGATAAGATGCCAGTTCCAGTGAGTCGTGCCGGTCCGAGCTAGCGATTTATTTTGTTTCGATCAAGTGATCGTGTTTTTGCCGGAATGGACACCCGGCGGTTGTTTGGGTATAGAGAATGAGGAGTATCTTGCCCAGTAGGCCGATCACCTAGTTTTGTCAATCTGCACAACGTGTTAGGCATTCTGACAGGTTATGGGGCCCAAAGCGTGGTAACCCATATCCCTTTCTTTCGAGTGGTTGATTTCATTACTTATGTATGGCTAGAAGAGCCAAAACGCCACTCTTGCTTTTGACTAATGTTTATTGCTTGCCAATGTTTCTCTTATAAAGATTTCACACTTTGCATCCACGAACTGTTTCCACTAAACACCCAAAGCATACACGGACTTACTAAGATTTCTGTGTCACCACCTTTTATCATGATTTCAGGTTGATCCTGTTGTGGGTGAGTAGCTACCTTGGGAAGAGAATGTGTTTTTTTTTTATTTTATGTACTGCTTTGGGGAGACGAGTGTGGATGATTTTAAGTATGATTTTTGTTTTGAAATTTTATGGATGTACTTTTGAAGTATTTTGGGTTGTAATAAATTCTTTTTAGTTTGAGTAATATTTATTTCAGCAATTTTATTTGTGACCTAGTTATAAAGACCCCTTGTCCTTTGGACGGGGCGACATCCCCGGCCCTGGCGGGCCTAAGTTTTCCGGGGTGTTACACATCCAATGTACTTGTTCAAGTGACAAGCAGCCACGTGTTAACTTTGAGTATCACAATACTCACAGATGTGAGAACCACCACCTGATCAAATCAGGAAGTATAACATGTGCTAGACTTAATGTATTAATAATGTCCTGTCTCATTAATACTGTAATTAGGAATAATTTAAGTACGAACACTATCCAGTATTGTAGGAACCTCATATCATAATCTCTATCATGATTTTCTTAACATTGTGTTGCACTTGAGACTTTATCTAACAGTTATTTTACACGAAAGTATAAATAAAACAAATTAAAAGATAAAGAATGCCTTGTTTTATTTATTAATGCACAATATAAAGTATACATGTGATTGCCTCTAGGGCATAACGCTAACAAATGGATCGGCTTCAGTTGGCTTAGCGGAAAGGAAAGGCTTCAAAGTAAAGATGGCTTTAATGAAAGGTGGCTTGGCTCGGTCAGCTTAAGAACATAAGAAGTCTTCAGCCCACACTTACACATTAAAATCAGTGACTTTGTACAAAATATCAAAGCCTATTAGGAAAATACTTCTTTTCACTATAGGATTTTTAGGAAAGCTGTACACTTAAAAATACGATCCGAAAACATGCTAACCGAGGGGTGCGACGGTGGAAGGTTAAGAAAATATTGAGAGTGCACCATGTACATAGAGTGTTAATTCTTGCAATCATGTAATATTTTCTTAGATTATTATGAATTCAAGGAACCAAAGCTACAATCATTCTTTGAAGGGGAATTCATCACTCAAATGAGCATTGTTTCAAGGAGGTTATCAAAAGAGGAAAAAGAGGGCTTGTCTATGAGTTCTTTCTAAGACCTTTGTTTTCTTTTTCTTTGAACAATGATGAGATTAGTGCTTTAATTGTACTTGAATGTTATTTTTAGATTCGTGATATTGTAATTTATTTAATCTTTGATCAATTAGTTATTGTTCTTGGTATTTGATTACTTGTTTTTATTTGGTAGATTGATGAAGTTGAATTTTCTTCTAATGGACTTGGGAAATAAAGTTAGAATTGAGATCAATATAGTTAATTCTATATAATTATTATCTTAACTGGATTGGGAAAAAAGGTTAAGAATTGAACCTAAGTAATTAAAGGTTAGTTAATTTTACCTAGAGTATAGGGTCATTGGCTAATTTTATGCTTATATTACCTAGGATATAGGGATATTCATGAGGAATGATTTTAATGCATTTCTTTGGTTATGTTGGCTTGATTGGGAAATCTGCTAATTTAATCAGGAGATAGTTATTTCATGGATTGAGAAAGAAGTGGATTCTATCTTTATTCGTTGATGATGTCAAGACAATGATTGATTGTAATAAGTGTTGGATAATTCATGTCATGTTTCCAAGAATAACTATTTAATTCCATGTTTTTCTCTCCAAGAGCTGTGTATATATTTTGTCTTTTTCTTTATCTTTATTTTATTCTTTATCACTCTAATTGGTACGTTAAATATTGAATGAAAAGTAATTAGTGTGTTCTTGTTCATTGATGATCGATATTCGTTAATTTCCTATATTATGCTTAATGATGATTGCACTTGCTTATATGTGTAATGTAGGATTAATGTTTTAATTAAACTTGATTGGGAATGGATTCAAAATTGCAAGATTTTTATATACCCAAATTTAACGCATCATGAGGCTAATTAGAACAGTGATTAATTAAGTATTTTAATTTTTCATGATAATAGGAAAGGGTTCCAAGTTCAATGGACAATACAATAATCTAATAATAAACCCTATAGACCGAGGTAGTAAGTCCTTGCATTAAAATGTTTGGTTCTAAAGCACTGAATTGTAAGTCATTTGTGAAATGTATGCTGACTCAATGCTATGATTATTTAGAATACAAGCTTGATTATTTTATATTAAATGTTTTATTCAAACAAGGGTTTAAAATCACCTTTCATTTATAGAACAATTTTCCACAGTTTATTTGGAAACCATGCTTGTATAACCAAAATGTTGAAAACGTTTGCATTGAGTTTTAGACCTTGAGCAATTTGATGAAGCGTTGAGTACTCAATATGAGTAGACCACTAGGACGAAATTTTGAAAGGTAGGACGAGGCTCTCAGTAGGAGGCCACCTATGAGAAATGAGCTCTACTCGAAAAAGGTGACAATTCGAGTAGGTCAAGCTAATCCGAGCTTGCACCACAGTCTAAGTGGGTTGTTATTCCAGTGTGGACATCCAGTAAGTTAGAGTAAGAGATGGAAGAGTATCTTATCGAGTGGGTCATACACCCACTACACTGTAATGCAGGGTTTCACAATGTTTGTCATGATGCAGGGTTTCATGGCAAGGCTATGATGCAAGATTTCATAGTCGTATATCTTTAAGCGGTTTTCATATGTTACACATTTTATTGTGAATTTTGGATTCAGTACACCACTCACTTTTAAGTATGCAGAAAATGTTTGACTTGCAATTAACTTTCAAGAAACAGTTTCTAATTGCATTCATGAAACTTATTTTGTATCATACAAGAGCACACACAGGACTTGGTGAGAAATATTTCTCACACTCTTTTGATGTCATATTTCCGGATCTATCTGCTTTGACAAAGTTTTGCACTTTTAGAAGATATCTTCATTTAATTTCTTGTCTTTGATTCTTGTTTGGAAAGTTATTTTATTTCATGTGTAACGAGAGACTTGTAGACAATGTTTTCCCGTATAATAAGTTTTAATCGATTTTTCACTTTGGTTTTATTATTTATTTAGTTATAAAGACCCATGATCCTTTGGACGGGACAACACCCCTACACTTTTTGGGTGCATGTATAGTGAGGTGTTACAGTTTCACCTTCTTGCTTTTTTAATATGCTTAACCTCTTCAAGTCCTCCTCTACTTTTCCAATTCAAAAGAATTAGTTCAACTAATAAAAGTTAATTAAAACCCAATAAGTAGAAAGATAGGAGTTCCTAGAAATTTTAATCCTTTGTTTTGTGATATTTCTGTCGTTTTTTTCTTGCCAAATATTTTCCTAAACATCAATCTAACATATACAAGTAATAATGCATCAAGAAAATGTCTAGAAATTTAAGTTCCTTGACCTTTATGCTTGCTGGACAGAAAGCTACAATTGTTTTTGTTTCTCTACACTTGGATTGATAGAAAGCTTGTGCCACTTCATTTGAAAAAAAGTTCCGATACCAATTGATAAGAATAGCAATAATTTCTCTGATACTAACTTGATAAGAATCGCAAAGTAATAGCTTTCAAATGTGAGGAACAAAACAGAACAAATGGGATTGGTTGTTGATGACCTAAGTGAGCCAAATGTATACCAATCTTACAAAACAAGAATCCTGAGAGATTTGAGCACTTAAACCCCCAAATTAGGAAGATTAATTTTCTTCAAAATACCTTAAAAACATAGATTTCAGCAAGGTAATTGAAACCCTAAGGATTAGAGTTGAAGGCAACCAACCTACCTCCTATGAAGAACTTTGTAATAGTAAGGAAACTAAAATCCTTAATAGAGATTGGAATAGATTATCTTTTATGTTTAGAGACTCCTTCACAAGCACGACTAAGCCTTGTGAGTGGTCTTGATAGATATAGAACAAGGAGATTTAAAAATGCTCCACAAGTTCATTCATTCAACAAATCATCAAAAGCTCCTCTTCTCTCATTCAAAGAGAGTATTTATACAAATATATACTTAATTAGGATATTTGCAAAACTAGTCTCTAGTATTTTAAGAATATTAACCCCTTTCAAATATATGTTTGACATCATTCAAATTCAAAACATGAAATGAAATTCGCTAAAAAGGATTGGAGTTTTACAACTTTGCATGCACGTGCATAGCCGTGCATTTCTCCTAAGTGCAGTCTTCAACTTGTGCACGGTATTATGCATGGCCATATCTTCATGTCATGTACAACTTCTGAAAACTAGATCTTTTATTGATTTTGCATGGTTTGATATATGGTTGTACATCATGTTGTGCATCTTGTGCAATAATATTAATTTTCATCTTCCAAAGTTGAAATTCAACCCTTCTTAACCTTCTTTTACATTTCCTTGAATCTCCACTTGGATAGTGGTTAAGTTCAGCTCTTTGTATTCTTCTTTAGTCTTCTAAGGGTCTTTAAACTTCAAGATCCTTTGCATATATGCTTGTAAGTCCCCTTGGAACTTCTTAGTCTTTGATCTTGTCTAGGGACCCTTGATTTGATCTAATACATTGCTTCTCCCTTCTTGAGCATGTCCACCTTCTTATGGATGATTCCAAACAAGTTTTCTCTCACGGGTGCCACTGAAGATATGATTTCTAAGGATATTTAATTATCATATCATTTTTCTGTTTGCAATTTGCACCTTTTTTTTTTTTTTTTGTGTGGAGAGGAATGAGCCTTTTTACCTCAATTTTTAATGGTTTTAATTATTATATCATTTTCCTCTTAAAAATATGTAATCTTAGTTTTTTTTCCCCCTTAGCAATTTTCTTCTATGTATGAATTATCTTGACCTTATTCCTAAAAAATTTGTTACTTCTTTCTTCTTGGAAGTTTGCTCTAAGAAAAGTCACCCAAGGCATGGTTTTTCAAGGTCTTTAATTATCATATTATTTTCATTTCAAACTCTGTGATTTATTTTTTTTTTTTTTGGAGGAATTTTTTACCGCAATTTTTGAAGAGACTAGAGATAACAAATACCTCTTCAACATTTGTAATTTCACTATTATCTTTGCTCTCTTGCAGGTAAACATCAATTTCACTAGTTTTTTTTTTTAAGTATTTTTCATCTACTCATTTTCCTTATTAAAATTTACAATTTCTATTCTTTTGTTCTTACTAAGAGGGGTAAATAATTTTTCTTTTTTTTTCTGAGAGAAATGATTACCCAATTGCAGAGAGTGAGTGAGATAGAGGGGGAGAGAGCTAGCTAGCAATAGTATCCTTCTCTTCCCCGCAAAGAGATGAAGAATGAATTAGTTGGAGATGGCAGAAAAGGGGGAATTACTTGATTAGATATGGACGTCAAATTCTGATAGTGTAATATGATATATTTAAGGTAAATAATTTTATGAACATAGATAGTAAGAAAAAAAATTTTAAGTCATATAAATATAATATTATAAAATTTGTAAATATCACACTTTCCTTAAATGTTTCATTTAATCTAAATTTATGTGTCCTAGAGGTCAATCAAAAAAATTTCAATCTTGTATGTTACTGTGAAACCCCAGTCAAGACCAACCTTAGAGTAAGGGAGTTGGGATGCATATCATACCTTATTTCATGATTTAATATATTTTTATATGATTTTTATGTGCTTTGGATTGAGTTTTATTGTCTTGAAGCCTTGTTGGTGAGTATTGAGTGAGAATGGCAAAATGGTATTTTTTGCATAAGTGAAAAGAGGAAGATAGCTTGAGGATTAAATAGGAATTAATTTTCTAATGGAAATAACAACAAGAGTTATTGTGGTTTAGTGGTTAGAGCTTTGGAATCAATTCTTGAGATCTTGGGTTCAAATTCCTTCATAGAAGCTTTAGCTTGATTAAATTTTATTTTTGCTTAGGGAAGAATAATTTCGGCCTTATGAGCTTGGAGTAAGGTAGGGATGATGTCCTAAGAGAGACATGTTAGGAGTAACTTCATTCTACTCCCTTACCCTACTCAAATTTTCTAAAGGGAATTCATTTTCCCTTGATCTTTGATTTTCCTTATTTCTCAACTCATTAGTTTGATCAAGTTGTTCTAGCCATTTTCTTTCCAGAAATTTTAGTAAAATGCTGTGGTCTTGTAGGCTCAAAATGTCTTAGTAAAAGACTTCTTATAGTCTGAAAAATGTGGAAGAGTTGTGGGAAATTCCAAGAGGAAAAATCCCTCTAGTGAGCTTGCTGAAAATTCACTCTAACTAGTTCATCTTCCTCCTTGGAACAAGCTGAAATTTTCCAGCTTGTTGTGCCTTCAAAATGTAGAGTTTCTTAGCTAACATTCCCTCCCAAATTCTGCCAGAAAAAATGGTCTTTAGGATCAGTTTGCAATCTGGATTTCTTGGCCATTTTCGGACTGCTCAAAGCTGGAGCAACAACAGGAAAAATTCCTATGCAAATCGCCACTTTGAGAGTCTAAAACCAAGCTGTTTTCTTCCGGACTTTGTGCAGAACCTTAGCCATGTTTTTCCTCCATGAAGAAGGCTGAAAACTAGCCTTGAAAGCCCCTAAAATTCCCCTTTAAACTCTCTGCAAGATGGCTGGAAAATGGCAGCCGAAAAAGCTGTCCAGGAATTTCAGCTTGGCGAAATTCTAGGCAATCCAAATTCCAGCTTTGTTTCCTATTTCTCTTCCAGCCAAAACACCAACCTTGTTCTGCAGGAACCTTCCTTAAACCTCCAGTAACAGAGCTCCATTGTTTCCCTTAAGCTTCTGCACGAAATTCAGCAATGGCTGTCCGAAAATCTCTCCAACAAATCCCTACAATTATGCTTGATTGATTTCCAAAATTCCAGCCACCTTTGTTTAGCAACTTTCTATAATGCATTCCCCAAATAACCAGACTTCTTCTTCACCATTAAGCACCCTACTTTCGGCCACCATAAGCTTCCATAAACCAACATTAATCCCACCGAAATTCTGCTCAAACAGTCGGCCATGGCAAACTTCCAAAACTCTCCAACAATCAAGATATTCTTGGAATATTTAGTTTCCAAATTCACTTCGTAAAAATATTCTTCCAGGATTGTAACAACTAACCTTTCCTTTTCCCTTCCAAATCAGAGAAACAACTTCCTAAACCCTACAGAAATTTGGCCAGCCCTAGCTCTCACAGAATTTCGGCAGCTACACAAATCCAATCTCTCGAATTCTTTCAACCTCCAAGAACACACATACTACACCAAGAACACCTACCTCCTTCCTTTACCTAATACCCCTCCAAACCATCTCAAATCCTCTCTAAAACTTCCAGATTTGACCTACTCACTGCCGTGAGTCCATCAACCCCATTCTTAACATCAAACTCCACAAATCATCTTTCTACTTCGGATCAAAACCAGAAATTTCTATGAATGACAAGAACACTTTCAAGGTAAATTTATTCTAACAACTTCATCTCCTCCAATCTTGATCTCTAATGAGAACCTATGTGTATAAGCATGCTAATGGTTTCTCTCTCTCTCTCTCTCTCTCTCTCTCTCTCTCTCTCTCTCTCTCTCTCTCTCATGGCCGAAACCTCCCTCTCTTGGCCGGATGGCTCCTTTTCCCCATGTCCATGTTTTCGCCATCTCCCTTGGACAAAGTTAGGCATCAAGGAGTTGAGATCTATTCTAAACTCCTTAAAAGCAATCATCGATCAAGTAAGTCCCTTCAATCCTTCTTTTAAACTCTAGAATCATGTCTCTAGGATGATGTTGATAGTGGGTGGATGGTGATAGGATTTGAGTATGTATTATTGAGTTTGAAGCATGAATATGTGTATGATTGTGAAGGAGATGGGATTTATACATGGAAGGATTATCTTGGTTGATTGTGTGATGATTTGAGGTTTGATGCATGAAGTATTTGAGATAAAGCATGCTAGAGACTATGTCACCTTTGGTG
Source organism: Voacanga thouarsii (assembly GCA_026120185.1). Classification (NCBI taxonomy): domain Eukaryota; kingdom Viridiplantae; phylum Streptophyta; class Magnoliopsida; order Gentianales; family Apocynaceae; genus Voacanga; species Voacanga thouarsii. Next base: position 541,217 of record JANUWF010001659.1, on the reverse strand, counting down.
AATAGGATTTATATGCATGTTAGATTATTGAAACCATGATCATATTTATACTAGTAGAGGTTAGATCATGTCTTAATAAATTTAGATCTATGCTTATGTGCATGATTTGGATGATTTGATGAATGGAAGGATTGCATATGTTCTTGATTGTGGTTAGCCATAGAAATTTAACCATGATCTAGTTGTCCCTAAACTAATTTTATTTCATAAATAAAATATTCAATGATATAAAATTTTCCTAGTAAATGTTGAAAAAACCCCTAGGAAGGGTAGATTTGGATTATTATATACATAGAGGATATTTTGGTCAAATAAATAATAATTTTGCTAGAAAATAAAATAAATAAATATTATTTAAAATAAAGAAATCAATTGAAGACTTTTATGGAAATAATCATAATTAGTAAAATATTTATTAAATCAAATCCCTTTTTAAAAGTTTACTTATTATTTTCCAAGCAAGACTCATTAAATTTAATCTCAACTAGTTTTAGCAACCAATTATTTTCTAACAACTAAACTATTATTAAATCATTATTTTACTTATTACTACCTAGGACTCTTGAGCAAATAAACTCTAAATTTTCCCTAGCAAGATTTAAACTTTCAACTTATTAGAAATTATTTTCCAAACCATTAATTATTTTAAATATCAAATTAGGCTCAACCTACAAACCTCTTTGTGTATTGTTTGGCCTTAAAGCTTGGGACACTAGGATCATGGTAGTAGTAAGAGGAGTTGATTTAAAATTGAGGAAGTGGATTGTAGCTTGGAATTGATTGTGATTTGTATTTGCCCATGTGGGGTTAGGTCAGCCGTTGGAGACTTTGTTGTTGTGAGCAAGAATCAGGTAAGCTCCTGCATAAAACCTGATTGTGGAAAAATGTTTAATTATGGCAAGCCAAATGTAGAGTGCATGGACACTCATTTTTGTAAAGACAATTGAGGGTTGTCTCCTGTTTTATTTCCGTCAAATGAGTTATTTGAAATTTATCAAGCAGATTTACTCAAACTCAGAACTCTTTCTGAAACTGTTTTTGACAAAGATTTTGGAAACCCTTTATTTGCCATGTTCAAGTGGAACTATGTTTGTTCATTTTTCCCAAGTGGGATACGTTACGTTAAGTACTCAATAAGGGTGGACTACTAGGACTAGTCTTTGAGGGGTTAGGGTAAGTCTCTCAGTAGGTAGCCACCTCTGAGGGGTGAGTCCTTCTCGGATAGGACGTCAGTCCAGTAGGACGTCAGTCCGAGCTAGCAGTGTTCTCTTCAGTCAAGTGACTATGTTATGCCGAAATGGACGCCCGGTTGTTGTTTGGGTATAGAGAAGGAGGAGTATCTTGCCCAGTAGATCGATCACCTACTTTTGTCAGTCTGCACAAAGTGTGGCATTCTGACCGGCGGTATGCACAAAGTATGGCATGCTGACCATTCGGTTATGGGGCCCAACGTGTAGTAACCCGTAATCCTTTATTTCGAGTGGTTGATTTTATAAATTATGTATGGCTAGAAATGCCAAAACACCACTCTTTTTTTTTACGGATGTTTATTGCTTGCCAGTGTTCTCTTATAAAGAATTTTATACTTTGCATTCACGAAATGTTTTCACCTGACACATAAACACACACGAACTTACTGAGATTTCTGTCTCATCATCTTTTTACCATGTTTTCAGGTCGGTCCTACTGTAGGGACGAGTAGCTAGATTATGCCCGCTTTGGAAGATTTATGATGATTTATGTTTGTGTAAAGTTATGGAGAGATGAGAGTGGATGAATTTTTATTATGGATTTGTTTTTGGTATTCTCAGATTTATTTTGGATAGATGTTTATTTTGGGATGTAATAAATATTTAAGTTCAAGTATAATTTATTTCCGCTATTTTATTTGTATGACCTAGTTATAAAGACCCCTTGTCCTTTGGACGGGGTGACATCCCCGGCCCTAGTGAGCCTAGGTAGCGGGGTGTTACAGTTACTCCATTACATTCCTTTCCTAAAAGCTTTGGAGAGATTAACGGGGGGGAAAGAAATCAAGACATGAAAAAAAACATATGTAATTTAAGGAGTCTAATAAAGGGAGAAACACCTGGCTTGTTTGATAGGATTGAAGTCAAGTCCGTGGCTACCTTTAGGCCATTGACGCAATTCCCTAAGGCCTCACCCAAAAAGGGGGGGGGGGGTGGTGAAGGTCCCCAATTTTAGAAATTTTACTAGTAAATATATCAAATAATATTTTAAACAACAATTTAATAGAATTATGCATATTATTGATTTATCTATAATTCTTAACAAAATTTTGCACTTTCTAGTTTAGCTCTACTTATACTTATGATAGTTATATCACATTTAACAAATTAATTATTAATTTTTAAAATTTATTTATTGTCAAACTTTATTAAACCTCTCTCATTAATTTTTAAAATTTTCCTTTCCCAAACCTCTCTCTCTCTCTCTCTCTCTCTCTCTCTCTCTCTCTCTCTCTGGAATGGATAGTCAAAATTTAGATTATTTTTTGAAGAAATTTTTTTAGTAGTAGATTATTAGAAACTCCATCATTCAAAAATTCAAAAGTTCCTATAAGCTAATTGAACTCTCAGTTGTTCAATTCTTAGTTTTAGTTACCCAATAATTTAGGTTTTATTACTCTGTAATCTTCTTTTTGTTTTTTCTTTTAGTTTCAATTGATTTAGAATTTTTATTTATGTTAGTTATGGAATTTTGATATTTTATTTTTATTTAAAATTAAATATGTAATCATATATTCTTAACTTTGTAGTAGAAAATATGTTGTATAAAAAAATAGAAATGTGGAAAATTTAAGAAAAATAAAAAACAATTTATCTCAACATAATACTCTTGATAAAGAATTATATATATTAAGCCTTTATAAAAGTAATGCCTAGGGCCCCAAATTTCTCAACATGATCCTATTGAAGTTGAATACTAAACTTTAAATATTTGAGAATTAAATTAAGAAGTTTAAAGTTTGAAAATTGAATTTAAAGTCTAAACATTGAATTAACTAGTAACTTATGGAAATTGTTGTTGAAAAATAAAAAATATATTTTTTCATTCTTTTGCTAGAGAAATGTTTAGAAGATTTTTTTTTTTTTTTTAACTCCTCTTCATTGTTAACTTTTTTTTTTTTTTTTTTTTTTTGGTAACCACCCGATGGGTGGGAAATTTTATTGAGAGAGTAAAATGTAAATACAAGGAGGGAGACTTTAGCCTGACCTCCAAATTATTTGAAAACAAGATCTAATAGAAGGTACTTGTATCTTATCCATAAGGTATAATCCGTGAATATGCCTAGGTAACTTTGAAGAGTTAGGAAAAGAAAATCACCCATTTTGAGTCAATGTGTAGTTTGCTAATTGATCTGCAATCTAATTCCCTTCCCTATAAACATGAGTAACAGTGAATCATCTGAATTTCCCTTGGAGCAGCTCGAATAAATGTCTGAGCTGGAGGCCTTTCTAGTTCGATCGAGCTCCATCAGCAATCTGTCTTACTAGCAATTGGCAGTCGGACTGTACTAGAATATCGAAGTGATCCAGCCTGAGACACCACCGAAGTCCCTCAACTAATGTAGAAAAATTAGCAGTGAAGCTATCCGATTGACCAATAGATTGAGCAAAAGCCTGGATAAATCTGTCGTCACCATGTCTTAGAATGCCTCCAACACTGGATAAACCAAGGTTCCCTTTGCATGCTCCATCTATATTCAGAATGACCTCATTATATTCTCCCTTCAACCAAATGACTGCCTTTACCTGTCTGGTTTTCGAAGCCTTCCAAGCAATAGGGAAGAACCGAGAAAACTCCTCAAATCCCGCACAGAAGCGAACAGAAAAAGCTTGCATATTAACCGCAAAAGTATTAGCCACTGCAGGACAAAGTTTTTGACATTGAAAATGGAGATTATCATGTCTGAATTTGTTCTTGTACTTCCAAATTTCCCATAGTGAGATAGCAAAGAAAAGCCGGTGGATAGCTAACTTAGAAGATGTCTCCCTCCACCAATAATTAAAGAACACGACAAATGAGTGCCAACGACTCAGAGTTCGTCGTCTAGGGAGATGAGCAGCAACAAGATCCCAAAATTTCTTCACCACAATGCACTCAAAAAATAAATGAGTAGCAGATTCCTCTGCTACCCAGCACAGATTACAGCACGATGGGAGCTCAAACCCCAATTGTTTAAGTTGCGAATCTAGCACAAGGATGTCATTGAGCAATTTCCACAAGAACACCTTAATGGGGGTCTAGAATTTAAGATCCCCAACTTCTAATGCTGCTTGATGAGCCTCGCCTTTGTGACGAACCACTTACTAAGCTGAGATGGAAGAAAAGCTCCCATTCTCAGAAAGTTTCCAAATTATAGTGTCATCAGCACCTGTAGTAAGTAAAGGCAGTAACAAGGTAGTAATTTTATACGCCCAATCAGGATCCAACAAATGCTTGATCATATTAATATTCCAAAAACCACTAGATAAACAATGAGAGATTTTCAGGTTTGGTTGGACAACCTCCGAATTCAAATTACAAAGCTTCCCAAAACCCGTCCAATTATCAAACCAAAAAGAAGACGAGCCATTGCTAAGACTGAAGCTAATATTGTCCTCTGCAATCTCCCTAATTTTGAGCATTCTTCTCTAGACCCAAGAAGAAGAATAGTTGGCAGATAAGAACATAGGATGTAGCCCCTTAGGATTATATTTAGCATACATGAATTGGGACCAAAGAGAACTGCCCTGCCTAAACTTCCACCATAAGCCTAGCCCAAAAGAAACACTCACCTCAAATAAAGACCGAACCCATAATCCATTCTCTCTCCAAGGAAGGCATAGGGATTTCTAGGACTTCCAATGTCGTTTCTTCCCAAAAAGAGAATAACCCCAAAAGAAGTCAGCGAAAGCCTTCTCCATCACTTTTAGAATAACTTGAGGAGGCTCCATTGTATGGAAAATGTGTAGTGGCATAGAATATAGAACTGAACGAATGAGTTGCAACTGCCCTGCATCGGATAAAAATTTGAATTTCCACCCTTGAGTACGTTTAAGCAGCTTGTCCAGAACTGGTTGGAAGTGAATCCTCTTATTTTTCCCTTTGAACACCGGGCAACCCAAGTAAGTAAAAGGAAGATGCTTCCACGAGAAACCTAGAACCTGTTGAAGATGAGCAATAGTAGCCTATGGAGCTTTCTCCAACACAATAAAAGAGCACTTGTCAATGTTGATAAACTGGCCAGAGAAAACCTAATAATCCTGAAGGACGTTTGAGATCGCCATGAGAGCTGCATTGGAGGCATTAGAGAATATAATTGTGTCATCCGCGAAACTTAAATGCGAAATATTAGGACAAGAATGGGGAACATTATAAAAGGCACCTCCCTCCATAAGATGATTCAGTCCTCTAGAAAAAGTTCTTGTGCAATGATAAATAGAGTCGGAGAAAGGGGATCTCCTTACCGAAAACCTCTAGTTGATTTGAAATACCCATGTGGCTGACCATTAACAAGGACAGAAAACCAACAATTGGAAATGCAATGATTTATCAGAAGAAGAATATGCTAATTAAAACCAAATCGAGACATAACGTGGAAAAGGGCAGGCCATGAAATGTGATCAAAGGCCTTCTGCATATCTAATTTGAGGATGACATTTCCACCTTTGGATTTTTTATCCAAGGAATAAACCAACTCTTGAGCTAAAAGAATATTGTTCACAATATCTCGCCCTTGCACAAAACCAAACTGATTAGGAGAGATAATTTTGGGTAACACTTGAGCTAGCTAAGAAGCCAAAACTTTGGTTACAATATTATTACAGTAGTTGCACAAACTAATGGGCCGAATATCTCCAAAAGAATGAGGAGGACTTCTTTTAGGGATCAAAACAATAAGTGTGCTAGTAAAACCTTTAGGGAAGGGAACACCAGCAAAGAAATCGCTAATAGCATTAACCATATCTGAAGCAATCAAGTCCCAACATGTAGTGAAGAAATGACCCAAAAAGCTATCAGGTCCCGGGGCACTATCAATACCAAGACCAAATACTGCTTGCTTAATCTCTTCTTTACTGGGAATTTTGGAGAGCATTAAGTTGTCCTGATCAAAAATCAATTGAGGAATGTTATCCAGAAGGGGAGATGCCAAAGGAGATGAAGCATTAGAACATGATAACAGCTCTAAAAAAAGTCTCACTGCCTCTGCACTAATATCTTATTGCTAAGTCAGCCTCACGCTATCAGAATCAGCAATAGAAGTAATAATAAGCTTGGATCTGCGACGTTGATAGTATGAGTGAAAAAAGGTTGTGTTAGAATCGCCTTCTTTCACCCAACGAAGTCGCAATTTATCCCTCCAGAAGTCCTCCTCCGCTTTTAAATGAAAGGCCAGATGAGCCTTGTGCTGAGGCGAGTTAGATAGATCAAACCGGGTTTCTACCTGAATAACCTCATCCTTTGCCTTTTGGACATTGGAGAAGATATTGCCAAAGACTTCGTTATTCCAAGAATGAAGAGCTAATTGGACTAGCATAAGTTTTCTAAGAAGGACTTGCATACCATTCTGTTCCACAAGCTTCCTCTATTCCTACTCAACTACTGAATGAAATGATGAGTGACGAAGCCAAATTTTCTGAAGCTTAAAAGAAGAAGGACCAGTAGCAGGAGCCACAAAAAAAAGGGATATCAGTAAGGGAGAATGATCAAAGCCAGATCGGTGTAGGTGCTCAACATTTATAGAGAAGACCGAGGAAATCCATGAAGAGTTTAGGAGGATTCTATCCAACCGTTCATAACAAGGGCGATCACTGCCTCGAACCCAAGTGAAACGACTTCCTATAAAAAGAGGACTGTGAAGAGCACAAGCGTCTATAAATGTAGTAAAATCATTCATGGCCGCATAATTAGGTGTTGAAGTGTACGAATATTCAGATACCTTCATAATGGCATTAAAGTCACCTCCTACAAGCTAAGAACCTTGCAATATTGCAAAAATATCCACTAGAGCTGTCCAAAGAGGAAAGCATCCAACTCGAGTGCAGGAAGCATAAACAATTGTGGAATGAAAAACGGCTCCAGTGGGCATTGTAAAATTGAGATGTACAAATTGATCATGATCAATGAGAATAGAAGAGTCAATAAAGTCCATCCAGAACAATCACCCTTTACTTGTGCAATTTGAAAAACACTGTTGAAATCCTAGTTTTTGTGTATATCTGTGAATCTGATCCGCACTAACCATTGGCTCCAAAATTGCTAAAATATGCAAATTGTGTTTACGAATTAGCCTCTTTAATCTTCTACTAGAAAATCTATCAACCACGCCTCTTATGTTCCATATGAGAGTATGTATATTAATTGGATGGACGGTAATAGGCAGAGGACAATATAGCCTTACGAGTTGGTAATTGCTTCCTTGGCTGAGAGGTTTTCGGAAGGGTCTGCACGATACTTGGGCTGCATCACGCCTGCTTCTGGAGGATTGCCTCATTCAGCAGTTTTAAGAATTCTGGACGCAAGCTCATGGCATCTTGATCAGAGAAATATCCTGGCTCAACATCTGATTCATTCGTGGTATAATGATCACTTAGCATGTGACTTATAATAGGTCTCGAAGCAGATAATCCATGCACTAGCCCTTTCTTTTGATGAATCGAGTTGGGAATCAAGATTGCCGAAACCGAAGCTGGCTCCACTAGGATCAGATCTTCCGATCCTTGAAGAACTACCTCTAACGTGATTCCATCACTACCGACCAATGGTGCTTGTTCCAAGATGGTCCTATTCATTAATGGTGAAGAATGCTGCTTCCTTACTGTCTCTCTGACTGGAGCAATACTCATCAAAGGCCTTTCTGAATCTATATTGTTGGGCATTGTGGGGCTGATCGGCTCATCAGAATGCATATTGGCTTGACCATCGACTGCGTTTAGCTCAGCAGTGTGAGATTTACCCAACTGGGTCTCCTGGGTACCGGTCACAGTATTACGAGACATGCCTACATCTAAACTAAGGTTATTCACCTCTCCAGAAAGGGAAGGGGTCACAATAGGATTGCCCTCAAGGGATAGGCGATGGCTGCTTTCTGTTACCTTCTTGGGAACCTATTGTTCCAAGGATTTCGAGGGAGGATGAGAAACCTGTTTCTGAGATACCGAAACCTGACTGCAACCTGCAACCTCATAGCCAATCCTACAGTAAATCAGACAGTATGATGGCTTGTTCTCATATGTAATTGATTGATAAAACTCTAATGAACCTACTCCAATCCAGATTTGAGAAGGGTTAACCTTAAGTAGATTCACCTCGACGCACACCCGCGCTACACTAGGTCTGGAAAGCATACCAGTGGCTTCATCTATCTTCAATGGGTTACCCTCAGCAAATGCTAACAGGAAAAGAATTTATTTAGTAAACATGTGAATGGGAAGATGTTCCAAAGAAATCCACACCAGGACAATCAAGGATCGGCAGAAACCCTAACATCTGGGGTCCATTTGAGTATTCTCATGGGAAAACCAAGAAGATACCATAATCCTTTGAGCCATAAGCGAATGAAGTCTTCCTCCAAATCAGGCCAAATCAAAATATGCTTCGGATCAAGCCAACTGATGCTTACACTGCCTTTGAGACCAATAGTTTGAAACTCTCTCTTTATGGCATCCATGGAAGGTTTCCCTTGCGGGAACTTACCAACCAAAGCATACTTGAACGGTTCTGAGAGTTCCTCAATCTCAAATGAGGAGAAAAAGATGACAGGCTCACCTTTGAATTGAGATAATATTTCAGAAGAGCAACAGGTGATATAGCATGGGAGAAAAGCAAAGCAAAGGACTGTCGACTCCATGGATCTAGAACCGCTAGTGAAGAGGTTGGGAGTGGTAGCTAAGGCAGCTCAGCCGCCATGGGGGAAACCAGTCTAAAGAAGGAAAGTCCAACAGAGAAGATATTCTCCTGCTGCTTACCTCTCTTTCCTTCATTGTTAACTTTATAAATAGGCTCAAATAGAAATTTGAAACTAACTTTTATCTCCAACAACGAATATTGAAGTATGATAACTCTAATAAATATAAGTTTTTTTTTTTTCAATTTATGAAAGTATTGAATTAACGTTTCATGAAGCTAATAAATATTAAACAATTGTATAAAAATAAAAATATTTTATTATAATTTTTTATTTTATAGCATTCATTTTCATACTATATTTTTATTGCAATTTGAATTAAATAAAAACAAACGTAAGACATGTAAAAAAATTAAAAAAATCAAAAAATAACAATAGTTAAATAAGAAACTTACATTTATCTTCCATCTTAACTAACTATTATTTCACTTAAAATTTATAATACAATCTAATCAAGTTTTATATAATTAAGTGATCACGAAAGTCCCTTATTAAATACATTAAATTGAATATGTATTTAATAGTTTTGTCATCAAACACACATAATTAAATAAATACTTAATCAATTAATTTTAATTATTTAATTAAATTTGATAAACCTTCGAGAAGGGTAAATAAGATTTATGGCAAACAAATGCAATTTAAAAAAAAAAATCTTTGATGTATTTTTGATAAAGGTTGAACAAAATGAGAGTTCAAAAATGCAGACTTGAATAAGCTACTAAAGAACTTTCGAAACTCCTCTAAATGATGAAAAGAATATCTATACTTAAGATGAGTAGATAAAGTAACAATAACAGATTCACCCAACTACATAAAAGTCTTTGATCAAATCAATGAATGTAATGAGGAGTATAAACCTCTTAAGTTGGATGAATAGTAAAAACGCAGGTATAAATATCAAATTAGTTTCATAGCTGTAGGAGTACAAATATAAATCTTTTAAAACACCACTAAATGGGAAGAAGATGGTTTGTTTTAAAGATAAACAGTTGAGGCACTAAATGCAGACTTTATGTAGAACATAAAGGTCTTTAAAACTGATCAGCAATTACAGAGATTCAGCTAAATTTCTTTGATATAATGACCAGCAAAAATGCAGTGATAGAGTGAGAACGAAATGCAAAAGAAAAGACCCAAGGATTTATAGTGGTTCGATTCTCAATTGATCTACATCCACTACCTTAAGTACCCACTTAAAGATTTCAACATAATCACTAAAACCTCTTTTTCCAAATCAATGGTAGTAGGCAACAATAATTTTACACAAGAGGATCAGCAACTTAGTTTTACACCCAACCTCTACAAACACACAATTAAGGCTCCCTGCAATGGGTTTTACACCACAACCTTTATACATAATAAATCAAGACTTACCCCAACTGGGTTTTTCCTTCTCAACCTTGATACAAGTTAGAATGAAGGAAAACTTACAGAACTAGCTAACAAGTTTGAGCAGATGTGAACAGCTAAGCATAAATACCTTTTTACCTTTGAAGTAATACGATTTCACTTTGAAACACAATGAAAAAGAATATTTTTGTATTCTAAAGTGTAAATATTTCTTAGAAAGATAGCACAAAATCTTGTAAAAAATCGTGTTTAAATGGCTTTTATAGAAGTAAAAAGTAAAGCTCCAACAGCTAGTTAACGACTAATTTCTCGTTGTCAGACTTTTCAGAGTTTTGGACTCAAGGATTGGATGATGGTGCATCCAAAAGGTGAGTCTAAAATAGCACTTTTCAGGGGAGAAACATTTTGACATTGTTCACAGAGTTTTAGATGAAGCTTTTAGATGCAAAACCATCCAAACTATTCAATCCAAAATTCTAAAACTTAAGACTTTGAAATCTTTTTTGTTTGTGCGCTTCAAGGTAGAAATAAGTTGAATCATAAGGTAAAGAAAACATAAGAATTTACACACAATACCTTAATAAAATTATTCCTAGTCTAAAATTCTTTCTCAAGGACTTCATGATCTTATGAGCTCTTAGGTTGAAGTTGTTCTTGATCAATCACCACTTTGGATTCCAATTCCTCAAGAGCTGCTTAGTAACCTTATATGCATGCCTTGAAAGAACTGAGTCAAATATGTCTTATCACATGTAAGTCACACAAATTAACCCTCATCAATGTTTGTCATAAGTCAAAACATAAGAAAATGCTCTTAGGGCTAACAATTTCTCCCTTTTTGAGTGATGAGAAACTTAATGGGATTGTGACATAAAAATAATAATATGTACAGTATGGACACGTTAGACCGAGAGAAACAAGAATATTTTTAACAAAGAAGTATTCTCTCGTTATAGGACTCAAGGAGTGTTTATGAGCTTAAGATAAGAAAATTAAGCATGTACTCACAAACATAGCTCAATGAGCCTATAGCCCAACCTACCTCTTTATCCTCCTTCCTTCCATCTAAGGACTATTCCCCATGGAAAGAGCCACAAATAATAGTCACAAAAAAATGTATAGATATAAACAAAAAGAAGTGTAGAAGATAAATCATAAGTTGTAATGCTCCCCCTTTGTAAATGTATATATAAACATAAGATATAGAGCTATGAAGTGCATTTAAAAAATAAAAAAAAGACTGGATTCCAAAATTTTGGACTTCCAAAACATGTATCCAAATTGGGATAAAATTAAGTAGAAGCTTAGCCTTTTAAAAAATCATTTTTGGACTGGTCTTTCGAATTGAAGAAATGTGAGTCCAAAACTCTCTCTATGTATGTGTAGGGTAAAAATGAATTTTTACAAAAATAGATCAAAGGTTTTTAACCCAGCCTAATTTTCTCAAGATATGTCAAACACAAGAAATTTTTTGTGCAACTAAGAAAAAATTCATAAGCATAAATATTCTCATCATTCAAATTTTTAATAAAGAGCATATCACAACCATAGTCAAAACAAGTCATTCAACCAAATCTTAATCAGTTAGAATGCACAATAAACTCATACACACACTTCGATCTCCTTAGTCCATAACAACAACAACATCTCAATATAGTCTCCACCAAATCACTCAATTCTTCACAGTTCGCATTTTCAAACCACAACCATAAACAGACATAATTCATCTTAAGCCATATGAATTTATAATCCTCATAAGCAGTCACAATCATAATCCATAAATTTCAAATCATAACAAATGGTCAACCAATATACAACCACAATATATTCACAATTCACAATCTATATTTAAAAGGGTAAAGATCAGTGAAAGAGATATCATGAGAGCAAAAAAAAATTACACAGCACAATGTTTGATCAATCCCAAATCCCAAAAATATATCTCACAGAATCACAAGCTTCTTACGAAATTTTCAGTCTCCACTTCCCAATCTCTTCTTAGTTCACAGCATAATCTCCATAACCACATCAAAACAATCCTCCAATAATATATTTTCTCCCCCTTTGTCATCAATCAAAAAATAACAATAAGCAGCTGAGAAGCAATCAGTAGTATGGCAGTAATATCAAGTGAATGCTCAGAATAGGGACAGTAATAAGAAATAAGCAAAAAGCAACATTAGTAATAGCAATAAGCAGTACAAAACTAGCAGTAATATCAGTTAAAGACTAAAATAAAAGAGTTCAAAAAAATATAGTGTAGAGAATATGAAATTTGGCAAAACATCAGAATAAAAGTTGGCAGAAAAGGACATCATTCAGTTATCGTCATGTGCCGCATCTCATGGGATGAAGATAGTAGTAGGTTTAGCACTAGCACCCTTATTTGAATGTCATCCAACCAAATGCAGCTGGTTTGTCTTGCTTAGGAAATTTCCTTGTCAACAGCGGGTGCAGCAGTTGTGGGTTCAACAGTGAGCACCATTCTTTCTCGTTCTCATTCTCACTCTCTTTCTCTAGCTGAACATTAGTTTCTTCCTATGTTGAAGGAATGATAGGTTCAAGCTCAGGTACGGGTGGAGGAACTTGTTCAATCAAATTGCCTGTAGCTTCATATTGCTTTTCCTTCCACATTTGTCAGTCAATTTCTTTCCCAAATCTTTCAATTCACCTTTGACTTGTGTACTCAGAATATCTTGCTTGATAGATAGTGGATTTATCGCATCCAAAATACTCTAAGTTATTCTATTTTCCTGAGTTTTCTGCTTCCCTCAACTTGATGTTTCCCTTTGAATTTTAGTCTCAGCTTTTCTTTTTGTGTGTCCTGATGTAGCAGATTTTCCTTAGCCTTTACCAATTTTTGTTCCTCTCCTTCAGTGCCCTCTCTAGGTAATATCCATTGATTATCTACTTGAATGGACCCCATTTTCTCAAATGAATCTCTACTGTAGATGTTTACCTTGCAGTGCACAGGGGTAATCGCACTTAAATCAATATTGAAGTATTTGAATAGCTTAGTGAGAAGATTTCTAAAAAGTAATGCTTTGTTTAATGTGTTCCGGGATTGAGTCATGAATTTCACAACCAGAAATCCAAAGCTAATTTATTCTCCTTCTGACAGAGCTGGCATCAACACTATATGCAAAAAACTTACAGATGTCTTGTGGCCAAAACTAGGTATCACCATATTTGAGACCATATGATGTTGCAATCTCCCCATTCCATTTAATCATTTGGCATTTCGATCACTTGAATTTTTAAATTTCTTTCCACCAGTAAACATCCTCTCAAATTGACTCAGATCAAATAGGTCAGAATTTTTAAGCAGTTTGTTCATTTCAAATAGAAAATTGTGCACCACTAACTCTGACATCGAAGATTCTATTTAGCAGTCAGTGGACAAATTCAAAGCTCACTCCTCTAGTCCGAGAGGTATACCACTAACCATAAATTCGTTCCCTATCTCCTTATGTCTCAAATTTGCATAGAAATCCCAAACTAGTGTAGAGTATAATTTCTTATTCATAGATAAAAGAGACTCCCAACAAAATAATTCAACCAAACTCAGAATGTTTGTATAATTTAGAAAGACTTCAAAATAAACCTGATAACCCACAGTGACGGTTCTATTTCTAAATACCCAATCATGATACTCAATTTTTGAGTTGAGAATTCTAGGTACCTAAGTGTCCGATCTTTTCCTTTTCTGGAAGTTATTTTGATAATATAGTTTGAAGAGTTGTTTCATCAATGGCAGCTTCCTTGTTCTTTTTCTTTGCAGATATCATAGTAACGGCAACCGGTTTCCTTGTCACTACCTTCTTCTTGGTCTCCTTCACTTTTAGCTAGGTTCCTTTACTGGGTTTCAGAAATTTAGCCATGTTGAATAGGATTGAAAATTTGATTTTTTTTTTGTTTTTGTGGAGAAAGAGTGAAATCCAAATGAAAGAGAAAGATGCTGAGAAAATGATAGCTTTTTTATTTTTGAATGGAGAAGAAGATTCAAATAGATTTGAATTCTTTTTGGGGTTTACGAGGTATTGAAGAGCATAAGTACAATTTAGTACATTTGAGAAAGGTAATTTTCGAAGGTATGTAAAGATATTCTAATAAGAAGAGAAAAAGTGTTGTGGCTGGGGGAAATAAAGCGGGAACATTTAGAATTTAAAAGATTTGAACATTTGGACACAAATTGTCCATTCGATTTCCCTGTCCAAAATACAGCTCAAGTACTACATCTAATATCCCAATCCAAAATCAGAAGATCTTCAGAAATTCTGTAAGAATAAACAACCAATCTTTGGCAAAATCGTTAGTTACATAATTTGATAATTTCCAAACCTCTCCTCTGATGATCGAATCATTCTTCAGCCAGTGGTTTGTGAATATATTAATTTCTTTTGCTTCATTCATTCTAACCCTTTTGAGCAGTTCATTAGCATACTTGATTTAGGAAGATATCATCTATGGTTTACTTGATTTGTAGATCGAAAACATTAAATTCTCTCATCATGCTTATCTCAAACTCTTGTTGCATTGTTTTGACAAGTTTCTTGCATAGGGAATAATTAGTAACTCCAAAAAAAAAAAAATATATCATCAACATATATTTGTACAATTAGGATATCATCAGAATTTTTAGATTTTATAAATAATGTGATATCTCCTAAAAAACCTTTTGAAAGAAGAAAAACACTAAGCCTTTCATACCATGTTCTTGGAGCTTGCTTTAAACCATAAAGGGCTTTGAGGAGTTTAAATACATGGTTTGAAAAACGTTCATGAATAAACCCAAGAGGTTGCTCAACATAAACTTTTTCTTCAATAAAACCATTTAAGAAGGCACTTTTGGCATCCATTTGGTAAAGTATAAAACCTTTGAATGATGCATACGCAAGCAACATTTTAATGGATTCTAATCGAGTAATAGGAGTAATAGTTTTATCATAATCAATGCCCTTTTCTTGATTGAATCATTGGGCAACTAATCTGGCTTTACTTCTAATAAGAATGACATGCTCATCAAGTTTGTTTTTAAAAACCCACTTGGTATCAATTACGGGATGGTCAAGTGGTCTAGGGATACGCTTCCAAACTTAATTCTTTTCAAATTGGTTCAGCTTTTCTTGCATGGCCATAATAAAAAAATTCATCATGTAAAGTTGCAACAATTCAATTAGATTCAGTGCTAGAAAGTAAAGCAAAATTATCAACAAAATACCGTCTGATTTTAACTTCGCAGCTAGGATCACCAATGATATGTTCTTTTGGATGGACAGTTTTGTACTTCCAAACTCTTGGCAGATTCTAATCAATGTGCTCGACACTTCTTTGCTCACTATCTTTAACTTGTTGTTCCTCTAGTTCTTCATCTTTGGCATGGTTGTCAAGTGATGGAGCTTCATGATGTTCAATGCCATTTTTCTTTGAGCTATCTACATCAATGTCATCTTTTAGTGCAAGAGATAAAGTCCAAGTAAATCTTTAAAAAAATTATCTACTAATACATGAGTATACCTCTTACCACCAAAACTAGTAATCTTCATTAGTCCAAACAAATTCATATGAATGAGTTCAAAAGGTTTTGATGATGCAATCATTTTCTTAGGTTTAAAAGAAATTTTGATTTGATTTTCAAATTGGCAAGCATCACACAAATGGTTTTTGTCAGATATCATATGGGCAGTCCTCTATCCAGCTCATTCGAGGACAATCTTACTTAGTAAATCAATAGAAATGTGACCTAACCTTCTTTGCCAAGGGTAGCCAACATCATCATATATGAAAAAGCATTTTTCTTCATGAATAGTAGGATCATTAAGATATAATACATAGACATTACCAATGCGACTGGCAACAAAAATGATTTCATCAATAAATTTATCAATGACAATGCATGAATCTTTTTCTAAAATAACCTTGCAGCCATTGCCACATAATTGATTAATACTAAGCAAATTGTACTTCAATTCATTAATCAATAATACTTGCTTGATAATGATAGAGGATCCCTTACCAACATTACCTATACGGAGTTTTCTTTTCTTTTTTTTATCTCCAAATGTGACACATTCATTATTTGCAGCTTGAATGTTATCCATTAGTGTTGCATTTCCCATCACGTGTCTTGAGAATCTACTATCCAAAAATCACTTTGTGGAGCTTAATTCTTTGTAGCTAATATACCTATTCATGAGATGGAAGAATGGCTTTTGGTACCCCCCCCCCACATTTTCTTAGATCTATGGGAGTTAGTAATAGTTCCTCTAATTTTCCAAACTGTTTTTGCACTGGATTCCACTTTCTTCTTAACATGACACCTAGATTCTTTGTGTCCAGATTTTTCACAATATGTGCAAAAATTAAGTGTCATATATGATGAGGTAGCTTTTGCAAAGTGAGATTTGTAATTTTCAGCTTTGATCTCATGCCTATAGCCTAGACCGTTTCAATTTCCAGCTATATGTTTTGCACCAAGCAATTTTTTCAAATTGTTTTTGCCATTTGTAAATTTTTCAAGGCATGTAGTGAAATCATCGACTCTATTTTTCATATCATTAAAATTGCTAACTATAATTTCAAGAGAATGAATTTTATCACACAAGCATTTATTTTCTAGAGACACGTGATAGGAATTAATGATAACATCATTTTCAATATTTGCACATATATGTAACTCAAATGAGATTTTGTTCTCATTCAGCAGCTTTGCATTCTCATCTAACAAACAGTCAATTTTCATATTCATTTCTTTATTTCTTCTAGACAGCTTTTTTAGTTCATGAAACATGTCAAATAGCAATTCATTAGGATCATCATTCTTTTCACAATCAGAATCATGCAAATCGGTTATCAAATCTGGAGACGTAGAATTTACCTTATCCTCCATAGCCATGAAGCAAATATTTTCTTTTTCATTTTCAGAATTACAGCTTTCTTCTATCTTGGATTTAGCTTGATCCCAAGTTCCAATCAATCTTTTTCTTTTCTTCTTGTTGTGCTTGGCTTCTCTTTCTTTTGCTTTTGGGCAATCAGAAATAAAATGCTTCGTACTCTTGCATTCGTTGCACTAAGGTTTAACAGAGGAAGTTTGTCCTTTCTTTTTAACAATTTTTTTGCCTTTGCTGAAGTTGCCTTTTTTGAACATCTTCTTAAATTTTCTAGCAACCATGACCCATTCTTCATTGTTCAAATCAGTGTCACAATCACTTTCAGATTGTTCACTAATAGCTTCATCATTTGCATCTTTTAAGGTAGTTTCTCTTTTGCCTCTATCATCTTCATCATGCTCTTGAAACTTTTTCAGTTTCATTTCATGGGTTAACAGAGAGCCAATAAGCTCTTCAGTAGGTAGGTTGTTTAGATTTTTTGAATCCTCTATAGCCAAAGTTTTTTGTTGCCAACTTTTTGGCAGTGCATCAAGCAATTTTCTATTTTGCTCTCCGAGGAGTAGATTTTTCCATAGGCCTTTAGACCATTCATGATGTTTGTGAAACAAGTGAACATATCAGTAATGTTCTCACACGGCTTCATAGTGAACAGCTCATAATCGTGGACTAACATATCCAACTTTGATTCTTTCACTTGATTTATCTCCTCATGGATGACTTCTAGCAATCTCCACAAGTCATGGACTGAATCACAACCACTTACTCTATTATATTCAGTGGAATCAAGGGCACAACATAGAATGTTCATAACTTGAAAATTCAATATCATTTTGGCATTGTCTTCAACATCATATTTGTCATTCTGTTTGGGAACTGTTCGATCTTCAACGCTTTTAGAATAAATATATGCTCATTTTTCAATCAAATTCCACAACTCAAAATTAATTGAGCATACATAGATCATCATGCTATTTTTTTCAGAATGTGTAATTACTTCCACTAAACAAAGGTGGTCTATTTGTTGAGAATCCTTCAATGTAAGGCAGAGAAGATGTGTTTGCCATCTAGATCTTTCCTACAAGGCTATTAAACCAAAGATAATGTAGACCAATACTCTAATACCAATTGATAAACTATAGAGGGGGTGAATAACGTTTATGGCAAACAAATTCGATTTAAAAAAAAAAAAATCTTTGATGTCTTTTTGATAAAGGTTGAACAAAATGAGAGTTCAAAAATGCATACTTGAATGAGCTACTAAAGAACTTTCGAAACTCCTCTAAATGATAAAAAGAAGATCTACACTTAAGATGAGTAGATAAAGCAACAATAACAGATTTACTCAACTACATAAAAGTCTTTGATCAAATTAATGAATGTAATGAGGAGTATAAACATCTTAAGTTGGATAAACAGTAAAAACACAGGTATAAATATCAGATTAGTTTCGTAGCTGTAGAAATGCAGATATGAATCTTTTAAAGCACTACTAAATGGGAAGAAGATGGTTTGTTTTAAAGATAGACGGTTGAGGCAATAAATACAGACTTTCTTAGAACATAAGGGTCTTTAAAACTAATCAGCAATTGCAGAGATTGAGATAAAGTTCTTTGATATAATGACCAGTAAAAATGTAGTGATAGAGTGTGGATGAAATGCAAAAGAAAAGACCTAATGATTTATAGTGGTTCGATCCTCAATTGATCTACATCCACTACCTTAAGTACCCACTTAAGGATTTCAACACAATCACTAAAACTTTTTTTCAAATTAATAGTGGTAGGCAATACCAATCTTAGAGAAGAGGATCACCAACTTGGTTTTACACCCAACCTCTACAAACACACAATCAAGGTTCACCCCAACTGGGTTTTACACCACAACTTTGATACATTCACCAAACAAAGCTCACCCCAACGGGTTTTACACCACAATATTGATACACAATAAATCAAGACTCACCCCAATTGGGTTTTACCTTCTCAACCTTAATACAAGTTAGAATGAAGGAAAACTTACAGAAATAGCTCAGAAGTTTGAGCAGATATGAACAGCTAAGCATAAATACTTTTTTACCTTTGAAGCAACTTGATTTCACTTTAAAGCACAATGAAAATGAAAATTTTTTTATTTTAAAGTACCAATTTCCATAGGATTAAACTCATGAGTAATACTATGAAGCTTTGGGATAGAGTGATTGAACAAATGTTACGGGGCATTATACAAATTTCAGATAATCAGTTTAGTTTTATGCCTGGGCATTCCACTGCGGAGGCAATTCATTTATTACGGCAGATGATTAAATATTATAGGGAAAGAAAGAAATATTTACATATAGTATTTATTGACCTGGAGAAAGCCTATGACAAGGCGCCTAGAGAAGTAGTTTGGTGGGTGTTGGCCAAGAAAGGTGTATCACTAAAATATATTACTCTGATTAAAGATATGTATGAGGGAGCATGTACAAGTGTAAGGACTTGCGCTGGAGTGACTGCAGAGTTCTTTATTACTATCGAGGTGCATCAAGGATCAACACTTAGTCCTTTCCTTTTTGTGGCCATTATGGATAAGTTTACCTGCACTATACAGGAGGTTGTGTCATGGTGTATGTTATTTGTGAATGATATTGTGTTGATTAATGAGACTAGAGTCGGTGTAAATGCTAAATTGGAGTTGTGGCAACAGACATTGGAATCCAAGGGCTTCAGAATTAGTAGGAGTAAAACAAAGTATATGAAATACAAGTTCAGTGGTAACAGAAATATAGCCCAGAGTGTAACTTTAGAAGGTACATACCAATAGCTGATTGTTTTCGATATCTAGGATCTATTATTTAGAAAGACGGAGAGTTCGATGGCGACATTGCACACCGAGTTAAGGCAGGTTGGTTGAAATTGAGGAGTGCGACAAGTATTCTATGTGATCGTAATGTACCATTGAATCTAAAAGGAAAGTTCTACAGGATAGCTGTAAGACCTGCTTTGTTATATGGTATAGAATGTTGGGCAGTTAAAATGTGTCATATTCAAAAAATGAAAGTAGCTGAGATGTGTATGTTACGGTAGATGTGTGGATATACTTGAAAGGATAGACTCAGAAATGAGACCATTAGGGAAAAGGTGAGCATGGCATCTATTAAAGAAAAGATGAGAGAAAGTCGTCTGCGCTGGTTTGGACATGATCAGAGAAGACTGAGGGATGCTCCTGTTAGGACGATTGAGAGAATGAGGCAGGATAGGTTAGATAGAGGAAAAGACAGGCCTAAAATGACATGGATAGAGGTGATTATGAGAGATATGTCTTTGTTATATTTAGATAAGAGTATGACGTTAGATAGAAAGAAATGGTGAGAGAGGATTCATGTGGATGACCACATGTTGTCTTACATTAGTTCATATAGCCGACCCCAAGTTACTTGGGATTAAGGTTTAGTTTGTTGTTATTATTGTAAAGTGTAAGGATATTTCTTAGAAAGATAGCACAAAAATCTTGCAGAAAATCGTATCTAAATGGCCTTTATAAAAGTAAAAACTAAAGCTCCAACGGTTAGTTAACAGCTAGTTTCTCGTTGTCAGACTTTTCAGAGTTTTGGACTCAATGATCGAACAATAGTGCATCCAACAGTGAGTCCAAAATGGCACTTTTCTAGATAGAAATATTTTGACATTATTCACAGAGTTTTGGACGAAGCTTTTGGATTCAGAACTATCCAAACTATTTAATCCAAAATTCTGAAACTTAGGATTTTGAAATCTTTTTATTTGTGTGTTTTAAGGTAGAAATAAATTGAATCATAAGGTAAAGAAGACTTAGGAATTTACACACAATACCTTAATAAAATGATTCCTAGTCTAAAGTTCTTTCTCAATGACTTCATGATCTTGTGAGCTCTTAGGTTGAGATTGTTCTTGATCAATCACCACTTTGGATTCTATTTCCTCAAGAGCTGCTTAGCAACCTTAAATGCATGCCTTGAAAGAACTCAGTCAAACATGTCCTATCACATGTAAGTCGCACAAGTTAGTCTTCATCAATGTTTTTCATAAGTCAAAACACAGGAGAATACCCTTAGGGCTAACAAAATTATCAAATAATTCCTTACTTTTTATTTATTAACAATATTTATTCATGAAAAACCTTAATGTACACTTTATTTTTGTTCTTAATATAAGGTAAAACCTAATTCTCTTACCAATTTTATTTGATTTGTATTTCATTGAATTTTAAACAAATGTTAATGCTTCATTTTCTAGCCCTTTTTGCCTTCTTTCTCTGTCTATTAGATTTCTTAATTTTATGTTTCCATTTGGAGAACATGGACAAATTTGGTATATTCCTATTTGTAACAATTTATCATAATAATAGGAGGATTGTTGCTCGAAACGTAGGTCTCAAATTCGACACTAGGCTACGTCCCATCCTTTCTCCTATCTCCTTCCCCGCTCCTATTCTTCCCCGCCTTCCCTTCTAAAAAAATTTTTAAAAAATAAAAAGGGTATATTCCTATACATTATTTCAACTGTTTAGAATAATCTACTTTTAACTTTTTTAAGTTAATAATTATTTTTAGAGTTTATTCCAATTTTCATCCATTAAGTTTAGGGTAGTGACACTTTAATACCACAAGTAACAAAAAGTTGTTAGTGATCCATTAACTATTAGTTAATGATTGTATTGCCTAGTGGAAGTTACTTTTGTAATAAAATGTTTATTTAACCCATACTAATTAGAAGATTCCCAAAATAACCTTTTAGTTGAGGGAACTTGGCACATAATGTATTTGTGGACGTATAATACTTTTTTATAACTTGTAATATTAAAGTGCCATTATCCTAACTTAATAGGATAAAATACAATAAACACATAAACTAAAGTTTTAATTAATTTCATGAAATTAGACATATCATATATAACTTTGCTAAGACCTAAATATAATGCAAATTCAAGCGTAATAGACACAAAATAAAATTATGAAATTAGACTATTATTTCCTTACACAACAGAAAAGGCAAAGTCACCCAAAAAAAATTATCATCTTTCCCTAATCTATTTCCCTATTAAGTTAGCATAACGACACTTTAATACTAAAATATAAAAAAGCACTATAGATCTACAAAATACTTCATGTTCCAAGTTTCTTCTACTAAAGGATTATTTTGAGTATCTTATAATTAGTATGGATAAAATAAATATTTTATTACGAAAGTAATTTCTTAGTTAATACCATCATTGACTAAGGGTCAATAAACCTTGAATTACTTTTTTATAAATTGTGGTGTTAAAGTATCATTATCTCTAACTTAATGGGAGTAAATTATAATAAACCCTTATTGAAGTGTTCTTCGCAAATAAGTCCAATAACAATACATATAAACATATTTGCTCTCATTAATGCTTGCCATAATTAAAATAAGGTTATTAAAGGCTTGCTTTCACAAAACCTAGAATAGAAAATATACATTCATTCAATTCTAGGCTCTCTCACCTATGTTCTTAGGCATAATAGCAACCCTATTAGTGTACATAACACGAAAATTAGTATATTCAAACAACATAACAAAGTAGTTCTCCTATAACATTATCAAAATAACTGCTTGGGAACTTTAGATCAGTTTTAAAGTTTTGTGCTTGTGCAATTTCTCTTACTAACTTTTGAAATGGTAGCTTATGGATCAATAACTTCTTACTCTTTTGATAACTCTTAATTTTTCACAATGCCATAGTCTTAGGACAAAACCTGCTGTAGTTGACTTCCTTGCAACCTTTGTTGTGAGTTTTTTACTCAGAGTCCTTTTCTGGATAGAGTTTTTTTATCGTCTGCTTGGGTTGAGTCATTAAAATTGAAGAATAAGAAATTTTTATACACAAATATATGTATATGGACATGTACGCAATTGGACATAGATATTACTAATATTTTTATACCTCAATTTTATGTGAAACTAAATTTTAAAATTATTTTAATGCTATTGTTATTGTTAAAATAGAGAGCCGATGCAAACGGGGATCGGCTTCACATCCGATAAACACAAACGATCCGATATGGTGAAACGGAAAATTGTATTAGATCTTTTTTGAATCAGGAAGCAGGTTCCTTGAACTTACTATAGAAAGGGTTCAAGAAAGTCAGCTAATAATGCTCAACGGAAGGACCTTTCTGGGAGAATAGAATGATACTTGTATTAACTTGCTTAAAGGAAAGTACAGAAAACGTTTGATATTGAAACAAGACGAACAGGAAGCTGTAAAGAAAAGCTGTAAACAAAACGGTAGAGAAAAAGCTAAAACAAAGCAATAAGAAAGCTATAAGGAAACGAGATTCTAAACTAAAAAGCTGTAAATGACGATGAAGTAGAAAAAATTGAAGTTGCACGTTGCTGGATGATGCGTTCTCCTTTGGTTCTGGGCACTGCTCCCATTTTATACTTGCTGCAAACGAGCCCTTAGCAGATCGTGGAGTTTCTTCCAACCATAGATGCTCCCAACGGTCGTGCGGAATACTTGCGCCGAAAGATTAGGGATCTGTTTTCCTTCTTATCGGCTCCGTAGTGCCGATGTTGACCATGACCATCGCTACTCAAAATTTTGACTTCATCGGCCAACCCCAATTTATCAAATCGGCATCGGCTCAAAGTAACCGTTGTGTCGACTCGGCAAAGTTGACGTCAACACATGCCCCCCCGAGTCCCGTTGTTTCAGTAGACACGAGTCAGCGAAACGATGGGAATCGTACAACTCTTAATGGCAACTGTTCTTTTTCTGACAAAATCGAAACGTCCCGAACGTTGTGGAATTGTAGTGATGCCTCGGCCTTAGAACCCGCGAACGGCTCTATTTCAAACCTCCCTACAAATAGTAATGATCCCCAATCGGAACTTCTCACTTCCTACGACTTCTATCTCCTTCAGAATTCTACTGCTTGAGTAATTCATCGATCCTTTACCTTCTTGCCCTAATTCCCTACGAACTGTAAATTTCCTTTTGGTAAAACAACATCGCAATGGCAACCCCTACCGATAAGAATATTCTGTCCCTGGTCGAAGCCGATGCCAGACTGTTTGCCTTGGGCCCGCGTCTCTTACCTGCAGAGGTTACCGCTGAACATGTGCGGTTTGTTTTGCCGGCTGATTTCACTTTCCCTTTGCAACAGGATACTTTTACTACCACCACTCTTCCCTCTTCTTTTCGTCATTGGCCCCGCAAACTCAAGAATTACCGAGAATGGCGAGACCGCTGCTACGCCCAATTTGGGGCCATTTAGGCGCAATAGGGAATTTCAGACACCATCATGATGACCGGCTTCGAGATGGCGTTTGATCGCAATCTGTTTGCTGCCATTCTTCCCTTTTGGTCCTCGGCGATAAACGGCTTCATTTTTCCGCATGAGATGTTCTCCCCTACCATTCTTGACATCTGCATCATACTCGGCTTCCGATGTGAAGGCGATGAGATCCCGAGGCTTCATGACGAAGAAAGCTTACCAGCCGTTGAGACTCGTCTGGGCAAGGCCTCCTCTTCATATGGTAATTTCATCAACGCTCAACGAGGGGTGGAGGATACTCCTTCAAATCAAGAACAAGCAGCCTTCCTATGGCTTTGGCTGTGTAAGTATATCATCTGCTCCCATTCTGCCAGCGTCAGTAATGCGTACCGATACTATGTATCGGCTCTCTTACGGAGCAAGCGGCGCTGTGACCTTGCCTCTCTGGTCCTCGCTTTGGTCTACCGCACCATTAACCAGCTGATGACTGCTTTTGCCGCTGGGGAAGACCCAACCAACCTTGGGGGCCCGCTCTGGATTGCCTAACTCTGGTTGTATCAGTATTTGCCCAACTTTGGCGTCAATCGACTTGCAGGCACCCAGGAGGACTCTTCCGAACGGGCGACTGGCTATCGGCTACTTCGGGTCCCCGTAAATACTGCTTTTGCCGAAACCATCGTCTTGTATCTTTACCGATGTCGAGAGTTCCATGGTGCTATTTTCTTTCCATATGCTGCTCACTAAAAGGGCCCCCTTTGGTTGAAAAATCTGTCGGAAAGCCCCGAGGCAACACAAGAAACTCTATGGGCTCGAATCCTGTGCCCTCAGGAAATTCTCCTAGGGGCCAAGCCTGGAGCTCGGAGTGCTAAGACCTCTTGTGAAAGGTACAATCCCCACTGCTTCTCCCGCCAATTTAGGTTGATACAGAACATTCCTGTAGATTCGGGGCATGTTTCCTCCTTCTCTGTGAGACCGGTGCTATTGGCTGAAGACGTATAGACTTTAGCCGAGAGCACCCAGGCTATTCTGAGGTCTTTTGAATTTAAACCCTTCGAGTTGGTGTTGGAAACTTCTCCGAACTTCGATCTATGGTGGAGGCTACTGAGTGGAGCCCTGTTCTCCGCCCCCATAGGCATCTGGCTTCTGCAAATTCCCGGGTCGGCCGCCTCTTTGCCTGAACCATCGTCTGCTAAGAAATGAAAACAGGTAAAACACCCTGTAAGTCCTGTAATAATGCCGACCTTACATACTTCCTTAGTGCAGAAAACTACTGCTGCTGCTTTAGAGGAGGAAGAAGAGGAGATCGAGGTCTCGTCTCTGCTCCGTCAATCAAAGAGGAAACATGAAACACTGACTCCTCCTGTTTCCAAGGTTTGCTTCTGGCAATTCTTGTTGTGCTTGGCTCCTCCAATGTTCAATTTTGTCTAATTACCAGTATAATCCTTTCTGCAGAAACGCAAACAAGGGATAAGCCGTCCCGTTATCATCAACACTTCTTCTGACTCGGAGGAAGATATCCCACTTGGTACTTTAGCCGAAAGGGCGGTTGAAAGGACTGCTCATCCGACGACAGATGCCCCGTC
Organism: Voacanga thouarsii; assembly: GCA_026120185.1. Taxonomy (NCBI): domain Eukaryota; kingdom Viridiplantae; phylum Streptophyta; class Magnoliopsida; order Gentianales; family Apocynaceae; genus Voacanga; species Voacanga thouarsii. The sequence goes on along the minus strand of JANUWF010001659.1, from coordinate 515,216 downwards.
GGTGAAGGCTACGGCTCCTCCTCCCGCGACTGACGTGCCGGCCTCCCTACCGGCGGCAACCCTTCCGTCGGCTAAGCTTCCGACTCTAGAAAGCCCCTCCTCTGTTCCGCCAAGGCCTAAAAAGCAACCAATGGCCGATGATGTCGAAACAACGGTACCTCTCCCCAGCCAGGGAACTAGAAAAACTACTGCTTCCCTGCCGATGCTAACAATGGCTTCGACGATGGACTTTCTTGATGGCCTCATCGGAGCTTTCTTGCCTACTGAGAGGTCCACTCTGGATAATGCGAGTCGCGCCCTTCTGCGGATCGTTCAATCAGCCGACCCCGACATGCCCCCTACACTTCGGGACTTAGCAATTAGATGCCTGGGGCAAATACGTTTCACCGGTCGCTTCTTATTTGACACGCAGCGCCGTCGGGATGAAGCGCACGAACAGTTAGAGCTTCTAAAGCTACATCGAGAAAACGTAGCATTTGCAAAAAAAGATCGTCGGGAATTCATGGGCCATCTTACGCTTCTGCGAACTGATATTGCAGAGGGGAAAGGGAAAATTGAACGGCTCAAACGTCAAATATCTAAACTCCAGGAAGAACTTGCCTCTGAGAAAACGGGCCTTAGAGTAGCGGCTTGAATCAGAGAAAGGGCTTCAGGAAATAGTCACAGCCATTGATGACTCCCTTTTTCAGCATAATGACGAACGGCTAATGCTGGAAGCAGAAGAGAAACTGCTCGAAGCTGAATTATCCAACTCTACCGCCCTCCTGACTGAGATGAAGTCTGGGTGGGACCACTTTGTGGCTGATCTGAACAAGGTTCTACATCCCCCGACTGCCAACGAAGCAAGCCCTTCCGGGACTCAAACTGAAGAAATGGCCCCTTCGACGGCCGAAACGGGCGTTCCAGAGATGTCTACTAACAAGGTGGCCCTGCCTCCCGAAAGAGGAATAGAAACGGAGGCTGAGATGGCTGAAGAAGAGCTCTCGGTTCTTGATCCGCAGCCAACGGAAGCTGCCATGATATCTAGTCAAGCGTCCGTCGAGTCAGAAAATCCATATCGGCTGGCGATGATTCCTTATCGGCCAACACTACTGCCCCTACCCCTTCCGATGATAACTAATTTCTCTTGTAATGACACTTACGGCTATTTGATCGGTCTCTTGTGATCAGTTCAACAAATCAGGACAAAATTTTTGCTCAAGAAGTTTTTCTCTCTCTTCTTTTTTTCTTTTTTCTTTTTTTTTTTTACTCGCTAGTCCCTTCCCAGAACACCGGATAGTACCGTTTCAAAAACTTACCACTAATTGCTTTACCTGCTTCCTTTCCATCGAGTGTCATTAGGCGATAAGCTCCTCCATAAAAAACCTGCGTTACTAAGAATGGACCTTCCCAGGATGCGGACCACTTACCGTACTTCGGATCCTTTAGTGCAATGGGGAGGATAGTCTTCCACACCATGTCTCCTTCTTGAAAACTTCTTTCACGAACTTTCTGATTGTACGCCCTTGCTACCTTCTCCTTGTGTTATTTTATATTCTCCAAGGCAACCCAACGGTCCATCTCAACCTGGTCTAAGCTCAGGGCCAAAGCTATCTGGTAATCTTCAGCCATTAGACCATGCTAGTAAGCTATCCGAGCTTATTGTAATGATATCTCAACAGGTAACACAGCATTCTGCCCATAAGTTAGTCTAAACGGAGTAAAACCGGTTGCAGTTTTAGCAGCATTCCGATGGGCCCATAACACTTCCTACAATGTCTCATTCCATCTTCTTGGATTGTCTTCTACTGCCTTGTGGATCATGCCGATTAAGGTTTTGTTCGTTGCCTTTGCTTGTCCGTTGGCCTGTACATAATAAGGAGAAGAGTGGAGCAACTTAACTTCAAATTGTGCTAGGAAATTACGTACCTGGTCTCCTATAAATACCATCCCTTGATCCATTGTTTTGGTCTCTGGGATTCCAAAACGGAAGAGAATACTCTGTTGGAGAAAGTTGATGACTGCTATTTGTGTTACTTTGGCCAATGGTTGTGCCTCTACCCACTTGGTGAAGTAATCCGTTGCCACCAATATGAATGTGTACCTTTTTGCTGAAGGTGGATAGATCTTTCTGATGATGTCCAGGGCCCATCCACAGAAAGGCAATGGCTTGATGATCGGATGCAATTCCGTGGAAGGAGTGTGCAATAAGGGGCCATGCTTTTGGCAAGCTTTACAGCCAACCGCATAAGTATTACAATCTGTAGTCATGGATGGCCAAAAGAAACCATGACATTGAAGCGTCCATTTCAGCTTTGGGCCCACTTGATGTGCTCCACATAAGCCTTCATGTATCTCTGTCATAGCGCGTAATGCTTCTTCTTTGGAGTGACACTTTAAAAGAATTCCAGTGTGACTCCACCAGAACAAATCATTGCCTACCAATGTAAAGCTGAGGGCCTTTCGTTTCACCTCTCGAGACGTTTGTCCAGTCGGGTTTCTTAAATAATTAACAATCTCCTGTTGCCAATCTTCTTGATACTCTGTGTCTGCTATCTGTTGGCACATCACTACTTTCCTAAAACCTGAAGCTAACTGAGCTAAATCATTAGCACCTTGGTTTTCTATCCTAGGAACATGAACTAGAATGACCTCCTGGAAATGCTGAAGTAACCCTTTTACCTCGTGTAACTTACCCGACAGCAATGGGTTAGTACATTTATAGTCTCCTACTACTTGTCGGATAACTACTTGAGAATCTCCTAAAATTCTGACTACTCTAGCTTCCAGTGCTTTCAGAATCCGTAATCCTAACAAAAGGGCATCATATTCCGCTTGATTATTAGTTGTTCCCTTCTTTAACTCAAAGTGGACCTTATCCTGTTGTCCATTCGGAGATTCAAGAACCAGACCAATACCTGCCTTCTGTTGGGTACTTGAGCCATCAAACTGTAAAACCCATGGTTTCAAAGAAACGTACCTCTGCGGCTTGTCCCCATCCGTTTATGGTATCTCCAGAGAAGGATGTTCAGCTAAAAAATCTACAACAGCTTGTCCTTTCACTGCCCTCAGTGGCACATAAGTTAGAGAAAAAGCATGCAATTTGACTGCCCATTTCATAAGCCACCCATTCAGTAAAGGGCGATTCAACAAGAGTTTGATTAAATCTATCTTACATAGGATATGTACCTCCCTAAATAACAAGTAATGCTCTAGCTTTGTGCATGCATAGTGAAGAGATAAGCATAGCTTTTCAATAGGGGTGTACCTGGTCTCCGTATCCGATAGATTTCAGCTAAGGTAGTATACTACTCTTTTTATCCCTTGCTAGTCATCCTGAGCCAATAAACTGCCGATAGATCCTTCCGCAGCTGAGATATATAACTTCATGGGAGACTAGTCATGCGAATGAGCTAACACTGGTGGATGTGATAAGGCTACCTTGATTTGATCAAATGCTACTTGATGCTCAGGCTTCCAGATAAATTCTTGAGATAACTTTAACCGTAATAAAAAAGAAAATACCTTCTTCTTACCTGCAGCGTTTGCCAAAAAACACCGTAAAAAATTGATCTTTCCCAAGAAACTTTGTAGCTATTTCTTCGTCTGAGGCAGTCTTGCTTGTAGAATATCTCGGGCCTTATTCTAATCTATCTCAATCCTCATCTGGTGTACTAAAAACCCAAGGAAATTCACAGCTGTAACTCCAAAGGCACACTTAGCCGGGTTGATTTTCAAGCGGTGCTGACGCATCCGGAGAAATGCTTGTTCCAGATCAACTAAGTGTTGTAGAAACATGGGGGATTTTATGACCAAGTCGTCTATGTAGACTTCCATGATGCTACCGATAAGGTCATGGAAGATGAGATTCATGGCCTGTTGAAAAGTGGCCCCAGCGTTCTTTAAACCAAATGGCATAACCACCGAATAAGCCGATAGACCCCGGGCAACGGAACGCCGTTTTGTGTATATCTTCTTCAGCTATGAATATCTGGTTATACCCTGAATAACCATCCATGAAGCTCAAAAACTGGTTACCCGCAGCAGAATCTACTAACATATCTGCCATTGGCATAGCATACTCATCCTTTGGAGTGGCTAAGTTCACATTTCTGAAGTCTATGCAGACCCGTAGTTGACCGTTCTTCTTAATGACCGACACAATGTTAGATATCCATTCTGCATACCGGCACGTACGGATGAACCCACATCGGAGTAACCTTTCTACCTCCTCATTGATCCTGGGTAGTAATGCAGGATTAAAACGTCTTACCGGTTGTTTATGGGGCTTAAAGCCTTCCTTCACAGGTAGGCGATGTTCCACAATACTTCGATCCAAATCGGGCATCTCATGATAGTCCCACGCAAAGCAATCTTTGTACCTGCGAATCAGACAAGTTATCTTCTCCCTTTGCTCGATGGTCAAATGTAAACTTACCTTGGCTGTTCTGTTTTCCCCCGCTTCTCCTATGTCTACTTCTATTAACGGATCTTGAACAACGAAGGCAGGAGCTCGTCGGACCTCCGGATCTTCCGGTCGTAGGCCGCCTGGTTCCTCAGTGGTGATCAAGTTATGGGTCATCGTTAGCTTGGCATAGTGGCTTGGATTGAAGGACGAATGATAAAACAAAGCTTCGTTCATGTGGATTTCGGCTGAAAACGGATTAGGATCGACTGGGATCTGCTCTACCCGTTCTCCATCCCAGATCAGTATCATCTTATGTAAAGTGGACGATACGCACTGGTTTGCATGAATCCAATCCCTGCCCAATAAAACGGAATAAGCTAGCTTTGCATCAATTATAAAAAAGACCGTTTTACTGGTTTTGGACCCGACTGTGACTTCACAAGTGATAACGCCTTCGGCCGCAGCTGCCTCTCCAGTGAAATTAACCATCTGTACATCAGTAGGGGACAAATCTAAATTATCTTTACCCAGCCATTTCAAGGTGGAGAAAGGCATTACATTTAAGACAGTTCCACCATCAACAAAAACCCGAGTAAGTGGCTTGCCATTGACATGTGCTTTAATGTATAGGGGCTTGAGGTGGTTAACATTTTAGGCTGTTGGGATGGGAAAAAGCATCCCCTCTGGAGGCATTTGGACATCCACCAGCTCTATTGTGGCTCTTTCTTCCGCATGAAAATCCTCTTTCGTGGATTCTTGACGAGAGGTAGCTCAAAAACTTGATGGCAATATGCTGAGCATATTTTGGCCATTATCAGGGATTAGTTGTTCTTCCACCCAGGCATCAACCAGCCGCCTTTGTTGTGCCCGCTTCTGCTGCTCTCGTCTTTTTTGGGACTTTGATGATCGGGAACAAAGGCCAGGCAGAAATGTCTCATTTTAAGGTACCTGCACTGTTAGTTTCCCTTTTTTGCCATGAAAATGTGCTACAAAAGAGGGAGGAGATAAACGGGTAAAAACTGATGATTTACCATCCAATCTCTGGAATGCTCGTTCTATCCCCCCAGGCTTGTTATTTCCTGTATGTTCTTCCTGTTTCCCATATATTGTTTGCAGCATGTGTGCGTCGGCTAACGGGAATGGATCCGTATCTACCAAAGTCTCTTCCTTTTTGTCTGCAAACTTCAATCTTCCGTCTTAGATAGCCTTCTGAATGATGTTTCTGAAAATAATACAACTGTTAGTGCTATGCGAGAAAGAGTTATGCCATTTACAGTACCTTTTTCCTTTCAACTCTTCCTGGCTGGGGACCTTGTGTCCATAAGCCAGGTGAATCTGCTTATCTGCCACCAGTTGGTCAAAGATTTGTTCAGCTTTTGAGACGTCAAACGAATAGGAAAGTCCTGATGTGGCAATTTCATCCTTTCCTTTACTGGGCTTCAAGTGAGGACACGTATAGGATGCGTCATTTACCAATTCTACTACCATTACCTCTATAGCCTGCTCTCCGTCTTCCTCATTAGTGTCGTCTATGACGAATATCATTGTCTGGCCATGAGAAAACTTGACGGAACGCCTCTTCTCTTTCTCCTTGATCATCTCTTCTATTCTGACAGCGTGAGACAATAGCCGGGATAAATCTGAGAAGTCTTGGAGAATGAGATGTTCTTTGAGCTGCGGATGCATCATGCTAATAGCAATCCTTGCACATTCTATTTCAGGCAACTGGGTTGTACATTTGGACTTAGCTTGCCGGAAACGCTCAATAAAATCCGCAACATCTTTTGATCCTTTTTGTTTTATTGCTAGAAGGTCCGCAATGGAAACTTTCGGTACCGGTTTAAAGAAACGTTGGTGAAACACTCTTTCCATGTCAGCCCAGGAATATATAGAATTAGGAACTAGATTGGCATACCATGTGAATGCTGCTCCTGTCAAGGATAATAAAAATAGTTGTAACTTATGCCATTCATTATTCCCCAACTCACCACATTGTGCTATAAATCTTCCGATGTGTTCTATGGTGGACTTATTGTCTTCACCAGAAAATGTTGAAAACTCCAGCAGCTTGTAACCTCGAGAGAGCACTACCATGGAATCCACCCATTCAGGGTAAGGTTTTTGGTATACCAGCCGATCCCGTGACTGCTGTTGGAATGTTTCCGTTACCATATCCACTGGCTGGTACGGCTGTTGAAACTGAGGTGAAGGACTTTGCATGACAGGTCGGGGACCTTGCCCAGTGGACGGCTTAGTACTTCCAATTCCCTGCCCTGGGTTAGCTGCTGTAATTGCCAGATATAAAAGAGGGTAAGGAACAGAGTAACTCGTCTACCCCCCAAAAGGCGACATGTTTCCCCTAACAAGGTTTGGCCCAGCTTCATAAGTCGATAGTGACCCTGTTATTGGGACCGGACTTCTGCCTGGAAATATTTCTGCTGGCACCATGTTTTGAGCCACCACTCTTGGAACTTAATGCCCCTCGGTAGCAGGGAAGCTCATTTCTCTTCGCAAGAGGTGCATTGAGCCATGAGAGAGTTCACCATCAGCTGACGGCATGGGGTATGCAGGGGCTGTGTTTGTCCCTTGAGCATGGTAACCTGATGGCTGATCAAAGGTTTGCGAATTTTGCCTCTGTGCAAATTGTTGGAGCTCATTCTGAAGCAAAGGTCGAAAAATAGTAGCGAACTATGGAATAAGCCCCTGTAAGAGCTCGCCAGTACATTATTCCATAGTATGTCAAATAGTAGTCAATGAGGTGGACATCGACTGAGACACCGGTGGTGGGGGCGAGGACTAACCCCCCTGCTCCACAAAAGTACCCTGAGTACAGCTGGTAGTAATGACTGCAGGATCAAAGACTCCCCAGAGAGCACGGACTAGGGGTCGCTCGGATGTCTCCGGTGCCTGTGGTTGCTGTGAATTGTTTGCCATTGTTCGTCCTGACCGCAATAGCATGCGAATACTGACCTCTGGTCCCACCAGGCATGCCAATCTGTGTTGTTGTTAAAATAGGGAGCCGATGCAAACAGGGATTGGCTTCACATCCGATAAACACAAACGATCCGATATGGTGAAACGGAAAATTGTATTAGATCTTTTTTGAATCAGGAAGCAGGTTCCTTGAACTTACTATAGAAAGGGTTCAAGAAAGTCAGCTAATAATGCTCAATGGAAGGACCTTTCTGGGAGAATAGAATGATACTTGTATTAACTTGCTTAAAGAAAAGTACAGAAAACGTCTGATATTGAAACAAGACGAACAGGAAGCTGTAAACAAAACGGTAGAGAAAAAGCTAAAACAAAGCAATAAGAAAGCTATAAGGAAACGAGATTCTAAACTAAAAAGCTGTAAATGACGATGAAGTAGAAAAAATTGAAGTTGCACGTTGCTGGATGATGCGTTCTCCTTTGGTTCTGGGCACTGCTCCCATTTTATACTTGCTGCAAACGAGCCCTTAGCTGAACGTGGAGTTTCTTCCAACCATAGATGCTCCCAACAGTCGTGCGGAATACTTGCGCCGAAAGATTAGGGATCTATTTTCTTTCTTATCGGCTCCGTAGTGCCGATGTTGACCATGACCATCGGCTACTCAAAATTTTGACTTCATCGGCCAATCCCAATTTATCAAATCGGTATCGGCTCAAAGTAACCGTTGTGTCGGCTCGACAAAATTGACGTCAACTGCTATAATCTAGTTCAAAGATGATAATAAATCGTTGAAAATTTGATGATAAAAATCATATTAAGAAAAGTTCGAGAACCATAATAGATTGTTAAATGCTTAAGGACCAAAATAGTAAAAAAGGGTTGGAGGATTATTATATTTAGACTAATTGGAACTCATTTTTATACTTTTAAAAATTGAACAGAAGCTTTGGGGTTACTTTTAAATGTCTAAAAAGATGGGGTCTGACTTGCAGTTACTGAAAATTTCGGAACGATGATTTGAGCACTCTGTTTCAACCGTTTCATCGTACTGTTGCTGCCCGCATCACTTGGTCGTCTCCTTCTCCAAACTCTGCAAAATTTTCTTGTTCCTGTCTGGAATTGTTTTTTCCTTTGTGCTACGTGTTTTTCTGCCGCCTCTAATTCCAGTAAACGGTACATAAATTAAAGCTTTTATGATATATTTTATTTTTTATTTTTTAAAGATTAAACATTGTTTTAGGGTTAGAGTTTTGGGATATGATTTGAATTGGGCATAAATTCACGTGTTGAACGACGCCAAAGATTCTTCTTAGTTCGTTACATGCTGCCATGGTTGAACGGCTTTTAATTCTCTTGTTTCATGGAGAGTTGGGATTGTTTCATTAAGTTATACAGCTGGATTTTTTTTTATTCGGAGTTAAATGATGTTAATTTTTGTTAAATATGGTTGACTAGCACTCAAGGAGTTATTTTCTTCTTAAATTGAATCTTCCCATGCTCCGGGTTCTTGCCGGCTGCGTGGGATCAAAGTATGGATGTGTGTGGTCTAAATATTTTAATTTAGTAGAAGTGTTTGTTGTTCTGTATTAAATGAAATAATTCCTCAAAATGGGTTACACTGAGATTTATTGATGAAATAAATAGCTAGTATGCTTCACTTGGCCGTTTTTGTGACAGCACCATCTATGTCTCTAAGCTGCCATTTGATGCCAACATGTATACAAGAGTTTCTCAGATAGTTGCAATGATATAGAATGCTTATATGATGCATGCTCTGAGGTGCAAAGGGGGTTGGCAACTACGTTAGTTTGAATTGGTTCTCAAGAGTGAAAGCTGTTATTTAGACAGCCTTGATATAGGCTTTAAACATGATATTTGGGTATATGCATTATGTGCTAAGAAGTTTAGATTATGCAAAGTTGGAAAGAAGGAAAATTGCTAAAGATGTATCCTGGATTGATAGGAGTGTAACTATGTATATCATAATAATGATGAAGAATGATTGATGCAGCGTGAAATCTTTTTAGTTTGGTTATATTATGTTTCCTTGTAATTTAGAATCTTAATATTATTTATTAACAAAAAAATTGAAGGACAAGAATCCTAATTAGGTTAGTGTTATAGGATTCAGCTCTATATCCGATCCTTCCATGTAAGCAAACTGGACACTTTCAGACAATTTTTATCTTTACAATCAATATGAACATCCTTTGGCTTTTTGTTCTTTAAGAACCTAGGTTTTGCAAAATTAACCACTAAGCCGGGTTTTCCATTGGGTTTTCCTCTAAAAGCCATAGCTTCAATATAAACCCCTTTTCTTCTTTTTTTTGCTTCTGCAGGGCATGAATATGTTTCGTAACATACCCATTTATGTAACTAACATGGATGATTATTCTTGCTAATCATGAGTTAGTATCCATGATCGGTATTTGTTGTATTCATCCAATAGTGAGGCAGTTGGAACTTTATGAAATCACTTAGATGGAAATTTAACAAATACGAATTGTATTTATTACTATAATGGCCAAGTGTATATTTGCATTATGAATATGGGTTTTTAATGTTTAATGCTCATTCTTGTTTATATAGCGTGTTTAGCATTGTCAAGAAAAGCTTCTTCGAGCACTGACAAAGAATCCGTTTAGTTCTTTGAGTAAATAGGGAAGGTATAGGTTTGTTATGAATGAGCTGGTTTGGATACAAGATGTTAAGTTCCATCTTCTTCAAGTTAGTGAAGTTATTTCATTGTAATTAGATTTAGCAAGAGCACAATCTTGCTCCGTAGGATTTGAACCTACAGCATGGGTCTATGGATCTAATTCTGTATAAAGCACACTCCTTCGAAAATGAAAGAAAAGAAAGTCATACAAGGAAAAAATTTCTTGTCAGTGTTTCGGTAAATTGATCTAACCTCTTATCTTACTCTTATCGGAGCACCTTGTTAGAGTTTTTGTTTGCTTGATTGGGTTGAATCAAAAGAATAAATCTCTATTATTCTTTTGATAGTGTGAGTAGAGAACTTCTACCCAATAGAAAGAAATTCAAAGTCAGGGGCCCTACCCAATAAAAGTCAATCCTAGAAAATAAAATATTTATAATAAAATAAAATTATTAAATTTTTCATTAACTTCTTGAATATGTAATTTAATTAACTTCAATTAATTGAAGAACGTGGGGGGGGGGGGGGAACAAGGGAACTTATGCTAGATGCATGAATATAATTAATATAGATTCTTTGTTGAAAATAAATACTATTTTTAAAATTTTGTTTTAACCAATATTATATTTATAAAGGTACTAATCAAGAAAAGTGAACAAAAGAATATGTTTTCAACATTTCTCAAGCAAAATAATGAATTTTTGACGTTTTCAGTTTCAGAATTTAATGATAAATAATAATCATATACTATGTAATTCAATCTTCAAATTTAGACTTCAGCTTTATCAGACAAGCTATGAGTGATTTTAGATCGCAAAATGTTTTTTCTTAGTTTCTTAGGGACATTTGAATTGTTTATAAATTGATTAAACTGTTCCAACATGATTTATAGGAGCTGGGAACCAATGATGTAAGGCCTGAGATAATAGAGGTCAACGCCGCAAAATTTAGAGGATTTCAGTTCGACAATTTGGGTGAGCTTGTTCATATAGAAACTCTGGTGGCCCTGCAACCTTTTCTAAGCAAATTAGGTATCAAATCAAAACCTTGCACGTCTTGTTCCCAGTGGCTCAATCGATGCTGATGGATTGTTCTGTAGAATTTTATGGTTAATTTCCTAACAGGTAACATGGTGTTTGCGACACTGTAGAAACCCATTTGGGGATTGTTAACAGCCAAACTTGTAGCAACACCAATGTCTAGTTTCAAATGTCATTGGTGGTGTACAATGTTGATCTTTCTATCTATTTATAGTTGGATTTTGCTAACCTAAAGAATTGGTGGTAGACATTTGCACTATACTCATTTTTATGGGACAAAAAATCCAAATCATCTTAGTGCCACCTGATTAAAATCAAGGATAGTTTTGTAAATTTAGGAATGTTGAACAATATAATTTAAAAAATAAAATGATCTCCGATTAAAGAAGTTTAGAGTTTTGTGCTTTCCTTGTCTCTCTTATTTGCTTTCCCTACTATCAAGATTAGCTAGCAGACTTGCTCTATGAAACTCAAGTCTCATAAAACGTCGTATATGTTTCATCCTGTCTGCTAGGGATGCCTTTCTCATAATTTTTGTGTGAGGTATCTGACTTTGATTATATAGATGAAAGAATAAGGATTACAAAACTGTGCAAAAGAGGCAACAGATGCAGTATTAACAACACCTAATCTAACTTTTGAATACATTCCAGGTTGAATTTTGGTTAGTGAAGCTATTTCTTGAGGTCTCAAACTTTGCTAGAATTGACAATGAATCCTTTCATTAATGTATTCATTAGATATGGAAAACCACTCGAAGTTACCAATACTAGGAAACTAGGAAGAGCTATTATGCGAAGGTCTCACAAAAATTTGTGAAGCATGTGCTGGAGGTGTGACAAATCTGGGTGTAAGGTATAAACTTAACCTTCGGGAAAGGTCCCTGCCAAAACTAAACATTCGCTGGTGTAATAGTCAACAATAGGATGATACACATACAATGGCCTATGTCTGCCTCTACCTCTGAAAATGTTGAAGATGAGATTAGATCAAGTTTTGGTCAAACAATTTCGTTAGCTTATCTTGCTAAACGAGGAAAGAAAATGAGAAAGGCGGGCATTTAATGAGATTTTGTGTGGTTTTTAAATTTTATTGTTTAATATTTTATATTTACGTAACTATCCTTGATTTTAATGAAGTGGGAATGGGATAATTTGTCTTTTTTCTTTTGTTCCATAAAAATGGATACAATATTAACCTACAACCTTCATGTAGTAGGTCAACAAAACTTTTTATAATTATAACCATTCTCTGAAGATGCGCCATGGCTGTTTGCAATTAGTCAAAATTCCACTTAAACTAGGTCATTCTATATCGTGAAGAGTTAGTTCATCCTAAATCATTCAAAGAATTTGCTTTGCCGTACTTGTATACTTTAAAAAGACATATGTCTTATTGTCTCCATGTAAGCTCTACTTATTAGAGAATATAGAGAATGGAGCTCAATTGCTTAACATTCTAGATGGGTTATGAGTCGAGGTTTGGTCTTTTGAAGAAGGCTGATGGTAGCCTTTGTCTTGATTCATTGGATAGCTATTTCTCAAAAACATTTTAGGGATCCCATGCTAATTTTTGGAAGAAATTGAATTGTATTCGATTTGCAATGTTGTGATTTAAATACTGTTGACGATCTGAATTACGTATCGACTTGTGAACATTTCGTTTGAAGTACTAGGTGTGTTCTAAGATTTTATGAATTCTGCAAATGTTAAATTTATTGAAAGGCTTCATGACTTCCGAAGGTGCCATGAGGTTTGAGAAAGGGATTTGTAACCTGTGAGTTGGCTGTATTTCTTGATTTTGATTGACTGTCTTGTACGTTTAGATAGTTCTTCTGATTGTGTTCCATGGTTAATTTTGAGTCTTCGATATTGTATAAATTTGAGTCGAGGCAATATTTATTTTATGATTTAAATTTCAATCTCGGTTGTACACAATTATGTGTTACAATTATTTATTATGGTTTGTTTTCTTCTAGAGTCAATGTTGAGAGGGAGGCAGTGCCTTATTCACCCAGTTGAACCTAGGGATTGGGTATGATGTCACAGCTGCCCGTTCCGCTATGCAAAAACTTTTTATGTTTTTTTATTATCCTGCTGCATAGATCTTATATAAAGATGAATATGTTGGTTAGTAGTGCCTTAAATTTATTTTTCTTTGACTGATATTACCTACCATTTGTCTTAGAATTAATTTTTCCCATCTTTCATTTTTTATGTAGACTTATAATTATACCACCTGGGAACTCTTTCAATATTTGGCTGTTGAGAAAAAGTGAGCTGCAGGTAAATTAAATTTTGGATTAATTCCCGTCAATCCCCTATGTTGTTGGAATCATGTTAAATAGTTGAGTTTTAATTTGCTTCAAGAAAATTATCTCTTAATCTATAAGCATTTCTTGTGACCCTATAATATATCTATCTACAGGCTGAAGCTGCACCTTTCTCTTTCACTCTCTCTCCCCAGTAGAGTGTTTGTCAAAAGACGATTGTTGGAAGAACTTCAACTATTGAGTAAGCTTCCCCTTTTTGCACTTCTGTGATTGTTCTTCTCAGGATTCCATTCGAAATTTAACTTTTTCTTGTCTTGTCTGCTAGGAGAATAGTCCTTAATGAAAATGAAAAGAAAACCATTTTTGTGGTAATAGAAAAACATGCGTGGATTACAATGGCAGCATGGCTTCAGAAAAGAATTTGGATTTGGTTCCTAAATTGGATAGATGGTAGTCTGTACCTTTTTTTTTCCTTTTTCTTTTTCTCTTTCTTTTTTCCTCCCTGTTAATTGGATCTTTTCTTTCTTCTGTCTCAACTTTTTGGAACCAATAATTTTAGGCTCTATTCTGTTAATAATTTGAAAATTGTATACATAGTTAATGATTCGCAACGGGTAATCCTTCTTATTGACAGTAGTTTTATAGGACTTATAATTTGAAATTGGTGAAGTTACATGAGCTTTCATCAAGTTAAAGTCACAAAAAAAGGGGAATTCAATTGGGTGGTTTCAGATTTCTGTTCTCTGGTTTTTATGTTTGCCATTAACTTTTTGGATTTAACGACCAAATGAGGTGAAGGGCTTTAAACTTGGTAGGACTTGCCTCCATTGGTTGAACTAGAAACCAAGATCAAAGATCAAATGCATAGAACCTCCTCACTTTATGATTCTGGAGTGATTGTGTGCAGTAAGTTGAAAAAAAAATTTTTAAAAAAAATCTTTTGTCAATTAGGTTCTTTTGAAGTGTTTTAGTTCTGGATAATCTGTACCTTCATTGGTGTCTGTGAGTAGAAAATTCACTAGGATTAGCATTAAGACTAGGAGATTTGATATCTGAAGCAATGATATGGATGTTTTGTGCAGTTCTTACAATTAATGGATTTTATTCATTGACTTCATCTGTCTGCATTATCCAGCAGCATTTTTATTTGATGTTGGCTCAGTTTGCTAAAGGGGTTTCTTTTGACATTTTCCAAGATTTTATTGCCGACTATTGGTTATACACGCATGGACTCTCCTTATCTGTTTATTTTATTTGTTGAGAACTTGCTTTGTGGAAATTTAATTTCTATAGTTAGGTAACTGAACTACGTTTTATCTCACAGTGGATTTTGATATTGATGGTGATGTCAATGGTGAGGTGGTAGGGAGTTCTATTGATATTGAAGGTAGGACAGATGATGAAGATGCAATTGCAGGAACGTCTGTTGATGGGGCACTTAAACGGGGCTTGGACATAAAGGCCGATCAAGATGTTTCAAGAACAGAAATAGTTCCATTAGAAGATCCACAGGCTGTAAATAATCCAGACTCTGCTGATGAACCCTATGTAGGGCAGGAATTTGAATCTGAAGCAGCAGCACATGCATTTTATAATGCATATGCAACAAAAGTAGGCTTTATCATCCGTGTGAGCAAGCTTTCTAGGTCAAGGCGAGATGGATCTGCCATTGGTCGGGCACTTGTTTGCAATAAGGAGGGTTTTAGAATGCCTGACAAGAGAGAAAAGATTGTACGGCAAAGAGCAGAGACAAGAGTAGGTTGTAGAGCTATGATTTTAGTTAGAAAAGTAAGTTCTGGTAAATGGGTAGTTACAAAATTTGTAAAGGAACATACACATCCATTAACTCCTGGAAAAGGCCGCAAAGATTTAATATATGATCAGTATCCGGTTAGTCCTCTACTCTTCTTCCTTTTTAGTATCACATACCTTTAAGTTAGCATTAAAGCTGTGTATTTGGATTTACAAAGATGATTCTCATTACTAAATTCTTGGTGCATTTTGGTACCTTCCACTATATTCTGGAATTAAACTGCAAGTTTAGAAAACTTTTTCTAGGGTGAATGAAAATTTTTATGGCATGTAGTGATTCTGGACTTGTTGTACAGTGCTTCAATGTGAAATTTTTTATTCTTGACGTCTTCACCTTAGTAAGATGGAAGAGCTGTTACGTATTTTCTTGGGTGCTTGCACAAATGACTTTTCCCAAACTATTTGGCAAACCATTCTTTAGCAATGGACTCAATCCATGTAATTTAAGTTTTTGACTACGTCCTAGCCAATGAAATATCTCCAGTGCGTCTTGTGAGTAATAGTTTGCTAAAGGGGCCACTTTTATGTGGCCATTATGCATTTTGATTCTCTTGTTAGATTTTGGATAATTCCAAATTGATAAAGTTGCTGATCATCACCTTCTATTCAAGCATATTCCAGAAATTCTATTCTCAAGGAGCTGATATGCAGGTGCAATTCAGTTTTTGGAGCTCAAAATGCTTTCAAAATGCTGTCAAATCAGCCCCATAGTTCTCTTTTAACCTTCTCTGAATTTAATTGTGCATTATGCCATTCTTTTCTAGTTGTTCTTATTTTGTCTTGATAATCACCAATAGGAGAGATGTTTTTGGGGAAATGCAGGAGGTTGATTATGGTCCATCAGTCTTGATGTAGCTTTCACATTAATAACATTTCTTAGAAACTAGCCATGTACACTTCCCTGGCTTTTCTTCTTGCCACCCTTCTTCCTTTCTATTTCATTGTAGTTAAATGTGTGGATTTTATCTCAATGTTTCTTTTATATTTCTCTTGCTTTCCCTAAGAAGTTATTATTTCAATTTTATTTCTTCTATGGCTTGGAGCTACAAATCCACAACCCTCCCAGGACATTTTACTCTTTAAAATGGTGCCTTTTCAAGTTGGAATACCTTCCATGCTGTAATTTCTCATTGTCTCAGCTATTATAGTGGCTTAAGTTTCAGCTATATTTTTGGCTGTGCTATTTTGGAAGTACAAAATATTTGGAGAAAAACTGCTTATGTCATTCCCTGACAGTTGCTATTTCTCAACCACTTGCTTTTGAGTGGTTTTGGAATTCTTTTTTAGCCCATTGTGGTCTTTGTAGAAGATTTCAAGGTATTGATGGGATATAGAAGCTGGGAAAATAGTTTTGTCCAACCATGGAAGTATTTCTTATGTTGTCTAAAAGTTCACAGTCTGCTTTTGAACCTTTGAACTCCATCTTATGTTTTTCTTTTTATTTCTGTTCTCTGTTGAACATTTTTGTTCTTTGATTTTCATCACCTACTATTTGTCACACAAGATATTCTCCTGTGTCATTTTTTCTGTAGAATGAGCATGATAAAATCCGCGAACTCTCACAACAGTTGGCTGTTGAGAAAAAGCGAGCTGCAACATACAAAAGGCACTTGGAAATGATTTTTGAGCACATTGAAGAGCACAACCAATCTCTGTCGAAGAAGATCCAAGACATTGTAAACAATGTGAGGGAAATGGAGTCTAAAGAGCTACAAAGCCATAGATAGTGTTGAACACTTGAACTATTTATCATGAATTATATGTAGAATGCTCTCAAGTGAAGCAGACATTACTACACCCATATGTTTTTGGTCTGCTAAATTAGTTTATGTTTAATTGGATGCTTAATTGAGTGGACATTCATTTTTGGTTCTTTGTACAATTATGCCATCTTTACATAATAGAAGAGGGGAAGTGTTAGTGAGCTGTTTTAGCACATGAAGTTTTTCTTTCGAATTCATTAGTGGACCATGAATTTCTGTTCTGGTTCTTCTCTCCATGATGTCTTTGCACATGCTTTTCTTTTCTCCAGGTTTGCTTCTTTCTGCCTCTTTTTTTGAATCTTGGGATTGCTTGTTATGTTGATGATTGATTTTGGGTGTCTCAGAGGTGCCACCAGCTCAAACTCTGGCCAAGAAAGTACAGACCAATTACAGCCAAGAATGATTTTTAAGTTTTTTATTCCTGTCTTGATGTTTCTACTTCTTTAGTTCTAGCCTTTTATCTTATATGAGTTTTTGAGTTGTATTTTGTTTCAGTTAGCCTCTGTGAGTTTGAAATCTTTTGTTTCCCACTTTTTATGTGATTGAAAGCTGGGTCTTTTCCTGTCTTTTTCTCCTTGTGCATTTTTCCTAAATATTTTCTCTCCTTCCTGGCAAAGGCTTTTTCCCATAGATAAGTAGTTTATTTGTATGTTTCAAAGTGTTTAATGATTTTTTACTGCTTGAGAAAATCTTTTCTTTTGGTAACTGTAAAATTTCTCAATCACAAAACTTCCTTGGTAACAATTGGTGCTGTTAAAAGCACTAAATTTATATTATATGTTGTCTTATGGTAGTTAATATTCTTTAACCTTTTTGTGTGTGTGTGTTTTCATTTTGCTGTTATATTTATTTATCTTTTTTACATAGGAGTCAGTATTAATTTCTTCTTTTTCCTTCAGCTCCTGTTTAGCATGGATTTGAGCTGCTCTTCTGTGCTTAACTTTGCTGCTCCTAAGGTACACGTTTTTGCCTATGTGATTATGGTGCAGTGTTTCCTTTTATTTTTAATAACCTCTAGTTATGTGTTATTCAGGATGATTTTTAGTTCTCAATATTCAGGGTGCTTTGCACAGCTAATTCTAAAATTCAGAAATATGAAAACGTAAAACTTGGTTCTAGTGAAAGGATTCAGTCACTAACTATTGATCTGCATTAGACTTGTCACATTTTACATCTACTTATTTCCATATTTGAGAACTAATGCCAGCTGATTTATTCCTCTTTTGGTTTCACATAACTTTGTTGTGTTGGAAATCATTTTGCTATATTTAGTGTGTTTCTTTAATTTTACTATTAAGAAACGTAGTCACTCCTTCCCTTCCTTCCCCCCCCCCCCACCACGGTCAAATTCTATCTTAAAAATGCCACCTTGAGATAGTGGAGGTTTGATATGTATCCCTACCGGTTTAATAAAAATCAAAAGAAGGTACCAGAAATGAGGGGGGCATAGTGGGTTACCTCAAGACTGGTGGAAACAAATCCACTGATTACAATGATTACTACTCACAGAACGAGAACTGGAAGGAGAAAATTACATCATTTACTTTTAAGAATAGGAATGCCTAATCTGTCAAGTTGCAAAGACTAGGAAGTGCCTTGGTAGTTCATCAAAACTGCTAGAACTAAGGGAAGGTAGGTCATATGCATGATTGGCAAGGCTATCTGCAACCTTGGGAGTTATGCTTTTAAAATTGGACTGGGGAATGTGTCATACGTCAATGGACTGCCTAATGCTTTGATGCAGCAGTTAAGAGAATTTTTGTGCTAAGAGTGTCCCTGGCAATTTCCAACGTCATTCTTTTAGTTGGTTTGTTAGCTGTGAAGCTGGTTGTCTTCGTCCTGTGTTTTATATGTAGGCGTTTTGGAATTTAATCTTTGGAATAAAAGCAGACTTCAATTATTGCTTGGGTTAGGTCAAGTAAAATTTTTACTCTTAGGAGTTTCTGAAATACAGTCAAATGACAGCTTTACTCAGCTTCTTAACTGTCCAATTTACTTAGTTATGGGTTTTTAATTTTTCTTCTAAAGATTTTGTATGACAACTTTGAAGTAATTTTGTTTCTAGGGTTTTTGGTCTAAATATGTCATTGTAGTAGTGATAGGTTAGGAGGTAGGTAGATGATGAATAATGAAATAGAGTTCCTTTTTATGAGATTTAGCTTCTTTTCTTGTTCTCTTTCTTCTCTCTAATCTTTCTGCTCTAAGTTATCAAGCCTTTCTTTTCTAAAGAGCATAACTGCTCTGCAAATAAAAGGTAGCATCATATCAGCCACAAACTAAGCTGAATTAGTACTGCATCAATCTTGCTTTAAATTTGATCCAGAATGTAATAGCATTTAAAGAAAAAGTTCAATGAGCGGTAAAGAATGTGGTAAAGACATTTGTCTAATCTTGCATTAATACTGGTTACCTAGGGGTGGCAATTTGGATGAGAATCTAATGTATATCCATGTCCATACATGAATGAATGGATATAGATGATTAAAATTAAGTTCCTGAACGTAAATGGGCCCCCATTTAAATCCAACAAATTTAATGGTTTTAAATAGATATCCATTTAATCTATTTTATTCATTTAAATGTAGAAGACTCATATAAGAGGGATGAGTTCCACTAATGCAAAGGTCCTGTTACTAATCTCTTTATTAATTAAAGAGTAAGTTGGTAAAATAAAATGTTTATTTATTTGATTTAAGTGACATCGTTCACTACTACATGGGCTCCACCACTACTATGTTTAATTAATAAAAGAAAAGGAATTAAATAAAATATTTTTATATTGGACAAAATATGCGAATGGATGAATATGGATAAATGGATATCCACCATCTGGATTTAAATAGATTGAACTCCATTTAATTCTATCCAAATCCAGATGGATATCCATTTTGACACCTCTATGGCTACCTAGATTATCTTGAAAGAATTTCCTTTTTTTTTCTTTCAAAAATCTGCTAATTGGCAAGTTTCAGACTTTTAGTTTTGATGTTCTGTTTTAAGATTTTAGCATTGTAGGTAAAAGAAAAAAGAAACAATAATATAAATAAATAAATGCAGAGGAAAGGATGTTGTGATGAATTGAGAAACTTTAGTAGCCAAATTGGGGTAGATTCTTCCATTTTAAGCCAGATATCTCATGCTGCTCATAGTTTGTATGTGTTAGATGAGAGGAGCTGATTATGCAAATGCAATGTGTATCGCAAGGTTGGAGTAAGCAAGCTTCTGAGTTTAAACATCCATTTGATCGCATATTACGGGAATGCAATAGAGTACTGCAATATCTAAAAGTTGTCATTTAGTTTTTTTTCCTATAACTCAAATTTTCTCATACTGAACAACCTAGAAACTTTATAAGATGGTTGGCTTTGGTTTTAATATAATACTGTATGATTTTATGAGGGACATATGTAAACTCTGTTGTGTCTTGTTTTTCTGGAGACGTCTATCAGCCAGAGTGGAGAGTTTGGTTCATTTTTCAAGTGTTACAGGGCATATAGCAGCTAGCTATGCTTTTTTTTTTTTGAGCCATAGCTGATTTCGAACTGTCAACATTTGAACATTTCTAAATTTCATGTTTTAAAGTCAGGTTTGAGTTATGGAAATTCATAATCATCCAAGGGTGTTGACATGATGAAATTGAATGCTTTTAACGCTATATCAAGACTCATCTGATTTGAATAATTTCTTAGTTATGGCTGTGTATCCCTAAGATGCTAGCAAATTACATTGATTACATTTCTTCTTCCAAGTTTATATAATTATAATAAGAAGAAAGGAAGTATAACAGGACTTCTGGTAAGGAGCTAACACTTCTTTGTTTCTTGTCCTCCATACTAATCATGATATCCGGTCTTCTTTTCAATAATTTACCTTTCAGTTTTATTTCATGTGAAATCTAGATTGCTTAAAAGCTACCCTTATTAGTATGGCAGCTAATTTTTTGATAGAGACAAGTGGCAGCAACCAGTTAAGGTTCACAAGAGGAGGGGAAAAGTTTATTCTAAAGACTAAACCTTAATTTGTCACAGTTTAAATGATGGGCAGCTCATATGGGAGTTAGAGTAATAATGAGTCTTTTTTTTTTAGTAATGAGTTTTTCCTTTAGATTGTTGTTTTATGAGTTTTAGAATTTAGAGTATTTTTGTTAAGTGGGTTTGGAGAAGTTTCCTAAAGTTTAAATTTCTGTTTAGCAGGATTCCTGAACTGATTGGTTTCCTAAAGAGTCTAGTCCTAGTTAGTCTAGATTTTGGATCTATAAATATAGAAATTCTCTCTTACCTGTGTATGCTTTCCTTATTCAATTAATAAGAGTCAACAGAGTGTTTCTGTAATTTCTGGTTGTGAGATGCAATCAGCCCTAAGGTGTGACGCCTTACAAACTTTGGTGTGACGCTTAGGATTTCTCCTCTTCTCTTAGTGTGTTGCTACACGTTTTTATTCAGTTTCTTTGCCTGACCAGTGAATTTTCAGCAGCTAAACTTAGCTGTTCTAGTTCCCAGTAATTGCTTGGACTGCCTAACGGTTGTCCTGCATGAGTTTTGCTGATATTGCTTAGTAAAATTATGTTCTATAAACGCAAATATCTTTTTCCCCTGGGTTTTTCATTTGTGAATATGCTAAGGATTCTTTTCTGCAAGTACTTAGTGGGTATATGTTGTTCACCTTTCAAAGCTTGGGGTTATGTTGAAGATCTTTTATGGTCATTTACATAGAAGATCCTTTTTAGTCATTTAGAGAACTCATTCCCAGGAAACATTTGAATTCTAAGACTGCGTGTTGTATCCCATTAAGTGAAAAGTTTTGCATTTTATTTATTGCAATTTCTATCTCAATATTATTTCAACCTTTGTTTGCTATGGTTTTGCAGCTAAGAAAACTAAAATTCCTTGGTTCTGCTATCCTTGGATCATGATATGATGATGGCACTAGTAAGTTTGAGAATAGAGAAGAATCTAGCACCGTTCAGGAAAATTGTAAATTGTTCCTCAGTAGAGAGAATTAAAATGTGAAGCTTTTATTGAATCTAGTTTGTATGTGTTGTCTTTGTTTTTGGCCCCTTTTTTCCCAAAAGTAATTCCTTATATTTTGGCTTATTTGGGAAAAAGCTATATATTTCTCCTAATTGTAAAGCATTTAGCTGGATCGTGGAAGTAAAATGCTATGTACACAACACAATCTGATGCTTCCACTAGGTGTGTCATGATAATATTCTTCCACGTATTTTCCTCCCACTCTTCTTCTATGGTAGTGATTTCTTTATACAAGATTTGGACTGATCGCTAACTTGTATCCATTGGCAGCTCGTTATCTGCAAAGTTGCCTGATATGACCAAGTGCTTGGTTGACGTTTTTAGATTAGGAAATGGGAATCTCCACAAATGATTTTTCTTCAATCATATTTAGTGTATCTCTATGGGGGATTTGACCAAAATAGGTCAAAATCCATTTTGACAACCGAGAGGGGGTTGGAATGTGGGTATATGGCCGATAGGGGTACTTTGCGTTCGCGAAATACGAGGTCCCTTGTACCTCGCTTTTACGAGCAATGTCGTCCAAATCCCCTCAAAATAGCTGGCCAATTTTCGGGGAAAAGGGACAAGTCAATTCGATCAACATTTGGACATCGTCTTTGCTAAACGCGAGCTGTCTCTAACCCATTTTTTCCTCTCTTTTCTTTTATTTTATTTTCATAAATTTTTAAATTTTTATTTTAAAAGAATTAATATTTTAAAATAACACAAAATATATAAAGACTTATATAAATTTAAATAAGTTACAATTAAAATTTATTAATTTAAATTTGATCTTAACAAGTAATGTACGTATTTTTACTACAATTAATTTTTTATATTGGATTTGGAAATAAAATTTGTTTTTAATTTAGGTTTAATTTATAATATTTAATTATTTGCCAAAAATAAAAAATTTTAAATCCTCAACTATATAAATGTACTAAATATATAGTTTCAACTGTCTAAAATAATTTATAATTTAGTTGAATTTGAATAATGGGTGAAATATTAAAGAAAAAAAATCCAAATATTGATTTATATTTTAGTGAATATTTTGTGTATTTTTGTTTTAAAATTTTATTTAAAATAATTTTATATTTTATTTGATTTTAATTTTTATTATTATTAATTTTGTCTTCAAGGATGGTCAAACTAAATTGAAATTATTGTTTTGTCTTTAATTTTTAAATATAAATTATATATCATAAATTTGATAACGATATTTTATTAATAATATTTTGACTTAAAATTTGAATATAATTGTGACTATTAATGAAATGTAATTACCTCTTTCTTTCACATTGTGAATATCTTATTTGAGATATTTTGTATTCACAAATTTATTAATATAAGTATTTTAACATTGATTGAGTTGAATTTTTAACATTAGTCCTAAATCTTTTGTGACTTTATCATATTAGTAGCGATCATCAATAATAGATTATCCTGTATGATTGTCAAGCAATGAACTTCAAAATCTAAAACAAACAATGAACTTTATTATACATGAAATGATCTAAAAAAAATTATGATAGCTAGTCTCACAATGAAATCATCAATGGTTCCTTAGAGGTTGAACTCATCACTGAAGTTGCTCTTGATTTTGTTTTTCTGATTGTCCTTCATCTTGTTCCTCGGTACGGTAGGATAGATCTTCATCCTCTATAGAGTTCCTGTGCCATCTCTGAGGCCGTCCAATCGATGAATCAATAGCAAATTCATCAGTCGAAGACAAGCATCTAGTATTAAAGATTAGGTATTGCGGAGTAACAAAATAAGCATATCTATCTTCAACCGTTGCAAGATCACTTTGTTTATAATTGTATTCTTCTCTGTGTATAGGTGAGTTGTAATCCTATTGAGGAATATCAGCTACAGTATGTATGTGTGTCCGTCTATCCCCTTTCGCAGATGGTACTCCACAATTGACTTCTTGTGAGATCGGGGATATCGGATTAGAAATGTAGCTTCGTCTTGATGGCTCGTACCAGCAGCAAACAACGAGTGCGTAACGAGATCCGTTATTGATGCAAGCACTTGTCTAGTCATAACATCCGCATTTTGATATCCTTCGTTGCTTAGGTATAATATTCGATGCATCAAATCATCCTACATATATATTTTAAAATGTCAATAAAATATTTGAGTGAAAATTCTATATTTTATTTCTTAGGACTGTTAAAAAAAATCTTCGTACTAATATTTCAATCGCCCTACTGCTCGATTGGTAGCCCACTGAGTTAGGTTACATTATAATCAGAATACCAATCAATCGCCTAATGTGAGTCCAATACCATACTGTATAGTCAGGCAAAACTATATTCTAACCGTAATTGGGTTATCCACTCAGAACAGTTAAATGCCTATTAACTCAATTGGCGAGATGTATTGAATCAATCTTGATTCATCCTGCACCGGTAGTCCTCATGTCACGGGCATATAAATTGTCACCAATATTAATTGCAACAGGAATTGTCTGTACCAATTTAAACTGTCGCATGATTCTATTTGGGTGATACACTTTTATTACTCCTAACATATTAGGGATGTGATAGACCCCCTAGATATGTCACCCATGAGGAGGTAGGGTAATCAACATGTGCTCATTATAAAGCTGCCAGATAAACTGTATAAAGATAAACTGTCAGTGTCAATAATAAATAACAAATTTAAAATTACTGTTGATAACAAATTAGTTGAAATAATACTTACATGATCATGTTGCATCCTATCCAACTGATCTCTATAAGTAAGCAGCACATATGTCGGAGTTCGAAAAAGCTCTAATGGTCCCTCTCATGCTAATCTTCTAGGGGCTTATAGATCAACATCCTCAACCGGATGGACTCTAGTCATTCTGATAATAGGAATACGCTCTTTAACCCACAACTATTTCAACATTAACAACCATTACTTAGAAAAATTATACTATTTATTATTTTGAAATGCTAATAAGATTTTTAAAAAAATATTCGTTTCATACCTAAACCAACAGTAATATGCCACTAATATTATGCTCTCTATAGGACGTAGTATTACACCGACAACGGTACAAATGAGTCAAAACTGCAGTTCCCAAAATAAGCGTGCTTGATAGCTCTAAATTACGGATATATTTTAAAAAGCGCAAATGTACTTTGTTGTCGAGCTTGTTCGAGCATAGAAAGCCACCAATGAGTTGCATATTATTCTAGCTTATCATTTCTTGTATCGAGTGTGTAGGTAGTTGTTGACTCAATGCTCTTTCAAGGAAAATAATCTTCAACCAATATCCATCTAAATCTGTTAGAATCGGTCAAAATCCTAATAGCTCGTCGCACATGCTAATCAACTTTGCATGCATATATACGTATCGACTGTTACAAGTAGGATCACCATCTATATATAATCCGAAAAGGACCTCAACGTCCTAGAGGGTGATGGTAAGCTCTCAAACTGTAAGGTGAAACGCATGTATCTCCTGGCACCATCTTTCTGCTAACACTGTAATCAGTGGATAATCGATTTTCATATAACATAAATTACGCAATCCACTGAAATCAGCAATATCCATAAGCTGCTCGACACGGTAAAAGAATGATCGAGCATCCCAAAATATGCTATCATTTCACTTTGCAGTGCATCACTGTATAATTGTCCCGTCCAAATGTATGACGACCTATATCTACACTACAATGTCAATACATCTAGTATAATAAGACCTCGATTCACTCCGTAAGAAGTAGGCTCATACATTGTATCCTAATATAAATATACCGTTATTATAGAAATTAAAAATAAAAAAAAGGATATATAACCAATATCAAATTAAGTACAGAAAAACAAACACAAATTTAAAGATAAACAATTTAAATTACCTCAATGCATTATTAAAAAGTGTAATTTCTCCTATTGTGTCCATTGGGATGGCATAAGCCATAATGAGGAGGTGAATTAGGATTGTATTCGTCCATTTCATTCCAAATACATGATATCCGTATTCGACCCCTTCGACAGTCTTGAAATGGTGAGCAAATGGTGTTAAGCTAAAATCAGGGTTACGCCAATAATCCTCGTGTGGAATAGGCATAAACTGTATTGTATAAGTCAGTCTGTAGCATAGTGTTATGTTTTTCGATGATATTAGATCCCCAAGATTCAGCTCCAGTTATTGACATGTTGTAAATGAGTGCGAATAAGGCATTCTATATATTTTCTATTTGCAACAGCTATATGTCCTGGCCTCAATATTAACCTCATACAAATATTTCCCTTATCGTACTTATAATGCGGTGACACAATATTAAAAATACCTCGATTCTACTTAAAAGTCAACACACGGTCTGTTCTTCCTTTTGTCTTATTCTTCACAAATTTACCCCATATCCTAGAAGAAAAGTGATATCTCTTGTGATTAGCCTCTTGTCTATGATTGTTGAAATATTTGACTATTTTTTTGAACGAAGACTCAACAATCATCTTGATGGGCAGTGCATATATACGTTTGATGACGCTGTTGAAAGATTTTACCAGATTGGTTGTCATGTTATCATTCCAATGTCCACTGTCATAAACAAGCGTCCATTACTCTTTCAGAATCAAATCCAACCATATCTTCGCTTAGGGGTATAGCAGACTAATTTCTTCCATAACTTTAAAAAAATTTTACTTTTTGCTTTGATCTCCAACTGCGTACATCAACTTCTCTAACTCATGCATTCTAAACTTTGCATTGAAATTACTCAAAATATGTCTAACACAAAATCTGTGCACTGTCATTGGCTCTTGCCAAAGGGGTAGTCGATGAAGTACATTCACAATTCCAATGTATCTATCAAATATTAAACAAACGTTTTGATCCTTTAAAATAATTTATCTAAACAAGGTCAAAAATCATCCCCAATTGTCATTAGTTTCTTCGTCAACGACTGCAAATGTAAGGGACAATATATGGTTATTGGCATCTTAATCCATTGTTGTTAAAAGTTTTCCCTTATGTATACCCCTCAGAAATGTCCCATCAATGTTGATCATAGGTTTCATGTGAACAAATGCATCAATATAAGGTCTGCACGCCCAAAAAATATATCCAAAAGTATTGGTTCCATTGGTGTCCATAGGCAAGAAGTGCCATGCTATGACGGTACCAGGATTCGCATCTTGTAAGGCTCGCATATACCGTGGAAGCTATGCGAACGTAGAAGGTCAATCTCCGTAGATCATCTCAATAGCATGTCGGTGCGCATTCTATCTTTTCCTGTACGATGGAGTGAAGTGCAATGTATTATGAATATGGCTATTTACTTCGCTAACTTTAATTTCTGAATTATTGTGATCATTGACAAAATGTGATTCACCATGAATTTCACAATCAAGTTTTGATGGTTTTCGTCTGCTGTCCAAACTAGACAAATGTACTCTCTATGCCATTGAGTAATTTTCTACAGTCCACAACCTTTTTTTTTTTTTTCTGCGCACAGATCCTCCAATAATAGGGATGCTATGAAGTTAAATTTTTATACTCGATAATTCAATATGCACTCTAGCTTTCTACCACTGTAAACTCATGGCCCATTCCAATAGACCACGATTGAACAACCTAAAATAACTTATCCTTATTCCTAAACCATATGCCAACCCTCAGGTCATTGTTGGATTCTGACCATAAATCCATCCTGCTACTCGGTACCATTCCACCAGCTTCGTTTTCTATTTCTTGATAAGTATCCAACATATTAAAGTAGATTGAATATGGTGGATTATACGAGCAGTCCGATACAACAAGTTTATTAGTAGGTTGTTGTAATACAGAAGGATCAAGAATTTCTTTTCTAGCATCGCCATCCCCCTCGTTCTCGTCAGCAGAATCATCCACAGCAAGCCCATCAATGTCTGATGTAGGTCTTAATTCGTCCACAGTCGCCTTCGGAGCACCTATCCAATTAGGCTCTCGAGCAACCTAGTAGAGGTTGATAAGTATTGATTGTTAGGTCCAATGATTTGGGTATTCGGAACTGATGTATTGAAACGGGATTGGAAAATGTCATTTGGGATATGTGAAGGATCACTAGCAACATGTGTTGGAAAATATAAATCAAAATTAGGTATATTGATAGGAATAGCTAAGTTAAGTAATGTAGTGAATGACTCAATTATAGGAGTTGGGATGTTATGCTCTGGAAGATCTGTAGCTGTTGCATTCAAAACTTGAACGATCTCATGATAAACATGCAGATCAATTGGTTGTCCCTTTACGGTAGATGCATAGTATATAAATTTTCATATCATTATCATCCGTTATAGAAGCTTTTGTAGACCTCATCACAGTACCAATCACAATGTCCTCTTTCATTGTGATTTGCAGCTTAACATTAGACGTATCCAATCCTTGAATTGCACATATTTTGTTGACTAAACCAAGGAAACTAACTCGATTTCTAACAATCAATACCTTGCAATAGGGACCATTAAAAAAATTGCCGTATACGGTACGTATAATTTCACAATCCCAATATAACCATAGTCTTATATGTTCTTCTAATGATATTTTGTCTAGATAAATTAGGCAGGATTTTTCTATTAAAAAAATAAAGTATATCACAACCTTGAATTATTATATTAACCAATATCAAATTAATTAACACAAATATATTCACAAAAAACAAAATATATGATATATGCCAAACGACTATTAAATATATCTCAAACTAATTACTAGATATTGTGCCATTTAATATATTATCATTATTTATTTTTAAACCAATTATATATGTATTATACATATTTCATATGAATTGCATATTTTTATTGTTTTGACGTATTAAAATAATATATAACTTACTAAGTTATTATAAAACTAACTAAAATAATTAAAATTAATTATTCAAGAAATTAACATATATTTAATATTATACAAAAGCATAAAGTTTAAAAACTAACTTCAAGTGTTTATGAATATGAATAATTTATGGATTTAATTAAAAAAATGTAAGGATTTAATTTAGAAATAATGTAAGGATTTAATTTAGAAATAATTTATTAATTTAATTAAAAAATGTAAAGTCGCTTTTTTTTTTTTAATGTAATGAACCTATAGAGAAATGTAAAAAAATCTATCATGTTAAACTAATAATTTAATTGTTAAGAATTGTAAATATTTTTAAATAATTAAAAATTTTAATGTAAAAAATAATTTACATTTTCTAACGTAAAAATTTTTAAATAAATCTCAATTCCTCAACACCTCTTTATTTCCTTATTTAAATAATTATTTTATAACCCAATAAGTATTTTATATAAGTATCTAAATATTTTTATTTTTATTTTTATATAAAATATCAAGAAGCGAGCATTATACATTTTCCAAATTTTTTCCAATTAACCTATCATATTTAAAAATATAAAATTTACTAATTAATAAATCTCACTTTTTTTAATAATTTACTTGTAATCAAATAAAAAATGTAAATTAAAATTTTATATAATTTATACACATAGAGTGTATATATCCATATTGTTTTAGGAGAGAGAATGAGTTGAATATCTTGAATTTACAACGGAAAAAAAATAGGATGATGAATATTTCTTTCTGGTTCATGTAATGATAAATATTTCTTCCAAGTTCATTGTAAATATTATTATTACATGCACATTTGATATACCCATTTATCACATGCCAAAATACCCATTCATCACAACACAATACAAACCAAACCAACAATTCAATAAAGCTTTAATTCCATAAAAATCCAAGCTATTTATCACATGACAAAATACCCATTCATCACAACACGGAACAAACCAAACTAATAATTTAATAAATGTTTAATTCCATACAGATCCAAGCTATTTAGCACATGTCAAAATACTCAATCCTCACAACTCAATACAAACCAAATCGTAAATTCAATAAAATTTTAATTGTATACAAATCCAGGCTATTTATATATAATATGCACATATTAGAAAATAATTCTACATAATCTCAAATACACATTTGCTACAATTTAACAATAAATATCAATATTCTAATCAATTAAATTTCAATATATACAGAATTCTAGTATATTTTCTATTTTGTTGTTTAAAAATAAAAAACCTATTATTGGAGAACTTTGACAGTGCTTCGGTGCTTCGATGAATAAAATTCCAATAGCAACTCTCTCCTACTGTAGTATTCTGACAACAACTCTTTCCGTCTAGTTCTTCTTCAACAGCGGTGAAAAAAAAATTTATAGCAAAGAAAAGCAAAGAAGAATTTCACAAAGAAAAGCAGAGATTTGCAAAGAAGAAATTGGGAGGAGTTGGGTCGCTATTAAATCGCCGGCAACATTGCATTACCGTGAATTTTACTTTTTCAGAGATTCTTGGATTCTTTCTGAAAAAGGCTGCATTGATTCATGCAGTTTGACCATTTTTAACACAGCTCGTGTTTGTATCACAACTCGTATCTGGCATATGCGAGGTCCACTTAGACCTCGCGTTTGCCAAATATGGCCTGTCACTTTTCACCAAAAATTGACCAACTTTTTTTTTTTATTGGAATTTGGCAAAAATTGCTCACATTGTGAAACACGAGGTACAAGAGGACCTCGCATTTCGTAGACATGAGGAATCCCCTATCTGCAATATACCTCACATTCCAATCCCCTTTTTGGTGGTCAAAATGGGTTTTGACCTACTTTGGTCAAATCTCTGTATCTTTATCTTTATGGAGTTTTGACCGAAATGAGTCCAAATCAATTCAGCTATAAAAAATGGGTTGAATTTGGGGGATGGTGTATAGGGTTTTGACCAAATCGGGTCAAAAACCAAATAATTTGCTGCGAAGGGGACTAGTTGGGGAGGTAGCCTGTCGAGGGGTACTAAAAAGTCACGAAATTGACAATTGTAAAAGAAACGAAATTGATAGGATTATATATATATATATATATATATATATATATATATATATATATATATATATATATCAAACCCACAACAAACAAAATTTCATCCTAATTTTTTTTTCCTTTCAATTTCGTTTGGTTTTTTTTTCCTTTTAATTATTTTCAAGAAAATTAAATTTTAAATTTTAAAATAAAAAATATAAATTAAGAACAAAATACAACAATATAAATTTCCAAAATGCATCCTATTTAAAATACAACAATATAAATTAAATTTCTAGGATAAAATACAACAATATAAATAATATGTATATTTAATTAGGATAAAATTTAAAATTAATATTTTAAAAATTTATTAATTATTAAAATCATATTTTAAGAATTAAATAATAATATATAATCTAAAACCAATATTTTAAAAATATTAATTTCTAAAATATAATTTTATCTCAAATAATAGATCTCAATTAAAAACTAATCATAATTAGATTTAATTCTCGAAATGAGAATTAATAAAAAAAACTAATCATAGTAAGATTTTACATATCTAAAATCACTATTTTAGATAATATAGATTAATTTTCAAAACTAATTTTAAAAATTAATATTGGTTAGTCTCAAAACATAACTTCGGAAAAGATTTAGGCGTTTGTGGAAAAAGAAGAAAAAAAAAACCGTAGGCCACCGGAGAAAAAAAATCAAACAAAATTGAAAGGAATATTTTTTTTATATCAAACCCACATAAGAGACAAAATTTTATCTTGGAAAGAATGAACATGATTGCCCCCATGTTCATCCTGCGCAAAATGGGCAGCGGACAGGAGCCTGCTGTCCTCGTCGTTTCCTGGCGCGAGGTCGTGCATGACCTCGTGCACACATGCACGACCTCAAGCTTGACAATAACGAAGTACCCGTCGATAAGGGTATTTCTACTCTATGTCCCATTGACGACGGATTGATGGGTTAAATCGGGTAAAAACCCTGGTGTATAAGGGGCTTTTCGCAGTCTGCTAGGCATGAGGCCTTTCTTCGACCTCTATCCCATGGCAGATGCCCGGGTATCTTCGAGTTTTTGACCAAATCGGATCAAAACTGAAAACACACAACGCGATGGGGACGGATTGAGTCGGCGGGGTTGTTCACAGGGTTCTTCGATGTTGCCAACAGCGAGGTTAGTGGTGACTTCACAGTTCGCAACAGCGATGTCCACTGCCCCTGCCCAAGCTGCCCGTCTATATCGCGGCTCTGTTGTTTTTTTTTTTTTTGTCCCAAGTGCATCGCGACTGCCAGTCGCGAGGCTTCTTGGTGGCTCGCAACTCCCAGTCGCGAGTTTACCTTTTTAAAATTTTTTTTTATTCCTTTGATATTCGTTTTTTGTTTTTAATTTTTTATTTGTTTTAAATAAATTTAAAATAAAAAATTCTATATACTTTTAAAAATTATCTATAATGTATAATTTATATCAATTTTAAATTTAATTATTTTTAAATGTATAATTTATAATATTTAACTATAATTAATTATAATTATTATTTATCTGTAATAAAATAAAAAATTAATCTCAATAATAAATAAAAATTATATAAATTATAAAAATAATAATTTATATTTTAGTGAATAATAACGATGAAATATTTCACGAATTACCAAGCGTTTTTTAATTTCAAACAAAAAATTATGAATTTCAAAATAGAATGTAAAATTTTATAAATGAATTATTGAGAAAAAATATATATATCAAGTAGTCATATTACAATGAAATTATCTAAAAAACTGATGCCAGCTAGTCCCACAATGAAATTCTCGACGGTTCTTCGGGGGCTGAACTCGACTGCCTCGCGACTGACAGTCGCGAAGCTACTTTTGTTTGTTTTAATTTGTTACTCCCCGCTATTTTTTTGTTTTGTTTTAATTCGTTTTTTATTTTTTTATTCGTTTTAAAATTTTTTTTAAAATAAAAAATTCTATATAATTTTTGAAAATTATCTATAAAATAAAATATAAAAATATTATTTATAATTCTCTTAAAAATAATTTTAAATTTAATTATTCTTAAATGTATAATTTATAGTATTTAATTATAATGATTATTTATCTATAAAAAATAAAAAATTAATCTCAATAATAAATAAAAAATTATATAAATTACAAAAATAATAATTTATATTTTAATGAATAATAACGATGAAATATTTTGCGAATTACCAAGCATTTTTTAATTTCAAACACAAAATTATGAATTTCAAAATAGAATGTAAAATTTTATAAATGAATTATTGAAAAAAATAATTATATATCAAGTAGTCATATTACAATGAAATCATCTAAAAAATGGATGCCAGCTAGTCCCACAATGAAATCCTCGACGGTTCCTCGGGGGCTGAACTCGTCTTGGAGGTTGTTCTTGAGGTTGTGGTTCAGATGGTCCCTCATCGTGTTCTTCTGTAGCGTAGGAGGGACCTGCATCATCTTCAAACTGCATATGCTGTCGAGGAAACCACTCATTTGATGGACCAACATCATACTCGCCAACAAAAGAATGGCGCCTAGTATCGAATACTAGGTGCTGTGAGGTAATGAAATCATCAATCGATACAGGATCACCTACAACATAATCACCTTCATTTGCCGGCACAGGTGAATAGTGATCCTGTTGCGGAACTTCGTCCGCTGCAGCACGCCGACGTACCCGCCTATTGCCCCTTCGAATTGTTACTTCTCGAGGGACTTGTTGAGGAATCTGTGGTATTGGGTCAGAAGAATACGATCGTCTAGATAGCTCGTACGGCATGCGATTCAGACGATCCACTTAGCCACCAGCAGTCAATGTACGCCGGGCAATATCTGATATTCTTCCGTAGCCTTGTTGAGAGTATGATGTATCATCAGTTTGGGACGCTTCGTTACTTATTTGCAGGATTCTGTGTAACGCGTCGGCCTGCATATGCATTTTTAGAAACGTCATTAAAAATATATATAAAAATTATAATTTATATATAAACTTTGTGCACTAGAAAAAAATTTACTTACATATACTTCAAGTGTTGAACTAGTAGATTGGTAACCCATAGGATTCGGTTGTTGTATTGTTGGATTGCCAATCAATCGTCGGGTGTGAGTCCAATACCAAGCAGCATAATCAGGTGAAATCACCGCTTGCCCAAAAGTGAACTGCCCTGTCATAATGTATGCATGCCGATTTATCCAGTTACTACGGTGTAGCACATCAACCTCATCCCATCCAGCACCAGTAGTACGCAGGTCACGCCGGTGCAAATTCGATCCCGTGTCAACAGCATCAGGAATTATTTGCAGCATTCTAAATTGTTGCCTAACTCTATCGGGTCGATGCAGCTCTATCGTCTCCCAATATAATAGCGATGTGACAGATGCCCAGATCTGTCGTCCATGCGTACAATATAGAGGGAGAGATGCCAACGTGTGCTCATTGTATGGTTGCCAAATAAACTGTACAAATTAACTCGAATTTAGTATAAAAAAATAATGACAATTTATAAAACTTATATGAATGTACATTCAAAAATATAATACTTACATGATTATTTCGCATTCGATCCAACTGATCTCTGTACGTAATCAAGACATGGGTTAGCGTGCGAGAAAGTTCTAATGGACCCTGCCATACTGCTCCTCTGGGCGCATGTTGTGCAACATTCTCTATTGGACGTACTCTATTAGGTCTAATTGTAGGAATGCGCTCCCATGCCCATAGCTATTACAGAAGTAATAATAATTTTATAATTAGATATCATAATTATTTTTATAATAAAATACTAATAAGTTTAAAATTAGATCTCGTAATTAACGTTATTACGTACCTGAAGTAATAGTAAGGGACCACTGATATGATGTGCCGTGTATGAAGTAGCATTGCACATACAACGATACAAATGTGCCAGTGCCGCACTTCCCCAACTAAGGGTACCCGACAATTCTAATTCACAGATATATCTTAGAAAGCGCAAATGAACACGACTTTCGGATTTGTCCGAGAAAAGGAATCCGCCAAGAAGTTGCATGATGCGATACCGTGTGTGCTGAGCAACTATATCTGCAGTTGCATCTGGTGGGAGTGGTTGAGTTAGGGCTCGCTCGATTGCACTTAATCTCAACCGAGATCCGTCTAACTCCGTGCCAGTGGGTCGAAAAACAAGTAGCGCATCGCACAAGGCATACAACTCCTCTTGTGAGCAATTGAACCCACGACCAATGATTGGATCACCGTCAATACGTAAACCGAATAAAACCTCCACATCCTGCAGTGTAATAGTCACCTCACCAACCGGTAGATGGAATGTGTATGTCTCTTGGCGCCATCTCTCCACCAATGCCGTAATAAGCAGATGATCAATTTTTATATACGGTAGACGGATGATTCCACCAAATCCAGCTACATCCATAAGTTGTACTATACGGGGATCGATTGGTCTAGCATCCCAAAATGCACTGTCATGACGCGTTGCATATAGTACTTGTTCTTCTAATTGCCCTGCCCAAATATAAGTAGATCGATGTCTACGCTGCTGTGTCAGCACATCCGGGATAATAGGCCCAGGATCAACTCCATCAGCCGTAGGTTCGGTCATATTATCCTGAAACAATGACATGTTTAGAGGAGTAATAAGTTTATCTCTCAATAAAAGAAAGTACAATATCAGATAAAGCCATACAGTAAGCAAATGAAATATAGACGATAAAAACTGTATGTACCAATTAGTTTAAAACAATACTAAGATACAATAATTTTCAATAATACACCAACAATTAAAGTTGATACACAAATAATTATACATGATACAATAATTTCTAATCATACAATCTACCCTAAATAACCACCACATCATGAACCATGAAGTGCACTGTTAGGGCAATTTCTCCTATTATGCCAAGTACGATGACAGTTTCTACACCGAAGAGGTGAGTCAGGGTTACGCTCGTCCATCTCATTTCTGATGCGCGACGTCCTCATACGACCGCGATGACAGTTCTTGAATCGATGAACATTTGAAACCAATGTAAAAGGAGGATTGCGCCAGTAATCCTCGTGTGGAATGGGCCTAAATTGTCCTGAATAAGTCATCTGGTAACATGTTGTGGTGTTTAAGGGTGATACGAGATCCTCAGCATTCAACCCTATTTGTTGACAAGCTGCAAATGCGTGCGAACAAGGTATTCCGTAAATTTGCCATTTGCAGCAGCTGCAAATCCTTGAACCAAGGTCAACCTGGTATGAATTATTCCCCTTTCCATGCTCATGAAATGGTGATAAAACACTAAAGATGCCCCGACCCTGATCATAAGCTTGCACACGGTGACTTCTCCCCTTCAACTCATTCTTCACAAATTTGGACTATATCCGAGAAGGAAAGTGATATCTACCATGATTAGCTTCCTCTCTGTGGTCATTGAAGTATTTAACCGTTTTTTTGAAAGACGATTCGACAATCACCTTGATGGGCAGAGCACGTATGGCTTTAACAACACTGTTAAATGATTCCGCAAGATTAGTTGTCATATTACCAAATCGATGTCCGCCGTCATAAGCAAGCATCCACTGCTCCTTCGGGATCAAATCTAGCCAAGCCTTCGCTTGCGGGTTTAGCAAATTTATTTCTTCCATAATCTTCACAAATTTGCGCTCTTTGCTTTGAGTCCCAGCTGCATACATCAACTTCTTCAACTGATGATTCTTGAACTTTGCGTTGAAGTTGCTCCGAATATGTCTCAGACAATATCTGTGCACTGTCATTGGCTCCTACCAGTTGGGTAGTCGATCAACAGCATACTTTATTCCGATGTGTCTGTCTGATATTAAACAAACTCTTCGATCCTTTACCACATGCTCTCTGAGTAGGGACAAAAACCAACTTCAACTGTCATTCGTTTCTTCATCGACGACTGCAAATGCAAGGGGCAGTATATGATTATTGACATCTTGACCCACTGCTGTTAACAATTTTCCCTTATATATACCCCTAAGAAATGTTCCGTCAACGCTGACTACCGGTTTCATGTGAAGAAACGCATCAATGCATGGTTTGAATGTCCAAAAAACATATCCAAATATCCTGGCCCCACTCGATCCGGTGGGTAAGAAGTATCACGCCACGACGGAACCAGGATTTGCATCTTGCAATGCTAGCATATACCGCGGTAGCTGGTCGAACGAACTAGGCCAATCTCTGTATATCATCTCAATAGCAAACCTCCAAGTGTTCCACCCTTTTCTGTAGGACGGAGTAAAATGCAGTGTATTTTGAATATGACTGTTTATCTCGCTGACTTTAATCTCTGGATTATCATGAATCATCGTCATAATATACTTCGCCATAAATTTTGCACTCATGTTGCGATGGTTCCCGCCCACAGTTTGCACTAGACAAATGTGATCTCCATTCCAGCGAGATATCTGCCATAAGCCATGACTCTTCTTCTTTCTTGCACGGATTCTCCAAGGACAAGGATGCTGCTGAGTTGAATTTTTACATTCGGCAATCCATAGTGCACTCTTGCTTTCCACTATCCTAAACTCACATCCAATCCTAATTGACCATGATCGAACAGCCCAAAGTAACTCATCTTTATCCCTAAATCACATGCCAACTCTCAAATCATTATTCAGTTCTGACAAAAAATCCATCACACTGCTGCTTGATCCAAATCCATCAGCTTCATTGTCTATTTCCTGGGCAGCATCCAACCTATCAAGGTACACTGCATATAGTGGATTATATAAATGCTCATATTCAGTGGGTCTTCTAGTCTCTTGCTGCATTACGAAGTGATCGAGAATTTGTTCTTCAGTATCATCATCTCCCTCGTGGTCCTCATCCTCATCGGGAGTATCTTCTGCAGTAGGCCCATCAATATCAGAGGTAGGTCCTAAACCATCTACCGTCGCTTCCGGTGCACCAACCCAATTGCGCTCTCGAGCAACCCATTCATCAACTGGAGTTACATTTAAAGGTACACCGATTTCCGCAAATGAAAATAGCTGTGTCGTAGCACTTGGTTGGAAGGGTTGAGTATTGAGGTCAATAGGTGTAGGTAGATTTAAATCAAAATTAGGCATATTCTCATGAGCAGCTGAGTTCAATAATTCAGTGAAAGTTCCAGTGGCATTTGCTTGGCTGTTTTGCTCTTGACTTTCTGTTCTTGCTATATTCGGCATCTGAATGATCTCATGACTAATATGCAAATCAATTGGTTATCCCTGCACAGTAGATGAATAGCACCACAAACTTTCCATATCTTCATCATCATTTATGAAAGTTGTTGTAGACCTTATTGTCGTACCAATAGCAATATTTTCCCTCATTGTGATTCGTAACTGAACAGAAGCTGTATCAAATCCTCGAATTGTACATATTTTGTTGACTAAATCGAGGAAATTAATTCGATTTCTCACAACCAACGCTTTTTGACAAGGACCATTAAAAAAATCGCCGTGTTCTGTACGTACAATATCGCAATCCTAATACAATCGTAACCTAACAGCTGTTCTAATGACATTGTACCTATATAAACTTAGAAGTATTTTGTCTATTAAAAAATTTAAAGAAATATAAAAAAAGCTATCATAATATATCGATCATCATTATAA
Source organism: Voacanga thouarsii (assembly GCA_026120185.1). Classification (NCBI taxonomy): domain Eukaryota; kingdom Viridiplantae; phylum Streptophyta; class Magnoliopsida; order Gentianales; family Apocynaceae; genus Voacanga; species Voacanga thouarsii. The sequence continues at coordinate 476,848 of JANUWF010001659.1, read as the reverse complement.
AGAAATATATGTCAAGTATAATTAATTATCTAATTTTACTAAAATTAAATAATTAATTAAAACATCTATTAAAAATGTCAGGCATTAATTAGTTAAAACATTAATAAAAATTAAAAGTACTAATTAATTAAAATATTCAGTATTAATTAAAATATCAAGTATTAATAAAAATTAATTAAATATTTTAAAATTAATTAAATTACAAAAATATTTAAAATATGTAAATATTTAAAATATAACAACATTATCTATCGAGTTATAAAATATTTAAAATAATATAATATTTTAAAAATGTGTAAAGTCTAAAAAATATTTACGTATAATTAATTAGCTAAATTTACTAAAAATAAATAATTAATTAAAATATTAACTAAAATAATTTAAAATAATTAATTAAAAACATCCAATATTAATTAAATTAATTAAGTATTTTATAATTAATTAAATTATCAAAATATCTAAAATATGTAAATATTTAAAATATAACAACGTTTTAATTATCTATCAATTTATAAAATATTTAAAACAATATAATATTTTAAAAATGTGTAAAGTCTAAAAAATATTTAAGTATAATTAATTAGCTAAATTTACTAAAAATAAATAATTAATTAAAATATCAAGTATAATTAAAATGCCAAGTATTAATTAATTAAAATATTAACTAAAATAATTTAAAATAATTAATTAAAATCATCCGATATTAATTAAATTAATTAAGTATTTTATAATTAATTAAATTACCAAAATATCTAAAATATGTAAATATTTAAAATATAACAACATTTTAATTATCTATCAATTTATAAAATATTTAAAATAATATAATATTTTAAAAATGTGTAAAGTCTAAAAAATATTTAAGTATAATTAATTAGCTAAATTTACTAAAAATAAATAATTAATTAAAATGCCAAGTATTAATTAATTAAAATATTAACTAAAATAATTTTAATTAATTAATTAATTATCCCGTATTAATTAAATTAAAATATATAATGTATAATTAATTAATTAGTTTGCGTAATAAACTAATTATGTAAAGAAAGGCTAGCACAAAAATCAAAGATATAGAACACAAAAAATCTATCTACAACAATAACTATCACTAAAATTTCATTTACTATTTATGACATACTATGCTATTTCACATAATTAATCATAAGATAAGAGAATACAAATCAAAAAAACATCTAATAAAATTTTATTATTCCACATAAATACAAGAAATAAATTTATACATTATTTAATATATCTCAAATATATTCAGTCTATAGTCAAACAATAAATTATAATATTATATTCAATTAAATGACAAATAAATGTAGAATTGAAATAATTTATTGTTTAAAAAGAAAAACCTGGTATATGCTGTCAGTGAATATGCGAATAATAATTTCAGTTGTAACTCTTTTTATCTGGAACAGATTCTGCAGCAATACTTTATTCCAAAAATATGCTTCCTTTCGCAATAACAAAATAATTTTTTTGCCAAATAAATTAAGAAAAAAAAGGAATAGGAGAATAGTAGTGCAATGAGAAGAAGGCAAAATACTTTGTACGCTGCAAATTAGGAAGAGTGCAGAAGAGAAAGAATGAGGAATGAAATCGGATGTAAAGAAGAGATTGAAGAGGAGGAGAATGGGAGAATGAATGAATTGCAATTTGTATGTATATATATAGCAGTGGAAACCCCCGATTAAATTGCACCTGTGAATTTGGTCAACAGAATCTCTGTTGTAACAGAGATTTGCTGCGGTTGGGCCACGCGACTGGTAGTCGCGCGGTCTCTCGTGACCGCGCGACCGTCGGTCGCATGGTTGTCACAACTCGCGACTGGCAGTCGCGCAGTGTGGCAACGTTGCGACTGACAATCGCGTCTTTGTGCGCAGTATCGCGCAGCTTTTTCTCAGTCGAGCATGTGAATGGTGGACCAGGGCAGCTTTGGGCAGATTGAGGTTAAGTCGCGATTTCCAATCGCGAAGTAGGGGCTACATCGCACCCGCCAATCGCGATGAACCCTCTGAACATGACTATCCCTCCATGCGTCCTCCTCGCATTATGTGTTTTCAATTTTGACTCGATTTGATCAAAAACCTGGGTATCTCCCTTCTGGCCTTGTTCAGAGGATGCATTGATCACCTGGTCAAAGGCTGCATTTTGACGTGTGCTTTTGCCTTTTGCAGAGATTCCTTGCCTTCAGGGGGTGGAGATTTTCCTTACAATTGTTGTACCAATCAATGTCAGGCGCACTAGTTCAATATTTGACTTATGATTATACATGTTTGCCACATGGAAATTTGACTTGGATATTCCATTAGCCTTGACGTCAGGAAGGCTAACACCTGCGCCTGTGTCACCCATTTTTATCTGAGGAAGGTTTGGAATATCTCATTTTATTATTATTTTTTCTTCATGCCAAAATCATCCAAAATATGAAACTTTAGAGATCAAAATTCAAATAATTTTATTAGCCAACAATATTGGATATATGCAGATAGGCAAAGTAACTAAAGATAAAAAACTCTTTGAGGATGTTGAGTTTATCAATTATTTAAATGTAATTTAGATTAGTGTGTTGGGTTTATGACGTTAGATATTATTAAGTTTAAGATTTTATATTTTCGTATATTTGTGAGATTATGATAATTTAATTGAACTAAAATTTCAATAAATATTTTATTTTTTTAGACGAATAAAATATTTTATAACAATTAAATTTTTATAATAAGAATAGTCATATCAAATTTAAAATTTAATCTAATTTATTATTATTATTATTTTAAAAAGATTTGAAAACTAGCACCCTGGATCCAGCAATGGATTAGATATGTAAAGGTCGGCAGTTGAATCTCATTGAAGGAGATAAGCTGAAGCCATCAAAGACGGAAATGAATTTACTGAAAGCAAATCTAAGGCCTCTAGTTTGGTGGAAGAAGATATTATTGGTGGAGGAGATCCATGTGGGTGAACCTAAGAAAGTTCTCTGAGGGACCCTGTCAATGAGATTCATCTTGAAGAAATCCCAATCCTCGAGTATGCATATTGGTTATGAAATATTTGATTTTGGCTTTTTCCCATCCATATACTGCAATTCGTTTCCAGCTTTTACAGACATGTAATTTCTTTCCCTCTGATAGATTTTTAGATGTCAAGTACTTTCCTCTTTGTTACCAAAAGAATCAAATAGAAATTAGCCACGAATGTTCTGGGGTTAGCATTAGTGGGCTCTCCATGTCAAAATTTAATCTAATGACAAGAATGTATAATCGTAAGTCAAAGATTTTACTATTATACCACATCATGGTGTTGACATAGTGTAACAACTGCAACGAAAATTTCCTCCCCTATTGGAATCAATCAATGGGTTTAAAATATCTAAAATTGCGAAATGATAATTATTTGAAATATGAACCCTTTATCTGATTATTGAGCCCCAATCTGTTTCCCCTCATTTCTTCCTCCACACTCCCCAGTCCCCACCACCTATTGCTTCATTGACTCCTCCTGACCCATTTGCCACTCTCCTCTCCCATGTTTTTGGCTTCCTTCCTCTGCTCAACCTATCTCACCGGCAATGCTCAAATTTCCCCTCATTATTTCCTCCTTCGGTCAATGATGATACTAAAGATTTAAAGTGATTTGAATGTATTAATAAGATCCAAATTCATCAATAAGCTATTAATTTTCAAAATGATTTTAAAATTTACTTTTTTCATAGAAAGTGTTTTTTATCTAATTTAATTTGATTCTAAATTTGGATCTGGGTGAATTTTTAATGATGACAGCGACAGCACAATAGCGATAGTCGTGGTGAGGCTAGTAGCGATAGTGACGGTCAGTAATTCTAGAGATAGGATTTCAAAAGGGAATGAAGAAAGTAGGAGGGGACGGAAAAGGAGTAAAACATAAAAAATAAAAAATAATGGGAAATAAAAAATAGAAGAAAGACTAGTTTTTGAAACTCAAAAAATTAATCAATTTAGTCAATAAAATTTGATATATATAATATTGTTATTCTTAATAATTATTTTTTATTATTGTGATTTTTAATAAAATTCTAACTTATTAAGTGATCTTTAACTATCTTTTTTTGTATTAATTTCGGCTAGAAAAAGTTTAGAAAAAATTATCTCCATTGCAGTAATGGACTAACTTCCCCTGTAGCCTAACAATAAAAAATCAAACTAGACTAGTTTAAATTTTTTTTATATTCCATTCCGATAAACTAATTTTTCATTGTGATTTCAATTCCAATCCCAAAACCTAAACCAAACACTTCTAAATGTTTTCAAATTATCATATTTTGGTCATTCAGAATGACAAATTCATTATCCATTCAAAGGAGTTGGGATTTGTTTGATAACTCAGGAATTATGAAATTTAAAATATGAATTAATTATAATTATTTTTACACTATATTTTATTACAATTTAGATTAAATATAAAAAATATTAATAATTAGATGAATATTTAATATTTTCAAACTTAAACTTAAGTAATTTTTAATTTAATTAAAATTTATAACGAAATTTCAGTACGTCTTAATCAATTAAGTGATAATAAAAATCTGTTATTAAATGTACTTAATTAATTAAATACTTAATATTATTCATTATTAAACACACTTACTACTTCTTCATGAGTGCCACTTAATATGCCATCTTTTTTATTATTTATAAAAAATTTTGTCAAAAAGCACTACGTTGAGTTTGAATTAAATTTTCAACTCTTCTCTATTTCTTTAATTTTTCATAACCACTTGCATTTTTTCTATTTGACATTTTTCAGCACAAATTATAGCTAGATAAATAAAAGTAATATAATAAAAACAGAAATTGAAAAAGAAACAAAATACTAAATATCAGAATGTAAAACAAAAAACACGAAGTCACAAAAAAATGACTAAAATATTAAAATACTAAAACTAACAAAGGAAAATAACAAAACAAAGAAAAATATTATATATATATATATATATATATATATATATATTGTTGAAATTACGGTAGTGTTGCCATTTGACAACTAAATGGCATTAGGGTACAATATGTGGTAACTTTCTCTACAGGTGAAATTTCAGAAGATTAAGAAACATGTTTTTTTTATTATTTGATGAGAGTTTAATTCTTTATAAAAAGTTGTTGAAGATGATTGTGGTGTTGCCACTTGTAAGCTAAAATTGTGTTACAGTACAACACCTGGAGACTCCTTTATAAGTGAAATTTTAGAAGATTAGGAAGCATGTCTTCTTCTTCTTATTTGAAAATTACGTTATTCAATTAGATAAGAATTTTATTTATTTGAAAATTTAAAAAGTTAGGAGGTATGTCTTTCGTTATTTGATAAGAGTTTAATTTTTTTTCAAATTTTTTATTTTTAGAATTATATTGAAGAACATAATTTTTTTGTGATGAAGAATTGTATACTTCAGAATCCTAGGCCAAATTATAGAGGATTTGGAAATTTTGATCAAGAGAGAGTTTATACATAGACACAACAAAACTTAAACTATAAAAAAATAAAAAATGATTTATTCCGAATAATGCTTGGGTCGTAGGAATAATAAAAAATTAAAAATATATTATTATTATTATTATTAAATGTTAAAATATGACGAATGGGGATCTTTTTTTTTTTTCTTTTTTCTTTTTTAACACTACAAAATATTGATTTGACTATCAAACTATTAGTCTAATCTGACTTTCTTTTGTTTGTGTTCTTTCATATTCTTCTTTATTTCAAGAATCAAATAAAATAACGACTAGTTGGATGCACAATTATTGTGAATTTTGTGTGAAATAGAGAGGTTAAGAAGAACTATTATGAATTATTGGAATCTCCATTAATTAGTGGAGGCTCCACTAATTATGGATTTATGTGAATTATTAGAAGATTTTTATGGATGTCCACCATTTAGTGGAGACACCATTATTTTGTGAAAGAAAGATTAGTGAAAGAAAGATTAGAGAAAATTGTGAGAGAAAAGAAATAGAGAAATTCTTGTGCAAAATAGTTAGAGTTTTATTAGTGTGTAGTGTGAAGATTTTATTCTAACACTACCCTAATTTTATAACACGTTATCAGCATGAGTCTCTGCCGTTATTAAAGCCAGAAGACAGGTACGCATTTATTGATCTCGCTAAATTCGAATTTGTAACCCTTGATATTTCGAAAAAAAAATTTATATGTCATACAAAAATGCATCTAAATGCTAAAAAAAAGGAGATCCATATGTCATGTGGATAAAAAGAAAGATTTGACCACCCGAAGATGGTCGTACTACCCACCGCACGGTATGAATGGTTGCACCCGAGTTGCAAGATTGTAAAACCGTGAACTCCGTGATGTATAAAACTACATCTTAGTTAAAAATTTTACTGAGAAAAAGTTATCGATGAAGTTATATTGGAGAAGACATTCTCCACTTTTCATGTTCTACAAGAATAATATCGAGAAAAAGGGTATCTAAAATTGACAAACTTTAACATGAATTATTATTGAGAAATCATGAAGCCGTATGAATCGGCTCAACAAAGACTCTGAAGTGAATGTCGTTGGCTCCAAGCAGAAGCCATCGTTATAGTCGTAGTTGTGGCAAGTGGCCGTGGTTATGGTCATGGACACACTCGATATTTCCCTTATCACAGAGAAATACCGCCACCCGAAGTGGAACAGAAAAGATAATAAGGAAAAAGATATTTCCATTAATAATAAGCATCACATCTTTTATTCATATCACTAGTGTTCATATGAACTTGATGATACATGTTTATAGTTGCTCTTTTGTAATTGAGCCGACAAATGTAAGATGAAGGTTTGTAATTGTTCTTTTTCAATATTTACATTAGAGGACGACAAACAATTAGTAATTATGGACTTCAATCTCATCTTTTTCGACATCCTCCTCCTTTTCTTTCCCTTTGAGCCAAAGATCGAGACTAGCAAGCAGAATTAGCCGTAAAATTATCGCGAAATGAGTCTTGAGATTTTATGATCTCCTTAAGTTTATTATTTTTCTTATTATATTTGGCCTTGAAGCATGCTTGTCTCAATTTCGTGTTTGGTCCTCTAACCGCGTGTTAGGACTTTCTTCCACCAACTCGTTTTTCACATTCCAAGATCGCAATGGCTTCTTGTAATTTCTTCTCACCTTATGTCCTCCTTCTTCTTTATTTTGCATATCCCGTAAATCGAAGTGATATCATCGGTTATTTACTTATAAATCTTTCATAGTTTCATACTTGCAAATTATAAGTATGTATGAGAGAGAACTTGAACATTCTTGATTATGGTCTCCAAGCTCACCAATTTCCTGTGAGGCCATCGACGAATTCCTAACTCCCTACATCTTTTCTTGAGACGGGTTATGCCAATATTCGCTTCTTTGGTCGCGCTCATGATTGGTAGGTAAAAGTACTCGCGAAATTGTTTCTCTTGATAGTGTTTGGGAGTTATTGCCCTTCTTCTCTCTCTCGCCTCTTAATCATCTTCTTCTCCCCAGGAATTTTGTCTCGCAATAATATCTTGAACTTCGATATTATGCATTTCATGAGTACTTACTCCGACTTCGTCGCCAAGACCACTCATTATTTCTCCTAGAAAAAGAAAATAATATCGCAAAGGTAATACCATTCAAAATCCATGTTTAAATGTATAATAACCTGGAAACATATTCTCGCTTTATTCAAAATCCATTAGAGAGTAGAAAGGATCATGCACAAGCATATCCTCATTCAAAGGAATAGTATCAAGAGGAACAAGATCAAAAGCAGCCTCTTGTAGGGGCAGATCAACTTGGTCCAAAGCAAGATGTTCAAAACTTCCACTCGATTTACATAAAAAACAAACCAAAAGAGAGTTTAATTTCATTATCAAGCACACTAAAAACAAATGGAAGCCATCAAAGGTATCTCACTTGAAATTAGGAGGAAGTGGTTGGTTTGGAAAGGAAAACATATCAAAATCTTCTCGTGCTCGAATTAGACGAAGCTGTTGGTTTGAAAAGGAAAACATATCAAAATCTTCTACGTTCGAATTAGGCGTAGCGGTTTGGAAAGGAAAACATATCAAAATCTTCCGTGTTCGAATTAGGCGTAAGCGGTTGGTTTGGAAATGAAAATACATCAACATCTCGTCGCAGAAACTAAGTCAAAATTTGACCATGTCTCAAATGAATTACGAGTCTCCATATCTCGCTTTGTGATTTTTGTTTTTGATGTTTACTAATGACTCGATAACCGATATATATATCGATACATATATATATATATATATATCTCGTATGAGGAAGAAGAAGAGGTAGATGGTAGGTAGAGGGTCGGAGGAGAAGAAAAGACAAGAGAAGAAGAGGAAAAGTTCAGTACGGGAAGAGTGAAAAAAAAAAGGAAGATATTTTTCTTGGCATTTCCTACTTGTCATCATTTTCTTATATTTCTTTTCTTATTCTCTTGTGAAATCATTATTCCCTAAATTAGGGGGAGAATAGAAACAGTACAAGAAAGATCATGATTGGACAACATCATTAAATTATCTTGATCCGCGCACAAGCGCATGTGAACTTGAAGTTCAAAAGATAATTCATTTGCAAAGCATTGCAAATCAAATGCCAGACGCTTTTGTTGACTCCAGAAGAGTTACAAAATCACATATTCCAGCTATAAATGCTCCTATTCGAATTGAAGTTCCAGCAGAACAAAATATTATACCTATAGCTGCTGAGTCAAAAACACGCCAGAAGCGTGGCCGACCTCTTGATTCTAAAGATAAAAATCCTCGAAAGAAAAGAGGATTAAATGATCCTGAAGATCATATTGAAGAAAAGAATGATAAAGACCAAGAAAGAACCGATGACAAAGAACCGTAAGTTGATGAAAGTAACACTCGAAATTTCTATCAATTATACCACTTCCGGTAGAAGTTGGAATCTGATAGAAACTCGTTATTGATAATATATTTGCATACAATATATCTCTTGATGTTACACAGATAATGATGATCCCGAACCAATATCGCTTGATGAATGCTCGGCATAGAAAAGATTGGCTGCAATGGAAAGATGCGATTCAATCGGAGTTAAATGCACTGACAAAACGTGAAGTTTTCGGACTTGCAGTCCGAACACCAGAAGGTGTAAAACCTATTGGCTACAAATGGATATTTGTGCGAAAGCGTAATGAAAAGAGTGAAATCGTTCGATATAAAGCGCGATTAGTAGCCCAAGGTTTTTCACAAAGACCAGGTATTGATTATGATGAAACTTATTCTCCTGTTGTTGATGCTATTATACTCCGATATCTTATCAGCTTAGCAAGACATGAAAAGATAGATATGCGCCTATTAGATGTTGTCACCGCTACTTGTATGGAAATTTAGAAAATGATGTTTACATGAAAATCCTCGAAGGATTTCATATGCCCGAAGCATATAAACATTATCCTCGTGAAAATTACTCCATCAAGTTGCGTAAATCATTATATGGCCTCGAAGTAATCTGGGCGCATGTGGTTCACACGTCTTAGTGAATATTTATTGAAAGAGGGATTTAAAAATGACCAGGTATGTCCATGTGTTTTTATTAAGAAATCTGGTTCTAAATTTGTGATATTAGCTATATATGTTGATGATATTAATCTTATTGGAACTCCTGAAGAGCTCCAAGAAACAATTGATTATTTAAAAAGAGAATTCGAAATCAAGGATTTTGGTAAAACCAAATTTTGCCTTGATTTACAAATTGAACATCTGGAGAGTGGAACATTTATTCATCAATCAACATATACAAAGAAAAGTGCTAAAAAGATTTTACATGGACAAAGCACATCCATTGAGTATTCCAATGATCGTCCGATCATTAAATGTGGATAAAGATCCTTTCCGACCTCAAGAAAATGATGAAGAACTCCTTGGTCCTCGAAGTACCATATCTCAAAGGCAATTGGTGCATTGATGTATCTTGCTAATAATACACGACCCGATATTGCTTTTGTCGTCAATTTATTAGCAAGATTTAGTTCTTCACCAACACGACGACATTGGAATGGAATTAAACAAGTCCTTCGATATCTCCAAGGTACAATTGATCTCGGATTATTTTATTCAAATAAAACCAATCCAACAGTGATAGGTTATGCAGATATTGGTTATTTATCCGATTCACATAAAGCACGTTCTCAAACGGGCTATCTATTTACATGTGGAAATACCGCTATATCATGGCGTTCTACGAAACAATCTATAGCAGCCTACTTCTTCAAATCATGCTCGAAATTATAGCCATTCATGAAGCAAGTCGAGAATGTGTATGGCTAAGATCCATGATTCATTATATCCGAGAAAGTTGTGGATTATCATCAATCAAAGATATTCCAACTCCTCTTTATGAAGACAATGCAGCTTGCATAGCTCAATTACGAGGAGGATATATTAAAGGAGATCGGACAAAACATATTTCACCAAAATTCTTCTTTACTCATGAACTCCAGAAGAAATGTGAAATTGATGTGCTACAAATTCGGTCATGTGACAACCTCGCAGATATTTTCACGAAGACTTTACCGACTGCAACATTTGAAAAGTTGAGATATAAAATCGGTATGCGTCGGTTTAAAGATTTAAAGGAATAATCTCATCAGGGAGAGTAATAAATAGACATATAGAATAGTGTACTCTTTTTCCTTCACTAGATTTTTTTCCCACTGGGTTTTTATCTAGTAAGGTTTTAACGAGGCATATTCTTTATGTAATGGATGGACATCCAAGAGGGAGTGTTATGAATTATTGGAATCTCCATTAATTAGTGGAGGCTCCATTAATTATGGATTTATGTGAATTATTAGAAGATTTTTATGGATGTCCACCATTTAGTGGAGACACCATTATTTTGTGAAAGAAAGATTAGTGAAAGAAAGATTAGAGAAAATTGTGAGAGAAAAGAAATAGAGAAATTCTTGTGCAAAATAGTTAGAGTTTTATTAGTGTGTAGTGTGAAGATTTTATTCTAACACTACCCTAATTTTATAACAAGAACGTATTTTTTTGACTTTTTAGTTTCACTCTTAAGGGGACGGAGCGTCTTTCTCTTAACGGAAAGAATAAAAAATTAGAGAAGGCATTAATTTCTTTTAAAAAAAATAACTACATCTTTTAATTATTTTAAAGTTCATTTTTTGGATTTTTGGAATAAATTAAACTAAAAATGTTGGCATTGTCTTAAAAAAAAAAAGTTAATTAACGGACATAAAAAGGATAATAGGCCAAAAAATCTAATAAGTGGACTTTTTTCATAATTAATTAAATTGTAAATAAATGAAAATTTCTTATTAATATAAGGCCTAATAATATATATATATATATATATATATATATATATATATTATATTTATATATTCAGAAGCCCCTTGTACAAGTGAGGCCTTAAGCGAGTGCCTTGTTTGCCAGAGGCTCCACATGCCTATAGCTTCTTCCACTCTAACACTACACATTTCACTTACGACAAACAGGGGAAAAGAAAAAAAAAAAAAAACAAACCATCCAAAACTCAAGGCCTCCTCTAACATTTTCCTTTCGTTTTTCTTTTTTTTTTTTTTTTTGGTGCAAATGAAACTTAAAAAATAAAAGGAAAAAAAAAAAAACTCAAGATGAGTTAAGGGTTTGATTATCATGTCCACCATTTTATTTAATTCAAACTTCAAATTTCAGAATTTAATTTTCAGAATTTAATACTTAAATATTCAGATTTCAATCTTCATATTTTAGTTTTATTAAACGAACCTAAATCTAATAGATTATTCACTAAATACTTACTCTGTCCCTTTTTATCTGTCCATTTTAACTAAAATTTTTGTCCTAATTTATTTGTCCCATTAATAAATTAAGACGATTTTAATTGCTATTTTTTCACAAATACCCTTCTTTAATACAATAAGTATTGTGCACTTATAATGAAAAATGAAAGTAAATTAAATATACTTATCACATATAAAACTTTGGAATTTGGTTACTTTTTAATAAAGAGAGAGATTCTTTAAGGGTAAAATAGGAAATGTTAATTAATTAATCGAAAATTTTTAATTTTCTTAAAACTTCTGAATCAATTAAAATAGACAGATAAAAGGAGACGGCGAAAGTAACTGATTAGAAGATAAATCTGATAGAAATAATTAATTTAAAGTGAACGCTTGTGTAGAGCAAAGTTAAATTTCAAAGGGAAATATTATTCAAATCATACAAGAGTTTAAATTTTAAGTGGAAAAATAGTATCAATAAATTTATAACTTCTATAGCAAAAATTTAATATTTTCATTTTGAAATCCTATTTTTGCTTTGTTTTCTTATAAGCTTTTCATTTTTTAAAACGTACTTAATAGCTTTTATATAAGGAATTCATTCCAAATTCTTCTGATATTTGCCAGTTGTATGCAACTTATTCTAATACATTTTGTGTAAAGCTGAGACAGAATAAACGCCAAGGACTGGAACTGAGAGTGTTATTTTCCCTTGAAAAAGAAAGATAATCAAGTTTGGTGCAAAAGTAACTTTTTTTTTTTTTTTTTAAGATAAGCATAAGTAGCTTTAAAACTGACTTCCGCATGCAAAACCTTTTAAAGATATATATATATATATATATATATATATATATATATATATATATATATATATATGTGTGTGTGTGTATCTCACTAAAGTCGAAATCTAGCAAACATTTTTTATAATTTAGTAGGCGTCTCTATGGCCAATGGCTCGTTCACATTTTTTACTGCTTAAGAAAATGGTATTTTGGGAAAAAATATTTTAAAATTTAATAGTATGAATAAATTAATCAACACAACTCACAGCAAGCAAAGAAGAAGAAGTAGTGTGTAGAGCAAAAGAAGAATCTGGAAAATTATGGATTTCATTGAATTACAGAAATGTATATAAGGTCCATATATATACAGAAAAAATGGACTCAAAACAATATCAAATGTGATGAATAAATACAATGGAGTGCCAACTGGACAAACCAACACCTTAACTATCCAGGATTCCAATGTCATGGTGGCTGAGCTTCTTCAGTTTGCTTCTGTATCTTAACATCCCCTCGCAAGCCGGATGAAGACAAAACACCAAGATGAGATAAAAGAAGGTGAAAGGAGGCAGGAGGGAGAGACTTAGTAAAAATATCTGCTAACTGGACGGAAGAGGTGACAGGAAGGGGTTTGACACATCCGGATTGAAATAGATCACGAAGAAAATGACAATCAATCTCAATGTTTTAGTGCGTTCGTGGAAAACGGGGTTTTCAACTAAAGAAGTAGCACTTCTGTTGTCACAAAAAAGAGGAATAGGTAAGGGGCAGACAAAATGAAGTTCTTTAAACAGTTGGAGAAGCCATTGTAATTCACAAGTGGCTTGAGCTAAAGCACGGTATTCTGCCTCAGCAGAGCTGCGAGAAACAATTGTCTGTTTCTTAGATTTCTAGGAAATGAGAGCCTCACCAAGGTAAACACAAAAGCCAGTAACAGATCTTCGAGTATCAAGGCATCCTGCCCAGTTAGAATTAGTATAAAGCTGTAACTGGAGTGTATTAGCAGTAGGGAAAAACAAGCCAGAAGAAAGAGAACCCTTAAGATAGCGAAGAATTCTGGAAGCACCCTGCATATGTAATACAGTAGAAGCCCCCAAAAATTGACTAAGCTGTTGAACAGCAAAAGAAATATCAGGTCTTATGTGAGTAAGATATAAAAGTCTACCAATAATGCTGCGATAAAGAGAAGCATCAGGGAAAGGTTCAGAATCACTAGCATAGTATTTTTGCTTGCAATCCAAAGGTGTTTGTACTGGCTTACAATCTAGATAGCCATGAGTAGTCAATAAATCAAGAACATACTTATGCTGTGATAAGGAAATGCCATCAGAATTTTTGTGGACCTCAAGTCCCAAAAAATAATGCAGCTCACCTAAATCTTTGATCTGAAACTCAGTATGAAGCTTGGCTTTAATGTCAGTGACAGCCTCCAACTGATTGCTCATTACAAGGACATCATCCACATATACTAGAAGTGCAATGAATAAGCTAGATTCATGTTTTAAAAAAGACTGTAATCACATTTAGACTGAACAAAACCAAGAGAAAGTAGATAAGTGGTGAGTGTAGCATTCCATTGGCGGCTGGCCTGTTTAAGTCCATATAGAGACTTATCTAGTTTGCAAACCAAATTAGGATTGGATGAAGAAAAGCCAGTCGGTAAAACCATATACACTTCATCAGAAAAGTCTCCATGGAGGAAGGCATTATTAATATCAAGCTGATGTATATGCCACTTATGAATGGCAGCAAGAGCAAGCATACAACAAATAGTAGTGATCTTAACAACAGGAGCAAAAGTATCTAAGAAATCAATGCCTTCTTGTTGATTATAACCTTTGGCAACTAGTCGAGCCTTATATCGATCTATAGAACCATCTGTCTTATATTTAACTTTATACACCCACTTGCAACCAATAGCCGTTTTGCCAGGGGGCAAAGGAACCAAATGCCAAGTATGATTGGCTTCTAGAGTTGAAATCTCAGATTGCATAGCTTTACACCACTCTGCTGATTGCACAGCTTCAAAATAGTGTTTAGGTTCAACATGAATAGAGGAGTTACTCACAAAAATAGAAGAAAACTCAAGGGAATGAAGAATATTGGAACTGGTGTGTGTATGAACATGAGAACAAACATAATCAGAAAGATATGCAGGCGGTGTAGATGTGCGAGTAGACCTGCATAGTGGATGAGATGAGGAAGGAAAATGAGGGGGAGATATGGTAGCAGGATCAATAGTAGGGGAATTAGGTAAGGAGGAAGAAAAAGGAACTGGTAAGACAGGTAAAGATGAGGAAGAGGTAGAATTAGTAGGAGGATTGAGAAAAGGAAAATGTGATTCTAGAAAGGACACATTTCTAGAGATGAATATTTCTCTAGAAAAGAAATAAAGTAAAATGTATCCTTTTGTGGTGTGAGAATTACCTAGAAGAACACAAGGCCTACTTCTAGAGTCAAATTTGTATCTATGAGGAATCAAAGTACAAGCATAGACTAGACTCCCAAACACTCTAAGAGAGTTGTAATCAGGAGGCTTTTGATATAAACATTCAAAAGGAGTTTTTCCTTTCAAGATAGATGAAGGAGTAAGATTGATCAAATAAGCTGCATGTTGAACACAATTTCCCCAATAAACCAAAGGCACTTGAGACTGAAATCTAAGTGCTCTGGCCACATTAAGAATGTGTTGATACTTTCTTTCAGCTATACCATTTTGTTCAGGAATGTAAGGACAAGATGTTTGATGTTTGATTCTTTTAGATTGATAAAAATCTTTGAGCTGAAATTCAAGACCATTATCTGATCTTAAAACTTTAACCCTTGTATCAAACTGTGTGTTAACATAAGTGACAAAGGTTGGAAGCAAAGAACTCACTTCAGATTTTTGTTTCATCAAAAACACCCAAGTAAATCTGTTGTAATCATCTACTATGGTAAGAAAGTATTTATGACCAGAAACAGTAACAATATTAAAAGGACCCCAAATGTCAACATGAATTAGATCAAAAATAGAATTGGATACACCAACATGTAAAGGAAAAGACAGCCTCTGCTGTTTTGCAAGAGGACATATAGAGCAGAATACATCAGTAGTTGGCAAAGTAACATGAGTATTTGTTTTATGTATCACTGAAAGGCTTTTAGAAGAGAGATGTCCTAGTCTAAAATGCCAAAGTAAAGATGGATCATTGAGGCTGTTATTGTAAAGAACACAGGCTGCTGATGAATGAACAGTTGATTGAGAGAAATCAAAGTAATATAGTCCCGAAGATTCTCTAGCTGATCCAATCATCTATCCATGATGAGGATATTGAAGAAAGCAAGAATTTTGTTTGAATATGACAGCACAATTGAGTTGCTGAATGAGCTTGCGTAATGATATCAAGCTACAGGAGAACATAGAAACTAAAAGAACATTATAGAGAGTAATAAGAGGTGTCAATTGGACTGTGCCTATGTGTGTGACTTTAACCATATTTCCTGTGGGCAACTTAACAGAAACATATTCTACAGGATAAGAAGTAGTGAAAAATTGTATATCACAACATATGTGATCTGTAGCACTTGAGTCTGAAATCCAACTGGAAGAAGAAGTACCTGTGCATTGAGCTGATTGAGAAGAAGCTGAGAAATTAGCTGTTAATGTGGTAGCTTGATTAACTGAAGGAATGGAAGAAATGGTAGTGTTATGAGGTGTAATATGCTGAGACTGAATCAGATTTAACAAGTACTGCTACTGTTCTTGTGTAACATAATTTGAAGCCATTGAATCAGTAGAGTGATTTTGAATGCTTGCAACTTGATTTCCAGCAGTGGTAGAACCAATTTGAACATTCTCTTTAATTTGATTCCCAACAGTGTTTGTGTCAACCACATCATTTCCTTGATGAATAATTCCACTCACATTTCTGTTGGTTTTGGCCTTATATCTAAGAGGAAATCCATGTTTCTTGTAGCATCTATCTATAGTATGTCCTTGCATTCCACAGAACACACAATGCAGCACTCGTTTGTTCTGTGTATTGAACCTTTTAAAAGTCTGATTCACAGGATTATTAGAAACAATCATGTTCCTTCCACTGATATTTCTATTGAACATTCCTGACTGCATGTTCATAGCTCTGTCATTCGGACTTCCATTAAACATCCCAGCAGCTTGGTCAACCATAGTATTTTTAGCAACAAACACTTGAGGATCATCAGAATGTATAGCACTGTAATTCACTGATCTTTCATGTGTAGAAACCATAGAAAAAGCTTGGTTTATGGTAGGAAAATGCTGAGTTAAAAGAACCTGTGATTTAATTCCATTATACTCTTCTTTAAGGCCTTTGATGAATTGAATAACAAAATCTGCATCATTAGTAATTTTGATTGCTGGAAGTGCAGGACAATTGCATCGTGGCTCGCATTTACAGGTAGGAAGAGGCCTTAAATTCAACAATTCCTCCCAAAGGATGCTCGGATTTGTGTAATATTCATTCACTGTGGATGTGCCTTGTTTCAGATTATAGATATCTTCCTGTAAATCAGAAATCCTAAAGAAATCCCCTTGAGAAAAACGTTCACAAAGATCTGTTTAAACCTTATAGGCTGTATTCATCCAGATCACACTCTGAGCAATTGAAGGTGAAACAACATTCAAGATCCATGACAGAACCATATTATTGCACATTTCCCATGCTACATAAGTCTGATCTCCATGATCATGTGCTTTAATTAATCCGTTGACAAAGCTAAGCTTGTTCTTCGAAATTAAGGCCATTCTCATGGCTCTACACCACTGATTGTAGTTTTTCTCAGTTAAAGCCGGTTGAACTAAGACTAAAGAAGGACTTTCATTTGGATGAAGATAAAATGGACTGGAGAGTGATATTTCTAGATTTGCCATGGAATCAAGCAACGAATCAGACAAGTTGAACACAAGTGAGTACCGAACAAGATGAACCAATCAAATCAGGTGAATTGAGCACACTTAAGCATTCTATCAAACACCTGGTAATCAATTTGATTTACTCAGTATCTCAGACGCAATTGTACTCTCTGATACCATGAAGAAATTAATCAACACAACTCACAGCAAGCAAAGAAGTAGTGTGTAGAGCAAAAGAAGAATCTGGAAAATTATGGATTTCATTGAATTACAGAAATGTACATAAGGTCCATATATATACAGAAAAAATGGACTCAAAACAATATCAAATGTGATGAACAAATACAATAGAGTGCCAGCTGGACAAACTAACTATCTAGCTGGACAAACCAACACCTTAACTATTTATGATTCCAATGCTGTGGTGGCTGAGCTTCTTCAGTCTACTTCTGAGCTTCTTCTGCTTCTGTATCTTAACATAGTATAACATTCTTATTTCAAACCGCAATAATAGGCAAAAGTAGTTTTGAAAAGCACTTTCAGAATAGCTTCACCAAAATAAAAATTTTCCTTTTTCTTAAAAGCTTTTTAAAGCTAAAATTAGAAATGAAAAACCAGTAGAAAATAACTAAACAATTTTTAATTTTAAACAAAGCTGAAAGCTGCTTATTTTACACACAGGAGTACAATAAATTTAGACATTGGAAACATCATTTCCAAATAGACATTGCATGCCGTAAAGATGATAACACGATAACCACCAATATGACGACCCAGTGATTAGATCACTAATTTTCACTTTGAAAATCATAAATTTAAAGTTCACTCGTAATGTAAAACTCTATTTAGTAAGTATATTATAGAGTAGTGGTAAATAATATGATAAAATTTAATCTTTTAATTTATTGAAAAAAAAAATCGTTATTTACGAAATTAGAGATTAAATACTCCCATTATTCCCATTTCTTCACAAATGCAGAAAAACAGACACAGCTGCTCCCCACACCCCCGCAAACACAGCCGCTCCCCACACCCCCGCCCAGAGGGGAATTTGCTATTGCACCTCATCGCGTCTCAACACATCCTACATTAGGAAGCAAGTATTCCACGCACACTTATGCCTCTTTTGAAGAATCAGATATAGAGAGTATCTGCCCACTCTTTATATCCTTCTAAGAATATATCAAGTATCCTGATTTGTAGTTTATTTTAAGTAATTAAAAAAGAAAAGAAAAAGAGAAAACACTCTTTGCTACCGCCACAGCCAATGTTGTACTGAACTTAATGGAAATCTTGGCCAATAAACAAGAGTTCTAGTTCATTTTTATTTAATGTTTTTCCTCCTTTTTGAAAAGGTAACTGGAACCAGAATTTAAATCTACAAAATCCTTAAATCAGCATCACTTTTCCCCCCCACTTTTCTTGGTGCCATTTTCATAAAAGTAACAAGGTTGCATTGAAGCTGTGGTTACACATGATGATGAATGGAAAAGTTTATCATTGTATGCAAGAGAAACCGTGGATGTAAGCTACAGTACATTAACGGAGAATGGACATCATAATTTTTTAACCTTCGTTTTGACTTGTTGAGAAAAGGCTAATCCTTAGTAACATATGCATGGCAAGTCTAAAAGGAAAAAGTTTTAGTATATCAGACTTTCATAGAGCAGGCAATGGAAATGATGCATGGGCTTCTCAACAGTAGGCGCATATCGGCCGGAGCAGTAAGCTGGTGATTCAAGGCCTCTCTGAACAGCTTCACATAGCGTAATATCCTCAAGCTGCAAATATGCAACGAGTAAAACATTAGCCATGATTTCTGCACAAACTAAATTTCAGTACTCTGGGCCCCGAGTGTAAATGTCCCAATAGAGCTCCAACATTAATTAGATTTGTATTTATAGCCTGTACCTGCACTTTCTCACTGTCCTTTAAGCTTCTTTCTATGAATTCATTCTCATTCTGCCCCACCCAAAAAAAAAACAAAAGGGGTAAAAATACAAGCATTTCAAAGTTGACATGACATGACATGTAAACTAAAACACATTCTAAATAGTCCGAAGAGGTGAAAAGTCATTGGCCAATCAATTTTGTCGCTTAAACTTTTACAAGAAATCAGTGATTACAACTGAATGTTGACAGGAAAAGAAAATTGCAGTACTGTAGTGAAGTACACTCTCTGATTTACAATAAGAATGAAAAAGGGAAAAAATAATAGGGAAAACAAGGATCAGTGAAGTACGATCTTTGGTTTTTTTTCTTACTGTTATCTTTTCCAGTTTTGAGGATGGGCCAGACTTCTTAAAACACTAAGCAAATCCATTGGCAGTGTCTCAGAACAGTTTTCCACACACTCGCCTACCATGTTTGTAACTTCTCCTTTAAATACTTGACTATATAAGCCTATCCTGAGGCTTACCACATTGTAGACCCTCAGAATTTCATTTCCACACAGAAGCTTGCAGACTACAAAGAAAATTTCAGATTAATTTGCTCAACCTTCATATCGGCATTTAAAGAATGTTTTGAAACAGAACCATGATGTCTTAAAAACAAAAGAACAGAAGGCAGGATCAGGAACTTTGGTAGTTGAATAATAAAAAAATATAGAGCAGAAAGCTTAATCATATAGATTACTCCATGTTTTTCTTTTCCACAAGTCATTTTTCTTTTTGTAAGCATCCTATTGCATAGGACCAAAAATACTATTTAAACAACAGCACCACAGGTCCTACAGAACTCCAAACTAGTATAAGCATGTCCATATTCAGCTTCACACATAATGATAAGCGAGAATCCACTGACAGGATCCCTACTAATTCCAACTTGTGCATGCTTAAGCTATCAACAAAGCCCACAAAATATTTGTTCATGAAATTATGTAAGCTTTCAATATGGATGTATAACTTTTCTAACTTACACCAAGAAAAATGTACTCAGTAGGGAAACAAAAAGGTTGCGATAGGACAGAGTTTCCACAATCTATAGAAAATTAATCAAAGATGCTATGATATCTATGCCGCACTTGAAAGGACTACAGAAGAAGAACAACCAACACTCTTGGTGTACTGCTCTTCAGATACATTATTCAAAAAGTAGCATATTTAATTCTATCATAAATGGTAAATGTTCAAATTGTCCTAAATCAATAGTAGAAGTATCATCTCATAAACCATAGGGGTGAAGGATCCACAATGCCTTATAGAGAGGACTATCAATTCTTATTAGAAAAAGAAAGAAAGAAGGACCAGGGGGGGGGGAGAAGACAGGACTATCAATTAGTCAAGGTCAGCCTGGACTCACTGCATCTGACATTAAAATAGTGGCCCCACTTAGGCCAAATCTGAGATCACAAGAAAATGATCTTTAGTTTCACCAAAAGGAAGTCATGCTTCCTTTACGCCTGTCTCATATTAGATATGCTTAATATAATTATCCACACATTATTACATTTATTGGATATTAAAATACCTTAAGGCAAGTCCGGTATCAGGAACATAATTTAGTATAATTAAAAGCTGTAGCCTTGAGATCTCTCAAACAAACATGCACTCCAATCAAAACAAATGTCCTTAATTTCTTCAATTAAAAGAAATTTCCAATCTAAGATTTCACCATTATCCTCACTTAAAAAAGCATGTAAAACTATCCTTATATACGGGGCCCCTAATAACTTATTTAAGGGAAAGGTGGAAAAGTGCTAAACACTCAACTACTCTCCTAAATTTTTGCATCGAGTAAATTCTGGTCATTCACTTTGAAACGAAGGAAATAACTCCTAAAAAGGCGAAGGGTAGGTGTGCAAAGAGATGGACTAAAGCAAAGCCCAAACTTGCCTAATTGATTTATATGAGCCGACCTCAGGATGGGTAAGCAAGCTTGAGCCTACAACTGACAATTCTATTTGGTGTGAATAGAGTGGAAATAGTACATGGGTGAATTGGCTGCTTAGTGGAAATAGTACAAGAAACAAGACTTTTCCTTTCATGCAATCAATATGAGATGGTTTACCAAGACTATATTTGGGAAGAAACTCTTTCCAATCCAAACCAAAACTCTAATTTAAAATAATATTAATTTAAATAATTTTTATTCTCGAGAACTATCATATACTAACAACATATCATATTTTCTCCCTCTCATTAATGATTGGGCCCCACATTTAATAATATTTTATTAAATTTTAACAAATTGATTTCAATCTAATATTTATCCAAGTACAGCTCTAATCTATTTTCATAGTGAAAGCAGGAGCACGCTCTTGATACGCTATTATTCCACACTTTGCATAGCATTTAGTATTCTAAAGATGCAACTGGCTATCAGTTAAAAATGATAATAATACAATTACTAGTAAAACCAACTAAGCAAGCCAAAACGCCCCTGCTAACAAACAAATAGTTTTCATTCACCAAAAAGAGGGAGAAAAAAAATGCATGTGCATATGAATATAGAGACACATGTCAGGACGTTGGCATTGTAGATCTAGACATTATAAGTATTTCATATGAAAATTGTCATAATTCAATCTAAATCTTTTTATTTTATTTTATGTTTATTTGGCAATGATTTCTTTCACAAACTTCTCTATGTTTATGTTTGCATATAAGAACTTTAATCTTCCAGCATCTATACTAACATTTGAGAGGATCCACCCATTGACAATCAGCACAAAGATTAACATGAAAACAGAACCATGGCTTTGTCAGGACTAGAAAATATACCCAAAAGTATCTCTCAATAATATCTAGGACTTTTATGATCTTACTGAATATGTTCTTTCAATGCATGCCACTTAGCACATGCTTTGGTTTGCGGACAGAAAGGGGAGGCGCAAAGGCAACATCTTTTTACCTTCTTTTTGTTTAATATGGAGGGAAAGGGAAGGGGAAATGAAAGAAAATTATTAATTTGCTTTACTTTTTTATCCCTTACTCTCTCTCTAATTTAATTTTTAAGATCAAGAAATGAGATCAAGCTTGTCATTAATGTTTCCAATGGAATTAACCGGCCAACACAACTCATCAATAAATTTGTAACAATTAGATTTACCTTGAGAGAAGAATCAAGAAAGTAATCAAATATCACTTGACATTTGCGAGGCCCCAGTGGCAGTACTAGATTGGTGTCCATCCAAGGTCCATACCTGCATAAAAGTACTCAATACATTGGGTGTTCACGAATTAGCCAGTCAACTCAAACATCACCCTGTTATTTATCACCATGCACTGACCTATTAATCATGAAGTTTGGATACACAAAAGCATATAGAGCTTTTGACCCAAGGCGATGAAAATCTTGTTCATATTCTGTGGCAACACCAGAACAAGTTTGGATGCTAACCTTTTCATGTACCTTTTAATTTGGTAAAGGACATAACATCAGAATAAATGCCCAAAATACCTTGTGTAAGAGCAACTTAATATGAGACACAATAAATTTCAAGAATGATGTCAAAGGCACATGCTTATATTAACAATGACACTACAAAAATGATAATATGTGGGGGCTGTTTGAGCCTTCACGGGGTGACTAGTGACAAATAAAAGGAGACCAAATATGGAATTAAAAAACTAAATACACAATAAAAGTAGTGGGCATACTGTGTAGGAATATGATTCAAGCTTAAGACCAGATGCAAGACCTTTATGTGCATATGGCACGTGATAACCGCCATCTAAGTAGTTGTCACAGAAAACCTTCAAGGAAAGAATAAATCCATTAGAAACCTCAGTAGCTATACAATTGAATAGAATAAGTGAATGGCTTGCTCTTGGTTGCTTAAAAATTTTGATGAAGACATAAACCATTGCTAAAGATGAGGGCTATGAAAAACAAGAATAAGAAGGGGCTTGTGGAGAATAAACACACATACACACGTGCGCGCGCATACATACACACATACGGAGCTAGCAAGTTGAATATTAATTTCTTAGGACATTTCCTATGATCAAACATGCTGCAAACAAGTAGACTAGAATAGGATGGTTATAGGACCTCAGGCAAATTTTGAACGGAGTGTAAAGAGTACAAACCTTCCAGTTACATTCGATGATATACTCACGCCGGCATATGAAACTGAGTGTAGAATCAACTCCACCAGAATGCAGTATCTCTGATGAACAACCCAGCCATTCATCTACAAAGAAATCATTCTCAGACCCTTGTTGAGGTGAACTTGCCTTCTCAATGTTGAGAAGTACAAATGGGCCCCACATAGCTACTCGCAGCGGAACAAGTCCCATTTCCTACCCTTAATGGAGCCAGGAAGTTAATCAGAATTACCCTTTATCTGAGGAAAAAAGGACATGAAGATACAAAACGTAGGTTATCCAAACCATACATTCTCTCTGAAGTTTTGAATCCCTGAAATTCTAGTTGCCTTTAGAAGTGCACCATCCAATCCATATGTCCATCCCTGAAACAAGATCTCATTGATGTAATCCAGTAAACCCTGCTAAAACTAAACTACCAATACATTAAAGTTGCCCTATAGAAGAACAGGATACTCAGAAGCAGAGTTCAAGTGAATGTGAATTAGTACTACCAACAATAGAGTAAGACTGTATAGCTATTCAGAAATGGTAAAAGAAGAAACCACAAACTCACATGATACGGGCAAACAAAACACGATTTTTTCCCACTTCCAGTGGCAAGAAGAGAGGCATGATGGCGACAAACATTGTGAAATGCATGTAATTCCCCATTATCATTTCGGCATACCACATACTCAACATTGCCCAATCTGCCATAATTCATTAGTTAGCTAAATTTTAAACCACAGCAACTCATTCATGATGCATTTTTCTTCACTTGCAGGTTACTGAAAATTATCTTTCCTGTGGAAAGTGCCCCAGAATATGCCATGAATATATATATCAAGATATTTTTATAGCACACATGTGGCAATTATAGGCAATTGCTGACATTACCTGCCCGTAAAATATTGCTGGGCCTCTTTTATCTGTTCAGTATATCCTAGAAATCAATAAAAACAAAATGAATAACCATAGAAGAATTTAGCCATGATTTTTTATTACTTCTGTTTTCTGCCAAAAATGTAAAAGAAAAATTAAAAGGATCCGAAAGAGCATGCAGTTTTGTTTGATTAAAAGAGGAAGAAAAGTTAAATTATCAATCGTTATAGTTTAGCTGAAGCTTCTCCTCCATTTTCGAGATGAAGGGTTGAATAAAGATAGTGTATAAAAGAGAGGGAAAAAAAGAATTGCAATTCCGATTCTTACCAACTGCCTGCCAACCTCGGTAAAAGACTTGTTGAAGTTCAAGAGCAAAAAAACAAGGATCGCTGTACCAAGAGCTTGGTGGGGTTAGAGCTTTTTCTATGGGAATTTTTGGGTTGAATTCTCGGACCATTGCTTGAGTTCGATTATGGTATGAAGAAGGCTGACTTTGTAGAGATGCTGAGACTGTGATGGAGCAATAATTTGAAGTGAATTTGAATCTATGGGGGATGTCGAGGAGGTGGATTCGATGGCACTTTGGTTTCTTGAATTCAAGCAGGTGGGAGGTGGGAGAGATGGGCATCTGAATTCTCGCCATTGAAATTCTCGCCAGGTTTGTTGATACGAAGTTAGCGGAAACGATGTCTTATTATATATGGCTGGGGCGGTATTTGGAATTAATTCTCAAAATGGAGCGGCGCTGTGAAAATTTCTTTGAGGGCTGGTTTGGATGGAGAGATTTGGGGAGACGAGGGAATCAATTTTTTTATTTGGGATTTTTTTCATTTCTTTCTCTCTATATGTGGAAAGAAGTAGAAAGATTGACCAAAGTCAGCATGAGTGGAGAAATGAAATAACTAAATTATTCTCAAATGTTTATTTTCTATTACAAATTTAAAAATAAATATATAAATTACTCTAATAAAATGGAGTTTCTCTTCTTTTCTTTCCTACCTTCCAAACACAAGAGAATAAAATTATTTCTTTTCTTTCTTAAACTCCCAAACAACATAACAATCAATTCTCTTCTTTTCTCTTTTCTTCTCATTAATATTTTCACTTCTTTTCTTTTCTTCCTTAAACTCGCAAACTAGCCCTTAGTGCGCGATGCAAACCTTTAAAAATTTTCCATGTAGGATGGTTTTAAAAAGTAAATTTCAAAATACGACACGAACATCTGTGCAAAAACTTTTCCATTTAGAGAGATCTCAGTTTAGGAAGTGACTTCTGTGTAGGCATGACCCCGGTCCAATTTGTTTACGGTTAAATCATGAACCAGAACTTAGGTCAACGGTTAAAAAATCATTGACCATAATTTACGGTCAAACCGTGAACCGTGGCCAATGGCCCGATTCAAATTGGGATTTTCTTCAACCGTCAATTGGTGGTTTAAACGGCAGATTTTACTATTTTTTAAATTTTTTTAATTGACACGTGCTAGCATATTATGTTGACACATGTCAATGAAGAAATAATTTTAAAAAATTAAAAAAATTAAAAATTAAAAAGGAAGCCTTATGTCGTGGGCCCATATTATGCCATTTTGGGCACAACGACCATTATTCAAAATGGCCATTATGACCATTATGCCATTTTGGGCCCACGACAATAATAGCCATTTTGAAGAATGACCGTTGTGTCCAAAATGACATAATGGCATCTGGGTTCACGACATAAGACTTCGTTTCGGGTCATTGTCAACGACGCAACGGCTAGCTTTTTTTTTTTACTCACTCTCTCTATAAATAAGTACAAATTTATTTAATTTTTTATTTCTCACTTCTCACTTCTCAACTCTCAACTCTCTCTCAATTCTTTTAACTCTTTCAATTCTCAATATATATTATTGTTATATATATTTTTTTTGAAAAAAAAATGTCTCATCCTAGTAGCTCTAAGGGTAAGAAAAAAAATGAGTGATAGTGCTAGTTTTAATCCAAAATTTCAACCGGAGACTTTTACTACTCCATCTGGCTATCAATCCACTTCTGGTTTTGGTCAAAAATTTTTTCCGGTGACATTTTCTTCTTCAACAACTGATCAACCAATACAAGTTAATGATGAAGAAGTTGAAGTTCAACAACAACATCCTCAAGAAAGTGATTTACAAACCGATGCTATATCAAAGAAAGTGCGAAAAAGAGAAGTGATATATTCACCAAGCATTTTACTCTCACAAAAATATCACCCGGTGAAATAAAAGCCAAGTGTAATTATTGTACTAGTGTTCCTAAATTATATGAATTCAAGCCAGGAATGGGCTATGACACGCTCTCTCAACATCTAAGAAGGCACCATCCTCAAGAATTCGGTTTGAATTTCAAATAACAACAAATTACCGGGTGCACTAGTACTACATCTACTCTATCTGTTAGTTTATTTGAATATACTGATAAAGTAAATAGAGAATAATTAGCTAAAATGGTAGCTGTAGAACATCTTTCATTTAGTTTTGGTGAAAAATTACAATTTAATAAATATGGTCAAAATACTTTAAATCCTGCTGCAAATCGTGTTCCCAGCACTACCCTCACACGTGCACTTAAAAAATTATATAGAAAAAGTAAGAATCAGTTAACTCAAACTTTTTTAAATTTGCCTAGTAAAATTTCTTTATGTAGTGATATTTAGAGTGATCACTGACAAACTCATTCTTATATGGGTGTTACATGTCATTGGGTAGATAATGGATGGAATATTAAAAAACGATTAATTGATTATAGGGCCTTTGATGGTTCACATTCTGCTGAAAATATTTGCCAATTATTAATTGTTATTTTAGAAGAATATGGTTTAGTGAATAAAATTTTTTCGATTTCTTTTGATAATGTAAGTGTAAATACTGCCTCAATTATTAGTCTTAAAAATTTAATTCAACCAACTTTTGGAGGTAAATTTTTTCATGTTAGATGTATATGTCATATTTTAAACTTATGCATATAAGATGGTTTAAAAAGTCTTGATTTTTATATTATACCACTAAGAGCTGCTTTTTCTTATTTATGGCTTAGACCTACAATTAAAAAAGAAAGGAGTCAATTTTGTAGACGTAACGGCATGAAACCAAAACAATTTCCAAAAGATGTCCCAAATAGATGGAATTCAACATATGAATTGCTAAATATATCTTTTCCATATAAAGAACTTTTATGTGCTTTTTTTGCAAATAGAGCTGTTGGAATACATTTGTTTCCTCAACAA
This sequence comes from Voacanga thouarsii, assembly GCA_026120185.1. Classification (NCBI taxonomy): domain Eukaryota; kingdom Viridiplantae; phylum Streptophyta; class Magnoliopsida; order Gentianales; family Apocynaceae; genus Voacanga; species Voacanga thouarsii. Next base: position 449,241 of record JANUWF010001659.1, on the reverse strand, counting down.
TGGAGTGTTTGAGAAGGTATTTTTATATGTTTTAAAAATATTTAATGATTCTACTTATAATTTATCTAGTGTCTATTATCCTACTACATATTTAGTTATTCAAGAATGTGTTAATGTTAGTGCTATTTTTAATGAATATTCTAGTGATTCTCTTTTATCTCTGTGTATTAATGCTATGAAAACTAAATGGTTTAAATATTATTTAGATATACTTGATATCAATTTAATAGTTGCTGTTCTTGATCCAGATATGAGAATTGATGGTTTACAAGAATATCTTATTGATTATTATGATTTTTTATTTTCTAAACATAATATTGAATATAATGATGATGAAGATGATAGTAGTACTCAAGATCTTACATGTCATCTTGATATTTTTCATATAATAGCTAATGTAAAGAATATTCTTCGCGACTTATATTATGAATATTCTAGAAAGTATGATGGGGCTATCCAAGAAACTCAAGATATTGATATTTCGATATCCGAATCTTCAAAAATTAACCAGGCAACTAAGAGGATGGTAGAAAGGTCAAAACGACCAAGATGATCTTCAAGTTCCACGGTGAAAATTGAATTATATCTAACTTATAATTCGAAGTGGAAAGAAACAAGTGAAAGATTTGATATCTTGAAGTGGTGGAGAGAAAACGAGAGCAAATTTCCTGTTGTAGCACTAATGGCTAAGGAGATTCTTATTGTTCTCGTTTCAACTGTTGTGATAGAACAAGCCTTTAGTGCTGGAGGAAATATTTTGTGTGAAACTCGCTCAAGAATGGCACTGGAAGTTTTGGAAGTTCAAGCATGTTTAGATGATTGGATTAGAGTTGAGAATCGTCAACAAGAAAATATGCAGTCAGATCTCAATGAATTTTTGGACGTAGACACGGAAGAAACTACAACAACCGAAAGTGAAAACCATTAAAGGTAAAAAAGGGTTAAAAGGTAAAAGTATGATGAGAGCTTTGATTCCTCTATACCCTAAGAGGATACGTAGGCAGCTTAATTTTATAAAATTAAAATTAAATTCAAGCTCTTTTTTAAATATGTTTTTTGTTTGTAACTTTTTTTTACTTATTTTTATACTTTTTTTAAAAATAAAAAATTTCAAAAAAATTAAAAAACCGCCAAATCGGAGGTTGGCCAGCCGCAACCGTAATCGTCAACTGCTAAACTGTAAAATCGGGATTAAAGGTTTAAGGTTGATGTTTACCATTTTGGCCAACCGTCAACCGGAGGTTGACCAACCACCAATTGGAGGTTTGTCAACCATGACCATGCCTACTTCTGTGAAAGGATATTATTTCTTTAATGCGATCTCCTTAATTTTTTTTTTTATAGGAAGTAAAAATACAAAAACTTAATAAGATATTTAAATAAATATAGAAACATTGTGAACAACGTTTTGTTGGTTCACTTGCTTGATAAGAAGGTGAGACCAAATAATACTATCTTCGTTTTACAATATAAGTCGTTTTAGACTTATGCACAAGAATTAAGGGTCCTAAATTCCATACAATTTTAAAACTAAACTTTCAAAAACACCCATAATTAAGTCTTTATCTACCTTGGTAATTGGAGAGAGTTGTGTCATAATTAGTGAAAAGAGAGAGATTGTAGGGAGGGGTAGAGCTGAAAAAAAAGTAATAAATGTTTATAGAACTTTGTAAAACGACTTATATTGTGAAAAAAACTTTTCAGGTCCAAAATGACTTATATTGTGAAACGGAGGTAATATTTTTTTGAAATTAGTTATGTCCAAAACTTTCGACTGATTGAAGGCATAGAAAGCAAAAAGCACAAGGCACGCAGCAGAAGCGAAGATAAAAAAACTAAAGAATAGGGGATTCCCGAATAGAGCCGGTGTCGGCTCCGGCAGCCCTAGTCAGTGCCAGTCGTGCTCTGTATGGATTCCGAGGTTTAAAATTTTTGCCTCTTTTCCTTGTTCTAAGAGTTGGCTGGATCGGAATGTGTGCTACCAGGGTGGGTACGCTGGTGGAAGCCTCTGGTACGATTCCTGCAAGCCTCCTACTCTGTCTTTGCATGTAGGTGAACGCCAAACTTTCGATCTTCCAGTAAATGGCATGCCTAAATCCGTTTGGTGAATAACTAAAGACTAAGGAACCTTTTTCTAGAGAGAGAGAGAGAGAGAGAGAGAGAGAGACGTTTGGCCTTTTTTCTTTTTCAGAGAAGAAGCCGTCCCAGAGAAAACGTACTCCTTTTTTTTTTCATCCTCTTATTTAACCTAAATAAAAACCCTAGGTTAAACTGGACTGGGCCATTGGACTCTTAGTTCAACTTTTTGGGCCTAATTAATTATTCTAATTAGAACCAAATAATTGGTCCAACAAATGATTAATTTCCCGGCCCAAATAAACTAGTCCAATAAATAAGCCTATATTAATTTAGTCTTAGGTTAATATTTAATTATTCAAATTGGGCCAAAGCCCTGAATAATTAATTAATCCACTAAACTAATTTAATTAATTCTCTCTCCACATAGACCTTTATTTTATTCTAGCCCAACAATTAAATCAGGCTACTTAAATAAAATAAATTCCATTTAATTTAAGATCAATTCCTTAGCCCGTATTTAATTAGGACTCACGGTCTATACTGGGGACCAAAAGACACACCGCCTTGACTACTAAAATGATCAAAATACCCTTGTCATATGAATAGCTGTATTTTGCATTTTAAATATTTCTTAATATCACCATAAGGAAATATTGACCCCAAGAACAATGCTGCGTTAGCAAAGTCTCCAACCTACATGTGTAATGACTAAAATACCCTTCTATACATCGCCGTACATTTAGAGAAGAAGAAGTGTACTAACACCTCTCTAAATGACATCTACCATCCTTAGGCCTCTAGTCCAATGATCCACAACTTCCTGGATTGTTTCCACTTTCCAAGGGAGCTACCCTAAAGCAAATATCCAAGTCATGTTTCCCAGGACCCTGGATATTTAGATCATTCAGACAACCACAAGGGGCAATATAGTATAAAAACTATCTTATATAAGTATGTCTTAACTAACTAGTCACACATACCCAACATGCAAGTATATTGGCCCTACGATAGAACCTCCATTATAGCATATCAAAATATATGTTGCCAGCTTCGTCAGACCACCAACTTATACTCAAGTCGTAGAGTACTAGTCCACGTTGTAGTGGTAGTAGTCTAGGTTTCTACTATATAGTACTTTTAGAAACCACTACTATAGGTCCAGTTCTATGTATTCGAAATACGCTTATGTCCTGAAGTGAGTGGACTACTCACTGGCTAAAGGTAAGCCATTCCCCATTTAGAATTCACAACATAATAACCTAGACATGATGAGATTTCCATTCTCATCAATCGGTTAAGAATGAATGTTTATGTGTTAAGTAACCCGTGATCCATACCTTACTGTTAAAGACCTCCATTCACATGAACCACTTACTTAAACACAATGGGTCTTTTCCAAACGTAATTGTACACAAATAAAAATGTAAATTCACAAATAATTTCTGAAAATAAAATTTTTTATTAAAACATTCGATATTTACATCAGAAACCTAATCTAAGAGGGCATATCTCCCAACACTGATAAGTTCGAAGGTTCTGTTATCAAACTTGAGTAGATTTGGTTTTGATAACTACTTTCTCCAGTTGGTTAACCATGCTTTTTTTAGTTGTTGGTTTTACAGCTTTTGCGAATGGTTAAGGCTTTCCCTACTTTAGTCTACCCGGGTCTCAGTCAAGGAGATCCGCTTCACTTGCCCTATTTATTTTATCTCAAGAAATCTTATCTAGAGGGTTAAATAACTTGCTGTGTAAAGGTGTATTTATTCCTTATTGTATTTCGCCTTATTGTTATCTTGTTTCACACTTCAATGATATAATCATATTTACAACAGAAAAGATGCACTACAAGAAAAATGACCTTTTATGATATTACTACGGTCTGAAGTCTATCGTAAATATTGATCTTATATGATGGACCGTCGTATTAGGTAGTTTATACAATAATTTTTTGATTGTCATATATATTACTGTATTTACAATAAACCATCATATATATGTTGATACTTATGATAATTCGTCACAATAATTAGTAATTTACGACGATCTTTCAACTGCTATAAATATATATGTGTTTTACGACGCTTTATGCATTTGATACCATGACTCTCAAGCCGCAATAAAAAAATGTTACATTTATTATGCCATATTATTTGCAACGGTTTTTAGCTGTGTGACTTTTATAATATTTTTGACATCATTTTTTTTATATTTATGACATATTTTCTTTTAATTTATGACTAGTTTATTTTCATAGAAAACATTTCGATGAATACATTAATTTTGTCTTCTTTCTTGAAAATCCTAATTACTTACTTTTGCAATTACTTTAATATATATGATGGTTGAATCTTTAATTTGTTGAACATATATTCATATAGGCATTAGGTTTGTTGCAAGCTAGATGTTATAATTAAATTTCATAGCAAATTTATTCTTCTGTAACTATGTAGTTTGTCTCCATTCTTCAAAAGTGATATACATAACTGCTTTAACTTATTTGTTAAATCTAACGCTGGATTTTGAATTTGCAAGCTAAAAGTATAAATGTTGATTATGTTTTTAACTTTTATAGTTGTATGAATACAAATAATGTAAAAATTCTTTGATAAGCAATCAAACTACTTCCGATTGCCTTCGTATTTGGTTTTCATGCATTTTTAAGTTTCTTTAATAGATCTAATAGTTGGATCGTTAATATGTCATCTAGAATATACACTTCATATGTCATCTAGAATATACACTTCATGTATAATGTATAAGGTGATCAACTATACATGCATGCTTTATATATATGAATGTATATTGATATATGTTGACATCAACTTTAGCCGATCGGTTGCAACAATAACTTTAAGCCGAAGCCGATAGGAATTTTGCTAAGCCGATGATGACATGAAGAATCTTTCAGCCGATGTACCCGGTCAACATCGGAACCAGGAGCCGTTGAGTCATCACTCCCATGTCTCGGCACGATTGGTAAAGCACTACTGTTCTTAATCACTAGGGATGAGCCATGAAGCGAGATTTTCTCCACGTGTAGATAGTCGGTTACAACACTACAACAAGCATAAAATGGGTAACGATTCCCAGAACAAGGACAAACAACTAACACACCCATAAGATTACCAGTTTTTAGTTTTCAATTCTCTTTTTTCTACATTTTCTTTATTTTTCTTTACTGCTTTGATTGGTTTTTAGAAGTTTCCATTATTCCTTTATTACCAGCTTTTCATTTCATTTTACTTTGGTTTTAAATTCTAGTAATTTTGTATTCCTTTCTATCAAGATCAATCGAAATACATTGATTCCAATCCTTATTGGCTTTTGCATGCAATATTCCTGCTTTCTTGGACTTTTTTTTTTAATAATAAGTTCAAGAAACCTACGTCTCTTAAAATGTTTAACTTTTACATTCATTCTTCTATCGGACTGTTTATGTTCATCGAAAGAGAAGTCGATCGCCATTCCCATCGGCTCCCCTTTTGTACAACAATATAATTGGCACGCCCAGTGGGACCAAAGGTTGTTGTTGCATGCAACTGCATTCAGGACGCAATATGTCAGCAGCAGTCCTTAGGTCACTATGTTAGTGTTTTGCCCTAGAGGTAATCACTTGTACCATGTATATTGCATAGTAATTAATAAAGAGGCATTCTTTATCTTTCAGTTTAATTGTTACATCTGAATATACGTATAAACTGTTTGATAAAGTCCTTAGTACAACACAATGTTAAGGAAATCATAATAGAGATCATGATGTGAGATTCCTACTATACTATGTAGTGTTTGTGCTTAAATGATCTCTAGTCATAATATTAATGAGATGGGATATTATTAATACTGTAAGACTAGCATATGTTATATCCCTTGATTGGATCAAGCGATAGTTCTTATAACCGTGAGTATTGTGATACTCAAGATTAATATGTGGATGCTTGTTATATAAACAAGTTTATTGGATGACCTAACTATGAGATAATCACTTGGATAAGCTATTTATGTCAGTGATAAAATCTCGTTATAGCAAACGTGCAAATATATTTAGACTTGAGATCTCTAAGGTACTTTGTTTGCTGAGTATTGTAATTTGATTCCAATCTCTGGAGTCAGATCGAGGGCCGCCTATGGGATGGATATTGGGTACAATGTGAGGTAAACGAAAGTAGTTGAGAGGATTGATAAATGATTCACCACTCCTAATAGTAGGATAGTATATTTCAGGGCCACTTGTAGAAATTATTACTTATGAAGTCCTTGGCCAAGGCAACTATATGTTGAAAATAGTTCCAAATTTGATACACATATCGAGTAATGAATTTCTTGAACAAGTACTAAAATATTCGAGCTAGAATTAATAATATTCTGGATGGAGTTGGAACTAATTCCATGCTCTAGACTGAATAAGATATTATATGGTGAAAGGAGTTTATTGCACTGGTTATTTGCTATTGAAAAGTTCACATCAAGCTACTTGACTTTCTGGACTTTTGGGTGATCAATAGTTATTGCTAGATGTCGCTTTTGATATGTTAAATATGAATTTATTAATTATAGAATTAATAAATTAATCCTATATTTTATTTAAGATTATTAATTCTAAAGCTATTAGAATTAATCCATATTATGCTACTAAGAAGACCAGGAAACCTAATAGGTCACACACAATAAATGTTTGAATGCTCAATATATATATTATTTAATAATATTGTGGGGTTTAATTAAGAGAAGAAAATATATTTGTAGGTGAATTATAAATTTGTTATAATTCATGGGACTTGGTTGCAATTATATAAACTTCAAGGGTCCAATTGTAGATATTAAATCTTGCAGGACTTAATTGCAATTAACATAAATCCTAAAACTATAAATAAGGAAATTCGTTCCTTTTGCTAGAGTGGGTTGAATGATCAAAACACAGAGGTTTTCGGATCTTTTTCTTCATCCCTATTCTTCTCCAATTAAAACCTAGCCGCTCTTCTTCTACTTGAGCGGGCTTTGTGAACAATTCAATCTTATGTTGATTAGTGCTAGAGACAATCCTACTCTTGGATTGTAGTGGCGCGAGGTGGACGATCAAAATAGAGGGCAGGCGTAAGAAAATTTTATTTTTCTGCCATAAAAGGTAACCTCCATTTCCTTTCTCTATTTCCATTTTAATTGCAAACACGTGATCCTTGGGCATGGATTTCATGGTTATTTCCACTGCGTTCTTATTTGATAAGCATGATGAAATCCCAACAGTGGTATCAGAGACTTCATGTTTGTGTTTTAATGGGTCTTTAATCACTTTGAAATAGTTTCTGAGTATGTAACTATAGGATCATGGTGATTGTATGCCTACTACTTTGTATGGTGTGTTTGGGTTTTCTGGTTTGAAGAGTCTTTGAGTCATTGAAAAACGATTGGGAAGTTGTTTCCATGTGGGTCTGCTTTGGCGTTAGATTTTTTTGCGATCAAGATTTTGATTTAACAATTTGGATTGTTGTTTAAATTGTGATGTAGATTATAATTGGTTGTTAATATTGATTAACAATGCTTGATATCAAAATTGTTTTGAACGGTCTGAAAATCTCGTTGCTGTTCATGAAAAATTTGGGGAAGAAGATGAGCAGTGGTATTTTTCCACCTCCAGAGCATACCTGGCTCCAGGTACGTTCAACCCATCTAGCGCCAAGTACATTCTGTTCTTCCCTTGTGCATGCCTCCAGAGCAAACCTGGCATCGGGTGCCTTCTACCCACCTAGAGCCAAGTGCACTCTATTCTTGCATTGTTTTATAAAAAAAAGGGTTCTAATAAAAAAATAAGTTTTTTTTTAATCTTTTCTAATTTTGAGAATATATTCTAATAATGATTAGAATTTATTTGAAATACATGATTTTGGATAAAAATATTTTAAAAATTATATGTAGGACCTACAATTTTCTAAAAATTTGATTTTAGCCTAGAACTTTTCAAAATTTGATTTTGGACCCAGATTTCTCTAAAATATTGATTTTGGATGATTGTGTATTGAATGTTTTATGCTGTATTTTAAGCACGTTTTATTGGCATGGTGGATGGTTATAGACTAAGACCAAACTTATCTGTTCATGTATCTTTATCGCTTTGTTTTAATTAAATAGGGACTGCGCGCCCTGCCATATCTCAAATTCTTGTGTAATTTTTTTCTCATCTAACTCCCCTCGAATGTAACTCGAGGTTTCTTTCTTTAGAAAATTATATAATTAGTTTATATAGGTTAGATTGAGGTAGAATTATATTTACAAGATTTTGAAGACGACAATTAAAATGAAGCAAGATGGTAAGACATTATACTTAAATTATGCATGAACACATAGGGTTGACCATATTAATTTACTTGATGGCTCGAAAAAATTAATTTAAAGAGTCTATAACCATGCCACGTAATTGTTTATTACCATGTTTATCAATTTATGCTACTTATTGATAAATTGTATGCATACCAAATGATGAGACACCTAAAAGGAATAAATTCCTCAAATAATATTAAATGAATGTCTTCCATTAATATAGTAAGAACGAGAGCTCTTTTTCGAGACCAAGTTATTGGGCATACCCAAGCCTACTTGACATTGAGTATGTTCAAGCTATGGAGTTTAATTCCTGATTAATGAGTTGGGTTTGAATAATTTCTTTATCTTGGTTGGGCTAACCCAAGCATAAAAAATATTGGAGGTAAGGTTGGGATAGTATTAAATACTTTAATGATTAAGAGATGTTAATCACCTAATGATACTGTAGTTGCATTTGATGTAATTGGTATTGGATACCTACCATTGAATTTAAGAGTGGCTTGTTGGGCTAACCCAAGGTCATTCTTAAGGAATTTAAATATTGGTCCACTAGAAAAGCTTCCAATAGGCTTTTTTGAGTCAATAGTGGGGGCTATTGATTTGAGTAAAATAGTGGAATAAAAATGCGTTTAATTAAAGACTTAATTATTTGCATATCATGAGCATATACATGTTCTAATTACTCTATTTTTACATTTAGGTCACTCGCATCATGTCAACAAATCTAAACCTACGTAGCATTTTGAAAACAAATAAACTCACTGAATCAAACTATTTGGACTGGTATAAAAACTTGAGAATCATTCTCTGTTGAGATTTGTATCTTTGTTAGGGTCTCATTGAGAAATGAAAAGTATAGATAATTCTAGGAACTTGTGTGCAAAATTGTAAAGGCTGTATATAAGCCTAAATCATTATCGAATAAAATAAGTTTTTACTCGATTAATCAATTTGGTATTAGAGCCAAACCCTAGCCGTAACCCGCTACAGTACCCGCTCCCCCGCTACAGTACCGTGCCGCTGCAACAGTACCGCCGTTACAGTGCCGCGCCACCACTACAGTAAATCGCTCCAGTAACAGTTACCCTTCTTTCTCTCTAGGCCCCTCACCACTTCTAGTTTATTTTCTATCTTCGTGCTTATGTGGGGAGGGCGATACCCTAAGGGTCCTGAGATAGCATGAAGATGCAGAAGTTCTAGATAGATCTTGATGTGTAGAAGATCGAGATCGGGTCAAGGAGAAGAAGAAGGGTAAGTGTGTAATAGACTCGTATAATAGGTGTGAGGAACTGGAATATGAGTCGATGACAGAGGCTAGCAAGAATACGATGGAGGAGGTGGTTAGAAATTGGATCCTGCAGATCTTGCGACATTGATGCGGTTTATGAGGATGTCGGGGGGTGAAAATTTTACGAGGCCACCTGCTGTTAAGGTGGAGCTTCCACCTGTTGATCTGAAACTCGATGGACCAGTAACGTATCTAAGTTGGTCACGTCGGGTGAGGTATACTTTGGAAGGGAGGAGTCTAGGGGAGTACTTGACAGATGAGAAAGTAGAGCCAGCTGAGGGCACTGCAGGGAGAGATGAGTGGAAGTCAACTCACATGTTGGTGTACATGTGGCTTCTCAACTCAATGGTCCCGTCTATTGTTGCGATAGTGGATGGTATCGAGAAGGTCAATGATGTCTGGGAGAAGTTGAGGAGAACCTATGATGGTGTGGGGAACAATTTGAGGGTGTTCCAGATTAAGAGGGACATCTATGCTACAGTCAAAGGAGATAGGACAGTGCAGGAGTATGCCATAGAGTTGGAGTGCTTGTGGCTAGATCATGATCATTTCTCGCCTCGAACAGGCTGTAAAGATCCTAAGTGTAAGGAAAGAGAGGCCATGATTCAGGAGAAGACTATGTTATTTCTCCAGGGGTTAGCCCCAGCATTTGAGCAAAGGACAGCGATGCTGCTAGCTCAGCCGAGGATCCCTTCATTAGAGGAGGCGGTTTCGGCCATAATACAAGAGGAGAGTCGTATTAAGCTATAGGTTGGGACAAGCGGAGATCGTGGGATGAAGTCAGTACTAGTGGTCTCCAACTCAGGTAACACAGGGTTCAAACGGGAGACTAGGCAGTGCTACAATTGTGGTGAAGTAGGTAATCTGAAACAGGCTTGTCCTTACCCACCCAAGGAGAGAGACTTAGGTGGACGTGGACAGTCTGCAAGTCGTAGTTGCGGCCGTGGGGGCAGAAGAGGTGGAAGAGGCTATCGGGCCAATCTGATGGTACCGGAGAAAGAGGAAGAGGTGGGTGTGGTCTTTACTGAGGAAGACCAGACACTATTAGAAATATTGAGAAGGAAGCAGAGAGCAGCAGGTGATAGAGACAAGAAGAGTGCGATTGAGGATGCATTCACCTCCTCTTTGCCCATGAGTAACACTGCTACTTATGCTCAATTGACCAAATGTACTGGTAACACACATGCTCTTACCTCTATCTCCACCATTAGATCACCAGAATGGATCGTAGATTCTGGTGCATATCGACATGTGACAGGTAATGCTAGTAAGTTCTCTTCCTACACTTACTTAGCGATGCCAGATAGCATCCAGACCGCTGATGGGACAGCACAGCCTGTGGTTGGTAAGGGTACAGTGAATTATACAGGTTCAGTAACTTTATCCAATGTTTTGCATGCTCCTTCTTTCCTAGTAAATCTTTTATCTATTAGTGCCATTATACTCCAACTAAAATGTGTAGTTTCTTTTGATATTCCTAAGGTGATCTTCCAGGAGAAGGAGACGGGTCGGAGACTTAGGACTGGCATGTGGCATAATGGATTGTGGTACTTGGATCATGAGGGGATGGACTCCGCATTGATATCTATGGTGGAGAAGGTAGGAGTAGAAGGATCTGAGATGAGTGCTGAGGATGTGTTGATGCTCCATCACCAACACATGGGACACATTTCATTTAGTGTGTTAAGTCGGTTGTATCCAGTTTTATTTGAAAATGCTAATAAATAGAAAGTTGTGTGTGATGCATGTGAATTTGGAAAACTTACTAGAAGTTCTTATGTTCGTTCTGGTCATAGAAGCTCTTGTGCTTTTAATTTGATACAGTCTGATATTTGGGGACCTTATTCCACGAGTTCTATAAATGGTTTTAGATATTTTATGACTTTTATTGATTATTTTTCTCATGTTACTTGGTTGTATTTGATGAAAAATAAGAGTGATGTATTTGACTGCTTCAAAGACTTTCATAGGTCTATTCAGACTCAATATGGAGCAGTGGTGAAAATATTGAGGTTTGATAATGGTACAGAGTATACCAATAGAGCATTTGCGGAATACTTGTCAGCTTAAGGCATACAACATCAGACTACATGTCCATACACACCAGCTCAAAATGGGGTAGCAGAAAGGAAAAATAGACATCTTTTAGAGACAGTTAGAAGCATGGTGATCGTGATGAATATCCCAAAGCAGTTATGGGGGCAAGCGGTCTTAACAGCTGCTCAATTGATCAACAGGATACCCTTAAGAGTGTTGGACTGGAAGTCTCCATGTGAAATGTTGAAAGGAGATAATGGTAGGATCCTCCCAATGAAGATGTTTGGTTGTGTGTGTTTTGTGAAGGACAACAGACCATCCGTAGGGAAGCTTGGTCCTAGAGCCGTGAAATGTGTCTTTGTAGGATACTCTGCTACCCAGAAGGGGTATGTTTGTTGGAGTCTAGTAGAGAAAAGGTTATTTGTAAGCATGGATGTGCATTTTCGAGAGTTTGAGCCATATTATACATTGGAGGTGACCTCATCCATTGGTGACTTATCTGATAAAGAAGGTATAAGGCGAGAGAGGGAGAATGGTGAGAGGTTGGTGAATGTAGGATCAATTCCCGTATCGATTCCTTATTCTGTTGAGCGGAGAGAATCAGTTGAGAAGCATGAGAATAAAGAAGAGGAGGAACCCATAGGTGTTGGGACTCAGGCACATGGGGAGTTGAGAGTGTATACCTAGAGGAGGCAGAATGAGGTGCCAGAGTCAACATCTGCAGTATTACTGGTGCCATCAAGTCCCTTGTCCCGGCCTACTCCAACTTCTGAGACACCTACACCACCCTTAAATTGAGAAGACACAGGTGATATAATTCCTTATTCTCATCCCATTCGCAATAATGTGGGAGTTCCCCCCGACCGTTATGGTTTCCCACATGATATTACTCAGTTTGTCTCATACTCTAACTTATCACCTACGTATGGAGTATTCATTACATCTTTGGACTCTATTACTTTGCCTAAGTGTTGGCAGGATGCTAAAGAGGATCCAAAGTGGAAAGAAGCTATGCAAGAAGAACTTGGAGCTCTAGATAAGAACAGAACTTGGGAGATAGTGTCACTACCACTAGGCAAGAAGGTAGTGGGGTGCAAGTGGGTGTTCACAGTGAAGCAGACCCCAAAAGGAAAAATTGATCGCTACAAGGCACGGTTGGTGGCGAAGGGGTATAGTCAGACATATGGCATCGACTATGATGAGACCTTTGCTCCTGTGGCCAAGATGGGAACAGTAAGGACATTTGTCTCCATTGTAGTGAATGGGGGTTGGAAACTACTTCAATTGGATGTTAAAAACGCATTTCTTCATGGAGATCTGCTAGAAGAGGTGTATATGGAGGTTCCCCCAGGCTTTGGTACAAAACAAATAGTGGACAAGGTTTGTAGATTAAGGAAGTCATTGTATGGGTTGAAACAGTCTCCTAGAGCTTGGTTTGACAGGTTCAGAAGAGCTATGGTAAGCATGGGCTATCAGCAAATCAATGCCGATCACACAGTGTTTTTTCGACAACAGGGTGGTCACATTACTATGTTAGCAGTGTATGTGGATGATATGATTATCACCGGTGATGACGAGGGTGAGATTGCTCAGCTGAAGGCAAAACTGGGTAAAGAGTTTGAGGTGAAGGACCTCGGGTAGCTAAAATACTTCCTGGGGATTGAGGTGGCTCGTGGAGAAGAGGGGATTGTTCTATCTCAGAGGAAGTATGCGTTAAACTTACTCACAGAGGCATGTTGGGTTGCAAGCCTGCGGTTTCACCAATTGATCAGAGGTTCAAGTTGACCGCAGAGGCAGGAGAGCCGGTTGATCGTGAGCGGTACAAGAGGTTGGTAGGACATCTCATCTATCTGAGTCACACTCGTCCTGACATATCATTTGCTGTAAGTATGGTGAGCCGCTTCATGCATGACCTAAGGAAGGGCCACATGGATGCAGTGTACCAAATTCCGAGGTACCTGAAAAGTGCACCAGGGAAGGGGTTGATCTTCAAGAAAAATGGACATCTAAATATTGACGGCTATTGTGACTCTGACTGGGCAAATTGTGCTGATGATAGAAAGTCCACAGCTAGATATTGCATATTTGTAGGAGGCAATTTGGTATCCTGGAAGAGTAAGAAGCAGTCAGTGGTTGCAAGGTCGACAGTAGAGGCTGAGTATAGGGCTATGGCTTTAGGAGTTGCGGAGATGGTGTGGTTGAGAGCTTTGTTAGTAGAGCTCAAGATGGATCAAGGAGTCAAAATGAAGCTGTGGTGCAACAGCAAGTCCGCAATTAGCATTGCCAACAACCCCGTGCAACATGACAGAACCAAACATGTGGAGATTGATAGGTTCTTCATCAAAGAAAAGCTGGATAGTGGACTATTGGAGCTGGGACATGTAGCTACTAGAGAGCAAGTGGTTGACTATCTCACTAAAGGACTTAGTTCATTAGATCTCTCAAGATTATATGACAAGATGGGCTTAATGGATATCTTCTGCCCATCTTGAGGGGGAGTGTTGAGATTTGTATCTTTGTTAGGGTCTCATTGAGAAATGAAGAGTATAGATAATTCTAGGGACTTGTGTGCAAAATTGTAAAGGCTGTATATAAGCCTAAATCGTTATCGAATAAAATAAATTTTTACTCAATTAATCAATTTTTTTTCTCAAGTCGGAAAAGTTACTCTACGTGCTAGATGCTCCTATTCTGCCACCTCCAGCCCAAGATATTCCTGCTGATGAGCATGCTATCCATAAGAAGCACACTACATCATGTATTATGCTGGCGTTAATGACTCATGAGTTACAAAAACAGTATGAGCATATAGATGCTCAAACCATTATCATCCATCTTAAAGAACTATTTGATAAATAAGCTAGAATTGAGAGATATGAGATCTTTAAACAACTGTTCCATTCTAAGATGGTTGAGGGTACTTCAGTGGCCACTCATGGACTACAGATGTTGGGCTATATTGAAAAGCTTGGGTCTTTTAGTTTCGTAATAGATCACGATTTAAGTGTTCACTTAATTCTATATTTATTACTAAGTAGTTTTTCACAATTTATGATTAACTATCACATGAAAAATATTGAGACCACCATACCTGAGCTTATCGATCTGCTTAAGACTGTTGAATCATCCATGGAGAAGGATGACAAGGCAATCTTGATAGTAGATCCTTCGTTTTCTAAGAAGCTAGTTCCCAAAAAGAAGAAGAAGAAAAATTCTACTAAGCCCAAAGGAGGCATGAAGAAGAAAGAAGCAGCCACTAAAGGCTTATGTCATTATTGTGGTAAGATGGGCTATTGGAGGCACAACTGCAAAGCCTACTTGAAGACCGTGAAGGAAAAAAAAGAGAAGGAGAAGCTTGCAAGCACTTCTACTTCTACTCCTGGTATATTTATGATTGAGATTAATATTGCCTTTAGTAATATGATATGTGTATTGGATACCAGTTGTGAATCTCATTTATGCAATAATTTGCAGAGACTAAAGGGCAGTAGAAGGTTGAAAAAGGGCGATGTGAATCTACGAGCTGCAAATGGAGTAAAGGTTACTGCACTAGTTGTGGGGACTTATCATCTTAATCTACCTTCTAGATTAATTTTAGAATTTCAAAACTGCTATTTTGTACTAGTTCTATTGAAAAACATTATCTCAGTTGCTTGTTTCGACTTATTTGGATTTCATTTAAATTTTAAGAATAAACGTTGTTCTTTTTCATGAAATGATATCCACTATGGTTCTGCAACTTTGGTTAATGGTTTATATGTTCTAGACATGGATAATTCAATTCTCAATATAAATAAAAAGAAATAAAGAAAAGATAACTCAACCTTATCTTACTTATGGCATTATCGTTTAGGCCGTGTAAATGAAAAATGCGTGTCTAAGTTATACAAGTTGGGTGACTTGGGGTTATTTGATTATGAATTATATGACACATGCAAATCTTGTTTACTTGGTAAAATGGCTAAAACTTCATTTTTTGGAAAAGGAGAAATGGCTAGAGTTATTAGAACTGATACATATAGAGATGTATGTGGCCCAATATCTATACAAGTAAGAAGAAGTTATCACTAATTTATAACCTTTATTAATGACTATTCATGACATGGGTATTTGTATTTAATAAAATACAAGTCTAAAGCATTTGACAAGTTCAAAGATTTCAAGAATGAAATAGAGAAATAACTTGGCAAGAGTATTAAAACTCTTAGATCCAATCGAGGAGGTGAATACTTAAGCTAAGAGTTTCCAAATTATCTTAGAAATAACGGGATATTATCTCAATAAACTCCACCGCATACACCTCAACATAATGGTGTATCTGAGAGAAGGAATTGAATCATTCTAAATATGGTACGGACTATGATGGCTTTTGCAGAGTTACCAAAATTATTTTGGGGATATGCAATAGAGACTGCTGTTTATATATTAAATAGAGTTCTATAAAAAATGGTTGATACTACTCCTTATGAGCTGTTCTTTGGTAAGAGACCAAAATTATCTTATTTAAGGATTTAGGGTTGCCATACCTCTGTGAAAAGGGCAATGTTAGACAAACTTGAAAGTAAGTCTGACAAATGTTTGTTTGTTGGATATCCGAAAGAATCCTTCGGATATTACTTCTATCTTCTTTCTGAAAATAAAGTTTTTATTTCGAACCATGCTATCTTCTTAGAGAAGGAGTACATGTTTAAAAAAGATAGTGGGAGCAAGTTTGAACTTAGTGAAGTTCAAGAAGAACAAATAAATATTCATTAATTGTCTGAACCCACACCTATTAATGAACCTTGTAACATACAAGAGCCTCATAGGTCGAGTAGGATACAAATGGCGCTTGGGAGATATGAATTTCTTATAAGTGACCACAATGACATATTGCTCATAGAAGAAGATGAGCTTACTACTTACAAGGATGTTATGAATAGTTTTGAATCTGACAAATAGCTTGAAGCCATAAAGTCAGAAATAGATTCCATGTATGACAACCAACTATGGATTTTGGTTGATCCACCCGAAGGAATCAAGCCTATAGGGTGCAAATGGATTTTCAAGAAGAAAATCGATATGGATGGTAATGTGGTTACTTATAAGGCACGTTTGGCTGCAAAAGATTATCGATAATAGCAAGGTATTGACTATGATGAAACTTTTTCACTAGTCGCTATTCTAAAATCCATAAGAATACTCCTAGCACTTACCGCTCATTATGACTATAAGGTTTGGCAAATGGATATAAAAATACCTTTTCTTAATGGAAACCTGATCGAGGAAGTGTATATGATACAACCTAAAGGTTTCACATCCAAAGATAGCACAAAAGTATGTAAGTTGCAAAGGTCCATCTATAGAGTTAAGCAAGTATCTAGGAGTTGGAACATCTGTTTTGATAAAACAATTAAAGAATTTGGTTTTATTCAAAACATAGATGAACCTTGTATGTATAAGAAGGTTAATGGGAGTGCAGTTATTTTCTTATTGCTTTATATAGATGACATATTGCTAATAGGAAATGAAGTTTCCATTCTTCAATCTGTAAAGATTTGGTTATCCAAGATTTGGAGAAGTAACCTATATTCTGAGAATAAGGATCTATAGAGATAGATCAAGAAGGCCACTAAGTCTTTCATAGTCTACATACATAGGCAAAGTACTAAAGAGGTTTAGCATGAATCAATCCAAAAGGAATTCTTACCCATGTCGCATGGAGTAAGCCTTTCAAAGTCGGTGTCTCCCAAGGCACAAGTTGAAAGGGATCACGTAAGTAAGATTCCATATGTTTCGGTAGTTAGATCTATCATGTACGCTATGATTTGTACGAGGCCCGATGTATCCTGTGTTTTCAATTTGATGAGCAGATACTAATCTAACCCTAGTGAGGGTCATTGGGTAGCTGTAAAGAACATCCTTAAGTACTTGCGAAGAACTAAGGAGGTGTTCTTAGTATATGGAGAAGGTGATTTGAAAGTAAATGGGTATACTGATGCTAGTTTTCAATCTGACAAAAAATATTTCAAATCACAATCTGGCTGCGTATTTATGTTGTATGGAAGGGTAGTGAGTTGGAAAGGTTCCAAATAAGATATTGTTACCGACAATCAACTGGAGCATGTACTAAGATGGTTTAATTTAATTAGAGATATTATTAATAAACGAGATGTAAAGATAGAAAGAATTCCTACATATCAGAACATAGCTGATCCACTTACTAAAGCACTTTCCTAAAAGAAATATGATAATTATGTTGAGTCATTTGGTATTCGATACATGAATGATTGGCTCTAGTGCAAGTGGGAGATTGTTAGTGTTGTGCCCTAGAGGCAATCACTTGTACCATGTATATTGCATAGTAATTAATAAAAGAGGCATTCTTTATCTTTCAATTTGATTGTTACATCTGAATATGCGTATAAACTGTTTGATAAAGTCTCCAGTACAATATAGTGTTAAGAAAATCATGATAGAGATCATAATATGAGATTCTTACTATACTATATAGTGTTTGTGCTTGAATAATCCCTAGTCATAGTATTAATGAGATGGGACATTATTAATATGCCAAGACTAGCACATGTTATATCCCTTATTTGGATTAAGTGGTGGTTCTTATAACCGTGAGTATTGTGATACTCAGGATTAATATGTGGATGTTTGTTATATGAACAAGTTCAGTGGATGACTTAGCTATGTGATAATCACTTGGATAAGCTATTTAGTGCTAGTGATAAAATCTCGTTATATCAAATGTGCAAATATCCTTAGACTTGAGATCTCTAAGGTACTTTGTTTGCTGAGCATTGTACTTTGATTCCAATCTCTGGAGCCAGATCGTGGGCCGCCTATGGGATGGATATTGGGTACAATGTGAGATAAACGAAAGTGGTTGAAAGGATCGATAAGGATTCACCACTCCTAATAGTAGGAGAGTATATCTCAGGGCCACTTGTAGAAATCATTACTCATGAAGTCCTTGGCCAAGGTGACTATGTATTGGGAATAGTTTCAAATTTGATACACATATCGAGTAATGGATTTCTTGAACAAGTAATAAAATATTCGGGTCAGAATTAATAATATTCTAGATGGAGTTGGCACTAATTCCATACTCTAGACATAATGAAATATAGAATGGTGAAAAGAGTTTATTGCACTGGTTATTTGCTATTGAAAGGTTCACGTCAAGTCACTTGACTTTTTGGACATTTGGGTAATCAAGAGTCATTGCTAGATGTCGCTCTTGATATGTTAAATATGAATTTATTAATTAGAGAATTAATAAATTAATCTTATATTTTATTTAGGATTATTAATTCTAAAGCTGTTAGAATTAATTCATATTATGCTATCAAGAAAAGCAGGAAACCTAATGGGTCATACACAATAAAGGTTTAAATGCTCAATATATATATTATTTGATAATATTGTGGGGTTTAATTAAGAGAAGAAAATATATTTATAGGTAAATTATAAATTTGTTATAATTCATGGGACTTGGTTGCAATTGTATAAACTTCAAGAGCCCAATTATAAATATTAGATCTTGAAGAACTTAATTACAATTAACATAAATCCTAAAACTATAAATAAGGAAATTCGTTCCTTTTGCTAGAGTGGGTTGAATGATCAAAACACAGAGGTTTTCAGATCTTTTTCTTCATCCCTATTCTTCTCCAATTAAAACCTAGCCGCTTTTCTTCTACTTGAGCGGGCTTTGTGAACAATTCAATCTTGTGTTGATTAGTGCTAGGGACAATTCTACTCTTGGATTGTAGTGGCGCGAGGTGGACGATCAAAACAGAAGGTAGGCACTAGAAAATTTTATTTTTCTTCCATAGAAGGTAATCTCCATTTCTTTCCTTTATTTCCGTTTTAATTGCAAATATATGATCCTTGGGCATGGATTTTATGGTTATTTTCACTGCGTTCTTATTTGATAAGCATGATAAAATCCTAACACACCATTCCTGAGCAACAAAGAGCACAGTCCTCGTCTCCCTTCCCAGGTGTCTCAATTGACACCCATGTCCTTAACTGTCATACGACAGGCCATGGAGTTATGTATAGGTGAACTCATTTAGAGTCTTATGTTCTAGTTTGCCACAATGTTTTAGCTACTACTTCAAAACGTGCTCCATAATTTTGAATAGAGGTAAAACGCTCACGTGATACCTCAGGCTGTTGTGTATCCTCCTGTCTCGAACATTGGTATACCATCTTATGGGTCAGTACAATTGTTGCGCAGGGAGCCGTCATTTTTGATACCCAGGGACACCAAAGGAGTCTGGGATTAGCTGCACAATGCGTGGTTCCTGCAGAGCTCTTCCTATGAAGAACCCCACCATACCCGGTCACGGGGGTCCAGGTACCAATGAGGGTACAGGTGTCTTACGACTTGATAGCAACTCCTAACAGAAGTGTATGTTCCCCGTATGGAGGGCCACAGAGCTACGCTGCAACTATCCCTTCCATGTATCCTGCTATGGTGATAGCTTATCCGATGCAGGGAACAGGCTACCCTGAGATGACCTCATTCCTAAGACAGGATTCTCAGCTAATTATGCTAAATCCCCCTATGCAGAATCAACAGCCAGCATCACCAGCCAATGTTAATGCAATGACGAAAGTGTTAGTTGACAAACCAGGGATCGGCCAGTTGATCAGAAACCTTACCCCGAATTGGTGGATTCTATGGCAGTGTTACCTCGAGGGTTTAAGTTATCTAAGTTCTCCACATTCTTCGGAGAGGACAATAAGTTAACCATGGAATACATAGGGAGGTTCACAGTGCAATGTGGAGAATTCCGGAATAATGACTGGCATAAATTACAATTATTTTCTTTGTCTTTAACAGGGGCAGTATTTACTTGGTATGAAAATTTAATGCCCAATTCTGTGTATTCATGGGTAGACATGGAATGGATTTTTCATAAGCAGTTCTTCAAACCGGCACCTGAGGTTTCCATAGCAGATTTCCTGGCGATCAAACAAAAATCATCCGAAGGTGTAGCAGAATTCATTGAGTGCTTTCGACAGATTAAGGCCAAATATACCACTTAACTACCAGAAATGGAGTGTGCTAGAATAGCAATCAGCAGAATGCATCCGCAACTCAAAGAGCGTCTCATTCTTTAGGACTTTTCTGATTTGTCCGGCTTACTATCCCATGTTGTCAGAATAGAAGAAATGATCAAGGAAAAAGGACAAGAAGTGGTCTGTTAAGTTCTCTCATGGGCCAACCATGATATCAGTTGTGAACGATATTATGGATAACGAGGAGGAACAACTGATAGAGGTAATGGCGGCAGAGTTAGTGAAAGGTGCATCTTATACTTTTCATTTTTTGAAACATAGCAAAGGGAAGGAGGAGGTTTTTTCGGCGGGGCCATCCACTTATACATTTAATGTATCAAAAGCCGAGCAAATCTTTGATCAGATGGTCAAGAACAAATAAATCCGTTTACCTTTTAGCCACAAAGCCCCAAATCCAGAGGAGTTGAAGGGCAAGAAATACTGTAAGTGGCATAATTTGCTTTCCTATAATATCAATAGTTATGTTATTTTCAGGAACACAATTCAGAAGGCTTTGTAAGAAGGAAGGGTGAGATTTGCTGATAAACCCAAGAAAACTTTAGTTGATACAGACTTGTTCCCAGCGGCTGATGTACCATACCTGCAAGGAAGATGTGGAGCATAAACTAGGAGATTCTTTCATCAAGGAACAGTCCAAAACCTTTGAAGTGAAAAGAACAACATTCCAAAGGCTAGACGATCGACCGTTGATTTTTACTCGGCTTACTGTTTCGACCCTCATTGCTCACTTCCATGGAAAATATGAGAAGTTTACAGTGTATGTACCTCATAAAGAGCCAATTTTCTTAAGTTATCGTCCCCATCTTACAAAAACTCAGAAACAGCAGGAACAAAGGAAATGGGCTTAGTAGAGATAAATGTCTAAGAAATGGTTTGATGAGTAGGTGTGTGCTTCCCCGAGTCAAAATATGCTTAGCATTCTCCCATCGTAATTCCGAGCAAGTGCCAAGAAAGAAGTAATAGAGGAAGACTACTATGCAACGGAAGAAGTTACCATCGAGCTCATCGAGTTTAAGGTACCATCAGAAGGTATGTTCTTCCCAATCCCAACGGTAGAACATACCAATCACCTAAGCTGTTGTACATCAAGGTGCATATCAATGGAAAGCCTTTCTCTCGAGTCTTCATTAATGGAGGGGCTGTGCTAAACGTAATGTTGTTGGCCATCTTAAGACGCTTGGGTAAAGACAAACCTGATTTGTCTTCTATAGATATCTAAATGCTTAATTTTCCTGGGGACGCAGCCAAAGCAGAAGGGGTCATCACTTTTGAGGTGGCAGTTGGATCTAAGGTCAGTAAGACTATTTTCTTTGTAATCACAGCAAAGTCAGCTTATTCTGTCTTACTAGGTAGAGATTGGATTCACGCGAATCATTATGTTCCATCAATGCTTCACCAAATGATATTGATTTAGGATGGAGGACGAGTGGAAAAGATACTAGCCGACCCCAATCTTTTCTCAGTAGAAGTGCACATGAATGAGGCTGTGTTTTACCACTCTAACTTTGACCCAAGCCAATATGCCAAGCTCACCAAGGCTCACAATCAGATTACAACGAAAGGGTTAGAAGGTAAACGTTTGAAAATAGAAGACCCTGATGTTCGACATGTACCTAGTTTATCTCTCAGGATCTACTAATGAAAGTAGATATAGGAGAACTTAGAGAAAATAGAACTATAAAGGTAAGCTTATGCTTAACTCTTGATAAGCGGAATGCCCTAACAGTTTTGATTTGTAGGTATAGAGATGGTTTTGCACGGGATTATCATGAAATGCCAGGGTTGGACAGAGGTATAGTAGAATATTGTTTACTAATTAAGGAAGGTTTCAAGCTTCATAAACAACCTGCCTAGCATTTTAGTCCCGCACTCTTGCCTAGAATCAAAGAAGCGATTGAAAGGCCCCTTTGGTGTGGTTTCATCTCTACCTACCGATATGTGGACTGGGTGTCCAACATTATTCTGGTTATCAAGAAAAATGGCCAATTGTGAGTTTGTGTTGATTTCAGGAATTTGAATCTAGCCATACTAAAGGATGAATACACTATACCGATGGCCGACATGTTAGTAGACTCGGCAGCAAAAAACTAATTTTTAAGTTTTATGGATGGATATTCTGGTTATAATAAGATATTTATAATCGAAGAGAATACACAAAAGACAGCCTTCCAATGTCTAGGTTCTATCGATTTGTTCGAATGGCTAATCATGCCTTTCGGCCTAAAGAATGTTGGGGCTACTTTTCAGAGAGTCATGAACCTCATTTTCCACTATCTCATCGGCAAGACCATGGAAGTCTACGTTGATGATCTGGTGGTTAAGTCGCCCATCTTCTCACAACACTTGAGGTGGTAGGAGCAAGCATTTCTCCAAATGCGCAAGCACTGCCTAAAAATCAACCCCGCTAAATATGCCTTCGGAGTGTTAGCTGGGAATTTTCTTGGATTTTTGGTACATCAAAGAGGGATTGAAGTGGATCGGAATAAAGCAAGAGATGTTCTATAGGTAAGGCCATCGTGATCCAAAAAAAGAACTCCAGAGTTTCATAGGGAAGATTAATTTCCTGCGACGTTTTTTAGCAAATGCTACAGGAAAGCAAAAGGTGTTCTCCTTTTTACTCCATTTGAAGTCGTCTCAAGAGTTCATCTGGCAGCTGGAGTATTGGACGACTTTTGATCAAATCAAAATGGCTTGATCACAACCACCTATTTTAATGCCGCTACATGATAAGGCACCCTTGAAATTGTACATTTTGGTGGCTCAGGAGTTTGTCGGAAGCCTATTAGCTCAAGACGATGAACAGGGGATTGAAAGAGCAGTGTACTACCTTAGTCAAAACCTGACAGATACCGAAACAAGGTATTCTCCTGTTGAAAAGATATGCTTGTCTTTATACTATGCATGCACGAAACTAGAATATTATCTGTTACCTAGGGAGGTACAAGTCTTGTGCAAAATTAATCTAGTCAAATATTTGTTGAACTGCCTTTTGGTGCAAGGACATTTAATGAAATGGGCCATTAAGCTACATGCTTTTTCTTTGACTCACATGCTTTTGAAAACAACGAAAGGTCAAGCCATAGCTGATTTTTTGGTTGAACACCCTTTTTTAGAAGTGCCCAATCATGAAAAGGAAGAAGCACAGAGATACATTTCATACAAACCATGGAAGTTGCAGTTTGACGGATCTAGCACCCAGTCTAAGGCAGATGTCTGTTTGATCATTGAAGCCCCTTGTGGATGACAAGGAAGAATTCTTTTTGAATTAAGGAAAGAAAATTCAAATAATTAGGCAGAGTATGGTGCTCTTATTTTGGGACTTCGAGTCTTGAAGGCTTTGGATGCACAAGTGGTCAATATAACAGGAGATTCTCAAATTATTATTTGATAGACTTCAGGGGAGTATAAATGCGCTAACCCTATTTTGTTGGATAAGTTACAGGAAGTAAAGACATTGTTGCAACACTTTTCGGAAGTCATGTTGACTCATGTTCCTTGAGCTGAGAGCTAGGGGGCAAATGATTTTACTCAAATGGCTTTAGGATTCAGGAAAGAAATCGGGGTAGTAATGTGCCAACAAATATCAGGAGAGGAACATGAAGAAGACTGGCATTCTAATATCGTTTCCTATTTGCGAAAATCTATTGGTCATACATTACGGGAGTTATAACGTAAGGCGTTGAACTTTGTGCTGATTGAAAATGATTTATTCAGAAGAAGCCATTCAAGAGTCCTATTGAAATGTTTGTCAAAGTAAGAAGCGTCACAGGCATTAGCCGAGGTGTATGAAGGCCTATACAGTGCTCATCAGGTAGGTCCAAAGCTAAAATGGATACTGCAGCGTCATAGATTTTATTGGCCTTTTATGATCACGGACTGCATAGCCTATGCAGTTGGATGCGAGGCATGTCAGAAGCATGGTCCCTTGATACATGCGCCTTTCGTGGAACTGCATTCTATCAACAAGCCGTGGCAATTCAGGAGTTGGGCTTTAGATGTCATCGGCAAGATTCATCCGCCATCGACTAAAGGGCACACCTTTATCTTAGTGGCAACGGATTATTTCACCAAATGGGTAGAGGCACATGTTGGGATTCGTGGACTCCTAAACGCGAAAAACATTAGTGAATCCCTTCCGAGGACCCAACCTAAATGATTAAGATGATCTAGGGATTACAGAATTATCTCTGTTCGGCGTAATCAAGATCCTTTGATTTTGATTATGCTGTCGTACGTACAACCCGAACGATCACTAGATGCTATAATGCACGAACGCCCTCTATCGGATGCATACAGCAAACTAACTAATTACCCTGAGAGTGCTAGCGCCTTGGGTTTGAGAGGCTTGTTTTTTAGTGAATGGAGGCACATATATTTTAACAAAACGGCTCTCTTGAGAAGACGACTAGGGTTTTCTTAAAACTCTTTCGAACTTCTTAGAGTCCAACTCTGATAATATCTTATCATATTTTATTTAAATTTAAATTAAATTAAAACTAATATGATAAGATTCTGCCATTATCTCGGTAATTTAACTAATTAATTTATCGAATCAGATTCTTACAATCTGGACATCATCTAGATACATCGAATGTGGACATATTTCCAGATTCATTGTATTTGGTCAACTTTCTAGGTTCGATTAATTTAGACATATTTTTAGATTCATCGAATCTGGTTACTAGAAAAATAACCTAACGAGTTCGCTTGTTGTGTGACCTTATAGGTTCATTTAACACTGGCAGTGTGCCCAAATCATATTTAAATGGCCTACAAGTTATAAGCGATTTCTAACAAAATATTATAACTATCTAGGTTAAATGAAGATCAGTGATCTCTTTGAAACAAACTATAATTTTATATTTAGTCATTTTGTCACACGATATCCAGATTAAACATAGGGTATGGAGCATGTCATCCTTATTAAGCTTAATCAATTATTTTTTGATCTTATAGTAGACTATTCAAACAAATGATATCAATATCTTAGATTGATATATTTGAGCACGGCCATACATTTTAACAGTCTAACTTATCAAGGGGCCCATAAATATCTCTCCTTCACTATCAATCATATTCCTCTCCTTGGTTTATTCTATATCCAATAGTAGTCTAATTTATCATCTGGTTAAAGATAACTTTAGACAATGTCAAAGTATAGAATTTATCAAGTAGGAAACTATGATGAATTTAGGTCGAAGGACTTTTAATAATGTTATGGCTAGAAAGTACTTATGACACGTTCCATGAAGTACTTTCATATTGGGTGATGTCCAATACAATATTCTCTAATATTTATTTATGTTTTAACTTGATATCCCAAATATCCATGATGAGTAAAATATAGCCATCAAGTCACAAACATACTAATCTTAATTTATTATTTTTTCAATAATAATAATTGATCAGGGACAGTTTTAGAATAGTTATTGTATTCATTGTAGGGTTTTACTATCAAGTCACATACTTGATGACCATAAAACAAAATGCACTATTTATGGAAAGGAAAACCTCATATTATTATATAAAATATAATGACAATAGTATAAGTACAAATTGACTCTAAGGCATACCCTAACAGCACAAGCCCTGACCAGGGTAACCCAGTCTGTCATTATCATTTTTTTCAGCAGAGTATTCTGTTCCGGTTCAGCATACCTGAAACAATAATGGTCGACCAAGGAACTATGTTCACGGGAGATAAGGTACACAACTTTTTAACTTAATTCAAAGTTAAACTATTACATTAATCTCTGTATTATGCACAAGCTAACAGTTAAGCTAAAGTTACAAACAAGACCGTGATTAGGATTATCCGAAAGTCATTGGAGGATAATCCCAGAAGGTGGTACGAAACACTTCAAGAGGTTTTATGGGCTTATTGGGAGATAAGGTACGCAACTTTTTAACTTAATTCAAAGTTAAATTATTACATTAATCTCTGTATTATGCATAGGCTAACAGTCAAGCTGAAGTTACAAACAAAACCGTTATTAGGATGATCCGAAAGTCATTGGAGGATAATCCTAGAAGGTGGTACGAAACACTTCAAGTGGTTCTATGGGCTTATCAGAATGATTTCAAAATTGCCACAGGTTTCACACCATTTAGGCTAACATATGGATAGGATGCGATGTTACCTGCTGAGTTATCATTGTGATTGGCTTGAGTAGCTTACCAACATTGTTTCTCGATTAAGGATTACAAGTTGGCCTTGGCTATGAGTTTGGATCAAGTCGAAGAGGACTGATGGGTAGCATTAGAAAATATCAGAAGACACAAGGAGAAGGTAGCAAGAGCCTATAACCGGAAAGTGCGGGGGAGAAACTTTCAGGAAGAAGACATGGTTTGGAAAATCATACTACCAGTTGCACCAAAAGACTCACGTTATGGTAAGTAGTCCACTTCCTGGGAAGGACCTTTTCTTGTTACACAGGTTTTTTTATGAAGGGGCTTTTCGGCTGGTGACACTCGATGGAAAAGAGGTAAGTAATGCTATAAGCGGCAAATATTTTAAAAAATTCTATCCTATATTTTGGGAGGGAACTATGGCAGAAGAAGAGTAAGAAAAGAAAAAAAAGAGAGGAAAAGAAAAAAATATATATAAAATAACAACAGCCAAAAGAAGAAAAAGAGAGAAAATATTTGCAATCATGAAAATAGCTGACACAAAAGAGCTGATCAGATGGCCATTATATTTGAAGCTGAGCTAGACCTATTCCCAAAAAAAAAAAAAAAGAGAGCAAATTAATTCTCCTCAGATGGAGTGTGAGGTGTCTCAATCAGCTGAGCAAACATAACTATGGCAAGTAGATTCGGATCTTTCTCAGGTAGAGCTATCCCCGGTGGGATTTTCCTTTCCTTTTCTGTTTGGCTAGTCATCTCTTCTTGGGTCGTTTCTGGCTTGACAGCCATTTCTTCTGTTGGAGTCAGACGAATTTCGACATCTCCAAGTTAAGTACCCGAGGGACCAGCCTCATTGGGATGATGGAAAATAGTGGTCAGATAGGATTGAAAATTATCCCACAAGGATTGCATGCCGACCAGCAATTTTTTCGAGTGCTGTAGCTCCATTTGAAGCAGTTCTTCCTCTACCTCTAGTATGAGCCGTTCATCCCGAAACTTAACTATTGACTCTTCTGCAGAAGAGGCCATTTGCTGACAAACACTTTCGGCCTCAAGTTTTTCTTCCAGAGCCCTCTTCTCAGAATTTAACTCCGCCTGAAGTTCTTGTAATTGTTTTTCAAGTCCTTCAATTTTATCAACTCTTTCTGAAGTTTCAGCTCGAAGGACGTTTAGGTGGGCAGAGGCTTCCTGGTGATACAATTGCAGAAAAGCTTCTTGCTCTTAGAGCATATCCAAAGCCTTAAGTTGACGAGAAGCTTTATCCTTCTTATTTTGGGTGTCTGAGAAGAAGCGCCGAGTGAACCTCATGTTGGTGTTGTGCCCTAGAGAAAATCACTTGTATATTGTATATGACACATTTTATTTTAATAAAAGGCATTATTTATGTTACAATTCATTTTATTTACTTTTTAAGTAATATAACTGTTCGATAAAGTCCCTAGTACAACACTGTGTTAAGAAAATCATGATAGAGATCATGATATAAGATTCCTACTACACTGTATAGTGTTAGTACTTAAATAGTCCCTAGTCATAGTATTAATAAGATAGGACATCATTAATGTGTGAAGACTAACATATGTTAGACTTCCCGATTTGATCAGGCTGTGGTTCTCATATCCGTGAGTATTGAGATACTCAAAGTTAACATATGGATGCTTGTTAATGGAACAAGTTCATTGGATGACCTAGCTATGAGATAATCACATGGATAGCTATTTAGTGCCAGTGATATAATCTCAATATAGCAAACGTGTAACACCCCACTACCTAGGCCCAACAGGGCCGAGGATATCGTCCCGTCCAAAGGACAAGGGGTCTTTATAATTAGGACACACAACAAAAATAAAACGATACTTTAAAATTTAAAACTTATTAGAACCACTACACAAAATAAATATTAGAATATCTTCCAAGGCAGGCAACAACTAGCTACTCATCCCCACAGCAGGATCGACCTGAAATCATGGTAAAACGGGTGGTGAGATAAAAATCTCAATAAGTTCGTGTGTGCTTTGAGTGTTCAGTGAAAAAGTCCATGAATGCAAGGTGTAAGAATTTCATAAGAAAAATATTGTCAAGCAATAAATAGTAGTCAAAATCAAGAGTGGCGCTTTGACTTTTCCAACCATACATGTAAAAATAAATCAACCACTCAAAAGGGTGGTCATGGGTTACCACACGTTGGGCCCCATAACCATACAATGGTCAGAATGCCACACTTTGTGCAAACTGACAAAAGGTAGGTGATCGGCCTACCGAGTAAGATACTCCTCCTTCTCTATACCCAAATAAAATTGGTTGTCCACTCCGGCAATACACAGTCCACATGACTGAAACTTGCTAGCTCGGACTGGCACGACCTACTGAACTGACATCTTATTCGGGAAGGACTTACCCCTCAGAGGTGGCCACCTACCGAGAGATTTGCCCTAACCCTTCAAAGACTAGTCCTAGTAGTCTGCCCTTATTGAGTACTCAACGCAACTTATCCCACTTGGGGAAAAATGAATAAAACATAGCTCCACTTGAAAATGGTAATTAAGGATTTCCAAAGTTTGGGACAAAGCTGGTTTTAGAAAGAGTTTAGGGTTTGAGTAACACTTGTATCACCCTGCTACCTAGGCCCAACAGGGCCGGGATGTCGCCCCGTCTAAAGGATAAGGGGTTTTTATAATTAGGTCATACAATCAAAATAATAGAATAAAAATAATACTTTAAGCTCAAAACTTATTACAATCCAAGAATTCAAAACAAATCCAGAATAAAAATTATTCATTCTCAACTCCCCAAAGCATTACATAAAAATAGATAACAAAATCTCTTCCAAGGCAGACAACACTAGCTACTCATCCCCATAGCAGGATCAACCTGAAATCATGATAAAAAGGGTGATGAGATAAAAATCTCAGTAAGTCTGTGCGTTCTTTGGGTGTTCAGTGAAAACAGTCCATGAATGCAAGGTGTAAGATTTTCATGAGAAAAACACTGGCAAGCAATAAACAATAGTTAAAACCAAGAGCGGTGTTTTGGCTTTTCCAACCATACATGTACAAATAAATCAACTACTCAAAAGGGTGGTCATGGGTTACCACACGTTGGGTCCCATAACCATACAGCGGTCAGAATGTCACACTTTGTGCAGACTGACAAAAAGTAGGTGATCGGCCTACCGGGTGAGATACTCCTCCATCTCTACACCCAAATAAAACTGGTTGTCCATTCCGATAACACCCAGTCCACTTGACTAAAAACTGCTAGCTCAGACCGGCGCGACCTACTGAACTGACTTTTTATCAGGGAAGGACTTACCCCTCAGAGGTGGCTACCTACTGAGAGACTTACCCTAGCCCATCAAAGACTAGTCCTAGCATTCCATTCTCATTGAGTACTCAACGTAATTTATCCCACTTGGGAGAAAACTGAATAAAACATAGCTCCACACTTGGGAGAAACTGAATAAAACATAGCTCCACTTGAAAATAGCAATTAAGGATTTCCAAAGTTTGGGACAAAGTTGGTTTTAGAAAGAGTTTAGGGTTTGTGTAAAACTTCTTATTGATTTTCAAATAATTTGTTTGACTGAAATGAGTAAGGAGACAATCCTCAATTGCCTTTACAGAAGTGAGTGTCCACGCACTCCACATTTGGCTTGCCATAATAACCATTTTACATTAAACAAGTTTTATGCAGGAGCTTACTTGATCCTTGCTCAAAATAAAGGTCTCCAATAGCTGACCTAACCTCGCCTGGGTTAAACATGAGCCATAATTAAACTCAAGCCAAAATTCACTTCCACAAATAATTCTACCTTAACTTGCTACAACCATGATCCTAGTGTCCCAAGCTTTAAGGCTAGATAATAAATAAATGGTTCATAAGATAAGTCTAGTTTGATATTAAAAGAATTAGGGTTTTGGGAAATAGGTACTAATAAGTTGAAGGTTTAAATCTTGCTATAAATAAATTAGAGTTTATGTGATGAAGGGTCCTAGGTGGTATTATGTAAAATAATAATCTATTAATAATTAATTGTTAGAAAATAATTGGTAACTAAAACTAGTTGTAAGTAAATTTTAGTGGTTTCGATTGAAAGATAATAAATAAATTTTAATAGTGGTTTTGAATATAAGACTTACAAAATTAATATTTTACCTATTATGAATACTTATATAAAAGACTTTATTATTATTTTCTATATATTCTATTTTATATAAAAAATATATATTTTTTACTTCTTTAATGAAAGTTATCAGTTATTTGATTAAAATATCATTATTTTATATAAAAATCCAAATCCATATTTTCCTAGAGTTTTCGATATTAAAGGAGAAATTATAGCATAAATCATTTTTATTGATGAAATATAATTGGTTAATTTAATTAGCTTAAGGACAACAAGGCCATGATCACAATTTCTATTGCTAACCATAATCATGAACATACACTCTACACCAATCAACAAAACATCCAAACATGAATAAAGGCATAGATCTAAATTTACCAAGGCATGATCCAAACTCTACTAACATAAACATTTTCATGGCTTTAACAATCATACGCGAACATAAACCCTATTCACCAAAGGTGACATAATCTCTAACATGCTTGATCACATACCACTCACGACATGAAGACATACAACAAACCCTAAAAACCATAAAATTCAACCAAGGCAATCAACTCATGCATCAATCCCATCTCCATCATATACACATATTTATTCATGCTTCAATCTCAACTCCATCACAACAATACACGTTCGAACCCTAATCACAATTCATCTCCTTCCAATAACATCCTAGAGCCATGAATCTAGAATTTAAAGAGAAGGTTGAAGAGGCTTACTTGATTGATGACTACCTTGGAGTAGTTCCGAATGAATCCTTACTCTTAGGAGACTTGATCCGTCAAGAGAGAAGGAGAAAATATGGCCATGGTTGAAGCAACCATTCGGCCAAGAGAGAGAGAGAGAGAGAGAGAGAGAGAGAGAGAGAAGAGAAAGAGAGCATTAGTATGTTTATATATATGCATATTCATTAGGAGTTGAAGATGAGTGAAGATGGAGATGATTGATCATGCTCACCTTGAAGGTGTTCTTGAGCCTTCACGAAAATACTGGTTTTTTCGATCCAAAAGAGGGACTTTGATTTTGGTATTTGATGTTAAAAATTTCAAAAGTGGTTTCAAGGGGTTGAGTAGGTATGATCTGGAGTTTTTTTTGAAGAAGATTGAAGTGGTTTTGGTGGCCTTATGCGTGAGAAGGATAGTAGGTGTTCTTGAAGGTTGAAGAGAATAGAGAGAATTTGGTTGAAGCTAGCCGAAATTCTGTGGGAAGGAGTGGCCGAATTGCTTGTAGGGTTTTTGGCAATTGGATTTTTAGATTTGAGAGGAAAAGGAAAGCTGGTTGTTTGAAATCCAAAAAGAATATTTTAGGGAATCAATTTTGGAAACAAAATATGGTAAGAAGATCTTGGATGGAGGAGAGCTTTTGGAAGCTCCAATGGCCGGTTGAGTGGCTAGGGTTTTTGCTGGGATGAAAGCTGTTCAAGGGAGCTTAATGGTGGCCGAAAAGTGATGTGCAATGGTGAAGAGATTTTTGGTTGTTTGGGGGGTGATTCTATGGTAGCTTGCTGAATATGTTTGTTGGAATTTTGGTCTTCAATCAAGGGCTTGATTGGAGTGATTGATGGAGCTATTTTAGGAGTAGCCATGGACTGGTTTTCGAGTAGCATGCTGGGGAAGATGATGAAGCTTAGTTCATGGCTGTTCAAGGGAAGTTTGTACAGAAAAATGGTGGAGGTTTCGGACAAGGCTGAAGGAGAAGTAAAGCTGGAAAAATCTTGAACAGATTTCGCAAGTTTGCTAGAATTTTTCTGGGCAGATTTTGCTGCCATTTTCCAGTCAGCTTGCAGAAGATTTGAAGGGGTATTTAGAGGTATTTCAAGGCTGGTTTCCAGCCTTCTTTATGGAGGAAAAACGTGGTTAAGTTGCTGGGTGAAAACTGGAAGAAACAACTTGGTTTTAGTTCACCAATGCTGCGAAAGATGCCTAGAAAATTTTTTGGTTTGCACAGATTTTGTGCAGCTCGGTTTTGGGTAGGATTTTCAGTCTTCAAGCTAAGTATAATGGCCATTTTTCTGGCAGAATTTGAGAGGAAAATATGGCTGAAATTTTTGACACTTGAACTGAACAAGAAGCTGGAAAAATTTCAGTTTACAACTTGAAGGAAATGAACACAGCTAGGTTGGAGTTTTGAAGGTTCAACCATAGAGATTAATTCTCTTGGGAACCTCCCAAAAACTCCTTCCCATTTTTTGCCACAAGATAACTAATTCATAGCCATTTTCGAAACCTAAACCTCATAGAACCTTGCTGGAATTTTTTGGAAACAAAATGGCTTAGATAAATTACTCAACCTAATTGATTAAGAATTAAGGAAAGCTAGAGATCAAGAAGGGTATGAATCCCTTAGAAATTTTTGTAGGGCACAAGAGTAGGATTAGGACATTCCCATCATGTCTCCCCTAGGGCAACACCCCTACTCTTCCCTAAAGCATACAAGGCCAAAATATAGCTTTCCCAAACAAAAATAAAAATTTAACTATGCTAAAATTCCAATGATGGAATTTGAACTCAAGACCTCAAGAATTAATTCCTAAGCTCTAACCACTAAACCACAACAACTCTTGTTCTTGTTTTCTCTCCCAAATATTTTTCCTATTTAATTCTCAAGCTATCTCCCTATTTCCACCTCAAGCAAAAATTACCATTTTACCCTTCTTATTCAATACAGATGATTAAGCCTTCTAAGCTATAAATCACATATCTAAAGCACATAAAACCATATAAAAATATAGTTATGCATGCAAGAAAATATGATATGCATCACAACCCCCTTACTCTAAGGTTGGTTTCAACTAGGGTTTCACAAAACTGCTTATTGATTTTTAAATAATTTGTTTGACAGAAATGAGAAAGAGGACAATCCTCAATTGCCTTTACAGAAGTGAGTGTCCACGCACTCCACATTTGGCTTGCCATAGCAACCATTTTGCATCACACAAGTTTTATACAGGAGTTTACCTGATCCTTGCTCAAAATAAAGGTCTCCAACAACTGACCTAACCCCACCTAGGGTAAACATAAGGCATAATTAAACTTAAGCCAAAATTCACTTCCACAAATAAACCTACCTCAACTTACTACAATCATGACCCTAATGTCCCAAGCTTTAAGGCTAGATAATAAATAAGGGGTTTGCAAGATAAATCTAGCTTGATATTAAAATAACTAGAGTTTGTGAAATAGTTACTAATAAGTTGTAGGTTAAAATCTTGCTATAAATAAATTAGGGTTTATTTGGTGAAGGATCCTAGTCCTAGATAATATCATTTAAAATAATAATCCATTAATAATTAATTGTTAGAAAATAATTAGTAACTAAAATTAATTGTAAGTAAATTTTAATAGGTTTTGATTAAAAGATAATAAATACATTTTAATAGTGTTTATGAATATAAGACTTACAAAATTAATATTTTACCTATTATGATTATTTACATAAAAGGCTTTATTTGCTATTACTATTACATATAATATCTATATATTTTATTTCTTTAATAAAAGCCATCATTTATTTGACTACAATATCGTTATTTTATATAATAGTCCAAATCCACATTTTCCTAGAGTTTTCAAAACTACTAGAAGAGATTATAGTAATAATCTTTTTATTGATGGAATAAAATTAGCTTAGGGACAACAAGGTCACAATCATATTTCCTTTTGCTAATCATAATAATGAACATATACTCTACACCAAGCAACAAAACATCCAAATCATGAATAAAAGCATAGATCAAAATCCACCATCACATGATTCAAACTTCACTAACATAATCATATTCATGGCTTTAACAAGAATACACAATCATAAAATCCTATTCACCAAAGGTGACATAATCTCTATCATGCTTATTCAATCATGCTACTCACGATATGAAGAGCATGCAACAAAACCCTAAAAGCCATAAAATTCAACCAAGACCAATCATCCACACGCATCAATCCCAACTCCATCGCAAAACACATCCATTCTCATACTTCAACCCCAACTCTATCACAAAACATATAATCAATCTCCAACTATATTCCATCCTTATCCAACTACATCCTAGAGATATGAATCTAGGATTTAAAGAGAAGGTTGAAGAAGTTTACTTGAATGATGACTACCTTGAAGTCGATCTAAGAGAATCCTCTCGCTAGGAAAGCTTGATCCGTCCAAGGAGAGGAAGAAAATATGGCAATGGTTGAAGTAACCATTCGGCCAAGAGAGAGAGAGAGAGAGAGAGAGAGAGAGAGAGAGAGAGAGGGAAAGAGGAAAAAGAGAGTTCATTAGTGTGTGTATATATATATATATATATATATATATATATATATTCATTAAGAGTTGAAGATGAGTGAAGATGGAGATGATTACTCATGCTTACCTTGAAGGTGTTCTTGAGCCTTCAAGAAAATTTTGGTTTTTGATCCAAAAGTGAGACTTTGATTTCAGTATTTGATGTTAAAAATTGAAGGAATGGGTTCACGAGGTTGAGTAGGTATAATCTGGAGTTTTTGGAGAAGATTGAAGTGGTTTTGGATGGTCTTAGGCGTGAGAATGGTAGTAGGTGTTCTTGAAGGTTTGAAGAGAATGGAGAGAATAGAGAGAGAGCTGGCCAAAATTCTGTTGGGAAGAGTGGCCGACTGGTTTGGGAGGGTTTTGGTAATTGGATTTTCAGATTTGAGAGGAAAAGGAAAACTAGATGTTTGAAATTAAAAAAGAATGATTTAGGGAATATTTTATGGTAGCAAATATGGTAAGTAAATCTTTGATGATGGAGGTCTTTTGGAGGATGCAATGGTGGCTGCTTGGCTGGGATTTTTACTGAGATGAAAGTGGTTTGATGGGGCTTTAGGGTGGCTGAAATATGGTGTACAAGGGTGAATGAATTTTCTGGTTGGTTGAGGGTTAATCTATGGTAGTTTGCTGAAATATCTTGCTAAAATTCTGGACTTCAATTAATGGTTTGATTAGAGTGATTGATGGAGAGATTTTAGGAGTAGCTATGGGACTGTTTTTCGAGTAGAACACTGGAGAAGATGATGAAGCTCTGCTCATGGCTATTCAAGGTGAGTTTGTACAGAACAATGGAGGAAGTTTCGGACAAGGGTGAAGAAGAAAACAAAGCTGGACATTCTGAACAGATTTTCGCAAGTTTGCTGGAAATTTCTGGGCAGATTTTGCTGCTATTTTTTAGTCAGTTTGCAGAAGGTTTGAAGGGCCATTGAAGGGTCCTCTAAGGTTAGTTTATGGCCTTCCTTATGGAGGAAAGACAAGGTTGAATTACTGGTTGAAAATCTGGAAGAAACAGCTTAGTTTTTGGCTCACCAAGCTGCGAAAACTGTCCAGAAAATTTTCTGGTTTGCACAATTTTTTGAGCAGTCCGGTTTTGGCTGGAATTTTCAGTCCTCAAGCTAAATGAAATGGTCATTTTTCTGGCAGCATTTGAGAGGAAATGATTGTTGAAATTTTTGACTATTGGATTGATCAAGAAGCTGGAAAAATTTCCAGTTTACAACATGAAAAAGATGAACATAACTAGGTTGGAGTTTTGAAGGTTCAACCATGGAGATTAATTTTCTTGGGAACCTTCCACAACTCTTCCCCATTTTTAGTCAATAAGATACCTCACACTTAAACATTTTCGAACCTTCAAAGCCACAGAACTTTGCTGGAATTTTCTGGAAATAAAATTGGCTTGGATAAATTGGACAACCTAATTAACTAAGAATTAAGGAAAGCTAGAGATCAAGAAGGGTATGAATCCCTTAGAAATTTTTGTAGGGCACAAGAGTAGGATTAGGACATTCTTATCATGTCTCCCCTAGGACAACACTCCTACTCTTCCCTAAAGCATGCAAGGCCGAAATATAGCCTTCACAAGAAAAATAAAATCTAATCATGCCAAAACTCCAATGATGGAATTTGAACTCAAAACCTCAAGAATTAATCCCAAAGCTCTAACCACTAAACCACAACAACTCTTGTTCTTATTTTCTCTCCCAAATATTTTTTCCTATTTAATCCTCAAACAATCTCCCTATCTTCACCTCCAACAAAAATTACCATTCTGCCCTTTTTACTCAATTACAATAATTAAGCCATCTAGACTACAAATCACATATTCAAGGCACATAAAATCATATAAAAATATATTTAAGCACGCAAGAAAATATGATACGTATCCCAACCCCCTTACTCTAAGGTTGGTTTTAGTTGAGGTTTCACAAAACGTGCAAGTATCCTTAGACTTGAGATTTCCAAGGTACTTTGTTTGTTAAGCATTGTACTTTGATTCCAATCTATAGAGCTCGATTGAGGGCCGCCTATGGGATGGATATTAGGCATATTGTGAGGTAAACGAAAGTAGTTGAGAGGGTTAATAAAGGATTCACCACTCCTAATAGTAGGGGCGAACATCTCACGCCCACTTGTAGGAATTACTACTCGAGAAGTCCTTGGCCAAGACGATTGTATATTGGAAATAGTTCCAATTAATACACCTATAGTAGTGGGTTCCTGGTACAAGTACTATTGTAATCGGGCCAGAATTAATTCTGGAGGGAGTTGGCACTAATTTCGTACTCCAAATCGAATGAGATATTGTATAGTGAAAGGAGTTAATTACACTGTAGTTTGTTATTGAAGGGTTCATGTCAAGCTACTTGACTTCTTAGACTCTTGGGTGGTTATGATGTGTTGCTAGATATTGCTCATGATATGAGAATATGGGTTTATTAATTGATGAATTAATAAACCAATCCTGATTAGAATTAATAGGATTAATTCTAATTAATTATGGATTATTAATCTCAAAGACGTTTGGGTTAATTCATATTCGCTACCAATTGACTGGGAAACCTAATAGGTCACACACAATAGAGGATTATATACTCAAGATGTTATTTGATAATATAGTGGGGTTAATTGCGAGAAAAAGAAGTTGTTGTGGCCAAATTATAATTAGTTGTAATTAATGGTCCAAATTGTAATTGTGAGAACTTGATGTTTCCAATTACAATTAGGGAATTCTAACTGTTTTAGAATTCTAAGATTGGAGTATATTTTGAACAGGATTTTTTGTGTGATATAGAGATACACTCGAAACCCTAGCTGATTTTGTGTAAGACACGAAAATAACTACAAACCCTAAGGCACACGTTTTCTCTCTTCTCTATCTCTCATGATTGTTCTTGAGAAACCCTAGCTGCCATTTTTTTCTGCTAGCATAGGAAATTTTGGTACTTGAGTATTCCTTTGTGTGGATTACTATTAGAGATAATCACACACTGTGATTATAGTGGTTAGACGTTCAACTCTCGTGGAGTTTGATCAAGAGGATTGCTGGATTGCGCCTTGACTTGAAGAAGAAAAATTTTTGTTCTTCGCACGATCAAAGAAAGGTAAAAAGCTGTTACCTTTGTTATCTTTATGTCTTGTTTTCCACACATATGTAGGTCCTGGGATGGTATCTCGTTTTATTCTACCGCTGTGCCATATTCGATATGGATGTGAGATACCCAACACCTTATGTGTCCCAGGTAATCAGTCGATAGACGCTTTAATTCAACAGGAATGTTGAAATTAGCTGATTGTGCAAGCAGCAAGAGGGCTTAGTTGATGGCGTCTTGGGAAGGCTGTCTGGTCAGCAGGTTAGCCCCAATTAGGTTATTCAAGAGCTTTAGCGTAGTGGCCTCAGACGTTGTTAATCGAGAAGGAGCAGTTTCCTTTGGTGCCTATACAAAAGAGGGCTCAGAGATCGGTTTCGCAAGAGGTGGAACAGGTTTGTCAACCACTACTTTCTTTGAGATGGGCATCTCAGACATTGGAGGAACAACCGATGAAGGAGAAGTAGTCAAAGTTTCCTCCTCGGCTGGTGTTGTTTTTTCATGTGACAAAGGGGGCATGGCTTCTGTTGAATCAGATGAAGAGTCAGAAATAACTAATATGCTAGGTTTTTATTTCTGCAAAGGAAAGGAATAATGAGTTAGCCTTTGGGTCTAAAATTGAAGAATAACAAAAAAATTTCAACACAGGAAATCCAAACCTTGGTGATTATCGGGGTGTGGGTGGCTTGCTGCCTTTTGGATAGCCTAAGCAGATGAAGGACTATTTCTTCTTCTTCTTCTTCTTCTTCTTCTTCTTCTTCTTCTTCTTCTTCTTCTTCTTCTTCTTCTTCTTCTTCTTCGTCAGTAGGTAGAAGAGTGGGGGCTTTCTTCACTAGTAGCGTTTGGAATAACGGCGTGGCAATCGGATTGGCAGATATGTTACTCTGTTTACCATTCTTTGGCGCTACTGCTTCCACCACCGCCGATGCTGACCTAGCCAACCTAAGAAACCATGTTTTCATAAGGGCAAAGAAAAGTATCTCACTCATTAGTCACCACCATAAGTTGAAGTTAGGTGTGGCCTCCTGGACGACCTTAAAATGATAGTACTCAAAGGAACGAACAATGGCTAGGGACCTATTGGCTAAAGTGTGCACATCTTTAGTCGATAGAGCGAGCATGGCAGTGTTACATGCCTAGGGTTAGCAGGGATGTCTTGGATAAGCCCTTAGGGCGGGTGATTTGGCCCCCTAAAAGGAGCTCCCTAGGACATAACATTTTGGCCCAGATGGTCTGTTGGGAGCCCTTCGATGCATCGGCAAGATTTATCAACCAAAGAGGGCCAGTTTCCTGAGCAGAATAGGAAAAGAAGTGAGTTATGTTCTGTAGGTGGTTCTGATGAAGATATAACATAATGGTACCGGCAAAAGATTTGTTCAAAGGGGTTTTTAACAGCCAATAGCCAGTGGCCTGGGTGGAGGAGTCAGCAAAATCCCCTGAGAGGTTGTTAACACCGAATTGGGAGACATATTGATAAAGCCACAGTTGCATAACCCAGAGAGGGCTGCCGAGGTTGGTTGGGTCACTCCTAGTTGATAGGGTCGAAGTCATCTAGTTCATCATCCGATAAACTAATACTAGTACCAAGGAGGCCAGGTTGTAATGCCTTTTCTTTTTCAGCATAGCCGATACATAGTATCAGTATTCATTGCTTATTCTAGCCGAATGAGAACAAATGATGTACTTGTAGAGTCACAGCAATAGAAAGGAGGCTTGCTCTTGCTCTAACGGAACACCAGCTATGCCTCTTTGGGAAGTCATGAAATTACCGTAAGAAGCAGTAGCTTTGTCTAGGTGGGCCTCGATAGCATGCATACTTTTGTCATCGTGGAGGTTAGGGATCTCATTTCCGTCGCATCGGAAGCCCAGGATGGTGCAAATATCCAAGATGGTCGAGGAAAACATCCCGTGGGAGAATATAAAGCCATTGATTGCCGAGGACTAGAACGACAACACCATAATGAAAAGGTTGCGTTCAAAAGCCATGTCAAAATTGGATATCATAAAGGCATC
The DNA here is from genome assembly GCA_026120185.1 of Voacanga thouarsii. Classification (NCBI taxonomy): domain Eukaryota; kingdom Viridiplantae; phylum Streptophyta; class Magnoliopsida; order Gentianales; family Apocynaceae; genus Voacanga; species Voacanga thouarsii. The sequence goes on along the minus strand of JANUWF010001659.1, from coordinate 408,800 downwards.
TCTGATGCCCTATTGATCCCAAAGGTCTCCGAAGGTAGCGTGATAGCGATCATGCCATTCTTTGTAATTCTTAAAGGGGCGCAGGTGTTAGTATTGTGCCCTAGAGGCAATCACTTGTACATTGTATATGAGACATTTTATTTTAATAAAATGCATTATTTATCTTACAGTTTCTTTTATTTACTTTAAGTAATATAACTGTTCGATAAAATCCCTAGTACAACACTGTGTTAAGGAAATCTTGATAGAGATCATGATATGATATTCCTACTACACTGGATGGTGTTAGTACTTAAATAGTCCCTCGTCATAGTATTAATGAGACAGGACATCATTAATGCGTTAAGACTAACATATGTTAGACTTCCTGATTTGATCAGGTGGTGGTTCTCATAACCGTGAGTATTGAGATACTCAAAGTTAACACATGGATGCTTGTTAATGGAACGAGTTCATTGGATGACCTAGCTTTGAGATAATCACATGGATAACTATTTAGTGCTAGTGATATAATCTCAATATAGCAAACGTGCAAGTATCCTTAGACTTGAGATCTCCAAGGTACTTTGTTTGCTGAGCTTTGTACTTTGATTCTAATCTCTGGAGCTCGATCGAGGGCCGCCTATGGGATGGATATTAGGTACATTGTGAGGTAAACGAAAGTAGTTGAGAGGGTCAATAAAGGATTGACCACTCCAAATAGTAGGGGCGAATATCTCACGGCCACTAATAGGAATTACTACTCGAGAAGTCCTTGGCCAAGGCAATTGTGTATTGGAAATAGTTCCAATTGATACACATATAAAGTAGTGGGTTCCTGGTACAAGTACTATTGTATTTGGGCCAGAATTATTTCTGGAGGGAGTTGATACTAATTCCGTACTCCAAACCGAATGAGATATTGTATGGTGAAAGGAGTTAATTACACTGAGGTTTGTTATTGAAGGGTTCATGTCAAGCCAATTGACTTCCTGGACTCTTGGGTGGTCATGATGTGTTGCTAGATACCACTTATGACCTGGGAATATGGGTTTATTAATTGATGAATTAATAAACCAATCCTGATTAGAATTAATAGGATTAATTCTAATTAATTATGGATTATTAATCTCAAAAATGTTTGGATTAATTTATGTTCACTACTAATTGACTGGGAAACCTAATAGGTCACACACAATAGAGGATTATATACTCAAGATGTTATTTGATAACATAGTGGGGTTGATTGAGAGAAAGAGAAGTTGTTGTGGATAAATTATAATTAGTTATAATTTGTGGTCCAAGTTATAATTGTGAGAACTTGATGTTTCCAATTACAATTAGGGAATTCTAATAGGATTAGTATGAAACCCCAGTCAAAACTAACCTTAGAGTAAGGGGGTTGGGATGCATATCATATTTTATTTCATGTTTAAATATATTTTTATATGATTTTATGTGCATTGAATTTGTGTTTTATAGTCTAGGGGGCTTGATTATGATTATTGAGTGAGAAGGGTAAAATGGTAATTTTTTCTTGAGGTGGAAAAAAGGCGATAGCTTGATGATTGAATAGGAAAATATTTTTAGGGGGAAAATAAGAAACAGAGTTGTTGTGATTTAGTGGTTGGAGCTTTGGAATTAATTCTTGAGGTATTGGGTTCAAATTCCATCATAGGAGCTTTAACTTGATTAAATTTTATTTTTGCTTGGGAAGTATCATTTTTGGCCTTATGTGTTGGGAGTAGGGTAGATATGTTGTCCTAAGAGAGATATGATAGGAATATCCGAATCCTACTTCTTTGATCTACACAAAATTCCTAAGGGGAATTCATTTCCTCTTGATCCTTAAATTTTTCTATTTCTCAACTCATTAGTTTGATCAAATTGTTCTAGCCATTTTCTTTCCAAAAATGCCAGCAAGGTACTGTGGCTTTGAAGGTTCAAAATATCTTAGTAAAAGACATCTTATGGACCGAAGCAATGGAAGAAGGGGAAGGATTTCAAGTGAATTAAATTCCTCTAGTGAACTTTCTAAAAATTCCCTCTAGCTAGGTTCATCTTCCTTCTTGAAATGAACTGACAATTTTCAACTTCTTGTGCCTTCAAGGTGTTGAAATTCTTAGCCATTATTCCCTCCCAAATGCTGCCAGAAAATGGCCTTGTGGATCAGCTTTCAACCTGAATTTTTCTGGTCATTTTTGGACTACACAAAGGTGGTGCAAAACCAGGAAAATTCCTGGGCAAATTCGCAGCTTTGGAGGTCCAAAACCAAACTGTTTTCTTTCAGTTTTTGGTCAGCACCTTAGCCACATTTTTCCTCCCTATAGAAGGCTGGAAACCAGCCTTGAAAGACCCCTGAAACCTCCTTCAAACTCTCTGCAAGCTGGCTGGAAAATGGTAGCCGAAAACTGCCCAGAAATTCCAGCCTTGCAAAAATTTTGTGCAGTAATTTTCCAGCTTTGTTTCCTAATTCTACCCTAGCCGAAACTCCATCCTTCTTCTGCACAAACCAGCCTTAAGCCTCCATTAACTGAACTCCATTGTCCTCCCCAAGCTTCTGCACGAAAATCTAGTCATGGCTGCCTAAAAGATTTCCAAAAAAATTCTGCAATCATGCCTTGATTTGGAAACCAAAATTCCAGCCACCATGATTTAACAACTTTTTATAAAATATACCTCAAACAACCAGACCTTCCCTTCACCATTACACTCAGTATTTTTGGCCACCTTAAGCCTCCCTCAACCAGTATTCATCTAGCCAAAACACTGTCCAGCAATTCAGCTATGGCAGACTTCCAAAAGCTCTCCCATAATCAAAGGTATTCTTGAATATTTAGTTTCCAAATTTGCTTCCTAAAAATATTCTTCAAGGATTCCAACAATTAGCCTTTCCTTTTCCCTTCCAAGCTAGAGAATTATCTCCCAAAACCCTACAAAAATTTGGCCAGCCCTAATCCCTACAGAATTTCGGCAGCTGCAAATCAAAAGCTCCTAATTCCCTTCAACCATCAAGAACACACAACACACCAAGAACACCTACTCCTTCCTTTCACCTAATATCTCTCCCAATCACTTCAAACTACTGCTAAAAACTCCAGAATTCATCTACTCACTGCCGTGAGTCCATCCACACCATTCTTAACATCAAACTCCAAAATCCAACTTGCTAGTTTGGATAAAAAATCAGAAATTTTTGAGAAGGCTCAAGAACACCTTCAAGGTACGTTTGTTCTAACAACTTCATCTTCTCTAATCTTGATCTCTAATGAATATATATATGAATAAATATGATAATGGATCCTCTCTCTCTCTCTCTCTCACTCTCTCTCTTGGCCAAATCTCTCTCCTTCTTGGCCTGATGGCTTCTTCTCCAATGGCCATGCTTCCTTCACCTTCTTTGGACGGATTTAGACATCTAGGAGTTAAGATTCATTCAAAACTTCTTCAAGGAATTCATCAATCAAGTAAGCCGTTTTAACCCTTCTTTTAAATTCTAGATTCATGTCTCTAGCATGATGTTGATAGAAGATGGATTGTGGATAAGGTTTGAGTATATATTGTTGAGATTGAAGCATGAATACATGTATGAATATGAAGGAGGTGGGATTTATGCATGAGTTGATTATCTTGGTTGAATGTATGGTGTTCTAGGGTTTGATGCATGTCTCCATGATCAAGTATGCTAGAGATTATGTCACATTTGGTGAATAGGATTTATATTCTTGTGTGATTATTAAGCCATGGTTATATTTATGCTAGAAAAGGTTAGATCATGTCTTGATATCGTTAAATATATGTTTATATGCATGATTTGGATGATTTGATTAATTGAAGGGTTGTAAATGTTCATGATTGTGGTTAGCAATAGAATTATGATCATGACCTAGTTGTCCCTAAGCTAAATTTTATTTCTTCAATAAAATATTTAATATTATGATTTTTGGCTAGTAATTTCGAAAAACCCTAGGAAGGATAGATTTGGATTATTATATATAATAAGGATATTTTAGTCAAATAAATAACAGTTTTTGCTAGAAAAATAAAATATATAGATATTATATATAAAATGATAATATCAAATAAAGCCTTTTATGAAAATAATCATAATAAGTAAAATATTTACTATTAAAATTTAATTATTATCTTTTAACCAAAACCTACTAAAATTTATTTAGTATCTTTCAATCAAAACTCATTAAAATTTATTTTCAACTAATTTTAATTATCAATTATTTTCTAGCAATTAATTATTAATAAATTATTATTTTACCTAGTACCACCTAGGACTTTTCATCAAATAAACTCTAAATTATTTTAGCAAGATTTAAACCTTCAACTTATTAGTACCTATTTCCCAAAACTCTAATTATTTTAAATATCAAAATTAGCCTTGGCTTATAAACCTTTTTATTTATTATTTGGCCTTAAAGCTTGGGACACTAGGATCATGGTTGTAGTAGTGAGTTGAGTTAGTTTATTTGTGAAAGTGGATTTTGGCTTTAGTTTGATTGTGGTTTGTATTTACCCCATGCGGGGTTAGGTCAGTTGTTGGAGACCTTTGTTGTGAGCAATGATCAGGTAAGCTCCTGCATAAACCTGTTTGATGAAAAATGATTTTTTTTTTATGGCAAGCCAAATGTAGAGTGCATGGTCACTCATTTCTGTAAAAGAAATTGAGGAATATTTCCATTCTCATTTCAGACAAATAAATTATTTGCAAATCAAGGGGCAGTTTTACTCAAAACCTAAAACTCTTTCTAAAACCAGTTTTGCCCCAAACTTTGGAAAACTTTAATTGCCATTTTCAAGTGGAACTATGTTTTGTTCATTTCTCCCAAGTGGGATACGTTACGTTGAGTACTCAATAAGGGTAGGCTAGTAGTACTAGTTTTGAAGAGCAAGAGTGAGTCTTCTGGTAGGAGGCCACCTCCAGAAGATAAGCTCAACTTAGAGAAATGTCAGTACTACTTAGTTATGCCGGTCCAAGCTAGCAGTCTTTATTTCAGTCAAGTGGTGTGTTATGCCGGAATGGACACCCTGTTGTTGTTTGGGTATAGAGAAGGAGGAGTATCTTACCTGGTAGGCCGATCACTTACCTTTTGTCAGTCTGCACAAAGTGTGGCATTCTGACCGGCAGTATGTACAAAGTGTGGCATACTGACCATGTGGACATGGGGCCCAACGTGTGGTAACCCATGACCACCCTTTTTGAGTGGTTGATTTTATTGTGCACTTGTATGGTTTCAAAAAGAGGAAAACACCATTCTTGCTTTTGACTAATGTTTATTACTTGCCAATATTTCTCTTATAAAAATTTCACACTTTGCATCCACTAACTGTTTTCACTGAACACCCAAAGCAAACATGGACTTACTGAGATTTCTGTCTCATCACCTTTTTACCATGATTTCAGGTCGATCCTACTGTGGGGATGAGTAGCTAGTGTTATCTACCTTGGAAGAGTATGTTGTCATTTATTTTTTTTTATGTATTGCTTTGGGGAGTTGAGAGTGGATAATTTTGTTTATGGGTTTATTCTTGGGATGTAATAAATTTTAAGTCAAAGTATTATTTTTATTCTGCTATTTTATTCGTGAGACCTAGTTATAAAGATCTCTTGTCCTTTGGACGGGGCGACATCCCCGGCCCTGGGTGGGCCTAGGTAGCGGGGTGTTACAATTAGAATTCTCAGTTATGGGAGGAAAATTTCGTGTAATATATAGTATATGTAACACACGAAAAATCCTAGCTGAACAACACACAAAACAACAGCCAAGAACATTCTCTCTTCTCTCTATTTCTCTCGATTTGATCTTGATCAAAGAACCCTAGCCGCTATCTTTTTCTGCCAGCACAGGAAATTTTGGTGCTTGAGTGTATCCTTTGTGTGGATTACTGTTAGAGATAATCACACACTGTGATTATAGTGGTTAGACGTTCAACTCACGTGGAGGTTGATCACGAGGATTGCGGGATCGTGCCTCGACTTGAAGAAGAAATTTTTATTTTTCGGACGATCACCCAAAGGTAAAAGCTGTTACATTTACTCTTTTTATGTCTTGTTTTTCACATATAGAAGGGTCCTGGGAGGGTATCTCATTTTATTTTTCGCTGCGCCGTATACAATACGAGCCTGAGATACCTAACAGCAGCCAATGGCGAAAGGAAAATAGGAGACTGATCGTAGAAAAGTCATTTTGGTTCAACGGGAGGACAAAATCCTTCGATTGGGCAAATCGTAGATGATCAACGGTGACCTCCGTCGGCAGTAGCCGAGGGCCTAAGGCATACAGGTTAGTTTTGGCTTGAACTAAAGCCAGGGGGTTCAATTGGGGCGGTCATGAAGATTCAGAAATCATTGACAAAAGAAGTGCAGGAAATACTGTCGAATTTCACGAGAAGGATAGAAGTCTGATTGAAGTAGAGTTTGCTCAGAAAAAGGATTTTCGTATAGGTAAAGGAGTAATGGGGACCACGGCTATTTAAAATAAAATTTAAAGACTAGCCGTTCGCGGATTTCAAAGCCGAGGAGTTGAAAACCTTTTGCAACGATCGGGATATTCTAACTTTGTTAGGAAAAGAATGGCTATAAATTAAAGGAGGCACGATTCCCATCGCTTTACCTGATCACGCCATTAAAGTAACGGGACTCGGGGGGGGGGGGGGCATGTGTTGATGTCAACTTTAGCTGATCCGTTGCAACGGTAACTTTGAGCCGAAGCCGAAAGGAATTTTGTCAACTCGATGATGACGTCAAGAATTCTTCATTTGTTGTACCCGGTCAAAATTAGAACCAGGAGCTGTTGAGTCGTCACCCTCATGTCTTGACATGATTGGTAAAGTACTACTATTTCTAATCGCTACGGATGAGCTATGAAGCGAGATTTTCTCCACGTACAGATAGTCGGTTACAACGCCACAACAAGCATAAAACGGGCAAGGATTCTCAGAATGAGGACAACCAACAAACACACCCACAAGATTACTAGTTTCTAGTTTTCAATTCTCTTTTTTCTGCATTTTCTTTGCTTTTCTTTATTGTTTTTATTAGCTTTCAGAAGTTTCCTTTATTCTTTTATTACCAGCTTTCCATTTCATTTTACTTTGGTTTTAAATTCCAGTAATTTTGTATTCTTTTCTATTAAGATAAATTGAAATACACTGATTCCAATCCTTATTGACTTTCACATGCAATATTCCTGCCTTATAAGTTCAAGGAATCCATGTCTCTTTAAAGGTCCGACTCTCACATTCATTCTTCTATCGGACTGTTTATGTTCATCGGAAGAGAAGCCGATTGCCATTCCCATCGGCTCCCCTTTTGTATGGCAACAATATATAACTAGATTTTTATATGTTGATGTCAACTTTAGCTGATCCGTTGCAACGGTAACTTTGAGCCGAAGCCGAAAGGAATTTTGTCAACTCGATGATGACGTCAAGAATTCTTCAGTTGTTGTACCCGGTCAAAATTAGAACCAGGAGCTGTTGAGTCGTCACCCTCATGTCTTGACATGATTGGTAAAGTACTACTATTTCTAATCGCTACGGATGAGCTATGAAGCGAGATTTTCTCCACGTACAGATAGTCGGTTACAACGCCACAACAAGCATAAAACGGGCAAGGATTCTCAGAATGAGGACAACCAACAAACACACCCACAAGATTACTAGTTTCTAGTTTTCAATTCTCTTTTTTCTGCATTTTCTTTGCTTTTCTTTATTGTTTTTATTAGCTTTCAGAAGTTTCCTTTATTCTTTTATTACCAGCTTTCCATTTCATTTTACTTTGGTTTTAAATTCCAGTAATTTTGTATTCTTTTCTATTAAGATAAATTGAAATACACTGATTCCAATCCTTATTGACTTTCACATGCAATATTCCTGCCTTATAAGTTCAAAGAATCCATGTCTCTTTAAAGGTCCAACTCTCACATTCATTCTTCTATCGGACTGTTTATGTTCATCGGAAGAGAAGCCGATTGCCATTCCCATCGGCTCCCCTTTTGTATGGCAACAATATATAACTAGATTTTTATATGTGTAATAATATATATAACATTTGAAGACTCTTATATTAGATATACACTTATTTAATGCTGTATATGTTTAAATTTTATTGTGTCTAATTGGTGATGATTAAATCTAATATTTATGCAAATATATATACTTGAAAATTATTAATTAATATTCAGTTAGAAGAAAATACAATAGATCTAGAGTGTAATTAGAAAATAAAAATAAACTTTACACTTAGTAAAGAATTTGGAGGGAAATTTTTTAGGGAAACTTTAACACTTGGTAAAACTTTACCTAAAATCACAAATCCTACTACACTTAGCCAAATTTCCCCCCTTCTCATTCCTATATGTAGTGCACCAAAAATCTAGTGAGAAGGTAATTTAGTGCAATACACATATGAAGATCTATTTCTCTTCCTTCTTTCTATCTTCCCTATTTTCTCTTCTTCCCCATTAACTTTGTCTTGAATCTGCACTACTCCGGTGAGAAGGTAATTTGGTGCAGTGCTTGTCAAAGCTTATCAACTCTAGCGAGAAGGTAATTTGGTGCGGCAAGAAGGTGACGGGAGAAATCCTAATTGAGACAAAGACACATATTGAAGACAAGTTTTTTTCTTTTTTTTTTTTTTGTTTAGTTTTTAGGTGTTGTGCCCTTCTACATTCTTTGCAATTGAATCCTCTTACTATTGATGTTCGAGACTGATGTCTTTTTTTTTTTTTATTTTACTTGATTTTTAGCTAGGAAAAAAGTACCGTTACTGTAAAGCCCCTAAACATTGTGGAAGGACTAACTTGTCATTGAAGTAAGTATTGCTCTACTTCTCCATCATTTAAATATCTAGATTCACTTTTTTTTTTCCTGTTTATATCATAATTAATTTTTTGAACCATTCTTCGATTTTATCCTACCTAACCTCTATTGAGATTTTTTTTTTAGGGTGGAAGAAGTGGCTCAGAGTCAGAAGATTGAAGATTTCGTGGGGTTTTTATTCACACCTGTAGATTGTAAAGTTTGAGGTAAGCATTTATTCTATAATTTAATTAATCATTATTTATGTCCTTATTTTTATATCTGTGTTGTTTGTAAGGTTTGGAGAAATTTGTTTGAATTTATGGAATTGAACTGTAATCTATGTGTAAAGGAATTTAGGGGAATATGTGGATAGCATCTTTAATCTCTATTTGGAGGAGCTTAATTTCTATGCATAAACTATTTAGAGAAATGTCCTCTACTATATTTTTCTTAATTTTTTTGAGAAACTTATGTTTTATTACATGTGTTATTATATTTGTTCAACATTTTGTACAATATAGTCATAGGTTCTGTGAATAATTCTTTATCATATATTGTAGTTATTGGTTCACATAAATTTGGTGTACAATAGAAAGGTTTTTAAAACTTAAGTTTTGTTGCATATATTCTGTACATCCAACTCTTGACAATTTTTCTCCATATTTGTGTAAGCATTCTCATAATATGAAGTTTTTTGTTATACTTAGTTTAGGTTATATAACTGTTGTGTGTGTGGGTGTAGGGTATAGGAAAAAATATCAACAAAATCTAAATCAATCAAGTTTTAATTAAAAAGTTATAATTATTCACATACACACTTTAGGAAAGTATACCTATCATATAGTATAGAATCCGAATAGCAAATATTGAACCCATAGAAAATGTGACAAGTACCCTTACTTTGCTATAATCCTATTGTTTAGCTGACAAACTAAAGAAATAAAGTAAAAAAGCTAGTAAACTAAAGAACACATCAAGGTCATATAAGAAAAGTCATAAGGCATATCAAGGAGTAAGAATAAGAAAAAAAGCTATGTAAAGAAGAAGTTCTTCAAAATCTATGCTAAGTATGAAAAATACAATTAAGACTATGAATTCCCAATTCAAGCACCAGTAGGATTCTAATTGTGAATCTTATTTTCTCTCGAGTTATGAGATCCCTATTCCTAACAAATCAATAGGTGTTTCTACCTCACTAATTTAATCTAGAAAGTATTAAGAACAATAATCCCAATTTAATCCAAAAGTTGCAATATCCTTATCTCTAGGTAATATTATAAACCCATTGATTACCAAGTTTGATTCCCCAACCTCTCTCTTGAGTTAATTGAAGGAAAACAAATATTGAATGAATCAATTGTGTGTTCAACTTTTAACCCCACTCTTGAATTCTTTAGAAGCAAACTAATCAATTAACAAGATCAATCAATCCCCAAAAAAATCAATCTAATACAGTAATGCCTGAGTAATCAAATATTAGTAATTGAAATTAATAGATCTAAAAGAAATTCAATCCAATAACACAAACTTAGGGATTCATCCCTTAATCACAATTAAAAGTAATCCAACTCAAAATTGTTAATAGATTACAAAGAAAAGGGAAGAAAGCACACATAGATAAGAACGTTTCTTTCTTTATCCTTGAGCAACTCTCCTTCTTCCTTTCCAAGATTTCTATTGATCCCTATTCTCTTGATGTTTTCTTGAGCTCTTTAAGAATTTTCTGAGGTTTCTCATGCCCAAAAACTTGTTCTTAAAGTTAGAAAGGCATCTATTTATTAGTTGCCCATCGAAAAAGCCTTGAAAATCATGAATAAGAGCATTTTGCAAAGTTAAATAGTGCCATTTAAGTCCCCAAGCAGTGCTATTTCTCTCATATTTTTTTCTTCTCGGCTACATTAAATGTTATCGCTTATGTCAAACTAACTGGCGCCGCTTAAAGCTTTTCTTAATGAGTGGTTTACATGAGTGGCACTTGTAGGATTTCTATCATGCATAATCAGATTAAGCGCAGCGGAAAACAACAAGAAATCCAAGCCATGGATCACGGGTTTGCAATAGAAACGGGAAAAAGGAGAAGATTGCGTTTATTACCTCGTGAAGCCGGAATTCAAAAATTTCAGAAACAAGAACGCAGGCGCGATCCAGATTATCCAAAACCATTCACTGCAGCTCAACTGAAGTCCAAGAAAGAACTCCCTCTAATGATAATCCACACAAGGTTGAATGCTCACAATCTCACAATTCTATGCTAGTAGAATTCGGGAGGCTAGGGTTTTGATCAAGAAGAGAGACGGCTAGGGTTTGATCAAGAGAGAGGCAGAGAACGGTTTCTCTGTTATTGCGTGAATAGTCTGTCTCTAACCCTAAGGAAACCGTTTCCTTATATTTATAGATTTATAATTACCATAAATTGTAACTTAGTCCTTCAACGTCCAATTGTCAACAAATTGGTCCTTGAAGTTTACTTGATTACAATTAGGTCCTATGAATTATAACAAACTTATAATTCACCTATAAATATATTCCGTTCTCTTAATTAACCCCACAATATTATCAAATAATATATTTGAGCATTCAAACCTTTATTGTGTGTGACCCATTAGGTTTCCTGGTCTTATTGGTAGCATAATATGAATTAATTCTAACAATATTAGAATTAATAATCCTTAATAAAATAAAGGACTAAATTTATTAATTCTCTAATTAATAAATTCATATTAAGCATATCAAGAGCGACATCTAGCAATGACTCTTGACCACCCAAAAGTCCAGAAAGTCAAGTGGCTTGACATGAACCTTTCAATAGCAAATTATCAGTGCAATAAACTCCTTTCAACATATAATATCTCATTCGGTCTAGAGCATGGAATTAGTGCCAACTCCCTCCAGAATATTATTAATTCTGGCCCGAATATTTTAGTACTTGTTCAAGAAATCCATTACTCGATATGTGTATCAATTGGAACCATTTCCATCACATAGTCGCCTTGGCCAAGGACTTCATGAGTAATGATTTCTACAAGTGGCCTTGAGATATACTCTTCTACTATTAGGAGTGGTGAATCCTTTATTGACCCTCTCAACTACTTTCGTTTACTTTACGTTGTACCCAATATCCATCCCATAGGCGGTCCTAGATAAGACTCCAAAGATTAGAATCAAAGTACAACTCTCGATAAACAAAGTACCTTGGAGATCTCAAGTCTAAGGATACTTGCACACTTGCTATAATGAGATTCTATCACTGGCACTAAATAGTTATCCAAGTGATTATCTCGTAGCTAGGTCATCCAATGAACTTGTTTCAAAACAAGCATCCACACGTTAATCCTGAGTATCCCAATACCCACGGATATGAGAACCACCGCTTGATCCAATCAAGAGATATAACATGTGCCAGTCTTGGCGTATTAATAATGTCCCATCTTATTAATACTATGACTGGGGATTATTTAAGTACAAACACTGCATAGTGTAGTAGGAATCTCACATCATGATCTCTATCATGATTTCCTTAACACTGTGTTGTACTAGGGACTTTATCTAACGGTTTGTACACATATTTAGATATAACAATCAAACTGAAAGATAAAGAATGCCTCTTATTAATTTAATATGTAGTATACATGGTACAAGTGATTGCCTCTAGGGCACAACACTAATAGCACTGCTTACTCTCTGAAGTTTAGTCTATAGAAATGTCTAAAAATGAGTAGTGCTATTTTTGTTGAACTAGGTGGCACTATTTAAGTCTCTTTTTAGCTCGTTTCTTCATGGTTTTCACCTTATGTCTTCCATATATCTTGAATAATCAAATCTGCATAAATTAAGGTAAAAATGTGGGGATGAGTATGTAGGATTGGATATCACACAAGCGTACGGAAAAAAAAAATTAACTTAGAGTTTAGGATCGCATGCTTACTTTTTCTTCTAGAATTAAAAAAAATTGTGACAATAACCGGAATTTTCTATTTAGTAGGTTGCTTGAAACTTGCTTGAACTGTAACCACCAAGGTTGTACTAACTGGAAGTCCTGTCAAACGTCAGGCTCCTACACATGAAATGTGTACAATGCTGAAGCTTTTGGCCTTTCAAGGTATTCTCTTAATATTACAAATCAAACTACTGATGAAAGTAGGTCAAGATCATTTTTTTTTTAGAGAGAGAGAGAGAAAGAGCAAAATGGTGGCTAGCTTGCTTGTGGTTCTTCCTAGCTAGCCTCCACGAGTGTTTTAAATAAACCCTTAAGCCTGGCTAACCATAGTCCTACAAGGGCTAGGGTTTTATACGACAATGGTGCATTTTTATTATTTGTTTTGGGTCTTTTATTAAAATTGAAAATAATAAAAACTTATCCGATCTTATTAATTATTTTATTTGGGCATTTTATTTAACTAAAGCCTAAAATAATAAATATGTGACCCAACATAATAATTAGGTCAATCATTATTTATTTTATTCAAGTCCATATATTAAATCGGATTTGTTAGAATTAATTAATAATCTAGCCCATGAATAAATCTTAGGCTTAATTAATTATTCTAGTACAATTGGCTTTCCAAAATAAAATAAATTCTCTTATTCCTCAAATAATCCAAATAATTTGCACTGATGACCAAAATAGCCATTTAGATTTCTAGAACTACATTGGGAACCAAAAAACATATTATCCTTGACTTCTAAAAAGACCAAAATGTCCTTACTAAATAAATAGTTACATTTTGCATTTTAAATGTCTTTCTTCATTACCATATGAGGATACTGACCCTGAGGATAATAGTGCATTAGCATTGCCTTTAACCTATACGCATAATAATGAAAATACTCCTTTATGTAACACCTATTATTGAGACAGGATTGACTGGTACTACCATATCTCTCAATGACATCTTCTATCATTTGACCTCTAGTTCATAATTTATGACCTCTAAGAATATAAACACTTATCTAAATAGAGCTACCCTTAAAGCGAAGCTTTTAATCATTTCCCAAGGCTCAGGATTTTCTATGTAAATTTTACTATATTAATTGTAAAATTTGGCTTAAATGACTATTCATCCCCACATTTTTGCCTTATTTTATATAGGAGTAAATTGATGAAGAATAAGGTTGAGAAAAGTTGAAAAAGGCAAGAAAGGCAGCTATATTTGAAGATAAGTGATGTAGCCTAGTTTAAGAAAAGCGGTGCCGCTAGGTTTCAAAAGCTAAAAAGACTAGAGATATTGGAAGAAAATGGTGCTACCTATCTCAACTTAAACATCACTGCTCAGTGTTGTAATAGATCTGTTGATATGATTTTTGCACGATTTTTAGGGCTTTTAGGGGCTATAAATAGAATAGAATGGAATTATATGAGGAGTTGACAAAGAGGAAAAACACCTACATATAGGAGAGAAGATCCAAGAGAAGATTAGTGAAGATGAAAATGAGTTCTTTGTCTATAAGTCCCCCCCCCCTCCCCCCCTCTCTTTTTTTTTTTTTTTCTTTTTTCTCTTTTCTATGTTTTTGATTGACAATATGCTTTAATTTCTGTAATTGTAATTGAAGGGGTGAACCCTAATTTGTTCTTGCAATCTATCATCTCTTGATTTATTAAATTTCAAGTTCTAATGTTTGATTACTTGAATTTATTATGCTGAATTCATTATTTGAGTAGCTTTCTTCTAATGAATTTGAGAAATGGGGTTAGAGTTGAATTCCAAACTAATGGTTTTAATGATAGTTACCTTTTGACTATCTTAAAAGAAAGGTTGGGAATTAGAACTTAGTAATCATTGGGAGTTTGATATCACCTAAAGATAGGAATATTGGGCTATTTCGAATTTACTTTTAGTAATTGAGGAGTTTTGTACTTAATGCTTCTTGGATTCAATTGGGGAGGTAAAGATACCCTTTAATTAGCTAAAATAGGGAATCCATAACTCGGAAGAGAGTGGGTTCTGCATTTGTGACTCATACCGATACTAAGATTAAGATTTGATTATCTTGCATTTGTATTTAGTACTCGGCTACTTTTGGGATATTTTTGACAATTACATATCTTTTACTCATTTTTTTACACTTGATATTCTCATGGACAATATTGTGAAGGGAATATTGGTTCTTTTTGCCCGTCCATCATAACGACTTAGTTTCATTAGTTTATTAGATTAGACAATAGAAGAAAAAGGAAGTAATAGTTCTTATCCCTTTCATTTGGGTTTTTTAATACTTTCCATTATCACTCTATGCTACATGATAAGGACAGTTGCCTAAATGTATGTTTTGTGAATAATTTGGCATTTTGTTTAAAATTTGTTTGAGCATGATATCCCTTTCCATTTCACACAAAGCACACAATGAGGTTTTAGCACTATTGCTGGGGAATGTTAGGGTAATATCCAGAAAACTTGTATTCTATTGATTTAGCAATGTACATATTTTTGAATACTACTAATTATTTTATGTAAGTACTTGTTTATATATTTGTAAAGCACTAACTATTCTAGTGCATACTTGTATATAATTTTCTTAATTCTAGTTTGGTATGTTTGTGTCATCTTGTTATTTGATTTAGTTATTAAATTAGCCATTTGTAATTGTACATATTTGGGAATATTATTAACCAGTGTCTAACTACTTCTCTACATTTTACTAACCATTATTTTTGTTTAAGTGTTTTGCATACATATTGTTAGGATTTTGGTTAGAAGCAATCATTTGTACAATATACTATGCACATTTAATCAATAAAAGGCATTCTTTATTTTTTAGTTTCATTGTTTCATATATGTATGTGTATAAAACTGAACGATAAAGTCCAGAGCATAATGTATAGAATTAAGAAAATCATGATAGAGATCATGACGTGAGATTCCTATTACACTATATTATACTTGTGCTTAAACTATCCCGAGTCATAGTATTAATGAGATATGACATCATTAATGCGCAAGCCTAGCATGTGTTATACTTCTTGATTAGATCAAGTGGTGGTTCTTACATCTGTGAGTATTGTGATACTCAAAGTTAACCCGAGGATGCTTGTTATTTGAACAAGTTCATTGGATAACCTAGCTATAAGATAATCACATAGATAGTTATTTAGTGCCAGTGATAGAATCTCATTATAAAAAATGTGCAAGTATCCTTAGATTTGAGATCTCTAAAGTACTTTATTTGCTAAGCGTTGTACTTTAATTCTAATATTTGGAGTTTCATCATGGACCACCTGTTGGATGGATATTGGGTACAACCTAAAATAAACAAAAGTAATTGAGAGGTTCAATAAAGGATTCATCACTTCTAATAGTAGGGGCGTATATCTCACGACCACATGTAAGGAATCATTACTTAACAAGTCCTTAGCCAATGTAACTATATGTTAGAAATAGTTCCAATTGATACACATGTTGAGTAATGGATTCTGGAATAGGTATTAATAAATTTGGGCTAAAATTAATTATATTCTAGAGGGAATTGGCACTAATTCTGTAATACCCCGCACTTTTACCTTTGATTGGCTACTACTTGTGATATGACGAGAATTTATATCTATGGCCAGAACAAAAGATAATCGGTGTAATGAGACGAATATTTTGGTATAATAATATTTTATCAGGACTTGGATGTAATTATTAGATTTGTACTACCCGTACCCTAAATTTTTAGAAGTCTATTATTGTTAATAAAATAAAAATTTGAGGGTACACTGAGAATGTAAATTGATCAGTCCGATGAAACGCACGTTTTGGCGTGAATTATGTTATTCGGGTTATCAGGGGCATTTTCATCATTTTGACCGTACTCGCGGCTTTGACCATGAATTTGACCCAACAAAGAAGGAATTGAAGAATTTAAGTATTACCAATGGATTCGGTGGAATTTTCGAAGTTGAATGGTAGAGTAAAATATTTTTTCATTCCGAACCCGATTTTGGTTATTTTTGAGTAAAAATGGAAAATGCGATCGAAAATTTGGACGTGTGGCATTTTGTGATTGGTAGCCCATGAACATGTGTCAATTTAAGAGAGGTTTCATGAAGAGTTCATGCAAGACACATGAAATTAAAGGATTACAAAATAAATAAAGAATGATGTGTAAATTTTGTGATTGGAACACATTATTTGTAGGCCCCTAACTAAGGTCTTGTGAAATGTGATTGGCCAATACTTGGACCATGAGAAGGTGGATGAATGGCTGGAAATTGGCCAAGAAAACCAATAGCCATACAAGAGAAATGAAGAGAAAATTTTGAGGAGGAAATTAAGTGGTTGGTGTGTAAATTTTTCATTAGAACACACCTATGAATAATCACCATACAATTAATAAAAATAAGAGATGAATGGCAGTGAAGAGGCAGTTATACAGTCTAGATTTTTGGCAGCCTCAAGGGGAGAGAAATAAAGGAAAAGAAATCAAGATAAAATAGCAAAAAGAAAGAAAAAGGTAGCTAGTGTGTGTTCTTAGTGTGGTGTGTGAGTTCTTGAGAGTTTCTTGGAGCAAATCACACTAAAGAGCTCTAGATACAAGGTAAAACCCTACCTTACTTGAATTAAAGTTGTTGTTGGGTGAATGGTGATCATTATGATATCAATTTTAACATGAAAACATGATTTTCATGTCTTGATTTTGGATCAAAAGTTAGGGTTTATAAACTTTGTTGTTGAACTCTCTATGTGTCTATGTGTGTCGGCTGCCTAGAAGCTTTATGGATATTATTTTATGTGAGGAAGAACTACATATTCATGGTAGTTTGAAGGATTACCTTTGGTTGAGGAGATGATGACCAAAGTAGAATAAAAATGTAAGTTACTTGGTTGGAAAAATGGATTATACTAGCTTTTTATTAGAAAATGTGAATTTGTGTTGAATAAGTGTGACTCTTGTGAGCTATTGGAATCTAGAAATCAAATAATTGAAGATGGTTTGACGGAAAATTGAATGAATTAATATTCCAAAGGTGTTAAAGGCTAAAGGAAAACAAAGGAAAGTAAGAATAGTAGAATTGAAGCAAAACTATTGGGGGCTATTTTTGTCTTGTAATGTATCACGGGAACTAAGACTATAACACCCCGCTACCTAGGCCCGCCAGGGCCGGGGATGTCGCCCCGTCCAAAGGACAAGGAGTCTTTATAACTAGGTCACACAAAGAAATAGCGGAATATAAATGATACTTGAACTTAAAATTTATTACATCCCAAAATAAATATCAATCCAAGAATAATTTCCAAAATACCAAAAACAAATCCGTAATAAAATTTATCCACTCTCATCTCCCCAAAACATTACACAAAAATAAATCATCAGAAAATCTTCCAAAGCAGGTATAATCTAGCTACTCATCCCCACAGCAGGATCGACCTGAAATCATGGTAAAATGGTGGTGAGGCAGAAATCTCAGTAAGTCCGTGTTTGCTTTGGGTGTTCAGTGAAAACAGTTCGTGAATGTAAAGTATAAAATTCTTTATAAGAGATCACTGGCAAGCAATAAACATCAGTAAAAAACAAGAGTGGTGTTTTGGCATTTCCATCCATACATAATTTATAAAATCAACCACTCGAAAGAAAGGATTACAGGTTACCACACGTTGGGCCCCATAACCGGATGGTCAGCATGCCACACTTTGTGCAGACTGACAAAAATAGGTGATCGGCCTACTGCGCAAGATACTCCTCCTTCTCTATACCCAAACAACAACCGGGTGTCCATTCTGGCAAAACACAGTCACTTGACTGGAAAAGAACACTTCTAGCTCGGATCGGCACGACTTACTGGACTGTCGTCTTATCTGGGAAGGACTCACCCCTCAGAGGTGGCCACCTACTGAGAAACTTACCCTAACCCCTCAACGACTAGCCCAGTAGTCCACCCTTATTGAGTACTCAACGTAACATATCCCACTTGGGGAAAAAAAAATGAACAAAACATAGTTCCACTTGAACATGACAATTAAGGGTTTCCAAAGTTTTTGCCAAAATCAGTTTTAGAAAGAGTTTTGAGTTTGAATAAATCTGCTTATTGGTTTTCAAATAATTTATTTGACGAAAATAAGACATGAGACAATCCTCAATTGCCTTTACAAAGATGTGTGTCCATGCACTCTACATTGGCTTGCCATAATTAAACACTTTTCATCAATCAGGTTTTATGCAGGAGCCTACCTGATTCTTGCTCACAATAAAAAGGTCTTCAACTACTGACCTAACACCGCATGGGCAAATACAAACCACAATCAAACTCAAGCCAAAATTCACTTTCTCAATTTAAACAACTCAACTTACTACTATCATGATCCTAGTGTCCCAAGCTTTAAGGCCAAACAATAAGTAAATAGGTTTATAAGCTAAGGATAATTTGATATTTAAAATAATTAATGTTTTGGGAAATAAGTACTAATAAGTTAAATGTTTAAATATTTCTAAGAAAATTTAGAGTTTATTTGATGAACAGTCTTAGGTGGTTTTTAGGAAAAATAATGATTTATTAATAATTTAGCTGTTAGAAAATAATTGATAACTAAAGTTAGTTGAAAATGAATTTTAATGAGCCTTGCTTGGAAAATAATAAATAGGTTTTAATAGGTTTTGATTAAAATTAAAATTTAATAATAAGTATTCTACTAATTATGATTATTTTTTAAAAAAAGGCTTTAGTTGATTTCATTATTTTTATATAATATCGATATATTTTATTTTTCTATCAAAACTATTATTTATTTGACTAAAATATCCTTTATATATATAAACTATTATTTATTCCACCATTCCTAGGGTTTTTTTCGAAATTACTAGCAAAATCATATTATTAAATATTTTATTCATGAAATAAAAATTAGCTTATGGACAATTAGATCATGATCATATTTCCATGGCTATTCACAATCATGAACATATACAATCCTTCAATTCATCAAATCATCCAAATCATGCATACAAGCATAGATCTCAATTTATCAAGACATGATCTAACCCCTACTAGCATAAATATGATCATGGCTTCAACAATCCAACATGAATATAAATCCTATTTACCAAAGGTGACATAATCTCTAGCATACTTAATCATGGAGGCATGCATTAAACCTCAAATCATCATACAATCAACCAAGATAATCCATCCATGCATAAATCCCAGCTCCTTCATATTCATACATATATTCATGCTTCAATCTCAACAATACATACTCAAATCCTATCCACAATCCACCTTCTAGAGACATGAATCTAGAATTAAAAGAAGGGTTAAAAGAAAGCTTACTTGCTTGATGAATTCCCTTGAAGGAGTTTTGAATAAGTCTCAACTCTTAGATGTCTAAATTCGACCAAAGACGGTGAAGGAAGCATGACCATTGGAGAAGAAACCATCCGGCCAAGGAGGAGAGAGATTCGGCCAAGAGAGAGAGAGAGAGACCATTAGTGGGTTTATTCATATATATATATATTCATTAGAGATCACGATTAGAGAAGATGGAGTTGTTAGAACAAACCTACCTTGATGGTGTTTTTGAGCTTTCACAAAATTTCTGGTTTTTGATCCAAACTAGCAAGTTGGATTTTGGAGTTTGATGTTAAGAATGGTGTTGATGGACTCATGGCAGTGAGTAGATGAATTCTGGAGTTTTTAGAAGTAGTTTGAAGTGATTTGGATAGGTATTAGGTGAAAGGAAGAAGAATGTGTTCTTGGTGTGTTGTGTGTTCTTGAAGGTTGAAGGGAATAGAGAGTTTTTGGATGGAGGTTGCCGAAATTCTGAAGAGATTAGGGCTGGCCAAAATTTCTGTAGGGTTTAGGAAGGTGATTCTCTGATTTGGAAGAGAAAAGGAAAGGCTAGTTGTTGGAATCCTTGAAGAATATTTTTGAGAAGCAAATTTGAAAACTAAATATTCAAGAATATCTTTGATTCTTGGAGAGCTTTTGGAAGTCTGCCATGGCCGAATTTTTGTGCAGTGTTTCTGTTGGATGAAAGCTGATTGAAGAGGGGTAATGGCGGCCGAAAATATGGAGTGAAATGGTAAGGAATAAGTCTGGTTGTTTGAGGAACATTTTATGAAGGTTGCTAAATTATGGTGGCTGGAATTTTGGTAACTAATCAAGCATGATTGCAGAGATTTGTTAGAGAGATTTTCTGGTAGCCATGACTGGATTTTTCGTGCAGAACTTAGGGAGGATAATGGAGTTCAGTTAATGGAGGTTTAAGGGTGGTTTTTGCAGAAAAAGGATGGAGTTTAAGCTAGGAGAGAATTAGGAAACAAAGTTGGAAAAACTATTGCACAGTATTTTTCGCAAGGCTGGAATTTTTTTTTCTCTGGGCAGTTTTAGCTGCCATCTTTCTAGCCGATTTGTAGAGGTTTTGATGGGGAGTTTCAGGGGTTTTCAAGGTTGGTTTCCAGCCTTCTTCATGGAAGAAAACATGGCTAAGGTGCTGAATAAAAACTGGAAGAAAACAGTTTGGTTTCGGACCTCCAAAGCTGCGATTTGCCCAGGGTTTTTTCTGGTTTTGCACCAACTTTGTGCAGTCCGAAAATATTCAGAGAAATTTAGGTTGCAAGCTGATCCAAAAGGCCATTTTTCTGGCAGCATTTAGGAGGGAATATTAGCTAAGAGTTTTGACAACTTGAAGGCACAAGAAGCTGGAAATTTCAGTTCATTCCAAGAAGGAGGATGAACCTAGCTAGAATGAATTTTTAGAAAGTTCACTAAAGGGATTTAGCCCCTTGGAATCTTTCACATCTCCTCCACATTTTCAGACCATAAAATGTCTTCCACTAAGACATTTTGATTCTACAAAGCCACAGCACTTCATTGGAATTTTTGGAAAGAAATTGGCTAGAACAATTTGAACAAATTAATGAATTGAGAAATAGGAAAATTAAGGATCAAGAGGAAATGAATCCCTCTTAGGAATTTTGTGTAGAACAAATGAGTAGGATTTGAAGACTCCTATCATGCCTCACATAGGACAACATCTCTACCCTACTCCAAACACCACTAAGGCCGAAAATGATACTTCCTAAGCAAAAAGAAAATTTAACCAAGCTAAAGCTCCTATGATGGAATTTGAACCCAAGACCTCAAGAATTTTTTCTAAGGCTCTAACCACTAAACCACAACAACTCTTGTTCTTATTTTCTCTCAAAAAAATATTTTCTTATTCAATCCTCAAGTTGTCTCCCTTTTCCACCTCAAGCAAAAATTACTATTTTGCCCTTCTCAAGCAATACTCACAACCAAGCCTTCGAGACAATAAAACTCAAATCTAAAGCATAGAAAATCATTTAAAAATATATTTAAACATGCAATAAATTATGATATGCATCCCAACCCCCTCACTCTAAGGTTGGTTTTGACTGGGATTTCACAAAGACTCTGAAAAAGGCCTATACAAGATTAAATTTAAAAGTTTTACAGTCGTTTTGGTATATCATAGAGCCAAATCGGAGTTGTGAATTAAAAATTATGTGCAAAATAAAATCATGTGTCAAGCAGTGAAATTCCAGAAAATTAGTTTGAAAATGGATGAATTTAAAGAGGATTTAATTGTGTGATTTTAGATGAAATGAATGAGGAATATGGAGTCAATCCCTTGTACATGAAGGGATAAAGGATATGGAAAAAGGAAAACGAAGGAATTGAACAAATGACAAAAAAACAACGTGAACGAAAGTTGAACGTTTTCCTTAACCGTCGGCCTCGTCGGCTAAACGCCGGTTGGATGTCAGCTAGCTGTCAGGCACGTCGGCTACTCGTCGGGCATGTTGGCTAACCGTCGGCTATTTTTTGACCAAATAGTATTTGACCTAAAAACAATGTTTGGTGTAGGTTTTTCAATAAATGGCCAACGCTTCGTTGGAAACAGTAAAAATAGGGGTCGAACGGCCGTAAATGGAAAAAGTTAATTAGGATACGAGATAAGTCCATTTGATTTCTAAAACTTTTTGAAAGCTAGTGTGCTTCACTTTTCCATGAAATGCTATGTTTTATACCGTTTTGAAAATCTTTAAATATATTTAAGGTTTATCTGGGCAAGAATTCTTTTGAGCTATATTATGCTCGAATGAACTTCATAATTGGCTTGGAAACCTTAATGAATGATTGAAGCGTGAATTTAGGCATTTTTGGATTAAATACTTGGGATTTTTGAAAAATGGTGAATTTTAGAATCGGGTATTCATAAATTGACTGGAATGCCCTTATTGGAACATTTTATAGAAATGTGTTTGGAAACTTTGAATTTAATCCTCTTTTGGGATTGAAATTCTGGAAGTGTTGAAATGAGTTCCTTTTTGGAATCGAGTGTTTGGATAATGATTCAAATGCCCTTATTGGAATATTTTATGAAAACCTTTGGGATCAGGTATTCGGTAAATTGCCCAAATATCTTTATCGTAACTTTTGTGAATTCTTTTCAAATCGGGTAAGGGTAAAATGACCCGAATACCCTCGAAAAGTCTTTTGGAATTGGGTATGGGTAAAATGACCTGAATACCCTTGGAAATGAATTTTGTGATCGAGTACGGGAAAAATGACCCGGATACTCTTGGAAACTTGTTTTGATATTTGAAAAGAACTCTTTAACCTGTTTTGAAATGATTTTTGGAAAATGATCTCTCGTGATGAGATTGACTTTTGAAAAATGACATTTTGATCCTGAAAATTATTTTATTGGCTTGATATGCCTATGGAATGAATTGATTGGCCCTACGGAGCCTATGAGAATTATGATATGACTTGCGAGTTAGTGGCATCAAATTATGGAAAATGTTATTTTGCCTCAAAAATGTTTATTTTGAAAATCCTGTGGGATTAGATAACCCTCTGGCCTGATCAGTCAGATAGGGGTTGGTATTGGTAACGTTGAGTACTCAACAAGGACTTTGATCTTTGTACTAGCTCATGTTAGAGATAGACGGCCCCAAATAACCTAGTTAGTTTTGGAGATTATCTTACTCCAAATAGGGTGACAGAACATTGAGATAAGTCGTCTTGGCTAGCCGTTTAGCACCTGGCAATTATCGCGTCTGCGGGCACTTCTTGATTTTGAGTTATTCGCTGGATGCCGGGTGGGGACACTCGGTGCGTTTAACTCCTTGCCACCTCGATGGTGATTGATATTAGGATTAGGACCCCTAGCTTATAGTGGCAATAGTGTGTTGTGGTACACTCAGTATGCTACGGTATACCTGATGAGAAGTACACTGTTGTGTACTTAGTTCCAGTGACGCACGGTTGAGTATTATAGGCTGCGGTCTAAGTATAATGATATGTGCAAATTGAGTACTGAAGGTTGCGGTCTTAGTACAATGATACGTGGTACCGAAGGCAAGGACTGTAAGACTTGCCTACAGGCCGACCTTCTATTAAAGAAGTGTTTGTGATTTGAAAATTGGGGCAATGATTTGAAATTAAAATATAATTTTTCAAAAATAATTAAATTCTGAATAAATTCTTCCTTAAAGAGTTTGAAATTGTTTCCAGTGAACAAATGAACTGCTTTCCCCACTAAAATTTATGTACTTTGTTCTTTCATAAAACACTAACACATACGGGACTCACTGGGTGATCTTTCACTCACACGTGTCTTTTATGTCACCCTTTTTTGTAGAATCCGGAGTTGAGCGGACCCATAGATAGAAGGATGATACCACAGTGATAACAGTTTAGATTCGGACGTTCCTCTTTTGATAATGTGTCTTATTACTAATATGAAGTCGAAATTTTCATGTATGAGATTTTCTGTCATATATATGTATGTGACTATCAGTATGGGTTGTTGTATGGATCTGGACCTTGTATACTCTGTTGTTTTCATTATAAAGACACCTTTTTGGGACACTAGATGGGGCGACACCCTATGTTGATATGCTTTCGCTGTTACCTTTAGTAAGGGTGTTATAGTTGGTATCAGAGTCTAGTATTATAGAATTGTGGTATCATCACAGGGATTGATAGAACTCTTTCATTGTGGAGGTATGACAGATAGGAGTGATAAGGGCAAGTGCCCAATAGATAAGTGTAGCAATTATGGGAAGAAAGAGATAGGTGAGAATTTATGTATGAAAATATCTAGGAAGATTAAAACGATCTACTGAGCAAGCATGCCGGGACGTTTTATCTTGACAGGACCTGGCTCTGGCCTTCGTCATACACCCTGTCCCACTGGGAGCACGTTTAACTTGGCAGTGCCCATTGTTACTCTATTTGTGTGAGACCTCAGCTTGGAGAGGAAACCTACTCCCGAGAGGACATCATCGCCATATAGTTAGATAGAGAAGGTAGGAGGCGATTTTGACGAGGTTGATGGCGATATTGAACCATGCCATCAGGATGATGATAAGAAGGATAGTATCCTCGATGGTGCAGTGTTGTTTGAGGATGATGAGAAGGTATTTAGTGGTGATATTCTGAGAGTATTAGTGGAAGAGATGCCAGGATTGGAAGTTGCTGAGGTGGGAGAGGATCAGGAGGTACCCAAGGTTGTGATGCATATGCTCAAGCTCGATGAGGAACTGGAGATAGACCCAGAGATACTGGCTTGTTTGCACTTTGATATGGATGGGGATGAGGGATTTGATGCAGCCAAGCCCTATACGGTTTTTACTGATTTAGAGCCTCCCATTTTAGATAGTGATGATGATGAGTAGGGGGATGAGATGTGGATATATGTAGTAGGATATGTACAGTTCGACCAGTGTATATGACTGTGCGCTCGGCACACAAATTATGTACTAGCTATGTGTTTGATAAGAATGAACATATGTTATAATCTTGCTATGTGCACTATAGCCCTTTTGTGCTTACTCTTGAGTTATTTTATATTGTTTTACAAGCAAAATTATATGAACTGTACAGATGTCTTTTAAATGAACTTTTGGACAATCATCGCAACTATTCAAAATAACACTAAGCCAATAGTGGAAGAACCGCATGTGGAAGACCCCTATCTTAATTTGGATCATCCTACATTCTAAACCTTCCAAAAAATGGCTGATATTATTCAACGGTTGATTAAGACTATCACTAGAATTAATGAGAGTGCTGGAATAAATGAGAATATGAGTAGGAGAAATCGAAGTGGATTTGAGGGTATGAATCAGAGAAGATTTGGAGGACCCTGAGGGCAAAAGAAAGGAAAGATTTAAAGAAGGGGAAGCCCGATTGGAGGACTCTTTTAGAAACTTTAACTGTGGGAAGGTAGGGCGTAAGAGTTTCAATTGCCCTCACCTCTGAAGGATAGGAAGATAGAGTTAACCAGGAAAGAAATAATCATGTTGCCAATGTATTTCTTGATGCTATAGGGATAAAAGGGAAAGAAACTTCATATGATATGCTTGTCAGTACCCCATTATGAAAGTAAATGAATAATGAGAAAGTATATAAAGAATGTAAGATCTTAGTAGGAGATGAAATTTTAGGAGGAGATTTGATATATCTGCCCATAGAGGACCAAAATGCTATCTTGGGAATGGACTGATTATCTTAGCATCATGCTTAAGTTGAATGTAGGCATAAGGTAGTACAATTCTGTCGGCCTGGAAAATCTATATTAGAATTTGTAGATGAGGCTGAAAGGAAAAGTAATGCTTTTATATCGGGACTCAAGACTCGAAAAATGATTAGGAAAGGATGTACTAGATACTTGGCTTATGTGGTTAATAAACCTGAAGAAGTTCCTGTTGTGAATGAGTATTTAGATGTTTTTCCTTCGGAATTGAAGAAGTTACTCCCGGAGAGAGGAGTAGAAGTTTCCATTAATTGGGTGCCATTGGCAGAATCAATTTCAAGAACTCCTTATAAAATGGCACCTACAAAATTACATGAGCTTAAGAAACAAGTATAGGAATTAATGGGGCAAGGATTTACTTGGCCTAGTACTTCACCTTGGGGAGTACCTGTATTATTTGTTAGAAAGAAAGATAAGTCACTACGGATGTGTAGAGATTATCAAGGATTAAATGCAGTGACTGTAAAGAATAAATATCTGTTGCCTAAGATTGGTGAAGTGTTTGATTTGTTACAAGAAGCAGAATAATTCTCCAAGTTAGACTTGAGGTAGGGATAACACTAAGTTCAAATTTGGAAAGAAAATATACTGAAAACTGCATTTAACACATGGTGTGGATATTTTGAGTTTGTAGTGATGTCCTTTGGTGTTACCAAAACCCTTGCTGTTTTCATGGACCTAATGCATCGGACGTTTCGGCCTTACCTAGACAGTTTTATGGTTATATTCATAGATGATATCCTAGTGTACTCCAAAGATCCCCAAGAATATGAACAACACCTTCAGAAAAGTGTTGGGAAAGTTAAGGAATGCCAAATTATATGCAAGATTCAGTAAGTATGAGTTTTGGCTACAAGAAGTATCATTCTAGGGACATGTGATAACCAAAGATGGGATTATAGTAGATCCTGCAAAAGTCGAAGCGGTGACAAATTGGAAACGTCTCGAGACTACAACTGAATACAAAGTTTTCTGGAATTAGCAGGATAGTATTAGAGATTTATTGAGGAATTTTCTAAGATAGCTTCACCTTTGATTTGACTCACCAAAAAGAAAATTCCTTATGTTTGGACTGAGAAGTGCAAGAGAAATTTCCAGGAGCTGAAGAAAAGGGTAAGTTTTGCTCCTGTTTTGGTATTATCGATGATGAACAAACCTTATGAAGTGTATACGGATGCGCTGAAGGAAGGATGGGGAGGAATATTAATACAAGAAAGAAATGTGATAGCTTATATCTCTAGGAAGTTGAAACTCCATAAGAAGAATTACCCTACACATGATTTGGAGTTAGCTGCTATTGTGGTTGCCCTAAAGAAGTGAAGACATTATGTGTATGGGACTGAGTTTGAAGTTTTTACCGACTATAAAAGCTTGAAGTATGTTTTACCTAAAAAGATTTGAACATGAGACAACGTCGGTGGTTGGAATTTTTGGAAGAATTCCGGTGTCTAATTAAGTATCATTCTAAAAAAGTAAACATAATAGCAGATATCCTTACTAGGGAGGCAAATTTATCAGCCCTTTAGATATTACAAATTCCAGAACTGGAAGCAATTGCGGTAGATGGAGAAATAGGATGAATAATATCTCCATTCAACTTATTTCCCTACAACAGGAAAAGGGAAAGTATGATAAAGACAAAGAGTTGCAAAAGGAAGTGAATAAAGGAGGAGATGGGTTTTGAAAGGACAATAATGGAATTATTTATTACCAGGGTCGGATTGTATTTCGAAACAATCCGCGATGAGACAAGTTATTTTAACGGCCGCATCTTGGAGTAAGTATACCATCCATCCAGGAGTTGGAAAGATATATCATGACTTGAAACAGCATCATTGGTGGATTAGTATGAAAAAGTGATAATTCAGACGTAGTAGCTCGATGTTTAATTTGTCAGCAAGTGAATGCCAAACAACAACAGCCTGGAGAATTACTACAACTATTGCCTACTCCATAGTGGAAATGGGATGAAAATACGACGGATTTCATTACAGGATTACCCATAATAAGAACGCGACTAAAATAACCATGAAATCTATGTCTAAGGACCACGTGTTTGCAATTAAAATGGGAATAGAGGAAGGAAACAAAGATTACCTTTTGTAGCAGAAAACATAATTTATCTTGCGGATAGAAATTTGATCAGCAACCGAAGAACCAGTTCCCTCTGTTTTGATCATCTAAATGCACCACTACAATCCAAGAGTAGGATTGTCTCTAGCAGTAATCCACACAAGGTTGAATTGCTCACAAAACCCACTCAAAACTATGCTTGTAGAAGAGGAACGACTAGGTTTTAATCGGAGAAGAATAAGGATGAAGAAGAAATGATTTCTTAGAATCCTCTGTGCAAAAGGGAACGATTCCTATATTTATAATTTTTAGAATTTGCAATCAAGTCCTCCAAGATCTAATATCTACAATCGGACCCTTGAAGTTTATATAATTGCAACCAAGTCTCATGAATTATAACAAATTTATAATTCACCTATAAATATATTTTTTCTTTTAATTAACCCCATAATATTATAAAATAATATATATTAAGCATTCAAACCTTTATTGTGTGTGACCCATTAAGTTTCCTGGTCTTATTGGTAGCATAATATGAATTAATTCTAATAACTTTAGAATTAATAATCCTAAATAAAATATAAGATTAATTTGTTAATTATCTAATTAAAAAATCATATTTAGCAGATCAAAAGTGACATCTAGTAATGACTCTTGATCTCAAGTGGCTTGACATGAATATTTCAATAGCAAATAGCTAGGGCACAAAACTCTTTTCACCATATTATATCTCATTCGGTCTAAAGCATGGAATTAGTGCCAACTCCCTCCAAAATATTATTAATTTTGGCTCGAATATTTTAGTACTCGTTCAAGAAATCCATTATTCGATATGTGTATCAACTTGGAACTATTTTCAACACATATTCGCCTTGGCCAAGGACTTTATGAATAATGATTTCTATAAATGGCCTTGAGATATACTCTCCTATTATTAGGAGTGGTGAATCCTTTATTGACCCTCTCAACTACTTTTGTTTACTTTACATTGTAACTAATGTCCATCCCATAGGCAGTCATTGTAAGACTCCAAAGATTAGAATCAAAGTACAACGCTCGATAAATAAAATACCTTGGAGATCTCAAGTCTAAGGATATGATGGGGAGGCGTGACCTTGCAAGGACAAGGACCATTGACAAGAGCTAGGTCCTAGAAGCTCCAAGATATTTTTCAATTGCTCATAAAACTATGCTTGAGGATGGAAGAGGATTGGAAGATTGATGAAGTTAGCCAAGAGTTCATTTTGATGACTATCCAAGAAGGACCCCAACAAGAACTCAAACAGGCAATAAAGGCGGACGAAACTTGACCAAAGGAGGCCTTCCAACAAACAGTCGGCGCCGGCCCCAACCAGCCAAACCGGCGCCGGCTTCAACCTGAACAATAATGGCTTCATTATGGCACACGACCGGCCCAAGACAGAGCCTGACCGGTGCCAACTAGGGCCCTCAAGCCGGCGCCGGCTCCATCCTGGGTAGCCGAAGGCTACTCCGTGTTTTTGCTGTTTTCTCTGATTTTCTCCAATTTTAGGTGTTTGTAAAGACTTATTACGACCCTAAACTGTAATAGAACCTCAGGTATTACTTAGCTAGGGTTATGGTAGTAAAAATAGAACCTTTAGTGATTTGACAACACAATTCACACACTTTAATTCAAATTTGAGAGAGAATCTTGAGAGGCCCTAGCCTCCTTGTTCATCTTATTCAAGATCATGCTTAAGGGTTAATCCTTCTTATGAATGAGTCTATAAATCTTATGGATAATCCAATGTGGTTTATTTGAATGGGTTTTAGTGTCTTTGTTCTTCTAAGGTTTGTTTGAATTCCATTACTTGGGTGCCTATTTTCTCTATTCTATTTGTTCTTGTTTGCCTTTGTTGCTTCAAGGATATTAGGGTGAGATTATAGTAGAACTTTCTACTATTCTTGAGGGTCTTTAAAACTTAGTTCTTCAAGAGTTTGACAGAGGGTAGGTTGTTATTGTTGGGTATCTAAGGTTCGTATCCTATACGGCGCAGCGGAAAATAAAAGAGATATCATCCCAGGACCCGCCTATGTGTGGAAAACAAGACATAATGATAATAAAGGTAACAACTTTTTACCTTTGTTTGATCATCCGAAGAACAAAATTGATCTTCTTCAAGTCGAGGCACGATCCAGCAATCCTTTTATGCAAATTCCACGAGAGTTGGACATCTAACCACTATAATCACAGTGTGTGATTATCTCTAACAGTAATCCACACAGAGGAATGCTCAAGCACCAAGATTTCTTGTGCTAGTAGAAAAAGATGGCGGCTAGGACAGTTTTCGTTTTCAGCAAAAAAACGAGAGTTAGAGAGAAGAAGACGTTTGTTTTTTGTGGCTCCTATTTTCGTGTGAATCATCCTCGGATTAGGGTTTCGAGCATATCCAATATATGTTCCAAAATCCACTGAAAATCTGAAATTGTAAAACAATTAGAAATTTCTAATTGTAATTTGGAATATCAAGTTCCCACAATTACAACTTGGACCACAAATTATAACTAATTATGATTTGTCCACAACAACTTCACTTTCTCGCAATTAACCCCACTATGTTATCAAATAACATCTTGAGTATATAATCCTCTATTGTGTGTGACCTATTAGGTTTCCCAGTCAATTGGTAGTGAACATGAATTAATCCAAACGTTTTTGAGATTAATAATCCATAATTAATTAGAATTAATTATATTAATTCTATTTAGGATTGGTTTATTAATTCATCAATTAATAAACCCATATTCCCAGATCATGAGCGGTATCTAGCAACATATCATGACCACCCAAGAGTCCAGGAAGTCAAGTGGCTTGACATGAACCCTTCAATAACAAACTTTAGTACAATTACTCCATTCACCATACAATATCTCATTCGGTTTGGAGTACGGAATTAGTGCCAACTCCCTCCAGAATTAATTTTGGCCCGAATATAATTGTACTTGTACTAGGAACCCACTACTCTAGATGTGTATCAATTAGAACTATTTCCAATACACAATCGCCTTGGCCAAGGACTTCTCGAGTAGTAATTCCTACAAGTGGCCGTGAGATATTCTTCCCTACTATTAGGAGTGGTGAATCCTTTATTGACCCTCTGAACTACTTTCGTTTACCTCACAATGTACCCAATGTCCATCCCATAGGCGGCCCTCGATCGAGCTCCGGAGATTGGAGTCAAAGTACAAAGCTCAGCAAACAAAGTACCTTGGAGATTTCAAGTCTAAAGATACTTGCACGTTTGCTATATTGAGATTATATCACTGGCACTAAATAGTTATCCATATGATTATCTCAAAGTTAGGTCATCCAATGAACTTATTCTATTAATAAGCATCCATGTGTTAATTTTGAGTATCTCAATACTCACGGATATGAGAACCACCGCCTGATCAAATCAGGAAGTCTAACACATGCTAGTCTTAATGCATTAATGATGTCCTGTGTCATTTATACTATAACTAGTGACTATTTAAATACTAACACTATATAGTGTAGTAGGAATCTCTTATCATGATCTTTATTATGATTTTCTTAACACAATGTTGTACTAGGGACTTTATCGAACAGTTATATTATTTAAAAGTAAACAAAAGAAACTGTAAGATAAATATGCCTTTTTATTAAAATAAAATGTGTCATATACAATGTACAAGTGATTGCCTCTAGGGCACAACACTAATAAACTCCCACTTGCACTAGAGCCAATCATTTATGTATCTAATACCGAATGACTCAACATGACAATCATATTTCTTTTGGGAAAGTGCTTTCGTAAGCGGGTCAGCTATGTTCTCATCCGTGAGAACTCTCTCTATCTTTATTTCCCTAGCTGCTTCAGAAGCGGCTATGTACTTAACCTCTGTCATAGAGTCAGCAATAATCTCTTGTTTGGAACTTTTCCAACTTATTGCCTTTCCACACAACGTAAACACGTAGCCGGATTGTGATTTAAAATCATCTTTGTTAGATTGAAAACTAGCATCAGTATACCTGTTTTTATTCAAATCACCTTTTCCATATACTAAGAACATATCCTTAGTCCTTCGTAAGTACTTATGAATGTTCTTTACAGCTGCCCAATGACCCTCACCAGGGTCAGATTGGTATCTACTCGTCAAACTGAAAGCACAAGATATATCGGGCTTAGTACATATCATAGCATACATGATAGATCCAACTGCCGAGGCATATGGAATCTTACTCATGTAATCCCTTTCAACTTGTGTCTTGGGAGACATCGACTTTGAAAGGCTTACACCATGTGACATGGGTAAGAATCCCTTTTTGGATTAATCCATTCTAAACCTCTTTAGCACTTTATCTATGTATGTAGACTATGAAAAACCAAGCAATTTTTTGGATCTATCTCTATAGATCCTTATTCCAAGAATATAGGTTACTTCACCAAGGTCTTTCATGGAGAATTGTTTGGACAACCAAATTTTAACCATTTGCAAGATAGGTATATCGTTTCATATTAGCAATATGTCATCTACATAAAGTAGTAAGAAAACGATTGCACTCCTACTAATCTTCTTGTATACACAAGGCTCATCTATATTTTGAATGAAACCAAAATCTTTGATTGTTTCATCAAAACGGATATTCCAACTCCTAGAAGCTTGCTTAAGTCCATAAATAGACCTTTGCAGCTTGCACACCTTTATGCCATCATTGGATGTGAAACCCTCAGGTTGTGTCATATACACTTCCTCAGTCAAATTTCCATTTAGGAAAGCTATTTTCACATCCATTTGCTAAATCTCATAATCATAATGAGCAGCAATGGCTAGGAGTATCCCGATGGATTTCAACATGGCTACTGGCGAGAAGGTTTCATCATAGTCAATACTATGTTGTTGACGATAACCTTTCGCTACTAGTTGTGCTTTATAGGTAACTAAGTTACCATCCATGTCCATTTTTTTCTTGAAAACCCACTTGTACCCAATAGGTTTCATTCCTTTGGGTGGATTAACCAAAATCCATACTTGGTTGTCGTACATGGAATCTATCTTTAACTTCATGGCCTTAAGCCATTTGCCAGATTCTGAACTATTCAGAACATCCTTATAGGTAGTAGGCTCATTTTCATCTATGAGCAATACGTCATTGTGGTCACTAATGAGAAATCCATATCTCTCAGGTGCCATACGTATCCTACTAGATCTACGAGGTTCTTGTGTATTAGAAGGTTCATCTATTCTCTCAATAGATGTGGGGTTAGACGGGTGATCCTCGTTTGTTTGATCTTCATGAACTTTACTAAGTTCAATCTTACTCCCACTGTCCCCCTTGAGCATGTACTCATTCTCTAAGAAGACGGCATGCTTCGAAACAAACAATTTATTTTCAGAGGGTATGTAAAAGTAATATCTGAAAGATTCTTTCGGATATCCCACAAACAAACACTTGTCAGACTTACTATCAAGTTTATCTGATTGTGGCCTTTTAACAAAAGCAGGACAACCCCATACTCGCAAGTGAGATAACTTTGGTCTTTTACAAAAGAACATCTCAAATAGTGTAGTATCAACTGATTTTGTCAGAACTCTGTTTAGTATATAAACAGAAGTCTCTAGTGCATACCCCTAAAATAATTTTAGTAGGTCTATAGAAGCCATCATGGTCCGTACTATGTCTAGAAGGGTTCGATTCCTTCTCTCAAATACACCATTATGTTGAGGTGTATGTGGTGGAATCTATTGAGATAATATCCCATTATCTCTCAGATAACTCAAAAACTCCTGACTCAAGTATTCTCCTCCTCGATAAGATCTTAGAGTCTTTATACTTTTGCCAAGTTGTTTCTCTATTTCATTCTTAAAGTCTTTGAACCTTTCAAAGGCCTCGGATTTGCATTTCATTAAATACAAATATTCGTATCGTGAGAAGTCATCAATAAAGGTTATGAAATAGTTGTTACCTCCTCTTGTTTGTATTGACATTGGGCCACATACATTAGAATGTATGAGTTCTAATAACTCCTTGGCCCGTTCTCTTTTTCCTAGAAAAGGAGTTTTAGTCATGTTACCTAGTAAACAAGACTCGCATGTGCCATATGATTCATAATCAAATGACCCTAAGTCACCATGCTTGTGTAACTTAGAAACACGATTTTCGTTTACATGGCCCAAACGACAATGCCATAAGTAAGAGGTGTTAGAGTTATCTATTTTAGGTTTTTTATTGTTTATATTGAGAATTGGATTATCCAAGTCTAGAACATATAAACCATTAACTAAAGTTATTGAACCATAATGAATATCATTCAATGAAAAAGAACAACATTTATTCTTAAATATCAAATGAAATCCATATAAGTCTAAACACACAACTGAGATAATATTTTTATTAAAACTGGTACATAATAACAGTTTTTTAGTTCTAGAATTAATTCTGAAGGTAGCTTCAGCTCGTATGTCTCCACAGCAAATACAACAATCTTTGCCCCATTTGCAGTACGTAGGTCTACATCGCGTTTCTGTAGCCTTCTACTGCTCTTTAGTCACTGCAAGTTATTGCACAAATGAGATTCACATCTGGTATCTAATACCCATATCTCATTTTTAAAGGCAGTATTTATCTCAATTATAAACATACCCGGAGTAGAAGTAGAAGTGCTTGTAAGCTTCTCCTTTGCTTCTTGTCCTTAATGGTCTCTAAGTAGGTTTTGCAGTTGCCCCTCCAGTGGTCCATCTTCCCATAATGATGGCATGGGCCGTTGGTAGCTCGTCCTTTTTGTTCACACCATTTTTGGGCTTCATGGGAGCCTTCTTCTTCTTCTTTTGAACTTTCTTCTTAGAAGAGGAAGATTCTACTATTAAAACTGCATTGGAATCTTTCTTTATGGAGGACTCCGTAGTTTTGAGAAGATTGATCAACTCAGGAATGGTGGACTCAATCTTGTTCATCTGATAGTTAACCATAAATTGTGAGAAACTATTAGGCAAAGATAGTAGAATTAAGTCAACACTTAAGTCATGGTCTATTGCAAACTCGAGAGATCCAAGCTTCTCTATCAAGCCCAATATCTTCAGCCCATGAGTGGCTATAGAAGAACCCTCTGCCATTTTGCAACAAAATAGTTACTTTGAGATCTCATATCTCTTAGTTCTGGCTTGGGCATCAAATAGCTCTCAAAGATGTAGTATAATCGATTGAGCATCCATATGCTCGTGCTGTTTTTATAACTCGGGAGTCATGGATTCCAGTATAATACATGATGCTGTATCACTATCCTCCTTGTGCCTCTTGTGGACAGCATGTTCATCAGCATGAGCATCTTGAGCTGGTAGTGGTGGAATAGGAGCATCTAGCAAGTAGAGCAACTTTTTCGATTTGAGAACGATTCTCAAATTTCTATACCAGTCGAGATAGTTTGATTCGGTTAACTTGTTGGTTTCCAAGATGCTACATAAGTTCAAGTTTGTTGACATGATGCAAGTGACCTAGATGTAAAGATAGAGAGTATTAGTTACTTGTATATCACATGATATACAAATAATTAGGACTTTAATTAAGCGCATTTTTACTCCACTATTTTACTCAAACCAATAGCTCCCACTACTAATTCGGGAAAGCCTGTTGGAAGCTTTCCTAGTGGACCGGTATCTAAATTCCTTAATAATAACCTTGGGCCAGCAAGCCATCCATAAGTTCATTGGTAGGTATCCAATACCAATTACATCGTATGTAACTACCGGATCATTGGGTGATTAACAACTTTTAATCTTAAAGCCTTTTGGGCTACCCTAACTTTTTCTCTAAATTTCTTTAAGCTTGAGGTTGCTCAATCGGGATAAAGAATTTAGTTAAACCCGACCCATTAATTAGGAATTTAACTCCATAGCTTGAACATGCCCAATGTTAAGTAGGCTTGGGTTTTCCCAACAACCTAGTCTTGAAAAAGGACTCTCGTTCTTACTATATCATTGGAAGAAATTTGGTTTAATATTAATTAAGGGATTTGTTCCTTTTAGTGATTTTGTTGAATGACATGCATAAAAATTAATAAATCACATAATTGATAATCATGGTAATAAAGCGATTACGTGGTATGGTTATGGACTTTACCCTAAATTAATTTCTTTGAGC
Organism: Voacanga thouarsii; assembly: GCA_026120185.1. Classification (NCBI taxonomy): domain Eukaryota; kingdom Viridiplantae; phylum Streptophyta; class Magnoliopsida; order Gentianales; family Apocynaceae; genus Voacanga; species Voacanga thouarsii. Next base: position 372,326 of record JANUWF010001659.1, on the reverse strand, counting down.
CATAAAAAAAATTAATATAGTTAACTCTATGTGTTCATGCATGATTTAAGTAGAAGGTCTTACCTTCTCGCCTTGTTTTGGTTGCCATATCCAGAATAAAATAATTCTACTCCTATCTAACCTATGTAAACTAATTACATAATTTTCTAAAGAGAAAAAACCTTGAGTTACATTCAAGGGGAGTTAGATGAGAAGAGAATTATACAAGAATTCTAGAGAACGCGGGACACGCAGGCCCTATTTCATAAAAAATCAAAACTGTAAAATGCATGAACAGATATAATTGGTTTTAGTCCATAACCATCCACCATGCCATTAACTATGTTTAAACAAAATAAACATATACTTTTATTATTTCAAAATCACTATTTTAGAAAAATGAAACAAATTTTAAAATCATTATTTTAGAAAAATACATTAATTTTAAATTTTCAAAATCACTATTTTGAAAAATAAAATTGTTTGTTTCAAAACTAATTTTGAAAAAAAAAAATACTTTTGGGTATTGTCTCGCAATGATAACGGTGGTCCTATTGGCCGGTTAGCGGGCGGGGGCAGCGCCCCCGTGGAAAAATTTTTATTTTACCGCCTATCATCAAATGAGATTTTTCCCTTTTCAAAATTCTATTCTATTTTTTTTTAAATAGCTGGATTGTGCAAAACAGAGCATAACTGGTGCCGGTTTGGAAGCTAGAGCCGGCGCCAGCTCTGTTCTGGTTTCCAAAAATTTTTCTCTTCCAAAAACGATTTCTGGACATCACGAACAGAATGGAACCGGCACCAATTTAGAGGCCAGAGCTGGCACCGGCTGTAGTTGGGAAGTCGCGGTGATTTTTAGAAAAATTTTTCAGAAATAATTTCTGGTGCCCTAATCTTCTGCAGAATTTTAGTGAGAACAATTCTCAACAGAATTTTCTATTTTGAAGCTCAAAACAACAATCAATTTGTTAGTTTAGACAAAACAAAACAGAAAATCAAATTCACAAGATGAAATGGAGGGCAACTACCATGTTTAAGAAAACGTTTCTGCAGAAAATTTTCAGCACATAAAGAAAGCACCTTTCGAAATATGCTATAACTTTTACACAATCATATTGTACTACAGACCCAACCCACAAAGCTCGAAATGATTTCGACTCGAATGAAAATGATTTTCACAGTGAACAAAGACAAGCATAAATACATGAAAATAGTTTTTCTTGGCAAAACAATGTCCATAGACCACACATAGCATGGCTCTGATACCACTGTCGAGTATCTGAGGCTTGTATCCTATGTGGCGCAGTGGAAAATAAATGAGATACCATCCCAGGACCCGCATATGTGTGGAAAATAAGACATAATGATAATAAAAGTAACAGCTTTTTACCTTTGTTGGATTGTCCGAAGAACAAAATTGATTTTCTTCAAGTCGTGGCATGATCTAGCAATCCTCTTATGCAAACTCTACGAGAATTGGACGTCTAATAACTATAATCACAGTGTGTGATTATCTCTAATAGTAATCCACACAGAGGAATAATCAAGCACTAAGATTTCCCGTGCTAGCAGAAAAAGATGGCAGCTAGGGATGTTTTCGTTTTCAGCAAAAAAATGAGAGAGTGAGAGAAGAAGACGTTTGTTTTTTGTGGCTCCTATTTTCGTGTGAATTACCCTCGGATTAGAGTTTTGAGCATATCTAATATATGTTCCAAAATCCACTGAAAATCTGAAATTCTAAAACAATTAGAATTTCCTAATTGTAATTTGAAAATATTAAGTTCTCACAATTACAACTTTGACCACAAATTATAACTGATTATAATTTATCGACAACAACTTCTCTTTATTGCAATTAACCCCACTATGTTATCAAATAACATCTTGAGTATAGAATACTCTATTTTGTGTGACCTATTAGGTTTCCCACTCAATTGGTAGCGAATATGAATTAATCCAAACGTCTTTGAGATTAATAATACATAATTAATCCTATTAATTCTAATCAGGATTGGTTTATTAATTCATCAATTAATAAATCCATATTCCTAGATCATGAGCGGTATCTAGCAACACATCATGATCACCCAAGAGTTTAGGAAGTTAAGTGACTTGACATGAACCATTCAATAACAAACTTCAGTGCAATTAACTCCTTTCACTATACAATATCTCATTTGTTTGGAGTACGGAATTAGTGCCAACTCCCTCCAAAATTAATTCTGGCCCGAATACAATAGTACTTGTACCAGGAACCTACTACTCCAGATGTGTATCAATTGAAACTATTTTCAATACACAATCACCTTAGTTAAGGACTTCTCGAGTAGTAATTCCTACAGGTGGCCGTAAAATATTCGCCCTTACTATTAGGAGTGGTGAATCCTTTATTGACCTTCTCAACTACTTTCGTTTACCTCATAATGTACCCAATATCCATCCCATAGGTGGCCCTCGATCGAGCTCTGGAGATTGGAATCAAAGTACAAAGCTTAGCAAACAATGTACCTTGGAGATCTCAAGTCTAAAGATACTTGCATGTTTGCTATATTAAGATTATATCACTGGCACTAAATAGTTATCCATGTGATTATCTCAAGGTTAGGTCATCTAATGAACTTATTCCATTAACAAGCATCCATATGTTAACTGTGAGTATCTCAATACTCACGGATATAAGAATCATCGCCTGATCAAATCAGGAAGTTTAACACATGCTAGTCTTAACGCATTAATGTTGTCCTGTCTCATTTATACTATGACTAGAGACTATTTAAGTACTAACACTATACAGTATAGTAGGAATCTCATATCATGATCTCTATCACGATTTTCTTAACACAGTGTTGTACTAGGGACTTTATCAAACAACTATATTACTTAAAAGTAAACAAAAGAAACTGTAAGATAAATAATGCCTTTTTATTAAAATAAAATGTGTCATATACAATGTACAAGTAATTGCCTCTAGGGCATAACACTAACAGTTATTTTATTTTCTCCTTTTTGTCTCAAGAAGAATCTCTGTTTTTGGTCCCATTGATTGAGTTGAACACATAACCAACTAAACCACTCACAAAAAAAAAAAAAAAAGCCCACATAAGATCATATCAAAGAGTTTGGTATTAGTGCAAGGAAAGCTTTGATTCCCATCCAAGCTAGAAAGCAAGAAAAAGGAGCCCACAAAGTTGAAGAAAAAGAAAACAGGAAAATCCCGTAACTCAAAAACATGCTCCAAAAAGATCATGAAATCTTTGTTATACCTTGATTTTTCTTTGGGGAAATTGCTTCTTGATGTTAATATAATCATTAGGAACAAAATTTTCTTGTGTTTGTGAAGAAAATTGGCTTGAATATGGGTGAAAATGTTGGTTGTTCTTAAGTGATGGGATTGCATCCAAGGTGTTTGATAAATGTTCCATGAGAATGCTTTTGGCTACAGTTGGGAACTTTGATTCTTGATTTTTATTCTTTGGGATATCGGGACTTAGTATATCACTCTATTGTTGAATTCCATGCTCATTGAACTCAACTTTATTAGTGCACACTTGTGATCATCTTGTTCTTCATAATCCTAGTTCTAGTTGTTCTTGCTAATTCTTGTTCGTTTCTTACTTAGAAGTGTTTCTTGTGCATCTAGTGTTTTTTCTTGTGTTGATTGAGCCCACATTTCTTGAAATTCTTAATTAAAACTTATTTGCTTAATGTGCATAACAAGTGTTTGTTGAAATTTCCCTAAGACCCCCTAATTGGAAAACTCTTTTGATTTGTGTTATTCACTAAGTTGGACTAAAACTTTAGCCATTGGGGAGAATTGGGATTGAACAAGAAGGCTTGAGTATTGAGAAAATAGCAAGAAGGTGAGCCTATTACTAAAAGAGTCTAAGAGAGCAAACACAAGCATGGAGTGACCAATTCTTGAGAGCCAACACGTAAGGAAGCAAAGTGAGGAACTATTTTTCTTCCTAATCTCTTTTGTTTTGCAGGTATAAGTAAGTAAATATTCCATCACCATGGCCCATGATTAAGAGATCTCTAGGCCTAACCTAAGTGGCCCTAATAGACCTCGAGAAGAACCAATTGATGCTAGGGTTTTGCATGATGACTTGCAAGCTATGATGAGAACTATGCAAAGTGAGTTTCAAAATATGACAAGGGAATTGATAAATCATCTTAGACAATCTTCTACCGTCGCACAAAGGAGAGGCCAAGAGCGATTTGAAGTACCTAGTCCTAGGATGAGGGATGGTGATGCCCATACTTCTCCATTAAATGCCTAATAAGGGGAAGAGTGGGATGGGCATTCAATCGGGGGATTCCAACAAGCTCCTATGAGAGGGGGAAGATATGATATAAAAGGAGGATGAGGTAGAGGTCAAGGAAGGAATGGTGGGAACAACCTAAGGGGGGTTAGAAAGAGAGTTTGAGGGAGTTGATGAATAGTATGAGGGGGAACAAGTTGAAGCCCTTGGGGAACATCATAGAGGATGGGGCAATAGAGGAGGTAGGAGAGAAGGAAATGATGAGGAGAAGGAGTTGAACCATATCAAATTAAAAGTGCCCACATTCTATGGTAAGAGTGACCCTGAAGTATATTACGAGTGGGAGAGCAAGATGGAGATATTCCTAGAAAGTCATACCTATAGTGAGAGATCAAAAGTGAGGTTGATTATTTTAGGATTTTCGGAGTATGCTTTAGTTTGGTAGGAGCAAGTTAGTGCACAAAGAAGATAAATGGGAGTGGAAACGGTGGCTAGTTGGAATTTGTTGAAAGATATGATGAGGGCAAGGTTTATACCACACCATTACTACAATAATCTTTACCAAAGGCTTCAATTACTCAAGCAAGGGAATAAGAGTATGGAAGATTACTATAAAGAAATGGAAGTAATGTTGATGAGAGCTTAAATCAGTGAGGATCCTAAAGCAACAAGAGCAAGGTTCTTGGGAGGATTAAATAGGAAAATAGCCAATTTGGTAGAATTGCACCCCTATGATCGATTGGAAGATATGGTACATGCTGCTATGAAGATTGAGAGGCAATTAAAGAGGAGGGCATTTACTAGACTACTACTTCCAAATTCCAACACTAGTAGCAAGATGTCAATTAAGAAGGATGAAACCCCTAAGCCATTCCAAAGGGACTTCATCAAACCTAGGGAAGGTTGGAAACCTAGAAAGGATTGGAAGCCTAGGGAGGATTGGAAACCTAGGAAAGGATGGAACAAGGATAAGGGAAAATCTATGGAGAGACCACAAAGGAATAGGGATATCAAGTGTTTTAAGCGCCTTGGATATGGACATACTTCCCATGAGTGTCCAAGCAAGAGAACGATGTATACTAACCCCTATAGTGAGCTTTTACCGACGAAGAAGAAGAGGGAGAAAGGTACCAAGGAGACAAAGAGGGAAATAGAGATGAGGAAAGTGATGAAGGGGAAGTTGTTAGTCAAGAATACTTTTTGGCGGGAGTCATAAGAAGGTCATTGAATTCACAAGCCATTGAGGATCAAGATCACCAATAAAGAGAGAACATTTTCTACACTAGGTGTCTAATCAATAAGACCCCTTGTAGTGTCATTGTGGATAGTGGGGGTTGCGCTAACGTGATTAGTGCAAACTTGGTTGAAGAATTAGACATAAGTTGGATTAAAGACCCCAAGCCCTACAAATTACAATGGTTGAACGATAGCAGGGAAATGAGAGTAAACAAACAAATTTTGGTGTCTTTTGAGATGGGAAAATACAAGGATGATGTGCTATGTGATGTGGTACCCATGCAAGTGGGTCATTTGCTCCTAAGGAGGCCTTGGTAATACGATAGGCATGTAAAGTATGATGGGAGGAAGAATACTTATTCCCTACTCAAGGAGGGAACTAAGTTTACTCTTACCCCCATGGTCCTTAGTGAACAAAAATCAAAGAATCATGAAGGAGAAAGAAAAGAAGAAGGGAGAGCAAGATGTTAAGCAAAAATAAGAAATTGAAAGGAAAGAATAAGAGAGGAAAGAAAAAGAGTTGAGAGAGAGGATGGATAAACAAGTACCTTTGACAATCAATGATAGGAGTGAGCAAGGACAAGAGAGGGGAGGTAAAAGAAGAGTGAATTACTTTGCAAAAGAAAGTGAGGTCATAGAGGCTATAGAAGCTAAGGAACCGGTTATTCTTCTTTTATGTAAATGTTCTTATGTTTTCTACTAATGATTCTACATTATTTTTGCCTAATGAAATTGTAGCTATTCTTCAAGAATTTGAAGACGTGTTTTCAAAGAAGGTACTTGGAGGACTACCACCCATAAGAGGGATTGAGTATCAAATTAACTTTGTACCTGAAGCCATCATCCCCAACCGACCGGCATATAGAAGAAACCCAGAGGAGTCCAAGGAGTTGCAAAAGTAAGTAGAGGCATTGCTTGAGAAGGGACATGTGAGAGAGAGAGCTTAAGCCCATGTGCGGTTTCGGTTCTCTTGGTGCCCAAAAAGGATGGGACATGGCATATGTGTGTAAATTGTCGCGCTATCAACAATATTATGATAAAATACCGCTATCCCATTCCTTGGCTAGATAACTTGCTTGATGAGCTATTTGGTGCATGCATTTTCTTTAAAATTGATTTGAAATTTGGTTATCACCAAATTAGAATAAGAGAAGGGGATGAATGGAAAATGACTTTTAAAACTAAACAGAGGTTATATGAGTGGTTTGTCATGCCCTTTGGATTGTGTAATGCTCCTAGTACTTTCATACGATTAATGCACCATGTTTTGAGGGAATTTATTGGAAAATTTATTGTTATGTACTTTGATGATATATTAATCTATATCAAATCATTTGTAGATCATTTGAATCATGTTCAAAGTGTGCTTGTTGCCCTTCGAAGGGAGGGATTGCATGCTAACTTTGAGAAGTGTTTTTTTTGTTTGGAGAGAATTACATTCCTTGGGTATGTTGTGAGTGCCAAAGGGATTGAGGTTGATGAGGGAAAAGTGAAAGCCATCCAAGATTGGCCAATCCCTACCACCAGTACCCAAGTCCGTAGTTTCCATGGGCTAGCTAGCTTCTATAGGAGGTTCATCCAAAATTTTAGTACTATAGCAGCCTCTCTAACCGAAGTGGTAAAGAAAAAGGTGGGGTTTAGGTGGGAGGATGCCCAACAACGAGTCTTTCAAGCCCTCAAAGACAAATTGAGCCAAGCTCTAATTCTTATTCTTTCTAACTTTGAGAAGGCATTTGAGATAGAGTGTGATGCAAGTGGGGTGGAAATAGGTGTGGTTTTAACCCAAGATAGGAAACCCATTGCATACTTTAGTGAGAAATTATCCGGGGCGACCCTCAATTATTCTACCTATGACAAAGAGCTCTTTGCCTTGGTGAGGACCTTAGAATATTAGCAATACCACCTTTTGCCAAGAGAGTTTGTCATTTATACCGATCATGAGACCCTTAAACACCTCAAGAGCCAACAAAATTTGAACAAGAGGTATGCAAGGTGGATGGAGTTTATTGGGACATTCCATATGTCATTCAATACAAGAAGAGTAAGGAAAATATGGTAGTGGATGCACTATCTCGAAGGTATGCACTATTAAACTTTTTGGATGCTAAGCTTCTTGGTTTTGAACTTGTAAAAGACTTGTATATTGATGATAAGGAGTTTAGGGATATTTTCTATGCTTGTGAGAAAAGTGCATTCGTTAAATATTATAGGCATGATGGTTTTTTATTTAGGGAGGCAAGGCTTTATGTGCCAAAGGGTTCTATTAGGGTGTTGGTAGTTAGAGTGGCCTATAGTGGGGGACTAATGGGGCATTTTGGTGTTGCAAAGACCTTAAACATTCTTAAAGAGCATTTCTTTTGGCAAAAAATAAGAAAGGATGTGGAGAGACATTGTTCTCAATGCATTATTTGTAGGTGAGCCAAGTCTAGATTCCTTTCACATGGTCTTTATACTCCTTTACCCACACCTAATGTGCCTTTGGTTGATATTTTAATGGACTTCATCTTAGGATTGCCTAGGTCCAAGAGGGGTAAGGACTCCATATTTGTGATTGTTGATCGATTCTCTAAAATGGCTTATTTTGTGACTTGTTCCAAGACTAATGATGCATCATATATTACAGATTTATTCTTTAAGGAAGCGGTAAGAATGCACGAGATTCCAAGGACTATTGTCTCGGATAGGGATACTAAATTCCTTAGCTACTTTTGGAGAGTTTTATGGAACAAACTTAGTACTAATCTCTTGTTTTCCACAGCTTATCATCCTCAAACGGACGGATAAACGAAGGTGGTCAACTGAACACTCACCCAACTTTTGTGGACCATAATCAAGAAGAACTTGAAAAATTAGGAAGAGTACTTGCCACACATTGAGTTTGCTTATAATAGGGCTATTCACTCTACCACTTCTTATTCTCCTTTTGAAATTGTATATGATTTTAGTCCTCTAACTCCTTTAGATTTGGTTCCTTTACTTATCGGTGAACGGTTAAACCTCGATGGAGCTAATAAGGCAAAAATGGTGAAGGTACTCCATGAGAAGGTGAAAGCAACCATTGCAAAATGCAATGAAGAGATTGCCCATAAGCACAATCAAGGAAGGAAAAATGTGTCATTTAAGCCGGGTGATTGGGTATGGGTGCACCTTCGCAAGAAGAGATTTCTGACGTAACAACGGAGCAAACTAGATCTAAGGGGGGATGGCCTATTTCAAGTTCTTGCCAAAGTTGGAGATAATGCTTATAAGATAGATTTACCTGGTGAGTATCATGTTAGCACCACTTTTAATGTTAGTGACCTCTCTCCCTTTGATGTAGATGATGGTAATGATTCGGAGACAAATCCTTTTCAAGGAGGGGGAGATGATGAGACTCCGATTCATTATGGAGGTCAAGATCAAGGAGGGGGAGGCATAACCTTGCAAGGACAAGGATCGTTGACAAGAGCTAGGTCCCAGAAGCTCCAAGATGTTTTTCAATTGCTCATAAAACCATACTTGAGGATGGAAGAGGATTGGAAGGTTGAGGAAGCTAGCCAAGAATTCATTTTGATGACTATCCAAGAAAGACCCCAACAAGAACTTAAGCAGGCAACAAAGGCAGACGAAACTTGACCAAAGGAGGCCTTCCAAAGGATGGCCGCCGCTGGCCCTAAGCAGCCGAACTGGTGCCGGCTTTAACTTAACCAATAATGGCTTTATTCTGGGGCACGACTGGTCTAAGACAGAGCCTAACCGGCGCCGGCTAGGGCTTTTAAGCTGGTGTCGGTTCCATCCTCGACAGCAGCATTTTTGATGTTTTCTCTGGTTTTCTCCAATTTTAAGTGTTTGTAAAGACTTATTAAGACCCTAAACTGTAATAGAACCTCAGGGATTACTTAATTAGGGTCAAGGTAGTATAAATAGAACCTTTAGTGATTTGACAACATAATTCACACACTTTAATTCAAATTTGAGAGAGAATCTTGAGAGGTCCTAGCCTCCTTGATCATCTTGTTCAAGATCATACTTAAGGGTTAGTCCTCTTTATGAATGAGTCTATAAATCTTATGGATAATCCAATGTGGTTTCTTTGAATAGGTCTTAGTTGCTTTGTTCTTCTATGGTTTGTTTGAATTCCATTATTTGGGTGCCTATTTTCTCTATTCTATTTGTTCTTGTTCGCCTTTGTTGCTTCAAGGATATTGGGGTGAGATTATAGTAGAACTTTCTACTATTCTTGAGGGTCTTTGAAGCTTAGTTCTTCAAGGGTTTGATAGAAGGTATGTTGTTATTTCATTTTCTCCTTTTTGTCTCAAGAAGAATCTCTGTTTTTGGTCCCATTGATTGAGCTGAACACATAACCAACTAAACCACTCACAACACCAAGAAAAAGCCCATATAAGATCATATCATGATACTTGCGCACTTGCTATAATGAGATTCTATCACTGACACGCAATAGCTATCCAAGTGATTATCTCATAGCTAGGCCATCTAATGAACTTGTTCATATAACAATCATCTACATACTAATCTTGAGTATTACAATACTCACGGTTATGAGAGCCACCGCTTGATCCAACAAGGGATATAACATGTTCTAGTCTTAGTGTATTAATAATGTCCTATCTCATTAATACTATAACTAGGGATCATTCAAGCATAAATACTACATAGTGTAGTAGGAATCTCACATTATGATTTTTATAATAATTTCCTTAACATTATGTTGTACTAGGCACTTATCAAAAAGTTTATACGCGTATTAAGATATAACAGTCAAACTAAAAGATAAAGAATGCATATTTTATTAATTCCTATACAATATACATGGTACAAGTGATTGCTTCTAGGACATAACACTAATAATCTTCCACTTGCACTAGAGCCAATCATTTATATATCGAATACTGAATGACTCAACATGTCTATCATGTTTCTTATAGGAAAGTACTTTTGTGAGTGGATTAGCTATGTTCTAATCTATGGGAATTCTTTCCATATTTACATCTTACCTATTTATGATCTCTTTAATCAGATGATAGAGTCTAAGTACATGCATGGATCATTGATGAGACCATGGTTCCATTGCTTGTACAATGGCGCTATTGTTGTCACAATACAAAAGTATCAGATCTACAATGCTAGGTACCACTCCAAGTTTTGTGATGAACTTCTTGATCCACACTGCTTTTTTAGTTGCTTCGGAAGTTGCTATGTACTCTGCTTCAGTTGCCGAATCGGCAGTAGTCTCTTGTTTAGAATTTCTCCAACTTACTACCGCATCATCTAACGTGAAAATGTAGCCAGATTGTGATTTGTAGTCGTCCTTATTGGACTGAAAGCTAGCATTAGTATACTCTCTTACTTGCGAATCACCATCTCCATATACCAAGAATACATCCTTAATCCTTCATAAGTACTTGAGGATATTCTTTACAGCCGCCCAATGACTTTTTCCAGGGTTAGATTGGTATCTACTTTTCAAGCTAAGAGCACATGATACATCGAGCCTAGTACATGTCATAGCATACATGATAGACCCAATTGCCGAAGCATATGAAATTCTACTCATATGATCATTTTCAACTTGTGTCTTTGGAGACATCAACTTTGAAAGGCTTACTCTATGTGCCATAGGCAAGAATCCTCTTTTGGATTGATCCATATTGAACCGCTTCAGTACTTTATCTATGTATGTAGACTGTAAAAAACTTAGCAACCTCTTTGATCTATCTCTATAGATCCTTATTTCTAGAATATAAGTTACTTCTCTAAGGTCTTTCATGGAGAACATTTTGGATAACCAAATCTTTACAGATTAAAGAATGGAAACATCATTTCCTATTAGCAATATGTTATCTACATAAAGTAATAAAAAAATAACTACACTCTTACTAACCTTCTTATACACACAAGGTTCATCTATGTTTTGAATGAAACCAAATTCTTTAATTGTCTTATCAAAACGGATGTTCCAACTCCTAGATGATTGCTTAAGTCCATAAACAGATCTTTGCAACTTGCATACTTTTGTGCCATATTTGGATATAAAACCTTCAGGTTGTGTCATATATACTTTCTTGATAAGGTTTCCATTAAGAAAAGCTATTTTTATATCCATTTGCCAAACCTCGTAGTTGTAATGAGCGGCAAGTGTTAGGAGTATTCTTATGGATTTTAACATAGCAATTGGTGAAAAAGTTTTGTTATAGTCAATACCTTACGGTTGTCGATAACATTTTGCAACCAGATGTGCCTTATAGGTAACCACATTACCATCCATGTCAATTTTCTTCTTGAAAACCCATTTGCATCCTATAGGCTTGATTTTTTTGGGTAGATCAACCAAAGTTCATACTTGGTTGTCATACATGGAATCCATTTCTGACTTCATGGCTTCAAGTTATTTGTCAGATTCTAAACTATTCAGAACGTCTTTGTAAGTAGTAGGCTCATCTTCTTCTATGAGCAATACGTTATTGTGGTCACTAATGAGAAATCGATATCTCTCAGGCACCATTCGTATCCTACTCGACCTATGAGGCTCTTGTGTATTAGAAAGTTCATCAATAGGTGTGGGTTCAGACGGTTGATCAATATTTGTTTGTTCTTTTTGAACTTCACTAAGTTTAAGGTTGCTCTCACTATTTCCTTTAAACATATGCTCCTTCTCTAAGAAGATAGTATGTTTCAAAACAAAAACTTTATTTTTAGAAGGAAGATAGATGTAATATCCAAAGGATTCTTTTGGATATCCAACAAATAAATATTTGTTAGACTTACTTTCAAATTTGTTTAACATTGCCTTTTTAACAAAAGCAAGGCAACCCCAAATCCTAAAATGAGATAACTTTGGTCTCTTACCAAAGAACAACTCATAAGGAGTGGTATCAATCGTTTTTTATGAAACTCTGTTTAATATATACACAGCAGTCTCTAGTGCATTTCCCCAAAATGATTTTGGTAAGTGTGTAAAAGCCATCATGGTTCGTACCATGTCTAGAAGGATTCAATTTCTTCTCTTTGATACACCATTATGTTGAGGTGTATATGGTGGAGTCTATTGAAATAATATCCCATTATCTCTAACATAACTTAGAAACTTTTAGCTTAAGTATTCACCTCCTCGATTGGATTTCATCATACTTATCAAATAAGAACGCAATGGAAATAACCATGAAATCCATGCCCAAGAAGCACGTGTTTGCAATTAAAATGGGAATAGAGGAAGGGAACGGAGATTACCTTCTGTAGTAGATAAACAAAAATTTTCTTGCGTTTAGAAATTTGATCAGCAACCCAGGAACCAATTCCCTCTGTTTTGATCATTCAAATACACCACTACAATCCATGAGTAGGATTGTCTCTAACATTAATCCACATAAGGTTGAATTTTTCACAAAACCCACTCAAAAATATGCTAGTAGAAGAGGAGCGGCTAGGTTTTAATCGGAGAAGAATAAGGATGAAGAAGAAACGATTTCTCAGAATCCTCTGTGCAAAAGGGAATGATTCCTATATTTATAGTTTTTAGGATTTGTAATTAAGTCTTTCAAGATCCAATGTCTACAATTGGACCCTTAAAGTTTATATAATTGCAACCAAGACTCATGAATTATGACAAACTTATAATTCACATATAAATATATTTTCTTCTCTTAATTAACCCCACAATATTATCAAATAATATATATTAAGCATTCAAACCTTTATTGTGTGTGACCCATTAGGTTTCTTGGTGTTATTGGTAGCACAATATGAATTAATTCTAATAGCTTTAGAATTAACAATCCTAAATAAAATATAAAATTAATTTTTTAATTAATAAATTCATATTTAGCATATTAAGAGCGACATCTAGCAAAGACTCTTGATCACCCAAATGTTGGGTATCTCAGGCTCGTATCCTATACGGCACAATGGAAAATAAGATGAGATACCATCTCAGAACCCGTCTATGTGTGAAAAACAAGACATAATGATAATAAAAGTAACAGCTTTTTACCTTTGTTTGATCGTCCGAAGAACAAAAATTTCTTCTTCAAGTCAAGGCACGATCTAGCAATCCTCTTGATCCAACTTCACAAGAGTTGAACGTCTAACCATGATAATCACAGTGTGTGATTATCTCTAACAGTAATCCACATAGAAGATACACTCAAGCACAAAGTTTTCTATACTAGCAGAACAACTAAGTGGCAGCTAGGGTTGGTTGCTTCAAGAACAACGAGAGAGAGAGAGAGAGAGAGAGAGAGAGAGAGAGAGAGAGAGAGAGAAAATATCGTGGCTGTTATTTTTCGTGTCACTCACAATCAGCTAGGGTCACGAGCATATCACCCATATAACCGAAAAACCCTAGTGAAAAATTGAGATTCTAAAACAATTAGAATTCCCTAATTGTAATCACTACTAGAAACTGGTGTATCAGCCACGGAATTCGGCCACGGAATTCATGCGTGGCTGATTACCCACACAACACCAACGGATCAGCCACGGATTAAATATCGTGGCTGATTCATGGCTGATATGTGGGAGAATTCGATTAAGGTTTTCAAGGAAAAATTCGTGGCTGATCCGTATCTGATCACCTACGGATCAGCCACGAAAATATTTAAAAATTTTATGAAAATTATTTGTGGATGATCCGTGGCTGATTTGCTACGAATCAGCCATGGTTTTTTTTTTAAATGTCATTATATAATCAAATATTTTCGTGGTCGATACGTTGCTGATCAGTCACGGAAATTTTTTGTGGCTGATTCACACCTGATTTGATACGAATCAGCAACGGAATATTTTTTAAAAATTCAAAATTTTTTGTAAAAAATCCGTGGCTGATTTGTAGCAAATCTGCTGCGAATCAGCCACGACATATTTTTGAAATTTTTTTTAATTATGGCGTGACTGATCCGTGGCTATATAGCCACAAAATAGCCACAGAAAATTCCCTTGCAGATGTACAATTTATAGGGCATATCTCAATTCCATTTCTGGCAACAAATTATCCTCAATTCCATCGACCTTTCCTTCTTCTATTTGCCAGACCCATTTCCCTTGCTTTGATCCCGCACCTCGTTGCCGTCGCCATCGCCGTCACTCTTGTCGCACTGGTCCTTGCCGTTCGCCTTCGCCGTTGTGCGTTGGTCCTCGCCGTTCGCTGCCGCAGAGGTGCCTCCCCAAGGGAGTCTGCTCCCACTGTTTGCCGTCGCAGAGGTAACTCATAGAGAAGTCTGCTCTTTACTTCTTCAACTCAATGGCTCGAAATTTTCAAATTTTCTATTATTGTGAGTGAGCAATGTGTGTAATGTGTGTTCGACGGATGTAATTTGGATGCACTTCACTGAATTTTTTTCTTCATTCTTTGAACCTACATTTTTTTCTTCATTTTTCAATTGATTTATTTTCTTTCAATTACAGAAGTCCGGTTGCTTCTTCTTGTCTTCTTTTGTCCTTGTTTCCCAAACGGCACTTAGTGCATTGTTCACGGGCTACTCTTGTCTTCTTTTTCATCTTGTAATTGTTGCTTGCTGTGTCTTCTTTTGTTCTTTCTTCTTGTCACACACCACTGTATATTATCCTCTTATAACTTTGTTCTTTTGGAATGCATTTGTTTTTGTATTTTGTCTTCTTTCATTTTGTTCACTAATGTTTCGTCCTTCTATGCTCATAGAATATACACAACACTTAATTTGCTTCGTCCTTCATGCTCACATGTGTGTGTTTACTATTCAAAAGACTTGAATGAATTTCACTACAATTGAGAATATATCACCTAATAAAAAATATTTATAACTAATTAAATTAATAATCTTACCATTTATTAGATAATAATATACTATAAACTATAAAGAATATTTTCTAACTAATTAAATTATTACTTTGTTATTTTTTTATAACAATATATGCTACAAACTATAGATGATTTATATTAAAAAATATTAATTTAAAATAATCTTATCTTTTTAATTTTTCAAATAATAACACATTAATTTAATAATTAACTTGTGATTTATAAACCAATAACTAAAATTAATATAACTTTCAAAACCAACCTCTTCTATTTTAAAAGTATAAATTTCTTGACTCATAAATCAACTACTATTCGCACTAAATCAATAAGAAAAAGGTCAAAGATTCATCAGAGAATTTAAATATAGGTAAATTAATATCTTATCCTTATTAATGAAAAATATTAATAATGTAGCAAAATTTATATTTTTTTATTATGTATTTTAAAAAGTGAATATTTATTTTTAAAAATTCGATTCAAAAATAAAAATATTAAAATTTAAATGAAAAGAGTAATAAAATCGAGTACTGTTTGAAAAAGACTCGAATATCTTTGTAAATAAATTTTTTTTATGGAACTAAATAATATTAATTAATTAAACACAAATATATTTAAGCAAGCTTTATTTACTAACAACACGAGTAGATCAACCTCACTTTGCTACGATCGTGTATAGTACCCCAAATCCACCTTGGAGAACATCAAGCCAAAATATGATTCCCTTTTTGCCCCTCAATGCATTGCCGATTTTATTATAGTTACAAGTTAAAAGAATTTGTCATTTAGTAGGGGGAAAAAATTAAAAAAGGACTTCATCAACTTGAGTCAAAGCCGGCTTGAGAAAGCATATGGTCGTCCCATGGTGCAATAAATACGTAATAAATTAATTATAAAAATATATATTGTACACAAATTCATTAAAAAATTGGTTGTAAATCAAAGTAAGTTAAAATGTTTTATGTGATATGGTATCCATTTATGTAAAAGGGGTAAAGCCTATTTTAGTATGTTTATTAGCGTGTTTGATATGTGTGTTTATGCATGAATATTTTGGAAATTAGTTACAATATTTCTAAGTATCTTAAAATTATTGTCATGTTTGAAAACTAGTTTAAAGTTTCCTGTTAAAATAGGTGGCATATAGTCAGTTAAAATGAATAGAGATAGAAGTTGGATGTCTAATCGACTCCTCTCGGCTCTTCGAGGCATAACAAAAGAGTTTACACAAGGACTCGACGAGTTCATCCAGGTTGCATGTGCGCAACCACAATTCATTCGCGATTGCAACGACAAGGTGTCCATGTTCTAGGTGCAAGCTTACGAAATTCCAAAGTCGTGAAACCTGCCATGTTCACCTTCTAAACAAAGGTTTTATGCCGAATTATTTTATTTGGACTTCCCATGGAGAAGAGTATCAAATCCATGAAGAAGAAGCGCCTCATGTAGTATCGGACCATCACGAAACCACAAATAGGTATCGAGAAATGGTACATGATGCTGCGGGTCATTCCTTCAATAATAATTGGGCCGCGGGTCCATCTAATATTGAGGAGGAAGCACCGAATCCCAATGCACAACAATTCTATGATCTATTGCACGAGGCAGATGAGCCACTATTTCAAGGTTGTGTACGACATTCAAAGTTGTCAGTTGTGTCACGAATGTTGCATTTGAAGTCAGAGCAGAATATGCCAGATATTCATTTTGACCATTGGGCCAGTCTTATTAATGAAATTCTACCAGATGATGGGAACAAAGTGCCGAATAATTTCTACAAGACTAAGAAGTTTGTGAAAGCTCTTGGGTTGCCAGTTGAGAAGATTCATGTATGTGTCAATGGATGTATGCTCTTTTGGAAAGATAATGAGGAGTTAATGAATTGCAAATTCTGTAATCATCCCCGATACAAGTTAAGAATTTTGGAAAAATCCAAACCTATTCCATATCAAAAAATGCATTACCTACCCATTACTCCGAGGCTGCAGAGGCTTTATGCGTCAAAAGAAACAGCCGAGCATATGACATGGCATAAAGACCATACGCAACAGGGCGATGAAATGAATCACCCATCAGATGGCGAAGCGTGGAAGGATTTTGACATAAAACATCCAGACTTCGCACATGAGCCACGCAATGTAAGATAGGCATTATGTGCAGATGGCTTTGCACCTTTTGGTATGTCTGGCAAGTCATATTCTTGCTGGCCTGTCATTATCACCCCTTATAATTTGCCACCTTAGATGTGCATGAAGACACCTTACATGTTTCTAGTAGCGGTAATCCCGGGACCAAGAGATCCTAGGAAGATGATTGATGTGTATCTCCAACCACTTATTGAGGAGCTGAAATCACTTTGGCGTGTGGGTATTCAGACGTATGATATTTCTAGAAAGCGTAATTTCGATATGCGGGCTGTGCTTATGTGGACAATAGGAGACTTTCCTGCATATGGGATGTTATCTGGGTGGACAACTTCTGGGCACATGGCGTGCCCAATTTGTATGGAAAAGAGTAAGGCATTTCAACTTCGGCATGGAAGAAAAACATGTTTCTTTGATGTTCACCGCCAATTTCTCCCACGGGATCACCCGTATAGAAGAAATAAGACCAACTTTTTGAAAAATCGTGTCGAAAACGATCCACCACAACCCAGGCTCACGGGTGAAGAAATTTGGCAACGAGTTCAGAATATTCCTAAGGTTACTGATACCGGCGGTGAAGACATTCCCGAAGGGTATCTCAGCAGTCACAATTGGACAAAATAAAGAATATTTTGGGAACTCCCTTATTGGTCTTCATTGCTTGTTCGACACAACTTAGATGTCATGCACATAGTTAAAAATTGTTTTGATAATGTTTTCAACACAGTAATGGATGTAAAAGGTAAAACAAAAGATACCCTAAATGCTCGTTATGACATCAAAGAACTATGCCGAAGAAAAGAACTGGCATTAGATCCCGGAGAGAGCATCAGATCAAAGGCAACTTATTGTCTTTCCAAACAAGAACAACGCATTTTGTTTGAGTGGATAAAGGATCTAAAATTTCCTGATGGCTATGCATCGAACCTATCTAGATGTGTTGATATCCGGGAGTCTAAATTTATAAACACGAAGAGTCATGATTGCCATGTTTTCCTGTTGCGTTTGTTGCCTACTGCTTTCAGACAAATGCTACCAGAGTCGATTTGGAATGCTTTAACTGAGTTTAGCAAATTTTTTAATGAGTTATATGCCACTAAGTTGACTGTGGGTAAGATGAGAGAGTTGGAGGAAAATATTTCTATTATATTATGTAAGTTGGAGAGAATATTTCTACCCGCATTCTTTAACTCAATGGAGCATCTTCCAGTTCATTTACCATATGAAGCTCGTGTGTGCGGTCCAGTTCAATACCGTTGGATGTTTCCTTTTGAAAGGTAGTTCATCTAGTACTGCTGTCTAAAAAGTTCATTTTCCAATTTTATCTCTTCGTATTATGTCAATGCTTAAATTGCTTTTACCATATGTAGATACCTCTATCATTTGAAAAAGAAGATTAGAAATAAGGCAAGAGTTGAAGCGTCTATAGTCAATGCTTACTTGGTCGAAGAGGCTTCTAACTTTACAACATAATATTTTGAGCCGCATGTGGTAACAAGAAGTAGGCGTCCAAGTCGACACGATGATGGCGGTGACGTCAGCCATTCTGCAAATAATTTATCGATTTTCAGTTAGCCGGGGCGGTCAGCAAGTAGATCTTATATGCGGTGGCTTACGATGAGGAATACAAAGCTGCCCATCTTTATATGTTCTTTGAAGCTGTTCGGAGGTGGAGCCGTTTATCGGGTTTATTAAAAGTTGAGTTTACTGAGATGATTTCTCTTCTAACTCTTCGGTGCGATAGTAATATATACTAAGTTATTTTTATGCTATCACTTCAGTATGTTTATTGGTCAATTGCACACCCATCATCCACAACTCGGACATCGTGACATTAACAAGGAGATTGAGACCCACTTTGCTAGCTGGTTCCGTAGCCATGTATGTAATGTCATGTTTGTGCAAATTATAGCATCTCTACTCTTTACAGTACTAATATTAAATTATTTGACTAGGTTTTGGAGTGCTGAGAATAATATTGACAATCGGCTTTTAAAGGACCTCTCAAGAGGCCCTTTAATGGCGATTGAAGCATATTCCATTTACTATATTAATGGATATTGTTTTCACACCATGAGCCATGGAGAAGGAAAATCAACAATGAATTATGGGGTGTGCATTCGAGGCACGACTTATTCTCAATCAACAAGCTGAAGGAGACTATTATGGATTAATACAAGAAATACTTCGTGTACAATATCCTGGCTTGCCAGAGAAGAATACTGTATTGTTTAAGTGTGAATGGTTTGATCCACGATCTCGTGACAGTATGAAAGTTCATCCAAGGTACAATTTGGTGGAAATAAATCATTGAAAAAGGTGGCCAAAATACGAACCATTTGTGCTAGCCCATCAAGCAATTCAGGTATACTACTCTCCATATCCGAGTACAAGACGTGATATGCGTGACTGGTGGGCTGTTTTTCACGTTAAAGCAAGAGAGATTTTTGATGTTCCACAAGTTGAACACGCTTATCAAAATGACCATTCTATTGGCACACCATTACAAATTCAAGATGATCAACTTGATCCTCAACGTGATTGGGATGCTACAGGAGAAGAGGATGTCATTAGGAGTGATGGTAATGATGAAACTACCGATGAAGAGATTGAATATGAGTCTGAAAATGAGGAAGATGATGCCGATGAATCGATTGAAATTGAGGACGAGTAAAATATTCTTTTTACATCTTCATATCTTTTACTTTTGTTACATATATTATTGTATATTATTTTTTAATTTGCAAGCTAACTAATCATTTGCTTTGTAGATATGCCTCAGAGTAGTTCATATTTTCGTTCTGAGCACCCTGCCCTATCTACCTCCAATGTTCCAGCGTCACAGACTCCACAGAATCCTTCATCAGATGGGAGCATTGCTGCTGGTGATAATACTACTACTTCTGTTGTCCCTTGCTCTATTCCTTCTTCATCGCAGCGACCCATGATACACATTCTTCCGGGGAGTGATAATGTGTAAGTATATCATATATGTTTACAAAGAATATAAAGTTTTACCCACAATTCAAACTATATTTTCAATACTTTTTGTTGAATAACTTTAAGTTTTGATCAATGTCTTTGTGTTAGGTTTGGACCCATAGAGATTCAATATAAAATTCATAACTGCATCTCAGACTGCATCAAGCTGAAATTTGATGTCTCGCACAAAAGGTGGTTGCATATGGACTTTGATACGAAGAATACTTGGTTTCAAGAATTCGAGGCAAGTGTTTAATAATTAAATGTTATGTGATCTTCTTGCTCTTTTATAAAGTTTTGAGTTGAAGTATCTTATATTATTTCTTTTTATTGTAGAAACGATATAGATGGAGGGAAGAGGATAGTGAAATGGTTCGAAAAGCTTGGAACTCCAAGGCGGGGGAGCTATTCCGAGGGATTATTGCTTCAGCCAAAAAGGCATGGATAAAGGATAGAGTTAAACTTCCATGGATGCTCGAGGATGTGTTTGATGCTATGGTAGCATATTGGCAGACGCCAGAGACACTAGCACGATCAGAGCAAAATTCTCGTAATCGTCGCAACCAGGGAGAGAATGCCTCATGCATGCATACGGGCGGACCCATTCCACATCTCGCACATGCATATCGCATTGTAAGTATCGAATAAATTTTAGGTATATGAATACTTAGTAAGTTAAATCATAAAGAAATTAATACCATACAAATTTATTACGAGCGACAAAGAATGGTGGTGTTCTACCAAATTCTCTTGAGCTTCACGAGAGAGTTAAATCAACACGAGGTTGAAGGGAGGACGGAATTCATCACACCATATCATCGAGATCTTCATGTAAGTTATTATTATAGTATATTTGACTTAATATTTTTCATTGAATTCTTATTGATTCCTTCTAAAATCTTTACTCAATTTTTAGGAATGAGCTACTAGGATGGTTGAGGAGGTAGAAACACAAGTCTCCTCTACAGCCTCGACATCTGTTGAACCTGGAACTGCTATTGAGTCTCCAGTGGTTGATTATGATAACATTATGCTTACAACAGCTGGGGGTGTAAGGAAAGGACGTGTCCCCGGTCTTAGTTCAGCATGTCAGCCTATCCTGAGTTCAAGGTCTGGAAGTAGCACATCTGCGAGGACTAGCTATGTTGATCACAGAGTCCTTCATGAGCTGCATGAGGATTATGGTCGCAAAATGCAAGAGATGCAAGCAAATCACGCTGAGGAGATGGCGCGTTAGGAGCAACTCATACTTGAGACTCGTCGTCAAATGGATGAGATAATGGCCACAATGCGGGTGCACTTAGAATCGTGCTCATCTAAAGGAGCCACAGACAATGAGAGGACTCATGATGATGCGTGATTGTAGCTTTGAAAAGCTAATCTATATAATAGATTAGTTTTTATCGACTGTCACAACTTACTTATTACTATTCTGTGGTGGAGACAATTTTGTGATGCCTTATTTGCTTGTGGGAGTTGGATATTATTAGACTTTGTTTTATTTGTTAATCTATTCTATTTTGTACTTTGTGACTTGGGTGTTTGTTGATATGTTGGGTGTTTGATTACAGGAGTTTGATTGTTGATATGATGGGTGCAAGGTTACAGGAGTTTGATTGTTGATATGTTGGGTGTATGGTTATAGGAGTTTGATTGTTGATATGTTGGGTGGTGTATGTTTACAGGATTTTGGTAAGGTCTTGATATGTGTATTTCTTGAAAACAGGTTGAAAAATCAGACAGGGAACAACTACGAAAATTCCATGGCTGATTTGGTACGGAATTTTTTTGTGGCTGATTAGATCAACCACAAAGATAATTTCAACCACAAAAATTCCGTGGCTGAATTATTTCTCAATTAAAAAAATTTTCATTATATGAAATTAAATCAGCCACGAAATTATATACTCAGCTACGAACATTTTCGTGGCCGATTACCCTCGAAAACTATTTCCGTGGCTAATCACTTTTTAAATTAAATAAATTATTATTACTATTTATTAAATCAGCCACGGAATTTCCGTGGCTAATCACTCACGGAATGGTATTCCGTGGCCGATTTCTATTTTTTGAATTAAATAATTTTTAATTATTTTGAATTAATCAGCAACGGAATTTATTTATCAACCACGAAATATTTTGTGGCTAATCACCCACGGAAATATTTTTCGTGGTTGATAAATCAGCCACGCCGACTTTAGCCACGGAAACTTTTCCGTGGTTGAGTTCAATCAGCCACGGATTTCATCCAATCAGCCACGGAATTTGTCGTGGCTGATAAGTCAGTTTCTTGTAGTGAATTGGAAACATCAAGTTCTCACAATTATAATTTGGATCACAAATTATAACTAATTATAATTTATCCACAATAACTTCTCTTTCTCACAATTAACCCCACTACATTATCAAATAACATCTTGAGTATATAATCCTTTATTGTGTGTGACCTATTAGGTTTTTCGATCAATTGGTAGTGAACATGAATTAATCTAAACGACTTTGAGATTAATAATCTATAATTAATTAGAATTAATTCTAATCAAGATTAGTTTATTAATTTATCAATTAATAAACCCATATTCCCAGATCATGAGTGGTGTCTAGCAATACATCATGACCACCCAAGAGTCCAGGAAATCAAGTGGCTTGACATGAACCCTTCAATAACAAACTACAGTGCAATTAACTCATTTCACCATACAATATCTCATTCGGTTTGGAGTTCGGAATTAGTGCCAACTCCCTCTAGAATTAATTTTGGCCCGAATACAATAGTACTTGTACCAGGAACCCAGTACTCTAGATGTGTATCAATTGAAACTATTTTCAATACACAATTGCCTTGGTCAAGGACTTCTCGAGTAGTAATTCCTACAAGTGTCCGTGAGATATTCGCCCCTACTATTAGGAGTGGTGAATTCTTTATTGATCCTCCCAACTACTTTTGTTTACCTTACAATGTACCCAATATCCATCCTATAGGTGACCCTTGATCGAGTTCCGGAGATTGGAATCAAAGTACAATGCTCAGCAAATAAAGTACCTTGGAGATCTCAAGTCTAAGGATACTTGCACGTTTGCTATATTGAGATTATATCACTGGCACTAAATAGTTATTCATGTGATTATCTCAAAGTTAGGTCATTCAATGAACTTGTTCCATTAACAAACATCCATGTGTTAACTTTGAGTATCTCAATACTCACGGATATAAGAACTACCACTTAATCAAATCAGAAAGTCTAACACATGCTAGTCTTAACGCATTAATAATGTCCTGTCTCATTAATACTATGACTAGAGACTATTTCAGTACTAACACTACACAGTATAGTAGGAATCTCATATCATGATCTCTATTACGATTTTCTTAACACAATGTTGTACTAGGGACTTTATCGAACAGTTGTATTACTTAAAAGTAAACAAAAGAAACTGTAAGATAAATAATGCAGTTTTATTAAAATAAAATATGTCATATACAATGTACAAATGATTGCCTCTAGGGCACAACACTAACACTAAAAGTCTAGAAAGTCAAGTAACTTGACATGAACCTTTCAATAGTAAAAAATCAATACAATAAACTCTTTTCACCATACTATATCTCATTATGTCTAGAGTATGGAATTAGTGCCAACTTCCTTCAGAATATTTTTAATTCTGGCCCCTAATATTTTATTACTTGTTCAAGAAATTCATTACTCGATATGTGTATCAATTTGGAACTATTTCCAACACATAGTTTCCTTGGTCAAGGATTTCATGAGTAATGATTTCTACAAGTGGCTTTGAGATATACTCTCCTATTATTAGGAGTGGTGAATCCTTTATTAACCCTCTCAACTACTTTTGTTTACCTTATATTGTACCTAATATCCACCGCATAGGCAGTCCTTGTAAGACTCCAAAGATTAGAATCAAAGTACAACACTCGATAAACAAAATACCTTGAAGATCCCAAGTCTAAGGATACTTGCACACTTGTTATAATGAGATTCTGTCACTGATACTCAATAGCTATCCAAGTGATTATTTCATAACTAGGTCATCCAATAAACTTTTTCATATAACAAGCATCCACATACTATTCCTGAGTATCACAATACTCATGGTTATGAGAACCACTGCTTAATCCAATCAAGAGATATAACATGTGCTAGTCTTAGCGTATTAATAATGTCCCATCTTATTAATACTATGACTAGGGATTATTCAAGCATAAACACTATATAGTATAGTAGGAATTTCACACCATGATCTTTATTATGATTTCCTTAACACAGTGTTGTATTAGAGACTTTATCAAAGAATTTATACACATATTAAGATATAACAGTCAAACTAAAAGATAAAGAATGCCTCTTTTATTAATTACTCTACAATATACATGGTACAAGTGATTGCCTATAGAGCACAACACTAACATGTAGAACTCGTATACAATAATAGTTATAATCAACAATTGGAATTACCCCGTTTGAAGCTTTATATGGAAGGAAATGTCAATTCTCGTTGTATTTGGAAAGTTTAGGACAGAGAATGGGTGATCAGGATACTTAAAGTTCAATAGGTTGTAGAGATGATTAACATCAAGTTGGAGGCAGTTCAAAGTAGACGAAAAAGTTATATAGATTGATGTAAAAAAGATTTGGAATTTGCAAAAGGAGATCGTGTATTCTTAAAGTTGACTCCACAATGACAATTGGGAATCAAAGGACCAAGAAAGAAGTTGGCACCTAGGTACATTAGACTATTCCCTATTGTTGAGAGGATTGGAAAAGTGGCTTATCAATTGGAGTTACCCGTAGAGCTTCAAGGTATTCCTGACGTGTTTTATGTCTCCTAACTTCAAAAGTATATGGCTAATCCTGCCTACATTGTTGAATAAAGAACCTATTAAGATGGCTCTAAGCTTGAAGTATGAGGGAAAACCTATTAAGATCTTGGAATATCCTGATAAGGAATTGCATAATAAGAAAATTTCAGTTGTAAAAGTGTTGTAGAATTATCATCCAGTACAAGATGTAACTTGGGAAATGGAAGCAAAGATGTTGAAGAAGTATCCGTAATTATTTCAGGTGTAAGCTAATTTCGAGGATGAATTTTTTTGTTAGGAAGGGAGAATGTAATACCCCACACTTTTATCTTTGATTGACTACTACTTGTGATAGGACGAGAATTTATATCCATGGCCAAAGCAAAAGATGATCGGTGTAATGAGACGAATATTTTGGTATAATAATAATTTGTCGGGGCTTGGATGTAATTATTGGATTTGTTCTACCCGTACCCTAAATATTCAAAAGGAAATTATTGTTAATAAAACAAGAATTTGAGGGTATGCTGAGAATGGAAATTGATCAGTGCGATGAAATGTACATTTTGGCGGAATTATGTTATTCGGGTTATCGAGGTCATTTTCGTCATTTTGACTACGCCCGCGACTCTGATCGCGAATTTGATCCAATTGAGAAGGAATTGAAGAATTTAAGTATTACCAATGGATTCAGTAGATTTTTTCAGAGTTGAATGGTAAAGTAAAATATTTTTCCATTCCGGCCCCAATTTTGGTCATTTCTGAGGAAAAATGAAAAATGTGCTCGAAAATTTGGACGTGTGGCATTTTGTGATTGGTAGCCCATGGACATGTGTCAATTTAAGAGAGGTTGTGATACAAATTCTTGCGTGGCTTTTCTTGGTGTTGTGGTGTTTTTGGTGGTTGTGTGTTCAGTTCAAACAGAGAGAACCAAAACAGGGACTTTTCTTGTGACAAAAAGAGAAAGTAATCTAACTACCTACACTCTTTCAAACCCTTGAAGAACAAAGCCTTAAAGACCCTTAAGATGAGTAAAAAGTTCTACTATATTCTCACCCTAATATCCTTGAAGCAACAAAGGTAAGTAAGAACAAATAGAATGACCCATTCAAAGAAAATAACATTGGATTATCCAAAATATTTATAGACTCTTACAAAAGGAGGACTAACCCTTAAGCTTGGTCTTGAACAAGATGAATAAGGAGGCTAGGGCCTTTCAAGATTCTCTCTCAATTTGAAATAAGGTGAAGTGAATTGTGTTTTCAAATCACTAAATGTGCAATTTATACTATTCTAACCCTAGTTAAGTAATCCTTGATATTCTATTACAGTTTAGGGTCATAATAAGTCTTTACAAACACTTAAAATTAAAGAAAATCAGAGAAAACATAAAAAATACGGAGTAGTCGTTGGCTGCCCAGGGTGGAATCGGCGCCAGTTTGGACACTATAACCGGCACCAGTTGTAGACTGCCTTCAGCGATCGAAAACCGGATGAAGCCCTTATTGAGCAGAATGAAGTCGGTGCCGGTTTAGCTGCTTGGAGTCGGCACCGGCCGCCCTCTAGAGGCCTCTTTTTTGGTCTAGTTTCATCCGTCTTCGTCGCCGGCCCTGGTTCTTGCATGGTCACGTCTCCCCCTCCTCGATCTTGACCTTTTTGATAAAGTGGAGTCTTATCATATCCCCTTCCTTGAAAAGGATTCGTCTCTGAATCATTACCAATTTCTACATGGAATGCTTTCACCATTTCCGCCTTCGTAGCTCCGTTAAGGTCCATTCATTCTCCTATAGGCAAGGTAATCAATTCAAAAGGAGTTAGGGGAATAAAACCATACACAATTTCAAA
Source organism: Voacanga thouarsii (assembly GCA_026120185.1). NCBI lineage: Eukaryota > Viridiplantae > Streptophyta > Magnoliopsida > Gentianales > Apocynaceae > Voacanga > Voacanga thouarsii. Next base: position 345,287 of record JANUWF010001659.1, on the reverse strand, counting down.
AAGAGAATGAGAAGTGGTAGTGTGAGAAGCCCTTTTGCAGTCAAACTCAAAATGTGGCCAGCATTCCTCCCAATTGGTCAAGTTCTTCTTGATTATGGTCCGTAAGAATTAGGTTAGTGTTCGGTTGACCACCTTTTTTGGAAAAATAACTTAGAGTCTTGAGGGACAGCTGCAATTTCATTAGGCCAAGACAATGAAAAAACATTAGTAGAAACATACGAATAATTGCATAAAAGAAGAATAACCGGTTCCTTAGCTTCTTTAGACTCTATGACCTCACTTTCTTTTTCAAAGAAATTCACTCTTCTTTTACCCCTCCTCTCTTGACCTTGCTCACCCATACCAAACTCTTTTTCTTGCCTCTCTTTTTCTTTCCTCTTAATTTTTTGTTTTGGATTAACATTCTACACTCCCTTTTTCTTTTCTTGCTCCTTTATGATTCTTTGATCTTTGTTCACCTCACTAGGGGCCATGGGGGTGAGGGTAAACTTAGTTCCCTCCTTGAGTAGGGAATAAGTATTCTTCCTCCCATTATACTTAACATGCCTATCGTATTGTCAAGGCCTTCCTAGGAGCAAGTGACCCACTTGCATGGGTAGCACATCACATACCACATCATCCTTATACTTCCCCATCTGAAAAGACACCAAAACGTGTTTGTTCACTCTATCTCCTCCACTAGATTTGATGTCATTTTGTGAAGTTGAACTAGATTCTTCATTCTTACTAGTTTCACTCATTTTCATTTACTTTTGCACCACCTCTAGCCAACTCCTCTTTTTCTCCTCTTGTGGATGCGAGCTTTCTTCCACTTCATGAGTACTTGAAACACTTTGGGAACCTTCATCTATAGCACGTATTTGTTCATTCTTTATCTCAAATTTTGAATTCTTTGGCTCTTCAACAAATTCCATACTTTTTTTCTCAACTTCTTCTTGCACATTCTCCTCTAACACTTCTAAGGGGTTTAACTCATCCTCTAGAAAGAATAAAATGTTATAATATTCCTTAGTCACCTTATGTGTTGAACTCAATGGATCTACGTCTTCTTTTTCATCATTACTAAGCTCCTCATCAAGCTTATCAATATTTTCCTTAACTACTTCATGCACTACTTCATCATTTTGATTGAGCATTTCTTGGCCTTGGGCTTCCCTTTCCAGCTTCTCCTCCTTCTCAAAGCCACGTAATTCATCTTGTTCACCCCTCTCAATTTTTTCTTCACTTCTTGTCCTTCTTGGGTCCTCAACATCTACATCATTTTTCTTGGCCACTTTGGCCTCAAGTATAGCTTCTTGCTTCTCAATTTGTCTCCCCCCTTTGCAATTGTGCACCCCATAAAATCTTCCATATGCCAATTTATTTGGACAATTACCCTTTGTGTGCCTTGTACTATAATAAATCTCACAAGTTAATCCTCTACTACTCCTTTGTTGTACTATGCTTATAGAGGCTTGGGATTATCCCCTTTTGCCTTGCGACTCTGCCTTCCCCTTTAGTTGTTGTAGCAAACTTGGACACCTTCTGCACTCATGCTCCCTCTCCACATCATTTCCTTCTCTCCTTCCTCCTTTGTAGCCCCATCCACTATGTTGTTCCCCAAAAGCTTCACCATGATCCCTCTCATATCACTCATCAACTCCCTCAAATTCTCTTTCTAGCCCCCTTAGATTGTTCCCCCCATTCCTTCTTTGTCCTCTACCTCGTTCTCCTCTCATTCCATGAACTCCCCCTCTTATAGGAGCTTGTTGGAATCCCCCAATTGAATGTTCGTCCCATTCTTCCCCTTGTTGGGCATGTAATAGAGGAGTGTGGGCATTACCATCCCTCATTCTAGGGCTAGGTGCTTCAAATCATTCTTGGCCCCTCCTTTGTGCAACGGTAGAAGATTGGCCAAGATGGTTTATCAACTCCCTTATCAAATTTTGAAATTCACTTTGCATAGTCTTCATTATGGCTTGCAAGTCCTCACGCAATCCCATAGCATCAATGGGTTCTTCTTGAGGTCTATTAGGTCCACTTACGTTAGGCCTAAAGATCTCTTGTTCATGGGCCATGGTGATAGAGTATTTACTTGTCTATACCTGCAAAATAAAAGATTAGAAAGAAAATTCGATCCTCATTGTACTTCCTTGCATGTTGGCTCTCAAGGTTGATCACTCCACTCTCGTGTTTACTTTCTTAGCCTCTTTTGATATTAGGCTCACCCTCTTGCCTCTTTCTTAACACTCAAGCCTTCTTGTCCAATCCCAATTCTCTCCAATAGCCGAATATTTAGTCTAGCTAAGTGAATCACACAAATCAAAAGAATTTTTCAATTAGGGGGTCTTAGGGGAATTTCAACAAACACTTGTTGGGCACCTCAAACAAGCAAGCTTTAAGTCAAGAATTTCAAGAAAAAGTGGACTCAATCAACTCATGAGCAAGCACTAAATGCACAAGAAACAATTCTAAACAAGAAACAAATAAGAATTAGTAAGAACAAAGAAACAAGAACAACTAAAGCTAGGGTAATGAAGAACAAGATGATCACAAATGCGCAATAGTAAAATTGAGTTCAATGAATATGGAATATCAACAATAAAGTGATATACTAAGTCCCAAAAATCCAAGGAATGAAAATCAAGAATCAAAGTCCCCAATTATAGCAAAAAACACTCTCATGGAACATTTATCAAACACCTTGGCTGCAACTCGTCACTTAAGAGCAACCAGAATTTTCAACCATATTCAAACCAAATTTCACCACAAACACAAGATAAATTTGTTCCCAAGGATTATAATAACATCAAGGAGCAATTTCCCAATAGAAAAATCAAGGAATAACAAAAATTTCAAGACCTTTTGGGAGTAATTTCTGAGTTACGGGATTTTCTGTTTTTCTCTTTTCTTCACTTTGTAGGGGTTTTTTTTCTTGTTTTCTAGCTTTGATGGGAATTAAGCTTTTTCTTTCTTTGATACCAAATTCTTTGATACGAATTCTTGGGTAGCTTTTCTTGGTGTTGTGGTGTTTTTGGTGGCTGTGTGTTCAGTTCAAACAGAGGGAACCAAAACAGGGACTTTTCTATTTTTCTCTTTTCTTCACTTTGTAGGGGTTCCTTTTCTTATTTTCAAGCTTTGATAGGAATCAAGCTTTTCCTTGCTCTGATACCAAACTCTTTGATATGAATTCTTGCGTGGCTTTTCTTGGTGTTGTGGTGTTTTTGGTGGCTGTGTGTTCAGTTCGAATAGAGGGAACCAAAACAGGGACTTTTCTTGTGACAAAAAGAGAAAGTAATCTAACTACCTACACTCTTTCAAACCCTTGAAGAACAAAGCCTCAAAAACCCTCAACATGAGTAGAAAGTTCTACTATATTCTCACCCTAATATCCTTGAAGCAACAAAGGCAAGCAAGAACAAATAGAATAGAGAAAATAGGCACCCAAATATTGAATTTCAAATGAACCTTAGAAGAACAAAGCAACTAAGACACATTTAAAGAAAATAACATTGGATTATCTAAAAGATTTATAGACTTTACAAAAGAAGGACTAATCTTTAAGCTTGGTCTTAAACAAGATGAACAAGGAGGCTAGGGCCTCTCAAGATTCTCTCTCAATTTGAAATAAAGTGAAGTGAATTGTGTTTTCAAATCACTAAAGGTGCTATTTATACTATTCTAACCCTAGCTAAGTAATCCCTGATATTCTATTACAGTTTAGGGTCATAATAAGTCTTTATAGACACTTAAAATTAAAGAAAATTGGAGAAAACATAAAAAACGTGGGCCATCGTCGGCTGCCTAGGGTAGAACTGGCATTGGTTTGGGCACTACAACCGGCACCAGTTGTGGATTGCCTTCGGCGGTTGAAAATCGGATGAAGCCCTTATTGAGCAGAATGAAGTCGGCGCCGGTTTGGCTGCTTGGAGCCAGCGCCGGCCATCCTTTGGAAGCTCCATTTTGGTCTAGTTTCGTTTGTCTTCATCGCTGGCTCTGGTCCTTGCATGGTCATGCCTCCCCTTCCTTGATCTTGACCTTCATGATGAAGCGGAGTCTCATCAGGTTGTATGAAGAGTTCTTGCAAGACACATGAAATTAAGGGATTACAAAATAAATAAAGAATAATTTGTAAATTTTGTGATTGGAACACATCATTTGTGGGCCCTTTAACTAAGGCCATGTGAAATGTGATTGGCCAATACTTGGACCATGAGAAGGTGGATGAATGGCTGGAAATTGGCTATGAAAATTGGCAGCCATACAAGAGAAATGAAGAGAAATTTTTTAGGAGAAAATTAAGTGGTTGGTGTGTAAATTTTTCATTGGAACACACCTATGAATAACCACCATACAATTAATAAAAATAATAGATGAATGGCCAAGAATTGATGATGAATGGTGGTGAAGAGGTTATTATATAGCCTAGAATTTAGGCAGCCTCAAGGGGAGAAAAATTAAGGAAAAGAAATCAAGAAAAAATAGCAAAAAGAAAGAAAAAGGTCGCTAGTGTGTGTTCTTGGTGTGGTGTGTAAGTTCTTGAGAGGTTCTTGTAGCAAATCACACCAAAAAGCTCTAGATACAAGGTAAAACCCTATCTTACTTGAATTAAAATTGTTGTTGGGTGAATGGTGATGTTTATTATATCAATTTTAATAGGAAAACATGATTTTCATATCTTGATTTTGGATCAAAAGCTAGGTTTTATAACCTTTATTGTTGAATTCTCTACGTGTCTATGTGTGTTGGCTGCTTAAAAGCTTTATGGATATTATTTTGTGTGAGGAAGAACCGAATATTCATGGTAGTTCAAAGGATTGCTTTTGGTTGAGGAGATGATGAACAAAGTAGAATAAAAGTAGAAGTTACTTGGTTGGAAAAATGGATTATACTAGCTTTTAATTTGAAAAGGTGAATTTGTGTTGAATAAGTGTAACTCTTGTAAGCTATTGGAATATGGAAATCATATCATTGAAGATGGTTTGACGAAAAATCGAATGAATTAATGTTCCTAAGGTGTTAAAGGCTAAAGGAAAACAAATGAGAGCATGAATAGTGGAATTGAGGCAAAACTACTGCGACTGTTTTTGCCCTGTAATGTGTCTGATAGGGGCTAAATTAGTCATATTTTTCCTAGTTATTTGTGGTTCTTTTGTGATATATTTTGTTCAATAACTAGTCATATTCCTTCATATTTAAGATTTTACCCTTGAAAAGGTATTTTGTTCATTATTGCAGATTTTTGGGGTAAAACAAAACAAAAATGTCGCAAAACAGATTAGAGGCGGCGCCGGCCATGTACTATGTATACGTACTTCGAAGCTACGAAAAAATTGGTGAAACAGAGAAAAATAGAATCAAACTGGTGCCGGCTCCAAGAGTCAAGGCGGTGCCGACTGCATTCTGGTCTTCATCATGTGAAATTCGGAGAAAAATCGGCAAACAAGTAGAGAGGTAAAACACAACCGGCGCCGAATGTGCCCTGAAGCTAAGGCGGTGCTGTGATTTTTCTACGCGATTTTTGGTAATCTGTGGAGTTTTAGTATCTTCCAACTCCTGCTCAGCCAAGAACACTGTATCTACGAGTTTAGGCACTTCCTAAGCCTATAAATAGATGAAAAATATAAGGAAAAATGAGGAAAATTCATTGATCATCATAGAAAATCACTCAATCTAAGGAGGAATTCTTCAATTCAAGGAGGATTGTACAAGAATGTCTTCAAAGGAAGAAAAATGAGGCTTGTCTATGAGTGCTTTCTTTTACTTTGTTTTCTTTTTCTTGAACAATGATGTGTTAAATGTTTTATTGTAATTTGACATTGTTTTAGATATTCATGATTTTTAGAGGTATTTGATCTTTTGATTAATTGATTATTACTCTTGGCATTTAATTGCTTGGGTTGATTGCGAGATTAATTGATTGTTTTCCATTAACTTGCTTGAGAATAGGGTTAATGTGTCAATTTATTTATTTTATATTTGTTGTCTTTTAACTTTCCTGGAAAAGGGGTTAATTGCTAAAGACAGAGTAATTAAAGGTTAATTGATGTCTACCAGAGTATAGATTCATCAGTTAATTTCATGTTTTAAGTTTGCCTGAGAATGGAACTTGAATTAAGGATTGTGGTTAATGCATCTTTCGGGTAAGACTGGTTGAGACAGAGTATGTGATGCCAAGTTACCTAAAAGATAGGGGTTCATGGATTGGGAAAGAAGTGAGTCTACTTTAATCCTTCATGATGCCAAGGGAATAATTAGTTATGAGAATGGTTGAGTTCTTTAAGGTTATGTTTGTCTAAATAATGGTTTAAGTTACATAATTCTCTATCCTTGACATGTATATATTCTTTTGCTTTTTTTATTTTCCTTTTTATTTCGTTTTAACTTTATTGAGTCGGTTAAACAATAAAAGAAAGGTGATTAATGTCTACTTGTTTCTTGAGGATCGACATTCGTTTGAACCCTATGCTCGGTTAATGATGAGTACGCTTGCTCATATGTGTGATTTGGGTTGAACGTTTTAATTTAAACTTGATTGCGAATGTGCTTAGTTGTTGTATGATTTTTATACCCAAGTCCAGACACATCAAGTTTTTGGCGCTATTGCCGGGAAACAATAGCATGAAAGCTTAGATGTTGTACAATTGTTCTTTTCGCGGAAAGGTGCTATCTGTTGTATCTTGTGTATACCCTTGTAATCTAACCTACTAACTATGACTATGTTCTATTGACTAACTTTGTATTCTTTTTAATTTTGTAGTAATTATGAATTCTGTTATCTAACTTTTATCTTGTCATTGCTAGGTGTTAGCCTTGGTACATGATCCAATGACCTGAAGGCGATATAGTAGATTTCATTTGTTTCATTTCTTTTTTTTTCATGAATTAAATTACATTATTCATCATTGCTGTATGTTCATCATTTTTATTTCGTTTTTCAAAAAAAAAAAAAAAAACATTAGTGTATTGATGATAGATTAGCAAAATTACAAGCTCACAGTGATGTTTTTAGTGAGACGTTATTAGAAGCATTAGTGAAATCTTTTGTCACTAATACACATTCATTTGTTTAGGGGCATGAAGAAGCTTCCCAATGATTGTACAATCAAAAGAAACAATTCGTTAAGATTGTTGAGGAGACTCATGAGTTCGTACTAGCCTGTATAATTGACCATGAACAAAAAAAAAAAAAAAAAAAAAAAAAAAAGGCTATGAGGGACAATTGCATGATGTGGCAAGAGAGGTATTTGATTCTACTCTATGTGCTCATAATTCTAATATTTCTTTGTCACACAATTTCTTAGGCTCTTCTCACTTCTTGGAGAACAATGGTCCCAATGATGATGTATGAAGTTCAACATACCTCAAGAAGTTGGATTTATCATTCATTCTAAGAAATCCTTTAAGGATGTTGACAAATTCTACCCTTCACCCCAATCTCAGGGAGGTAACTTGGTATTTGTAGAAGTGTTGAAAAGTAAGGATTTCCCAATTCCATCTTTAAGAACTCAAACACTAAGTTTAAAGGGGTATTTTAAATTGTAAAAATTCTTTTGAAGGGTTAATCGGTGATTTCAAGCTTGATGCATTCTTTAGAAATCATGTGCACTTATATGTTGACAATAATATTTGTGTATCTAAAGAAATGTTAGAGAAAGTGGTTTATGTGTTTTGCTTTAGTGAAAAAACAAAATTATTTTCATGAACCTTCCATTTTCAAAATCCTCAATTCTTCATTCTACATTCATCATGCCTATCTTCTACTTTAAGCTTTAATTTCTTTTCAAAAGGTTTAATGAGGAAGCATAATGAGTGTGAAAAGTTTTTGTTTTTTATTTTAGTCTTTTTATTTAGCTTGTTTTCTTTTGTTTAGGTCTATTTTTATTTTAGTATTATTTTCTTTGTGTTTTCTTTTATAGGAATAAAGTCCTTTTGGACAAGCCCTTCTCTTTACCTCAAGTTTGGATATCTATTAGAGCATTATTGCACTTGGGCAATATTACTTAAACTTTCTAACCCCTTATTATTTTTAGTCACTTTGGAGATGCTTTCTTGTGTTAATTCCTTGCCAAAGAGAACATTGTCCAATTTAAGTGTGGGGGAGTGGTTTGGTGATGTGCTTTGTCTAAGTTTTTATCAATTATCTTGGTATTTTCTTAGTATTGAGCTACTTTGGAATATTTTGAAATTGAGAAATAATTTTATTTTGGGCACACTGTAATGGAAGTTTGTTTTTTTTTTATCTCTTCTCTTTTATATTTTTGGTCCCTTGGCATTGTTTATTCCTTGTTATATTTATTTGGCCATTGAGGACAATGTCCAGTTTAAGTGTGGGGGAGTGATTTGATTGACAAGTCTTCTATACATATACTTTAACAATTTTTCAATTTTTCAACAATTTTTCTAAATTTCTTGGAGATTTCAAGCTATATTTTTAATGCATGTCTTTATGATGGATTATAGAGCATATGTTCTAGATCATTTATGGCTTATGCATGACTTTTTGCACACACTTGGACGAAGCAGTTCTTGATCTAATGCTTTGCATTGTCCTTAAACCTGTTTTTCTACTAAAATTTATGGAGCATACTAGAACTTACTTGAATACCTCTCGAGGCGAAATAAGAAAGACAGTCATGATTTAACTTAGGAATAACGATAATAGGCCTTATTTGAATAGTTTGAGCTTTTCAAGCCTACCTATTGTTATATTATCCCTACTACCTATTTTGAGTCTAAATTGTTGATTTCTTTCTTGAAAACCCGTCACAATGTTTTGTCCATTGCTTGTTACTGAGAGTTTGAATAATTTTCCAAATATTTATACTCTTGATGGATGAAAGTATATGTATGAGAATGTTGAGAAAGAATGTTGGGATAAAGATCATGACTTGTTACTTTCAGTCATGGATCAATACTGAGTTGAGTTGGAAAGAGGAAAGAAAGCAAAGAAAGAGAAGAAAAAGAATAGAGGGATTGAAAAAAAAAAAAGAAAACAAAAGCTTCTAGGAAGAATTGAAAGAAAGAAACTGTGAAAAAAAAAAAATTAGCAGCAGTGAAGGAAAAGACAAGTGAGAGAAGAAGAAAAGAAAAGATCACAAAAGGGATGGTGATTGAACTGTAAAAGTTAAAGTTCATAATAAAGTACTTGACACCATTGCTGGAAAATTTGGGTGATCTTGTGGGAAAAAATAAAGAAGAGTTGAGAAAAAGAGAAAAAAATGAAGGATTTGCTTGAAGTGCACAAGAATTGCTGAATAAGGTTATGATTTGATCGATTTTTGGATTAGGAGAGCAAGAAAAGTTGGAAATTCTTGATTCATTTTGTTTACCCTTTTCTTGCTAACTCTCAATTTTTCTTTGACTTTTGATTCTCCTATATCCTTCGTTTGATAAGCTACATTACAAGCCTTTAACCTTAAATTACAAGCTTAAAAGTCCTACTTAATCTAAGTAGAATCATGATATGTCTCGGATTAGTGGAAAGAGTGTATGAAAGGTAAGCTTATGGAATGCATATTCTTTTTGAACAAAATTCTTTCCAATGATTTGAGGATATTGTAAAGTATTGAGATGGTTTTACTAAGTCATTTATCACTAACACAAGTCTTACATTTGTTGTGAAAGATGTAGTAGCATGTGTTTTATCTTCTTGAATGAAGAAAGCATTGAAGATATTGTTTTGAAATTGATTGAGTAATTTGTTAAACCTTGTGTTTTCCTACTAGTTCTTGATACTTTGCTTGAGGACAAGCAAAGACTTAAGTATGGGGGAATTGATCGGTGCTAAATTAGCCATATTTTTCCTAGTTATTTGAGATTATTTGGTGATATATTCTATTCAATAACTAGTCATATTCCTTCATATTTGAGATTTTACCCTTAGAAAGATATTTTGTTCATTATTGTAGATTTTTGGGGTAAAACGAAACAAAAACGTCACAAAACAGATTAGAGGTGGTGCCGGCCATGCACTGTTTACACGTACTTCGAAGCGACAAAAAAATTGGTGAAACAGAGCAAAACAGAGTCAAACCGGCACCGGCTCCAAAAGTTAAGGTGGCGCCGGCTGCATTCTGGTCTTCATCATGTGAAATTCGGAGAAAAATCGGCGAACAAGTAGAGAACCAGAACACAACCGGCGCTGGCTGTGCCCTGAAGCTAAGACGGTGCTGTGATTTTTCTACGCGATTTTTGATAATATGTGGAGTTTTAGTATCTTTCAACTTTTACTGGCCAAGAATACTGTACCAACGAGTTTAGGCACTTCCTAAGCCTATAAATAGATGAAAAACACAAGGAAAAATGAGGAAAATTCATTGATCATCATAGAAAATCACTCAATTCAAGGAGAAATTCTTCAATTCAAGGAGGATTGTACAAGAAGGTCTTCAAAGGAAGAAGAATGAGGCTTGTCTATGGGTGCTTTCTTTTACTTTGTTTTCTTTTTCTTGAATAATGATGTGTTAAATGTTTTATTGTAATTTGACATTGTTTTAGATATTCATGATTTTTAGACGTATTTGATCTTTTGATTAATTGATTGTTACTCTTGGTATTTAATTACTTAGGTTGATTGCTAGATTAATTGATTGTTTTCCATTAACTTGCTTGAGAATAGGGTTAATGTGTCAATTTATTTATTTCATATTTGTTGTCTTTTAACTTGCCTAGAAAAGAGGTTAATTGCTAAGGACAGAGTAATTAAAGGTTAATTGATCTGCTAGAGTATAGATTCATCAGTTAATTTCATGTTTTAAGTTTGCCTGAGAATGGAACTTGAATTAAGGATTGTGGTTAATGCATCTTTTGGGTAAGACTGGTTGAGACAGAGTATGTGATGCCAAGTTACCTAGAAGATAGGGGTTCATGGATTGGGAAAGAAGTGAGTCTACTTTAATCCTTCATGATGCCAAGGGAATAATTAGTTATGAGAATGGTTGAGTTCTTTAAGGTCATGTTTGTCTAAATAATGGTTTAAGTTACATAATTCTCTATCCTTGACATGTATATATTCTTTTGCTTTTTTTTATTTTCCTTTTTATTTCGTTTTAACTTTATTGAGTCGGTTAAACAATGAAAGAAAGGTGATTAATGTCAACTTGTTCCTTGAGGATCGACACTCGTTTGAACTCTATGCTCGGTTAATTATGAGTACGCTTGCTCATATGTGTGATTTAGGTTGAACGTTTTAATTTAAATTTGATCGGGAATGTGCTTAGTTGTTATATGATTTTTATATCCAAGTCTGGACACATCAGTGTCACGGGAACTAGGACTCTGGAAAAGGTGTTAAGAGTCTTATGGTTGTTTTGGTATATGATAGAGCCAAATTAGAGTTGTGGATTGAAAGTCTTGTGCAAAACAAAATCATTTGTCTAGCAGTGAAATTCCCAATAATTAGTTCGAAAATGGATGAACTTAAGGATGATTTAATTGTGTAATTTTGGATGAAATGAATAAGGAATATGGAGTTAATCCATTGTATATGAAGGGAGAAAAGATATGGAAAAATAAAAATGAAGGAATTGAACAAACAATGAAAAAAATGACATGAACGGAAGTTGAACGTTTTCCTTAACCGTCGACTAGACGTTAGTTGGACGTCGGCTAACCGTCGGGCACGTCGGCCAACCGTCGGCTATTTTTTGACCAAATACAATTTGACCTAAAAATGATATTTGGTGTAGGTTTATTATTAAATGGCCAACGGTTCGTTGGAAACGGTAGAAACGGGGGTCGAACTGTCGTGAACGGAAAAAGTTAAATAGGACACGAGATGAGTCCGTTTGATTTCTAAAACTTTTTGAAAGCTAATGTGCTCCACTTTTCTATGAAATGCGATGTTTTTATATCATTTTGGAAATCACTGAATATATTTAAGGTTTATCTGGGCAAGAATTGTTTTGCGCCATTTTGGGCTTGAATAAACTTCATAATTGGCTTGGAAATCTTAATGGATGATTAAAGAATGAATTTTATGAATTTAGTCATTTTTGGATTAAATTTTTCGGATTTTAGAAAAATGGTAAATTTTAGAATTGTGTATTCATAAATTGATTGGAATGCCCTTATTAAAACATTTTATGAAAATGTGTTTGGAAACTTTGAATTTAATCCCCTTTTGGGATTAGAATTCTGGATTTCTGAAATGAGTTCTTTTTTGAAATAAAGTATTTGGATAATGATTCAAATTCCCTTATTGGAATGTTTTATGAAAATTTTTAGGATCGGGTATTTGATAAATGACCAAAATATCTTTATCGCAACTCTTGTGAACACTTTTCAAATCGGGCAAGGGTAAAATGACCCAAATACTCTCGAAAAGTCTTTTAGAATCGGGTATGGGTTAAATGACCCGAATACCTTAGAAATGACTTTTGTGATCGAGTACAGGAAAAATGACTCGAATACTCTTTGAAACTTATTTTGATGTGTGAATAGAACTCTTTAATCTATTTTGACATGTTTTTTGAAAATGATCTCTCATAATGAGATTGACTTTTGAAAAATGACATTTTAATCCTAATATTTTTTTTTTGTCTGATGTGCCTATGGAATGAATTGATTGGCCCTGCAGAGCCTATGTGAATTATGATCTGACTTATGAGTCAATGGGATCAAATTCTGGGAAATGTTATTTTGCCCCAAAAATATTTATTTTGAAAATCCTGCAGTATCAGTAGCTTTCTAGCCTGATCAGTCAGAAGGGGGTTGGTATTGGTAACATTAAGTACTCAGCAAGGACTTTAATCTTTATACTAGCTCATGTTAGAGATAGACGACCCCAAGTAACCTAGCTAGTTCTGGGGATTGTCTTAGTCCAAACAAAGCGACAAAACATTGAGATAAGTCATCCTGGCTAGCCGTTTTGCACCTGGCAATTACCGCGTCTGCGGGCGCTTCTTGGTTTTGAGCTATTCGTTGGATGCTAGGCGGGGACACTCAGTGCGTTTGACCCCTTGCCCCCTCGATGGTGATTAACGCCAGGATTGGGACCCCTAGCTTATGGTGGCAAGAGTGTGTTGCGGTACACTTGGGACGCTGCAGTATACCGGATGAGAAGTACACTGCGGTGTACTTAGTTCTGGTGATGCACGGTTTAATATTGTAGGCTACGGCCTAAGTACAATGATACGTGCAAGTTGAGTATTGGAGACTACGGTCTCAGTACAATGATACATGGCGCTGAAGGCAAGGACTGAAGGACTTACATACTGACCGACCTTCTGTTGGACAAGTGCTTGTGATTTGAAAATTGAGGCAATGATTTAAAATTGAAATACAATTTTTCAAAAATGATTAAGTTCTAAATAAACTCTTCCCTAAAAAGTTTGAAATTGTTTCCAGTGAACAAATGAACTGCTTTCCCCATGAAAGTTTATGTATTATGTTCTTTCATAAAGCACTAGCACATACGAAACTCACTGGGTGATCTTTCATTTACACGTGTCTTTTATCTTATCATTTTTGTAGGATCTGGAGTTGAGTGGTGCTACGGATAGAAGGATGATACCACAATGATAGCAGTTTAGGTCCGACGTTCCCTTTTTGATAATGTGCCTTATTACTAATATGAAGTGGAAATTTTCATGTATGAGATTTTCTATTATATTTGTGTATGTGACCATTAGTATGGGTTGTTGTGTGGATTTGGATCTTGTATACTCTGTTATTTTCATTTTAAAGACTCCTAGTCTTGGAAACTAGACGGGGCGACACCCGGTGTTGATATGCTTCTACTGTTACCTTTAGTAGGAGTGTTACAAATTCTATACTCTAAACTGAATGAGATATAGTATGATAAAAGGAGTTTATTGCACTGATATTTTGCTATTGAAAAGTTCATGTCAAGCCACTTAACTTTCTGGACTTTTGGGTGGTCATGATGCATTACTAGATGCCTAATGATGGCTCATCGTATACATATTTTCTATTATTTTTGTGATTTAATTGTGATAAATTCTTGATTAAATCACTATTCATCACACCATTTTTATCTTGTTTTTATCGTAATTGAAAAATACCATATGAAAATGAATAAAGATGAAAATGAAAAAAATGAGCAAAAATGAAAAAATTACATAGAATAAAGGTGGCCAAGGGAAATCAAAGTTCCCTAGGCTACCTAGAGCGCAAAGAAGCACCTAGGGAATAGAATAAAGGTAGCCAAGGGAAATCAAAGTTCCCTAGGCCCCCTAGAAGAGACAAGGCACAACTAGGGGAGCAACCTAGTAGTCCTACCTCCTTAGGCCACCTAGGAGCAAAAGCTACATTTCTTTGTACAAGATCATGGTGGTCTAGGAAAGTATAGCTTCCTTAGGTTGCTTGGAACAAAACAGAAGCACGCATAGGCAGGTATCTGGCAGCCGAGAGAAGTTAAACTTTACTAGGCTTCTTAGGGGGGCAGAAATGTAAATTCAATGCATTTTTGAAGATCTATAGGCATTTAGCTATAAAAACCCCTTATACACTTCAAAACACTTATTCTTGGATTGGGGTTTCACTCTAAGAAAGGCTTAGTTTTCACAAGAATAAAAAGAAGGTGCAAGGGATTCAAGGAAGGAGATGGGAAGACTACAAGAAGCTCTCAAGTAGGAGAAAGAAATGGCTTGTCTATAAGTGTTTCTAACCTTTTTTTTTTTTTTTTATCTTGTAATTTTTGTTCTGAGAATTGATTTTTAATTGTAATAAAGAGTTGTACCCTACTTTTATACCTTGGGTTAATATATTTTTCTTAAATCTATGACTTTTACTCTATGGTGATTGGTTATTTGTGCTTATTGGTTATCTTAGTTGAGTTGGGTCTTGATTAACTTGTTTCAATTAAATATTTTTCTTTAATTATTTCGAAAGATAGGATTGAGGTTAGGACACTCACTTGAGTAATTTAACATTTGCCATTTTCAATTAAATCGAGAGAGAGGTTAGTGAAGGATGACAGAAAAACTATCAAAGAAAAATACAGCAGAAAATTTTCATTTTTTCCGAGCCATATCTAGGAGAGAGTACTTACTTTTCCTTATTAATAATGAATTAACCAATGTGGGGCTGGTTTGCACTAGAACTTATTGCATTGGCAGGGAAGAAGGAGGTGCCGCTGTTTAACAGGAATTCTTGCCAATCTTCTACTCCTACACATTGAACGTCTCCAATCTTATTCTTTTTGTCTTCCGGAGTATAACACTATTTTTCTCTTGGAGTTAGCTTGGTGAGAGCTATTTTTTTGGATAAAAAACACTCTACTAGAGAGAAGAAAGAGAAAGAATTTGAAAGAAAAGCAAGAGGAGGCGGCATACTCTGATCAATTAAATTGTACAATGATTGTTTTTTTTATATATGTTTTGGCCAGCCTTAGGGCTTCTGATGCGTAAATTTTTGGTGTATAAAAATCATCAAATTTAAATCTATCCCTTAGTCAAGTTTTAATTAAAACATTAATTCCAAAATACACACACGAGCAAGTATACTCATCGCAAGCATAGCATCGGGAATTAACGAGTATCGATCCTCAAAGGAATAAGTACAAACTAATCACTTTTCATTCATTGTTTAACTGACCTAATAAAGTGAGAAAATAATAAAAAGAAAAATAAAAAAATATACACAACTCAAGAATGTAGAAATATGCAATTTAGATAATTATCCTAGAAAATATGATAATGAACTGACTAGTAATTCTCTCAATTAATTATCATCTTGGCATCATGAAGGAATATAAAGTAAAATTCAATCATTTCCCACGTCATTGAATCTACTTAGATAAATTCCACTTTATTTGTCAATATTTGGAATCACTATATTTGATTTAATTAGCAGATTTGTCAATCAAGTCATTCTAACCAAAATATGCATTAAGCTCAATTCCTTAGAAGCATGAAATTAGCTAATGACCATTTGTTCGAGGTGAAATAAACTAATCTTTGATCACTTAGTCTTATAATCATAACTTCGGCATTCTAGCCCATTAAGATTGGACAAATACGAAATCAATACAATAAACTCCTAACATCATTTTGTCAAGTCAATTAGAATAACTCGCATCAATAACCAATGATAACAAGTAATCAAATACCAAAGACGACAAAGAATTGATCAAATAAGTAAATCAACTCAAAACCATGAATCTAAAATAATGCTAAATTCCAATAAAAATATTGAATACATCATTGTTTAAGAACATGAAAATAAAGATAAAAGAAAGCGCTCATAGACAAGCCTCTTTCTTCTCCCTTGAAGACTCTCGTGAACAACCCTCCTTGATTTGGTGAATTTCTTCTTCAATGAGTGATTGGAATTTTGGCTCTTGGATCCACCTCCACACCCTTATTCCTTGTGTTTTCTCTTGCTTTTATAGGCCTTTTAGGATTCTAAATTCGTAGTTTAGGAAGTCTTAGCCAGGTAGGATCTGAAAAATACCAAAATCATCGAAAATTCCTAAATTCGTATACAGAATTTTCGCCTTCCAAAGTAGACCTTAGTGGAAACAGTTCCAATTGATACACATCTAGAGTAGTGGGTTCCTGGTACAAGTACTATTATATTCAGGCCAGAATTAATATATATTCTGGAGGGGGTTGGCACTAATTCTATATTCCAAATCGAATAAGATATTGTATGGTGAAATGAGTTAATTACACTATAGTTTGTTATTGAAGGGATCATGTCAAGCCACTTGACTTCCTAGACTCTTGGGTGGTCATGATGTGTTGCTAGATACCGCTCATGATTTGAAAATATAGGTTTATTAATTGATGAATTAATAAACTAATCCTGATTAGAATTAATATAATTAATTATAATTAATTAATGATTATTAATCTCAAAGACGTTTGGATTGATTCATATTCGCTACCAATTGACTAGGAAACCTAATAGATCACACACAATAGAGTATAACTCCCACTTGCACTAGAGCCAATCATTCATGTATCTAATACCGAATGATTCAACATGCCTATCATGTTTCTTTTGGGATAGTGCTTTTGTAAGTGGGTCAGCTATGTTCTCATCTATGGGAACTCTCTCTATCTTTACATCATTTCTATCTATGATCTCCTGGATCAGATGATAGCATCGTAGTACGTGTTTAGATCGTTGGTGAGACCGTGGCTTCTTTACTTATGCAATGGCTCTGTTGTTGTCACAATACAAAGATATTGGACTAACAACGTTAGGAACCACACCCAATTCCATCCGAACTTCTTGATCGAAATAGCCTCCTTAGATGCTTCAGATACGGCTATGTACTCAGCTTCTATTGTAGAGTTGGCAATAGTCTCTTGTTTGGAACTCTTCCAACTTATTGCCCCTTCGTACAACGTAAACACGTAATCAGATTGTGATTTGAAATCATTTTTGTCAGATTGAAAACTAGCATCAGTATACCCGTTTATTTTCAAATCACCTTCTCCATATACTAAGAACACATTCTTAATCCTTTGTAAGTACTTAAGGATGTTCTTCACAGCTGTCCAATGACCCTCACCATGGTAAGATTGATATCTGCTCGTCAAACTGAGAGCATAAGATACATCAGGCCTTGTACATATCATAGCGTACATGATAGAACTGCCGATGCATATGGAATCTTACTCATGTGATCCCTTTCAACTTGTGTCTTGGGAGACATCGACTTTGAAAGGCTTACACCATGTGACATGGGTAAGAATCCATTTTTGGATTGATCCATGCTAAACCTCTTTAGCACTTTATCTAAGTATGTAGACTGTGAAAGACCTAGCAACCTTTTAGATCTATCTCTATAGATCCTTATTCTAAGAATATAGGTTGCTTCACCAAGGTCTTTCATGGAGAATTGTTTGGACAACCAAACTTTAACCATTGCAAGACAGGTATATCATTTTCTATTAGCAATATGTCATCTACATAAAGCAATAAGAAAACGATTGCACTCCCACTGGCCTTCTTGTATACACAAGGCTCATCTATGTTTTGAATGAAATCGAACTCTTTGATTGTTTTAGAAAAATGGATGTTCCAACTCCCAGAAGCTTGCTTAAGTCCATAAATGGACCTTTGCAGTTTACACACCTTTGTGATATCATTGGATGTGAAACCCTCAGGTTGTATCATATACACTTCCTCAATCAGATTTCCATTTAGAAAAACTGTTTTCACATCCATTTCCTAAATCTCATAATCATAATGAGTAGCAATGGCTTGGAGTATCCTGATGGATTTTATCATGGCTACTGGCGAGAAAGTTTCGTCATAGTCAATACCATGTTATTGACAATAAGCCTTCACTACTAGTCGTGCTTTATAGGTAACTACGTTACTATCCATGTCCGTTTCTTTTTGAAAACCTATTTGCACCCAATAGGTTTAATTCCTTTGGGTGGATCAGCCAAAGTCCATACATGGTTGTCGTATATGGAATCCATCTCTGACTTCATGGCCTCAAGCCATTTGCCAGATTCTGAATTGTTCAGAATATCCTTGTAGGTTGTAGGCTTATATTCATCTATAAGCAATGCATCATTGTAGTCACTAATGAGAAATCCATATCTTTTAGGTGCCACACGTATCCTACTAGACCTTTGAGGTTCTTGTGTAGTAGAAGGTTTATTTATTCTCTCAATAGATATGGGATCTGACGGTTGATCCTTGTTTGTTTGATCTTTTTGAACTTCACTAAGTTCAATTTTACTCCTACTGTCCCCTTTGAGCATGTGCTCATTCTCTAAGAAGACGGCATGCTTTGAAACAAACACTTCATTTTCAGAGGGTAAGTAGAAGTAATATCTGAAAGATTTTTTCGGATTTCTCCCAAACAAACACTTATCAGGCTTACTATCAAGTTTGTCTGACCGTAGCCTTTTGACAAAGGCAAGACAACCCCATATTTGTAAGTGAGATAACTTTGATTTCTTACCAAAGAACATCTCAAATAGGGTAGAATCAACCGATTTTGTCGGAACTCTATTTAGTATATAAATAGAAGTCTTTAGTACATACCTCAAAAACGATTTTGGTAGGTCTGCAGGAGCCATCATGGTCCATACCATGTCTAGAAGGGTTCAATTCCTTCTCTTAGAAACACTATTATGTTACGATGTATGTGGTGGAGTCCATTGAGATAATATCTCATTATCTCTAAAATAATTCAAAAACTCTTGACTCAAGTATTCTCCTCCTTGATCAGATTTTAGAGTCTTAATACTTTTACCAAGTTGTTTCTCTATTTTATTCTTGAAGTCTTAGAACTTATCAAAGGTCTCAGATTTGTATTTCATTAAATACAAATACCCGTATCGTGAGAAATCATCGATAAAAGTTATGAAATAGTTATAACCTCCTCTTGCTTGTAATGATATTGGACCATATACATTAGAATGTATGAGTTCTAATAACTCATTGGCCTGTTCTCCTTTTCCTGAAAAAGGAGTTTTAGCCATTTTACCTAGTAAATAAAATTCACATGTGCCATATGATTCATAATCAAATGACTCTAAGTCACCAAGCTTGTGTAACTTAGAAACACGATTTTCATTTACATGGCCTAAACGATAATGCCATAAGTA
Source organism: Voacanga thouarsii (assembly GCA_026120185.1). Taxonomy (NCBI): domain Eukaryota; kingdom Viridiplantae; phylum Streptophyta; class Magnoliopsida; order Gentianales; family Apocynaceae; genus Voacanga; species Voacanga thouarsii. Next base: position 325,761 of record JANUWF010001659.1, on the reverse strand, counting down.
AGAGGAGTTAGAGTTATCTATTTTAGGTTTCTTATTGTTTATATTGAGAATTAGATTTTCCAAGTTTAGAACATATAAACCATTAATCAGAGTTGCTGAACTATAATAAATATCATTCAATGAAAAAGAGCAATATTTATTCTTAAATATCAAATGAAATCCATGTAAGTCTAAACATGCAACTAAGATAATGTTTTTCATTAAAACTGGTACATAATAATAGTTTTGTAATTCTAGAACTAATCCCGAGGCAGGTTCAGCTTGTATGTCCCCACAGCAAGTGCAGCAACCTTTGCCCCATTTGCAGTACGTAGGTCCATATTGCCTTTCTCTAGCCTTCTACTGCCTTTAGTCCTTGCAAGTTATTTCACAAATGAGATCCACATCCGGTATCTAATACCCATATCTTATTTCTAAAGGTAGTATTTATCTCAATCATAAACATACCCGGAGTAGAAGTAGAAGTGCTTGCAAGTTTCTCCTTCTGTTTCTTGTCCTTAACGGTCTCCAAGTAGGCCTTGCAGTTGTGCCTCCAGTGGCCCGTCTTACCACAATGATGGTGTGGACCCTTGGTAGCAGCGTCCTTCTTCTTCACCCCACCTTTAGGTTTCATGGGAGCCTTATTCTTCTTTTGAACTTTCTTCTTAGAAGAAGAAGATTTTACCATTAAAGCTGCCTTAGAATCCTTCTTCAGGGAGGACTCCGCAGTTTTGAGAAGATTGATCAACTCAGGAATAGTGGACTCAATCTTATTAATCTGATAGTTAATCACAAATTGTGAGAAACTAATAGGTAAAGACTATAGAATTAAGTCAATATTTAAGTCATGATCCATCGTGAACCCGAGAGATCCAAGCTTCTCTCTGAAGCCCAGCATCTTCAACCCATATGTGGCCACAGAAGAACCCTCTGCTATTTTGGAACGGAATAGTAGCTTCAAGATCTCGTATCTCTTAGTTCTGGCTTGGGCATCAAATAGGTCTTAAAGATGTAGTATAATCGATTGAGCATCCATATCCTCGTGCTATTTTTGCAGCTCAGGAGTCATGGATACCAGCATATTACACGATACTGTTTCACTATCCTCCTTGTGATTTTTGTGGATAGTATGCTCATCAGCATGAGCATCTTGAGCTGGTGGTGACGGAATAGGAGCATCTAGCATGTAAAGCAACATTTCCGATTTGAGAATGATTCTCAAATTTCTATACTAGTCGAGGTAGTTTGATTCGTTTAACTTGTTGGTTTCCAAGATGCTACGTAGGTTTAGGTTTGTTGACATGATGCAAGTGTCCTAGATGTAAAGATAAAGAGAATTAGCTAATGTATATGCACATGAAATGCAAATAATTAGAACTTTAATTAAACACATTTTTACTCCACTATTTTACTTAAACCAATATCCCCCACTACTAATTCAGGAAAGCCCATTAGAAGCTTTCCTAGTGGACCGGTATCCAAATTTCTCAAGAATAACCTTGGGTTTGCCTAACAAGCCACCCTTGAGTTCATTGGTAGGTATCCAGTACTAATTACATCGTATGTAATTACCGGATCATTGGGTGATTAACAGCTTTTAATCTTAAAGCCTTTTGGGCTACCCTAACATTTCCTCTAAATTTCTTTATGCTTGAGTTTGCCCAACCAGGATAAAGAATTTAGTTAAACCCGACCTATTATTCAGGAATTTAATTCCATAGCTTGAACATGCTCGATGTCGAGTAGGCTTAGGTTTGCCCAACAATCTGGTCTCAAAAAAGGACTTTCGTTCTTACTATATTAATGGAAGGAATTAGGTTTAATATTAATTGAGGGATTTGTTCCTTTTAGTGATTTCAATAAGTGACATGCATAAAAATTAATAATTCACATAAATGATAATCATGGTAATAAAGTGATTACGTGGCATGGTTATGGACTTTACCCTAAATTAATTTCTTTGAACCATAAAAGAAATTAATATAATTAACCCTATGTTTTCATGCATGATTTAAGTAGAAGGTCTTACTTTCTCGCTTTGTTTTGGTTGCCATCTCAAAAATAAAATAATTCTACTCCTATTTAACATATGTAAACTAATTACATAATTTTCTAAAGAGGGAAAACCTCGAGTTACATTCAAGGGAAGTTAGATGAGAAGAAAATTACATAAGAATTTTAGAGAAGGTAGGACACGCAGGCCCTATTTCATAAAAAAAACTAAAACTGTAAAAATGCATGAATAAATATAATTGGTTTTAGTCCATAAACATCCACCATGCCATTAATTATGGTTAAACAAATTCTAAAATCAATATTTTAGAAAAATACATTAATTTTAAATTTTCAAAATCATCATTCTGAAAGATAAAATTGTTTTTCTCAAAATTAATTTTGAGAAAATGCTTTTGGGTCTCGTCTCTCATCAAAAGAGATTTTTTCCTTTCAAAACTTTATTTTAAAAAAAATTTAAATGGCTGGAATGTTGTGAAACAAAGCAGAACTGGCGTCGGTTTGGAAGCCAAAGCTAGCGCTGGCTACAGTTGGGTTTTAAGAAAATTTTTCCAGAAATGATTTTTGGACGTCATGAAACAGCATGGAACTGACTCCAGTTGGGAGCCGGAGCCGGCGCCGGCTGTAGTCGGGAAGAGACAGAGATTTTGAAATGATTCCAGAAATAATTTCTGGAGCCTTTCTTCTTCTGCAATAGTTTAGTGAGAACAATTCCTAGCAGAATTTTCTATTTTGAAGCTCAAAACAACAAACAATTTGTTAGTTTAAACAAAAACAAAACAGAAAATTAGGATGAAATGGAAGGCAACAACACATGTTCAAGAAAACGTATTTTTGTAAAAGGCAAAACTGCAGGACATAAAGAAAACATTTTTCAAAATATGCTGTAACTATTACACAAGCATATTGTGCTATGGACCCAACCCATAATGCTCGAAACGATTTCGACTCAAGTGAAAACAATTTTCATAGTGAACAAAGACATACACGATTACATAAAATAGCTTTCATGCAAGAAACAATGCCCGCAAACCACACATAGCACGTCTCTGATACCACTGTAGGGTATCTCATGCATATCATATATGGCGCAGCGGAAAAATAAAATTGAGATACCATCCCATGATCCACATATATGTGGAAAACAAGACATAAAGAGAACAAAGGTAACATCTTTACCTTTCTTTAAGCGTTGAAAAATAAAAATTTTCTTCTTCAAGTCTGAGGCGTGATCCAGCAATCCTCTTGATCAAACACCATGAGAATTGAATGTCCAACCACTATAATCACAGTGTGTGATTATCTCTAATAGAAATCCACATAGAGAATCACACTCAAGCACTAAGATTTTCTGTGCTAGCAGAAAACAACAATGGTGGCTAGGGTTTGTTCTTCTTGTTTGCTAAAGAACAATGTGAGAAAGAGAAGAGAATCATGAGTCTCAAGGGGTTTAGAGTTGTTTTCTCGTGTATCTTACAGCTAGAAGGAATCGTGCATATATCCCATATATTTCACGAAATTCTCCTGCTGAAAATACTCTATCTGAGAATCCTAAAGCAGTTAGAATTCTCAAATTGTAATTGGAAACATCAAGTTCTCACAATTACAATTTGGACCATAAATTATAACTAATTTAAAATTTGGCCACAACAACTTCTCTTTCCCACAATTAACCCCACTATGTTATTAAATAACATCTTGAATATATAATCCTCTATTGTGTATGACCTATTAGGTTTCCCAGTCAATTGGTAGCGAATATGAATCAATCCAAACGTCTTTGAGATTAATAATCCTTAATTAATTAGAATTAATCATATTAATTCTAATCAAGATTGGTTTATTAATTCATCAATTAATAAACCCATATTCTCAGATCATAAGCGGTACTAGCAACACATCATGACCACCCAAGAGTCCAAGAAGTTAAGTGGCATGACATGAACCCTTTAATAACAAACTACAGTGCAATTAACTCCTTTCACCATACAATATCTCATTCGGTTTGGAGTACAAAATTAGTGCCAACTCCCTCCAGAATATATGTTAATTCTGGCCCAAATATAATAGTACTTGTACAAGGAACCTACTACTCTAGATGTGTATCAATTGGAATTGTTTCCAATACACAGACACCTTGGCCAAGGACTTCTTGAGTAGTAATTTCTACAAGTGGCCGTAAGATATTTGTCCCTACTCTTAAGAGCGGTGAATCCTTGATTAACCCTCTCAACTACTTTTGTTTACCTCACAATGTACCCAATATCCATCCCCTAGGCAGCCGTCAATTTGGCTCCAGAGATTCGAATAAAAGCACAATGCTCAGCATGTTGGGTATCTCAGGCTCGTCTCCCATACGGCGCAGTGAAAAATAAAACAAGATACCCTCTCAGGACCCATCTATTTGTGAAAAACAAGACATAATAATAATAAAGGTAACAACTTTTACCTTTAGGTGATCGTCTGAAGAACAAAAATTTTCTTCTTCAAGTCGAGGCGCGATCTAGCAATCCTCTTGTGTAAACTCCACGTGAGTTGAACGTCAAACCACTATAATCACAGTGTGTGATTATCCACCTAGAGGAATACTCAAGCACCAAAGTTTCCTGTGCTAGCAGAAAAAGAAGGCGGCTAGGATTGATTTGCAAGAACAATCGAGAGAGAGAGAAGAGAGATGATTGTGGCTGTGTTTTTCAGGTGTTCAATCCACAACTAGGGTTTCGAGTGACCCATAATATATGTCACACAAAAATTCCTTCCAAATTTGAGAATTTTAATCCTATTAGAATTCCCTATTGTAATTGGAAAAATCAAGTTCTCACAATTATAACTTAGACCATAAATTATAACTAATTATAATTTGTCCATAGCAATTTCTCTTTCTTTCAATTAACCCTACTATGTTATTAAATTACATATTGAGTATATAATCCTCTATTGTGTGTGACCTATTATGTTTCCCATTCAATTGGTAGTGAACAAGAATTAATCCAAACGTCTTTGAGATTAATAATCCATAATTAATTAGAATTAATCCTATTAATTCTAATCAGGATTGGTTTTAGGACTTTCCGAGTAGTAATTCCTACAAGTAGCCGTGAGATATTCGCCCCTACTATTAGGAGTGGTGAATCCTTTATTGACTCGCTTAACTACTTTCGTTTACCTCACAATGTACCCAATATCCATCCCATAGGAGGCCCTCGATCTAGCTCCGGAGATTGGAATCAAAGTATAAAGCTCAGCAAACAAAGTACATTGGAGATCTCAAGTCTAAGGATACTTGCACATTTGCTATATTGAGATTATATCACTGGTACTAAATAGTTATCCATGTGATTATCTCAAAGCTAGGTCATCTAATGAATTTGTTCCATTAACAAGCATTCATGTGTTAACTTTGAGTATCTCAATAGTAATAGTTATGAGAACCACCATCTGATCAAATCAGGAAGTCTAATACATGCTAGTCTTAACACATTAATAATGTCCTGTCTCATCAATACTATGACTATGGACTATTTAAGTACTAACACCATCCAGTGTAATAGGAATCTCATATCATGATCTCTATCACGATTTCCTTAACACAGTGTTGTACTAGGGACTTTATTGAATAGTTATATTACTTAAAGTAAACAAAAGAAAATGTAAGACAAATAATGCCTTTTATTAAAATAAAATATGTCATATACAATATACAAGTGATTGCCTTTAGAGCACAACACTAACACTGCAAACAAAGTACCTTGAAGATCTCAAGTCTAAGATTACTTGCATGTTTGCTACATTGAGATTATATCACTAGCACTAAATAGTTATCCATGTGATTATTTCATAGCTAGATCATCCAATGAACTTGTTCCATTAACAAGCATCCACGTGTTAATTTTGAATATCTCAAAACTCACAGATATAAGAAACACCACCTGATCAAATTAGGAAGTCTAACACAAGCTAGTCTTAACGCATTAATGATGTCTTGTCTAATTAATACTACGACTAGGGACTATTTGAGTACTAACACTATACAGTGTAGTAGGAATCTCATATTATGATTTTCTTAACACAGCTGTTGTACTAGGGACTTTATTCAACAGTTATATTACACAAAAGTAAATAAAAGAAACTGTAAGATAAGTAACGCCTGTTAGTGTTGTGCCCTAGAGGCAATCACTTGTATGTTGTATATGATACATTTTATTTCATAAAAAAACATTATTTATCTTACAATTTCTTTTGATTACTTTTGAGTAATATAACTGTTGGATAAAGTCCCAAGTACGACACTGTGTTAAGAAAATCATGATAGAGATCATGATATGATATTCCTACTACACTGTATAGTGTTAGTACTTAAATAGTCCCTAGTCATAGTATTAATGAGACAGGACATCATTAATGTGTTAAGATTAGTGTGTGTTAAGACTTCCTGATCTTGATCAGGCGGTGGTCCTCATAACCGTGAGTATTGAGATACTCAAAGTTAACACATGGATGCTTGTTAATGGAACAAGTTCATTGGATGACCTAACTTTGAAATAATCACATGGATAACTATTTAGTGCCAGCGATATAATCTCAATATAGCAAACGCGCAAGTATCCTTAGACTTGAGATCTCTAAAGTACTTTGTTTGCTAAGCTTTATACTTTGATTTCAATCTCCGGAGCTCGATCGAGGGCCACCTATGGGATTGGTATTGGGTACATTGTGAGGTAAACAAAAGTAGTTGAGAGGGTCAATAAAAGATTCACCATTCCTAATAGTAGGGGCAAATATCTCACGGCCACTTGTAGGAATTACTACTCGAAAGTCCTTGGCCAAGGCAATTGTGTATTGGAAATAGTTCCAATTGATACACATCTAGAGTAGTGAGTTCCTGTTACAAGTACTATTATATTCGGGCCAGAATCATTTCTGGAAGGAGTTGGCACTAATTCCGTACTCCAAACCGAATGAGATATTGTATGGTGAAAGGAGTTAATTGCACTGAATTTTGTTATTGAAAGGTTTATGTCAAGCCACTTGACTTCCTAGACTCTTGGGTGGTCATGATATGTTGCTAGATACCACTCATGATCTAAGAATATGGGTTTATTAATTGTTGAATTAATAAACAAAATCCTGATTAGAATTAATATGATTAATTCTAATTAATTAAGGATTATTAATCACAAAGACGTTTGGATTAATTCATGTTCGCTACCAATTGACCGGAAAACCTAATAGGTTACACACAAAAGAGAAATATATATTCAAGATGTTATTTGATAACATAGTGGGGTTTATTACAAGAAAGAGAGGTTAATGTGGCCAAATTATAATTAACTATAATTGATGGGCTAATTTATAATTATGAGAACTTGATGGGTTCTAATTGCAATTGAAGAATTATTTGGAATTCTCAGATATGGTTTTTGTAGAGGCTTTTGGTTATACGAGATATAATCAAAGTGGTTTTATTATTGAACAAGAAGTCATAAAAAAAAAAAAAAGGGGCACACATGAAGGAATGGGTGTCAATTCTCTTTTTTATCAACACACATGAAATAATGTGTGTTGGGCCATCCTTTCAGGAGTATAATGGGGATATGATCTTCATGTTCTCTAGTGAACATCTCTCTCTCTCTCGTGTGACTTCTTCCAATAGGGAATCCAAGACTCTTCTTCTTTTTTTCTCTGGTTTTGCTTATGAAGTAGAACAAGGAAGAAAAACCCCAGCCACCATTGTTGTTTTCTACTAGCACAGAAAATCTTGGTGCTTGAGTGGGATCCTCTGTGTGGATTTCTGTTAGAGATAATCACACACTGTGATTATAGTGGTTGGACATATAACTCTCGTGGTGATTCTTCAAGAGGATTGCTGGATCACACCACAATTTTCATACTTGAAGGGAAATTTTGTTTTCCACACAAACAAAGAAAGGTAAAAGCTGTTATCTTTGTTTCTTTGTTTTAAATATATATGTCTAGTTTTCCACACATATGCGGATCCTGGGATGGTATCTCATTTTAAAATTTCCGCTGCGCCGTATATAATACGCATGAGATACCCAACAACGCCTTTTTATTAAAATAAAATGTGTCATATACAACATACAAATGATTGCCTCTAGAGCATAACACTAACAGACCTGGCGCCGGGTCCAGTCGACCCTTTTGGCACCAGGTCTGTTATGTTCTTCCCCTGAAATTTGCTCTGTTTCTCTGCTTTACCAGAATGGACCAAGCGCCTTGTCCCTTTGTTGGGCTTGGCGCCTGGTGCATTCTGGAATTTTTTCAATTTTTGCTCGAATTTAACTCAAATCTGCATAAATTTGCCAAAAACACTTTTTACAAGAAAAATATCAAATAGGAAAGAATATGAATAGTTATAACAACAAATGTATCTCAAAATAACATCAAATAACTAGGAAAATAATGGTGATTTTAGCCCCTATCACATACCCTCACACTTGAAATTTTGCTTGTTCTCAAGAAAAATACTTTAACAAAGAAAATTATCAAGAAAATACAAGTTCTTTCTCATTCCAAAAAAAAAAATAAAAAAAATTTAACATAGCAAGGATTATACTTCTCTTCAACCTATAGATAAAACTCTTGTGAAACTTTAAAACATTTGACAATACATCACAAAACTCTTAAAGTCAAATTAATCAAGTGTATACCTTAGTCTAAGAAAATTATTTCACCCTTCAAGTTTAAATATGGATGGCATGAATCACACAAGTCAAGCCATCTACCAACTCAAGCATTATAAATCCAAAATTTGCACAACTCAAGTTATGATGTAAGGAAAGCACTCCAATTTTTTTCTCAATATTTTTTCAATGACCTTGGGAATTAATAGCCTCAAGTACATGAATTTCTCTTCATACACCGTATTGGTCCCCTTTATAGTTATCACTCATCAATTTTTTTTTCTCAACAATCTTTCTTTCTTTCTTTGCTCTTTTTTGCCTTTTTGCCTTTGGGATAGTCTCAAGAGAGTACACCGAATAATACTTGCTCCTTCTCCCCATATTAACCCCCTTTTTAGCAAAAAGTCTTGAAAGACTAAAAATAAGAGCATTTTTTTTTCAACTCAATTCTTTTTTTTTTTTTGGCACAATTCTCCACAATCTTTTATCAACTCACATTCCTCATCATAACTCAAAGATAAACAAAATTTAAACTTATAATACAAGAGTTAGCTAATAAACTCTCCCCACTTTAATCGTATCCACCATATTCAAACTAGATAAGTCAAATAACAATCAAACACCAATGTATAAACAAGATTAATCAAAATTTTTAAGTCTTGAAAAATATCCTATCTAATAAACTAATTTCATAAAAATCCATCAAATGATTGACAAAGAATCTTATCCAAGTAAGAAAAAGAATTACAACCATGCTAATCAATGAAAACCACTGAAATTTTGAAAATTTTCACAAAAAAAAAATGATAGAAAAAAATAATATGAAAATATTTCTTCAACCTCATTCTCCTCCCATACTTAAACATGACATTGTCCTCAATGGCCAAAGATATAACAATGAAAGTAAAGCCAAGAAGACTAAAATCAATAAAGTGGAAGACTAGAGAAAAGAAAATCCTTCCATTGTGAATTAGCTCCAAAAGTTCCAAACTTTTAAACCTTCAACTGTTCAAAACTCTCATGGAACTTGCAACAAAGTTGTTTTTCAATCAAAATCTTTTAAACTAAAATTTTCCAAAGTAGCTCAATACCAAGATAATTCATAAAAACTTGGACAAAGAATATCACCAAACCACTCCCTCACAGTTAAATTGGACAATGTCCTCATTGGCAAAAAATAAACACAAGAAAGCATCTCCAAAGGGACCAAAAATAATAAAGGGATAGAAAGTTTAAGTAATACTTCCCAAGTGCAATAAAGTGCCAATAGATATCAAAATTAGAAATCGAAAGAAGGCTTTGTTCAAGTGTACTTTATTCCTACCTATAAAACAAAACACAAATAAAAGCACAAGGAAAATAATAACAAAATAAAAACACACATAAATAAAAGAAAACAAACTAAAGAAAAATACTAAAAAAATCCTAAGATAGCAAATAAAGACACAACATACTCCCCCACACTTAAGATGGAAAATATTTTCCATATTTGGGGGAAATAACATCTAACAACTAAAAATGGAATTTAGATAAAACAAAAAAATGACCAAAAGACCTAAAGAAACCCAAATTCAAAACTAACTCAAAACACATAAAAAACACTCTTTCCACTCATTATGCTTTCTCATCAAACTTTTGTAAAAGAAATTAATGCTCAATGAAAAAGGTAGGCGTGATGAAAATAGAAATAAGAGAGGATTTTGAAAAATGGAGGGTTCATGGAAAATATTAGTTGCAATGAATATAAATGCATGACCCCCTGTCCATAGCACTTTTTTAGACATACAAATGAAGTTCCCAACACAAAGATGTAAATTAGCGTATAATAGAATCACCACTTATCCTTTCAAAATATTTGTCACAATTAAAATTCCCCTGAAAACTTAGCAATTGAGTTCTTAAAGATGGGATCAAGAAATCAGTACTTTTCGACACATCTACAAAATCTAAATTACCTTCCTTTGTATGGGGTGAAGGGTAGAAATTTCCACTATCCTCCAAGGACTTCTTACGATGTAGCGTTGAAAGATTCAGCTCCTTGAGGCATGATAAATTCAACACATCATCATTTGGACCCTTGTTCTACAAGAATTGAGAATAACCTAAAAAATCATGTGATAAAAAAATATTAGAATTATTAGCACATATAGGAGAATTGAATACCTCCCTTTCCACATTGGATAATTGTTCCTCATATCCTCTCTTTTTTCCTTGGGGATTCTCTTGTTCAAGCATATAGGCCTTTATAGCATCCTCAACCAACTTGGCTAGTTGTGTTCTTTGATGGCTCATACGTTGGGATGCTTCTTCATGCCACTTAATGGAGGAATTTGTATTGGCGACAAAAGAATGCATTGAGGTTTCAAGTGATGTCTCACAAAAAGCATCAATCCGAGCTTGCAAATTTGCCAAATTCTCATCATTATAGCTCATTTGATCTTGTGCCCAAAAGTAGTTGTCCATGATAATGTCAATCTCGCACTTAAAGAAAAAAAAGTCAAATAAAAAATTAAAATAAATAAATAAAATAAAAAATAAAAGGGAAAAACAAAGAAAAGAAAAACACACGCATTCACAAACTATCTAAATGCAAAAGTTAGTGGTATTTACAGTACAAAATGAAGTAAGCTAGTTAGTTAAGTCACACAATGTTACAAAAAAAAAGATAGAATACTGATTTACACAAAGAACATATATACACATTTATATATAGACATATGGACATATAAACATATAAATATGGTTAAATTAAAAAAAAATCAAGCTTTTATGATATTGTTCCCTGGCAACAGCGCCAAAAACTTGATGCATAAATTTTAGATGTATAAAAATCATCAAATTTAAATCCATCCCTTAGTCAAGTTTTAATTAAAACATTAATCCCAAAATACACATACGAGCAAGTATACTCATCGCAAGCACAGCATAGGGAATTAACAAGTATCGATCCTCAAAGGAATAAGTACAAATTAATAACTTTTCATTCATTGTTTAACTGACCCAATAAAGTGAGAAAATAATGAAAAAAAAATAAAGAAATATACACAACTCAAGGATATAGGAATATGCAATTTAGACAATTATCCTAGAAAACATGATAATGAACCGACTTGCAATTCTCTCAATTAATTATCATCTTGGCATCATGAAGGAATATAAAGTAAAATTCAATCGTTTCCTAAGTCATGAATCTATGTAGATAAATTCTACTTCGTTTGTCAATCTATAGAATCACTAAATTTTAATTCAATTAACAGTTTTGTCAATCAAGCCATCCTAACAAAAATATGCATTAAGCTCAATTCCTTAAAAATATGAAATTAACTAATGACCCTTTGTTCGAAGTAAAATAAATTAATCTTTGATCACTTAGTCCTATAATTGTAACTTCACCGTTCAAGTCCATTAAGATTGGACAAATACGAAATCAATGCAATAAACTCCTAATATCATTTTTTCAAGTCTATTAGAAGAACTTGCATCAATAACTAATGATAACAAGAAATCAAACACTAAAGATGACAAAGAATTGATCAAATAACTAAATCAACACAAAACCATGAATCTAAAATAATGCTAAATTACAATAAAAATATTGAATACGTTATTGTTTAAGAACATGAAAACAAAGATAAAAAAAACACTTATAGACAAGCCTCTTTCTTCTCCCTTGAAGACTTTCTTGAACAACCCTTATTGATTTGGTGAATTCCTTCTTCAATGAGTGATTGGAATTTTAGCTCTTGGATCCACATCCACACCCTTATTCCTTATGTTTTCTCTTACTTTTATAGGCATTTTAGGTGCTAAATTTGTAGTTTGGGAAGTCTTGTCTAGATAGGATCCAAAAATTACCAAAATCATTGGAAAATTCTTAAGTTCGTGTACAAAATTTTCCTTCCAGAGTAGACCTACTGCCGAGTCTAGTCGACTCACCTGATGCCAGGTCTGTTCTGTTCTTCCCCTGAAATTCGCTTTGTTTTCTCTGCTTTACCAGAATGGACCCGGCGCCTTGTCCCATGGCTTAGCCTAGAGCTAAGTGCATTCTGGAATTTCTCCAATTTTGCTAGAATTTCTCCGAGTTGTCACAATAAATGGTGACAGGTCTTTCCATGTGTAAAACTACTCCAAGTTCTATGAGAAACTTTAGGAGCCACACAACTTCTTTAGAAGCTTCTGAAGTAGCAACGTACTTAGCTTCCATTGTAGAATTAACAATGCAAGATTGCTTGATACTTCTCCATGAAATAGCTCCTCCAAAAAAAGTGAAGACATATCCCCTAGTGGATTTTTTTTCATCTTTATCTATCTGGAAGTCTGAGTTTGTGTAACCAGTAGGAACCAAATCATCAGCACAATATACAATCATATAATCTCTCAATTTCTTGAGATATTTGAGTATATGCTTTACGGCTTGCCAGTGAGCTTCCCTTGGATTTGACTGATATCTACTAACTATGCTTACTGCAAAGCAGATATCTGGCCTAGTACAAAGCATAACATACACGAGACTTCCTACAGCCGAAGCATAAGGAATCTTGCTCATTTTCTGCTTGTCTTCCTGTGTCTGAGGACACTGCTTGGAAGATAAGGATAATCCATGTCCAAAAGGTATAATAGCCCCTTTACATTGATCCATGCTGTACTTGACCAATATTTTGTCAATGTAAGCAGATTGTGATAAGTCTAACATTCTTTGCTTCCCATCTCTAAGAAGCTTAATGGCTAGAATATAACTAGCTTTTCCCTTATCTTTCATGCCGAATTTACTAGATAGCCAAACCTTAACGGATGACAATGTCTCTATATCATTTTTAATGAGTAGAATATTATCCACATAAAGTACCAAAAAAATCACTTTGCCCTTGTATGATTTCCTATACATGCATAGTTCATCCATATTTTGAATGAAACCATAATCTTTTACGATTTTATTAAAATGTATGTTCTATGCTTGTGATGCTTGCTTAAGTCCATAGATGGACTTCTTAAGCTTATAGACAATTTATTCTTGACCTATAGCAACAAAACCTTCGGGCTAGGACATATAGATGTCTTCGCTAAGACAGCCATTTAAGAAGGCCATCTTGACATTCATTTACCATATCTTGTAGTCATAATGACATGCGATGGCTAAGAGAATTCGGATAGATTTAAGCATGGCTACTGGTGAAAAGGTTTCTGATGCGTATTTATTTGGGTGTAAAAATCATACAAAAACTCAACACATTCCCAATCAAATTGAAATTAAAACGTCCAACCCAAATCACACATATGAACAAGCGTACTCATCATTAACATAGTATAGGGTTCAAACGAGTGTCGATTCTCAAAGAACAAGTATACATTAGTCACATTTCTTTCATTATTTAACCGACTCAATAAAGTGAAAATGAAATAAAAAGAAAAATAAAATAAAACAAAAGAATATATACATGTCAAGAATGGAGAAGTATGTAACTCAAACCATTATTTTGACAATCATGATCTTAAAGTACGCAATTATTATCATAACTAATCATTCTCTTGGCATCATGAAGGATTAAGATAGATTCACTTCTTTTTCAATCCATGAAATCACTACCTTCTAGATAAATTAGAATCACTTGGTCTCGTCTCAACTAACTTATCCAAAAGATGCATTAAACACAATCCTTGGTTAAATTCCCTTGGTCTTGGCAAATTTAAAACATGAAATTAACTAATGAATCCTTGGTCTTGGCAAACATCAATTAATCTTTAATTACCTAGTCCTCATCAATTAACCCCCTTGGTCTCGGCGAGTTAATAGACAATAAATATGAAATTAATCAAGTGAAACTACCATCAACCCCTTTGGTCTCAGCGAATTAATGGGAAGAACTAACTAATTAATTTCGTAATAAGCATAAGTAATTAAATACCAAGAAAAACAATCAATTAATCAAAAGATCGAATAACTCTAAATATCATGGATACCTAAAATAATGTCAAATTAAAATAAAATAATTAATACATCATTGTTCAAGAAAAAGAAACAAAGTAAAAGAAAGCACTCATAGACAAGCCTCATTCTTCTTCCTTTGAATACCTTCTTGTACAAACCTCCTTGAATTGAAGAATTCCTCATTTGATTTGAGTGATTTTCTGTGATAATCAATGAATTTTCTCATTTTCCCTTGTGTTTTGCATCTATTTATAGGCTTAGGAAGTGTCTAAACTCGTAGGTACAATGTTCTTGGCTGAGTAGAAGTTGGAAAGTACTAAAACTCTACAAATTACCAAAAATCGCATAGAAAAATCAAAGTACCGCCTTAACTTCAAGACACAGCCGGCACCGCCTTAACTCTTGGAGCTGGCGCCAGTTTGACTCTATTTTACTCTGCTTCACTAATTTTTCCTTCGCTTTGAAGTACATATCAATAGTGCATGGCCGGTGCCGGTTCTAGGGCCCTACCTGGCGCCGCCTCTCCTCGGTTTCACGACGTTTTTGTTTCGTTTTATCCTAAAAATATGAAATAATGAACAAAATACCTTTCCAAGAGTAAAATCTCAAATATGAAGGAATATAACTAGTTATTGAACAAAATGTATCACAAAAGAACCTCAAATAACTAGAAAAAATATGACTAATTTAGCCCCTATCATATTCCCCCACACTTAGCTATTTGCTTGTCCTCAAGCAAAGTATCAAGAACAAGTAGAAAAACACAAGGTTTAACTCACTCAATCAATTTCAAAACACTATCTTTAACGCTTCCTTCATTCAAGAACATAGAACACATGGTACTACATATTTCACAACAAACGCAAGACTTGTGTAAGTGAATAATGACTTAGTTGAACTATCCCAATACTTCATAATATCCTCAAACCATTGGAAAGAATTTAGTTCAAAAAGAATATGCATTCCACATGCTTACTTTTCATACACTCTCTCCACTAATCCGAGACAGATCATGATTCTACTTAGATCAAGTAGGACTTTTAAACTTGTAATGTAAGGCTAAAGGCTTGTAATGTAGCTTATTGATAGGAGCTAATTTAGTTATACTTTGCTTAGTTATTTGAGGCTCTTTTGTAATACATTTTCTGAAATAATTGGTTATATTCTTTCATATTTGAGATTTTATCCTTAGAAAGGTATTTTTGTCATTACTTCAGGATTTTAGGTAAAACAAAGCAAAACCATCATGAAGTAGAGCAGAAGCGACACCAGCTGCAAGGCTAGAACTGGCGCCAGCTGCACTCTAGAATGTATGTGCACAATTCAGAGAAAAATCGACGGACGAGTGGAGAAACAGAACCAAGGCGGCGCCGGCTCCGAAGGACCAAGACGGCGCCGGCTGTGGTCTGTCCCTGAGGCGATGCTGCGACCTTTTTACGCGTTTTTGGAAATTTGAAGAGTTTTAGCAGCTTCCAACATCTACTCGGCCAAGAACTTTATACCTACAAGTTTAGGCACCTCTTAAACCTATAAATAGATGGAAAACACAAGGGAAAAGAAGGAGAATTCATTGATTATCATAGAAAATCACCAGTTCAAGGAGAATTCATTGATTATCATAGAAAATCACTCAGTCCAAGGAGAATTCTTCAAAGTTCAAGGAGGGTTGTACAAGAAGGTTTTCAAAGGAAGAAAAAGGAGGCTTGTCTATGAGTTCTTTCTTTTACTTTGTTTTCTTTTTCTTGAACAATGATATATTAATTGTTTTATTGTCGTTCGACATTGTTTTAGATATTCATGATTTCTAGAATTATTTGATATTTTGATTATTAGTTATTATTCTTTGTATTCAATTACTTATGCTTATTACGAGATTAGTTAGTTGATTCTATCCATTGACTTGCTGAACCAAAGGGGGTTGATGGGTATTTTGATTTATTAGTTTCATATTCTGTTGGCAATTGACTTGCTTGACCAAAGGGGGTTAATTGTTTAAGAATTGGTAATTAAAGATTAATTGATGTCTTCCGAGACTAAGGGTTCATTGATTAATTTCATGTTCTAAATTCACCGAGACCAAGGGAATTTAATTAAGGATTGTGTTTAATGTGTCTTTTGGATGAATTAGTTGAGACGGACCAAGTGATTCTAATTTATCTAGAAGATAGTGATTTCATGGATTGACCATCAAAGTGAGTCTACCTTCATCCTTCATGGTGCTAAGAGAATGATTGGTTATGGCAATGGTTAAGTTCTTTAAGATCATGTTTGTCTAAACAATGGCTTGAGTTGCATAAATCTATATCCTTGACATATACATTTTTTTATTTTTATTTTCCTTTTTAATTTTCTTTTTATTTGTTTTTCACTTTATCGAGTCGGTTAAACAATGAAAGAAGGGTAATTAATGTCTACTTGTTCCTTGAGTATCGACACTTGTTTTAATCCTATACTCATTTAATGATGAGTACGCTTGCTCATATGTGTGATTTGGGTTTAACATTTTAATTTGAACTTGATTGGGAATGTGCTTAATTTTGTATGATTTTTATACCCAAGTCTGAACGCATCACTTATCAAATGAAGGATATAGGAGAATCAAATAGCAAAGAAACTTAGAGTTAGCAAGAAAAGGATAAAACAAAATAAATCAATAATTTCCAACTCTTTTTGCTCTCCTATTCCAAAAATCAATCAAACTATAACCTTATTCAGCAATTCCTATGCACTTCAAGCAAATCCTGCACTTTTTTCTCTTTTTCTCAACTCTTCTTTATTTTTTCCCACAAGATCACTCAATTTTCCAAAATTGGTGTTAATTACTTTATATGAACTTAACTTTTATAGTTCAATCACCATCCCTTTTGTGATCTTTTCTTTTCTTCTTCTTTCATTTGTCTTTTCCTTCACTGCTGCTGTTTTTGTTTTCTTTTTCCTTCTCTTTCTTTCTTTCTAGCAGCTTTTTGTTTGTTTTTTTTTCTTTTTTCTTTTTCTCTCTTTTTCAACTTTTTTCTTTCATTCTTACTACTGCTTTTCTTTTCCCAGCTCAACTCATTATTGATTCATGACTGAAAGACACAATTCATAATCTTTATCCCAACATTCTTTCTCAACATTCTCATACATATACTTTCATCCATCAAGAGCATAAATGTAATAACCCGCCTTATCCGCCTTGCATAAGAAATTTGTATAGAATAGTTTTGTTAAAAATGAAAATACATATAAAAAGAAATTAATGATATATCTTCTTTCTTTATTGTCAATAATATCATTAAGACTACAAATTAATAATATTATTCATAGAATTATAATATAGCCATCACTAGTGCTATTATTATTATTATTATTATTATTATTATTATTATTATTATTATTATTATTATTATTTCATTTTATCCTATTTTATTATTATTATTATTATTATTATTATAATATTCATTATTCTTATTGTACTTTCTTATTATTATTGTAGTTTAATGACAATATTATTATTATTATTATCATTTTTATTCTATTATCCATTGCTATTATTTTTATATCTATTATTTAATATCAATATTTCTTGGTAATATTAAATTATAGTATTATTAAATTCAATAATTATATTGAATTATTATATTATTCTTACCATTATTATATATATATATATATATATATATATATATATATATTATAACTAATACTATAAATATCTTAAGTTATATTATATTATATACAAAGATATTTTAGGGGACCCACAAGAAATAAATGAAGATGGCCCACAAGCATGATATTTTTGACCAAGATTAACCATTCTTAGACTTCCTTTAATTAAGCTTAATTAAGCTAAACTAGATTAGGGTAAGTTAATCATGATTAGGCATATATTAGTCCTAAGAAGTTTTAAGAATTTCTTCAAACTTCTAAAGAATTCTACAACCTTCTAGGATGATCCACAACTCTTTTGAAAATCCTAGAGAAGTCTAAAGACTTCTAGAATGCCAACTTACCTTAAATCTTTTACTAAGACCAAAATAAGACCAAGAGGAGCAAGCTATATAAATAGGAGCAAGAGAGGAGGATTTCGGCCAAGAGAGAAGGCTGGGAGAATAGAAGAAAAACAGAAAAGTGAAGAGAGGAAAGGAAAAACAAAAAGAAAGACTAAGGGAGGGAGAGAGATTTTCGGCAGCAAGGAGA
The DNA here is from genome assembly GCA_026120185.1 of Voacanga thouarsii. Lineage (NCBI taxonomy): Eukaryota > Viridiplantae > Streptophyta > Magnoliopsida > Gentianales > Apocynaceae > Voacanga > Voacanga thouarsii. The sequence continues at coordinate 307,020 of JANUWF010001659.1, read as the reverse complement.
AGGAAAGGAAAAGGAAGGAAAGGAAAGGTGTTACAGATTTGCCTTCATCTTGGAAAGGTAAGGGATTACTTCTCAAAAGCTAAGAGAATGATACTAGAAGTTGGAAGCTATTTGCATATAAATTTGTTGATGTTCAGTAATGAAAATATCTTATTTTGTGATGGTTGTTGGTTGACCGGTTGAGTTGGTGATGAGATGAGCATGGTTTTTAGTTCATTTGAGGTGTATTGGAGTGATGGTATGCTGAAAATTTGAAAAGAAAAGGGTGGAAGTGATAAAGAAAACAAGAAAAGCCATTTGCTAGTAACAACTCACTAGCTTGTGTTGTTTGGAAATAGCAAAGGAAATCTGAGTAGAGATGACTGGAAATTGAGCATAAATAGTCCTAAACATGTCCTAGACTAGTTAGAAAAGATTTGGAACAAATTTTGTGGAGGTTGTGAGGGTTTTGAATGGCTAAGAGATCATGAACAACAAGAATGGTGAAAACTGCCAAAAATTTACTGGTTTGGTAAGCATGGAATAATTTATTTGTTTGAACAAAAGAGAAGTGCTGGGCATGAAAACCTGTTAGAATAATGATGTTGGGGTGCTAAATGAGGTATTGAAGGGTTTTAATTTGGTAGGATATGTGGAAGAAATCATGGGAATAAGTTAAAGCTTCTAAACTGTAATTTTGAACCTCCAATCTCGGAACAGTGGAATTAACTGGAAAACTGTACAAAATGAGATGGAGTTTGCATGTCCCATGACCTGAAATTGATAGAGGGATATCTTAGGAATATTGTGGAAGTAATCTCACCTTATTTGGACCTATATTGAATAAGTTATATGAAGAATGTGGAGGGTGGTAAAGCTATAAAACCAGGAAAACCATCAAAAGCATTAATTCATTTATTTCTTTAAGGAAATTATAGAAGCCTTATTCGAACCATTAAGCATTTGAATCCATTAACTAATAATATGGAGATCTACTAATGGTGTAGGTGAATCAAGTCGAGGGAACTCCTTTTAGGGCTATACGAGTGCAACTTCGACTTAATATATAAGGTGAGTCCCTTGATTTTAAAACTACTATTAGCTATGTGTTTTATGACAAAATTTAATATTTCTATGATATAAACTATGTCTTCTTGATATGATTGAAGTCTATGAATCTAGTCTAATTGATATTTATAAAATGTTTCAATAAGCTTTCTTTATGCTTAAAGGCTTCTGAGATGAAATTCATATAATTTTGATAGCTCTTAAAAATACCCACTCAGGTGATGTAAAAATTTTAGAAAATGATATTTGGCCCCAAGAATGAGTTGTATTAAATTCCCTTTGGGGAGAACAGACTCCATTCAAATGAGTATATTGAATATGTGAATCAGTGAAGACATTGAGTACTAAGTGAGGGCTTTCACCTTTGTACTAGCTCTCGTTAGAAATAGATGAACCCAAATAACCCGGTCCAGTTATTGGGCTTATCTTACTCTAAATGGGGGTGACAGGACAATGGAATTAGCCATCCCTTACTAGCCGTTTTGAGCCCGGCAATTTCCTATTGATTATGACGGTGGGTTGTTCACAAGATACCAAGTGGGGATACTCGGTGTGTTCAATCCCTTGCCACCTCGATAGTGATTGACGTTAGGATTGGGACTCCTGGCTTATGGTGCCAAGTAAAAGACCCCTAAGTGCACGGTGAGGTACATTTGTACATAGCTCACCCTTCCGGCATATCACGGGTGACGTGTTGTAAGGTGCAGTCCCTGGCACAAGAGACCGTGTAGCCAAAGGCAAAGTTCCTTGAACTTTGCATGCGGGTTGCACTTCGCAAAGGGGAAGAACCCTCATTTATTAAAATTGAGGGCCATATGTTTGGAAATCATTGTTTTTCGAATGTACATGATAGATTGAACCTAAATTTACCAATTAGCACTGTTTCCCTATTATAAAATTTATTTCAGTAAAGAAAATTGAAAAATGACTCTCTCTTCTAAGCAAACACTGGCTTATACGGGACTCACTGAGTATACCACTCACACATATGGTTGCCTTTTCTTTTTTTAGGAATTGGAGCTGAAGACTAACGATGGTATTACCCGAACTTCACTTCCAGCACTAGATAGCGAATCTTTTAGTGTGATCAATGTGCATAGATGATGAAACTATTTTGGCTTGTGTATTTTGGGAACCATGATGATGTATCTATCGTGACTTTTATATATATATATATATATATATATATATATATATAATGAAAGAGCATGTTTCATATATTGCTTAAGTTTCGACTTTTACTTGCTTATTTTAAGTTTAATTCGTTGTAAAGACCCCTACCCTGAGATTTCAGTCGAGGCAACATCCCACCTGAGCCCGGCCCGCTACAACAAGATAAAAATATGGGGTGTTACAATAAAACTTTGGAAAATTATTCAAACTCTCAGCACAAGCAATGGACAAAATATTGTGATGGGGTTTAAAGAAAGAAATCAACAATTTAGGCTCAAAATAGGCACTAGGGATAATATGAAAATAGGTAGACTTGAAAAACTCAAACTATCCAAAGAAGGCCTATTACCGTCTTCCCTAAGTTAAATCATAATTGTCTTTCTTATTTCGCCTCGAAAGGTATTCAAGTAAGTTTTAGAATGCTCCATGAATTTTAGTAAAAAAACAGGTTTAAGAACAATGCAAAGTATTTGATCAAGAACTACTTCGTCCAAGTGAGTGCAAAAAGTCATGCATAAGCCATAAATGATCTAGAAAATATACTCTATAATCCATCATAAAGACATGCATAAAAAATACAGTTTGAAATCTCAAAGAAAATCAGAAAAAAATTTGAAAATTTTGCTCAAAATGTTTCCAAGAAGGCTAAAGTATATGTATAGAAGATTTGTCAATCAAATCACTTCCCCACACTTAAACTAGACATTGTCCTCAATGGCCAAATAAATATAACAATGACTAAACAATGCCATGGGACCAAAAATATAAAGGAGAAGAGATAAGAAAAATAAATTTTCATTCGTTTAGGCATTGTGTTGTACAAGATCTGAATGCTTGAAGAATGAACCTAAAAATAAAAATACAAAAGAGCACACCAAAGCATAAAAATTAGAAAAGAAAATAAAGAAAAAATAAAAGAAAGAAAATAGGACACACAACCGCCTTATGATAACCCAAACAATTCTATAGGGTAGTGTCGAAAAGCATCTCAGGCACATACCGGGGACGTGTCAAAAACAACATTACAAGGTTACAAAGTTAGTAAATCAAACATAGTTAAAGTTAGTAGGTTATGTTAGGTTACAAGGATGTCTAAAAATACATGAAATACAAAATATAGCACCTTTTTGAAAAAGAATAATTATACATAATTTACATATTTACATATTTACATGGTTAAATTAACAAAATCCAAGCTTTCATGATATTGTTCCCCAGCAACGGCGCCAAAAACTTGAAGCATGTTTATTTGGGTGTAAAAATCATACAAAACTTAGCACATTCCCAACTAAGTTTAAATTAAAATGTCCAGCCCAAATCACGCATATGAGCAAGCGTATTCATCATTAACGTAGCACAGGGTTCAATCGAATGTCGATCCTCAAGAAACAAGTATACATTAATCACCTTTTTTTCATTGTTTAACCGACTGGATTAAGTGAAAACAAAATAAAAAGGAAAATAAAATAAAACAAAAGAATATATACATGTCAAGGATGGAGAAGTATATAACTCAAATCATTATTTTGACAATCAGGATCTTAAAGTACGCAATTATTATCATAACTAATCATTCTCTTGGCATCATGAAGGATTAAGATAGATTCACTTCTTTTTCAATCCATGAAATCACTACCTTCTAGATAAATTAGAATAACTTGGTCTCGTCTCAACTAACTTATCCAAAAGATGCATTAAACACAATCCTTGGTTAAATTCCCTTGGTCCTGGCAAATTTAAAACATGAAATTAACTAATGAATCATTGGTCTCGGCAAATATCAATTAATCTTTAATTACCTAGTCCTCATCAATTAACCCCCTTGGTCTTGGCGAGTTAATAGACAACAAATATGAAATTAATCAAGTGAAACCACCATCAACCCCTTTGGTCTCAGCGAATTAATGGGAAGAACCAACCAATTAATTTCGTAATAAGCACAAGTAATTAAATACCAAGAAAAACAATCAATTAATCAAAAAATCGAATAACTCTAAATATCATGGATACCTAAAATAATGTCAAATTACAATAAAACAATTAATACATCATTGTTCAAGAAAAAGAAAACAAAGTAAAAGAAAGCACTCATAGACAAGCCTCATTCTTTTTCCTTTGAAGACCTTCTTGTACAACCCTCTTTGAGTTGAAGAATTCCTCCATTGATTTGAGTGATTTTCTGTGATGATCAATGAATTCTCTCATTTTCCCTTATGTTTTTCATCTATTTATAGGCTTAGGAATTGCCTAAACTCGTAGGTACAATGTTCTTGGCTGAGTAGAAGTTAGAAAGTACTAAAATTCTACAAATTACCAAAAATCGCACAGAAAAATTAAAGCACCGCCTTAACTTCAGGACACAGCTGGTGCCGCCTTGACTCTTGGAGCCGGCGCCAGTTTGACTTTGTTTTGCTCCGCTTCACCAATTTTTCCATTGCTTCGAAATACGTGTCAATGCATGGCCGGCGTTGGTTCTATGGCCCTAGTCGGCACCGCCTCTCTTCTGTTTCACGACGTTTTTATTTCATTTGACCCTAAAATTTTGAAATAATGAACAAAATACCTTTCCAAGGGTAAAATCTCAAATATGAAGGAATATAACTAGTTATTGAACAAAATGTATCACAAAAGAATCTCAAATAACTAGGAAAAATATGACTAATTTAGTCCCTATCAGTTTCCTCATAATCGATCCCCTCTTTCTGAGTATAATCTTTAGCAACCAACCTTGCTTTATAGGTTTCAACCTTTCCATCCGCACCTCTCTGTTAGTGTTATGCCCTAGAGGCAATCACTTGTGCCATGTATATTGTATAATAATTAATAAAAGAGGCATTCTTTATCTTTCAGTTTGACTGTTATATCTTAATATGCATATAAATTGTTTGATAAAGTCCCTAGTACAATACAGTGTTAAGGAAATCATAATAGAGATCATGATGTGAGATTTCTACTACATTTTATAGTATTTGTGCTTGAATAATCCCTTGTCATAGTGTTAATGAGATGGGACATTATTAATACACCAAGACTAACATAGGTTATATCCCTTGATTGGATCAAGTGGTGGTTCTCATAGCCGTAAGTATTGTGATACTCAGGATTAATATGTGGATGCTTGTTATATGAACAAGTCCATTGGATGACCTAGCTATGAAATAATCACTTGGATAAGCTATTGAGTGCTAGTGATAGAATCTCATTATAGCAAGTGTACAAGTATCCTTAGACTTGAGATCTTCAAGGTATTTTGTTTATCGAGCGTTGTACTTTGATCCTAATATTTGGAGTCTTACAAGGACCACCTCTGGGATGGATATTGGGTATAATATAAAGTAAACGAAAATAACTGAGATAGTTAATAAAGGATTCACCATTTCTAATAGTTGGAGAGTATATCTCAGGGCTACTTGTAGAAATCATTACTCATGAAGTCCATGGCCAAGGCGACAATATGTTGGAAATAATTCTAAATTTGATACACATATCAAGTACTAGATTTCTTGAACAAGTACTAAAATATTTAGGCTATAATTAATAATATTCTGGATGGAGTTAGCACTAATTTTATACTCTAAACCGAATGAGATATAGTACGGTGAAAAGAGTTTATTTCACAAGTTATTTGCTATTGAAAGGTTCATATCATGACACTTGACTTTTTGGACTTTTGTGTGATCAAGAGTCATTGCTAGATGTCACTCTTGATCTGCTAAATATGAATTTATTAATTAGAGAATTAATAAGTTAATCTTATATTTTATTTAGGATTATTACTTCTAAAGCTATTAGAATTAATTCATATTATGCTACTAATAAGACTAGGAAACCTAATGGGTCATACACAATAAAGGTTTTGGGTGCTCAATATATATTATTTGATAATATTGTGGGGTTAAAGAGAGAAGAAAATATATTTATAGGTGAATTATAAGTTTGTTATAATTCATGGGACTTAGTTGCAATTATACAAACTTCAAGAGCCTAATTGTAGACATTGGATCTTGGAGGATTTAATTGCAATTAACATAAATTCTAAAACTATAAATAAGAAAATTCGTTCCTTTTGTTGGAGGGAGTTGAACGATCAAACACACAGAGGTTTTTTGGCCTTCTTCTTCATCCCTATTCTTCTCCGATTAAACCTAGCCGCTCCTCTTCTATTTGTATAGTTTTGAGCGGACTTTGTGAGCAATTTAACCTTGTGTGGATTACTGCTAGAGACAATCCTACTCTTGGATTATAGTGGTGCGTGGTAGATGATCAAAAGCAGAGAAATTGGTTCCTTGGTTGGCGCAAGAAAATTTTGTTTTTCTACCATAGAAGGTAATCTCTATTTTCTTCCTCTATTCCCATTTTAATTGAAAACATGTGATCCTTGGGCATGGATTTCATTGTTATTTCCACTGCATTATTTTTTGATAAGCTTGATGAAATGCCAACAGTGGTATCAGAGCCTTCATGTTTGTGTTTTAATGGGTCTTTAATTATTTTGAAATCGTTTCTAAGCATGTAACTGTACGATCATGGTGATTGTATCTCTACTACTTTGTATGGCGTGTTTGGGTTTTCTGGTTTGAAGAATCTCTGAGTCATTGAAAAATGGTTGGGAAGTTGTTTCCATGTGGGTCTGTTTTCGCGTTAGTTTTTTCTGCAATCAAGATTTTAATGTAACAATTTGGATTGTTGTTTAAATTGTGATGTAGATTACAGTTGGGTGTTAATATTGATTAACAATACTTAATATCAAAATTTTTTTGAATAGTGCGAAAATCATGTTGCTATTCATAGAAAATTTATAGCAAAATTCAACGAAGAAGATGAACAGTGGTATTTTTTCTGCCTCCAGAGCATACTTGGTGCTAGGTACCTTCTACCCACCGACGCCAGGTCCACTCTGTTCTTACACTGTTTTATAAAAAAAAAAATTTTTTTTTGTTGTTTTCTAATTTTGAGAATAGGTTCTAATAATGGTTAGAATTTATTTGAAACCCATGATATGTTGGATAAAAATATTTTCAAAATTACATGTAAGATCCATAATTTTCTAAAAATTTGATTTTGGCCTAGAACTTTCCAAATTTTGATTTTGGACTTAGAGTTCACCAAAATACTAATTGTGGATGATTATGCTTTGGATGTATTATGCTGTGTCTTTAGCACATTTTATTGGCATGGTGAATGGTTGTGGACTAAGACCAAACTTATGTGTTCATGCATCTTTATCGCTTTGTTTTAATTAAATAGGGCTTGCGAGTCCTGCCTTATCTCAAATTCTTTTGTAATTCTCTTCTTATCTAACTCCCCTCGAATGTAACTCGAGATTTCTTCCTTTAGGAAATTATGTAATTAGTTTATATAGATTAGATTGAGGTAGAATTATATTTATAAGATTTTGAATATGGCAATCAAAACGAAGCAAGATGTAAGACATTCTACTTAAATCATGCACGAACACATAGGGTTGACCATATTAATTTTCTTGATGTTTCAAGGAAATTAATTTAGAGAGTTCATAACCATGCCACGTAATTGTTTATTATCATGTTTATCAATTTATGTTGCTTATTGATAAATTGTATGCATGCCAAACAATGAGACAACTAAAAAGAATAAATCCATCAAATCATAGTTAATCTAATGCCTTCCATTAATATAGTAAGAACAAGAGTTCTTTTTTGAGACCAGGTTATTAGGCATACCCAAGCCTACTTGACATTGAGTATGTTCAAACTATGGAATTTAATTCCTACTTAATGGGTTAGGTTTAACTAATTTTCTTACCTCGGTTGGGCTAACCCAATCATAAAAAAAATTAGAGGTAAGGTTAGGATAGTATTATATAGTTTAATGATTAAAAGATGTTAATCACCCAATGATACAGAACTTACATTTGATGTAATTAGTATTGGAAACCTACCACTGAACTGAAGAGTGGCTTGTTGGGCTAACCCAAGGTCATTCTTAAGGAATTTGGATACTGGTCGACTAAGAAAGCTTCCAACAGGCTTTCCCGAGTCAATAGTGGGGGCTATTGATTTGAGTAAAATAGTGGAATAAAAATCCGTTTAATTAAAGACCTAATTACTTGCATATCATGAGCATATACATGTTCTAATTACTCTATCTTTACATTTAGGTCACTTGCATCATGTCGACAAACCCAAACCTACATAGAATCTTGGAAACAAATAAGCTAACTGAATCAAACTATCTGGACTAGTATAGAAACTGGAGAATCGTTCTCAAGTCAGAAAGGTTGTTCTACGTGCTAGATGCTCCTATTCTGCCACCTCCAGCCCAACATGCTCTTGTAGATGAGCATGCTGTCCACAAGAAGCACAAGGAGGATAATGACACTGCATCATGTATTATGTTGGCATCAACAACTCCTGAGTTACAAAACCAGCATGAGCATATAGATGCTCAAACCATTACCTTCTATCTTAAAGAGCTGTTTGATAAACAAGTTAGAACAGAGAGATATGAGACCTCTAAGCAACTATTCCATTCTAAGATAGTTAAGGGTGCTTCAGTGGCCACTCATGGGTTGCAGATGTTGGGCTATATTGAAAAGCTTGGGTCTCTTGGTTTCGTAATGGATCACGATTTAAGTGTTGACTTAATTCTATAATCATTACCAAGTAGTTTTTCACAATTTGTGATTAACTACCACATAAACAATATTGAGACCATCATACCTGAGCTTATCAATCTGCTTAAGACTACTGAATCATCTATGAAGAAGGATGATAAGGTAATCTTGCTAGTAGGTTCTTCGTCTTCTAAGAAGAAAGTTTCCAAGAAGAAGAAAAAAAATCCTACCAAGTCCAAAAGAGGCATGAAGAAGAAGGAAGCAGCCACTAAAGGCCCATGTCATTATTGTGGCAAGATGGGCCATTGGAGGTGTAACTGCAAAGCCCACTTAGAGATCGTGAAGGAAAAGGAGAAGAAGAAGCTTGCAAGCACTTCTATTTTTACTCCTGGTATGTTTATGATTGAGATTAATACTGCCTTTAGTAATGAGATATGGGTATTGGATACCGGTTGTAGATCTTATTTATGCAATAATTTGTAGAGACTAAAGGGTAATAGAAGGCTGAAAAAGGGTGATGTGGACCTGCGAGTTGCAAATGTAGCAAAGGTTGTTGCACTAGCTATGGGGACTTATCGTCTTAATCTACCTTCTGCATTAATTTTAGAACTTCAAAACTACTATTTTGTACCAGTTTTATTGAAAAACATTATTTCAGTTGCTTGTTTAGACTTATTTGGATTTCATTTAAATTTTAAGAATAAACATTGTTCTTTTTCATTAAATGATATCCATTATGGTTCTGCAACTTTGGTTAATGGTTTATATGTTCTAGACATGGATAATCAAATTCTCCATATAAATGCAAAGAAATAAAGAAAAGATAACTCAATCTCATCATACTTATAGCATTGTCATTTAGGCCATGTAAATGAAAAACGTGTATCTAAGTTATACAAGTTGTGTGACTTGGAGTCATTTGATTATGAATCATATGACATATGCAAATCTTGTTTACTTGGTGAAATGGATAAAACTCCATTTTCTGGAAAAGGAGAAAGGGCTAAAAAGTTATTAGAACTAATATATACAGATGTATGTGATAGGGGCAAAATTAGTCATATTTTTTCTAGTTATTTAAGGCTCTTTTGTGATACATGTTGTTCAATAACTAGTCATATTCCTTCATATTTGAGATTTTACCCTTAGAAAGGTATTTTATTCATTATTTCAGATTTTTGGGGTAAAACGAAGCAAAAACGTCGCAAAACAGAATAGAGGCTGTGCCGACCAGGATAGAGGAACCAGCACCCGCCATACACTATTGACACGAACTTCAAGATGACAAAAAATTATCAAGGCAGAGCGAAATAGAGTGGAACTGATGCCGGCTCCGAGAGCTAAGGAGGCACCGGCTGTGCTTTGAGAAAAAGGCGAGATTATGATTTTTCTACGCGGTTTTTGGTTATCTGTGGAGTTTTAGTATATTCCAACTTCTACTCGGCCAAGAACATTCCAGCAATGAGTTTAGGCACTTCCCAAGCCTATAAATAGATGGAAAATACAAGGGAAAATGGGAGAATTCATTGATCATCATAGAAAATCACTTAAATCAAAGGAGGAATTCTTCAATTCAAGGAGGGTTGTGCAAGAAGGTCTTCAAAGGAAGAAGAAGGAAGCTTGTCTATGAGTGCTTTCTTTTACTTTGTTTTCTTTTTCTTGAACAATGATATGTTAATTGTTTTATTGTAATTTGACATTGTTTTAGATATTCATAATGTTTAGAGTTATTTGATCTTTTGATTAATTGATTGTTTTTCTTGGTATTTAATTCCTTGGGCTGATCACAGGATTTATTGGTTGTTTCTTTCCATTAACTTGCTTGAAAAAGAGGTTGGTGGTGGTTTCAATTTGTTAATTTCATATTTGTTGTCTCTTAACTTACTTGAAAAAGAGGTTAATTGCGAAGAACAATATAATTAAAGGTTAATTGATGTCTACCAAAATATGGATTCATTGTTTGATTTTATGTTTTAAGTTTGCCAGAATATGAAAATTTAATTAAGGATTGTGTTTAATGCATCTTTTGGGTGAATTAGTTGAGACAGAATATGTGATGTTAATTTGTCTAGAAGATAGTGATTCTATGGATTGAAAAAGAAGTGAGTCTATCTTAATCCTTCATGATGCCAAGTGAATGATTAGTTATAATAATGGTTGGGTACTTTAAGATCACGTTTATCTAAACAATGGCTTGAGTTACATAATTCTCTATCCTTGACATGTATATATTTTATTTTTATTTTTATTTTATTTTCTTTTTTATTTCTTTTTCACTTTTTTGAGTCGGTTAAACAATGCAAGAAAGGTGATTAATGCATACTTGTTCCTTAAGGATCGTCACTCGTTTGAATCCTATGCTATGTTAATGATGAGTACGCTTGCTCATATGTGTAATTTGGGGTTAACGTTTTAATTTAACTTAATTGGGAATGTACTTAGTTTTTATATGATATTTATACCCAAATCCATACGCATCAAGCTTTTGGCACCGTTGCCGAGGATTAGAATATTTTAGACGTGTTTTTGAAAAACTTGATTTGACATTAAGTTTTTTGTGCTATTGTTGAGAAACAATATCATGAAAGCTTGGATTTTGTTGATTTAACCATGTAAATATGTAAATAGGCTAATATGTGAATATGTAATTATGTCCAATTGTTCTTTTCGCAAAAATGTGCCATCTTTTGTATCCTGTGTATCTTCTGTATACCTTTGTAATATAACTTACTAACTTTGACTTAATTGACTAACATACTTCATGTTATATTATAAATACTACTGACTTTGTTGTTTAGGTAGCTTGTGAATAAATCTAATGTGTGTGTGTGTGTGTGTGTGTGTTTTCTATTCTTTGCTTTTACCTTTTTGTTTTGTTTTGTTTTTTTTTTCTTTGTTTTTCTATTATTTTTGTTTGTTTTTCTTTTCTTTGATTTTGGTGTGAGGTTGATATCATCATGGACAACTATTTTTGGGCACAAAATCAAAGGAGTTACAATGATGCTAGATTGGCAAGATTATAAGCTCGCATTGATGTTCTTAGTGAGACGTCATTAATAACATTGGTGAATTCTTTTGTTACCAATACAAATTCATCTGTTCAGTAGCATGAAGAAGCGTCTTAACGATTGAGCTATCAAAGAACACAACTAGCCAAGTTGGTTGAGGATGCCTTAAAGGCCCATATGCTTGAACAAGAGAATCTCCAAGGAAAGGAGAGAGGATACGAGGACCAATTGTCCAATGTGGAAAGGGAGGTATTCAATTATACTCTACGTGCTAATAATTCTAATCTCTCTTCATCACATGATTTTTTTTAGGTTCCTCTCAATTCCTGGAGAATAAGGGTCCAAATAATGTTGTGTTAAATTTATCATGCCTCAAGGAGTTGGATCTTTCAACGCTACATCATAAGAAACTCTTTGAGGATGTTAACGAACTCTACTCTTCACCCCAATTTCAGGGAGGTAACTTAGTTTTTGTAGACCATGCCTTGAAGAGTAAGGATTTCTTGATCTCATCTTTAAGAACTCAAATACTAAGTTTAAAAGGGAATTCTAATTACGAACATTCTTTTGAAGGGATAAAAGGTTATTTCAAGCTTGATGTATTCTTTAGAAACCATGTGCACTTATATGTTGACAAAAATATTTGTGCGTCTAAAGAAATGTTAGAGAAAAAGGTTTATGTGTTTTGCTTTAGTGAGAAAAATTATTTTCATGAACCTTCTATTTTTCAAAAACCTCTCTCCATTCTACATTCATCATGCCTATATTCTATTTTAAGCTTTAATTTCTTTTCAAAAGATATGATGAGGAAGCATGATGAATGTGAAATGTTTTTGTTTTATATTTTTTATTTAAGTCTTTTTCTTTAGTTTGTTTTCTTTTATTTAGGCAGGGTTTTATTTTATTATTGTTTTCCTTATGCTTTTATTTGTGTTTTTGTTTTACAGGAATAAGTCCTCTTGGATAAGCCTTTCTCTCTACCTCAAGTTTGGATACCTATTAGAGTATTATTGCACTTGGGAAGTATTACTTAAATTTTCTAACCCCTTATTATTTTTAGTCCTTTTGGAAATGCTTTCTTGTGTTTATTTTTTGTCAATGAGGACATTGTCCAATTTAAGTGTGAGGGAGTGGTTTGGTGATATACTTTGTCTAAGTTTTTATCAATTATCTTGGTGTTTTCTTAGCATTGAGCTACTTTGAAATATTTTGAAATTGAGAAATAATTTTATTTTCAGCACAAAGTATGGGAGTATTTTCTTTCTTCTCTTTTCCCCTTTTATTTTTGGTCTCGTGGTAATAGTTCCTTGCTCTATTTGTTTGGCCATTGAGGACAATTTTCAGTTTAAGCGTGGGGGAGTGGTTAGAATAGGAATTCTTTTATGCTTTATTTATCTTGACATTCTTCTTTGAACCTTTTTAGCAAAATTTTCAAAATTTTTTCTAATTTTCTTTGAGATTTCAAACTGTATTTTTAATGCATGTCTTTATGATGGATTATAGAGCATATGTTCTAGATCATTTATGGCTTATGCATGACTCTTTGAACGCACTTGGACGAAGTAATTCTTGATCAAATGCTTTGCATTGTTCTTAAACCTATTTTTCTACTAAAATTCATGGAGCATTCTAGAACTTACTTGAATACCTCTCGAGACGAAATAAGAAAGACATTCATGATTTAACTTAGGGATGACAGTAATAGGCCTTCTTTGGATAGTTTGAGCTTTTCAAGCCTATCTATTGTTATATTATCCCTGGTGCCTATTTTGAGCCTAAATTGTTGATTTCTTTCTTTAAAACCCGTCACAATATTTTGTCCATTACTTGTTTCTGAGAGTTTGAATAATTTTTCAAATCTTTATGCTTTTGATGGATGAAAGTATATGTAGGAGAATGTTGAGGAAGAATACTTGGAGAAAGATCATGACTTGTTACTTTCAATCATGTAGTTGTGGTGAGCAAGAAAAAGAAAAAAAAGAGAAAAGAGGAATTGAAAACAAGAAAAGAAAAACATAAAGCTATTAGAAAGAATGGAAAGAGAAAACAAAGTGAGAAAGAAAAGAACAGTAGCAGAAAAGAACAAAAGAGGAGTGAAAGAAAAAGAAATTGAGAGAAAAAGAGAGAAGAAAGATCACAAGAGGAATGGTGATTGAGCTGTAAAAGTTGAGTTCATATTAAATCTTTGGCACTATTGCTGAAAATTATGAGTGATCTTGTGAAAAATAGGGAAGAGTTGATGAAGAAAGTAAAAAGATGAGAAGCCGAAGAGGAAAAAAGAGAAAAATGCAGGATTTCCTTGAGTGGAGTTGTAATTGCTGAATAAGGTTATGGTTTGATTGATTTTTGGAATAGGAGAGCAAGAAGAGTTGAAAATTATTGGTTCATCTTGTTTATCATTTTCTTGCGAACTGTCAACTTCTTTGATATTTGATTCTCTTATATCCTTTATTTGATAAGCTACATTACAAGCCTTGAGCCTTACATTACAAGCTTGAAAGTCCTACTTGATCTAAGTAGAATCATGATATATCTCGGATTAGTGGAGAGAGTGTATGAAAAGTAAGCCTATATAATGCATAGTCTTTTTGAACTAAATTCTTTCCAATGGTTTGAGAATATTGTTAAGTATTATGATGGGTCTACTAAGTCATTATTCACTTACACAAGTCTTGCATTTGTTGTGAAAGATGTAGCATCATGTGTTTTATGTTCTTGAAAGAAGAAAGCATTAGAGATATCGTGTTGAAATTGATTAAGTGATTTGATGAAACCTTGTGTTTTCGTACTTGTATTTGATACTTTACTTGAGGACAAGCAAAGAGCTAAGTGTGGGAGAATATGATAGGGGCTAAATTAGTCATATTTTTTCTAGTTATTTGAGGCTCTTTTGTGATACATTTTGTTCAATAACTAGTCATATTCCTTCATATTTGAGATTTTATCCTTAGAAAGGTATTTTGTTCATTATTTCAGATTTTTGGGGTAAAACAAAGCAAAAATATCACAAAACAAAATAGAGGCGGCGCCAACCAGGTCAGAGGAACCGGCGCTGGCCATGTATTGTTGATACGAACTTCGAGGCGATGAAAAATTGTCAAAATAGAGCGAACAAAATGGAACCGGCACCGGCTCCGAGAGCCAAGGCAGCGTAGGCTATGCTCTGAGGAAAAGGCGGGATTGTGATTTTTCTACGCGGTTTTTGATAATCTATGGAGTTTTAGTATCTTCCAACTTCTACTCGGCCAAGAACATTCCACTAACGAGTTTAGGCACTTCCCAAGCATATAAATAGATGGAAAACACAAGGGAAAAAGGGGAGAATTCATTGATCATCATAGAAAATCACTCAAATCAAAGGAGGAATTCTTCAATTTAAGGAGGGTTGTGCAAGAAGGTCTTCAAAGGAAGAAGAAGGAGGCTTGTCTATGAGTGTTTTCTTTTACTTTGTTTTCTTTTTCTTGAAAACCCATTTGCACCCTATAGGCACGTCTTTTTCTTGAAGATGTGCCTTTTTCTTTATATGTGACATAGATGGTAATATGGTTATCTATAAGGCACGTTTGGTTGCAAAAAGTTATCGACAACAGTAAGGTATTGACTATGACAACTTTTTCACCAGTCGCTATGTTAAAATCCATAAGAATACTCCTAGCACTTGCCATTCATTATAACTATGAGGTTTGGCAAATGTATGTGAAAATAGCTTTCCTTAATGGAAACCTGATCGAGGAAGTGTATATAACACAACCTGAAGGTTTCACATTCAAAGATGGCACAAAAGTATGCGAGTTGCAAAAGTCTATCTATGGACTTAAGCAAGCATCTAGGAGTTCGAACATCTGTTTTCATGAGACAATTAAAGAATTTGGTTTCATTCAAAATATGGATGAACCTTGTGTGTATAAGAAGGTTAGTGGGAGTGTAGTTGTTTTCTTATTGCTTTATATAGATGACACATTGCTAATAGGAAATGATGTTTCCGTTCTTCAATCTGTAAAAATTTGGTTATTTAAGATGTTCTCTATGCAAGACCTTAGAGAAGCAACTTATATTCTAAGAATAACGATCTATAGAGATAGATTAAGGAGGTTACTAAGTCTGTCGCAGTCTACATACATAGATAATGTGCTGAAGAGGTTCAACATGAATCAATCTAAAAGAGGATTCTTACTTATGACACATGGAAAAAGCATTTCAAAGTCAATATCTCCAAAGACATAAGTTGAAAGGGATCATATGAGTAGAATTTCGTATGTTTCGGCAATTGGGTCTATCACGTATGCTATGATATGTACTAGGTCCGATATATTATGTGTTTTTAGCTTGATGAGCAAATACCAATCTGACCCTGGAGAGAGTCATTGGGTGGCTGTAAAGAATATCCTCAAGTACTTACGAAGGGTTAAAGATGTATTCTTGATATATGGAGATGGTGATTTGCAAGTAAGAGGGTATACTGATGCTAGCTTTTAGTCCGATAAGGACAACTACAAATCACAATTAGGCTACGCGTTCACGTTAGATGGTGGGGCAGTAAGTTGAAAAAGTTCCAAACAATAGACTACTGCCGATTCGACAATTGAAGCAGAGTACATAACAACTTCTAAAGCAGCTAAAGAAGCAGCGTAGATCAAGAAATTGGAGTAGTGCCTATCATTCTAGATCTAATACTTTTATATTGTGACAACAATGGAGCCATTGCATAAGTAAAGGAACTATGGTCTTATCAATGATCTAAACATGTACTCAGATGCTATCATCTGATTAGAGAGATCATAGATAGGCAATATGTAAAGATAGAGAGAATTTTGATTGATTAGAATATAGTTGATCCACTCACTAAAGCACTTTTCCGGAAGAAACATGAAAAACATATTAAGTTATTTGGTATTCGATATATAAATGATTGGCTCTAGTGCAAGTGGGAGATTTTTAGTATTGTGCCCTAGAGGCAATTACTTGTACCATGTATATTTCATAATAATTAATAAAAGTGGCATTCTTTATCGATCAGTTTGATTATTATATCTTAATATGCGTATAAATTATTTGATAAAGTCCCTAATACAACACAGTGTTAAGGACATTATGATAGAAATCATGATGTGAGAGTCCTACAACACTATGGAGTGTTTGTGCTTGAAAAATTCCTAGTCATAGTATTATTGAGATGAGATATTATTAATACGCCATGACTAGCACATGTTATATCCCTTAATTAGATCAAGCAGTGGTTCTCATAACCGTGAGTATTGTGATACTTAGGATTAATATGTGAATGCTTGTTATATAAACAAGTTCAATGGATGACCTAGCTATAAAATAATTACTTGGATAAGCTATTGAGTGTCAGTGATAGAATCTTATTATAACAAGTGTGCAAGTATCCTTAGAATTGAAATCTCCAAGGTATTTTGTTTATCGAGCGTTGTACTTTGATTCTAATCTTTGGAGTCTTACAAAGACCGTCTATGGGATGGATATTGGGTACAATGTAAAGTAAACGAAATTAGCTGAGAGGGCCAATAAAAGATTCACCACTTCTAATAGTAGGAGAATATATCTCAAAGCTACTTGTAGAAATCATTACTCATGAAGTCCTTGGCCAAGGCGACTATGCGTTGGAAATAGTTCCAAATTTGATACACATATCATGTAATAGATTTCTTGAACAATTACTAAAATATTCGGGCTAGAATTAATAATATTCTGGATGGAGTTGGTACTAATTCCATACTCTAGACCGAATGAGATATAGTATGGTGAAAGGAGTTTATTGTACTAGTTATTTGCTATCGAATTGTTCATGTCAAACCACTTGACTTTTTGGACTTTTGGGTGATCAAGAATCATTACTAGATGTCACTCTTGATCTGCTAAATATCAATTTATTAATTAGAGAATTAATAAGTTAATCCTATATTTTATTTAGGATTATTAATTCTGAAGCTATTAGAATTAATTCATATTATGCTACTAATAAGACTAGGAAACCTAATGGGTCACACACAATAAAGGTTTGGATGCTTAATATATATTAGTTGATAATATTTTGGGGGTAACAAGAGAAGAAAATATATTTATAGGTGAATTATAAGTTTGTTATAATTCATAGGACTTAGTTACAATTATACAAACTTCAAGAGCCCAATTGTAGACATTGGATCTTGGAGGACTTAATTGTAATTAACATAAATTCTAAAACTATAAATAAGAAATTCGTTCCTTTTGTTGGAGAGAGTTGAACGATCAAAACACAGAGGTTTTTTTACCTTCTTCTTCATCCCTATTCTTCTCCGATTAAACCTAGCCGCTCCTCTTCTACTACATAGTTTTGAGCGGACTTTGTGAGCAATTCAACCTTATGTGGATTACTACTAGAGACAATCCTACGCTTGGATTATAGTGGTGTTTGGTAGATGATCAAAAGCAGAGAAATTGGTTCCTTGGTTGGCGCAAGAAAATTTTATTTTTCTACCATGGAAGGTAATTTCCGTTTCCTTCCTCTATTCCCGTTTTAATTACAAACATGTGATCCTTGGGCATGGATTTCATAATTATTTCTACTACGTTCTTATTTGATAAGTATGATAAAATGCCATCACTCTCTTGAAGGCATAGAAAGCGGAAAACACAGGGCACGCAGCAGAAGCGAAGATAAAAAAACTAGAAAAATTAAAGAACAAGGGAATCCCAATCAGAGCCGGCGCCGGTTGTGCTCTGGCAGGACTCAAAGGTTAAAATTTTTTTTACTTCTTTTCCTCATTCTAAGAGTTGGCTAAATCGGAATATGTACTACTGGGGTAGGTACGCTGGTGGAAGCCTCTGGTGCGATTCCTGTAAGCCTCCTACTTCGTTTTTGCATGTAGGTGAACGCCAATCTCTTGATCTTCCAGTATATGGCTTGCCTAAATCTGTTTGGTGAACAACTACAGACTAAGGAACCTTTTTTCTGGAGAGAGAGAGAGAGAGAGAGAGGTTTGGCTTTTTTCATAGGGAAGAAGTCATCTCAGAGAATGTGTGTTTTGTCAATCACGTTGTTTTCAATCCTCTTGTTTAACCTAAATAAAAACCTTAAGTTAAACTAGACTGGGCCATTAGACTCTTAGTTTAACCTTTTGGACTTAATTAATTATTCTAATTAGAACCACATAAATGACCCAATTAATAATTAATTTCTCAGCCCAAATAAACTAGTCCAATAAATAAGCCTATAATAGTTTAGTCACAAGTTAATCTTTAATTATTCAAACTGGGCCAAAACCCTAAATAATTAATTAACCCATCAAACTAATTTAATTAATTCTCTCTCCATAGACCTTTATTTTATTCTAGCCCAACAATTAAATCAGGCTACTTAAATAAAATAAATTCCATTTAATTTAAGATCAATTCCTCAGCCCGTATTTAATTAGGACTCACGGTCTATACTGGGGACCAAAAGACGCACCGCCTTGACTACTAAAATGACCAAAATACCCTTGTCATATAAATAGCTGTATTTTGCATTTTAAATATTTCCTAATATCACCATAAGGAAATATTGACCCCAAGGACAATGCTACGTTAGCAAAGTTTCCGACCTACAGGTGTAATGACTAAAACACTCCTCTATACATCGCGGTACATTCAGAGAAGAAGAAGTGTACTAACACCTCTCTGAATGACATCTACCATCCTTATGCCTCTAGTCCAATGAACCACGGCCTCCTGGATTGTTTCCGCTTTCCAAGGGAGCTACCCTAAAGCAAACATCCAAGACATGTTTCCCAAGGCCCTAGATATTTAGATCATTTAGACAACCACAATGGGCGATATAGTATAGAAACTATCTTGTACAAGTATGTCTTAACTAACTAGTCACACATACCCAACATGTAAGTATATTGACCCTACGATAGAACCTCAACTATAGTATATCAAAGAATATGCTTCTAGCTTTGTCAGACCACCAACTCATACTCAAGTCGTAGAGTACTAGTCCACGCTGTAGCGGTAGTAGTCTAGGTTTCTACCATATAGTACTTTTAGAAACTACTACTACAGGTCATGTTCTACGTATTCGAAATACGCTTATGTCATGAAGTGAGTGAACTACTCACTGGCTAAAGGTAAGCCATTCGCCATTTAGAATTCACAACATAATAACCTAGACATGATGAGATTCTCATTCTCATCAATCGGTTAAGAACGAACGTTATGTGTTAAGTAACCCGTGATCCATACCTTACTGTGAAAGACCTTCATTCACATGGACCACTTACTTAAACACAATTGATCTTTTCCAAACGTAATTGTGCACAAATAAAAATGTAAATTTACAAATAATTTCTAAAAATATAATCTTTTATTAAAACATTCGATATTTACATCAGAAACCTAGTCTAATAGGGCATATTTCCCAACATCTCTTCCTCTTGTATATCTAGTTACACCTAATGTGTTTTATCCCATCAGGCATAGTGATAAGATCCCAAACCAGATTGAAGTACATGGACGCAATCTCGGTATTCATGGCTAGCTGCCACTTGTCTGTATCAACATTAACAATAGCCTCATCGTATCAAGTGGGATCTTATTCTTGATGATTAGAGTCTAGATCATAGATTTCTCCAATCCACCTTTCTAAAACTCTTGTGATCCTCCCACTATGATGAGGCTCAGTTTGTATCGGAACCTTTGGTTATGTTTTTCTTGGTTAGTTTGTATCGGAACCTTTGGTTATGTTTTTCTTGGTTCCTCGATCGGGGTGTTAGAAGTACCTAAAATTAAATCAGTGACCAACTTCTCTTCTGACTGTATTCTGCTTGAACCTGTGGTAGAAGTAACTTGTTCATCCTCTAAGTATCTAGTATTAGTACTAATGAGTACTTTATTCTCTTGAGAATGAACAAAATATCCATCTTTCGTTCCTTTTGGATACCTAACGAAGTAGCATAACCTTGATCTTGGTTTTAGTTTACTTCCTTTTGTCAACACATAAGTTGGACAACCTTATATCTTAAGATGGTTCAAACTAGGCTTTCGTCCAATCCACATCTCATAGGGTATCCTAGGTACTGATTTGGAAGGTACCAAGTTCAAAATATATGTCGCTGTTTTTAAAGCATATCCCCAACAAGAAATAGGAAAAGATGCATGACTCATCATGCTTCTGACCATTTCCATCAACGTTTTGTTTCTTCTCTCAGCTACTCCGTTCTGCTGGGGAGTCCTAGATGTAGTTAACTGAGATACTATGCCATGATGTACCAAGTAATCCTTAAACTCACTGAGGAGGTACTCTCCACTATGATCCGATCTCAAATTTTTAATTAATTTACCTATTTAACGCTCCACTTCAGCCTTAAACTCCTTGAATTTATTAAAAGAGTCAGACTTGTGCCTCATTAGATAAATATAACCAAAACGAGTGTGATCATCTGTGAAAGTTATGAAGTACTTGTAGCTGCCTCTAGCTGATGTAGTTATTAGACCACAAACATCCGTATAAACTAGTGCTAGTATTTCCATGGCTCTATCCGCCTTTTTAGTAAATGACCTTTTGGTCTTTTTACCTTTAAGGTAAGATTCACACTGAGGTCATTCTTCTAATTTTAATGAACCTAAAGGCTCATCATGGATTAGCCTTTGAATCTGAATAGGATTTATATGTCCCAATCTTAGATGCCATAAATATGAGTTATTTGATATGACATTTCTTTTTTTATTATCAGGTTCAGTTTGAATATTGTTTACTTGATTTCGAAGAGGATGTATATAAAAAAGATTCCCATACATGTTTCCTATACAAATTAAATTATCAGCTCTACTGAAACACTAGAATGGAAAGAAACAGAATATCTTTGATTCATCAATTTGGAAATTAAAATCAAATTTTGATTAAAATAAGAAACATATAAAATATCTTTTAAAACTAACTTTCTATTACAATAAAAAATAAGCTCAAGATCTCCCACTACTTCAACCTATATTCTTACTCCATTACCTACTTAAAGTCCATGCTCACCCTTACTGAGTCACCTTATCCTTCTGAACTTTTGCAAAGAGTTACAGACATGGTCAGTGGCTTCAGAATCAACTATCCAAGAGAATGTTGATCCAACAATTAAAATAGACTCTAGGTATAGAACAATACTTAAAGTAGACTTGGCTAAGAAGTTCGGGCAATCTTTCTTCCAATGCCCCTTCCTGCCACATTTAAAACATTTGCCTTTAGGCTTCCCATAAGGCTTGGCCTGACCAGATGCTATGGGTTGGGCCCTTGCGTTGTTTTGGACCTTCTTCTTCTTAAATTTCTTAGGCTTTACCTTAATTTTAGAAGAAGAAGTAGAACGAGAGACTAAAACCTTTGACACGGGCTTCGTGATCTTCTTTGCCGCTTAGAGCTGTTTCATAAGCTCCGTAAGATTCATATCCAACTTGTTCATATTTTAGTTCAACTTGAATTGTAAATATGAGTTTGGTAGAGTTTCAAGAACCACGTCAATTTGGCTCTCAAGATCTATCGTAGCTCCTAGGACCTTGGCCTCCTCAAAGTAAGCAATCTTCTTGAACATATGCTCTCAAACCGATGCCCTCTCAACCATCCTAGTGTTTATGATTACTCTAAGAGCTTTGGCTCTTGTCAGCAAACATGGTATGCAACGACAAATCTATATCGTACGCAGTGGCCATGTGTTCATGCTTAGATTGGAGCACATTAGACATGGAAGCCGACATTTAGCATTAGCTATCTTATCAACTTTCTTCCATGCCTTCTCGGCCTCTCACTCCTTATCAGTGGATTCTTCTCCAATCTTAGGACAGGAATATGTAAGAACATACTTGTACTCCTCGACAGTAAGTACTATGTTCAGGTTCCTCTTCTAATCCATATAATTTGGGCCTGTCAACTTATTCTCCTTGAGAATGATTGACCATGGACTGAAACCAGACATTTTTAAAATATTGCAAAAAATTTTCATTTAGTTTGCAAGAAATAAAAATGCACATTCTTTATATTATTTGTTTGATAATAGATAACTCTTAAAATCATTATTAAAAATATAAACAGTTTAGCTCTTAGAAAAGCTAACAGAGCTTCATAGGAAGATTAATAGCATCCTAAGTTACGTGTATAACTATTACAAATCAAAACTTCCTAAAATAGGTAATGGTCTGGAAAAAGTTCCACCGATAGCATGGCCATTAATTCATACCATCTTTGGGTAATCTAATGCTAAAAACCTCTAACATAGGTTAGTCATCCTAGCAAATACCATAGGCTTTTAATTTTACTCTTCCATTAGTTCTAGATACTTGTGGAAATCCATTCTATAGGGGGTCATGCTCAGAATTCCATGAGAAAATTCACTATCTCTAATGAGAGTTGTGATAGAAGTCATGGGGTCGTTAGAACCCCTCTCCCATTTAATTTTTTATTGAAAAAAGATTTTTTAGCCTAAAAACGTTTTCTATAATCCTATGGTTTCATTGACTTTAGTAAAAATCTAAAATTTAATATTATTCTCTATGTTAAGGATTAAGTCCTTTGAGAGAATAAACTATGAATTTATTTTACTATTCTAAGTTAATAACCAAGTAAAACTTTATTAAATAGCCTTAAGTTCAACATTATTCTCTATGCCAAGGATTATACTCTTTAAGAGAATAAACCATGAACACTTTTATTTTTAAAGTTTCTTAGATTAAAACATTTTATAAAAACATGTCCTATCTAGTGAGACTTTGGTCTCATAAGAACTCATGCATTTGATCACAAAAAAGAAGTAAGCTTGATACCAAAAATAAATTTTTTGATGCTCAAACTATTCTTTTATTCCTAAGTGACCAAACAATAGATTAAACATCATGAATTAAAAATTAATAATCTTATTTAATCCAAAGGTTGTTCCATCCTTTACTATTCAGTTTTATGCAAATTATTCATCCATAAATACATAAAACTATTGCAGAAAATTAACCTCATACAATACTTTCAAAACATGATTACATGAAGGAAAAATTGAGGAACAAAACTTTAGCAGTGCTCTCCTATTTCTTGGACAATTTGTTGTCTCCCTTCTTATCCAAAATTGCACACAACCACTCTGGACAGAGTGGACCTGGTGCCGAGTCTATTCAGCCCACCTGGCACTGGTCTAATATGTTTTTCTAAAAATTCCAACTGGGCAAAATGGACTTGGCGCCGGGTTTGTTCGGCCCATCTGGCGCTGGATTATCTCTGGAGTTCGTCGATTTCTGGAAAAAATTCAGCTTTTTAGCCACTTTTAACTTCTCAAAAATTCCAGCAATCACGTTCTTCCGTCTTCAAAATTTACAGGTTAAAAGAATACAAAGAAATGCAAAACTAGGCATAAAAACATGCTTTTACGGGTGCCTACGCGTCTAACCATGAGACGTACATCTAATTTGCTTAAAACTAGAAAAATAAAAGGAAAACTATTAGAATAAATGATCCTATACTTCAACCATGAGGCGCACATGAACTCTAGAAACCAATGTATGAGGGATCACATGAAATCACAAAATATTCATTTTTAAATAGTAAAGAAACCACATTTTCGAATTTTATCCCTAGTATATGCTCTTAGATGAAAACCGTGGCTCTGATATCACTTGAAGGATCGCGGAAAAACCATCAAAGAAAAACGCAGTAGAAATTTTTCAATTTTTTCAAGCTATATCTAGGAGAGAGTACTTACTTTTCCATATTGATCGCGAATTAACCAACGTGGGCTGGGTTGCACTGGAACTTCTTGTGTTGGAATGGGAGAAGGAGGCGCCTACTATTCAACAGGAATTCTTGCCAATCTTCTACTCCTACTCATCAAACGTCTCCAAGCTTCTTCTCTTCCTCTTCCAGAGTATGACTCTACCTTGCTCTTGGCATTAGCTTGGTGAGAACTCATTTCTTGGATAAGAAACACTCTACCAGAGAGAAGGAAGAGAAAGAACGTGAAAGAGAAGCAAGAGAAGATGGCACACTTAGATCAATTAAATTGCACAACGCTTATGTTTTTTTCATATATGTTCGGCCAGCCTTAGGGCTTCCAAAGCCGTAATATTGTGCCCAAAAAAAAAAAAAAAAATAGTGCAAGACTAGCCCAATCCTCTTAATTAATTAATTATCCTTTCTGGGCCTCATTAAATACTCAAGACTAATTAATTAATTTTAATTGGACTCTTAATATATGTCAATATATATTAGCCCAATTAATTAATTTATTCCAGCCCAATTCTCTTAATTAATTAATTATCTTTTCTGGACCTCATCAAAACCTAAGATGAATAAATTAATTAATTCTAATTGGACTCTTAGAATAAATTCTATTTCTCTTCCAAATAATTATTCATTAAGCCCATATTGTATCTAAACAACACCAAGGTAACTTGAGCTACTTCGGGGGACCAAGAGATATATTATTCATGGCTACTAAGATGACTAAAATACCCTTACTATTAAATAGCAGCATTTTATCATTTTAAATATTTTTATTTATCACTATATGAAAATATTAATCACAAGAATAATATTGCTAAAGCGATGTCTCTGACCTACAGGTGAAATGACAAAAATATTCCTCTATATAACACCCATCAATGAGACAGGATAAATGTACTAACACCTATCTCAAAGACATCTACCATTATTAGATCTTTAGTCCGATAATACATGACTCACTTGAATGTACTTGCTTATCATTGGAAGCTACCCAAAAGTGCAAATTCCAGAGTCATGTTCCCAGGGTCTTGGATCATTAGATTATCTTGGACAATCACAAGGGGGTGATTTAACCTCACTAAGTGAAGCACAAAAACTCTATTGCATGAGTCCATCTTAACTAACTAGAGTAATACACCAACATACAAGGATATTGATCTCACAAAAGAAATCTCACTCAACATATATCAAACTATAAAACCCTAGCTTCGCTAGACCACCAACTCATACTCAAGTATGAAGGTATTGTTGGGTATCTCAGGCTCGTATCCTATATGGTGCAGCGAAAAATAAAACAAAATACCATCCTAGGACCTACATATGTGTGGAAAATAAGACATAAAGATAATAAAGGTAACAGCTTTTTACCTTTGTTTGATCGTTTGAAGAACAAAAAATTCTTCTTCAAGTCGGGGCGCGATTCAGCAATCCTCTTGATCCAACTTCACAAGAGTTGAACGTCTAACCACTATAATCACAGTGTGTAATTATCTCTAATAGTAATCCACACAGAGGATACACTTAAGCACCAAAATTTCCTGTGCTAGCAGAAAAAGATGGCAGCAAGGGCTTCTCCACGTTTTCAGCAAAACGAGAGAGAGAGAGAAGAAGAAAAGGTTTTTTTTTTTATATGGCTTTTTGTTTTTCGTGTGAATTCCTCTTTTTAGGGTTTCGGTTATTATCATATAAAACCAAAAAATTCACTGAAAATCTGAAATTCTAAAACAATTAGAGTTCCGTAATTGTAATTGAAAATATTAAATTCTCTCAATTACAATTTGGACTACAAATTATAACTAATTATAATTTATCCACAACAACTTCTCTTTCTCTCAATCAACCCCACTATGTTATCAAATAACATCTTGAGTATATAATCCTCTATTGTGTGTGTGACCTATTAGGTTTTTCAGTCAATTGGTAGCAAATATGAATTAATCTAAACATCTTTGAGATTAATAATCTATAATTAATTAGAATTAATCCTATTAATTTTAATCAGGATTGGTTTATTAATTCATTAATTAATAAACCCATATTCCCAGATCATGAGCAATATCTAGCAACGCATCACGACCACCCAAGAGTCTAGGAAGTCAAGTGGCTTGACATAAACCCTTCAATAACAAATTTCAGTGTAATTAACTCCTTTCACCATACAATATCTCATTCGGTTTGGAGTACGAAATTAGTGCCAACTATTGGGTATCTCGGGCTTATATCCTATACGGCGCAGCGAAAAATAAACGAGATATCATCCCAGGACCCGCCTATGTGTGAAAAACAAGACATAAAGATAATAAAGGTAACAGCTTTTTACCTTTGTTTGATCGTCCGAAGAATAAAATTTCTTCTTCAAGTCGAGGCGCGATCCATCAATTCTCTTGTGTAAACTCCAGGTGGGTTGAACGTCTAACTACTATAATCACAGTGTGTGATTATCTTTAATAGTAATCCACATAGAGGAATACTCAAGCACTAAAATTTCTTGTGCTAATAGAAAAAGATGGCGGCTAGGGCTGTTTTTGTAACACCCCGCTACCTAGGCCCAACAGGGCCGGGGATATCGCCTCGTCCAAAGGACAAAGGGTCTTTATAACTAGGACACACAAAAAAAATGTAAACAATACTTTGAAATTAAAAATTTATTACAACCTAAAAATTTAAGAACAAATCCGAAATAAAAATTGTTCACTCTCAACTCCCAAAGCATTACATAAAACAAATAACAGAATATCTTCCAAGCAGGCAACAACTAGCTACTCATCCCCACAGCAGGATCGACCTGAAATCATGGTAAAAAGAGTGATGAGATAAAAATCTCAGTAAGTCCGTGTGTGTTTTGAGTGTTCAGTGAAAACAGTTCATGTATACAAGATGTAAGAACTTCATAAGAAAAAGTACTGGCAAGTAATAAATAATGTTAAAATCAAGAGTGGCGTTTTGGCTTTTCCAACCATACAAGTACAATAAAATTAACCACTCAAAAGGGCAGTCATAGGTTACCATACATTCGGCCCCATAACCATACAATGGTCAGAATGCCACACTTTGTGCAAACTGATAAAAGGTAGGTGATCGACCTACCGGGTAAGATACTCCTCCTTCTTTACACCCAAACAAAATCGGTTGTCCATTTCGGCAACACATAGTCTATATGACTGAACTTACTAGCTCGGACCGGCATGACTAAGTAGTACTGACGTTTCTCTAAGTTGAGTTCATCTTCTGGAGGTGGCCTCTTGCCAGAAGACTCCCTCTTGCTCTTCAAAACTAGTACTACTAGCCTACCCTTATTGAGTACTCAACGATGATTGTCCCACTTGGGAGAAAATTGGTAAAACATTATTTCACTTGAAAATGGAAATCAAGGATTTCTAAAGTCCTTGCCAAGATTAGTTTTAGAAACAGTTTGGTGTTTGAGTAAAACTGCTTGTTGCTTTTCAAATAGTTGGTTTGGCTGAAACAAGAAAGGAAACAGTCCTTAATTGCCTTTACCAAATCAGTGTTCACATACTTCGTGTTTAGCTTGCCATGGTAACCTTTTACAACAAACAAGTTTTATGCAGGAGCTTACCTGATTCTTTGCTCGAGATAAATCAAAGATCTCCAAAAGTTAACCTAACCCCGCTTGGGGTAAACATTAGCCATAATTAAACTCATGCCAAAATTTGCTTTCATAAGAAATCCTAACTCCACTTACTACAATCATGACCCAAGTGTTCTAGACTTTAAGGCAAGATAATCAAAATGATTTTATAAAATAAATCTAACTTAATAATAAAATAACTAGGGTTTGTGAAATAGTTACTAATAAGTTGTAGGTTTAAATCTTGTTATAAATAAACTAGGGTTCATTTGATGAAGGGTCTTAGGTCCTTGATGATATTGTTTAAAATAATAATCCATTAATGATTAGAAAATAATTGGTAAATAAAATTAATAATAAGTAAATCTTAATATGTTTTGATTAAAAGATAAAATAAATTTTATTAGTATTTATGAATATATAACTTACAAGATTAATATTTTACCTATCATGATTATTTATATAAAAGGTTTTATTTAATGCTATTATTATATATAATATTTTCATATTTTAATTTTAATAGAAGATATCATTTATTTGGTTAAAATATCATTATTTCATATAACAATCTAACTCCACATTTTCCTAGGGTTTTCGAAATCTCTAGAAGAAAATATAGTATTAATTTTTATTAATAAAATGAAATTGGCTAACTTAAATAGATTAGGAATAACAAGGTCATGATCAGAACTCCTATTGCTAACCATAATCATAAACATACACTCTACACCAATCAACAAACCATCTAAAACATGAATAAAAGCATAGATCCATAACTACCAACACATGATCCAACTCCACTAAACATAATCATATTCATAGCCTCAACAAGAATACAAGAACATAAAACCCTATTCACCAAAGGTGACATAATATCTATCATGCTTAATCATTCATACTACTCACGACATGAAGGCATGCAACAAACCCTAAAACATCATAAAATTCAACCAAGACAAATCATCCTCATGCATTAATTCCAACTCCATCATATATACGCATACTTAATCTCCAAATATATTCCATCTTCATGCACCTACATCCAAGAGACATGAATCTAGAATTTAAAGAGAAGATTGAAGAGGCTTACTTGCATGATGTTTACCTTGAAGAAGTTTCAAAAGAATCCTCAAGCTTGGAAAGCTTGATCCGTCCAAGGAGGAAGAAGAAAAATGGCCATGGTTGGGATAACCATTTCGGTCGAGAGAGAGAGAGAGAGAGAGAGAGAGAGAGAGAGAGAGAGAGAGAGAGAGATTATTAGTATATTTCATTAATGGTTGAAGAGGAAGGAAGATGAACATAATCGTTCATGCTTACTTTGAGAGTGTTCTTGAGCTTTCAATGAAAATTCTGGTTTTTTATCTGAAAGTAGAATCTTGATTTCAGCGTTTGATGTTATAAATTGCAGAAATAGATTCAAGAGAATGAGTAGGCATGATCTAGAGTTTTTGGAGAAGATTGAAGAGGTTTAGAGTGGTCTTAGGCATGGAGAATGGTGGTGTGTGTTCTTGGAGGTTTGGAGAGAATGGAGAGAATGGAGGAAGGCTGGCCAAAATTTTGCTTGGAAAGGGTGGCCGAATGGGTTGGAAAATTCTGGTGATTAAATTCTCAAATTTGGGAGAAAAGGAAATCTGGTTGTTTGAAATTCAAAAAGAATAATTTAGGGAGTGAATTATGGTAGCAAGTATGATAAGAATTTCTTGGTTGAAGGAGGTGTTTTGTGAGCTTCAATGGCCGACCAGTTTAGCTGGAATGTTACTGAGATGAATCATGCTTGAAAGAGCTATAGGGTGGCCGAATTATGGAGTACAATGATGAAGGAATTTTCTGGATAGTTGAGGCTTAATCCATGGAAGTTTGCTGGAATAATTTGCTGGAATTTTGGACTTCAATTGATGGCTTGATTGTAGTGATTGATGGAGAGATTTTAGGAGCAGCCATGGAGCTTCATTCGAGCATACCAATGGAGAAGATGATGAAGCTCAATTCATGGCTGACTAAGGTTGGTCTTACAGAAAAAAATGGAGCAAGTTTCGGACAAGGGTGAAGAAGAAACAAAGTTGGAATTTCTTGTTGGTTTTTCGCATGGCTCACTGGAATTTCTGTGCAGATTTTTCCTCAATGCTTCAGCCAACTTACAGAAGGTTTGAAGGGGTATTGGAGGGTCCTTTAAGGCTGGTTTCCAGTGTTCTTTATGGAGGGAAGACAGGGTTAAATTGCTGGTTTGAAAGCTGGAGGAATAACTTGGTTTTTCGGACTGTTATGCTGCGAAAACTGTCCAGGAATTTTTCTGGTTTGCACAGCTTTTGTGCAGTCCGGTTTTGGCTGAAGTTTTTAGTCTTCAAGCTGAGTGAATTGGTTATTTTTCTGGCCATATTTGAGAGGGAGAGATGGCTGAAGGTTTCGACAATTGAACAGATCAAGAAGTTGGAAAAATTTCTAGTTTGCTACAAGAAGAAGATGATTACTCATAGGGTGGAGTTTGAAGGTTCAACCATGGAGATTAATTCTCTTGGGAACCTTCCATAACTCTTCCCCATTTTTGGCCAATATGCTACCCTCCCATAGGTAATTTTGAAACTTCAAGATCAAGGAAGCTTGCTGGAATTTTTTGGAAAGAAAATGGCTTGGATAAATTGAGCAACTTAATTGGTCAAGAATTAAGATAAGTTAGAGAACAAAAAGGGTATGAATCGCTTAGAAATTTTTGTAGGGTACAAGAGTAGGATTAGGACATTTCTTTCATGTCTCCCCTAGGATAACACTCCTACTCCTCCCTAAGGCATGCAAGGGCCGAAATTAACCTACCTATCAAAAATAAAATTTAATTATGCTAAAACTCAAATGATGGAATTTGAACTCAAGACCTCAAAGATTTATTCCAAAGTTCTAACCACTAAACCACAACAACTCTTGTTCTTATTTTCTCTCCCAAATATTTTTCCTATTTAACCTTCAAGTTATCTCCCTATTTCCACTTCAAACAAAATTACCATTTTGCCCTTCTTACACAATAAGCACAATTAAGCTTTCTAGACTATAAATCACATATCCAAAAGCACATAAAATCATACAAAAATATATTTATGCATGCAAGAGAATATGATATGCATCCCGACCCCCTTACTCTAGGGTTAGTTTTAATTGGGATTTCACAGTTTTTGTTTTTAGCAAAACGAGAAAAAGAGAGAAGAAGACGTTTGTTTTTTTTTTTTTTTTGTCTCCTATTTTCGTGCGAATCACCCTTTGATTAGGGTTTCGAGCATATCCAATATATGTTCCAAAATCCACTGAAAATTTGAAATTCTAAAACAATTAGAATTTCCTAATTGTAATTGGAAACATCAAGTTATCACAATTATAATTTGGACCTTAAATCATAACAAATTATAATTGGGCCACAACTCCTTCTCTTCCTCTCAATTAACCCACTATGTTATCAAATAACATCTTGAGTAAATAATCCTCTATTGTGTGTGACCTATTAGGTTTCCCAGTCAATTGGTAGAGAACATGAATTAATCCAAATGTCTTTGAGATTAATAATCCATAATTAATTAGAATTAATCCTATTAATTCTCATGATTGGTTTAATAATTCATCAATTAATAAACCCATATTCCTAGATCATGAGCGGTATCTAGCAACACATCATGACCACTCAAGAGTCCAAGAAGTCAAGTGGCTTGACATGAACCCTTCAATAACAAACTTCAGTGCAATTAACTCCTTTCACCATACAATATCTCATTCGGTTTGGAGTATGGTATTAGTGCCAACTCCTTCCAAAATTAATTCTGGCCTGAATACACTAGTACTTGTACCAGGAACCCACTACTCTAGATGTGTATCAATTGGAACTATTTTCAATACACAATCGCTTGGCCAAGGACTTTCTGAGTAGTAATTCCTACAAGTGGCCGTGAGATATTCGCCCCTACTATTAGGAGTGGTGAATCCTTTATTGACCCTCTCAACTATTTTCATTTACCTCACAATGTACCCAATATCCATCACATAGGCAGCCCTCGATCGAGCTCTGGAGATTGGAATCAAAGTACAAAGCTCAACAAACAAAGTACCTTGGAAATCTCAAGTCTAAGGATACTTGTACGTTTGCTATATTGAGATTATATCACTGTCACTAAATAGTTATCCATGTGATTATCTCAAAGCTAGGTCATCCAATGAACTTGTTCCATTAACAAGCATCCATATGTTAACTTTGAGTATCTCAATACTCACGGTTATGAGAACCACCGTCTGATCAAATCAGAAAGTCTAACACATGCTAATCTTAACGCATTAATGATGTCCTGTCTCATTAATACTATGACTAGGGACTATTTAAGTACTAACACCATCCAGTGTAGTAAAAATCTCATATCATGATCTCTATCATGATTTCCTTAACACAATGGGGTACTAGGGACTTTATCAAAAAGTTATATTACTTAAAGTAAACAAAAAAAAACTATAAGATAAATGATACCTTTTATTAAAATAAAATGTATCATATACAATGTACAAGTGATTACCTCTAGGGCACAACACTAATACCAACTCCTTCCAGAATTAATTATGGCCCGAATACAATAGTACTTGTACCAGGAACCCACTATTTTAGATGTGTATCAATTGGAATTGTTTCCAATACACAATCGCCTTGGCCAAGGACTTCCTAAGTAGTAATTCCTACAAGTGGTCGTGAGATATTCGCCCCTACTATTAGGAGTGATGAATCCTTTATTGACCCTCTCAACTACTTTCATTTACCTCACAATGTACCCAATATCCATCAAATAGGCGGCCCTCGATCGAGCTCCAGAGATTGGAATCAAAGTATAATGCTCAGCAAACAAAGTATATTGGAGATCTCAAGTCTAAGGATACTTGCACATTTGCTATATTGAGATTATATCACTGGCACTAAAAAGTTATCCATGTGATTATCTCATAGCTAGGTCATCCAATAAACTTGTTCCATTAACAAGCATCCATGTGTTAACTTTGAGTATCTCAATACTCACGGATATAAGAACCACCGCGTGATCAAATTAGGAAGTCTAACACATGCTAGTCTTAACGCATTACTGATGTCTTGTCTCATTAATACTATGACTTAGGACTATTTAAGTGCTAACACTATACAGTGTAGTATAAATCTCATATCATGATCTCTATCATGATTTTCTTAACACAATGTTGTACTAGGGACTTTATTGAACAGTTATATTACTTAAAAGTAAACAAAAGAAACTGTAAGATAAATAATGTCTTTTATTAAAATAAAATGTGTCATATACAATGTACAAGTGATTGCCTCTAGGGCACAACACTAACAGGTATCTGTCAACGTTGTAGCAGTAATAGTTTGGTTTCTATAATTATAGTACTTTAATAGAGACCACTACTACATGTCCATTTTCTGTATTCGAAATACGCTTATGCCCTTGACATGAGTGAACTACTCACTAATTCAAGGTAAACCATTCCTCATTAGAAATCATTACATAATAGTATTACCTTGATAAAATGCCTAATTCTATCAAACGACTAAGAACTCAATTTTATTTGTATGACATGTACTCATGGTCTATACCTTACTGTGAAGAATAACCTAACACATAGACCATTACTTGGCATACTTGGACCTTCAAATGTGCAATAATACAAGAAACAAACTAAATTGAATGAATAAATATTTTATTGCAATATGTCCATACAGAATACATAGTCTTTGAAGGCATACTTTCCAATAGTTAGAAATTAGGGCTAATAACCAATAGGTTCGTGAGAATGTCTAGAGATATGGATTTACTAGATTCCGGATGGTTTGGAATTGTGACTGGTGGTTGATGCCTCCTTGAGTTTGGTTGTTTAGGTAGAGATACTGGTTAATCAACTTGAGGATTAGGGATCTCACAGCCCGATAGAGACTGAGATTGATTTGTGACTCATATCTGTGCCTAGAGTTAGAATTTGTAGATCGAAGGGGGTACTCATCTTTGAGGTTTTTAATGGGAGAATTCTGTTTATTACATGGCCTTTCTCTTTTTCTAATTCTTTAATGAACTTGTGACTCTTCTATTGGATATCTCACGCATATCATATATAGTGCAGCGGAAAAATAAAACGAAATACCAACCCAGGATCTGCATATGTGTGGAAAATGAGACATAAAGAGATCAAAGGTAACAGCTTTTTACCTTTCTTTCATCGTCTAAAGAACAAAAATTTTCTTCTTCAAGTCGAGGCGCGATCCAGCAATCCTCTTGATGAAACACCACGAGAGTTAAACGTTCGGCCACTATAATAATAGTGTGTGATTATCTCTAATAGAAATCCACATAGAGGAACACTTAAGCACCAAGATTTCTGTGCTAGTAGAAACAACAATGGTGGTTAGGGTTATGATCAATATCAATGAGAAAGACAAGAAAGATTGTCGTGAGTTGCCCTAGGGTTTGGAGTTGTTTTTCATGTCTTGCACTAAGCTAGGGTTTCGGGTATATCACCCATATAGCTAAAAAACCCTAGTGAAAAATTGAGATTCTAAAACAATTAGAATTCCCTAATTGTAATTGGAAATATCAAGTTCTCACAATTACAATTTGGACTATAAATTATAACTAATTATAATTTGGCCATAACAACTTCACTTTCTTGCAATTAACCCCACTATGTTATTAAATAACATCTCGAGTATAGAATCCTCTATCCCAACTATGTTATCAAATAACATCTTGAGTATAGAATCCTCTATTGTGTATGACCTATTAGGTTTCCCAGTCAATTGGTAGCGAATATGAATTAATTCAAACATCTTTGAGATTAATAATCCATACTTAATTAAAATTAATCATATTGATTCTAATCAGGATTGGTTTATTAATTCATCAATTAATAAACTCATATTCCTAAATCATGAGCGGTATCTAGCAATACATCATGACCACTCAAGAGTCCAGGAAGTTAAGTGGTTTGACATGAACCCTTCAATAACAAACTACAGTGCAATTAACTCCTTTCACCATACAATATCTCATTCAGTTTGGAGTACGAAATTAGTGTCAACTCCCTCCAGAATATATATTAATTCTGGCCCGAATGTAATAGTACTTGTATCAGGAACCCACTACTCTAGATGTGTATCAATCGGAATTGTTTCCAATACACAGTCGTCTTGGCCAAGGACTTCTCAAGTAGTAATTCCTACAAGTGGCCGTGAGATATTTGCCCTTACTATTAAGAGTGGTGAATCTTTTATTGACACTCTCAACTACTTTCGTTTACTTCAAAATGTACCCAATATCCATCCCATAGTCAGCCCTCGATTTGGCTCCAGAGATTAGAATCAAAGCACACTGCTCAGCAAACAAAGTACCTTGGAGATCTCAAGTCTAAAGATGCTTACACGTTTACTAAATTGAGATTATATCACTGGCACTAAATAGTTATCCATGTAATTATCTCATAGCTAGGTCATCCAATATACTTGTTCCCTTAACAAGTATCCATGTGTTAACTTTGAGTATCTCAATACTCACAGATACGAGAACCATCGCTTGATCAAATCAGGAAGTCTAACACATACTAGTCTTAACACATTAATAATATCTTGTCTCATTAATACTATAACTAGGGACATTTAAGTACTAACACTATATAGTGTAGTTGAAATCTCATATCATAATCTCTATCATGATTTTCTTAACACAATGTTATATTGAGAACTTTATCTAACAGTTATTTTACACAAAAGTAAACAAAAGAAATTATAAGATAAATAATGCCTTTTATTAAAATAAAATGTGTCATATACAATGTATAAGCGATTGCCTCTAGGGCATAACACTAACATCTTCTCTGAGTGGGAACATTATAGGTTTTCTAGTGCAGTGTAATTGTTTGTAATTCACATATTTAATTAGCTAGACAGTGAGATTAGAGCAAAATAGTGGTAATTGCTAAGTTCCTATGAATTCGATACTTACTATTCCCTATACTATGCGATGGGTATACTTTCTCATATGTGTTGTTTTAGTGCTTAGCATTTTAATTTAAAACTTAGTTTTTGTGGATTGTTTATACTATTTTCAATACATGTAAAACACACATCAAGTTTTTAGCGCCATTACCGGGAATTGGCAATATCTCTTGTTAATTTAGCTATGTATATATATATAAATAGTACTAATTCTTTTGTGTGAA
Source organism: Voacanga thouarsii (assembly GCA_026120185.1). Taxonomy (NCBI): domain Eukaryota; kingdom Viridiplantae; phylum Streptophyta; class Magnoliopsida; order Gentianales; family Apocynaceae; genus Voacanga; species Voacanga thouarsii. Next base: position 270,664 of record JANUWF010001659.1, on the reverse strand, counting down.
TATGTCTTTCTATATTTATGTATAATACAAAATTTGACTTATATATACTTTTATGTTCCTTTTTATGCCTTGTTTGAATGTTATTTCAATTCTTTATTTTTTTAATCTTTGAAATAAATAAATTGTATTAGGTTCCAGTGTGTTGTATCATTATATTTTTTGTATTATTATTTTTGATAGCTTCATATATTACTATCTTGAAAAATTATATATATATATATATAGTGGATTCTTTGGATTTAAGTTTTGCTTTTGTATTTAGCCTCGTTGTTGTATATTATTCTTGTCATTGTTGGGGAATTTTGTATTAGTTGTTGTGTTAGTATTTTTAGGATGAAAATGTTGTTGTTATTAGCTATCATTGTTGTTGTTAAGGAAATCTTGTTGTATAATAGTTATTGTAGTTGATTGTTTTATAATGGAATTGATTTCGTTGTTTTTGTAATAAAGTTGGTGTTTTGAGAATGAAAGTATTGTTAGTTATAGTTTTGGTTGTTGTTGTACCATGTATTGTGGAGGTTGAAAATTGATTATAGTAGTGATAAATAACTTGAAGAGATGGTTGATTTGTGTGGTTGATGTTATAATTTGGTGGATTATTGATTTTTGGTTTGGAGATTGGGTTAACTTTTTGACCCATTTTGTATAATAGCTATTGAAGTGTGGGAATTATTTGTTAGCTATTTGGGAAATGCTATGGTGTTTTTGGAAGGTATGGTATTCATGTATTGGTGGTTGTAGTTATGAAAATCTTTTAACATTCTTTTCAATAGGACCACTTAATCTTTGACCTTTTCACTTGTCCTTGGATTTCATTAAATTTATAGTTTGCATGTTGTATACTAGTTCTAGTGCATGGTATATTAGTGTTTTGTTGTAAATATAGGATAATAATTGATGTTAATGTATTGGCATATCTATATTGACTTAGTGTATCTTTTTTGAAATGATTGAGTTATTCATTCGTTTGGTGGCTTTGTTGTATTGGTATTAGTGTAGTTCATGTATAAATGTATACTTTGATATTATTTATATTAGTTGTTTTTGTGACTTGTTCATATTATTTGTGTATATATGTGTATGTGATGGTTTATTTATTATTAGTATTGAGATTAATGCATTTTTGTACCAACTTCTTATATCTATTTTATTTATATTCACTTTTGAATATCTATTATTCTGTTTGTATTCTCTTTGTCACTATTTTTCAGCCTTGGTATACTGTTGGATTTTTCTTTATTTTTGCAAGATGGAAGCGTTTCTTCTTTTGGAAAACAATTCATTTCCTCTCTCTCCTATGACACATTTGGTTTCAAGATGTTAGGGGAGTATTTACTTACCTTTTTTTTCCATTTTATTTCTTTTTGTCAAATTGAAAATGAATGTTTTTGTTTAATTTGTGGCTAATAAGGATATTGTCCAATTTAAGTGTGGTGGAGAGGTTGAATAATATTTTCTTTATAATTTTGTATTATTTATTTTGGAATTTTCTTATTTTTGGGAAAAATTTCTTATTTTTGCATTTTGGTTAAAATGTTTTTCAAATTATTTCGCATTGTTGGGTTAGTTTTCAAGGCTTGATGGTATGTGTGTTGATATATGTTAATATGGTGGAGTTATTATTTATCTTTTTGTTTGGGATTCTACTTAAGGCTTTTCTAAGAAAATTATTTTTATGTACACTTATATATTGGGCATGACATAGACTAAGTTTGAATAAGTGAGTTAATCTTGTTTAGGCCTTTGAAAATGTTGTGAAGCTTAATGTTTTGAGAATTGATGAAAATTTGTTGATGAAATACAGAGTGTGGGTCATATGCTCATCTCTAGTTTCGTGGCTAATCTTATTCATTCATTAATTTGTGTTGTATGTTGTATTATAGAAAATTTTAATGATTTGTTGTAATTTTCAATAAGAAGGCAAATAGAAGAAAGAGGTAGGTTACTTAATGCACCAACCAAAGTGAGGACAAAAAAGACTCTATGAATGCAAAATGCATGTTCTATGACGAAAAACAACGTGTGATGAAAAAGAAAAGAAAAAAAAGTCAAGAAAAAGAAAAAGAAATAAAAGAAAAAAGTAAAAATGCAAGGGATACAAAAAAAGCATTAAGTTAAAATCATTATAAATGCATTCCCTTTGTGGAAAGAAAAATGAGAGGCTCCTATTCTGCTAATTCAAATTGAAATATGTTGTTGTCTTGTTGTACTAAAGTGTAAGGCCTTGTTGTATTGTAATGTGACATATGTAATGTATGTACTTGGGGTAAGTCACAAACCTTGAGTGAGTCGTTTAACCCTATCTCATTTGAATCACTTTATTTGAGTTCTTAATTAGAGAAGTAGAGTGAATCATATAAACTTGTTTAATTTCACTTTGAGGTTCTTAGTTGTGTCTAACTCAATATAAGAGTATACATAGGACTAACTTGGAGAGATTAGTATTGAGATGAATTCTAAGGCATAGAAAGAAATAATCTCTTTAGCATTTTGACTTTATTACATATATTCTAAGTAGTTCTTGATTATTCACCTAGAATGCTATGTAAAAATTTTTATTGTACTTGTAAATTAGTTATTCTTTGTCCTTATGAAATAATGTATTGTTCTTAATTTGCACACTAGTTTAGTGGGGAATAAATCTAGGGTTCTAGATTTGTGTAGTAGTTAATTCTTTATTTGTGAATAAGTATGATTTGCTTGAGGACAAGCGAATGCTTAAGTGTGGAGATGTATGATGAAGGCTCATTGTATACATATTTTCTATAGTTTTTATGCTTTAATTGTGATAAATTCTTGTTTAAAGCACTACTCACCACACCATTTTTATCTTCTTTTTGTAGGAATTGAAAAATGCCACATAAAGGTTAAAAAAAAATGAAAATGAAGAACTCTACCTATACCAGAAACACTAAGGATCTCATAACAAAACATTAACAAAATCTGGCTTAGTTTTATTTATCTAACGTGATCCTATGTTTGCCATAAAACCGACATGCTCTGATACCAATTGAAGGTTACATGCAGCAAACATAAAAAAAATAGAAGTAGTAAAAACAACGTAGCTGAAGAATTTATACCTTTACATTTTTGTAAAACTGTCACTTGCTTAGGCTGAACAGGAGCATTCACTTCTTGAACTACTCGTTGCACTGAAGTCTCTGGTTCAAGTCTTGCGATTCTCCTGCCATGTCTTATTCACGCGAGGCCTCTAATCATCCAGAATATGGCCACTACCTGACTAGTCAGTGAAAACCAAAAGTATAAGGAAGTAATCTTTTGCTTCCTTGATCAATTGCTACAGAGCAATCATCAAACAAAGGCCATCTCTTCTTCTGTGAGAATAGGACCGAGAGAGAGACACAGAGCGCATAGGCGACTAGAGTTTTTCTTAGAGAGTTGTACTACCACATTAGAAGTTTCTTTTTTAAGTGTATGAAATCCTAGATAGCACCAAAGACTCGTGCTAATAAAAAACATATTTGATACTATCTCTTTCAGAATTCAAACAAACATAAAAATCTAACCGCCTGAATATCCATACCCGTTTAATCCTACCAGACTAGGATTAAAACATGGATCTTCAGTCCAACCTATTGGGCTACCCATAAATTAATTATCTGGACCAAGATTAATAAAAATTCAATAGATAATTAATTAATTAATTAGCCCAAATGGACCAAACTACTTTCTCAAGGCTTTACCTAATTCGAACAAGCCAACCTTAATTATTAAATCAGGGCTCAAGTCCTAAATAATTAATTAACCTACTAAAATAGGCTTTTAATTAATTCTATCTTAGGACCTTTTATTTTATTCTAACTAAATAAATAAACTAGGCTACCTAAATAAAATAAAATTCATTTTATTTAAGACCAATTCCTTAATCTAAATCCATCAGGGCTTACGGGCTATTCTAGGGACTAACAGACATATCACATTGACTACTAAAATAACCAAAATATCCTAATATAGAAATATTAGTATTTTACATTTTAAATATTTTTTAATATCTCCATAAAGAAATATTGACTCCAAGGATAATGTTGCGTTAGTAAAGTCTTTGACCTACAGAAGTAAAAACAAAAATACCCCTCTATGCAATACTGTATATTCAGAGAGAAAGAGTGTACTAACACCTTTCTAAATAACATCTACCATCCTTAGACCTCTAGTCCAATATCCATGACTTCTTAGAATATTTCTGCTTTCTAAGGGAATTACCCTAAAGTAAATATCCAAGTCATATTCCCCAGGGCCCTGGATTATTAAATCATTTGAACATACCCAACATACAAGTACATTAGTCCTACGATAGAACTTCAACTATAGTATACCAAAGTATACACTTCTAGTTTTGCCATGCCACCAACCCATGCTCAAGCCGTAGGGCATAAGTCCACGCTATAGCAATAATAATATGGGTTTCTACCATATAGTACTTTTAGAAACTACTACTATAGGTCCAATTCTACGTATTCGAAATATGCTTATGTTTTGAAGTGAGAGAACTACTTACTGGCTAAAGGTAAGCCATTTCCTATTTGGATTTCATAACATAATAACCTTATCATGATGAATTTTTCATTCTCATCATCTGGTTAAGAACAACAGTTTATGTGTTATGTAACCCATGATCCATACCTTACTATGAAAGATTTCAATTTACATAGATCACTTACTTAAATATAATGGGTGTTTTCCAGCTCTATTGTACATTAATTAAAATGCAAAAACTCAAACAATTAATAAGACTAAATCTTTTAGTAATTCAATCGAAATTACATCAAAAATACAATCTTAGTAGGTATACAATCCAAAAATCTCCCACTTGCACTCTAAGACTATGTAAGTCCATAGGTACCCACCCCGATGGTGTCAAAGTGTCTTTTAAATACTGTCTCAGCTAAAGGCTTAGTGAATGGAATAGATAGATTGTTCTCCAAGGCTATCTGTTCGACCATAGCTTCCCCTCTCTGAATAAATTCTCGGATCATGTAGATTTTTTCTCTATATGTTTCTCTTTCTTGCGGTTCTCGAGTTCTTTAGATTGCGAGATTGGCATGTGTTATTGCGATACAACACAATTAGCTTGTCCATTTATGGTATGACTCCAAGTTCTGTAAGAAACTTCTGGAGCCAGACTGCTTCTTTAGATGCCTCCGAAGCTGCCACATGCTTAGTTTTAATAGTTGAGTCAGCATTGCAAGATTGCTTGATACTCCTCCAGATAAGGTAAAGACATATCCAGTAGTGCATTTTATCTCATCTTTATTTACCTAAAATGCTGAGTCTGTATATCCTGTAGAAATCAAATTATTAGCCCTGTAGAATAGCATATAATCTCTCATTTCCTTGAAGTACTTGAGAATATGCTTTATAACTTTTCAATGGACCTCTCCAAGGTTTGACGAATATCTGCTGACTAAGCTTACAACAAAGCAGATATCTAGTTTAATACATAGTATGGCGTGCATGAGACTTTCCACATCCGAAGTGTAAGGAATCCTACTCATCCTATCTTTTTCTTCTTGAAACTTAGGACAGTCCTTTGAAGAAAGAGATAACCCATGTCTGCAAGAGATTAGAGCTCCCTTGCATGAGTCCGTCCTGAACTTAGCCAACATCTTGTCAATGTATGTGGCTTGGGATAAACCTAACATTCTCTACTTCCTATTTCTAAGAATCTTAATGCCGAGAATATAGCAGGCTTCTCCTAAGTCTTTCATACTGAATTAACTAGACAACTAAACCTTAGTAGATGATAATGTTCTTACATCATTCCCAATGAATAGAATGTCATCCGCTTAAAGCACAAGAAAAACCATAATAATACCTTCCATTTTCTTGTACATGCATGGTTTATCCTCATTTTAATTGAAACTATAAGATTTTATAGTTTCATCAAAATGAATATTCTATGCTTTTGATGCATGCTTAAGTCTATAAATGGACTTCTTAAGCTTACAAAGCATATTTTCTTAGCCTTTAGCAATAAAGCCCTCCGGTTGGGACATATAGCTGTCTTCGCTAAGATGGCCATTAAGAAATGCCGTCTTAACATCTATTTGTTATATCTCATAGTCATAGTGACATGTAATTGCAAGGAGGATACAGATGGATTTAAGTATGGCTACTGGGGAAAATGTTTCCTCATAGTCGATACCCTATTTTTAAGTATACCCTTTCACCACAAGCTTAGTTTTGAAGGTTTCCACCTTCCCATCTGCACCTCTTTTCTTCTTGCATACCTACTCACACACAATGGATTTTATCTCTTCAGGTGAAATTACAAGATCCCAAACTTGATTGAAGTATATAGATTCAATCTTGGCTTTCATTGCTTCATGCTATAAGTTTGCATTGGCATCAGCAATAGTTTTCTCGTATCTACTGGGATTCTATTCCTGATGGTCGGAGACTTGGTCAAAAACCTCTCTAGTCGATCTTTCTAGAACCCTAGATGCCCTTCCACTATAATGAAGCTCCCTTTGTAATAGTTCATAAGATTATACCTTTTCTTATTTAATAATCGGGTCAGAAGAAGTTTAATAAAAAAATAGCTTATCCTCAAGTTCCAACCTAGTTGAACTTTTTGTGGATGTACTTGGATTATCTTCCAAGTGCGTAGCATTAGTACTTACAAGTATTTTTAACTTCTTGGGCTGATAAAAGTAATTGAACTTATTTCCTTTTGGATACCCAATAAAGTAGTACAATTTTGACCTTAGTTCTAACTTGCCTCCCTTGATTAGTACATAAGTTGGACGCCCCATATCTTGAGATGGTTCAGACTTAGCTTATGCCCAATCCACATCTTATAGGGCATCTTAGGTATTGACTTGGAAGGTGTTAGCCCTAAGGGCTTTCTCCTATGTTTTGACTTATGACAAACATTGATATTAACTAACTTGTTAATCTATTGTGATAGGAAATGTTTGACCACTATTCTTCTAAGGCATTCAAATATGATTATTTGGCAACTCTTTCGTGATTGAATTCAAGTATGGAAGATTAAAGAGAAGATCGAAGTATATGGAGTTGCATATCAAGAAGTTCTTATAAGAAGAACTTTAGACTAGGAAGTATTATTAAGGTATTTCTATTAATTCTTATGTCTCTTTATCTTTTGATTCATTTAACTTTACCTTGAAGCACCAAAGGAGAAAATTTCAAAGTTTTTGAAAATCTAATAATTTTGGATTGAATATTTTGAATCCAAAAGATTCGTCCAAAATCTTATAAATTGTGTTGAAATGTTTCTGCCTAAAAAAGTGCCATTTTGAACTTACTTTTTGGATGCATCATCGTAAAAAAACTCGAGTCCAAAATATGGATAAGTTTAACAGAAAATTATAGCCGTTTGGCACTTCACTTTTTGGCTCTATAAATATCCTCTAAGTAAGATTAGTGTAACACCCCGCTACCTAGGCCCGCCGGGGCCGGGGATGTCACCCCATCCAAAAGACAAGGGGTCTTTATAACGAGGTCACACAAATAAAATAGCGGAATAAAAATAATAAAAATAATACTTCAACTTAAGATTTATTACAACCTAAGAATAAATCCACGATTTCCCAAAAGGAAACAAATCCATAAATAAAATTATCCACTCTCGTCTCCCCAAAGCAATACATAAAATCAAAAGACACATTCTCTTCCAAGGCAGATATTACTAGCTACTCGACCCCACAACAGGATCCACCTGAAATCATGATAAAAAGGTGATGAGACAAAAATCTCAATAAGTCCGTGTGTGCTTTGGGTGTTTAGTGAAAACAGTTCGTGGATGCAAAGTGTAAAACCTTTATAAGAGAAATATTGGCAAGCATCAAACATTAGTCAAAAGCAAGAGTGGTGTTTTGGCTTATCTAGCCGTACATAATTTATAAGATCAACCACTCGAAAGAAAGGATTATGGGTTACCACACGTTGAGTCCCATAACCGGTCAGAATGCCGACACTTTGTGGAGACTGACAAAAGGTAGATGATCGGCCTACCGGGCAAGATACTCCTCATTCTCTATACCCAAACAACAACCGGGTGTCCATTCCGACAAAACAAAGTCACTTGACTGAAATAAAACAAACTGCTAGCTCGGACCGGTCTGACTAAGTAATACTGACGTTTCTCTAAGTTGAGCTTATCTTCTGGAGGTGGCCTCCTGCCAGAAGACTCACTCTTGCTCTTCAAAACTAGTACTACTAGCCTACCCCTGTTGAGTACTCAACGTAACGTATCCCACTTGAGGAAAAATGAACAAAACATAATTCTATTTGAAAATGGCAATTAAGGTTTTCTAAAGATTGGGGCAAAACTGGTTTTAGAAAGAATTTTAGGTTTTGAGTAAAACCGCCCCTTGATTTACAAATAATTTATTTGTCTGAAATGAGAATGGAAATAATCCTCAATTGCCTTTACAGAAATGAGTGACCATGCACTCTACATTTGGCTTGCCATAAAAAGAATCATTTTTGCATCAAACAGGTTTTATGCAAGAGTTTACTTGATCCTTGTCCACAACAAAGGTCTCCAACAGCTGACCTAACCCCGCATAGGGTAAATACAAACTACAATCAAACTCAAGCCAAGATTCACTTTCACAAATAAAACTAACTCAACTTACTACAATCATGTCCCTAGGGTCCCAAGCTTTAAGGCTTGATAATAAATGAAAAGGTTTATAAAATAATTCTAGTTTGATATTAAAATAACTAGAGTTTGGGAAATAGGTACAATAAGTTGAAGGTTTAAATCTTGCTAAAAATAAATTATGGTTTATTTGGAAAAGGGTCCAAGGTAGTATTAGGTAAAATAATGATTTATTAATAATTTAGTTGTTAGAAAATAATTGATAGCTAAAATTTGTTGAAAATAAATTTAATGAGTCTTGCTTGAAAAATAATAAGCAAATCCTTAATGGGTTTTGATTAAAAGATAATAAATATTTTATTAATTATAATTATTTCCATAAAAGGCTTTAATTGATTTTATTATTTTAAATAATATATATATATATATATTTTCAGCAAAAACTATTATTTATTTGACTAGAATATCACTATTTTCTATAAAAGACCAAATCCACATTTTCCGATAGTTTTCAAAATTTTACTAGAAAAATCATAGTTCTAAATATTTTATTAATGAAATAAAGATTAGCTTAGGGACAACTAGATCATGATCATATTTCTATGGCTAACCACAAACATGAACATATACAACCCTTCAATTCATCAAATCATGCATACAAGCATAGATCTCAATTTATCAAAATATGATCTAACCCTTACTAGCATAAATATGATCATGGCATCAATAGTCCAACATGAATATAAATCATATTCACTAAGGTGACATAATCTCTAGCATACTTCATCACAAATACTACCTATGACATGCATCAACCTCAAATCATCATATAATCATCCAAGACAATCCTTCCATGCATAAATCCCATCTCCTTCACAATCATACATATATTCATACTTCAATCTCAACAATATATATATACTCATCCCCTCGCCCTCCACCTTCTAACAACATCATCGTAGAGACATGAATCTAGGGTTTAAAAGAAAGGTTGAAGGGACTTACTTGGTTGATGAATGCTTTGAAGGAGTTTAGAGTAGATCTCAACTCCTAGATATCTAACTTTGTCCATGGGAGATGGCGAAAGCATGTTCATGGGAGAAAAAGTCATTTGGCCAAGAGAGGGGAGAGAGAGAGAGAGAGAGAGAGAAAGAGAAAAAGAAATCCTTAGTATGTTTATTCGCATAGGTTCTCATTAGAGATCAAGGTTAGAGAAGATAAAGTTGCTAGAATAAGTTTACCTTAATGGTGTTCTTGACCTTAACAGAAATTTCTGGTTTTGATCCGAAGTAGCAAGATGTTTAGAGGAGTTTGATGTTAATAATGGTGTTGATGGATTCACAGCAAATCTGGAAGTTTTTGAGTGGATTTGAGATGGTTTGGAGGGGTATTAGGTGTAGAGAAGAAGTAGGTGTTCTTGGTGTAGTGTGTGTGTTCTTGATGGTTGCAGAAAATCGAGAGAGAGATAGAGAGAAGGGAAAGCTGCTGAATTTTCTGTGAGGAATAGGGCTGGCCGATTTTCAGTAGGGTTTGGGAAGTTGATTCTGTGATTTGGAAGGGAAAAGGAAAGGTTAGTTGTTACAATCTTTGAAGAATATTTTTAGGAAGTGAATTTGGAAACTAAATATTCCAAGAATATCTTGATTGTTGGACAGCTTTGGCAGTCTGCCATGGCTGACTGTTTGAGCAGAATTTTGGTGGGATTAATGCTGGTTTATAGAAGCTTATGGTGGCCGAAATTAGGGTGCTTAATGGTGAAGAAGAGGTCTGGTCAATTGAGTAAGATTTTATGGAAGGTTGCTAAACAAGAAGGCTGAAATTTTGGAAATCAATCAAGCTAAATTGCAGGGATTTGTTGGAGAGATTTTCGGACAGCCATTGATGGAATTTCGTGCAGAAGTTTAAGGGGATCAATGTAGCTCTGTTGATGGAGGTTTAAGGAAGGTTTTGACAGATTAGGGTTGGTGTTTTGGCTGGAAGAGGAAGAGGAAACAAGCTGGACAAATTTCTGCCCAGAAATTTCGCTGCACAGTGATTTTTCTGGCTGATTTTCGTCTGCTACTTCCAGCCATTTTGCAGCGAGCTGAAAGGGGGGTTTCAGGGGTATTCAAGGCTGGTTTCCAGACTTCTTCATGGAGGAAAAACATGGCTTAGGTGCTGCACAAAATCTGGAAGATATCAGCTTGGTTTTGGACCTCCAAAGCAACGATTTGCCCAGAATTTTTCACTGGTTTTGCAAAGCTTTTGTGCAGTCCGAAAATGGCAGAAATAATTTATGTTTTAAGCTGATCTTAAGGCCATTTTTCTGGCAGCATTTGGAAGGAAATGAGAGCTAAGGAGTTCGACATTTGAAGGTACAACAAGCTGGAAAATTTCAGCTCATGCCATGAAGGAAGAGGAACTAATTTGAAGTGAAATTTCAGCAAGCTCACTAGAGATATTTTCCTCATGGAATTCCTCACAACTCTTCCATATTTTCAGACCATAGGAAGTCTTTTACCAAGACATTTTGATCCTAAAAGGCCTCAGCACTTTACTAAATTTTCTGGAAAGAAAAAGGCTAGAACACCTTGATCAAACTAATGAGTTGAGCATTGAGAAAAATTAAAGAACAAGGAAGAATGAATTTCCCTTCAAGAATTTAGAGTAAAGTAAAGAGTGAAATGAGAATTCTCCTAACATGTCTCTCCTAGGACATTATCACCACCTTGTTCTAGGCTCTTAAGGCCGAAACTAATCCTCCCTAAGCAAAAATAAAATTTAATCTAGCTAAAGCTTCTATGATGGAATTTGAACCCTAAACCTCAATAATCTATTCCAAGGCTCTAACCACTAAACCACAACAACTCTCGTTGCTACTTCTACTAGAAAAATTATTTTCTATTCAATCCACAAGCTATCTCCCTATTTTCACCTCAGGCAAAAATTACCATTTTGCCCCTCTCACACAACACTCACCAACAAGACTTCAAGACAATAAAATTCAAATCCAAAGCACATAAAAATCATATGAAAATGTATTTAATTATGAAATGAAGTATGATATTCATCCTAACCCCCTTACTCTAAGGTTGGTTTCGACTGGGGTTTCACAATTAGACATAAGATTTTTGAAACATTCTTCTAAGAAACACTATTGCACAATTTTTTTAAAAATCTTCTTTTATCAAAAAGCTTCAAAGTGAATTCATATTGTGTCAAAGGTAAAAGTATTTGTGCTTTATATCTTAGTGAACATTTGCTTAAATAAGTGAGCTATTTACTGTTCTATTGAAATTCTATCTCTATTGAAGTGCAAGGTTGTGGTGTAAAACCCAATTGGGGTGAACCTTGTTGTGATTGGTTGTTTGAGAGGTTTTGGAAAACCTAGTAAGGTGATCCTCTCTTGTATATGGTTGTGTTTGATTTCATTAAGTGGAGTAAATGAAATCTGGTTGAAAATCCTTAAGTGTGAGCTTAAGGTAGTGGACGTAGATCTTGGAAGATCGAACCACTATACATACCGTGTCTTATTTCTTTTATTATTGAATTGTATTTTCATTTCTGGTCTGAATCTAAACATATATATATCAAAGAGTTCTTGGATAGCTTTCCTTGTTACCATAAAGTTGGTTCAAGAGTCTTGATGATCATTGTTGTTTTGCATATCAGACAATTCAAAAAATTTTTTTGTTTGCCAAAAACCTTATTCACCCCCCCTCCTCTAAGGTTTTTCATTTGGTATCAGAGCTTGGTTTACATACTCTTGGTTTAACAACCATGTAGAAAAAATCTTAATGGCAAGCTCATCCTCTCTTCCATATATTGAAGGGTCTTCAACGAATCGTTCTCCTTTATTCAATAGAAACAACTATACTTTCTAGAAAAATAGAATGAAATTTTATGTGTGTTTTATCAACTTTGAGTTATGGAGTTTGATAGAAAATGGTCATTTTATTCCGTCAAAGATGATTGATGGGATAAAATTACCTAAACAGAATTATGAGTTTAGTATGGAAGACAATGCCAAGATGACTTTAAATTTTCAAGTTATGAACATTTTATATTGTGCACTTGATGCGATTGAGTACAACCGTGTTAGTGGTTGTGATTCAGTCTATGAAATGTAGAGATTACTTGAAGTCACCCATGAGGGGACAAACCAAGTCAAAGAATCAAAACTTGGGCTTCTGATTCATAACTATGAATTATTTACAATGAAGCCAAATGAGAGCATCAATGATATATTCACAAGATTCACTAATATCTCTAATGGTCTCAAAAGCTTACGGGAAGGTTTATTCCCTTGGGGAACAAAATCAAAAAATTTTAGATGCTTTACCATAAAGCTGGCAGCCTAAAACTCTTGCTGTAGAAGAATCTAAGGATTTAAAATCTTTACCAACTGAAAAGCTGATCGGATCTCATCTAACTCATGAGATGAAGCTTAAAAGATTTCATGAATCTGATGATCATGATAAAGGCAAAAAAGGGATAGCATTGAAGGTTGAAAATGAAGATGAAGAAACAAGCTTGTCGGAAAGTAGTGAGGGCATGGAAATGGACAATGATGATTTGGCAATGATAGCAAAAAAATTCAGAAGAATGTTCAACAAAGGAAACTACAAAAGATGAGAAAGAAAGGACAAACCTCAGGATTCAAACCTCAATGTTATGAATGTAAAAGCACTGATCACTTCATTGCTGACTATCCTATTGCAAAAGGTAAGGAAGGAAGAACGTTTAAGAAGAAAGATCTGAAGGCAAAGAAAGGCAAATGATTGATGAAAACTTGGGACTTAAATGAAACTGAGTCTGAAGATGGAGATTCTGAAGAAGAAAATGTCAACATATGCTTTATGGCTTTGGAAAATGATCACATCTAATTACATGCCTAATTCGCTTATATCTATGACTGAAAGTATGTTGATCCAAATGAGTTGTTAAGTGATATGTTTCATGAATTAAAAAAACTATCCAGAAAAAATAAAGAAATGAAGTTGAAGATTAAATATTTGATGGAAGAAAATGAAGTATTGATAAATGATAACAAAATGTCTCTCGAGTCATATATGTTTGCTATCATTGAGAAAGATTTAATCATGACTGCTTTGAAATATGCATCTCTAGAAAATAAAAAAATTGTGTGATAAAATTCAAAATCCTGAAGGTATGGTTAGCACTTTTGATGATATGAAAATTAGAATCAATGATCTGACCAATTGCATTGAAAAATTCACAAATGGTAAAAATAATCTGGAAAAGTTACTCGGAACTCAACATCAAATTAGTAATCGGAATGGCTTAGGATATAGATATGAGGATAAGGACAAAATTTACAAGCCTAGATTTGTTTATACTGGAAATCAAAGTAGGTTAGGATATGAACATGAGAATAAGAACAAAAAGAACAAGTCTCAATATGTTAAAACTGGTTTATCTTACAGTATACACAAAGTTTGCACATATTGTGAAAAATTGGGACATATAGTTTCAAGATGTCATATAAAAAGAAAAGTGGAATCCGGTGGAGTTACATTCTGGGAAATCAAAGGAAATGTTACTAACCTTCATGGATCCAAGAAAGTGTGGGTACCAAAAATCATTCATTCTTCTTATGTATAGGCACAGTCTTTGAGCTTCACTAAGTGGTTTTTGGACAGCGGTTGTTCAAGACATATGACTGGAAACGTAGCTTTGTTAGAGGATATTCAAACCACAAATGAAGGATTTGTTACAATTGGAGATAAGAAGAAAGGAAAGATTCTCAGTATTGGTAATATTGGTAAAGGTTTCTTGACAATTATAAAACAAGTTTTACTTATTGATGATTTGAAATATAACTTGCTTAGCATTAGCCAACTTTGTGACAATTGTTGCAAAGTCATCTTTGAAAAGGATTCTTGTTCTATACTTGACAGTGCAAATCTCGAAACAATCTTTACTGCCAAATGTATAGGAAATGTATATGTGTTTTATCTAAATGACCTTGTAGCTAATAGAATTACATGCCTATCCATACATGACAATGATGGTTACCTTTGGCATTAAAGATTATATCATGTATCTTTTGATTTGCTAAATAAATTGTCTTCAAAAGAACTTGTTAAGGGACTGCCAAAAATGAAATTTGATAAACAAAAAATTTGTGATGCATGTCAGTTTGGGAAACAAATCAAAACCCTTTTTAAGCAACAAAAAAAAAAAAAAAAAGATTTCTACCTCAAAACCACTCGAATTAATTCATATGGATTTGTTTGGACCTATAAGGACTGCTAGTCTTAGAGGTAAGAAATATGCATATCTCCTTGTTGATGATTTTTCTAGATTTACTTGGACTTTATTTCTTGGACAAAAGGATGAAGCCTTTTTTGAATTTTCAAAACTGATTAAACGCGTCCAAAACTCGATTGGATGCAAACTAATTTCTATTAGAAGTGATAATGGCAAAGAATTCTGCAATAGTGAATTTACTCACTTCTATGATGAAAATTGAATCTTTCACAATTTTTTAGCAGCAAAAACCCCTCAACAAAATGGTGTTGTTGAAAAGAAAAATCGCACTTTGCAAGAAATGGCTAGATTAATGCTTTGTGAAAATGTCCTTCCAAAATATTTTTTGGCAGAAGTTGTTAACACAGCTTACTATATAATAAACTGAGTTATGCTAAGACCATTTTTGCGAAAAACTCCGTTTGAACTTATGTTTGACAAAACTCCATCTATATCTTATTTTAAAGTATTTGGATATAAATGTTTTATCCTAAATACCCAAGATAATCTTGAAAATTTTGATAGCAAGTCCGATGAGGCCATATGTCTTGGTTATTCTTCCAATAAAAAGGCATATAGAGTATAAAACAAAAGAACTCTTTGTGTGGAAGAATCCGTGCATATTGTGTTTGATGAATCTAACATTTATACTTCAAAAAGAGATGATGATGATGTAGGAAGTTCAAAGGAAGTCAAGTTAGATCAACTCAAAACTCCACCTTTAGATATTTATGCAAAAAAAAGAAAAGATTGAAGAGTTGCAAACTGAACAAGGAAAAGAACAAATTGAAGATTTTACAAATCAACATTTGCCAAAAGACTGGAAATACAAAATAGATCATCCCAAAGAACAAATTATTGGGGATCTAAACTATGGAGTTAAAACTAGACGGTATTTTATTGACAACTTTACTCTTCTTTCAAATATTGAACCTAGCTGCATTGACATCGCATTGCATGATGAATTTTGGATTATTGCTATGAAAGAAGAGATAAATCAATTCGAAAGAAATTAAGTTTGGAAACTTGTTCTTAGACCTCTTGATCGTCCTGTTATTAGCATAAAATGGGTATTTAGAAATAAACTTGATGAAAATGGGGATGTGATTAGAAATAAAGCTAGATTAGTCGTCCAAGGATTTAATCAAGAAGAAGGTATTGATTATGATGAGACATTCGCTCCTGTTGCTAGGCTAGAATCCATTCGAATGCTGCTTGCCTTTACATCCTTTAAAATTTTCATGCTCTATCAAATGGCTGTCAAAAGTGCCTTTCTAAATGGCTTTATTGAGGAGGAAGTATATGTTGAACAACCTCCTAGTTTTATTCATGAGCACTTTCCAAATCATGTTTTCAAACTTTCTAAAGCTCTCTATGGATTAAAGCAAGCTCTAAGAGCTTGGTATGAAAGACTTAGTAGATTCTTGATTTCAAAAGGTTTTTCTAAAGGCTTGATTGATAATACCTTGTTCATCAAATCTGATAATTCTGGTGATTTACTAATTGTTCAAATCTATGTTGATGATATCATTTTTGGTGCTACTAATGACTCTTTGTGCAAGATATTTGCTAAGACTATACAGCAAGAATTCGAAATGAGTATGATGGGAGAACTAAACTTCTTCCTCGGATTGCAAATTAAGCAAACTAAGGATGTGATCTTTATAAATCAAGCTAAGTATGCCAAGGAGTTGCTCAAAAGGTTTGGAATGAATGAAGCAAAAGAAATCAACACACCTATGAGTACATCCATAAAACTTGATCAAGACGAAAAAAGTAAAAAAGTAGATGAACATAAGTACAGAGGTGTGATTGGTAGTCTACTCTATCTTACTACTAGCCGACCATACATTATGTTTTCGATATGTTTGTGCTCATTTTCAATCTTGTCCTAAGGAATCACATCTATGTATAGTAAAACGCATACTCCGATATTTAATTGGCATATATGATTATGGATTATGGTATCCTCACACAAAAGTATTTAATCTTATAGGATACACTGATACAGATTATGTAGGTTGTAAAGTTGAAAGAAAAAATACTAGTGGCCATTGTCAATTTCTTAGACACTCTCTTGTGTCATGGCATAGTAAAAAACAGGCGTGTGTATCCTTATCCACCACTGAGGCTGAATACATTGCAGCCATGAGTTGTTGTGCTCAAATTTTGTGGATGAAGAATACGTTGGTAGATTTTAATCTTAATTTTAATTGCGTACCTATATTGTGTGATAATACAAGTGCTATCAATCTGACAAAAAATCCTGTTCAACATTCTAAGACCAAGCATATAGAAGTTAAACATTATTTCATCTGAGATTATGTGCTCAAAGGCGGTGTGTGTGTTGAATATATTTCAATGGATGAACAACTTGCAGATATATTCACTAAGCCTCTAGGTGATGATAGATTCAACAATCTGAGAAGAGGTTTGGGAATTACAAAAATCTGATAAACAACTATGTGGCATAAGTCTTCTTTATGCAGGATATGTAAAATAAAAGGTTTTGGAAACAGTGTTTTGCATCCAAAATGCACCAGTATCTGATTTGGACGTAGTATGTGAATCCAAATCTCACATCTAAAATGCATCTCAGGGAAATACTCTTTTGGATGATTATTTCGGATTGGGTCAAGTTCCAAAACATTCCTTAATATTTTTCCTTATTCCAAATTTAGAATTTCAAAAAATTGGTTTGCATGTCCTTCTAAACTTCTGTGAAAAACTTATCTTTTCAATGTACTTTATTTCACATTACTTAAAGACATTCAAAACACTCTGATTTTTCTCTAAAAACCCTTGTAACCATCTCTCCAAAAAAATCATCTGTGTTCTTCTTCTTAAAAAAAAAAAAAAATCAACAGTCCAAAAAGCCCAAATCTTACTGATAGCAAAGACAAAATCTTCAGTTCCAAAACCAAAGAAGGGGCATAAAACATCTCCGAAGATGAAGAAAAGGAGTTCAGTTTCAAGAAAAGCAAAAGAAAAAGAAATTTCTCCTCAACCAGATTTCTCCACATCTCACTATGATTCTTTTGAGTTGTCTCCAGAAAAAATGAGTTCTAAAAATTAGGTACCTGACTTCATTGACTCTAAATGCGAGACTAGGAATAATGATTGGGTGTCAAGAAACAGGACGATTATCTCTGGTTACCGTGTTAATCATTCTGCTTTTCTGAATCTGTCAAGTATTCTGGACATGTTTGATCACAAAGGATAGGGTAGTTTACTGATTGTTGATGAGATATTATTCACTCCTTTTGTCTGGGAATCTTATGCTAATTTAAGAAAAGGTAGACTTGAGAAAACTGAGGGTGGATTCATGATTCATTGGTATGTGTCGAAAGTGAAAGGTAAAGACATTGAGTTTGATCATCGACTGCAAAATAGGATATGTGATGTGAGAGATGCTGGGATTCAATACTTTGAATTAAATAAATTTCCTAAAGGAAATGATATTTTTGTTCTGAAAAATTTTGAGAAAATCTTCACTGGTGGGAAGAACTTTAGAAATTCTGGTAACAGAAGCACGAAGTGGTTTAATAGGGTTGGACGAATTCTGCACCATATGGTGTCTACCATGGTGGTACCTAGCTATGGACATAAAACCTTCATAAGAATTCTGAAGATGGTAATTATGTTGGCTCTAGTAGAGGATAGGCAGATAAACTTCGGGTTTTTAGCAATAAAATTGATGTTGTAGTCAAGGAACACTTCAAGTAAAGTTCTGCCTTATGAAAATTTGCTGACCAAAGTGTTTAGTTATTTTCAAGTTCATTTAAATTCTGCTCCTAGTGATCCATCTAAAACAAATGTTTATAGCTTTGATTCTTTTGAAATGATAGGTTATGTAAGGGAAAATAATGAATGGAAACTGCTGAGAGATACTGCAGGAAAGGAAAGGGAAAATTTGATAAAGATCCAAGATGAAGGAAAGTCTGTTCCTAGTGTAGGAACAAAAAGAAAAATTGATGATGTCCTTTAGGCAGAATCTTCTGCCAAAGGAAAAGATCAGGATGCAGGCTTATCCGAGAGTATACTGGGTGCGATTAATTCTTTAGCTGTGAAATTGGACCTTCTCAGCTCTAAAATTCATAGTCTTGGAAACAGAATATCTGTAGTTGAAATGTCTGCTAAAACTAAGCCCCAGTATCTTCTCTAACAGTATCTACTCAAGAAAAGGATAAACCTGTCTTAGAGGAAGAATCTGATCTGCCTGCTGCAAAAAAAGATCATACTCCTGAACCAGTTCAGAAACCATCTCCAATCAAGAAAACAGTAGCACCGTCTACTTCTCCTAAACCAAAATCTTCTGGAAAGCGACAGAAGCATATTATGGTAAAGAGAAAATCCAACAGAATTGCAGGTTAACACTCTCAGAAGAGTGCCCGTTCGAAAGCTGAAACAATTCACATCTCCTAGGCAGATTTGTTGGGCAGAATGATCCTCTGATGATCTCTCAAACAATTTACTTTCTACAAATTTGAATAATTTACTTTTCTATTTTTAGATTATGCTTCGGGATAATTGTTGCTGCTTCTGGATACTTGTTTATTTTCAACATCTTTCTTATATTATGCATATTTCCTATTTGTCTATTTTTCGCATATTATTTTCTACTCTCTTTCTGATATTCTTTTTTTTATTGATGACAAAAGGGAAGAAAAGGATGGACTATATGACTGATGATATATGGAAATATCTGGACTAATGATATATGGAAATATCTGGGATCTGAATTGTTAAGACCAACTGCTATGAACTGTTATGAACTGTTTTGAATTGATATGAACTAATATGAACTGTTATTAACGGATATGAACTGATATGAAGTGTTATGACTAATAACTACATGAATGGTTATGAGAAGAACTGATATGATTTGATCTAAACTGCATGAATAATTGATTGATTTACTGAATATGATTATTGACAAATGATTGAAAATCTTCTGCTTGGATAGTAGGAATAATTTCTGACTAAACTTCTATTTATGACATTTAGTTTATGATTACTCAATTTTTATTCAAAAGTATTTTCTTTATGTTAAAGGTATCTTTAAGACTAGATTTTGTGATAAAATCATTTTTTTTTAGTCAGATAGATTCTTTAAAACATTCATTGAAAAAATTGTAAAATCCATTGTCAGAGGGAGTTTTGGAGTCAAATCTTCTTGATCCAAACAAATGTTCTTCTAAGAAGTCATATTGAATTGAGAACATACCTTTTTGACATCCAAACTCTGTATCCAAAATGGATTTCTGAAAAAGAGTTGTTTCATACACACTTGCAAAACTATTTTGGACGAACAAATCTTGATTTCTGCTTTTCCCTCTTATGCTAAAATGTTCATATAAACAAATATTTAAGGGTAGCATCTTATCATATGACTTGTCTGCTATCTCTTCTTTATCAAATCATTTTGAATATTCATATAGAGAAATAAAAAGCTTTAGGCTCATTGAGTTATGCTTACAAGCTAATGCTTTAAAATCATCTATTTCACAAGCTCTCTTTAAGACCTATACTGTGAGATTGCATTTTTTTATTTTCATCTCTTTCGTTCAACATGTTCACACATTACATAACATTTTATGTTTGTCATCACTCAAAAAATGGGAGATTGTTAGCCCTAAGGGTTTTCTCCTATGTTTTGACTTATGACAAACATTAATGTGAACTAACTTGTTAATCTATTGTGATAGGAAATGTTTGACCACTATTCTTCTAAGGCATTCAGATATAATTGTTTGGCAACTCTTTCTTGATTAAATTCAAGTATGAAAGATTAAAGAGAAGATCGAAGTATATGGAGTTGCATATCAAGATGTCCTTATAAGAAGAACTTTAGACTAGGAAGTATTATTAAGGTATTTCTATTAATTCCTATGTCTCTTTATCTTTTGATTCATTTAACTTTACATTGAAGCACCAAAGGAGAAAATTTCAAAGTTTTTGAAAATCTCAAAATTTTAGATTGAATAGTTTGAATCCAAAAGATTCGTCCAAAATCTTGTAAACTGTGTTGAAATATTTCTTCCTAAAAAAGTGCCATTTTAGACTTACCTTTTGGATGCATCGTCGTTCAAAACCCGAGTCCAAAATACGGACAAGTTTAATAGAAAATTATAGCCGTTTGGCACTTCATTTTTGGGCTCTATAAATAGCCTCTAAGCAAGATTAGATATAAGATTTTTAAAACATTCTTCTAAGAAATACTATTGCCCAACTTTTTCAAAAATCTCCTTTTATCAAAAAGCTTCAAAGTGAATTCATATTGTGTCAAAGGTAAAAGTATTTGTGTTTTGTATCTTAGTGAGCATCTGCTCAAATAAGTGAGCTCTTTACTGTTCTATTGATATTCCATCTCTATTGTAGTGCAAGGTTGTGGTTTAAAACCTAATTGAGGTGAACCTTGTTGTGATTGGTTGTTTGAGAGGTTTTGGAAAATCTAGTGAGGTGATCCTCTCTTGTATATGGTTGTGTTTGATTTTATTAAGTGGAGTAAATGAAATTTGGTTGAAAATCCTTAAGTGTGAGCTTAAGGTAGTGGACGTAGATCTTAGAAGATCAAACTAATATACATACCGTATCTTATCTCTTTTATTACTGAATTGCATTTTCATTTCTGGCCTGAATCTGAACATATATATATCAAAGAGTTATTGGATAGCTTTCCTTGTTACCATAAAGTTGGTTCAAGAATCTCGATGATCATTATTGTTCTGCATATCAGATGATTCAAATTTTTTTTTTGTTTGCCAAAAACTTTATTCACCCCCACCCCCTCCCCCTCTAAGGTTTTTTAGAATGTACCAAATTCAGAATGTATGCAACTATTTCCAGGACATATTCCCAAAAAGAAATCGGAAAAGTAGCATGAGACATCATGCTATAGACCATTTCCATCAATGTCATGTTCCTTCTTTTGACTATTCCATTCTATTGGGGTGTCTCTAACACAGAGAGTTGGGATACTATCCTATGATATATCATGTAGTCCTTGAATTTAGCAAGAATGTACTATTTATTATGATCCGATCGTAAGGTTTTGATCAATTTACCTATTCTATGCTCCACTTTAGCCTTAAACTCCCTGAACTTGTCAAAAAAGTCAAATTACGCTTCATCAAGTAAATGTAACTATACCTTGTAAAATCAACAGTGAAAATGATGAAGTACTCAAACCCTCCTCTCACTGGAATAGACAATGGACCACACAGATCAGTGTGAACGAGGCTTAATATCTCCTTGGCTCTATCAACCTTTAGGTAAAAAACCTTGTGGTCATCTTTCCCATAAGGCAAGATTCATACTGAGGCTAACTTTTCAATCTCAATGAGCCTAAAGGCCCATCATGGATTAACCTCTGAATCCTGGTTGAGCTAATATGACCCAACCTTAGATGTCAAAGATATGAGTCATTGACATTGACCTTTCTCTTTTTACTTAAAGGTTCACTTTAAGTGTTATTTAATTAATTGTTTATAGGGTTTATAAAGAACAAATTTCCTTACATTTATCTAGTAAATAAAACTTCTCCATTTTTACTAATAGTTATACCAGAATAAAAAAAAACAAAATAGCCATGATTTATTAGTTTTGCAATCAAAATCAAATTTTGTCTAAACCTAGGTGATGAGACTCCGCTTCATCAAAGAGGTCAAGATCAAGGAGGGGAAAGTGTGACTATGT
This sequence comes from Voacanga thouarsii, assembly GCA_026120185.1. NCBI lineage: Eukaryota > Viridiplantae > Streptophyta > Magnoliopsida > Gentianales > Apocynaceae > Voacanga > Voacanga thouarsii. The sequence continues at coordinate 248,121 of JANUWF010001659.1, read as the reverse complement.
AAAGACAAGGACCGATGACAAGATCTAGGTCCAAGAAGCTTCAAAATGAGTTGCAATTACTTATAAAACCATGCTTGAGGATGGAAGAAGGTTGGAAGGTTGAGGAAGCTAGCAAAGAGTTCATTTTGATGACTATCTAAGAAGGACCCAACAAAAACTCAAGCCAGCAACAAAGACAGACAAAATTTAACAAAAAGGAGGCCTTCCAACGGACAGCCCGCACCGGCCCCAAGCAGCCAAACCAGCGCCGGCTAGGGCCTGGGCAGCCGATCGCTGCCTCGCGTTTTTAATGTTTTGTCCAGTTTTACTCCATTTCAAATGTTTGTAAAGATTTATTAAGACCCTAAATTGTATTAAAACCTCAGAGATTACTTAGCTAGGGTTAGGGTAGTATAAATACAACCTTTAGTGATTTGACAAGGCAATTCACACTTTTTATTCAAATTTTAAGAGAGAGGCTCTAGCTTCCTTGTTCATCTTGGTCAAGGCCATGCTTAAGGGTTAGTTCTTCTTATGAATGAGTCTATAAAATCTTTTGGATAATCTATTATGGTTTCCTGAATGGGTCTTAGTTACTTTGCTCTTCTAAGATTTGTTTGAATTCCATTACTTGGATGCATATTTTCTCTATTCTATTTGTTCTTGTTTGTCTTTATTGCTTCAAGGATATTGGGGTGAGATTATAGTAGGACAATTACTATTCTTGAGGATCTTTGAAGCTTAGTTCTTCAAAGATTTGATAGATGGTAGGTTGTTAGCTTAAATGTGGGGGAGAATGATATGCAATATTTGTGTCTTGAATTTGTTTTGAGAAGATTGTTGAATGTTAAAGATTGTGGGTGTTTTGTGGTATTGTTGAAAAAAATTTCTGAAGTTTCTGCACTAATTTTTGTCGCATTTTTGAGTTATTTTCCAAGACTTTTTAGCATATATACTAATATGTGTTAGTTTAGAGAAGGAAAGGAGATTGATCAAGAAGGTTTCAAGGAAGAAAAAGAAGGTTTGCTTGTCTATGAATGTTTTTTTTTTCCCCCTCTTCTTTATAATTTATTGACAATTTGAGTTTTAATTGTACTTATAAGATATCTTTGGATTCATAACTTTGTATTAATTTTAGTTTTTGATCAATTAATTATTATTCTTGATATGTGGTTACTTGATTTATTTAGTGAATTGATTGATTGTTTCTTCTTTCTAATTAACTTGGGAAAGAAGATTAGAAGAGGATTCAATTTAATTAATTCTATATTTATTTTCTTGGCTAACTTGGGAAAAGAGGTTAAGAATTGAACTTGAGTAATTAAAGGTTGATTAATATCTCCTAAAGCATATGGATATTGATTGATTTCATATTTAATATCACATAGAATAGGGGTGTTTTATAAGGAATTGTTCTTTATGCATCTTTTTGGTTATTTTACTGAGATTGAAAAATCTACTAAATAGGCTAGAAAGATAGTGAATCCATGACTTAGAAAAGAAGCGGAATCTACTTCCTTCATTATGTCAAGATGGTAATTAATTGTGATAATTGCTAATCAATCATTGTCATGTCTTCCAAGATTTTTATCTACTTACATGTCTTTTCTTCTTATTCGTACTCCTTAATTATCTTTGTGACTTTTCTCGTGTGAACTTGTTTTATTCTCTTGTATATTAGGTTACTAGGTTATTTACTTCTTTTTTTTGGTGAGTTAAACAATAAAGATTTCGGTAAAGAAAGATAGGAGCCTAAGTTTTTGTGGATTCGATACTTACTATTCTCTATGCTACATGATGGGTATACTTGTCCATTTGTATGGTTGAGTGTTTAGCATTTTGATTAAAACTTGATTAATTGTGTAATTTGTTGTTAATATTTTCTATACTAAAAAAATATGCATCAAATTTTTGGCTTTGTTGCCGAGCACTAAAAGAAAATAATACATTGGCAATAAAACTTCAACTAGGAAAATTTTTTGTCACTAAAAGTATCCTTTAGTGAGGAAAATTTTTTTTCAACAACAAACTTTCTATCGCTACTGATTAAGACCTTGAGCGACAATTTTTATTTCCCAGCTAAAAGTGATGGCTTTAGCTAGGAAATAAGTGCATTAGTGAGGAAATTTTAAGTTTTCTCACTCATGATGCATCATCGGCGACGAAAATTCACTTCGTAACTAAATTTTCTTAGTTAATAATGCATTATCAGCAATGAAAATTCACTTTATAGTAAAAAAATAATAACTTTTATCCCTGTTAACTACACTTAAGCTACAAAATTCATATTTCCTAACTAATACTTATCTTTCAATTTTTAAATATTTACAATATAACTCCAAAAATTTTGTAAATTAGTCTTGAAATTTTGTATAATTACAAAATGACCTAAAAATTTTGTAAATTGGCCCTAAATTTTAAAATATTCACAATATGACCTTAAAAATTTTTACAAATTCATCTCTAAATTTTATAAATACTACAAATTGGTCCTTTAATTTTGTAAAATTATAAAATGATCGCAAAAAATTATAAATTGGTCATTAATTTTAGAATATTTAAAATATATTCTCAAAAATGTTATAAATTAGTCCCTAAATTTAAAAAAAAACACACACACACACACACACACATGCATTAAGTTTTGGGTTGTTATATAGAGATTAAACTAGATTCTATGGCAAAAATATCTGATTACCTTTAAATTTAGTAGTAATATATTTTTTAAAGGAAATTCAATAAATCTAATGGTTAGAATGTAAATTTCATATGCCTATCTTTGTAATTGTATTAGGTTTTGGGCATTTTTATAATGATTATACAAGATTATATGACAAAATATTTTCGATTATCCTTAAATTTGGCCATAACATGTTTTAAATAATTTTAATAAATTTAACTATTGGATCGTTAATTTGATAAGCCTATCTTCATTAATGCATTAAGTTTTGAGCATTTTTATAAAGATTATTCTAGATTATATGGCAAAACATATCCGATTACGTTTAAATTTGGTCATAATACTTTTTTTTAGTAACTTTATCAAATCCAATGGTTGAATCATTAATTTGATATGTCTATCTTTGTAAATGTGTTAACTTTTGGTATTTTTATAGAAATTATACTAAATTTTGTGGCGAAATATATCCGATTATCTTTAAATTTGGTCATAATACTTTTTTTAGTAATTTCATTGGATTGTTAATTTGATATATCTATCTTTGTAAATGTATTATATTTTTAGTATTTTTATAAAGATTATACTTGATTATATGCCAAAACATATCTTATTATGTAAAACCCCATTACCTAGGCCCGACAGGGTCGGGGATGTCGCCCTGTCCAAAGGACAAGAGGTCTTTATAACTAGGTCATACAATCAAATAATTAGAATAAAAATAATACTTTAAACTTAAAATTGATTACAATCTATGAATGAATCCAAGAATTCCAAAATCAAATCCATAATAAAATTATCCACTCTCAACTCTCCAAAGCGTTACACAAATTAAATATCAAAAAAATCTTCCAAGGCAAGCAATATCTAGCTACTCATCCCCACAGCAGGATCGACCTGAAATCATAGTAAAAATGGTGATGAGATAAAAATCTCAGTAAGTCCGTGTGTGCTTTGAGTGTCCAGTGAAAATAGTTTGTGAATGCAAAGTATAAATCTTTATAAGAGAAATACTGGCAAGCAATAAACATTAGTCAAAATCAAGAGTGGTTTTTTGGCTTTTCCAACAATACATAATCAATAAAATAAACCACTCAAAAGAAATGATCATGGGTTACCACACGTTGGGCCCCATAACCGGTCAGAATGCCGACACTTTGTGCAGACTGACAAAAGGTAGGTGATCGGCCTACCGGGTAAGATACTCCTCCTTCTCTATACCCAAACAACAACCGGTTGTCCATTCCGGCAACACACAGTCACTTGACTGAAAAAAAATTGCTAACTCGGATCGGCACGACCTACTGGATTGACATCCTATCATGGGAGGACTTACCCCTCAGAGGTGGCCACCTACTGAGAGACTTACCCTAACCCTTCAAAGACTAATCCTAGCAACCCACTCTTATTGAGTACTCAAAGTAACGTATCCTACTTGGGAAAATGAACAAAACACAGTTCCACATAAAAATGGCAATTAAGGATTTCCAAAGTCTTTGTCAAAATCAGTTTTGAAAAGAGTTTTAAGTTTGAGTAAATCTGCTTATTGATTTTCAAATAATTTGTTTGACTGAAATAAGAAATGTGTTAATCCTCAATTGCCTTTACATAAATGAGTGTCCATACACTCTAGATTTGGCTTGCCATAATAAACATTTTACATCAATCAGGTTTTATGCAGGAGCTTACCTGATCCTTAGCTTGAGATAAAATAAAGGTCTTTAACAACTAACCTAACCCTGTCTGAGGTAAATACAAGCCATAATTAATCTCAAGCTAAAATCCACTTACACAAATAAAACTAGCTCAACTCACTACTACCATGATCCTAGTGTCCCAAGCTTTAAGGCCAAATAATAAATAAAAAGAGTTTATAAGCTAAGTCTAATTTGATATTTAAAATAATTATTGTTTCGGGAAATAAGTACTAATAAGTTAAAGGTTTAAATCTTGCTAAGAATAATTTGGAGTTTATTTGATGAAGAGTCATAGGTGGTATTAGGTAAAATAATGATTTATTAATAATTAATTGTTTGAAAATAATTGATAACTAAAATTAGTTGAAAATAAATTTTAATGGGTCTTGATTGAAAGATACTAAATAAATTTTAATATGTTTTAATTAAAAGATAATAAATTTTAATGATATTTATGAATATAAGACTTACAAAATTAATATTTTACTTATTATGATTATTTATATAAAAGGCTTTATTTGATATTATTATATATAATATCTATATATTTTATTTCTTGAAATAAAAGTTATCATTTATTTGACTAAAATATCCTTATTATATATAATAATCCAAGTCTACCTTACTAGCAAAAATTATAATATTAAATATTTTATTGATGAAAGAAAATTAGCTTAGGGACAACTAGATCATGATCATATTTCTATTGCTAACCACAATCATGAACATATACTCCACTTCAATTCATCAAATCATCCAAATCATGAATAAAAGCATAGATCTAAATTTACCAAGGGATGATCCAACCTCTACTAGTATAACACATAATCAAGGCTTTAACAATCATACATGAATATAAATCCTATTCACCATAGGTGACATAATCTCTAGCATACTTGATCACAAATACTACTTACGACATGAAGACATGCATTAAACCCTAAAAACACCATACAATCAACCAAGATAACCAACCCATGCATAAATCCCATCTCCATCATATACACACATTTATTCATGCTTCAATCTCAACTCATCACAACAATACATGCTCAAATCCTATTCATAATCCATCTCCTACCAATATCATCCTAGAGACATGAATCTAGAATTAAAAAGGAAGGTTAAAAAGGCTTACTTGATTGATGAGTACCTTGAAGGAGTTTCGAATGGATCTCAACTCCTAGATGACTAGATCTGTCCAAGAGAGATGAAGAAAGCATGGCCATTGGTGAAGAATTCATTCAGCCAAGAGGGAGAGGGTATTCGGCCAAGAGAGAGAGAGAGAGAGAGAGAGAGAGAGAAGAGAAGAAGAGTGTCCATTAGCATGCTTATACATATATATATTTATTAGAGATTGGAGATTAGAGAAAATGAAGTTGATTGCACAAACTTACCTTGAAGGTGTTCTTGAGCCTTCACAAAAATACTGATTTTTTATCCAAATGAGAGAGTTGGATTTTGGAGTTTGATATTAAAAATGATATCGATGGACTCACGGCAGTGAGTAGATGAAATTTGGAATTTTTTTGAAGGAGATTGAAGTGGTTTGGAGAGGTATTAGGTGAGAGAAGTGAGTAGGTGTTCTTGGTATTCTATGTGTGCTTAAAAGTTGAAGATAATGGAGGGATTTTGGATTTGAAGCTGCCGAAATTCTGTATGTTTACAGTGGCCGAATTGTTTGTGTAGTTTAGGTAGATGATTTTTCTAGTTTGAAAGGAAAAGGAAAGGCTGGTTGTTGAAATCCTAAAAGAATATTTTTGGGAATCAAATTTGGAAACAAAATATAGCAAGAATATCTTTGATCAATGGAGAGCTTTTTGGAAGCTGCTATGGCCGACTGATGTTCAGTGATTTTGCTGAATGAAAGCTGGTTGAAGAAGGTTAATGGTGGCCGAAAAGAGAGAGTATAATGGTGAAGGAAAGGTCTGGTTATTTAAAGGACATTTTATGGAAGTTTACTAAATTAGGATTGCTGGAATTTTGGTCTCCAATCAAGGCATGATTGGAATAATTTATTGGAGATATTTTAGGGCAGCCATGACTGGTTTTTGTGCAGAAGGTTGGGGAAAACAATGGGGTTCAGTTCATGGCTGTTCAAGAGAGGTTTGTGCAGAAAAAGGGTGAAGTTTCGGCCAGGGCTTGAAAAGGAAACAAAGCTGGAAATAAAATCATGTACAGTTTCGCCATTGCTGGAATTTTCCTGGGCAGCTTTTGCTACCATTTTCCAGTCAGATTGCAGAGAGTTTGAAGGGGTATTCAGAGGTCTTTCAAGGCTGGTTTCCAACCTTCTTCATGGAGGAAAAACGTGGCTAAGGAATTGGGAGAAAACTGGAAGAAAACAGCTTGGTTTAAGCTCATATATGCTGCGATTTTGCCCATAAAAATTTCTGGTTTTGCACAGCATTTGTGCAGTCCGAATTTGGCCAGAAAATTTCAGATTTCAAGCTGGTCAAGAGGGCCATTTTCTGGCAGCATTTGGGAGGGAATGATGACTGAAAATTTCGACACCTTGAAGGCACAAGAAGCTGGAAATATTTCAGATCACTACATGAAGGAAAATGAACATAGTTAGAGTGAAGTTTTGAAGGTTTACTAGGGGGATTAATTCTCTTGGAACCTTCCCCATCTCTTCCACATTTTCAATCCATAAGATGTCTTTCACTTAGACATTTTGAACCTTCAAAGCCACAGCACTTTACTGAAATTCTAGAATGAAATTAGCTTGAATAAATTGAATAACTTAGGAAATTGAGAAGTAAGGAAAACTAAGGATCAAGAAATGTATGAATTCCCTTAGGAATTTTTGTAGGGTACAAGAGTAGGATTAGGGTACTCCTATCATGTCTCCCTTAGGACATCACCTTTACCCTTCTCTAGAGCACTCAAAGACGAAAATCTAACATTCCCTAACAAAAATAAAATTTAATCATGCTAAAGCTCCAATGATGGAATTTGAACCCAAGACCTCAAGAATTAATTCCAAAGCTCTAACCACTAAACCACAACAACTCTTGTTCTTATTTTCTCTCTAAAATTTTTTTTTCTATTTAACCCTCAAGCTATCTCCCCATTTTCACCTCAAGCAAAAATTACCATTTTGCCCTTCTTACTCAATAAACATAATTAAGCCCTCGAGACTATCAAACACAAATCCAAAGCATATAAAATTATATAAATATATATTTAAACATGCAATAAAATATGATATGCATCCCAACCCCCTTACTCTAAGGTTGGTTCCGACTGGGGTTTCACATATTACCTTGAAATTTGGTCATAATACTTTTTTTAAAGCAATTTTAGCAAATCTAACGGTTAGATTGTTAATTTGAAATGTTTATCTTTGTAAATGTGTTAGGTTTTGGAAATTTTTATAGAGATTATGCTAGATTATGTGACAAAACATGTCTGATTACTTTAAATTTGGTAATAATACTTTTCTTTAATGATTTTATCAAATCTAATGGTTGGATCATTAATTTGATATGCTTATCTTTCTAAATGTGCTAGGTTTTTGGCAATTTTATAGAGATTATACTAGATTTTATGGCAAAACATATCTGATTACCTTTAAATTTGGTCAAAAGACTTTTTTAGTGATTTTATCAAATCGAACGGTTGGATTATTAATTTGATGAGCCTTTCTTTCGAATGTGTTTGGTTTTCGGTAATTTTGTAGAGATTATGCTAGATTTTGTAGCAAAATATATCCGATTATCTTTAAATTTAGTCATAACACTTCTTTTTTTTTTTTTGGATGATTTTATCAAATCTAACGGTTGAATCGTTAATTTGACATGCCTATATTTGTAAATGTGTTAGGTTTTCAGAATTTTTATAGAGATTATTCTTGATTATAAGGTAAAACATATCCGATTACCTTTAAGTTTGGTTATAATACTTTTTTTTAGCAACTTTATCAAACCTAACGTTTGGATCATTATTTGATATGCCTTTTTTTTTTTTTTCAAATGTGTTAGGTTTTAGGCATTTTTATTGAGATTATACGAGATTGAATGGCAAAACATATTCGATTATCTTTAAATTTGGTTATAATACTTTTTTTTATAGTAGTTTTATCAAATTTAAGGGTTGGATTGTTAATTTAATTTTCCTATCTTTGTAAATGTGTTAGTTTTGGGCATTTTTATAGTGGTTATGCTATATTATGTTGCAAAATATTTCTGATAACAATCAAATTTGGCCATAAATATATTTTTTACTAATTTTAACAAATTTGGCAGTTAGATCATTAATTTGATATGCTTATCTTGGTAAATGTGTTAGGTTTCGAGTATTTTATAGAGATTATGATAGATTATATATATATGTATTTTAAAAAATGACCCCACAAATTTTAAATTGGTCCTTGACTTTTTTATTATTTATAAAATTACCCAAAAATTTTGCAACTCAATCTCTAAATTTTTTAATATTTACAATATAACCACAAAAATTTTTAGATTGGTCATTAAATTTTTAAATATTTATAGTAAGACCTCCAATACTTTTTGCAAATCATTCCCTAATATATATGTGTGTATACATTGTTGGGTATCTCAGGCTCATATCCTATACGGTGCATCGGAAAATAAATCGATATACCCTCCCAGGACTCTTCTATGTGTGGAAAACAAGACATAGCGACAATAAAGGCAACAGCTTTTACCTTTAGGTGATCGTATGAAGAACAAAATTTTATTCTTCAAGTTGAGGCGCGATCCAGCAATCCTCATGATCAACCTCCACGTGAGTTGAACGTCTACCCACTATAATCATAGTGTGTGATTATCTCTAATAGTAATCCACACAGAGGAATACTCAAGCACCAAAATTTCTGTGCTAGCAAAAATTAATGGCGGCTAGGGTTTTTCTTTCAAGAAGAAAAATGAAGAAAAAGAGATCAAAGGAAGAGAGAATCGTGTGTTGTTTTTCCAGCTATTGGCTAGGGTTTTTCGTGTGTTATTAGCTACTATATATCACACGAAATTCCCTTCCCAAAATTGAGAATTCTAATCCTATTAGAATTCCCTAATTGTAATTGGAAACATCAAGTTCTCACAATTACAACTTGTACCACAAATTATAACTAATTATAATTTGTCCACAACAACTTTTCTTTCTCTCAATTAACCCTACATTGTTATCAAATAACATCTTGAGTATATAATCCTCTATTGTGTATGACCTATTAGGTTTCCTAGTCAATTAGTAGAGAACATGAATTAATCCAAACGTCTTTGAGATCAATAGTCCATAATTAATTGGAATTAATCCTATTAATTCTAATCAGGATTGGTTTATTAATTCATTAATTAATAAAGCCATATTCCCAGATCATGAGCGGTATCTAGCAACACATCATGACCACCCAAGAGTCCAAGAAGCCAAGTGGCTTGACATGAACCCTTCAATAACAAACTTCAGTGTAATCAACTCCTTTCACCATACAATATCTCATTCGATTTGGAGTACAGAATTACTACCAACTCCCTCCAGAATTAATTCTGACCCAAATACAATAGTACTTGTACCAGGAATCCACTACTCTAGATGTGTATCAATTGGAACTGTTTCCAATACACAATTGCCTTAGCCAAGGACTTTCGAGCAGTAATTCCTACAAGTAGTCGTGAGATTTCGCTCCTACTATTAGGAGTGATGAATCCTTTATTGACCCTCTCAACTACTTTCGTTTACCTCACCATGTACCCAATATCCATCTCATAGGCAGCCTTCGATCGAGCTCTGGAGATTGGAATCAACGTACAAGGCTCAACAAACAAAGTACCTTGGGGATCTCAAGTCTAAGGATACTTGCACGTTTGCTATATTGAGATTATATCACTGGCACTAAATAGTTATCCATGTGATTATCTCAAAGCTAGGTCATCCAATAAACTTGTTCCATTAACAAGCATCCATGTGTTAACTTTGAGTATCTCAATACTCACGGTTATGAGAACCACCGCTTGATCAAATCAAGAAGTCTAACACATGCTAGTCTTAACGCATTAATGATGTCCTATCTCATTAATACTATGACTAGGGACTATTTAAGTACTAACACCATCCAGTGTAGTAGGAATCTCATATCATGATCTCTATCATAATTTCCTTAACACAGTGTTGTACTAGGGACTTTATCGAACAGTTATATTACTTAAAGTAAATAAAAGAAACTGTAAGATAAATAATGCCTTTTATTAAAATAAAATGTGTCATATACAATGTACAAGTGATTGCCTCTAGGGCACAACACTAACAAACATAAGTATATATATACACACACACACATATATTTAAAATACATAATAAATTAATTAATTATCTTTTAAATTTATCCAAATATATATACATTGATGTCCAAATTACAACATATTATTGAATAATATGTATTGATAGTAAATTCAATATGATTATTTATGTTCTATACACGCGCGCGCGACGCACACACACACACACACACACACACACACACATATATATAGCATATATATAAATATTAATATATTTATTATGTGTTGTATATATGTGTGTGTGTGTGTGTGTGTGTGTGTGTATTTGTAAAAAATATAATGTATAAGTCTTTTTTTTCTATTTGATTTATATGTATTAAATTATTTAATAAAATCATTGACATAAGTAACAAAATTTAAACTTTTAAAATTATATAAATGTGCAAAATAATTTATTATTTTGAATAGTATATTTTGATAGTAAATTTAATCCGATTATTATATTTTATCATTACTCTAATTTTTTAAACATATAAAAAGTATGTTGAGAATAATTGAAATAATTAAAAAAAAGATATAACCAAACACTTAAACTTGGCCCAACGGGTTAAGTTCTGCATGCTTTCAAAGGAGGTAGCGGGTTAGAAATGCCGCAGAGCAATGTTGCACTCTTCCACTAATAGATATATCTTCACCTTACTGGAGGAGCCATTTCATGGAGGAGTATCAAACAATCTTGCATTGCTGACTCAACTGTGGAAGCTGAGTATGTGGCAGCTTCGGAGGCATCCAAGAAAGTAGTCTGGCTCCGAAAGTTCCTTTTAGAACTTGGAGTCATGCCATACATGGATGGTCCGATTGTGACGTATTGCAACAACACTGGAGCAGTATCACAATCCAAAGAACCCAGGAACCACAACAAGGGGAAGCACATCGAGAGGAAGTACTACCTGATCCGGGATTTCATCCAGATACGGGAAGTCATGGTGGAATAGATTGCCTCTAAGAACAATCTAGCTAATCCATTCACCAAGCCTTTAGCTGAGAGAGTCTTCAAGAGATACTTAGACGCCATAGGGGTGAGCACCTACGGACTTACTTAGTCTTAGAGTGCAAGTAGGAGATTGTTGGGAAATATGCCCTCTTAGACTAGGTTTTTGATGTAAAAATCGAATGTTTTAATAAAAGAATTTATTTTCAGAAATTTTTTGTGAATTTACATTTTTATTTGTGCACAATTATGTTTGGAAAAGATCTATTGTGTTTAAGTAAGTGGTCCATGTGAATGGAGGTCTTTCACAGTAAGATATGGATCACGGATTACTTAACACATAAACATTCGTTCTTAACCGATTGATGAGAATGTGATCTCATCATGTCTAGGTTATTATGTTGTGAATTCCAAATAAGGAATGGCTTACCTTTAGCCAGTGAGTAGTCCACTCACTTCATGACATAAGCGTATTTCGAATAAGTAGAACATGACCTGTAGTAGTGGTTTCTTAAAGTACTATATGGTAGAAACCTAGACTACTATCACTACAGCGTGGACTAGTACTCTACGACTTGAGTATAAGTTGGTGGTCTAACGAAGCTGGAAGCATATACTTTGATATGCAATAGTTGAGATTCTATCGTAGGGCCAATATACTTGCATGTTGAGTATGTATGACTAGTTAGTTAAGACAGATTTGTACAAAATAGTTTCTATACTATATCAGCCCTTGTGGTTGTCTGAATGATCTAAATATCCAAGGACCTAGGAAACATGACTTGGATGTTTGCTTTAGGGTACCTCCCTTAGAAAGCGGAAACAATCTAGGAAGTCGTGGATTATTGGACTAGAAGTCTAAGGATGGTAGATGTCATTTAGAAAGGTGCTAGTACACTTCTTCCTTTCTAAATGTACGGCGATGCATAGAGGGGTATTTTAGTCATTACATCTGTAGGTACGAGACTTTGCTAATGCAGCATTGTCCTTGTGGTCAATATTTCCTTATGGTGATATTAGGAAATATTTAAAATGCAAAATACAGCTATTTATATGACAAGGGTATTTTTGTCATTTTAATAGCCAAGGCTGTGTGTCTTTTGGTCCCTAGTATAGACCGTGAGTCCTAATTAAATATGGGCTAAGGAATTGATCTTAAATTGAATGGAATTTATTTTATTTAAGTAACTTGATTTAATTGTTGGGCTAAAATAAAATAAAAGTCCATAGAGAAAGAGAATTAATTAAATTAGTTTGGTAGGTTAATTAATTAGTCAGGGCTTTGGCCCAATTTGAATAATTAAAGATTAACCTGGGACTTAACTAATATAGGCTTATTAATTAGACTAGTTTATTTGGGCTAGAAAAATTAATTATTAATTGGGTCATTTATGTAGTTCTAATTAGAATAATTAATTAAGTCTAAAAGGCTAAACTAAGAGTCTAATGGCCCAGTCCAGTTTAACCTAAGGTTTTATTTAGGTTAAACAGGAGGATTGGATAGAATGTTGTTTTGATGACTGCCTCTTCTCTGTGAAAAAAAGCCAGACGTCCCTCTCTCTCTCTCTCTCCAGAAAAAGTTTCTTAGTCTGTGAGTTGTCCACCAAACGAAATTAGGCAGGCCATATATTGAAAGATCGAGAGTTTGGCGTTCACCTATATGCAAAAACAGAGTAGGAGACTTGCAGGAATCGCACTAGAGGTTTCCACCAACACACCTACCCCGGTTGCACACATTCTAGTCCAGCCAATTCTAAGAACGAGGAAAAGAGGTTTTTTTTTTTTTAAACATAAAAATCTGTACAGAGCACGACTGGCGCCGACTAGGGCTGCCAGAGCCAGTGCCGACTATGTTCAGAGTTCCCTGTTCTTTAGTTTTTCAATTTTTTCTTTTTTTATTTTCACTTCCGCTGCATGCCCTGCATTTTCCCTTCTTAAAGCCTTCAGAATCAAGAGTTCAAAGTAAGTCCTTGCATAAAGATATTTGTGAACAAAAGTGCTTTTGCAAGTCAAATGCACGGATTGTTGTAGAAGATATACTTTGGGATGCAATTATGGACAATTTATTCCTTTTACTAAAATAAAATAATTTTAGTTAGGCAAATAATTTTCCAAGCAAAACAATAAATTTTTCTTAAACAAATTTTTACCTAAGGTTTTTTTGTAAACCATAATTGCTATTTCAAAGAAATCTCTTTGGATGATTCTACTTTTCCCAAGTAGGGTAAATTTAATGTTGAGTACTCAATAAGGGTAGACTACTAGGACAAGTCTTTGAAGGGTTGGATAAGTATCTGAGTAGGAGGCCACCTCTGAGGGGCGAGCTCTGCCTAGACAAGACACAGTTCTTGTTGGCTAGGCCGGTCTAAGCTAGCGGCACAATTCAGGTGGACTGTTTATTTTTGGAGTAGGCAACTGCCAACTTTGGATATAGAGATGGAGGAGTATCTCAACCGGTGGGTTGTACACCTAACTTGTATCTGAATGCACAAAATATGGCATCCTGATTATTCTCTTGTCATGATGCACAAAGTGTGGCATCCTGACCGTTCTCTTGTCATGGTACACAATGTGCGGTGCCATGTTGACGAGACTCTGCTTCATCATGGAGGTCAAGACCAAGGAGGGGGAGGCGTGACCATGCAAGAACTCAAGCTGGCAACAAAGACGGATGAAACTCGACCAAAAAGGAGGCCTCTAGAGGACGGCCGACGCTGCCCTAAGCAGCAGAACCGGTGCTGGCTCCATCTTGGGCAGTTGTTGGCTGTCCTGCATTTTTGATATTTTCTCCAATTTTAATTATTTGTAAAGACTTATTATGACCCAAAACTGTAATAGAACCTCAATGATTACTTAGCTAGGGTTAGGGTAGTATAAATAGCACCTTTAGTGATTTGACAACACAATTCACACACTTTAATTCAAATTTGAGAGAGAATCTTGAGAGGCCCTAGCCTTCTTGTTCATGTTGTTCAAGACCATGCTTAAGGGTTCGTCCTCCTTATGAATGAGTCTATAAATCTTTTGGATAATCCAATGTTGTTTTCTTTGAATGGGTCTTAGTTGCCTTGTTCTTCGAAGGTTTGTTTGAATTCCAATATTTGGGTGCCTATTTTCTCTATTCTATTTGTTCTTGTTTGCCTTTATGGCTTCAAGGATATTGGGTGAGATTATAGTAGAACTTTTTACTTTTCTTAAGGGTCTTTGAAGCTTAGTTCTTCAAGGGTTTGATAGAGGGTAGGTTGTTATTTCACTTTCTCATTTTTGTCTCTAGAAGAATCTCTGTTTTGGTCCCATTTGGTTGAGCTGAACAAATATCCAGCTACACCACTCACAATACCAAGAAAAAGCCCACACAAGATCATATCACATGTCTATTCGTGATGTTCAGTTCCATAGTCAACTTTATTTGAGTGATTATTTCTTTACAAGTTGAGCACTTTTACTTTACGAATGTTGATAATACACCACTCAGTGTTTCAAGACAAATTTCTGGACTTGCAGACTTTTTGTTGGGACTTGTTCAAAGCTTGCATACATTAAATGTTTCTTAAATTGTCATGAGCACACACAAGACTTACTGAGAAATGTTTCTCACACCTTTTTATATTATGTCTTCAAGTTGATCCTGCTTCAAAGGTTAATTTACTTATGTTGCAATGAGCTTGGAAGATTTATTTTGATGTATTTATTTATTGGAGATTGTAGTTACCTTCTATTTGTTTCAAGACTTGTATAAGTATTGTTTTGGAATTATAATAAGTTTATTATGTAGTTATTTCCTTCTATATTTTCTATTACCTAGTTATAAAAATCCTATATCCTAAGGATGGGGAGACATCCCCGCCCTTTTTGGGGTACGTAGGTAGTGGGGTGTTACAATATGTGTGATTTTAATCGTTAGCATTTTAATTAAGGCTTAATTGATTGTGGATTTTATTGGTAGAATTTTCTCAACAAAAAACATGCATCAAGTTTTTGGCACCGTTGTCGAGGATGGGCACTATAAAAAACACTCGAATCTTGTTGATTTAGCATTTGTTGTATTTGTAAATATCACTGACTTTTGTGTTTAGACAGTTTGTGAATATTTCTAATTTGTGTATTTTTCTTTTCTTTATTTTTCTATTATTTTTGTTTGTTTTTATTTTTATTTTTATTTAAATTTTTTTTTCTTTGAGCATGAATTGACATCATCATGGACAATTATTTTTGGGCATAGGATCAAAAGAGCTACAATGATGAGAATTTGGCAAATTTGCAAGCTTGAATTGATGCTTTTTCTAATACGTCACTTGAAGCCTTAATGCATTCTTTTGTCTCCAATACAAATTTATCTGTTAAAAGGCATGAAAAAGCATCCCAACGTATGCGCCATCAAAGAACACAACTAGCCAAGTTGATTGAGGAAGCCATAAAGGCCCATACACATGAATAAGAGAATCCCCAAAGAAAGAAGAGAGGATATGAGGAATGATTGCCCAATGTGGAAATGAAGGTATTCGATTCTCCTCTATATAATAATTCTAATCTCTCTTTGTCACATGATTGCTTAGGTTCCTTTCCATTCTTGGAGGACAATGGTCCAAATGATGATGTATGGAATTTTACATGCCTCAAGGAGTTGAATTTTTTCATGATGTATCATAAGAAACCCATGAAGGATATTGACAAATTCTACCCTTCACCCTAATTTTAGGGAGGTAACTTGATATTTGCAGGTGGGTTGAAAAGTAAGGATTTCTTGATCCTATCTTTAAAATCTACACTACTAGGTTTAAAGGGGAATTTCAAATTTGACAAATCTGTTGAAGGGATAAGTGGCGATTCTAATGTTTATACACTTTTTAGACATAATTTACATCTTTGTGTTAGGAATGTGATTTGTCTGTCTAAAAAGATGCTATGGATGGAGGGTTATGCATTTACATTCATTGTCACTAATATTTTTCTAGAACCCTCCATTTTTCAAAACCCTCTCTTATTTCTACTTTCATCATGCTTACCTTTTTCAATAAGCTTTAATTTCTTTTACAAAGGTTTGATGAGGAAGCATGATAAGTGGAAAGACTTTGTGTCTTCTTTTTTTTTTTTGGGTTTGGTTTTGTTTAAGTTGTTAAGTATTTTTTACCCCCTGGTAATAAGGAAAATATTTTCTATCTTAAGTATGGGGGACTGAGTCATGTATTGATGAGTATTTATTTGGGTGAAAAAAAACATACAAAAACCCAGCTCATTCCCAATCAAGTTTAAATTTAAACGCCCAACCCAAATCAAACATATGAGCATGTGTACTCATCATTAACATATCATAGGGTTCAAACGAGTGTCGATCCTCAAAGAACAAGTAGACATTAATTACCTTTCTTTTATTGTTTAACAGACTCGATAAAGTAAAAACGAAATAAAAAGGAAAATAAAATAAAACAAAAGAATATATACATGTCAAGGATGGAGAAGTATGTAACTCAAACCATTATTTTGACAATCATGATCTTAAAGTATGCAATTATTATCAAATCTAATCATTCTCTTGGCATCATGAAGGACTAAGATAGATTCACTTCTTTTTCAATCCATGAAATCACTACCTTTTAGATAAATTAGAATCACTTGGTCTCGTCTCAACTAACTTATCCAAAAGATGCATTAAACACAATCATTAGTTAAATTCCCTTGGTCCCGACGAATTCAAAACATGAAATTAACTAATGAATCCTTGGTCTCGGTAAACATCAATTAATCCTTAATTACCTAGTCCTCATCAATTAACCCCCTTGGTCTTGGCGAGTTAATAGACAACAAATATGAAATTAATCAAGTGAAACCACCATCAACCCCTTTGGTCTCAACGAATTAATGGGAAGAACCAACCAATTAATTTCGTAATAAGCACAAGTAATTAAATACCAAGAAAAAAATCAATTAATAAAAAGATCGAATAACTCTAAATATCATGGATACCTAAAATAATGTCAAATTACAATAAAACAATTAATACATCATTGTTCAAGAAAAAGAAAAGAAAGTAAAAGAAAGCACTCATAGACAAGCCTCCTTCTTCTTCCTTTGAAGACCTTCTTGTACAACCCTCCTTGAATTGAAGAATTTCTCATTCGATTTAAGTGATTTTATTTGATGATCAATGAATTCTCTCCTTTTCCCTTGTGTTTTTCATTTATTTATAGGCTTAAGAAGTGCCTAAACTCGTAGGTACAATGTTCTTGGCCGAGTAGAAGTTGGAAAGTACTAAAACTCCATAGATTACCAAAAACCGCGTAGAAAAAATCAAGCACTGCCTTAACTTCAGGACACACCCGGTGCCACCTAGGCTTTCAGAGCCGGTGCCAGTTGTGTTCTGCTTCTCTACTTGTTCGCCGATTTTTCACCGAATTTCACATGTTGAAGACCAGAATGTAGCCGGCGCCGCCTTGACTCTTGGAACCGGCATCGGTTTGACTCTGTTTTGATCTATTTCACCAATTTTGTCGTGGCTTCGAAGTACGTGTCAACAGTGCATGGCCGGCGCCGATTCTAGGGCCCTAGCCAGCGCTACCTCTAATCTATTTTGCGACGTTTTTGCTTCATTTTATCCTAAAAATCTAAAATAATGAAAAAAAATACCTTTCCAATGGTAAAATCTCAAATATGAAGAAATATAACTAGTTATTGAACAAAATGTATCACAAAAGAACCTTAAATAACTGGAAAAAATATGACTAATTTAGCCCCTATCATATTCTTCCACACTTAGCTCTTTGTTTGTCCTCAAGCAAAGTATCAAGAACAAGTAGGAAAACATAAGTTTTAACTCACTCAATCAATTTCAAAACACTATCTTTAACGCTTCCTTCATTCAAGAACATAGAACACATGGTACTACATCTTTCACAACCAATGCAAGACTTGTGTTTGTGATAAATGACTTAGTAGAACCATCTCAATACATGACAATATTCTCAAACCATTAGAAAGAATTTAGTTCAAAAAGAATATGCATTCCATAGGCTTACCTTTCATACACTCTCTCCACTAATCCGAGACAGATCATGATTCTACTTAGATTAAGTAGGACTTTTAAACTTTTAATGTAAGGCTAAAGGCTTGTAATGTAGCTTATCAAACGAAGGATATAGGAAAATCAAATAGCAAAGAAACTGAGAGTTAGCAAGAAAAGGATAAACAAAATGTATCAATAATTTCCAACTCTTCTTGCTCTCCTATTCCAAAAATCAATCAAACCATAACCTTATTAAGAAATTTCAACTCAACTTAAGCAAATCCTGCATTTTTTCCTCTTTTTCTTTTCTTTTTTTTTTTCATCAACTCTTCTCTATTTCTTTCACAAGATCACTCAAATTTCCAGAAAGGGTGTCAAAGATTGAATATGAACTCAACTTTTACAGCTCAATCACCATTCCTCTTGTGATCTTTCTTTTCTTTTTTCTTTCAAACATTTTTCTCTTCTTGTCATTCACTGCTACTTTTCTTTTCTTTTCTTAGTTTTTTTTTCTTTCCATCTTTTTTTAGCAGCTTCTCCTTTTCTTCTCTTGTTTTCAGTCTCTCGTTTCTTTTACTTCCCTTCCCTTCCCTTCCTTTTCTTTCTTTTTTTTTTTCTTTCCAGCTCTTTCTTTCTATTGATTCATGACTGCAAATAACGAGTCATGATCTTTCCCCAAGTATTTTCTTGCAACATTCTCATTCATGTACTATCCCCCATCAAGAGCATAAAGATTTGAAAAATTATTCAAACTCTCAAAACAAGTAATGGACAAAGTCTTGTGATGGGTTTTAAAGAAAGAAATTAACAATTTAGGCTCAAAATAGGCATTAGGGATAATATAACAATAGGTAGGCTTGAAAAGCTCAAACTATCCAAAGAAGGCCTATTACCATCATCGCTAAGTTAAATCATGATTGCCTTTCTTATTTCGCCTCGAGAGGTATTCAAGCAAGTTCTAGAATGCTCCATGAATTTTAGTAGAAAAACAGGTTGAAGAACAATGCAAAGCATTAGATCAAGAACTATTTCATCTAAGTGCGAGCAAAAAGTCATGCATAAGCCATAAATGATCTAGAACATAAGCTCTATAATCCATCCTAAAGACATGCATTCAAAATACAGCTTTAAATCTCAAAGAAAATCAGATTTTTTTTTTTTTTTTTTTGAAAATTTTGCTCACACTAGAAGGCTAGAGTATGTGCATAGAAGAATTTTCAGTCGAATCACTCCCCTACATTTAAACTACACAATGTCCTCAATGGCCAAATAAATAGAACAAGGAAATAGTGCCATGGGACCAAAAATAAAGGGGAAAAGATAAGAAAGAAAATACTTCCATGATGGGGTAGCTCCAATTTTTCAAACTTTGTACTCAAAATAAAATTGATAAAAACTTGGACAAAGTATATCGCCTAACCACTCCCCCACACTTAAATTGGACAATGTCCTCCTTGGAAAAAAATAAACACAAGAAAGTATCTCCAAAGGGACCAAAAATAATAAAGGGGTAGAAAGTTTAAGTAATACTTCCCAAGTGCAATAATGCCCTAATAGATATCCAAGCTTGAGGTAAAGAGAAGGGTTTGTTCAAGAGGACTTTATTCCTATAAAACAAAACACAAATAAAAGCACAAAAATAACAATAAAATAAAAACACATACCTAAATAAAGGAAAGAAAACTAAAGAAAAAGACTAAAATAATAAAAATAAAACAAAAACTCTCAACACCCATCATGCTTCCTCAGCAAACCTTTTGGAAAGAAATTAAAGCTCAAAATAGAAGATAGGCATGATGAATATAGAATGAAGAATGGAGGATTTTGAAAAATGAAAAGTTCATGAAAACAATTTTGTTGTTCACTAAAGAAAAACATATAAACCTCTTTCTCTAACATTTCTTTAGATACACAAATATTTTTGTCAACATATAAGTGCACATGGTTTCTAAAGAATGCATCAAGCTTGAAATAACCTTTTATCCCTTCAAAAGAATGTTCATAATTAGAATTCCCCTTTAAACTTAGTACTTGAGTTCTTAAAGATGAGATCAAGAAATCCTTACTTTTCAAGGAATGGTCTACAAAAACTAAGTTACTTCCCTGAAATTGGGGTGAAGGGTAAAGTTCGTCAATCTCCTCAAAGGGTTTCTTATGATGTAGCATTGAAAGATCCAACTCCTTGAGGCATGAGAAATTTAACACAACATCATTTGGACCCTTATTCTCCAAGAATTGAGAGGAACCTAAAAAAAATCATATGATAAAGAGATATTAGAATTATTAGCACGTAGAATATAATTGGATACCTCCCATTCCACATTGGACAATTGGTCCTCATATTCTCTATCCTTTCCTTGGAGATTGTCTTGTTCAAGCAGCTAGTTGTGTTCTTTGGTAGCTCAATCATTGAGACGCTTCTTCATGCTACTAAACAGATGAATTTGTATTGGCAACAAAAGAATTCACCAATGTTATTAATGACGTCTCACTAAGAACATCAATGCGAGCTTGTAATTTTGCCAATCAATACACTAATGTTTTTTTTTTTTTTTTGAATGCAAGAAAAATGATGAACATGCAATAATGATGAATAATGCAATTTAATTCATGAAGACACGATAAAAAGAAAAAAAATGACCAAAATAAAAATTGTTTCAAACAGCAAAAATAACTTCACTACTTTCCATGGCCTACACCTATAAAAGACAAGAAGAAAGTTGGATAACCAAAATTCATATTTAAAACAAAATTAAAAGAAGAAAAAGTTAGTAAAATTAAATAACTAAATATACAATATATACAAATATACAAAGACGAGTTAGTGATTATGAACATGTATATAACTATTTACATATTTACAACATATAGCGAAATTACAATACAGTTATACAAACAACAACATAGGCACTTCTTCATACAAGGAACGTATATACAAATTTACATATATACTTATTTACATATTTACGTGGTTAAATCAACAAAATTCAAGCTTTCATGCTATTGTTCCCCAGTAACGGCGCCAAAAACTTGATGCGTATTTATTTGGGTGTAAAAATCATACAAAAACTCAGCACATTCCCAATCAAGTTTAAATTTAAACGTCCAACCCAAATCACATATATGAGCATGCGTACTCATCATTAACATAGCATAGGGTTCAAACGAGTGTCGATCCTCAAAGAACAAGTAAACATTAATTACCTTTCTTTCATTGTTTAACAGACTCGATAAAGTGAAAACGAAATAAAAAGGAAAATAAAATAAAACAAAAGAATATATACATGTCAAGGATGGAGAAGTATGTAACTCAAACCATTATTTTGACAATCATGATGTTAAAGTACGCAATTATTATCATAACTAATCATTCTCTTGGCATCATGAAGGATTAAGATAGATTTACTTCTTTTTCAATCCATGAAATCACTACCTTCTAGATAAATTAGAATCACTTGGTCTCATCTCAACTAACTTATCCAAAAGATGCATTAAACACAATCCTTGGTTAAATTCCCTTGGTCCCGACGAATTCAAAACATGAAGTTAACTAATGAATCCTTGGTCTCGGCAAACATCAATTAATCTTTAATCACCTAGTCCTCATCAATTAACCCCCTTGGTCTCAACGAGTTAATAGACAACAAATATGAAATTAATCAAGTGAAACCACCATCAACCCCTTTGGTCTCAACGAATTAATGGGAAGAACCAACCAATTAATTTCGTAATAGGCACAAGTAATTAAACACCAAGAAAAATAATCAATTAACCAAAAGATCGAATAACTCTAAATATCAAGGATACCTAAAATAATTTCAAATTACAATAAAACAATTAATACATTATTGTTCAAGAAAAAGAAAAGAAAGTAAAAGAAAGCACTCATAGACAAGCCTTCTTCTTCTTCCTTTGAAGACCTTCTTCTACAACCCTCCTTGAATTAAAGAATTTCTCCTTTAATTTAAATGATTTTATGTGATGATCAATGAATTCTCTCCTTTTCCCTTGTGTTTTTCATATATTTATAGGCTTAAAAAGTGCCTAAACTCATAGGTACAATGTTCTTGGCCGAGTAGAAGTTGAAAAGTACTAAAACTCCACATATTACCAAAAATTGCGTAGAAAAAATCAAGCACTACCTTAACTTCAGGACACAATCGGTGCCACCTAGGCTCTCAAAGCCGGCGCCAGTTGTGTTCTGCTTCTATACTTGTTCGCCGATTTTTCTCCGAATTTCACATGTTGAAGACCAGAATGCAGCCGACGCCGCCTTGACTCTTGAAGCCGGCATCGGTTTGACTCTATTTTGATTTGTTTCACCAATTTTTCTGTCGCTTCGAAGTACATGTCAACAGTGCATGCCGGCACCAGTTCTAGGGCCCTAGCCAGCGCTGCCTCTAATCTGTTTTGTGACGTTTTTGCTTCGTTTTACCCAAAAAATCTGAAATAATGAATAAAATACCTTTTTAAGGGTAAAATCTTAAATATGAAGGAATATAACTAGTTATTGAACAAAATGTATCACAAAAGAACCTCAAATAACTAGGAAAAATATGACTAATTTAGCCCCTATCATGTATGTATTTTCTTTGTTAGGATTTTTATTAGTATTTTTCTTTAATTTGTTTTCTTTTATTTAAGTGTGTCTTTATTTTGTTATTATTTTTCTTGTACTTTTATTTGTGGTTTTCTTTTGTAAGTCAACATAAAGTCCTCTTAGACAAGGTTTTCTTTCTTTTCCAAGTTTATATCGTTTGGAACATTATTGCACATGGGGAGTATTGCTTCACTTTATTATTTTTGGTCCCTTTGGAGATGCTTTCTTGTGTTAATTTTTTGCCAATGACAACATTGTCTAGTTTAAGTATGGGGGAGTGGTTTGGTGATATTCTTTGTCTAAGTTTTTATCAATCATCTTGGTGTTCTCTTCATATTGAGCTGTTTTGAAAATTAATTTTATTGCAATTTTCTTGAAATTTTGATAAATTTGAAAATTTAAAAATTGTGGAGCTAAATTGAGCTTATTCGTCTATAATGAAGTTATGATTTTCTTTTTAACTTGAGATACGGATTTGTCATCATTATGGTTTGATTTTTATTTAAAAAGTCAACTTGTATATTAAGTTGGATTTTGCTAAGTCTTACGAATTTAAGTTAACCTTGGTTATATTTGGTATTTGAGTTTTATTTTATTCTTTAAGTTTGAATGTGGATGATATGATGAAATATGGGAAGAGTTGTTTATTAATTATTGTATTATAGATTTAAAGTTTGCTTGACTTTGAGTTGTGAATAAGGAATGTGAGGAAAACAATTGAGTGAAAAGAAAAAAATATGAGTTGAAAAAAACATGGAGTTGAAAAAAAATTTGCTTTCATCTTCTGAAAAAAAAAAAGAGAAAAAGACATTTTGCTAAAAAGCGGACTAATATGGAGAGAAGTAGTAGGCATTGTTCGGTGCACTCTCATGAGACTATCCCAAGGCAAAAAGGCAAGAAAGAGAAAAGAAAACGAATGTTGGAAAAATGATGAAAACATGTATAATGATTATAAGGGGGCTAATACGGTGTGTAAAGAGAAATCCATTCCCTTGAGGCTATTAATTTCCTAAGTTATTGAAAAAAAAAAAGAGTAGACTGTTTTCCTTATTTCATTAACTTGAGTTGTGTAAATTTGAGTTTATAATACTTAAATTAGTTAAATGGCTTGACTTGTATGATTTATGTTATCTATGTTTTTGCTTGAGGAGTAGGATTATCTTCTTGTACTATATATAAGCATGTTTAACTTAACTTTGATGGCTATAGGATTATTTGATTTAATACATGAGTGGAATGAACGATAAGTTTGTGTTTGAGGTTGGAAGAAGATTATTCCTTTATTATGAATGAATTTGTAAAGAAGGATAAATTGAAGAACTGTTTTATCTTGAACATTTGCTTAGTGTTTTAATTCTTATTTGCTTGAGGACAAGCAAAGCTTAAGTGTGGGGGGATTGAGATGGGTTAAATTCATCACTATTTTCCTAGTTATTTGAGACTCTTTTATGATACTTTTGATGTAATAACTAGGCATATTCCTTCCTATTTGAAAATTTTCTTGTAAAAAGTATTTTTGGCGAATTTGTGCAGAATTGGTAGATTTCAAGCAAAAAGTGAAAGATTTCAAATTGTACCTGGTGCCAAGTCTAGCTAAGGCACCAAGTGCCAGGTCTATTCTAGAAAAGAGCAATTTTGAGGAGAAACCAGAATGGACCCAATGCCAGGTGGGTCGACATGACCAGGCAATAGGTCCGCTGTGTGCAGAGGCGGCGAATTTTCCTTTTCAAATCAGATTTTGGCAATTTTAGTTTGATTCTTTTGAGAACTTTGTCAACCATGAAAAAAGACTCTTGTAGGCACTTCTTGGCAATTAGAATTCCTATAAATACAAGAGAATAGCATTGTACAAACTAATTTTCATAGTTTTCAATTCTTTAATGTAATATCTTTAAAAAACTCATAGAGAAACACCAAAATTTAGGAGGATCAAGAAGATTCTTGGAGAAAAAGAGGAGGTTGCTCAAGAAGGTTTCGAGGAAGAAGAAGAAGGCTTACTTATCTATAAATGGTTTCTTTTTCTCTTCTTTGTAATTTATTGACAATTTGATATTAATGTTTAATTGTCATTAGAAGATATTCTTTTGGATTCATGATTTTGTATTGATTTTAGTCCTTTAATCAATTTATTTCTCTTCTTGGTATTTGATTGTTTGAGAATAATATCTTGTTAGAATGATTAGTTCTCTTCTAATTAACTTATCAAACGATGTTAGGAGAGAATGACTAACTAATTAATTCAATACTAGTTTTTCTTAACTTACTTGAAAAAGAGGTTAAAGGTAAAGACTAAGTAATCAAAGATTGGTTGATGATTGCTAGAATATAGATTCATTAGCTAATTTCATACTTTAAATCACCTAGAATATAGGGATTTGTGTGAAGATTAATTTTAATGCATCTTTTGAATAAATTGGTTGAGACAAAATATGTTCACTAATTTAACTAGAAGATAGCGATTTCATGGATTGCAAACAAGTGTGTCTACTTTAATCCTTCATGATTCCAATATAATAATAAATTGAGAGAATAGCTAGTCAATCATTATTGTGTATTTAAGGATTTCTATCTATTTACATGCCTATTCTCCTTATTCTCACTCCTCGATTATCCTTTTGACTTTTCTTGTGTGACTTGATCTTTTTTCTAGTATATTAGGTTAGTATTTTATTTATCTCTTCTTATTTTATAAGCTAAACAATAAAGATTTGAGTAAAATAAGGTGGGAGCATATGTTCATGAAGATTCGATATTTGCTATTTCATATACTATATGATGTGTATACTTGCCCGTATGTATGTTTTTAGTGGTTAGCATTTTAATTAAAATTTGATTGATTGTGGATTTTGTTGGTAATATTTTCTACACTAAAAAACACGCATCATTCTCCGAGGCAATCTGTTCTACCATAACTTTCTGTCTCTGGATGAAATCCTAGATCAGGTGATACTTCCTCTCTACGTGTTTTTCCTTTTTGTGGTTTCTAGTTTCTTTGGATTGTGAGACTACGCTAGTGTTGTCGCAATACATTACAACCCGCCTATCCATCTATGGTACAACTCCAAGTTCTAAAAGAAACTTCTAGAGCTAGACTACTTTCTTGGATGCCTCCGAAACTACCACATACTCAGCTTCCATGGTTGAGTCAACAATACAAGATTGCTTAATACTCCTCCATAAAATAGCTCATCTAGACAAGATGAAGACATATTCACTAGTGGATTTTCTCTCATCCTTATCTGCTTGGAAGTCTGAGTCTGTGTATTCTGTGTGAACCAAGTCATCAGCCCTATAAACCAATATATAATTTCTCATACCCTTAAGGTACTAGAGAATATACTTTACAGCTCACCAATGAACCTCTCCTAGGTTTGACTGATATCTGCTATTAAGCCTACGACAAAGCAAATATATAGCCTAGTACACAGCATGGCGTACATAATATTTTCCACAGCTGAAGAATAGGAAATCCTACACATTATCTATTTTATTCTTGAGACTTTGAATAGTCCTTTAAAGAAAAAGATAACTCATGTCTGTAAGGGATCAACGCTCCCTTGCATGAGTCCATGCTGACCTTGGCTAGTATCTTGTTAATGTTTGTAGCTTGGGATAATCCTAACATTCTTTGCTTCCTATTTCTAAGAAGCTTTATCGTAAGAATGTAACTAGCTTCTCCCAAGTCCTTCATAATAAATTCACTAGAAAGCCAAATCTTAGTAGATGACAGTATCCCTACATCATTCCCAATAAATAGAATGTCATTTATATATAATACAAGAAAAACTATGTTTATGCCTTCCAGTTTCCTGTACAAACATGGCTTCTCCTTGTTTTGAATAAAATCGTAAGATTTTACAGTTTCATTGAAATGAATGTTGCATGCTCTGGATGTGCCGTCTTAATATTCATTTACTATATCTCGTAGTCATAATAATATGTAATGGAAAGGAGGATACGAATAGACTTAAGCATGGCTAGCGAGGAAAAGGTTTCCTCATAATTGATACCTTCTTTCTGAGTATACATTTTTGCCACAAGACTAGCTTTGAAGGTTTCCACCTTCCCATCCACTTCCCTTTTCCTCTTGTATACTCATTTACACCTAATGAGTTTTATCCCTTTAGGTAAAGCTCCAAGATCCCAAATCTGATTGAAGTACATAGACTCAATATCGCTTTCATTACTTCATGTCATAGGCTTCATCGGTATCAGCAATAGCCTCCCTATATCTAGTAGGATCTTGTTCTTGATGGTCAAAGACTAGGGCAAATACCTCTCCTAGCTATCTTTCTGGAATCCTAGATACCCTCTCACTACAACAAGGCTCCGTTTGTACAAGTTCCTGAGGCTCTTCTTGTTCTATAATCAGGTTAGAAGAAGTTGATTCAGAAGATAACTTCTCCTCGAGTTCCAATCTTGTTGAACCTTTAGTGGTTGTGTTTTGATTATCCTCCAAGTATCTAGCATTAGTACTCACAAATACTTTATGTTCTAACCACCCTTTATACATTTTGGATACCTAACAAAATAGCATAATTCTGATCTTGGTTCTAACTTGTCTCCTATGATCAGTACATAAGCTGGACAACCCTATATCTTGAGATGATTCCATATCTCATAGGGTGTCCTAGGTACTAAATTGGAAGGCACTAAGTTTAGAATATATGCTGTTGTTTTCAAGGCATATCCTCAAAAAGACACTCGAAAAGTAGCATGAGACATTATGCTTCGGACCATTTCCATTAATGTCCTATTCCTTCTCTCAGCTACTCTATTCTATTGGGGTGTTCCTAGTGTAGAAATTTGGGATACTATTGTTAGGATTCGTGGACTCCTAAACGCGAAAAACATCCATGAATCCCTTTCGATGATTCAAGTAAACGATTAAGAAGATCGTAGGTTTGCAAAATTACCTTTGTTAGGTGTAATCGATATCCTTCAATTCCGATTGTGCTGTTGTACGTACAACCCGAACGATCACCAGACGCTGCAATATGCGAACATCCTCTATCGAATACACACCGCGAACTCACTCGTCACCCGGGGAGTGCTAGCGCCTAGGGTTTGAAAGGCTTATTTTTCTGGTGGATGAAGACACGAATATTCTTAACATAATGGCTCTTTAGAGAAAACGGCTAGGGTTTTTTTAAAAACCCCTCCGAATCTTTTATAGTCCAACCCTAATAATATCTTATCATATTTTAATTTAAATTTAAATTAAATTAAAATTGATATGATAAGATTCTGCCATTATCTTAGTAATTTAACTAATTAATTTACCGAGTCAGATCCTTATAATCTGGACATTATCTAGATACATCGAATGTGGATATATTTCTAAATTCATTATATCTGGTAAATTTTCTAAGTTCGATTAACTTAGACATATTTCCAAATTCATTGTATCTGGTAAATTTTTTAAGTTCGATTAACTTAGACATATTTCTGAATTCATCGAATCTGGTTACTAGAAAAATAACCTAACAAGATCGTTTATTGTGTGACCCTATAGGTTCATTTAACACTGGCAGTGTGCCCAAATCATATTTAAATGGTGCACAAGTTATAAGCGGTTTTTAGCAAAACATTATAACTATCCAAGTTAAATAAAGATCGATGATCTCTTTGAACCAAACCATAATTTTATGTTTAGTCTTTTTGTCACACGATATCCAGATTAAGCATAAGGCATGGAGCATGTCTTCCTTATTAAGCTTAATCAATTATTTCTTGATTTCATAGTAGACTGTTCAAACAAATGATATCAATATCTTAGATTGATATATTTGAGCACGGCCATGCATTTTAACAGTCAAATTTATTAAGGGGCCCATGGATATCTCTCCTATAATTGAGAGGGATAAATTCCTTCACTATCAATCATATTCCTCTCATTGATTTATTTTATATCCAACAGTAGTCTAATTTATTATCTGATTAAAGACAACTTTAGATAACGTCAAAATATAAAATTTATCAAGTAGGAAACTGTGATGAATTTAGGTCGAAGGACTTTTAATATTATTATGGCTAAAAAGTACTTATGACATATTCCGTGAAGTACTCTCACAGTGGGTCATGTCCAATACAATATTCTCTAACATTTATTTATGTTTTGACTCGATATCACAAATATCCATAACCAGTAAAACATAGTCATCAAGTCACAAACATACTAATCTTAATTTATTATTGTTCCAATAATAATAATCGATCAGGGACAGTTTTAGAATAGTCATTGTATTCATTGTTGGGTTTTACTATCAAGTCACGTACTTGATGACCACAAAACAAAATACACTATTCATAGAAAGGAAAACCTCATATTATTATATAAAATATAACAACAATAGTATAAGTACAAATTGACTCTAGGGAATATCCCTAACAACTATCCTATGATGTTCCATGTAATCCTTGAATTCACCAATGAGGTAATCTCCAACACGATCCGATCATAAGGTCTTAATTAGTTTACCTGTTCGACGCTCCACTTCAGCCTTAAACTTTTTAAACTTGTCAAAAGAGTTAAACTTGTATCTCATCAAGTAAACATAACCATACCTAGTACAATCATTCGTAAATGTGATGAAATACTTAAACCCTCCTCTTGCGGGTGTAGACAAAGGACCACATACATCAGTGTAAACAAGACTCGGTGTCTCCTTGGCTCTATCTACCTTTGGTCATTTTTCCCATGAGACAAGATTCACACTAAGGCCAACTTTCCAATCTCAATGAGCCCAAAGGCCCATTACGGATTAACCTCTGAGTTAATGTGACCCAACCTTAGATGCAAAAGATAGTAGTTATTGGCATTGGTCTTTCTCTTCCTATTTAAAGATTCAGATTGAGTGTTGTTTAATTAATTGTTAATAGGATTAATGAAGAATAGATTTTCATATATGTGTCGTGTACATAAAACTTCTCTATTTCTACTGATAGTTATTCGGGAATGGAAAGAAACAGAATATCCTTGATTTATTAGTTCTACAATTGAAACCAAATTCTGTCTAATACTAGGAACAAATAAAATATCCTTCAATATAACTATTCTATTACCATAAAAAATAAGTCCCAGTTCTCCCACTACAAGGGCATAAACTTGTGTTTCATTTACCACGCGTAGTCCATGTTCGCCCTTCTAGAGTCTTCTAATCTTTCTAAACCCCTACAAGGAGTTAAGATATGATCAATGGCTCCTAAATCAACTATCCAAGCGGAAGTTGATCCAACCATTGATATAGACTCTAGATAGAAAACATTACCTACGGCTTGAAGATCTGGATACACATTTTTCCAATGTCCCTTTTTTCTACACTTGAAGTATTTGCCCTTGGGTTTGTCTTTAGGCTGGGATTTGGGTTGGTACACTGCATTACTCTTCTTCTGCTTGAACTTTTTGAACTTGGGCCCAGTTATTGAAGAAGAAGCCATCATAGCCCTTACTTGTGGCTTCATGACCTTCTCCACCACCTAGAGCTATTTCATTAACTCAGTTAAGCCAATGTTTAACTTGTTCATATTGTAGTTCAACTTGAATTGAGTAAAAAAGAGTCTGGCAGAGATTCAAGAACCATGTCCACTTGGCTCTCGGGGTCAATGAAAACCTCCAAGACTTTTGCTTCCTCAAAAGTAGCAATCATTTTGAGTATATGATCCATGATTGATACTCCCTCAGCCATCTTGGTGTTTATAATTGTTCGAAGAGCCTCTTACCTTGCAGGGCGGCTCTTGTCTGCAAACATTGTGGCTAATGATGTACCACTATCGTACGCAGTTGCCATGTGCTCATATTTAGATTGGAGCACATTAAACATGGAGGTTAACATATAGTATCCTGCCATCTCAGCAGCCTTCTTCCATACTTTCTCAGCCTCTCGCTCTTTATCAGTGGAACCTTTCCCGATAACAGGGCAGGTTTGGAAGAGGACATATTTATACTCCTCGACTGTAAGTATTATGTCAAAGTTCATTTTCTAGTCCACTTTATCCTGATATTAAACTGATAATAGTTAACCTTATCCCTATTATTTTTAACATGATTAATTTGGCTCTTAAGAAAGCTGGCATAGCTTATTGGAAAGATTAATAGTTTCCTAAGCTAAGTGTGTTAACCACCACAAATGAATTTCCCTTCTAGGTAGTGATCTAAAAGATAACTCTATTAAGGGGATGACCGTTACTTCGTATTTTCTATAGACATGCCTCATACTATAACCTCCAACGTGGGCTGGCCGATCATAATATGTGTCCCAGGTTATTAATTATATCTTTATATTAGTTCTAGATCCTTGTGGTATCTTCATCCTATATGGGTTCACTCTCAGGGTGATGTAAGGATAGCCACAATCTCTAATGAGGATCGTAATGGAAGCCGTGGGGCCGTTGGAACTCCTCTCGCACTTAGTTTTTAAATAAGGGTTTTCTTGAAAAAATAACCGTTTAAAAATTTTCAATTAAGTTCTCTTTTAACTTAAAATAAAATATCTAAACCCATAAAAATTTCTATGCCAAGATTTATACCCTTTGAGAAATTTTTCCATGGATTATTTTATTTAAGTTAAAAACTTAATAATTTAAAAATTTTCCATTAAAACTTTTTAGAGATCTTTATCCCAAGTTTTTATTTAGCAAAAAATAATTTTCCTTTGTGAAAATAAAAATGGTTTTCCATTTTAACTGACAAAAATTTCTAAATCCAAAATATTTTTTATATCAAGGATAAAAACCTTTAAGAAAATAACCAAGGATTAATTTTTGTTTCAGTTAAAATTAGCCATTTAATTAAAGAAAAACATTTTTAATTGTCAAATAAAATTTTGCAAAGGCTTTGGTCTTTGAGAAAATGTGCACATAGGAATTAAAATAAATAGCATATTAGAAAACTATAAATATTTTCATGCTTTTCCATTTTTTTAAACCTATGTGCCCAATTAATAGAATTAAACACATTAATTAAATTAATTAATAATCTTATTTAATCCTAAAAACCTTTACTATCATTTTTTATGCAAAATATTCAAAGAATATTAACTATTGCAAAAATAATAACTTTGCCTAGTATGGGACCAAAAACAAAAAAGAAATTGCGCAAGCATTAAAAGGAAAAAAAATTTAAAATTTTTATTTTTTTCGTCCAGTCTTGCACACCCACCACACTGGATCATGGTCCATGGAAAGATCCATGGACCATGACCCGCGGGCGGGAGCCAACAACCTGCAACTTGCGGGCTGCCCCAAGACCCAGTCATATTTGTGACCGCATCCAAGGGAGGATACTACATGAAATTCCGAGCCGAGATGGAGCTCGGGCCCGACTGCGGCTTGCAAGCCGTGGCTAGGCCTGAGCACCCTGCCTCGGCTCCTGGCTGTCCGATCCGCGGCTGACGCGGCTCTGCTTGGCTCGGGTAGCGGCTCAGCCTTTTTCTTCATTTTTTTTTTCTTCTGCAATTTTTCCAGAAAGCTTCTACAATTCATCAAACGTCTTCTTTGTTACAGATTTCAAATAAAAATAAACCAACATCCGCCTATACCATTTAACTTCAAGTTTACATGCTTTGCTATGGAAAAACATTAAGTTTACATGGTTTCCTAAACCTCAACCGTGAGGTGTACAAAGCCTCCATCCATACCACAATAGAGAAGGTTCAAAAGTATTAATCAAACAATTATTTTGCCAAATTTATTAACTAACATGCATGCTTCCTAAGAGATTCAAAGCTTCACACTCTAATACCACTTGAAGCAAGAAAACAATAGAAAGCCATGGAAACCAATCCAACATACAGAAAACACAGCAAAAGAACTTTAAAAATTTATATACCTCTATGTGATATTGTTTTCTTTAGCTGTGAAGAAACAGATTGGACCATAGGAATAGCTACTTGTTCTTCTTCTGGACCATAGGAATAGCTACTTCACTTGTTGATGCCTCCAGTTGAAAACCCGCAATCCGCCTACTTTGTCTAGTTTGCATGAACGCTAAAGCCTCTTGTGAACTCAAAATATTCCACTGCCTAATGCTCATTGGTGACACAACTTAGGCGAGGAAATCATGGTCTCAAAGCTTCTTCATTCCTTGCTATTGATTAGCAAAATCAAGAAGACACGAAAAAAAAAAAAGGGTGAGAGAGAGAGAGAGAAGAAGAAGAAGAAAAAAGCTTCTGGTTTTTTTTTCTTTTCCTTTTCACTGTCGTGTGTGTTCAATGCATAATGATCACAGCTTCTCAATCTCAGATAACATAATACTGGGGTTTTGATATTTTAAAACAGTCGGAAGTTATCAACAGAAGAGGTTTAGTTTAGCCTAAACTCTTCTGTACCGTGAATTAAAAAAAATATATATATATATATATATATATATATATATATATATATCCTTTTGGTCTAGGCTATTGGGCCACAATTATTTTTATTATTTTTCTTAGACCCAATGAACCCAAAAATAATAAACAGTTATTATTTGTTTCTGGGCCTATAAAATTAACCCAATAAATAATTAACGAGTCCAAATAAACCAAAATAATTATTTAAGTCTTTTTATCTAGTTTAGGCCCAAGTTAATTTTCTAATTATTCAATCTAGACTTAGGCCCTGAATAATTAATTAACTAATTAAACCAGATAATTAATTTAATTTAATTCCTCTCGTTCTTTTATTTTATTCTAGTCTAACAATAAATTAGACTTCCTAAATAAAAAAAAAATCCTCTTTAACTGAGACCATTTCCTCAATCTAAAAATTAATTAGAACTTACGGACTATTCTCAGGACCAAAAAGACACATCGCATTAGCTACTAAAATGACCAAAATCCCCTGCTATATAAATAACTCTATTTTGTATTTTAAATATTTTCTAATATCACCATAAGGAAATATGGACCCCAAGGACAATTCTATGTTAGTTATGTCTCTGACCTACAAGTGAAATGACTAAAATACCATTCGACACAACGCCGTGCATTTAGAGAGAAAAAAGTGTAGTAACACCTCGCTAAAAGATATCTACTATCCTTCGTCTTTTTGTCCAATGACCCACGACTTCTTAGAATATTTTTTCTTTCCAAGGGAGCTAACCAAAAGAAAATATCCAAGTCATGTTTTCCAGGGCCCTGGATAATTAGATTATTCAGACAACCATAAGGGGCGATATAGTATAGAAGCTATCTTGTACAAGTTTGTCGTAACTAACAAGTTATATATGCCCAACATACAAGTATATTGGTCTTACAAAAGAACCTCAACTATAGTACATCAAAGCAAACGCTTCTAGCTACGTCTGACCACCAACTTATACTCAAGTTGTTGAGTACAAGTCCACGCTATAACAGTAGTAGTCTAGATTTTTACCACATAATACTTTTAGAAAACACTACTATAGGTCTAGTTTTACATATTCAAAAAATGCTTGTGTTATAAAATGAGAAGACTACTTATTAGCTAAAGGTAAGCCATTTTGATGCGTAAATTTTATGTATATAAAAATCATCAAATTTAAATCCATCCCTTAGTCAAGTTTAAATTAAAATGTTAATCCTAAAATACACAAGTGAGCAAGTATACTCATCGCAAGGATAGCATAGGAAATTAACGGGTATCGATCCTCAAACGAACAAGTACACACTAATAACTTTTCATTTATTATTTAACCGACCTAATAAAGTGAGAAAAGAATAAAAAGAAAAATAAAGAAATATATACAACTCAAGGATATAGGTTTATGTAATTTAGACAATTATCCTAAAACATGATAATGAACTAATTAGCAATTCTCTCAACTAATTATCATCTTGGTATCATGAAGAAATGTAAAGTAAAATTCAATTGTTTGTCAAGTCATGAATTTACTTAAGTAAATTCCACTTCGTTTGTCAATCCATGAAATTCTATATTTTGATTAATACTAACAGATTTATCATTCAAGCTAACATAACCAAAACATGCATTAAGCTCATCATTATATATTTTGATTCAATTAGAATATTTTTCAATCAAACCATCCTAACCAAAAGATACATGAATCTCAATTCCTTAAAAATATGAAATTAACTAATGACCCTATGTCAAGGCAAAATCAACTTAACATTTGATCACTTAGTTCTAAAATCCTAACTTCGTCATTCAAATCTATTAAGATTTAACAAATCTGAAATCAATGCAATGAAACTCCTAATATCATTTTGTCAAAGTTAATTAGAAGAACTCGCATCAATAACTAATGATAATAAGTAATTAAATATCAAAGATGATAAAGAATTGATCAAATAACTAAATTAACACAAAATCATGATCCCAAAATAATGTTAAATTACAATAAAAACATTGAATACATCATTGTTTAAAGAAAAGAAGACAAAGAGAAAAGAAAGCACTCATAGACAAGCCTTTTTCTTCTTTCTTAAAGATCCTCTTGAACAATCCTCCTTGATT
Organism: Voacanga thouarsii; assembly: GCA_026120185.1. NCBI lineage: Eukaryota > Viridiplantae > Streptophyta > Magnoliopsida > Gentianales > Apocynaceae > Voacanga > Voacanga thouarsii. Next base: position 212,500 of record JANUWF010001659.1, on the reverse strand, counting down.
AGGTGAATTCCTCCTTCAATGAGTGATTGAGAGTTTTTGGCTTATGAATCCACCTCTCTCTATGTATATCGAGGTATATCCCCTTTCTCTTGTGTTTTCGTGTGCCTTTATAGGCCCTTGGATACTAAATTCGTAGCTTAGGAAGTCTAATTAGCTGAGTAGGATTCAAAAAATACCAAAATTATTAGAAATTTTCTAATTTCATGCACAGAATATTTGTCCTCCAGAGTATACCTGGCGCCGGGTACCTTCGACCCACCGGCGCTAGGTGCACTATGTTCTTCCGCTAGAGTTTTGCTCTGCTTTTGTTGTTCGGACAGAATGGACTCATCGTTGGGTACACTTGCCAGACCTAGCACTGGGTCTGTTTCAGAATCTCCCCTAAAACTTAGCTGGAGTTCCTTTCTTGGACCAGAATGGAGCCGGCGCCTAGTCTCTTAGCTGGGCTTGGCGCCAAGTGCATTCTGGAATTTGTTCACTTTCTGCTCAAAATCTACTCACATATGCATATATTTGCCAAAAACACCTTTTACAATTAAAATGTCAAATAAGAAGGAATATGTCTAGTTATTACAACAAATGTATCTTAAAACAACCTCAAATAACTAAGAAAATAATGGTGCTTTTAACCCCTATCACATACCCTCACACTTAAACATTTGCTTGTCCTCAAGCAAAACACTTTACTCCAAGAAAAATTATTAAGAAAACACAAGTTCTTTCTCATTCAAAAATTTCTTCACCATAGCAAAGATCATGTCTTCCCTTCAAACTTTAGATACAACTCTTATCATTCATACCCTTTTGAAAACAATGGAAACCTTGAAACTTTTTACAAGACATCACAAAACTCTTGAAGTCAAATTAATCAAGTGTATACCTTAGTCTAAGAATATTATTTCACCCTTCTAGTTAAAATATAGATAATATGAATCACATAAGTCAAGCCATCTACCAACTCAAGCATTATAAATCCAAAAACTGCATAACTTAAGTCATGATGTAAGGAAAGTACTCCAATCTTTTTCTCTCTATTTTTTTTTTTAATGACTTAGGGAATTGACAGCCTCAAGTGCATGAATTTCTCTTCACACACCGTATTAGTCCCCTTTTAGCCATCACTCATCATTTTTTCAACAACTTTCCTTTCTTTTACTCTTGGGAATCATAGCCTCAAGAAAGTGAATTTCTCTTCACTATCTATATTGGTCCCCCATATCAAGCCAAACAAACTTTTTTCTCATCTTCAAAAAGAAAACAACCACTCATTTTTTCAATCTTCTCCTCACAAGAATGCTTTATAATTTTTTCCACAATTTTTCCTCTCAAAGATCTTTTATCAACTCACATTCCTCATCATAACTCAAATTTAGGAAAATTTAAACTTATAATACAAGAGTTAGCTAATAAACTTTTCACGTATTCCTCATATCCTCCATATTTCAACTAGATGAGTAAAATAACATTCAAATACCAATGCATAAACAAGATTAATCGAAATTCTAAAGTTTTGAAAAATATTCCAACCAACAAATTTATAAAAAAAATTCACCTAATGAATGACAAAACTTATCCAAGTAAGAAAAAGAATTACAACCTTGCTAATCAATGAAAACCACTGAAATTTTTGAAAAATGTTCAAAAAAATGATATGAAAAAATATCTTCAACCTCATTCTTCCCCCACACTTAAACTGCACATTATCCTCAATGGCCATAGATAAAACAATAAAAGTATAGCTAAGAAGACCAAAATAAATAAAAAGGAAAAAGAAAGAGAAGAAAGTACTTCCATTGCAAATTAGTTCCAAAAGTTCCAAATTTTTAAATCATCAAATTTTCAAAACTTTCAAGGAACTTGCAACAAAGTTATTTTTCAATCAAAATATTTTAAACCAAAATTTTCTAAAGTTGCTCAATGCTAAGAAAACCTCAAGATAATTGGTAAAAACTTGGTCAAAGAATATCACCAAAACATTCCCCCACACTTAAATTGATCAATGTGCTTATTGGCAAAAAATAAACATAAGAAAGCATGATGAGACTCCGCTTCATCATGGAGGTTAAGATTAAGGAGGCAGAGGCGTGGCCATGCAAGGGCAAGGACCAGTAACAAGATCTAGGGCCAAAAAGCTTCAAGATGATTTGCCAATTACTTATACAACCATGCTTGAGGATGGAAGAGGGTTGGAAGGTTGAGGAAGCTAGCCAAGAGTTCATTTTGATGACTATCCAAGAAAGACCCTAACAAGAACTCATGCCGGCATCAAAGACGGACAAAATTTGACCGAAAGGGAGCCTTCCAGTCAAAGGCCGACGCCGGCCCCAAACAACAAACCTGGCATTGGCTTCAACCTACGCAACAAGGCTCGGAAGTAGGGTGCAACTGGTGTCGGCTGTAAAAGCCCTAGCCGGCGCCGGCACCAGCTCTATCCTGGGCAACCGACTGCTGACCCCGCGTTTTTTATGTTTTCTCTAGTTATACTCCATTTCAAATGTTTGTAAAGATTTATTAAGACCCTAAATTGTATTAGAACCTCAGGAATTACTTAGCTAGGGTTAAGGTAGTGTAAATACAACCTTTAGTGATTTGACAAGATAATTCACACTTTTTATTCAAATTTGAAGAGAGAGTCTTGAGAGGCCCTAGCTTCCTTGTTCATCTTATTCAAGACCATGCTTAAGGGCTAGTCCTCCTTATAAATGAATCTATAAAATCTTTTGGATAATCTAATGTGGTTTCTTGAATGGGTCTTAGTTGCTTTGCCCTTCTAAGGTTTGTTTGAATTCCATTACTTGGGTGCCTATTTTCTCTATTCTATTTGTTCTTGTTTGCCATTATTGTTTCAAGGATATTGTGGTGAGATTATAATAGAACTATCTACTATTTTTGAGGGTCTTTGAAGCTTAGTTCTTCAAGGGTTTGATAGAGAGTAGGTTGTTAGTTTCATTTTCTCCTTTTTGTCTCAAGAAATTCTCTGTTTTAGCCCATTGGGTTGAGTGGAACTCATAACCAACTAAACCACCCATAATACTAAGAAAAGCCCACTCAAGATCATATCGAAGTGTTTGGTATTAGAGAAAGGAAAGTTTTGATTCCAATCAAAGCTTGAAAGCAAAAAAAAAAAAAAAAAAAAGAGCCCTACAAAGTTGAAGAAAAAGAAATTAGAGAAATCCCATAACTCAAAAACATACTCCAAAAACGTCATGAAATCATTGTTATACTTTGATTTTTCTTTGGGAAAATTGCTTCTTGATGTTAATATAATCCTTGGTTTCTTGTGTTTGTGTTGAAAATTAACTTGAATATGGATGAAAATGTTGGTTGTTCTTAAGTGACGGGAGTGCAACCAAGGTGTTTGATAAATGTTCCATGAGAATGATTTTAGCTATAGTTGGAAACTTTGAGTCTTGATTTTTATTCCTTGGGATTTTGAGACTTAGTATATCACTCTATTATTGAATTCCATGCTTATTGAACTCAACTTTACTAGTGCACACTTGTGATCATCTTGTCCTTTATAATCCTAGTTCTAGTTGTTCTTGTTTCTTTTTTCTTAATAACTTTTGTTTGTTTCTTGTTTACAAGTGTTTCTTTATGCGTCAAGTGTTTGTTCTTATGTTGATTGAGTCCACATTTCTTGAAATTCTTGATCAAAACTTGATTGCTTGAGGTGCCCAACCAGTGTTTGTTGAAATTCCCCTAAGACCCCATAATTGGAAAAATCCGTTGATTTGTGTGATTCACTAAGTTAGACTAAATCTTTAGCTATTAGGGAGAATTAGGATTGAACAAGAAGGCTTGAGTATTGAGAAAAAGGTAAGAGAGTGAGACTATTACAAAAAGAGCCTAAGAGAGCAAACACGAGGGTGGAGTGACCAACCTTTAAGAGACAACACGCAAGGAAGCAAAGTGAGGATCTATTTTTCTCTCTAATCTTTTTATTTTGCAGGTATAAATAAGTAACTATTCCACCACCATGGCCTATGATCAAGAGATCTCTAGGCCTAACCCAAGTGGACCTAGTACACCTCAAGAAGAACAAATTGATACTAGGGTTTTGCGTGATGACTTGTAAGCTATGATGAGGACTATACAAAGTGAGTTTCAAAACATGACAAGGAAATTGATAAATCATCTTGGGCAATCTTCTACCGTCGCACAAATGAGATACTAAGAGCGATTTGACGTACCTAGCCCTAGGATGAGGGATGGTGATGTCCAAACTCCTCCGTTAAATGTCCAACAAGGGAAAGAGTGGGATGAGCAATCTATCGGGGGATTCCAACAAACTCTTATGAGAGGAGGACGAGATAGAGGTTAAGGAAGGAATGGTGGGAACAACCTAAGGGGGTTAGAAATAGAGTTTGAGGGAGTTGATGAATGGTATGAAAGGGAACAAGTTGAAGCCTTTGGGGAACACAATAGATGATGGGGCAATAGAGGAGGTATGAGAGAAGGAAATGATGAGGAGAGGGAGTTGAACCACATTAAATTGAAAGTACCTACATCCTATTGCAAGAGTGGCCCCGAAGCATATTTCGAGTGGGAAAGCAAGATGGAGATCTTCCTAGAAAGTCATACCTATAGTGATAGGTCAAAGGTGAGGTTGGTTATTTTGGGATTTTCGGAGTATGCTTTAGTTTGGTAGGAGCAAGTTAGTGCACAAAGGAGACAAATAGGAGTGGAAACCATGGCTAGTTGGAATTTATTGAAAGATGTGATGAGGGCAAGGTTTATACTACACCATTACTACAATGATCTTTACCAAAGACTCCAATCACTTAAGAAAGGGAACAAGAGTGTGGAAGATTACCATAAAGAGATGGAAGTAATATTGATGAGAGCTCAAATCAATGAGGATCTTAGAGCAATGGCAAGGTTCTTGGGAGGATTAAATATGGAAGTTGCCAATTTGATAGAATTGCACCCCTATGAACGATTGGAGGATATGGTAGATGCTACTATGAAGATTGAGAGGCAATTAAAAATGAGAGCATTTACTAGACCACCACTTCCAAACCCCAACACTACTAGCAAGATGTCAATTAAAAAGGATGAAGCCCCTAAGCCATTTCAAAGGGACTTCAATAAATTTAGAGAGGATTGGAAGCCTAGGGAGGATTGGAAACCTAGGGAAGGTTGGAACAAGGATAAGGGAAGGGCCATGGAGAGGCCATAAAGGAATAGGGATATCAAGTGTTTTAAGTGCCTAGGATATGGACATACTTCCCATGAGTGTCTAAGCAAGATAACGATGTATACTAATCCCTATGGTGAGGCTTCTACCGACAAAGAAGAAGAGGGAGCAAGGTACCAAGGAGACCAAGAAGGAAATGGGGAAGAGGAAAGTGATGAAGGGGAAGTTGTTGGTTAAGAATACTCTTTGGTGGGAGTCACAAGAAGGTCATTAAATTCACAAGCCATTGACGATCAAGATCACCAACAAAGAGAGAATATTTTCTACACTAGGTGTCTAATCAACAAGACCCCTTGTAGTGTCATTGTGGATAGTGGGAGTTGCACTAATGTGATTAGTGCAAACTTAGTTGAAGAATTGGACATGAAATGGATTAAACACCCCAAGCCCTACAAATTGCAATGGTTGAACGATAATGGGGAATCGAGAGTAAACAAATAAGTTTTGGTGTCTTTTGAGTTGGGAAAGTACAAAGATGATGTGCTATGTGATGTGGAACTCATGCAAGCGGGTCACTTGCTCCTAAGGAGGCCTTAGCAATACGATAGGCATATAAAGTATGATGAGAAGAAGAATACTTATTCCCTACTCAAGGAGGGAACTAAGTTTACCCTCACTCCTATGGCCCCTAGTAAGGTGAACAAAGATCAAAGAATCATGAAGGAAAAAGAAAAGAAAAAGGGAGCGCAAGATGTCAAACAAAAACAAAAAATTGAGAGGAAAGAACAAGAAATGAGAGAAAAAGAGTTGAGAGAGAGGATAGACAAATAAGTACCTTTAACGATCAAAGATATGAGTGAACAAGGACAAGAGAAATAAGATAAAAGAAGAGTGAATTTCTTTGCAAAAAGAAAGTGAGGTCATAGAGGCTATAGAAGCTAAGGAACCAGTTATTCTTCTTTTATGCAAAGGTTCTTATGTTTCTACTAATGAATCTATATTATCTTTGCCTAATGAAATTGCTGTTATTCTTTAAGAATTTGAAGACGTTTTTTCAAAGGAAGTGCCCAGAGGACTACCACCCATAAAAGGGATTGAGCATCAAATCGACTTTGTGCCCGGAGCCGTCATCTCCAACCAACTGGTGTATGAAGCAATCTGGAGGAGTCCAAAGAATTGCAAAAGTAAGTAGATGAATTACTTGAGAAGGGACGTGTGAGAGAGAGCCTAAGCCCATGTACAGTTCTGGTTCTCTTGGTGCCTAAAAAGGATGGGACATTGCGTATGTATGTAGATTGTCGCGCTATCAACAACATCACGGTAGAATACCGCTATCCCATTTATAGGCTAGATGACTTACTTGATCAGCTATTTGGTGCGTGTATTTTCTCTAAAATTAATGTGAAATTCGGTTATCACCAAATTAGAATAAGAGAAGGGGATGAATGAAAAACGGCTTTTAAAACTAAACAAGGGTTGTATGAGTGGCTTGTCATGCCCTTTGGATTGTCTAATGCTCCTAGTACTTTGATGCAATTAATGCACCATGTTTTGAGGGAATTCATTGGAAAATTTGTTGTTGTGTACTTTGATGATATATTAATCTATAGCAAATCATATGTGGATCATTTGAATCATGTTCAAAGTGTACTTATTGCCCTCCGAAGGGAGAGATTGTATGCTAACTTTGAGAAGTGTTCTTTTTATTTGGAGAAGATTACATTCTTTGGGTATGTTATGAATGCCAAAGGGATTAAGGTTAATAAAAAAAAAGTAAAATCCATCTAAGATTGGCCCACCCCTACCATTATTACCCAAGTCTGTAGTTTCCATGGGCTAGCTAGCTTCTATAGGAGGTTCATCCAAAAGTTTAGCATCATAGCAGCCCTTTTAACCGAAGTGGTAAAGAAAAATGTGGGATTTAGGTGGGAGGAAGCCCAACAACAAGCTTTTCAAACCCTCAAAGACAAATTGAGCCAAGCTCCAATTCTTATTCTTCCTAACTTTGAGAAGGTATTTGAGATAGAGTATGATGCAAGTAGGGTGGGAATAGGTGCGGTCTTGACCCAATATAGAAAACCCATTGCATACTTTAGTGAGAAATTATCTGGGGTGGCCCTCAATTACTCTACCTATGACAAAGAGTTTTTTGCCTTGGTGAGAACTCTAGAATATTGGCAACACTATCTTTTACCAAGAGAGTTTGTCATTCATACCTATCATGAGACCCTTAAACACGTTAAAAGCCAACAAAATTTGAATAAGAGGTATGCAAGGTGGATGGAGTTTATTGGGACATTTCCTTATGTCATTCAATATAAGAAGGGTAAGGAAAATGTGGTAGCAGATACACTATCTCGAAGGTATGCACTACTAAACTTTTTGGATGCTAAACTTGGTTTTGAACTTGTGAAGGATTTGTATGTTGATGATAAGGAGTTTGGGGATATTTTCCATGCTTGTGAGAAAAGTGCATTTGCTAAATATTTTAGGCTGTTGGAATGTATGCCCTCTTAGACTAAGTTTCTGATGTAAAAATCGAATGTTTTAATAAAAGAATTTTTTTTCAGAAATTTTTTATGAATTTACAATTTTATTTGTGCACAATTATATTTAGAAAAGATCCATTGTATTTAAATAAATGGTCCATGTGAATGGAGGTCTTTCACAGTAAGGTATGGATCACGGGTTACTTAACACATAAACTTTTGTTCTTAACCGATTGATGAGAATAGGAATCTCATCATGTCTAGATTATTATGTTGTAAATTTTAAATGGGAAATGGCTTACCTTTAGCTAGTGAGTAGTCTACTCACTTCATGACATAAGCGTATTTCGAATATGTAGAACAAGACCTGTAGTAGTGGCTTCTAAAAGTACTATATGGTAGAAACCTGACTACTACTGCTACATCGTGGACTAATACTCTACGACTTGAGTATGAGTTGGTGGTCTGATAAAGCTGGAAGCATATACTTTGATATGCTATAGTTGAGGTTCTATCATAGGGCCAATATATTTACATGTTGGGTATGTGTGACTAGTTAGTTAAGACAGACTTGTACAAGATAGTTTCTATACTATATCGCCCCTTGTGGTTATCTGAATGATCTAAATATCCAGGGCCCTGGGAAACATGACTTGGATGTTTGCTTTAGCGTAACTTCCTTAGAAAGTGAAAATAATCCAGAAAGTCGTGGATCATTGGATTAGAGGCCTAAAGATAGTAGATGTTATTTAGAGAGGTGTTAGTACACTTCTTCCTCTCTAAATGTACGACGAAGTATAGAGGAGTATTTTAGTCATTACACCTGTAGGTCGGAGACTTTGCTAATGCAGCACTATCCATGGGGTCAATATTTCCTTATAGTGATATTAGAAAATATTTAAAATATAAAATATAGCTATTTATATTGCAAAGGTATTTTGGTCATTTTAGTAGCCGAGGTGGTGTGTCTTTTGGTCCCCAATATGGACCATAAGTCCTAATTAAATACGGGCTAAGGAATTGATCTTGAATTAAATAGAATTTATTTTATTTAAGTAGTCTGATTTAATTATTGGGCTAGAATAAAATAAAGGTCCATGGAGAGAGAATTAATTAAATTAATTTAGTGGGTTAATTAATAATTCAGGGCTTTAGCCCAATTTGAATAATTAGGGATTAACCTGGGACTAAACTGATTTAGGCTTATTTAATTGGATTGGTTTATTTGGGCTGAAAAAATTAATTATTTGTTAGGCCATTAAGTTGGTTCTAACTAGAATAATTGATTAAGCCCAAAAGGTTAAACTAAGAGTCCAATGGCCCAGTCCAATTTAACCTAGGATTTTATTTAGGTTAAACAGGAGGATTGGAAACAACATCGTTGTTACAGAACACACAATCTAAGAGACGACTTCTTCTCTGTGAAAGGCCAGGCATCTCTCTCTCTAGAAAAATTCCCTAACTTGTTAGTTGTTCACCAAATAGTAGTTAGGCAGGCCATATACTGGAAGACCGAGAGTTCGGCATTCACATACATGCAAAGACGAAGTAGGAGGCTTGTAGGAATCTTACCAGAGGCTTCCACCAGCACACCTACCTCAGTTGCACACGTCCCGGTCCAGCCACCTTTGAAAATCAAAAGGAAAGGTAAAATTTTTAAAACCTTGGAATTGGAACAGGGCGCAACTGGTGCCGGCTATGGCTACCGGAGCCGGTGCTTGCCCTGCCCTGGAATCCCTTTTCTTATTTTTCCCAATTTTTTTTATATTCGCTTCCGTTGCGTGCCCTGTGTTTTCCCGCTTTCCGTGCTTTCAATAGGCATGATGGTTTCTTGTTTAGAGAGGCAAGGCTTTGTGTGCTAAAGGGTTCTATTAAGGCATTACTAGTTAGAGAGGGCCATAGCGGGAGACTAATAGAGCATTTTGGTGTTGCAAAGACCTTAAGCATCCTTAAAGTACATTTCTTTTAGCAAAAAATGAGAAGGGATGTAGGGAAACATTGTTCTCAATGCATTATTTGTAAGCGAGCTAAGTCTAGATCTCTTCCACATGATTTTTATACTCTTTTGCCCATACCTAATGTGTCTTGAGTTGATATTTCAATGGACTTCATCTTAGGATTGCCTAGGTCTAAGGGGGGTAAGGACTCCATATTTGTGATTGTTGATCAATTCTCTAAAATGGCTCATTTTGTGGCTTGTTCCAAGACTAATGATGCGTTCTATATTGCAAATTTATTCTTTAAGGAAGTGGTGAGAATACACGAGATTCCAAGGACTATTGTCTCGGATAGGGATACTAAATTCTTTAGCCACTTTTGGAGAGTTTTATGGAACAAACTTGGTACTAATTTCTTGTTTTCCACAGCTTGTCATCCTCAAACAGACGGACAAATGGAGGTGGTCAACCGAACACTCACCCAACTCTTGTAGACCATAATCAAGAAGAACTTGAAAAATTGGGAAGAGTGCTTGCCACACATTGAGTTTGCTTACAATAGGACTATTCACTCTACCACTTCTTATTCTACTTTTGAAATTGTGTATGGTTTTAATCCTCTAACTCCTTTAGATTTGGTTTTCTTGCCGATAGGTGAACGGATGAACCTCGATGGAGCTAAGAAGGCAGAAATGATGAAGGCACTCTATGAGAAGGTGAAAACAACCATTGCGAAATAAAATGAAGAGATCGCCCATAAGTGTAATTAAGGAAGGAAAAATGTGTCATTTGAACCAAGCGATTGGGTATGGGTGCACCTTCGTAAGGAGAGACTTCTCACTCAATGACGGAGTAAACTAGATCTAAGGGGGGATGGTCCATTTCAAGTTCTCGCTAAAGTTGGAGATAACGCTTATAAGATAAATTTACCCGGTGAGTATCATGTTAGCACTACTTTCAATGTTAGTGACCTCTCTCCATTTGATGTAGATTATGGCAATGATTCAGAGACGAATCCTTTTCAAGGAGGGGGAGATGATGAGACTCCGCTTCATCATGGAGGTCAAGATCAAGGAGGGGGAGGCGTGGTCGTGCAAGGGCAAGGGCAAGGACCAATGACAAGATCTAGGGCCAAGGAGCTTCAAGATGATTTTCAATTACTCATAAAACTATGCTTGAGGATGGAAGAGAGTTGGAAGGTTGAGGAAGCTAACCAAAAGTTCATTTTGATGACTATCCAAGAAGAACCCCAACAAGAACTCAAGCCGACATCAAAGACGGACGAAGTTGACCGAAAGGGGGCCTTCCAGTGGACAGCCAGCGCCGGCCCCAAGCAACCGAACCGGTGCTGGCTTCAACCTGCGTAACAAGGCTTGGAAGCAGCGCGCAATCGGCGCCGGCTGTAGAAGTCCTAGTCAACACTGGCTCCATTCTAGGTAGCTAACTGCTGCCCCGCGTTTTTGATATTTTCTCCAATTTTACTCCATTTCAAATGTTTGTGAAGACTTATTAAGACCTTAAATTGTATTAGAACCTCAGGGATTACTTAGCTAGGTTTAGGGTAGTATAAATACAACCTTTAGTGATTTGACAAGACAATTCACACTTTTTATTCAAATTTGAAGAGAAGGTCTTGAGAGGCCCTAGCCTCCTTGTTCATCTTATTCAAGACTATGCTTAAGGGCTAGTCCTCCTTATGAATAAGTCTATAAAATCTTTTGGATAATCCAATGTGGTTTCTTGAATAAGTCTTAGTTGCTTTGCTCTTCTAAGGTTTGTTTGAATTCCATTACTTGGGTGCCTATTTTCTCTATTCTATTTGTTCTTGTTTGCCTTTGTTGCTTCAAGGATATTGGGGTAAGATTATAGTAGAACTATCTACTATTCTTGAGGGTCTTTAAAGCTTAGTTCTTCAAGAGTTTGATAGAGGGTAAGTTGTCAGTTTCATTTTCTCTTTTCTGTCTCAAGAAATTCTCTGTTTTGGCCCATTGGGTTGAGTGGAACTCCTAACCAACTAAACCACCCACAACACCAAGATAAAGCCCACTCAAGATCATATCAAAGCACCTCCAAAGGGACTAAAAATAATAAGGGGTAGAAAGTTAAGTAATACTTCCCAAGTGTAATAAAGCTCTAATGAATATCAAAATTTGAGATAGAGAGAAGGGCTTATCCAGGAGAACTTTATTCCTACCTATAAAACAAAACACAAATAAAAGAAAAAAAAATAAAAGAAAAATAAAGCATACCTAAATAAAAGAACACAAAATAAAAATCCTAATCAAAACAAATAAAGACACGACTTACTCTCCACACTTAAGATGGAAAATGTTTTCCTTATTTGGAGAAGGAAAACAAAATACTTAACAAAACTAAACACAAAACAAAGATACAAACTATTTCCACTCATCATGATTCCTCATCAAACATTTTGAAAAGAATTTAAAGTTCAAAATAGAAGATAGGTATGGTGAATGTAGAAAGAATAGAGGTTTTTCAAAAATAGAAGGTTTATGAAAACAATTTTTCTCACTAAAGCAAAACACATAAACCTCTTTCTCTAATATTCTTTTAGACGCACAAATATTTTTGTCAACATATAAGTGCATATGGTCTCTAAAGAATGCATCAAACTTGAAATCACCTTTTAACCCTTCAAAAGAATGTTCACAACTTAAATTCCCCTTTAAACTTAGTATTTGAGTTCTTAAAGATGAGATCAAGATATCCTTACTTTTTAATATATCTACAAATAGCAAGTTACCTCCCTTTGAATGGGGGTGAAGAGTAGAAATTCCTGCCATCCTTTAACGACTTCTTGAGGCATGATAACATTATTATTTGGACCCTTTTTCTCTAAGAATTGAGAAGAACCTAAAAAATCATGCGATAAAGAGAGATTAGAAGTATTAGCACGTAGAGTAGAAGCGAATACCTCCCTTTCCACATTGGACAATTGGTCCTCATATCATTTCTCCTTTCCTTGGAGATTCTCTTGTTCAAGCAAATGGGCTTTTATGGTATCCTCAACCAACTTGGCTAATTGTGTTTTCTGATGGCTCATACATTAGGATGCTTCTTTATGCCACTTAATGGAGGAATTTGTATTGGCGACAAAATAATACACTTTGCCAAATTTTCATCATTGTAACTTCTTTTATCTTATGCCCAAAAGTAATTGTCTATGATGATGTCAATCTCGCGCTTAAAGAAAAATAAAAATTAAATCGAAAATAAAAATAATAAAAAATAATAGAAAAACAAAGAAATGAAAAAACAAAAGGGAAAAACAAATAATAGACAAATAAATAAAAGAAAAACACACGCATTCACAAACAATCTAAAAACAAAAGTTAGTAGTATTTACAGTACAACATGAAGTAAGCTAGTTAATTAAGTCATACAATGTTACAAACAACAAGATAGAACACCAATTTACACAAAGAACATATATACATATTTACATATAGACATATGGATATATAAACATATAAACATGATTAAATCAACGAAATTCAAGCTTTCATAATATTGTTTCCCAGCAACAGCGCCAAAAACTTTATGCTTAAATTTTGGGTATATAAAAATCATCAAATTTAAATCCATCTCTTAGTCAAGTTTTCATTAAAATATTAATCCCAAAATACACATGTGAGCAAGTATACTCATCACAAGCATAGTATAGGGAATTCACGAGTATCGATTCTCAAACGAACAAGTACACAGTAATAACTTTTCATTTATTGTTTACTGACCTAATAAAGTGAGAAAAAAATAAAAATAAAAATAAAGAATTATATATAACTCAAGGATGTATGTTTATGCAATTTAGACAATTATCCTAGAAAATATCATAATGAACTAATTAGCAATTCTCTCAACTAATTATTATCTTGGTATCATGAAGAAATATAAAGTAAAATTTAATCATTTGTCAAGTCATGAATTTACTTAGGTAAATTCCACTTCGTTTATCAATCCATGAAATCCTATAGTTTAATTAATATTAATAGATTTGTCAATCAAGGTAACATAACCAAAACATACATTAAGCTCAACATTATATATTTTGATTCAATTAGCAGATTTGTCAATCAAGCCATCCTAACCAAAAGATACATGAATCTCAATTCCTTAAAAACATGAAAGCAGCTAATGACCCTATGTCAAGGCGAAATCAACTTAACCTTTGATCACTTAGTTTTAAAATTCTAATTTCGTAGTTCAATCTAGTCAGATTTAACAAATCCGAAATCAATGTAATGAAACTCCTAACATCATTTTGTCGAAGTTAATTAGAAGAACTCGCATCAATAACCAATGATAACAAGTAATCAATTACCAAAGATGATAAAGAATTGATCAAATAATTAAATTATCACAAAATCATGAATCTCAAAATAACAGTAAATTACAATAAAAATATTGAATACACTATTGTTTAAGGAAAAAAAGACAAAGAGAAAAGAAAGCACTCATAGATAAGTCTCTTTCTTTTTCCTTGAAGATCCTCTTGAACAATCCTCCTTGATTGGGTGAATTCCTCCTTCAATGAGTGATTGAGAGTTTTTTGTTTATGAATCCACCTATCTCTATGTATATCTAGGTATATCCCCCTTCTCTTGTGGTTTTTTTTTTTTTTTGCCTTTATAGGCCTCTTGGAACTCCGCTTGTGAGCTCCATGGGTTTTGTCTGCGGTGTTCATTGCCGGTCTTAAGCCCGGATAAAGGAGGAGAGTTGTAGTAGGCTTGTGACGGCCAGCGTAAAACATAGTCACATCTATGACATGAACCAATCGATTGACTTCGTGGGGGCGTTCCCTACTCAGCGATGCGCTGCACTTCCTAGACCTGGGTATAGTGATAAATATGCGATGGTTGCTAGGTCGTTGCCCGGAAGCAACGTGCCGTGTCGGTCCCCGGATGCGGTGTCAAATATGCAATGGTGTAGGGTAAAAAAGACAGTTTATAGGGATAGGATTCGTCTAGCTACATGGAATATAGGATCTTTGACCGGTAGATTGACAGAGCTAGTTGAGGTAATGCGGAGGAGAAAGATTAGCATTTTGTGTCTTCAGGAAACTAAGTGGGTAGGTGAGAAGGCGAGAGTAGTCGCTCCATGGGGTTATAAGCTTGGTATTCAGGTAGAGTTAGAAATAGAAATGGAGTCGGGATTATTATTTATCATAAGTTTATTGATGATGTGGTTGAAGTACAAAGGAAGAGTGATAGGATTTTGAGCATTAAGATCATGATTGGCGGCGAGATTACTACTGTTATTAGTGCGTATGCGCCGCAAGTAGGACTCGATGATTCGGTTAGGCAACAGTTCTGGGATGCTTTAGATGAAATTGTCCAGAGTGTACCGTGTGTAGAAAAGCTTTTCATTGGTGGTGATCTAAATGGACATGTAGGTACTGATAGGAGCGGGTTTGAGAGTGTTCATGGAGGTCAGGGTTTCGGAGCTAAAAACGAAGCAGGAACTGCTATTCTTGATTTTGCCTTGGCCTATGATTTGACCATAGCAAATACTTGGTTTAAGAAGAGAGATTCTCACTTAGTGACCTTTAGAAGCGGGTTAAATGCAAATCAAATAGACTTCTTTATTATGAGGCGTAGGTTTCGTAGTGGGTGTACGGATTGTAAAGTTATTCCAGGTGAGAGTGTAGTTACACAACACAGGCTGTTGGTCCTCGATTTTAATTTTAGGAAAAAGAGTAAGCAGCAGAATTTTCGAGTTGACCCTAGGATTAGGTGGTGGAGGCTTCAGGGGGATGAAAGAATAGCCTTTGTCAATAAGGTAGTTGAGGCGGATAATTGGTCGTCTGATATGGATTCGGATCCAGATACTATGTGGAGAAAGATGGCTCAATGTATTAGGACAGTAGCTAAGGAAGTGCTTGGGGAATCTAAAGGAAAAATACCTCTTAACAAGGATGTGTCGTGGTGGAACAACGAAGTGAAAGAAGCCGTAAGGAGTAAAAGAGAGTGCTATAGAAACTCAGGAAGGTGTAGGAGTGATGAAAATTTTGAGAAATACAAGGTCGCGAGAAGAAAAGCTAAAGAAGCTGTCAGAAACGCAAGAGCCATAGTTTACAAGGATTTATATGAAAAGTTAGATACTAAAGACGGAGAGAAGAATACATATAAACTGGCGCGTTACAAGGAGAAGAAAATGAGGGATATAGGTGTAGTGAAATGTGTAAAAGACGAAAATCACAATGTTTTAGTTAAGGATGAAGAAATAAAGGAGAGATGGAGATCATATTTTGATAAGTTATTCAACAGGAGTCAAGTCTAAGTTCCGAGTGTAGGTAGCCTGGCGCTTTCGAACGAAGAGGTTAACCGTGCATGGATTCGTCGTATTCAGAAGCATGAAGTCCGTGATGCCCTTAAAAGGATGAGTCCAAAAAAAGCTGTAGGACCGGATGGTATACTGATCGAGGTTTGGAAGTGTTTAGGAAATATAGGTATTACGTGGCTGACAAGTCTGTTCAACAAGATATATAAAGTGAATAGGATACCTACAGAGTGGAGGAAGAGTACTTTGATTCCTCTGTACAAGAATAAAGGAGATGTCCAGGATTGTGCCAATTACCGTGGGATTAAACTCATGAGTCATACTATGAAGCTTTGGAAGAGAGTGATTGAATAGAGGTTACGGGGCATTACAAAAATTTTAGATAATCAGTTTGGTTTTATGCCTGGGCGTTCCACTACGGAGGCAATTCATTTATTACGACAGATGATTGAATATCATAGGGAAAGAAAGAAAGATTTACATATGGTATTTATTGACCTAGAAAAAGCCTATGACAGGGTTCCTAGAGAAGTAGTTTGGTGGGTGCTGGCCAAGAAAAGTGTATCAATAAAGTATATTACTCTCATTAAAGATATGTATGAGGGAGCATGTACAAGTGTAAGGACTGGCGCCGGAGTGACTGCAGAATTCCCTATTAATATCGGGGTGCATCAAGGATCAGTGCTTAGCCATTTTCTTTTTGCAGCCGTTATGGATGAGTTGACCTGCACTATATAAGAGGCTGTGCCATGGTGTATGTTGTTTGTGGATGATATTGTATTAATTGATGAGACTAGAGCTGGTGTAAATGCTAAATTGGAGTTATGGCGGCAGACATTGGAATCCAAAGGTTTCAGAATTAGTAGGAGTAAAACAGAGTATATGGGATGCAAGTTTAGTGATAGCAGAAACATAACCCAGAGTGTAACTTTGGAAGGTAGAGATATACCGTTAGCTGATTGTTTTCGCTATCTAGGATCTATTATTCAGAAAGACGGAAAGCTTGGTAGCGATGTTGTATATCGAGTTAAGGCGGGTTGGTTGAAATGGAGGAGTGCGACTGGTATTCTTTGTGATTGTAATGCACCGTTGAATTTAAAGGGAAAGTTTTACAAGGCAGTCATATGACCTGCTTTGTTATATGGTACAGAATGTTGGGCAGCTAAAAGGTGTCATATTCAAAAAATGAAAGTAGCTAAGATGCGTATGTTACGGTGGATACACTAGGAAGGATAGAGTTAGAAATGAGATCATTAGGGAAAAGGTGGGTGTGGCATCTATTGAGGAAAAGATGAGAGAAAGTCATCTGCATTGGTTTGGACACATTCAAAGAAGACCGAGGGATGTTCCTGTTAGGGCGATGGAGAGAGTGAGACAGGATAGGTTAGACAGAGGTAGAGGTAGAGGTAGGCCTAAAACGACATGGATAGAGGTAATTAAGAGAGATATGTCTTTGTTAGATTTGGATGAAAGTATGACGTTTGATAGAAGAAAGTGGCGAGAGAGGATTCATGTGGATGACCACACGTTGCCTGACGTTGGTTCATGTAGCCGACCCCAAGTTATTGGGATTAAGGCTTAGTTAGTTTGTTGTTGTATAGGCCTCTTGGATGCTGAATTCATGGCTTAGGAAGTCTTGGCCGAGTAGGATTCGAAAAATATCAAAATCATTGAAAAATTTCTAATTTCGTGCACAGAATATTCTCCCTCCAGAGCGTACCTGGTGCCGGGTACCTTCGACCCACCTGGCTCCAGGTGCGCTTTGTTCTTCCTTTGGAGTTTTTCTTTATTTTTGTTGTCTGGACAAAATGAACCCGGCGGCGGGTACGCTTGCCAAACCTGGAGCTAGGTCTCTTCTAGATTCTCCCCTAAAGCTTGGCTCGAGTTCCTCTCTTGGACCAGAATGGAGCCGACGCCTGGTCTTTTGGCCGGGCCTGGCGCCGGGTGCATTCTAGAATTTGTTCACTTTTTGCTCGAAATCTACTCACATCTGCACATATTTTCCAAAAATATATTTTACAAGCAAAATGTCAAATAGTTAGGAATATGCCTTGCTATTATAACAAATGTATCTTAAAACAACCTCAAATAACTAGGAAAATAATTGTGATTTTAACCCCTATCACATTCCCTATTTAGAATTCATAATATAATAACCTTACCATGATGAGATTCTCATTCCCATCATTTAGTTAAGAAAAATAGTTTATGTTAACCCATAGTCCATACCTTACTGTGAAAAACCTCCATTCATATGAACTATTTACTTAAATACAATGAGTCTTTTCTAATGAAACTGTGAACAAAAGTAAAGAAGGATTCACGGATAATTTATGAGAATAAAACTTTTATTAATTCAAATAAAAAATTACATCAGAAACCTAGTCTAAGAGGGCATACATCCCAATAAAAGTTTGGTCAACTGATACTAGCTCCAAACTACTTTATCCCATTAGAAAAAGGGCTATAACATATACTATGTATTAATTATATTCCCCTAGCAAGGGCCATACATAAGACCATATATTGTATCCTCCTAATCAAGGGCCATAATTCATAAGAAATTAGGAATACCCTACCAAAACCACCCACAAGCATTCACTAATTTCATAAACCAAAAATAGAACATTTGTCAAAACTTAACAACAAAAATCTCATTAAACATACATATCCATAAACAATCCAACTAGCCATGCTTATTCCAGTTTTCATATAACCCAAAATAGCTTTTACATAATCATTCGAAAGAACTAGGAAATTCTCCACCAAAGCAGTAGCCAATAAACAAAACACAGGAAAACAGTTCCCCTTACTTGACACCAAAAATCAAACAATTCAAAAATCCAAACCCTCTTAATCACCACCAAAATCTTCTACCTACATACAATTCCCAACAATCACAACCACTGAACCCTGTATTCCAAAACTTCATAATCATAGCAATTAAAGGCCTAAAAACATCCAAAATCCCTAACCACAAAACAATAGAATCAAAACTTATCCAAATTCGCAATCTCTAACTCATCCTCTATCCTTAGTTCTCCACTCCCGTCGTTCATCTCTTCCTCTAGTGTAGAAACCGAAACAATGAAGCCTTTGATTTAGGAACGTCGTGCATTTAAGATAACATAATTAAATCTAAATAAAATAAATTGTAGTGAGACCCCTAACTAAATAAATACTAACCACTTACCCCACCAGCTTACCAACAATACAAATAACCCCGTACCAATTGGGCTATAAGCCCAGCAAAGATAATAAAGGCTCCAAAATTAGAAAGACACCGAAAGGATAACAGGGTCGTGGCCTCACAGTATTATTCTAGATAGATTAGAATTCTAATATAGAAGGGACATTACAAGAAAAATACTAATTAACAATGGACATTACCGTCGCTAACCCGTCGGGAAGACCGTCACAACACATGTCGCTAATAATGTTTAAATGTTGCTGGACATGGGGCTCCAACCGACGTCCTTGTTATGGGGGAGCATGTGCTCCTCCACTAGGCTAAGTTCGTTCTTGTGATTCTTTTTAACTTCTATTAATTATATAATATATTTTTATTATGTTAAGCATTAATAAATTCTTTTAATTAATGAAAACAATAAAGTAAAAACGTATTATAGATCTAATTATTATATTTTATATTATGTTAAATATTAATAAATTCTTTTAATTAACAAATTAATACATTATAATATATTTTATATTATACGAGTATTATAAACCTAGTTTCATATTTTACAATTTATTATATATAATACTTTATACATTATATATTATACTTAATAATATATCATATTTATATTTTATATATATTTAAATATATTTCACTTAATAAATTTTTTTCGTGCATTCTACCAATCAATTAAATAAAGTAAAAACTCATATCCAAACTTGAGATACTAATATAGTACATATATATATATATATATATATATATATATATATATATATATACACACACACACTATACACATGATTACTTTAGATACTTATTATATACTAATATATATATATATATATATATGTTAATGTATATATATATCTATCTAATGTTGTAAAAATTATTTCTATACACATATATCCAATAGTGTATATTTGCAACGTATACAATATAAAAATCATATACTATAACTACACACACACACACACACACACACACACTATATATATATATATATATATATATATGAAATCAAACTTTAAGACTTTTTTTAAATTTTTTTTAGTTTCATGTAGACAAGTTCATCATAAATTTTAAATATATTTTTCAATATATACTTTATAAAAAAATTGGTAAATGAGAAAATATCAAAATGAGTTATGTATAGAAATTAGAAAAATATATTGTTGCAAATTTGTAATGGCATAGCGATGGAATTGCTGCGGCTTAGGGTAGCGTAGCTAAGCTGTCGTAGATTAGCGATGGATTTGCGAGGGATTAGAGTATAGTAGTTAATAGTGGCGGCAAATGGCTACGACTTAGGGTACCGTTGCAGATTAGCTACGGCTTAGCGACGCCTCGTTGAAAAATCTTTTAAAATATTTTTATTTTTTGACATTTGGTTACCGTCGCTAATTAGAGATAACTTTACAATTGATTAGTGCTAATGTTTAATTACAAAATGTCGCCGCTATGACTTAGCAAATGACTCGTTGAAAATTTTTTAAAAAATATTTTTATTTTTCAACTTTTGGTTACCATCACAGTGCTATTGCTAAATTGCAACGGCTTAGCGATAGCTTTACAATTGATTAGTGTTAATGTTTAATTACAAAAACGCCGTCGTTAAGCTGTCACAATTTAGCTACGGCCTAGCAATGACTAGATGAAAATTCCAAAAAATATAATTTTATTTTCAAATTTTAGGTTCCTATCATAGTGCAGCCACTAATTAGCAAGGGCGTTTTTACTGTCGCCAATTAGAGATGGCGTTACGACGGTTGGTCAATCATTTGTATCTATTTTGTTCTTGTCGCAATGCCATCACAAATTAGTGACGGCAAAAAGCTGTTACAAATGGCCGTCGCTAATATCAATTTTTCTTGTAGTGGGCACAGCTTTTCCATTACATTTACTTCCCTTCATTATTCCCTTTCCAACTAAACAAGATAAATTATACATTTATCTCCAAATTTATACTCTCTTCTCCTTTCCTCCCTCTCTTTATCCCAACAAAATATAGTAACATAGTTGGCATACATATCATTACCATCAATCAACCAAGTATTTAAGTAATTGAAAATGGGCAATTGGCCCAAATAGTCCTAAACTCTTTTTGCAGTGTCATTTTCATCTTCAATTTTTTTTAATATATTGTCTTCCTCGAACTATTTTTACAGTACTAATTTCGTCTTTAAATTCTCTCTATCTATTACCATCCTTAAACTATTTTAAAAAATATTAAAATAATCGTATAGTCTAAATTTTGAAGGGTAAAAATGTCTTCACAATCCATTTCCCTAAAAAACACAGAAAGCCTCACTGACCTCTATTAATCTGTTTTCTCTGAATGTTTGAGGACTTTCGTTAAATTTGTCTTCTCTCTTTCTTCAACCATTCACTAACACAACCTTTGAGTCGGCAATCCAATCGTCGCCGACTGGCAATGTTAGAAACTTTTGAATGAAGCACATCGCTGACAGTTCCCTTCTAATTGCAACAGTTCACTTGCTACCCAGATGCTACTTCTAAAGATAAACCATTCCTTGATGTGTTTACTCGCAGACTTCTTTCTGCAACAAAGACCAAATTCCAACTCTCTTTATTGGATTTGATACTAAAAAAGATTTGCTTTCTTCTTTAGCCAGCAAACGATGCTAAGAAGGTTGAATTTTCTGAGGGGTTTTTTGCGTAAAATGGAGAGGGGGCCTCTGGGGAAAATCGGAGGAGGGTTTTTGTTTAATCTTTGAAGCGGTGGACCGAAAACTGTCAAGGGTCGGGTTTAGAAAAGTTTTGTCTGGCGTTTTCACACCCGCAGGATTATCTTCAGGTGATGGAGAAGTTCGTTCAGTTTATCGTTAAGCGTGAACAGAAAGTGCTCGATCTTGACGTCACTGGTCCATCATGGAGTGAGGATAGTGTTGAAAACCATGAAACATTTTTGCAGTTGCCCTTACATGAGGGGCATAAAATGCTAGAGGCGTTGAAGTTGTACTCCTGCAATCTTCCGTTAGTTTCTGGCTTCAGCACATTGTCTGCATTGAAGAGCATTTCTTTGGTGTGAATTAGCTAGCCTGCCTTCTTCTGCCATCATCGTCCTCAAACATTTTGATAAAACAAATCTAACAGAGGTCAATGAGGCTTTGCGTGTTTTCTTAGGTATAAGGATTGTGAAAACATTTTTACCTTTCAAAAATTGGACTATAGGATTATTTTGATATTTTGAAAATAATTCTGGGATGATCATAGATTTAAAAAAAAGAAATTAGCAGTGTAAAATAGTTCAATAAAGACAATATATGAAAAAATAAATAAATAAAAGTAACGATGAAAATGGTATTGTAAAAAAAGTTTGAGGACTATTTGGGTCAACTGTCCTTTAATTATCATTGAAAATTGTAAGTTATCCTTACATTTTACAATAAAACTCATTAATATTACCAAGGTATGGAAGAGTAAGATTTGAAAATAATAATAATAATAATAATAATAATAATAATAATAATAATATTATTATTATTATTATTATTATTATTATTATCATCATCATTATTATTATTATTATTATTATTATTATTATTATTATTATTATTATTATTATTATTATTATTATTATTATTATTATTATTATTATTATTATTATTATTATTATTATAAGAGTTAATGTTACAAAGTTTATGAAGCGATAAGATTTGCACTGAAAAATTATGAATGTTTAATCATTAAGCTCAAAATTTTACTTAAAATTTGAGTAACGTTACCAACCTACAGAATCGTAAGAATGTTCTTGAAATAATTAATTTAAGAATAGTAAAATCAAAAATTTTATTAATAACACTCAAACTTACCACTTTATTTTTTAATTTTACCATTACAATTCATAAAGTTACTACTTTGGCTATCAATATTTCCAAAATGGATCAAGAATTGTACTATAATCAGAATATATATATATATATATATATATATATATATATATATATATATATATATACCTCTCCGATCTAAATCTACACCCTTATCTGTTAATATTTATCACTTAGACAAATGGGCCCTTTCCTATTCTTGCTTCCAATCAATTGTCATTATTATTTTTTTTATGTATGATGATTAATTATTTTCATAACAAATACTTAATAAAAATTGAGTAGTTACTAATTATTTTTTTCTCTTGATGTGTCTCCTCAATAGTATATCTTAATAAAAATATATAATTCTAAAAATAATAAATCAATATTTTTTAATCAAATGGTACACTACATTATGCTTACTGTATGTTTTCACAAGTTTAACAAGATATGAAAGACAAATGAGAAAAAATAAAATTTTCAATATATAATAAATATATGAATTTCAATTCTTGTAAAAGTCATTATTTTTTTAACAATTTAATTCCTCCATAGTTTTATGTATTTAGATTAGTTTAATATTTATTTAAAAGATATAATTTTATTTAAAAGTTAAAAATAAAAATAATACTTTTATCTAATTAATAGATATTAATAAAAAGAGGTGTGAATTTATGTTCTAGGGGTGGATTTAAATATATAAATATATATATGAAATAAAATACTTCTTCTATTTCTATTTATATGTTATAACTGAAAAATTTTTATATCTTTTTTTATCTATCACATTGAAAAAAATTTAGGTGTCATTAATATTACTTTTGGAATGTATAAACAAAATAATATGAATTTAAGAGTCTAATTAATTTTTCTTAAATTACGTTTAATTGTGACAGATAAATAGGAATGGAATGGAAGGAATATATTATTAGTAACCGTACCAACGGCCATTTTAGACCCAGATTTTGCAATTATTCTCCATAAAATTATCAATCAGTTATATTATCAGTATTTCATTGGGTAAACCCAATTTGCTAATTTGTCCCTATTCAAAAAGGAAACCTGCAGAGCTGCAGCAGAGGCTGAGGCCTCACACACAGCAACGCTCTTCGTTAATAAACCCCCCGAATTTGATCCACTCAAATTCATTCAGCGGACAACTGTTTCCAGCGGACTTGCCGAATCCTAGGTAAACCAAGGTACATCAACGTTGGATTCCCATTCCAAGAACGATTCGTCCAGGTTTCTCTCCTCCTCAAATACGTGTCTTTTCAGTTCTTCAATCTTTGACGATTCTTTAGGGTTTCTTGATCGACTGTTCACAGAGACAGAGATCGCGCGCAACAATGAAGAACCGACAAGACGTTGAAGGCAACAAGCTTTCAATAGAGCAAGTTTTCAAGACTGCTGAAGTCCCTTCATGGACGAAGCAAATAACTTGGAGGGCTATACTGACCAGTGCGATTTTAAGCATTGTGTTCAACATCATTGTCTGCAAACTCAGTCTTTCTACTGGGGTCATACCTTCCCTCAATGTTGCTGCTGGTCTGCTAGGGTTCGGTTTTGTGAAATTCTATACTAAAATGATCGACAAGTGGGGACTCTTGAAGCAGCCCTTTACCCGACAGGAAAACACGGTTATCCAAACTTGTGTTGTGGCTTCTTCTGGCATCGCCTTCAGTAGTATGTCACTTTTTCAACCTCTTTTTAACTTTTGTATCGTTCTTGTTTTTCACTGTCTGTGTGTTCTAGTCTAAATGTGAAATTGATTGGAGATTTGTAAGGCTTATATAAGATGAACAATGGTTTTGTGAAATCATATAACTTGTTGATTCATCTAATATCTATAGGATTAGGTAAGTTATAAATTTATGATATATGTATATACACTCCAAGCCATTAGAAATGATACCTCGCCTGATCCGACAACAGAAAACTCGCTAGTTGAAGGCTCGTTGGTTGTAAGAGAAGTGAATCCGCCTCCTCGCTAGATGATTTCCCATCCCTGTGAAATTCCAACCCATTCAGAGAATATCAACCCTCCTTCACGTCAGTGAGAGTTAGATCATTGAATACCAACCCTGTAAAAGATGTGAATCCGTCTGTCTGCTAGATCTGTTTTAGTAGGAGATTTCCCATTACTCAAACAAATATAACATACATCCAGTGAAATTCCAACCCATCCTAGAATGCCAACCCTACCGTACTAGCTAGTTGCAGCCACCTGCGGTATGCCCCATCCTAGATTTTGCTCTAGAAACAAGTTTATTAGTAAGCACTTTAGATTAACGGTTTCTGATTCATCATTAGGAACTTCTAAATACTGAGTGCCTTGAATCTACCTTGTTTACAAGACCGTGAACTCCGAAAATTGGTTCAAAAGCAATTGAAGCTATCTGATTTATGACTTAATCTCCTTTTGTTATAAGGAATCATCTTTGAATTAACGTTTGTATAAACAACTTTTGGAATGAGTGGTTTTCTCACCATACTGGTTGATGTAAAGTAATTCTTTAATTTAATACATTTTTTCAAAAAATGTTTAAGAAGAAAAATAGTTGTCCAAACTTGGGATTTATCTTTAGCTTTGTATTTGATTTTTAAATTAAGAATAAATTGATTGATTTAGGCAGTTTGCTTATTACTGATGAAACACTTATGAGCTTTGATATTTTTGGATTCTTGAATTGTTAATTACGTGGAACCTCTTTGGACCAACTAAGTGCAAGAAATTTTTTCCACAGACCTAAGTATTAGTTTCTCCAAATTACTTTGTAGTTTCCCTCAACCCAGTTTAAGTATTTTGTTAGTTTATACTCACATAGTTTATTGTTCTTGTGGTCATTTTGTCAATATTTGAGTAGTATGTCCTTTATTTGTTGTGAAAGCAGAGATATATTCATTCCTATTTTTTAGGTGGGACTGCAAGTTATATGTTGGGTATGAGTTCAAAAATTGCAGCCCAAGCAGATGCAGGAAATACCCCAAATAATGTGAAGCAACTAAGTCTTGGCTGGATGTATGCATTCCTCTTCGCAGTCAGTTTTCTTGGGCTGTTCACAATTGTGCCTCTAAGAAAGGTAAATATAAGATTTAACTAATCATTACTCTTACTTGTTTGATATAATTGTAGTCGTTCATCTATTTTTCTATATCATGATGTAAATTGGTTATTCAATTGATCCTCCATTTGTGTTGAATAGATGATGATTTTGAGGTATAAGTTAACATATCCTAGTGGAACAGCTACTGCATACTTAATCAACAGTTTCCACACCCCAAGGGGCGCAAAGCTGGCAAAGTAACTTTTCTTCCTTCACTATGTCCTCTTATCTTTTTTTAGGGGCGAAAAAAATTGTTTCATGTGCTCCACTTGCTTAACCTTAACCCTTGTGAGGTAGTTCTTATAATCATATCAAGAAATTTTTATTTCTTGATCATTCCTTAGTTTTTGGCTTTTTTACAGTCATTTGAGTTTTTACCTAAAGGATCCAAAGTTCAATGTTTTGTTGGTTTTCAGGGCACAAGTTGCAGCTCTATTCAGATCCTTTTGTTTTAGCTTTGTGTTCGCATTCTTCCAATGGTTCTTCGCAGCTGCAGATGGATGTGGGTTCAGTAGCTTCCCGACATTTGGCTTGAAAGCTTACAGCCGGAGGTATGTCCGGTGCATATTTTTGTTTTCCCTATTTAACTTCACAGGAAATAGTACCCCATCTACTTTGAGTAGTTCACAGGCAAGGGCAGCAGAATTTGTTTCAATTGGGTTTTAACAAAGGTTTGTCATATAAACTGTTAAATCATTGAACAATACATCTATAAACCTAATATTTGATATGATGTGGATATATAGTTACCATTTCATTCAGGGACATTCAGCTGTCCAACAGAAATCTATGACCTATTAAAAAATTTCACTGCTAGCTATATTGCATCTTTATAGGAATTAATTCATTTTGAGTGATTACCATTTTTGAATTTCAGGTTTTATTTTGATTTCTCATCAACATATGTGGGTGTTGGGATGATTTGCCCATACATGGTTAATGTTTCATTACTGGTTGGAGCTGTCCTCTCTTGGGGAATCATGTGGCCACTGATTGAGAAACAGAAAGGGAGCTGGTACAGTGCTGATCTTCCTGCAAGCAGTCTTCATGGAATCCAAGGCTATAGGGTATTGGACTCTCAAACCCTTCTGCTATTTTATTATGTTGTTTTGCAGCATACCATTTTGGTATTACTCATGCCAGTTATCATTGACAACTTAATATTTATTTTCTGTTAACCGTTATAGGTGTTTCTTGCTATTGCCACAATGCTTGGAGATGGTCTGTTCCATGTGGCCCTCATGGTCGTCGTTACTACTCGAAGCTTCCTACTGGAAAAGAAACCAAAATGCAGTCCAGCAACTGGAAACTGTGATGAGCCAACTGACGATCAGATTGCAAACTATGACGAGAAAGTCAGGACTGAATATTTCTTGAAAGACCAAATCCCCAATAAATTTGCAATAGGCGGTTATGTTTTGCTTGCAATCTTGGCTATTGTTGTTGTGCCCATCATTTTTGAGGGAAGGATCAAATGGTACCACATATTGGTAGCATACATGATTGCTCCAATTTTGGCATTCTGCAATGCATATGGTTGTGGTCTCACTGATTGGTCTCTCGCCTCTAACTACGGAAAAATTGCAATTCTCGTTATTAGTGCGTGGGTCGGCCTTGACAAGGGTGGTGTTATTGCTGGACTTGCTGCTTGTGGTGTAATGATGAACATTGTTTCAACAGCTTCAGATTTGATGCAAGATTTCAAGACAGGTTATTTGACACTTGCCTCACCTCGTACCATGTTTTTGAGCCAAGTTGTCGGTACTGCTATGGGATGTATTATGAGTCCTGCAGTTTTCTGGTTCTTTTACAAGGCATACTCAGTTGGTGATCCTGATGGCTCGTATCCTGCACCATATGCTTTGTTGTATCGTGGGATTGCACTTCTAGGAGTCGAGGGTTTCGATTCTCTTCCAAAGAATTGTGTCAAATTATCAATCGGATGCTTTTGTGGTGCCATTCTCTTGAATCTCCTGGTAGAAATCTGGAAACACACTGAGAAAAAGTACAGGTTATACAGATTCATTCCCAGTCCAATGTGCATGGCAATTCCATTCTATCTTGGGGGTTACTTTACCATTGATATGTGTGTTGGAAGCTTGATTCTCTTCGTCTGGGAAATGTCAAGCAAGACGAAAGCTGATCAGTTTGGACCAGCAGTGGCATCTGGCTTGATTTGTGGTGAGTCTTTGTGGGGAGTTCCAGCAGCTATACTTGCTTTGGCAGGAGTAAAGGCTCCAATTTGCATGAAATTTCTTTCTGCCTCACAAAATCAGAAGGTGGATGCATTCCTTGGCAATTGATCGACTTGTTTACCTAGTCTGCAGTTACTAAGACATGTGCATAGGTTCCCGTTAGCTTTGATTTCATGTCTCCAATTTTCGTGACATCTATCGTTGTAAAAACTACAAAATTAATTATATTGGAATATCACAGGTTGATAGAGTACCTATGCTAAATCTAATTGTCTCCAGCATTCCTTTCCTTCAAATACATTAACAAAATTATATAACATCTTTCTTCTAGTTAAATCATACTATGTTAAAGATGGATTTTTTTTTTTTAATCAATATTTTCCCCTTTAGTTTTCTACAAGAAAATTGATAATTAGCAATGGCTCAAAGTGACAAAAGGTTGACCAGCTATGACAATGCCGTCGCTAATTGAAACCGTCACCAAAAAAAAAAAAAAAAAAATCCATAGTTAAATTGTGACAATAACGACACTGTGACAGGTATCCAAAATTCTAAAATGAGTTTATTTTTTAGGATTTTTCTAATTAATTGACGCTAATTCATAGGTTCACTACAGGAAAAATCGCGATTTGCGACGAATTTTTTGCGACGGCTTCAATACCGTCGCTAATAGCGACCAATTTGCGACGATTTTCAAACAAGTAGCGAGTTGACCAAAACCGTCGCAAAACCGTCGCAATTTGCGACGGTTTTGCGACGGCCAATATACCCGTCGCAATTCGTAGCAAAATCATCGCTATTTGCGATGGTTTTGCGACGGTATTTATGCCCTCGCAAATTGCGAGGGTTTTGCGACGACAAGTTATTTTAAAAAAAATAATTTTAAATAAATTTTCGTACGTCCGTCGCAAAACCCTCGCAATTTGCCAGGATTTTGCGACTGCCAGGATTTTGCGACGGCCAATAAACCATCGCAAATTGCGAGGGTTTTGCGACGGCGAGTTATTTTAAAAAATATATTTTTAAATAAATTTTCGTATGTCCGTCGCAAAACCCTCGCAATTTGCGAGGATTTTGCGACGGCCAATAAACCCTCGCAAATTGCGAGGGTTTTGCGACGGCGAGTTATTTTAAAAAAAATATTTTTAAATAAATTTTCAGTACGTCCGTCGCAAAACCCTCGCAATTTGCGACGGCTAATAAACCCTCGCAATTTGCGAGGGTTTTGCGACGGCAAGTTATTTTTTAAAATAATATTTTTAAAAATTTTTTTGAACGACCATCGCAAAACCCTCGCAAATTGCGAGGGTTTTGCGACGACAAATAATCCTCTCAATTTGCGAGGGTTTTGCGACGGATATTTAATTTTAAAAAATATTTTTTAAAAAAATTTGAACGTCCATCGCAAAACCCTCGCAATTTGCGACGGCCAATAAACCCTCTCAATTTGCGAGGGTTTTGCGACGTGCAATTTATTTTTTAAAAAAATATTTTTAAAAAATTTTTGAACTTCCATCGCAAAACCCTCGCAAATTGCGAGGGTTTTGCGACGGTAAATAACCCTCGCAATTTGCGATGGGTTTGCGACGACAAATTATTTTTTAAAAAAATATTTTTAAAATTTTTGAACGTCCATCGCAAAGTCCTCGCAATTTGCGAGGGTTTTGTGACGGTAGTTAGCCCTCGCAATTTGCGAGGGTTTTGCGACGGTAATTTATTTTTAAAAAAATTGAACGTTCATCGCAAACCCTCGCAAATTGCGAGGATTTTGCGACGGCAATAACCCTCGCAATTTGCGAGGGATTTGCGACGATCGATTATTTTTTAAAAAAATATTTTAAAAATTTTTGAACATCCGTCGCAAAGTTCTCGCAATTTGCGAGGTTTTGAGACAATTTTCGGCTCGCAATTTGCGAGGTTTTGCGACGGTCAATATTTTTAATTAAAAAATAAATAAATGGCAAAATGTATAGAAAATCTCAAAACCCCAATTCGTCGCAAATTAAGTCGCTAATACGTCACTAATTGCGACGAATTTGCGAGGGTTTTACAACAAAATAGGGTTTTAATTTTTTTTTTAAATTTCTTTATGTGTTTATGTGATGGTGTATTTTGACAAATTTACTGAAATATTTTTAATAACATGTCTCAATTAGTGCATTTTATTATAATTTTGTATATGTAATTATGTCATGTTATACACCTAATGTATTGCATAAGTAAATGTATATAGTTAATTATGTTATGTTATATACTTATTCTAATATATAAGTATATGTATATAATGTATATAAGTATCTGTTTAGTTTAATATATATATATATATATATATATATATATATATATACTATAACATGTAGGTATATATATACATATGTCTAATTTTTTAATCTATCACTTTGATTAAGTAGTGTATAAAGAAAAATAATTCAAATACTGTTATTATTGTTGATATCACTAAAAAAATTATGAAATTTATAATGTAGAGATCAATTTGTAATGTTCTTCGTCTCCTACATGTTAATATATATTATACTAATTTAGCTATGTATATACATATGTCCAATTTTTTAATATATCTATTTTGTTAAGTAGTGTATAAAATAAAATATGTAAAGAAAAACAATTCAAATACTGTTATTATTGTTGAGATTACTAAAAAAAATATTGAAAATTATAATGTAGAGATCGATTTGTAATGTTATTCATCTCGAACATATTAATATATATTATACTATATAGTTATATATATACATATTCTAATTTTTTTATCTATTTATTTGATTAAGTGGTGTATAAATTAAAATATATAAAGAAAAATAATTTACATAATAATATTATTATTAGAATCACTAAAAAATAATAAAAATTATAATGTATAGATCGATTTATAATATTATTCGTATTAATTTATGAGAAATTAGCGAGGATTTTATTTTTCGTCACAAATTGCGACGAAATAGCTAGAAATTTAAAAAAAAATTAAAAATTTCCAAAATTTTTCACTCCCTCTTTTTTTTTTTTTTCCCTCCTTCTTCCCCCTTCCTTCTTCCTCCTCAACTCCCCTCCCTCACCTCCCTCACGGCACCCCCCATCCGGCGCCCCCTCCCGCTCCCCCTCCCTCATCCGCGCCCCCTCCCGCTCCCCCTCCCTCATCCCGCGGCCCCCTCCCTCAACTCCCCCATCCCGCAGCCCCCCCTCAACTCCCCTCCCTCAACCCCCCACACCCCCGCGGCCCCCTCCCCGCGCCCCCTCCCTCAACTCCCCCACACCCCCGCGCCCCCTCCCTGCGCCCATCCCGCAGCCCCCCCACCCCCGCGCCCCCTCCCTCAACTCCCCCATCCCGCAGCGCCCCCCCCCCTCAACTCCCCCCTGCTCTTCCTACCCCTTCAGCCCGCCCCCTCGATCGGCGCACTGCCATTCTGTGCTCTGTCTTTGTCTTTGTTCTTGAAGTTGATTCGTTTGGGTAAGTAGTTAGAATTTATCTCTTTGAGCTACTTCATTATCTTATAAACTTTGGGCAGATTTTCATTTCCCCTGAAGCTTTGAAATTTGGGCGATTATTTGTGAATGAGCAGAGTTTGAATTGATGTATAAAAGTTGTATTGATGTTGGGGTTGAGTTTGAGGAGATTGTGAGTGACATGATGGTGGTTTGATGTGAGAAAAACAATTTAAATTTGGAATTGTGAACTGGAATTGCTAAATTGTTAGTTGGAATTGTTGTCCTTTTTTAACATTCAATGTGTTTTGATCTATACTTATAGTGCACTCTTTTTTACCCTGTTATAAAAAAATTACTACTTTGATCAAATTATATGAGAACTATGTTTTAGCTATATAAACCCTTATAAATTAATTTGATTGGTTATGATGCCATAATAGGAAGGTTGATTTCTAATTAGTTTAGTAATCTTATTACTTGATTATAATAATATATTAGTCTCTCTAGTGGAAGATTTAACTCTAGTAGAATGCTTTGAAGGCTCTTTTATGTGAGAAATCCGTTTCCTTAGATTATGAAGATGTAGGATGTGCGTGTTGTTCATATAAATTGCCTTTTTGTTGAATTCAAATGTTGGATTCCCCGTGAGTAATGGGTGATTACTCCTCCTGGGTAATGGGTGATTACCCCTAGTTATCCTTTTATTTATTTATTTATTTTTTTGTATAAATGAATGATCTGTCTTTGTTGTTTGCAATTGCATTTTGATTGTATAATTTTGAGGTGGCCTTGTGCCTGGAAAATGTCCAATTACGGGGAGACTCTGTCAAAATTTTTTCAAAATCTGCCGCTACTTAATGTGGAATAGAATAACTACCCTTATCTTGGAGTGTATTATTCGATTGAGCATGAGTATATATCCCATAATAGCATTATTATTAAAAATAATATTGCTAATAAGAATAAGAATAGGAGTAATGAAATGAGTAATAATAATAATTTCATATATAGGTCGATGTTAATAATAGCAGGAATAATATACGTTATAGAGAGAGTTAAAATAAGAATATAATTAGCTTTAATAGTATTTAATCTTAATCAAATTCCTCAATTAAGATTAAATACTTGGTTAAAACGTATATATTGAAGGTGTAATCTGTATCCAACGATAGCAATTGTAAATTCTATGTTTTGGACCTCTTTTTGTTAGATAATAGAAAGGAAAATGTAATTATACTTCTCTTCCTTTTGTTTAAGGGGTGATTTTAATTATTGAGTTGATTGTTCTTTTCTCTCATTTAGACGTCATGGAGGATCGTAGTTGGATGTATAGAAGGCACGCTTCAGGTGTAAAAGGGATCACTATTGAATTTGAGGAAGGGGTTAAGGCTTTTTGACATTTGCCTTATCAAATGCAATGTCAAGCGTAATTAGATGCCCGTGTGCAAAATGTAAGAATAAAAAGTACCGGATCCAGGCACAAGTTAAGCTCCACCGTGGAAGTCCGGATTTGTGCCTAGGTATTACCGGTGGACATGTCATGGTGAGCCATTCGAGTGTCCCTCAAGTGTGTCTACCTCAATCCCGGAATCGATTCACATCAAGAAAATCGGTCTCGCGAAATGGTCTTAGACGTAGCAGGACCCGACTTTCCCCTGAAGCTCCATCAGCAGTTCATTTTGAAGAGCCACCTAATGTGGAGGCACAAAGGTTTTACGATATGTTAAAGGCGGCAGAGACTCCTATATGGGATGGATGCACACAACATTCGCAGCTTTCACTGGCTTCAAGGTTATTAAACATTAAGTCCGAAAATAACCTCTCGCGTAAAGCCT
Source organism: Voacanga thouarsii (assembly GCA_026120185.1). Lineage (NCBI taxonomy): Eukaryota > Viridiplantae > Streptophyta > Magnoliopsida > Gentianales > Apocynaceae > Voacanga > Voacanga thouarsii. The sequence continues at coordinate 179,039 of JANUWF010001659.1, read as the reverse complement.
TTAACGATGTTGTGCAATTGATGAAAGAGGTTGTGCCTAGCGATAATACGATTCCTGATGATTTCTATCAGATGAAAAAATTAGTGGCTGGGTTGGGTTTGCCGGTACAAAAAATAGATGTATGCAATAATGGATGCATGCTTTACTGGAAAGATGACATGAATCGTAGAGAGTGTAAATTTTGTGGCCATCCTCGATATGCACAGAAAAAGGTTGGGAAGAACACAAGTAGAAGGGAAATTTCATTCAAGAAGATGTATTACTTCCCGATAACACCGAGGCTACAAAGATTGTACACTTCCAAAACAACAGCTGAACACATGAGATGGCATGGAGAGAGCAGATCGGAGAAAGGCACAATGAGTCACCCTCGTGATACTGAAGCATGGCAACACTTTGATCGAATATATCCTGAGTTTGCAAAAGAAGTACGGAATGTCAAACTTGGTTTATGTACAGATGGATTCTCACCATTTGGGATGTCGGGTAAGCAATATTCATCCTGGCCGGTCATTCTCACACCGTATAATCTCCCCCCGTGGATGTGTATGAAGATCCCAGTCATGTTTTTAACAATCATTATCCCGGGCCCCAAGAATCCAAAGCACCAGGTGGATGTTTATTTACAACCCTTGATAGATGAATTAACCAAATTGTGGTTTGAAGGTGTCACCACTTATGACATATCGAAGAAACAAAACTTCCAACTACGGGCGGCACTTTTGTGGACTATTAATGATTTTCCTGCATATGGTATGTTGAGTGGCTGGAGCACTGCTGGGAGATTGGCTTGTCCATATTGTATGGGCAATACAAAGTCTTTTCATCTACAAAATGGTGGGAAACAATCATGGTTTGACTGTCACCGTCGTTTCTTACCATCGGATCATCCTTACAGGAGGGATACGAGATCTTTTAGGAATGATAGAGGTTCTGAGACATCACAGCCTGTGCAATACCCTACTGGTGAAGAAATCTGGGATAGTTTGTCTAATTATGAAAAAATTACAGAAACATGCAAAGAAATTGGAAGGAGTAATGGCAGGGGAATATCTCATAATTGGGCAAAAAGGAGTATTTTTTGGGATTTGCCGTATTGGCGTACTAATTTGGTCCGACATAATATTGATGTAATGCACAATGAGAAGAATGTATTTGACAATGTCATGAATACAGTTCTTGAGGTAAAGGGTAAATCAAAAGACAATTTAAAGGCTAGACGTGACTTAGAAATTTATTGCCATAGGCCCGAGCTACATGCCTTGAATGTGGGAGGAGGAAAAGTGGCTATACCTAAAGCTGTTTACTCGTTGACATCAGAACAAAAGAAACTTTTGCTAGAATGGTTGAGGGGATTGCAACTCCCAGATGGATACGCTTCAAACATTGGAAGATGTGCTGATTTGAATGAGTTGAAGTTATCCGGTATGAAATCACATGACTGTCACGTATTCATGGAGAGACTACTTCCAATTGCATTGAAGGAATTTCTTCCTTCTAATGTATGGGGTGTTTTGACGGAGTTGAGTCTTTTTTATCGTGATCTATGCTCTCCTAAGTTGAATGTAGCTCATATGGCCAAATTGGAGTCCGATATTCCTTTATTGTTATGTAAGTTGGAGAAGATATTTCCACCGCATTCTTTGATGTAATGGAACACCTATTAATTCATTTGCCTTACGAAGCAAGAGTTTGTGGCCCTGTTCAATATAGGTGGATGTACCCGTTTGAACGGTAATCGAATCATTCAATCTAATTCTTTTCATAGCAGGTTCGATATAAGTGTGTGTGATCGAAGTCGTATTTTTTTAAATGACAGTGTATTTGCATCAATTGAAAATCAAGGTGAAAAATAAGGCTAGAGTTGAAGGGTCAATCTGCAATGCTTATCTAGTTGAGGAAGCATCCACTTTCTTCTCTTATTATTTTGAGCCACATGTACAAACAAAACGTACAATTCCAGCGCGTAATGAAGAAGGAGAACGATTAGAGAGGGTGCAAGAACCTGGGTTGTCAATCTGCAATGTTCAAGGACGGGTGATAGGACGAATTCGAACTCGGTTCCTTACTTCTGAAGAATTCGTTGCAGCAAGAATTTATATGTTGCTTAATTGTGGTGAAGTGCAGCCATACATTGAGTACGAGCTACTACTTCATACATTTTATACGATAAATGATACATCATAATGATTTTGACTCATTCCATCTAATTCTAATGCATTACAGGGCATTCACGGCACACTTACGAAGTCTGGCTCCGACTATATCAGAGATAGAAATCAATAGAAGTATCAGCCTTGAATTTGCAGAATGGTTTAGTGGATATGTAAGTCTCATAAGATAATAACTTGCATTTGGAACTCCATTGGGGATTCAATGGAGTTTCATAATGCTATAACTTTCATAATTACGAGGTTAACTTGTCTAATGTTTTTTAGGTACAAGATTCAGAAAATATGGTTACAAATGAATGCTTGAGGAACTTTGCTTGGGGTCCGTCAAGACTAGTGAAATCATATAGTGGGTACATAATTAATGGTTACCGATTTCACACTCATGATTATGCGGAGGGAAAGAAAACAGTTAATAGTGGTGTTTGCGTGAAAGGGATTGGAAATGACGCATCAGGACCTGATTACTATGGAGTGTTAAATGAGATTATTGAAGTGCAATTTCCTGGTAATCCACAGCAAAGCATTGTTCTTTTTAAATGTCACTGGTTTGATCAAACATTGAATCGTGGTACGAGGGTACATCCACAGTATAATCTTGTAGAAATTAACCACAAAAGGAGCTATGCTAACTATGATCCATTTGTTCTAGCTCAACAAGCTATCCAAGTGTATTATGCATCATATCCAGGGAGTAAGAGGCCAAGATCTGATTGGTTGGCAGTTTGCAAAACCAAAGCTCGACATATAATAGATGCACCCGTGGTTGATAGAGCTTATCAGGAAGAAGTAGATGCTACTGACGAAGTCAGCATATCGTTATTTGTTGATCTTGGTATTCTGACGCATGAGAATGGTATGAGTGAAATGTTGGATGTTCATGATGAGGCTATAACAGCAAGGGATAGTTCTCCTATAAATGAAGAGGAAGAAGATGAATGGGAAACGAGTAGCGATACCTCAGTAGATGATGATGAGTCTGTATCGGAGAATGATTCTAGTGAATAGGCCTGATTTCAATTCATTTACAAATAATATAGTTAATGGTGAGGGAATCCTGAAATCTATTGCATCATTACTATCCCATGTCAAATTTTAACTTACAATTTATTTGTTACTTGAATCTACATGCCTTGAATCTTTTATTATTTTAAATTCCATCACATACAATTTTGTTTCACAATTTTGTCTAATTGTCGGGAATCTCATCTCCTTCTTTTTTTTTGCAGGAATCTTTCGTTTAGACTTGTACAGCCCGGAGGATTTTTGTTATTCCTTATTATATTCTTTTGTGGTGTAAACAACAAGGTAGTTTATATATTGTATTGTTGTTGTATTGACAGACAATTCACAAGGACAGAGGCATTTATAATTTTTAGCTTGATTTTAACTATATCTAACATTTTAATTGGAACCCCGTGAGTGATGGGTGATCATTCCCCGTGAGTGATGGGTGATCATTCCCCGTGAGTGATGGGTGATCATTCCTCTTGGGTAATGGGTGATTACCCCTAGTTATCTTTTGAATTTTTCTATATTTAAAAGATCTGTCTTTGTTGTTTGTAACAGCGTTTTGGTTGTCAAATCTTGAGGTGGCCTTGTGCCTGGGAAATGCCCAATTATAGGGGAGACTCTGTCAAATTTTTTTTAAAATTCAATTTACAAGTACAATGTTTATTTTGACATATCCATCATCAGCAAAGCATTATTATTGTATTACTTTAAACTAGCGAATAGATATAACGTTTCAATGTTATTATTCTTTTATCATTTTTATTCACGGTTATTTACATCCTTCTTTTGGAGTGGGCTTCGTCTTTATTGGTTACTTATTTTTCTTTTTTCATCTCCTTTAGCAATGTCTTCTAATGAAGGATCATTGAGGGAGGGGAGTCAGGAGGGTCAGGAGCCTTATACTCCATCCCCTACTCAGCTACAAAGGCTTTCAGTGCCTCATTCATTACATGGCTCTATTGGAGATGAGGGAGTACCATCCCCGGCTTTTCAATCATCCGCTGCTTCAGCTTCGCATTCTGTTGGGTTGCAAGTTACGGACTCCCGACCTTGGATTGTTCCACGGGGAAACGGGTAAGTAACATATTCATACTTTGTAAGATGTTGATTATTAGTTCAATTATTATTATTATTTTTGAGATTAACATAACTATATTGTACATTGTCATTGCACCAAAAATAGGTTCGCCGGCTCGGACAAATGTGTCCGAGAAATTTCAAATATAATACAGCAGTACTTCACTGGTTCGTATCCGACATACACGCACGTCCCGATAACCGTGCGAGACTTATGGTTTCAAGAATTTGGGGTAAGCAATTTTTGAGTATTTTTTATCGTTTAAGTACTATGTTATATGTTAATCAGAAATCTTAATCATGATCATGCAGAAATATTTTCGGTGGAGGGAAGAGTATGCTTCGCTAATTCGATCAAATTGGGAAAAGAAGTGTCGGACGCGATTTTCGGACATAATGTCTAGGTTGAGGAAGAGGGATGATTGGGTATGTCCTCATTGGATAGAGGCACAGTATTGGAATGACATTTGCGAGTACTGGAGATCAGAGAAGTATCAGAAGCTCTCATCCACCAACAAAAAGAATCGTGGGAGTAGCTGCACCCATACTGGAGGGTCTATTTCGTTCACAGAACACGAGGACCGTTTGGTAATTCACCTACATGCCTTAATTAATTATTAATCTAAATTGTTTTATTACAAATTTATGTAAGATTGTAATGATTACATTGTGTTAACATAAATGTAGCGGGCCAAGGAGGGGAGTTCTTTTAGCTACACAGACATGTTTGAGACATTACATGTCTTTCAGAGCGGGCCACAAAAGGGTCAGTTTGTCAGTGAGCGATCTCGCCAGACATTGGTACTATATAGATTAAATATGTTGAAATTCTTTATACTGTGTGGAATTTGTATTTTATTTTGATAATTACTATTGACAATTCTTTTTTTTTTTTTAGGATGAGGTGCGAAATCTCATACAGAGCACTCCTCAGTCCGAGTCTAGTGACTCTGTAAACTCTGTTGTTCCTCTTGATGAAAAAGCCATGTTTGTAAAGGCACAAGGCGGGTTCAAAAGGGGACGAGTTTTTGGGTTAGGCTCAGAGGCGACACATGTTCGAACTAGACTGTCTCAAAGTGGACTGCATGCATCTTCTCCTACAGAAGTTGATATTGGACATCTAGTAGAGCAAAGGGTTCAACAAGCTGAGCGGAGATTCAATCGACAAATAGACTTGTACCGGGACTTCATGAAGCAACAGCAGTCTACATTTGGTGGTTGGATGGCAGCTATGTCGGACAAAATGGGTATTCCTGCACCATCTATGCCATCCATAGAGGAGATAGAAGCGCGCATTGCGGCTGCTAATGCTGAAGATGAAGATCCAAATGTTGACGATGGATTTGATCCAGCTGATGAGCACCCGGGCCCACGTAGTGGCTCTCGTTCCCCTCCTCCACCTCCTTCTGCAATTGCTCCTTCATTGCTTACATAGACTTGTTATATTTATTTTATACTCTTTATACACTATTACTTATTTTTGTGAATTATTTTACTTTTTAGATACTTATTATGTATTTTATATTATATTTTAATATTTAATTATATTTATTTGGGTTTATTTTTAATTTTTTATAGTATTTTTTTGGATTATGAACATACTTGTTGATATTTATTTGTATAATATTTCGGGGTTGATTTATAGGGTAATAATTTAAAATAAATATAATAATAAAAAAATTTATTGCAAAACCCTCGCAATTTGCGAGGGTTTTGCGAGAGCTGAAGTCGTGGCCCTCGCAAAACCCTCGCAAATTGCGACGATTTTGCGAGGGTCACGACTTGGGGTTAATTGTCCCCTCGCAAAACCGTCGCAATTTGCGAGGGTTTTGCGAGGGCACAGGTTGGCCCTCGCAAAACCCTCGCAAATTGCGACGGTTTTGCGAGGTCACACTTGGGGTTAATTGTGCCCTCGCAAAACCGTCGCAATTTGCGAGGGTTTTGCGAGGGTCACAACTTGGGGTTAATTGTGCCCTCGCAAAACCGTCGCAATTTGCGAGGGTTTTGCGAGGGCACAGGGTGGCCCTCGCAAAACCCTCGCAAATTGCGACGGTTTTGCGAGGGTCACAACTTGGGGTTAATTGTGCCCTCGCAAAACCGTCGCAATTTGCGAGGGTTTTGCGAGGTCACAACGGGTAGTGCCTCGCAAAACCGTCGCAAATTTGCGAGGGTTTTGCGAGGGCACAAGGTTGGCCCTCGCAAAACCGTCGCAAATTTGCGACGGTTTTGCGAGGGCTATGGTTTAGCCCTCGCAAAACCCTCGCAAATATGCGACGGTTTTGCGAGGGCACAAAGTTGACCTCGCAAAACCGTCGCAATTTGCGACGGTTTTGCGAGGGTCACTTTTTTCGTCGCAAAATCGTCGCAAAAATTATTCCTCCGGTGAAGTTTGACCAAAAATATTCGTCGCAAAATCCTCGCAAAACCGTCGTAAATAGCAACGAATTTTTTTTGCCCTCGCAAAACCGTCACAATTTGCGACGGTTTCCCATGGCCGTCGCAAATTGCGACGTCGTTTTTTGCGACGGCCAAAACCGTCGCAAAACCGTCGCAAAAACGGTCAGCGACGGTTTTGCGACGGTTTTTGGCCGTCGCAAATGGCGATTTTTCCTGTTGTGTAAATTGCGACGGTTTAGCGACGGTCATTATAATGATTTCATTAACACAAAAAGTTGCAAATCCATCGTAAATCTGTCTCAAATTAGCAACGACAATTCACCAAAAATTCAACATTCAAAAATAAATTTTATTTTTTAGGATTTTACCAATGAGTCATCACTAATCTGTAAATAAATTTTGAAGGTTCAGGGATGGCCGCTGTAGTTTTTCATTAATACTAAAAAATTACAAATCGTCGCAAATTAGCAATGACACTACCACTACAAGAAAGGAGCATTTTAGCGACGGCTTTTACTGTTGCTACACCATCACTAAAATACACAGTGACGAAATTGTGACGGCAGCGAACCGTCGCTAAATAATTGGTCATTGTGAAAAAAAATTGCGCGAGCACTCAACAGCTGTTGCTAACAGCTATGGCTTAGCTACGACTAAACGATCAAAGTCAAGCATAGCTGTGTTAATATGGCTATAGTTTTGTGATGGCAGTTTATGCACGACCGTCGCTATTACGTAGCTAACGGCTACAGAATAGCGACGACAATAAAAGTTTTAATTCTCAGTATTTTTAGGTGGCCGTTGCTAGTACATAGCTATTTGCTACAGTGTAGTGATGGCTTTTATTTTTTGAATTTCAGTTAGTGTATACGTGGCCATCGCAATTACATAGGTAATTGCAACGACATAGCAACGACCCGAAAATTTTGAAGTCTAATTACTTTAAATTGGTTGTCACTATTACGTAGCTAATTGCAGCGGAATAGTAGCGACTGTAAAATTTTGAATTTGATTAGTTTAGTTGGCCATTGTAATATCCTCGTTAATTTGCAAGTTTTTAGCGACGGGCTATTATTTAGCGACGGCTATTGGTTGTGACTAAACCGTAGCTATTTTACAACTTCTGTTACAAATTTATTATCACTGATTTCTATTCCCTACACAAACCCTAATCTTTCTCTTCCTAATCTCGTCCAAGAAGCAGCCAGAAAATCAGTATTTTTCCTTCTCCTTTTCCTCCATATTTCAGCCACCTTCAGCCCTAATTCGCCCATAAATTCCAGCACAAAATCTGCATAAAAGTTCCCTAGATATCAAGCAGAAAAACAGCTGCACAAAGGTCCATACTTCCTCTCCTATTTTCGCTATTATAGGGGCCTAAAACCAATCAGATTTCCCCTCTCTTTCTGTTCAAAATCTCGACACCCTCAGCTTCACAAACACAGCAGCCACCAATCCTAATTCCCCTCCAAAATCTCGGCAGCCATAGAGAACACCAAAGCTGAATAATTTTCTGTTATGATCAAGAAACCCTAGCATGACCAGAACTCCTTCAAACACCTAAACCTAAAACCTTAAACTTTTCTATACAGCCAACCATGAAACTCTCACCATCTCAGCCCTCCAAATACATGAAGCAGTCAGCTAAAACCCTACCCACAATCTCGGACAGCTCTCTCCAAGAACATAACCAAAACCGAAATTCACTACAAGGTAATCGATCTTCAACCCTTCTATTCAAACCCTACTCTATTCTTTTCCTTTTCTCTTCCTTAAATCACGTCCATAAGGGACTAATTTTACCCATTCTTTGGTGAGTCTTGATCAAGGTCATCCAAGCGATCCAAACTCTTCAACTATTGATCAAACTCAAGCTAGTCAACAAGGAGTTGCCGTGATTTAAGTCTAAATCACTAAGAGGTAATCAAAATCCTATCTTTATTGATTTAAATGGTCTTAAACTTCAAAATATTGGTTTAAGGATGCCTATGGAGTCTAGTATGAAAGCATGAATATATTAGATTGATGATCATATTGATGAAAGCCATAGACAAAGCATGTATGAGATAGGACATTGATGTATCTTGTCATGATGAATCTAGATCCATGCTAAATAGGCAAAAGATGAGATATTTTAATGTTTATGGGGCTATTTATAATGATTTTATGTTAGTTTAATATGGAAGATGTCATGTGATGAATTGATCTAGATCAATGTATGGTCATGATCAATAGAACCGTAAAGGAAAGTTATATATGTGATTTAGTGAATTAAATACCATGGATGCAATAGGTAAATAAAGAAATCATGAAGAGTCATGTTGTATGAAATAATGGGTGAAACGATTAAATCCTAATTGCGGGGTTATTTGCTCTAAATAAGGAAGGAGGGGAAATTAGAGCAATCGATTGAGTTGGATTTGGCTGTGATATATCCAAGTAAGTCCCTACATAACTGTTTTGATACAAGTTATATGTTTGTAAGCAATTTTTACAATGTTATTTGGAATTGATGTCAATATGATGTTTTGACACAAGAATTGAGCCTTGATTAAAAATAATGAGTTATACTGGATTGTTGTGAGACTTGGATTGGAAACGTGGATGTTTTATTTTCAAAACGAATTTGCTAAATTTTAATGATTCAACTTAAAAAATGATTTCTTAAACCATTGTCAAACGATTTGAAAACACTATTACGAAAAATCACGTTTTGCAATCAAATTAATTAAAGACTTTCAGAAAAAGGAAAACAATTCTGCCTCTAATCGAGGAGCATTGAGTACTCAGCGGGGGTAGGCTAGTAGTACTAGTTTCGAAGAGTAAGAGTGAGTCTTCTGGCAGATGGCCACCTCCAGAAGATAAACTCAACTTGGAGAGACGACAGTACTATCTAGTCAGGCCGGTCCAAGCTAGCATATTGGTCCATGTGGACATTGTTGATCCGGATTGGACAACTAGAATGTTAGGTGTAGAGATAGATGAGTATCTCACCTAGTGGGTGAATTCCCTACTGCCTTTTTGTTGAAAGAATACATTGGGGAGCTATCATGGTGGTAACCTTGATATGGATTATGTTACTATATTGTTGAATCATTTGCTAATCCCTATTTAATGAATTATGATTGTGATGAAATATTGATTGATTGGGAACTGTTTTGGATCTATTGAGCAAGGCTCCTTTGTATGACTGTTATTGATGAGATTGGCTTGCAAACACGATTTTGTGGTTTTGATAAACCTGCATACATGAAATGGTTATAACTGACATTTGCACACATGGGACTTACTTTTATATCATGATTTCAGGGGATTGCTTTCAGTGAGCGGGGTGAAGCTAAGGTTGAGCTCCAATTTATTTATTTAGTTATGTTTTGAATTTATTTCAAGAGACTCTTGATAGTTTTGATTTTCTAGACTTGTATAAGATTTGTTTTCGGATGTAATGGAATTATTCTTTTAATTTTATTTAGCAATTTTTGTTTTATTTTGTATCTCGTTATAAAGACCCCTGGTTCTTTGGACAGGGTGACATCCTGCCATATCTAGGTACCTAGGGTGTTACAATATTGATGCATGCATTAATGATGTTTGTAGGTATACAAAAAATGTCTTCACTCCTAACTGCAAGAACAGTTTACATGGACTAAACTACACTTTTCTTTAGAATATACACATCACAAAAAAGGGTATATGAGTTGTAAGACCACCACAAGACAAGTGATAAATAATGAAAAAATACTTGCAACTTTAAACCAAAAGTTGTATCTTACCCCTATTCCTAGAACCACATGTCCTTAACATTTGATGGGACATGTGCGCATGTAGGGTATGCACACTTGAAGTGCTGCTAGAACGTGTCGGTAAGCAGTGAGACACAATTTGTAGCACCAACGAACCTTGAGCGAAAAATAAAGAAAATTTGGAAATGATTTTGTGAAATGAGTTAAAGCAAAACAAAATGAGGAATAGGACAATTTATCTATATGATTGTTATAGGCAGATGTGAGAAAATTAGAAAACCAACATTTAATACTTACCCATCACCACGGGGAACTATGAGGGGCCTGTTCTCAATATCTTGTGAAGCTGGTATATTAGACGACTCATATGAAGGCCCCACTGGAGAAGGCTGTCCGTTCTGCTGTAGCGGATCCACAGGGATATGTAGTGCTGGAAGTCACATAGCTCGGCTTGGAGAAAGTGTGCGCTCCCCATTTGACTTAGCTGAATTGTGTTCTACTGGATTAGATGATTGTCCTCCAGAAGCCGTTTCTAGTTCATTGTAACATATACTAGAAGAACAAACTGCATGAGATCTTCTCCAACTTAGATCGGTTTTAATAATTAATTCACACAAGATTACAAATATAAATAACACGAAAAATTCTAAGTAGATATAAACAATGAATGAATGCATGCACAATACAATAATCCAAGGGAAGTGGGGAAATATATGTAAGTCTGCAAAAACTTTTGTAAGTTAAGTAAAATCATCTTCAAACTAAGTACTATTCTCTTTAGTAAAAAAATGCATCTAGGGGAGGGAATTAATAAGTAAAACTCAAAATGTTTGGAGTAATCATTACAAATCATGCTTATTTGCATAGATCATCTTCCGATAAATATTCTCTGTCATCTTTATCAGTGTCAGTATCTGTTTCCCATTCGTCCTCAGCTTCATCTTCACCCTCGTTATTCTCCTCTCCAAAAACTCCCTCGTTATCATCTAACACCTCATTCGACCCAAACTCATGTGTAAAGGGACTAAGGTCTACCACCAAAGATATACACGACGACATTGTTGTCATCAACGTCTTCTTGATCAGCTGTATCAGCTAAAAGGGCATCAAACACATAATGAGCTTTGGTTTTACACACCACTAACCAATCAGATCTTACTCTTGGGACTCCTGGATATTTATAATAATATATTTAACTTGATTACGTTGCTAAAATGAAAGGATCGTACTTTGGGTGCCTTCTCCACTGGTTAATATCAATTAGTTTGAACTGCAGATGCATTCTAACTCCTCGGGCTAGGGTTTGATCAAACCAATCATATTTGAAGAGTACAATTGATTGAGATGGTTGACCAGGAAATTAGATCTCCGTAATCTCTTTCAAGATTCCATATTTGTTGTACTCTTCCCTTCACAATACTCATTGGTATGAAATCGATATCCATTCACAATATATTCTTGAAATGATTTCACTTGTCTTGATGGACCCCAAGAAAAGTTTTGCAAGGATTAATTCGTAACTACATTATGTCCATTGTGCACCTATATAAGTAAGAGTATATAGTAAGTGAAGATATAAGAATTCTGATTTTCACAAGATTATGTGAGGTAAAAAACCTACGTAATCTCTAAACCATGAACTTCATTTTCTATTCTTCTGTCAACCTCTTCTTTTGAAGTGTTTGGTTCTCCGAATTGTACTTGTGTAATAAATATCCTAGAAGGTGCAAAATAGAACATCGAGAAGATGCCCTATTGACAACCCAAATGAGCATAATCTAAGTTAAGATAAGTTGTACTCGATGTATGGTTGGACCTCTTCATAATTTAACAACATATAATTGAAATATATTCATCTGATGCGAGGAACCTAGTTTGAATCTTTCCCAATATCATTCCAGGAGAGTTGCATATAGATAACTTTAGTTCCTCCACCCTCGAGGTAGCACATTCTCCTTCTTCATTGTGAGCTACAGTTGAGTTATTTGTTTGCATATGTGATTCAAAGTAATAAGAGAAGAAAGTGGATGCTTCTTCAACAAGATAGGCATTACAAATTGACCATTCAACTCTTGTTTTATTCTTCATCTTCATTTTCAAACGATGCAAGAACCTACGATGCAAGAATATAAATTAGTGGTATTACATGACCATTAAATTAAAGTAGAGGAAATAAAATAATGATTACCTTTCAAAAGGATATATCCATCTATATTAGACTGGACTATAGACTTTTGCTTCATACGGTAAATGCACCATTAAATGTTCCATTACACCGTAGAACCCAAGGGGAAAGATTTTCTCCAACTTACATAAAAGGACGGGTATATCTGACTCCAAATTCTTCATATGAGCCATTAACAACTTTAGAGCACATAAACCCCAACAATACTGGCTTAATTTAGTTAGGATTGCTCATACATCAGACGGTAGGAATTCTTTAAGCGAAATTGAGAGTAAACGCTCCATGAACATATGACAATTATGACTTTTCATACTTGACATCTTCAACTCTTTCAAATCAACATATCGGCCTAAGTTGGATACAAATCCGTCGAGTAGCCTCAAGTCTTTCACCCACTCTAATAGAGTTCTTTCTTGTTCTGTCGTCAATGTGTAGCATGCTTTAGGTACAGAGACCCTTCTATTAGCTACAGTACTAATCCTTAACTCTGGCCTATGATATAAATTTTCAACATCATGACGGGCCTTCAAATTGACCTTTGTTTTACCTTTCATATCCATAACTGTGTTAAATACATTGTCGAACACATTCTTCTCATTGTGCATCACATCTATATTATGTCGGACTAAATGTGTACATTAGTAGAGCAAATCATAAAAATACTCTACGTGGCCCAGTTGTGGTTGCATCCTCTGCCATCACTGCTACCAATTTCACTGCCTAATTCTATTATTTTTTGAAAATGACACACTCTAGACCAAATTTCATCGCCAATCAAATGTAGTACCGGTGGTGTTGTCTTATGGCCTCTATCTCTCCTAAACGACCTTGTATCTCTCCTGTAAGGATGGTCCATTGGCAAAAAACGACGATGAAAATCTATAGATGAAATGACTTTGTCTGCTCCATGCAATGTGGGCATGCCAATCTGCCAGCTGTGCTCCACCTACTTAACATACCAAATGTAGGAAAGTCCTTAATGGTCAACAAGAGTGCAGCCCGCATTTGGAAGTTTTGTTTCTTGGATATATATGTCATAAGCAGGCACACCATCTGACCACAAATGATTTAATTCATGAATTAAAGGCTGTAGATAAACGTCGATCTTATGCTTTAGATTTTTTGGACCAGGAATTATGACAATCAAGAACATCACGGGTGTAACACCTCACTACTTAGGCCCGACAGGGCCGAGGATGTCGCCCCGTCCAAAGAACAAGGGATCATTATAACTAGGTCACACAATCAAAATAATAGAATAAAAACAATACTTTAAATTTAAAACTTATTACAATCCAAGAATTCAAATCAAATCCAAAATAAAAATTGTTCACTCTCAACTTCCAAAACATTACACAAAATAAATATCAGAAAAATCTTCCAAGGCAGGCAACAACTAGCTACTCATCCCCATAGTAGGATCGACCTGAAATCATGGTAAAAAATGTGATGAGATAAAAATCTCAGTAAGTCCGTGTGTGCTTTGAGTGTCCAATGAAAACAGTTCGTGGATGCAAAGTATAGAATCTTCGTAAGAGAAATACTGGCAAGCAATAATCAATAGTCAAAATCAAGAGTGGTGTTTTAGCTTTTCCATCCATACATGATCAAATAAATCAACCACTCAAAAAAAAATGTGGTCATGGGTTACCACACGTTGGGCCCCATAACCATACAACAGTCAGAATGCCACACTTTGTGCAGACTGACAAAAAAGTAGGTGATCGGCCTACCGGGCAAGATACTCCTCCTTCTCTATACCCAAACAAAACCGATTGTCCATTCCGGTAACACACAGTCCACTTGACTGAAAGCTGCTAGCTTGGACTGGCACGACCTACTAGACTGACATCCTATCCGGGAAGGACTCACCCCTCAGATGTGACCACCTACTGAGAGACTTACCCTAACCCTTCAAAGACTAGTTCGAGTAGTCTACCATTATTGAGTACTCAACGTAAGTCATCCCACTTGGGGGAAAATGAAATAAACATAGCTTCACTTAAAAATGGCAATTAAGGATTTCCAAAGTTTGAGACAAAACTGGTTCTAGAAAAAGTTTGGAGTTTGACCAAATCTACTTATTGATTTTCAAATAATTTGGTTGATTGAAATGAGAAAGGAGACAATCCTCAATTGCCATTACAGAAATGAGTGACCATGCACTCCACAGTTAGCTTGCCATAGAACCATTTTGCATCAATCAGGTTTTATGCAGGAGCTTACCTGATCCTTAGCTTGAGATGAAATAAAGGTCTTCAATAGCTAACCTAACCCCACATGGGGTAAATACAAGCCATAATTAAACTCAAGCCAAAATCCACTTTCACAAATAAAACCAGCTCAACTTACTTCAACCATGATCCTAGTGTCCCAAGCTTTAAGGCCAGATAATAAATAAAATGGTTTATAAGTTAAGTCTAGTTTGATATTAAAATAATTAGGGTTTTGGAAAATAGGTACTAATAAGTTGAAGGCTTAAATCTTGCTAAGAATAAATTAGAGTTTATTTGATGAAGAGTCCCATGTGGTATTAGGTAAAATAATGATTTATTAATAATTAATTGTTAGAAAATAATTGATAACTAAAATTAGTTGAAAATAAATTTTAATGGGTCCTGATTGAAAAGTAATAAATAAATTTTAATAGTATTTATGAATACAAGACTTACAAAATTAATATTTTACTTATTATGATTATTTATATAAAAGGCTTTATTTGATATTATTATTATATATAATATCTATATATTTTATTTCTGTAATAAAAGCTATCATTTATTTGACTAAAATATCCTTATTTTATATATAATAATCTAAATCCACCCGTCCTAGGGGTTTTCGAAATTTACTAGCAAAAATTATAATATTAATCATTTTATTGATGAAATAAAATTAGCTTAGGGACAACTAGATCATGATCATATTTCCATTGCTAACCATAATCATGAACATACACTCTACTTCAATTTATCAAATCATCCAAATCATGAATAAAGGTGTAGATATAAATTTACCAAGACATGATCCAACATCTACTCGCATAAACATAATCATGGCTTTAACAATGAACATAAATCCTATTCACCAAAAGTGACATAATCTCTAACATGCTTGATCACATATACCACTCACGACATGGAGACATGCATTAAACCCTAAAAATGCCACACAATCAACCAAGACAATCAACTCATGCATAAATCTCATCTCCATCATATATACACATTTATTCATGCTTCAATCTCAACTCATTACAACAACATATGCTCAAGCCCCAATCATAATCCATCTCATTCCAATATCAACCTAGAGACATCAATCTAGAATTTAAAGAGAGGGTTGAAGAGGCTTACTTGGTTGATAAGTACCTTGGAGTAGTTTCGAATGGATCCTAACTCCTAGGAGACTAGATTCACCCAAGAGAGATGAAGAAAACATAGCCATGGTTGAAGTCACCATTCGGCCAAGAGGGAGAGAGCATTCGGCCGAGAGAGAGAGAGAGAGTCCATTAGTATGATTATATACATATATATTCATTAGAGATTGAAGATGAGTGAAGATGAAGTTGATTGAACATGCTTACCTTGAAGGTGTTCTTGAGCCTTCACAAAAATATTGGTTTTCGATCCAAAAGAGAGAGTTGGATTTTGAAGTTTGATGTTAAAAGTGGTATGAATGGATTCTCGGAAGTGAGTATGTGCAATCTGGATTTTTTTTTTTTTTTTTGAGAAGATTGAAGTGGTTTTGGTGGCCTTAGGTGAGAGAAAGTGAGTAGGTGTTCTTGGTATTCTTGAAGGTTGAAGAGAATGGAGAGAATAGGGAGAGGCCGGATGAAATTCTGTGTAGGAGGGAGTGGCCGAATTGTTTGAGAGGTTTTGGCAATTGAATTTTCTGGTTTGTGAGGAAAAGGAAAGGCTAGTTGTTTGAAATCCTAAAAAGAATATTTTAGGGAATCAATTTAGGAAACAAAATATGGTAAGAAGATCTTCAATGGAGGAGAGCTTTTGGAAGCTCTAATGGCCGGCTGGTTTGATCAGAGTTTTTACTGGATGAAAGCTGTTTGAAGGGGCTTAATGGTGGCCGAAAAGAGGGAGTACAATGGTGAAGGAATGTCCAGTTGTTTAAGGGATGTTTTATGGAATTTTACTAAACATATTTGCTGAAATTTTTGTCTTCAATCAATGGCTTGATTGGAGTAATTGTTGGAGATATTTTAGGGCAGCTATAGATAGGTTTTTTGAGCAGAAGGTTGGGGAAGATAATGGAGCTCAGTTCATAGCTGTTCAAGAGAAGTTTGAATAGAAAAATGGTGAAGTTTCGGTCAGGGCTGGAGAAGGAAGAAAGCTGGAAAAATTCTTGTACAGGTTTTTCGCTAGTTGCTAGAAATTTCTGGGTAGCTTTTGCTGCCATTTTCCAACCAACTTGTAGAAGATTTGAAGGGGTATTTAGAGGTCTTTCAAGGCTGATTTCCAACCTTCTTTATGGAAGAAAAATGTGGCTAAGATGTTGGGTGAAAACTAGAAGAAAACAGCTTGGTTTAGGCTCACCAAAGCTGCGAATTTGCCCAGAAAATTTTCTGGTTTGCACAGCATTTGTGCAGTCTGATTTTGGCCATAAAATTTCAGACTTTAAGCTGGAAAAGAGGCTATTTTTCTGGCAGAATTTGGGGGGGGGAATGATGGCAGAAAATTTTGACACTTTGAATGCACAAGAAGCTGGAAAAATTCCAGATTACTTCATGAAGAAAATGAACATAGCTAGGGTGGAGTTTTGAAGGTTCAACCATGGAGATTAATTCTCTTAGGAACCTTCCCCAACTCCTATCCATTTTCGGTCTATAAGATGTCTTACACTTAGACATTTTGAACCTTCAAAGCCACAGCACTTTGTTGGAATTTTTCTGGAATAAAATTGGCTTGAATAAATTGAATAACTTAATGAATTGAGAAGTAAGAAAAACTAAGGATAAAAAACGGTGTGAATTCCCTTAGAAATTTTTGTAGAGCACAAGAGTAGGATTAGGATACTCCTATCATGTCTCCTCTAGGACAACCCTCTACTCTTCCCTAAAGCATACAAGGCCGAAAATATCCTCCCTAAACAAAAATAAAATTCAATCATGCAAAAACTCAAATGATGGAATTCGAACCCAAGACCTCAAGAATTAATTCCAAAGCTCTAACCACTACACCACAACAACTCTTGTTCTTATTTTCTCTCCAAAATATTTTTCCTATTTAATCCTCAAGCTATCTCCCTATCTTCACTTTAAGCAAAAATTATCATTTTTCCCTTCTTACTCAACAAGCACAAATAAGCCATCTAGGCCACAAACCACAAATCCAAAGCACATAAAATCATATAAAAATATATTTAAGCATGCAATAAAATATGATATGTATCCCAACCCCCTTACTCTAAGGTTGGTTTCAACTGGGGTTTCACATCACGGGATCTTTCATATACATTCACGGAGAAAGGTTGTTGGAGTAAGAATAATTGGCCAAGAAGAGTATTGCTTGCTCAATAACCCAAATGGCGAAAACCCATCAGTACATAAACCTAGTTTGAAATTGCGCACTTCTCCCGCAAAATCTGGATGACTTCTATCAAAATGTTTCCAAGCCTCACTATCCCGCGGATGACTTATATTGCCATCCTCTGATTTGCTCTCAAAATTCCACCTCATGTGTTCAGCTGAAGTTTTGGATGCATACAATCTTTGCAACCTACGTGTTATTGGAAAATAGTATATCTTTTTATAAGGAATCTTCTTAGACTTTTCATTGTTCCCAACTTTCCTTTGCATATATCGAACATGGCCACAAATTTACATTCCTAGCAGTTAATATCATCTTTCCAATAAATATTAATTTTTTAAACTAATAAACTAAGCTCTGACACTAGCTTCTTCATTTGATAGAAGTCATTTGGAATCTTGTTACCACTAGGCACAGTCTCCTTCATTAGTTGAACCACCTGGTTGAATGCCTTCTAAGATATATTATTTTTAGATTTTATATTCAACAACTTACAAACCAACCTTAGTTGTGAGTGGTTCGTGCACCCGTCCCAAATAAGAGTGTCTGTGGCCTTAAGAATGTCATAGAAGTTTTGGGCTTCAACATTAGGCAGTTCATCGATAAACTCTGATGGGGATTGGTCTGGTAGAAAATTAGGACCAACTGCATCTAAGACCATTTCTCGATACGGATATCTAGAAATTAATTCTACACTGGTAGCCACACATCCACCAATTGAGATTGGAATTTTTGGTGTTGGAGTAGATGTTTCACCATGACATATCCATCGTTGGTAATTACCAACAAATCCCAATTTGTATAAGTGAAGCTCAACTTGTTCCAGATCAATATAGTTCTTGTTGTTGCACTTTGCACGAGAACATTAAATTACACGAGATCTTGCATTAGACAATGCAATAGTAAAGAAAGCTTTAACCCCATCTTGGAATTCAATTGTAATCCCCTTCACACCAGGGACATGCCTTCTACACATCTAGCTATGATCCTCCATTTAAGTTGGAGCAAGTGATTGTGCACGTTAGATACCAACATAGGTATAAATACATTAAGGAAGGATGTTGGATAGTTTAAGTTGTACTAGAGGAAATGGATTCATGTTTGGATTATATTTTGAGTAAGATTCATTTAGTTCTCTTGATTGGATATATGTTATAGAATCACGTACCATGTATAAGGAAAAAAGAATGGCTACATGCATTTTTTGCCCATAGACTTATCATAACAGAAAGGGCGTTGCCATCACCAACTTCCATTTCTAAAAGCAGAACGATGATCATAAAAAAAAAAAAATGCTGTTCAAATCATATAAAAAAGTAAAAGTTGTACCCTTCATATGTATATATTATCCCTGTTATCTAGTAATTATACTATCCACTTATTTGGGCTGTGATCATCGGATGGCAACTACTTTTCATCATTCTATTGAATTCTCAAAGATAACATGGACTATTAATCTCTCTTTCCAGACTATTCCTGCTAGATTTGCAAATGACTACTTTATTATGAAAGTTGAATATAAGTTCATGCTTCAAGTCTATGAAAAGACAAGAAAATAGCCAGCCATTATCTGGCTCTCTAGCATAAGAACAATTGTACCAATGACAGAGAGTCAGAATTCTAATCGGCTATTTTCCTATCTATCAAGAGACTCGAAGTATGAACTCATATTCATCCTTCATAGTGAAGCACTCCTTAGCATTATTTAGTAGGAAAAGTCCGGAAAGAGAGAACAATGCTCCACGTTATCTTTGAAATTTCACTAGAATGACGAAAAGTGGTTATCACATGACAAAAACTCTATGACAAGTGTATAGTTTAATTACTACATAAAGAAGGATAGACGCATAAGAAGGGTACATGAAAGAGACAAATAAGAGTTTTGAAGATCTAAAAGCTTATAATTTTTTATATGATTTAAACTTTTTTTTTAATGATCACGGTGAAAAATGCTTTTAGAAATGGGAGTTACAATATTTCAAATTGGACCATACAATATCTTGTAATGTGAATGAGAGAAGCAATGGGGCATTGGTTGAAACTGCTATGTTGCTTACATCCATCTATTTTAGGGTTGATTTTCCTGTAATATGTAGAGCTACATTGTTAGTTAAGTTCAATTATTTCTTTTGTGTGGTTAGGGTCAACTGAATTGTTTTCCAATGAGTGGAAGATAGAAAAATGAATACTATGTAAACTATCAGGAAAGGAGTTACAATTCTGAAAGATGGATTTGTTAGCCAGATTGCTTTGAAACCTAAATGAGGTTAAAGTTTATGACCTTTGTCTTGTTGTTCTTTGTATTAAAAAGATGGTTGTTCACCAAAATCTAATAGATAAAATCAAGCCTAACATAATCTATTTATCAGTAGTATAAAGTTCAACTCATGAAAAATTCGGCAGAATTTTCCCTACAAATTGGACATTTTCCAGGCACTAAGCCACCTCAAATCAACCAAAATATAATAAAAATTACAAAAAAATAAAAAAAATAAAAAAACTAGCCTAAAGGTAATCACCCATTACCCACACGGAATGATTACTCATCACTTACGAGAATCTATTCATATAAGTTAAACATATAATAGCTTCCATGAAGATATAAAAACTCATATCTAGACATTTCCAAAATATTATGACTATAATTCATTTCATCGAAGATAAACCTTAGAGGGTAAGTGAATAAGGTTTATAGCAAACAAATGAAATTTTAAAAAAGTCTTTTGATGTCTTTTGAAAAAAGGCGAACAGAATGTGTGTTAGAAAAAGAATTTGGTTCGCAGCTTTAAAAGGCGGTCATGAATATTTTAAATCAGCACTAAATGGTGAGAAGATGGTCTGTATTAAAGATGGGCAGAGAGACTACTATATAACACAATGGTCTTAAATGGATCAATAATTTCAGAGAAAAAGATAAAGTATTTAAGATCTGATGACCATTGAAAATGTAGTGCAAAAAGTTTAGATAAAATGCACAAGAATAGACCTAAAGATTTATAATGGTTCGATCCTTAAATGATCTACATCTACTACCTTAAGCTCATACTTAAGGATTTCAACACAACTTACTAAGACCTTTTTCCAAATCAATAGTGGTAGGAAACACCAATCTTACATAAGAAGATCACCATATTTAGGTTTACACCCAACCTCTTTAAACTCAACAATCAAAGCTCACCCCAATTGGGTTTTACTTCCTTAATCTTGATACAAGGCTGATGAAAGATAGAATATAGAAATAGCTCACAAATTGAGCAAATATAAACCACTAAGCACAAATACATTTTTGCATTTGGAACAATTTAATCTTGCTTTGAAGTACAAATAAAAAGAGAGATTTTTGTATTCTAAAGTGTAAGAGTGTTTCTGAATAAGTTAGCACAAAAATCTGCTTGAAAATCGAGTTTTTAAAGCTTTTACAAGAGCTAAAATCGAAATCCCAATGGCTAGAAACAGCAAGTTACTCTGTCAAGATTTTCAAGGTTTTGGATTCATAGAATGGAAAGATATGCATCCAAAAGGTGAGTCCAGAATGTCACTTTATGCAAAGAGATATATTTTGAAAAAATGTTACAGATTATTGGATGGTATTTTAGATTTAGAGGTCTATCCAAAACTACTCAACCAAGAATTTTATAAAATCTAGATTTAAAAATATCCTTTCTTTTTAAAAATAATTTGTAAGTGATTTAAGGTAAAACAAATTGAACATAAGGTAAAAATACATAGAAATTTACAAATAATACCTTAATCACAATTCCTAATCTATAAATCTTCACAAGGACTTCATGGTGTGCAATCTCTTAGGTTAGAGTTATACTTGATCAACCACTCATAGATTCCATTGCTTAAGAGCTGCTTAGCAGTCCTATTAGTGCGCCTTGGAAGAATTAAAGTCAAACATGTCCTATCACATATAGATTATACATGTTAGTCTACATCAATGTTTGTCATAAATTAAAATACGGGAGAATGCCCTTAGGGCTAACAATTTTTCCCTTTCTAAGTGATGATAGACTTGATGGGATTGTAAAAAAAAAAAAAAAATGATATAGACTATATGAACATATTAGACCTAGAGAAGTAAGAATATTTTTAACTGAAATGTGTTCTCTCATTATAGGACTTAAAGAATCCTTATGAGTTTAAGATAAGGAAAGTTCTCAATGAGCCTATGGACCAACTAACCTCCTTATCCTCTTTCCTCCCATAAAGATGACTATTTCTCATAGAAATAGCCAAATAATAGTCATAAAAAATTGTATAATGATGTACATGAAGAGTCGTAGAAGATAAATCATAAACAACAATACTCACTCTATGTATGTGCATATATATAAACAGTAAAAGAATACTAGCGATAGAGTGCGTTGGAAACTAAATTGGGATTTGAGATTTTAGACTTCCAAATAGTGCATCCAAAACAGGTTAAAATAAGACAGAAGATCACTTCTTGTAAAAGCATTTTTGGACTAGTGTTTTGGATTGAAGAATTGAGGATCTAAAACTCCCCCTGTGTTTGTGTAGGGTAAAAGATTCCCATAAAGATAGATCAATGGTTTTTCAAGAATCAACTGAACCCAGTTTTCACAAAGTTTTCATAAAGTAACCAAAAAGAAGCAACATAATTTTCATACGCATCCACTCAAGTATCCATCATCCGAACTCAGTCATAATCCATAACTCATAATCTAAATTCAGTAAGTCACAATCCATGACTTATACTAAATTCAGTCACAATCCATATAATCCAAAGTTAGCCCAATCACAATACTACAATAAATTCGGCTCGGCAGAAAATTTAGCTCCTAATCATACACAATCCATTATACTCTATACATTATACTCCATATTTATTTCTCCCTCTTTGGTATCAATCAAAAAGAATTTAGCAGAAGATAAACAGTACGGAATCAACAAAAAGTAGTAGTGATAAAAAGGAATATCAGTAGTAACAAGATGCAATAGTGACTAAATATCAGCAATAATATCAACAATAGCAGTAATATCAGTCCAAAACCAAAATAAAAGTGTTCATGCAGATATGGTGTAGAAAGCATAAAACAGTTTGAAGGTAATGGTGTTCATTAGAATAAAATGTTGCAGAATAAGTCAGCAGTCAGTAGTCGCCATATGCCAATCATAAAATGTTAATGGTCTCAAGCTTAGCATTGGCACCCTTCTTTGAGTGTTGTTTAGCAATTCTGCTGGACTGTTTTTTGACGACAACATGTTTCACTCTATGTCTTGATGAGCTACTAGGTAGAATTGGCTTGTCTTTTGTAACGGCAACTGGGTCAGCAGAGGGTACATTAGGTATTATCTTAGCCGGCTGGGATGGAATTGTTTCAGTTGTGGGCATTGTAGTGGGTGGAGCTAGAATTTCATCAACGACTATTTTCTCAGTAGTGGTGGGTTGTCTAGAATCCTTTTCAGGAGAGGGAATGATAGGCTCATCCTCTTACTGTAGTTGAGTGGCTTGATCTTTTGAGACATCTTCAGTATCCTTTTCTTTTGTGAGCTGCTTCCTTTCCATATTACTCAATCGAGTGCCCAAAAATTGTAATTCAGTTTTGACTTCAGCACTAAACCTATCAAAATTTTTAGATAAAATATTCAAAGCATTCAGAAAGCTTTGAGTTAGTCCACTCTCATCAAGCCTCTGCTTGCCTTTACTTGAGGATTCCTTTACTATTTCAATTTTGTGTTTTATTCCAATCGAGGCAGCAGGTGTAACTTTCTTTCCCTCAGCTTTAATCTTAACCAGCTTTTCCCTTTCTTCTTCTAAAACATCCCTAATTAGAATCCATTAATTGTCTATTTGTACAAAGCCCATTTTCTTAAAAGACTTCGTGCTGTAAACATTAATCTTGAGGTGTCTAAGGACATTTGTACTGAGATTCACATTAAAATATTTAAAGACCTTGGTCAGGAGATTTCCATATGGTAGGGCCTTGTTCGAGGTATTTCTTGTTTGAAGCATTAGCTCACAGCCAGAAATCTAAAACTAATATGCCTTCCTTCTGATAGGGCCAACATCAATATCATTTGCATGATACTCACCGAAGTTTTGTGCCTAAAGCTAGGTGTCACCAAGGTTGACACCATGTGGTGCAAAATTCTCTCAAATCTATTCAGCTATTTGGAGTTGTGATCATTTAAGTTTTTGAAACTCTTGCCTCTAGTAATCTTAGCCTCAAATCTCCCTTGTAATACCCCACAACCTAGGCCCAATAGGGCCGGGGATATCGCCCCGTCCAAAGGACAAGGGGTCTTTATAATTAGGCCACACAACAAAAATGAAACAATACTCTGAAATTAAAAATTATTACAACCCAAAAATTCCAGAACGAATCCAAAATAAATTGTTCACTCTTATCTCTTAAAGAATTACATAAAAGAAATAACACAATATCTTCCATAGCAGGCAACAACTAGCTACTCATTCCCACAGCATGATCGACCTAAAATTATGGTAAAAAGGGTGATGAGATAAAAATCTCAGTAAGTCCGTGTGTGCTTTGAGTGTTCAGGTAAAACAGTTCATGTATGCAAGTTGAAACATTTCATATGGGAAAATGCTGGCAAGCAATAAATAACGTTAAAATAAAGAGTGGCGTTTTCCTCTTTTCAAACCATACAAGTGCACAATAAATACAACCACTCAATTAGGCGGCCATGGGTACCACACGTTGGGCCCCATGTCCATACAATGGTCAGAATGCCACACTTTGTGTAAACTGACAAAAGGTAGGTGATCGGCCTACCGGGTAAGATACTTCTCATTCTCTTCACCCAAACAAAATCAGTTGTCCACTCTAGCAACACACAGTCCATATGACTGAAACTTGCTAGCTCAGACCGGCATGACTAAGTAGTACTGTCGCTTTTCCAAGTTGAGTTCATCTTCTGGAGGTGGCCTCTTGCCAGAAGACTCGCTCTTGCTCTTCGAAACTAGTACTACTAGCCTACCCTTATTAAGTACTCAACGTTGATTGTCCCACTTGGGAGAAAACCAATAAAGCATAGCTTTACTTGAAAATGGCAATTAAGGGTTTCTAAAGTCCGTGTCAAAATTGGTTTTAGAAACAGTTTGGTATTTGAGCAAAACTGCTTGTTGATTTTTAAATAATTTTTTTGACTAAAACAAGAAAGGAAATAGTCCTTATTTGCCTTTACAAAATAAGTGTTCACATACTTCGTGTTTGGCTTGCCATAGTGACCTTTTACAACAAACAAGTTTTATGCAGGAGTTTACCTGATCCTTTGCTTGAGCTAACTCAAAGATCTTCCAAAGTTGACCTAGCCCTACCTGGGGTAAACACAAGCCATAATTAAACGCAAGCTAAATTTACTTCTATGACTAATCCTAGTTCAACTTCCTACAATCATGACCCTAATGTTCCAAACTTTAAGGCTAGATACTCAATAGGATTTTATAACATAAATTTAGCTTGATAATAAAATAACTAGGGTTTGTGAAATAATTACTAATAAGTTGAAGGTTTAAATCTTGTTATAAATAAACTAGGGTTTATTTGATAAAGGGTCCTAAGTCCTAGATGATGTTATTAAAATAATAAACTATTACTATTCTCTTAATTAATAATTAATAGTTAAAAAATAATTGATAAATAAAATTAATAAGTAAATTTTAATATATTTTGATTAAACGATAATAAATAAAATTTAATAGTATTTATGAATATATAACTTATAAGATTAATATTTTACCTATTATGATTATTTATATAAAAGGCTTTATTTAATATTATTATATTTTAATTTTAATAAAAGATATCATTGTTTCCTATAACAGTCCAATTCCACATTTTCCTAGGGTTTTCGAAATCATTAGAAGAAAATGTAGTATTAATTTTTATTAATGTATTAAAATTAGCTAACTTAAATAATTTAGGAACAACAAGGTCATGATTATAATTCTCCTATTGCTAACCATAATCATGAACATAGACTCTAACACCAATCCACAAACTATTCAATTCATGAATAAAAGCATAGATCCAAATCTACCATCACATGATCCAAACTCCACTAAACATAATCATATTCATGGCTTTAACAAGAATACAAGAACATAAAACCCTATTCACCAAAGGTGACATAATATCTATCATGCTTAATCACCCACACTAACTCACGACATGAAGAGCATACAACAAACCCCAAAGCATCATAAAACTCAACCAAGACAAATCATCCTCATACTTTAATCTCAACTCCATCATATAAACACATGCTCAATCTCCGATCATAATCCATCCTTTTCCAACAACATCCAAAAGACATGAATCTAAAATTTAAAGAGAAGGTTGAAGAGGCTTACTTAAATGATGACTATCTTGAAGAAGTCAGAAGAGAATCCTCATGCTTGGAAGGCTTGATCCATCCAAGGAGGAAGAAGAAAAATGGCCATGGTTGGAACAACCATTTCGGCCGAGAGATTGAGAGAGTGAAAGAGAGCATTAGTACTTTATTTTAAAGATTGAAAAGGAATGGAAAATGAACATAATCATTCATGGTTACCTTGAGAGAGTTCTTGAATCTTCAAGAAAAATTCTGGTTTTTTATCCAAAAGTAGAATCTTGCTTTTAGTGTTTGATGTTATAAATTGCAAAAATGTATTCTAGAGGATGAGTAGATATGATCTGGAGTTTTTGGAGAAGATTAGAGGTGTTTAGAGTGGTCCTAGGCTTGGAGAATGGTGGTGTGTATTCTTGGTGTTTTTGGTGTGCTTTGGAAAAATGGAGTGAATGGAGAGAAGTGTTGGACGAAATTGCTGAAAGTGCTTGGCCGAATGATTGAGGGTTTCCTTGAGATTGAATTTTTAGATTAGGGAAAAGAAGGAAAGCTGGTTGTTTGAAATTCAAAAGGAGTAATTTAGGGAGTGAATTGGGGTAGAAAATATGGTAAGAATAGCTTGGTTGATGGAGGTTCTTGGAGCTACTATGGTCGACTGGATTGTGCTGGAGTTTTGTCGAGTTGAATAAGGTTTGAATGAGCTATAGGGTGGCTGAAATTCAGAGTGTAATGGTGGAAGATTTCCTGGTTGTTTAAAGCTTAATCCAAGGAGTTTTCATGGAGCAATTTGCTGGAATTTTGAATTTTAATTGGAGGTTTGATTGTAGTGATTGATAGATTGATTTAAGGAGTAGCCATGGAGCTTCATTCGAGCATATCAATGGAGGGGGTGAAGGAGTTCAGTTCATGGTTGACTTATGCTAGTTTCACAGAAAGTTGGAATGGTTTTTCGGACATGGTTGGAGAAGGAACAAGGCTGGAATTTCTGGTTGTTTATTCAAGAGGTTTGCTGGAATTTTTATGCAGATTTTTCTGCAATGTTCCCGCCGACTTGTAGAAGGTTTGAAGGGGTATTGGAGGGTCCTTTAAGGCTAGTTTTCAGCCTTCTTTATGGAGGAAAGACAAAGATGAATTACTGGTTTGAAGGCTAGAAGAAACAACTTGGTTTTTGGACTGCTAAGCTGCGAATTCTGCCCAGAATTTTCTTCTGGTTTGCACAGCTTTGTTCAGTCCGAATTTTGGGCAAAGTTTTCAGTCATTAAGCTGAGTAAATTGGCTATTTTTCTTGTAGTATTTGAGTGAGAAATGTGGCTGAAGATTTTGAAAATTGGACTGACTAATAAGCTGGAAAAATTTTCCAGATTACTACATGAAGAAGATGAACACTTATAGGGTGGAGTTTGAAGGTTCAATCATGGAGATTAATTCCCTTGGAAACCCTCCATAACTCCTTCCCCATTTTCAGTTAAAATTCCCTCCTCCAAAAGGTATTTTCAAAGCTCCAAAATCACAGAACCTTTTTGGAATTTCTTGGAAATAAAAATGGCTTGGATAAATTGAGCAACTTAATTGATCAAGAATTAAGGTAAGCTAGAGAGCAAAAAGGGTATGAATCCCTTAAGAATTTTGTAGGGTACAAGAGTAGGATTAGGACATTCCTTTCATATCTCTCATAGGACAACACTCCTATTCTTCCCTATGGCATGCAAGGGCTGAAAATATCCACCTATCTAAAATAAAATTAAATCATGCTAAAACTTAAATGATGGGATTTGAACTCAAGACCTTAGAGATAAATTCCAAAGCTCTAACCACTAAACCACAACAACTCTTATTCTTATTTTCTCTCCTAAATATTCTTCTTATTCAATCTTCAACCTATCTCCCTATTTCCACCTCAAGTAAAATTACCAATTTGCCCTTCCTACTCAATAAACATAATTAAGCCTTCTAGACTATAAATCACGATTTCAAAACATATAAAATCATTCAAAAATATATTTATGCATACAAGAAAATAAGATATGCATCCCGATCCCTTACTCTAGGGTTGGTTTTAGATGGGGTTTCACATCCCTAGTTCAAATAGGTCAGACTCTTCTAGAAATTTATTCATTTAAAAAAAATAAGATTCCTCCATCTTTGACTCCAAATATTTAGTTCAGCATTCTATGATCAAATTCCATGTTCACATACCCTACCCTTGAGGCATACCATTGAACCATGAATCCCCCGCCAGTCTCTTCCAGTCTTCATTTTCTTTAGTTTGAATAAAATTCCCAGACCAATGTAGTGTATAGTTTTTCATCCACCGACAGTAAAGCCCCTATCAAAGTTATTCACACATATTCAGGATATTAGTAAAATTAAAAAAGGCCTCAGAATCAACGTAATATCCAGTAATGACAGTCCTATTTCTTGACAAGCAATTATTAAGCTTAGATTCGCATTTTAAGTCAAGGAATCAAGGTACCTGTATCTCAGAGCTAAGCTTTCTTGTACAGGAATTTTTTGCTATGAGTTTGTCTGGGAAGCTGGTTCATTGGCAAAAATCTTTTTCCCTTTTTGTTTGGCAGCAGGTTGGGTGGTGGCAATAGATTTTGTTTTCACCACTGCTCTGCTTTTCTGGTTATTCTTTGTCTTTGGTTCGGTTCCCTTATCTAATTTAGGATGTTTTGCCATGGCAGTTGCGGGAAGAAGATGTGGGTTTTCCATTTTAGTGAAGAAGAAGAAGAAGATTTGAAGAGAGATAGGTAGAAAGATTAATGGCAATTTCGGATTTCAAGAAGAGAGAGAAATAGCTTTTTGACAAACCTTTTTTTGTGATTTTCTAGGTACTTGAGTGGATAAGTTCAATCAAGTACCCTCAAAAGAGATTTCATCAGAGATAGGATGCACTACTTTGAAAAGCACGAATATTTTGAAAAATTCAAAAAGAGAGTTCTGGACTCAAATGCTTTTTCATCCAATAAAAAAAAAAAATGTGATTTTTACGCGATTCTGGGTTGCTGTTGTTTTGGACTTAGACTAAGTCTAAACTTGTCTATCCAAAACAAATTGAGAGATATTTTGTTGAGGAGGGTTTTAGATTCATGTTTTTGAGATGCTGCATCTAAAATCACCATCCGAAATCGCATGTCTTCAGACATTTTGTGAGAATGAACAAAAAAACAAGCTTTGGCAAAATTGTTAGTTACATAATCTAGTAATTCCCAAACCTCTTCACAAATGATTAAATCTATCTTTGACCAGCGGTTTAGTGAATATGTTTGCAAGCTGTTCATCAGTTGGAATATATTCCACACAAACATAACTTTTAAGCACATGATCTCTAATAAAATGATGCTTAATTTCAATATGCTTAGTTCTAGAGTGCTGAACAAGATTTTTGGTCAAATTGATAGCACTAGTACTGTCACATAAGATAGGCACCCAATTAAAGTTGAGACCAAAATCAAGCAAAGGATTTTCATCCACAAAATTTTTGCGCACAACAACTTCCTGCTGCTATGTACTCTGCTTCGGTTGTTGAGAGAGAGATGCAAGCTTGCTTCTAGTTGTACTAAGAGATAAGAGAGTGTCCCAGAAATTGACAGTGTCCATTGGTGTTTTTTCTCTCAATTTGTAATCAGCATAATCGGCATCCGTATATCCTATAAGATCAAACAAGTTAGTTTGTGGATGCCATAGATCAAAATTATATGTTCCAACCAAGTACCTAAGGAAACATTTAACAGCACATGGATGAGATTCCTTTGGACATGATTGAAATCTTGCACAAAAGCACACTGAGAACATAATGTCGAGTCGGCTGGCAGCGAGATAAAGGACTACCAATCATACTTCTGTATTTTGATTCATCCACTTTCTTACCATTTCATATTTATCAAGCTTTAATGATGTGCTTATAGGTGTACCTATCTCTTTTGCTTCATTCATTCCAAACTTTTTGAGCAGTTCCTTAGCATACTTGGCTTGATTTAGGAAGATCCCATCTTTGGTTTGCTTGATTTGTAATCCGAGGAAGAAATTAAGTTCTCCTACCATACTGATCTCAAACTCTTGCTGCATTGTCTTGGCAAATGTCTTGCAGAAGGAATCATTACTAACCCAAAAAATAATATCGTCAATACATATTTGAACAATTAAGATATCATCAGAATTTTCAGATTTGATAAATAATGTGGTATTAAGTAAGCATCTTGAAAAACCTTTTGAAAGAAGAAAACCACTAAGTCTTTCATACCATGCTCGTGGAGCATATTTTAAATCATAAAAAGCCTTAGAGAGTTTAAAGATATGGTCTGAAAAATGTTCATGAATAAACCCAAGAGGTTGCTCCACATATATTTCTTCTTCAATAAAACCATTTAAGAAGGCACTTTTGACATCCATTTGATAGAGCATAAAACCTTTGAAAGATACAAAAGCAAGTAGCATTCTTATTGACTCTAACTGAGCAACGGGAGCAAAAGTTTCATCATAATCAATGCCTTCTTCTTGATTGAATCATTGGGCAACTAATCTGGCTTTGTTTCTAACAACAACACCATGCTCATCAAGTTTGTTTTTGAAAACCCACTTGGTACCTATCACGGGATGTTCAAGTGGTTTAGAAACAAACTTCCAAACTTGATTTCTTTCAAATTGATTCATTCTTCTTGCATGGCCATAATCTAAAAATCATCATGCAAAGCCATATCAATGCTTGAAAGTAAAGAAAAATTATCAACAAAATACCATCTAGTTTTGACTCCGCAGCTAGGATCGCTAATGATCTGTTCTTTTGGACGAACAGTTTTGTATTTCCAGTCTTTTGGTAAGTCTTAATTTGTTAGCTCTTCAGTCGTTTGTTTATTTTCTTCAGCTTGTTGTTCTTCTAATTCTTCTTCTTTGGCATGAATATCAAGACGTGGAGCCTTATGCTGCTCACAGCTTTTTTCTTTTATGATTCTTACATCATTATTATCATTTCTAGAAGAATATATATTTGATTCATCAAACACAACATGTATGGATTCTTCTACACATAGAGTTCTTTTATTGTATACTATATATACATTTTTGTTGGAAGAATATCTAAGAAATATAGCATCATCAGATTTGCTATTAAATTTTCGAAGATTGTCTCGAGTATTGAGGATAAAACATTTGCAGTTGAAAACTTTAAAGTAAGAAATAGATGGAACTTTGTCAAATATGAATTCAAAAGGAGTTTTCCTTGGAAAGGGTCTTAGCATAACACGGTTGACCACATAGCAAGCTGTGTTCACAGCCTCAGTTCAAAAGTATTTTAGAAGAGAGTTTTCACAAAACATTGATCTTGCCATCTCTTGCAAATTTCTATTTTTCCTCTCAATCACACCATTTTGTTGAGGAGTTTTTGCTGATAAAAATTGTGTGAAAAACCACTTTTATCATAGAATTTTGTAAAGTTACGGTTGCAAAATTCTCTACCATTGACTTCTAATTGAAATGAATTTGCACCCAAGGGAATTTTGAACACGTTTGAGTAATTTTGAAAATTCAGAGAAAGCTTCACCTTTTCATGTAAGAAATAAAGTCAAGTGAATCTTGAGAAGTCATCCACAAGTAAATAAGCATACCTCTTACCACTAAAGCTAGTGGTCCTCATTGGTCTAAACAAATCCAAATGTATGAGTTTAAGTGGTTTTGATGTTGAAATCATTTTCTTGGGTTTAAAAAAGGTTTTGATTTGTTTTTTAAATTGGTAAGCATCAGATACCCAAATTTTATTAAATCTCATTTTGGGCAGTCCTCTAATAAGCTCCTTTGAGGATAATTTGTCTGGCAGATCGATAGATACATGACCTAGCCTTCTATGCCAAGGGGGTAGCTATCATCATCATTCACAGAGAGGCATCTAATATCATGAGCCACAAGATCATCAAGATAAAATACATACATATTTTCAACACGGCTAGCAACAAAAATTATCTCATTGCTGGAATAATAGTGCAAGAATCTTTTTCAAAAAATAACTTTGCAGCCATTATCACATAATTGACTGATGCTAAGCAAATTGTACTTTAATTAATCAATTAACAACACTTGTTTGATAATAGTAGAGGATTCTTTACCAATATTACCTATGCCAAGTATCTCTCATTTCTTTTTGTCTCAAAATGAGACAAATCCATCATTTGTGACTTGAATGTTTTCCAGTAGTCTAGCATTTCCACTCATGTACCTGGAGCATCCACTGTCCAAAAACCACTTTGTGGAGTTCATCTTGTTCGATGAATATTCCTATAGATAAGATGGAAGAGTGATTTTTAGTACCTATACCTTCTTGGATCCACGAGGGTTAGTAATAGTTCCTTTAACTTTCCAAACTATTTTTATACTGGATTCCACTTTCTTCCTAACATGACACTTAGATACTTTATGTCTAGATTTTTCACAATTTAAGCAACAACTGTAAGTCATGTATGAAGAGGCAACTTTTACAAAGTAGGATTTGTAATTTCCAGCTTTGATTTCATGCCTATAACCTAGACCATTTCGGTTTTCAAGTACGTGTTATGCACCAAGTAATTTTTTCAAATTGTGTTTGTCATTTGTGAATTTCTCAATACATGTGGTAAGATCATCAACTCTATTTTTCATATCATCAAAATTGCTTCCCATAATTTTGAGAGAAAGTACTTTGTCACATAAGCATTTGTTTTCAAGAGACGTATAATGCAAATAAATTAGGATAACATCCTTTTCAACATTTGAGCATATAATGGAATCAAGTAAAACATTGATCTCATTCAACAGCTTTTCATTCTTATCTAACAATAAATCAATTTTCATTTTCATATCCTTGTTTCTTCTAGATAGCTTTTTAAGTTCATGAAACATGTTGAAAAGTAGCTCATTTAGATCATCAAGCTTCTCATATTTAGAATCATATAATTCAAATATCAAATTTGGTGAAGTAGGATTTACCTTATATTCCATGGCTATAAAGGAAATGTTTGCTTTTTCTTTTTCAGATTCACCACTTTCTTTAGTCTCGAATTCAACTTGGTCCTAAGTCCCAATCTACTATTTTCCTTTCTTCATATTTGTGTACTTTTTCTTCTTTTTGAATTGCTTAGCTTCTTTTTCTTTAGCTACTGGACAGTCGGCGATAAAGTACTCTATGCTTTTACCCTTAAAACATTAAGGCTTAAAGGAAGAAGTTTGTCCCTTCTTTTCGATAAACTTCTTCCCCCTTTTTTAGTGGAATTTTCAGAACATTTTTCTAAATTTTCTAGTAACCATAGCCAATTCTTCAGTATCGAAATTAGTGCCATCATCACTATCAGTTTGATCATTGTTGACTTTTTCATCAACTACTTTTAAAGTAGTTCCTCATTTGCCTTTGTTATCATCATCATGCTCTTGAAATCTTTTGAGTTTCATTTCATAAGTCAAGAGTAATCTGATTAGCTCTTCAGTAGGCAAGTTATTTAAAATTTTGGATTCTTCCCCAATTAAGGTTTTTGGCTGCCATTTTTTGCCACAGCATCAAGCAACTTTTTGTTTTGCTTATCGAGGGAATAGATTTTCCCATATGCCTTTAGTCCATTTATAATGTTTGTGAATCTAGTGAACATATCAGTTATGTTCTCACTTAGCTTCATAGCGAACAGCTGATAATCTCGGACCAAAAGTCCTAGCTTTGTTTCCTTTACTTGATTAGTCCCCTCATGGGTGACTTCAAGTAATTTCTATATGTCATGAGCAGAATCACAATGACTTACTCGATTGTGTTCATTTACATCGAGAGCACAACATAGAATGTTCATTACTGTTGTATTTATCACTTCTTTTGGGCACTATTTCACCTTCAACTAATTTGTTGGGACGAATGGTCCCTTTTCAAGCAGATTCCACAACTCAAAGTTTATTGAGCAAATATATATTTTCATTCTATTTTTTTGGAATGTGTAGTTGATTCCATTGAACAGAGGAGATTTATTTGTTGAAGACCCTTTGATGTTCGGCAGTGAAGATATGTTTGCTATTTGGATCTTTTCTACAAGGCTATTAAACAAAAAATAATGTACACCAATGCTTTGATACCAATTGATAAACCTTAGAGGGGAGTGAACAAGGTGTGTGGCAAACAAATGCAATTTAAAAAAAGTCTTTTGATGTCTTTTGAAAAAGGGCGAACAGAATGTATGTTAAAAAAAGAATTTGGTTCACAGCTTTAAGAGGCAGTCAGGAAAATTTTAAATTAGCACTAAATGGTGAGAAGATGGTCTGTATTAAAGATGGGTAGCTGAACCATCAATGACAGACTTACTCTAGAACACGAAGGTCTTAAATGGATCTATAATTTCAGAGAAAAACATAAATTATTTAAGATTTGATGACCAGTGAAAAATGTAGTGCAAAAAAGTTCAAATAAAATGCATAAGAATAGACCTAATGATTTATAATGGTTCAATCCTT
The DNA here is from genome assembly GCA_026120185.1 of Voacanga thouarsii. Classification (NCBI taxonomy): domain Eukaryota; kingdom Viridiplantae; phylum Streptophyta; class Magnoliopsida; order Gentianales; family Apocynaceae; genus Voacanga; species Voacanga thouarsii. The sequence goes on along the minus strand of JANUWF010001659.1, from coordinate 144,133 downwards.
AAATGATCTACATCTACTACGTTAAGCTCATACATAAGGATTTCAACCCAACTTACTAAAACACTTTTTCCAAATCAATCGTGGTAGGTGACACTAATCTTACACAAGAGGATCACCACACTTGGTTTTGTACCCAGCCTTTTTAAACTTAACAATCAAAGCTTACCCCAACTGGGTTTTACTTTCTTAATCTTAATAAATACAGAAATAGCTCGGATTGAGCAAATATAGAAAGTAAATCTAATATATTTGTACTTTTTGTATTTCAATAAATCTGTGTCAAAGTAGGATCACCACACTTCCTCAATCTCTTTTCATTTTACTTTTTTAACCCATCGATTCTTGAAACTTGCCCCAAAATCGGGATGTAAATCTCGGATCTCGGTCGGACACAATACTTGAAGGTACTCTATGTAGTCTGACTATTTCCCGCACATAGGTCTAAGCCAACTTCTCCATGGAATCTCTTACATTCATTGGTATGAAATGCGTTAATTTGGTCAGTCGATCCACCACTACCCCTATGGCGTCCTTTTGGGTCCTTGCCATAGGGAGTCTGGTGACGAAGTCCATAGTCACCTCTTCCCATTTCCATTCAGGCACTGGTAATGATTGCAACAATCCCGCTGACTTCTTGTGCTTTGCTTTGACTTTCTGACAGGTGAGACACGTCGAGACATACTTAACCACGTTCCGCTTCATTCCAAGCCACCAATAAGCCCTTTTTAGATCCTAATACATTTTGACCTCTCCAGGATGAATGGCATACCTGCTTTTATGCGCCTCTTCCAAAATTCTGTCCTTCAACTGGTACTCTTTGGGTACACACAACTGATCTCTAAAATACAAAACTTCCGTTTCAACCTGCCTGAATTCACTGCCTTACCGTTTGAGCTCCTTGTCCTTGAAAAACTGAAATTCTGCATTACTTTGCTGGGCCTTAATAATATCCCGCCTTAGATTTGGCATCATCTTTAGGTTGCTAACAACAATTCTCTCCTCTTGCACTTTCGCTTTTCTATCCAACAATCCTGAACCATTTGAACCTCCTGCACTCTTAGCCTGGCCATTCTGACTTTTCTACTCAGGGCATCAACAATAACATTGGCTTTCCCGGTATGGACATTGATAGGATAACAGTACTCTTCCAAAAATTCCATCCATCTTCGCTGTCTCAAATTCAGGTCCTTCTGGGTGAAGATGTACTTCAGGCTCTTGTGATCAGTAAACACTTCATATTCCGCTCCGTACAGGTAGTGCTGCCATTTCTTTAAAGCGGACACAATGGCAACCAGTTCTAGATCATGTGTGGGATAATTGACTTCATGAGGCTTCAACTTTCGAGAAGCATAGGCAATCACCTTTCGGTCTTACATCAACGCTACCCCTAAACCTTTTTTCGAAGCATCGGTATACAGCGCATAAGGCTTATCTTCCTCTGGCAGACTCAACACTGGTGCTATCATTAATCTCCACTTCAGCTCTTGTAAACCCTTTTCACATTTTTCACTCCAAACAAAGGGTACGTCCTTTCTCAGCAATCGGGTCATAGGCGATGCGAGTGTTGAAAATCCTTTAATAAACCTCCTATAGTAACCACCCAATCCCAAGAAGCTTCAAATCTCCATAATGTTCTCCGGCTACTTCCAGTCTGAAACTGCTTCAACATTTGCTAGGTCCACCTTAATCCCGTCCTTAGTCACCACGTGGCCAAGAAATGCCACACTATCCAACCAGAACTCACACTTACTAAACTTGGAGAAAAGCTTGTGCTTCCTTAGCTTTTCCAATATCAGCTTTAAATGTTCTGCATGATCCTTTGGGCTCTTGGAGTAAATGAGTATGTCGTCGATAAATACCACCACAAACTTGTCCAAGTAGGGTTAAAACACTCGATGCATCAAATCCATAAATACCGCTGGTGCATTGGTTACCCCGAATGGCATCACCATGAACTCATAGTGACCATATCTTGTATTGAAGGCTGTCTTGGGGATATCCTCCTCTTTTATCCTCACTTGATAGTATCCTTACCTCAAATCCAGTTTGGAGTAACAACTGGATCCTTGCAACTGGTCGAACAGCTCATCAATCAGCGGTAGGGGATATTTATTCTTGATAGTCAGGTTGTTCAAGCCCCGGTAGTCGATACACAACCTCAAAGTCCCATCCTTCTTCTTCACAAATAGCACAGGTGCTCCTCAGGGTGACGTGCTAGGTCTGATATAGCCTTGCCTCACTAGTTCTTCCTGCTGCTCTTTCGATTCTTTCAGCTCTACCGATGCCATCTGATACGTAGTTCAGGACACCAGTTCCGCTCCTAGAACTAGATCAATGGTGAACTCAACTTCTCGGTTCGGAGGTAAAGAAGTGAGTTCCGCAGGGAACATGTCGGAAAAATCCTTTACCACCTCGGTATCCTCAAGAATGCACTGGTCCTTCGGCTTGTTTATCACATAAGCTAAATATCCTTGACATTCTTGCTTCAACAATTTCTAGGCTTTAGCCTCAGCTATCAAAAACTTCAATTCTTTTACTCTCTTGCCATTGAACTCCGACACATCACATCCTGGTCTAATAAACTGAACCGATTTATTCTTACAGTCTACTTTAGCCCCATGCTTCGCTAGCCAATCCATTCCCAATATCAAATCATAATCATCAATAGCCAAGACTATCAAATCTCCCTCCAAGCTTTCTCTCCCCACTTCAATTTTACAATTTCGCACATACTGATTTGTTTGCACCATCTTTCCTAAAGGTGTACTCACCAACAAAGTAAAGGTTGTTCCACTCTATCCCAACCCAAATGATACGCACAATTCTTGTTTAAATAGGAATGGGTAGATCCAGGGTCTATCAATGTATTAACGGAACGACCTTGGATAGTAAACGTACTTTCCACCACTGTCGCATCAGCTCCAACCTCTTCTCGGTTGAGAGCGAAAACTTTTGCTTTCACCTGAGGCTTCTACGCTCCACTCCCGGATGCTCCCATGGCATTGGCCCGATTGGGCATCGGGATCTGAGCCGGGTTTCCTTGTCCGACTCGAAGAAGTTTAGGGCTGGTGTTCTGTAGATGGTTTGGGTCTCCGCAATGGTAGCATTTCCGCTCACCTCCCCTAGACCAATAATTTCTCTCCGTGTGGCCCCTTTTTCCACAGTGCCAGCAAAATGGAAGATTTTGCGTAGGACCAACCGGTGCTGTCCGAGCTTGCTTTCCCTGGTTCTACTACTGCTGGTTGGTAGGGCGCTTGTTGGGTTGTTGCCTCTGAAAAGGTCTTAGCAGTTGTCTGGGTGGTAGAAAAGGTCTTGGTGCCATTCTGTTGCAGTCTTCATTCTCAGTCCGGGTGGCTGCGTCCACGGCCCCCCGAGTAGGTCGTTGGTGGAGAAGATGCCAACGCCCTTCTGATAGGGCCTAAATTAGTCATATTTTTTTCTAATTATTTGAGGTACTTTTATGATATATTCTGTTCAATAACTAGTCATATTCCTTTATATTTGAGATTTTACCCATGGAAAGGTATTTTGTGCATTATTTCAGATTTTAGGGGTAAAAAGAAGCAAAAACGTCACAAAACAGAATAGAGGTGGAGCTAACCAGGGCAAAGGAACCGGGGCCGGCCATGTGCTAATGAGACGAACTTCGAAGCGACGAAAAATTGTTGAAACAGGATGGAATAGAACCGAATTGGCGCCAGCTCCAGTAGCTAAGTCAACGCCGGCTACATTCTGGACACCAGTGCGTGGAAATCAAGAAAAAATCAGCGAACAACGGAAGAGACGGAACACAACCGGCGTCGGCTCCAGCAGCCAAGGCAGCACCGGCTGTGCCCTGAGGAAAAGACGGGATTTTGATTTTTGTATGTAGTTTTTGGAAATCTGTGGAGTTTTAGTATCTTCCTACTTTTACTTGGCCAAGAAACTTACACCAACAAGTTTAAGCACTTCCTAAGCCTATAAATAGATGGAAAACACAAGGGAAATGAAGAGAATTCATAGATTATCATAGAAAATCACTCAATCTAATGAGGAATTCTTCAATTCAATGAGGGTTGTACAAGAAAGTCTCCGAAGGAAGAAGAATGAGGCTTGTCTATGAGTGCTTTCTTTTACTTTGATTTCTTTTTCTTGACAATGATATATTAATTATTTTATTATATTTTATCATTGTTTTAGATATTCATGATTTTGAGAGTTATTTGATCTTTTTATTAATAGATTGTTATTCTTGGTATTTAATTACTTATGCTTATTCCGAGATTAATTGGTTGTTTCTTTCCATTAACTTGCTTAGACAAAGGGGTTGATGGTTGTCTCAATTCATTAGTTTCATATATGTTGGCTCTTAACTTGCTTGGACAAAGGGGTTAAGAGTAGGGACAAAGTAATTAGAGGTTAATTGATGTCTGATAAGATATAGATTCATTGGTTAATTTCATGTGTAAATTTGCCAAGAATGAAAATTTAATCAAGGATTGTGTTTAATGCATCTTTTAGGTGAATTAGTTGAGACAGGATATGTGATGCTAATATGTCTAGAAGATAGGGATTTCATGGATTGGACAAAGAAGTGAATCTATATTATCCTTTATGATGCCAAGAGAATAATTAGTTATGATAATGATTAAGTACTCGAGAATCATGTTTGTCTAAACAATGGCTTAAATTACATAATTCTCCATCCTTGACATGTATATATTTTTATTTTTATTTTATTTTATTTATTTCATTTATTTTTCACTTTATCGAGTCGGTTAAATAATGAAGGAAAATGGAGTAATGTATACTTGTTCCTTGAGGATCGACACTCGTTTGAACCCTATGCTATGTTAATGATGAGTATGCTTACTCATATATGTAATTTGGGATTAACGTTTTAATTTAAAATTGATTGGGAATGTGTTTATTTTTGTATGATTTTTATACCCAAATCCAAACACATCAAGTTTTTGTCGCTGTTGCCAGGGAACAATAGCATGAAAGCTTGGATTTTGTTAATTTAACCATGTAAATATGTAAATACGTAAGTATGTAAAATATATGTAAAATATTTACAATTGTTCTCTTGGCAAAAGGTGCTATCTTTTGTATCTTGTGTATTTATGTATAACCTTGTAACCTAACCTACTAACTTGACTATGTTCTATTAACTAACTTTGTATTCTTTTAATTTTGTTTTAATCATTAATTCTGTATCTAACTTGCTTCTTATTTTTTTTAGGTGTTATCCTTGGTACATGACCCGAAAATCCAAAAGTGAGATAGTCGATTTTGACCTTGAAATCGAAAGGACATTATTAAAGATTCGCCGGACAATTCAAATGAACTTGATCGTCGAAATGGATAGTGTTCAAAATAACAATGCTCGGAATAGGAGGGCTATGGATGACTTTGTGAAACCTGCAATTTCGAGCACAGGCTCGAGTATTACTAGGCCTAGTGTGGATGCAAATAATTTTGAAATATAGCCTAACATTATCCAGATGGTTCAAAACATAGTTCAATTTGATGGGTTACCTGAAGAAGATCCCATTGCTCATTTAGCTAGTTTTCTTGAGATTTGTGATATTTTTAAGATGAATGGCGTTTCAGAGAATGCCATAAAGTTAAGACTTTTTCCTTTTTCTTTGAGGGATAGAGCCAAATCGTGGTTAAAGTTTTTACCTACAGGTTCCATCACTACTTGGAATGCCTTAGTTGAAAAATTTCTGGCCAAATATTTCCCTCCAGCTAAGATAGCCAAACTTAGGGATGAGATATTTGCCTTCCAACAATTAGATTCTGAGCCCTTATATGAAAGTTGGAAAAGATTCAAGGAAATGTTGAGAAAATGCCCACACCATGAATTTGAGCTCTGAATGTAGATGCTCATCTTTTTGAATGGCCTCACGTTCACAACACGTCAAGTGGTGGACTCTTTTGTACGGGGTTCCATTAATCATAAGACCCCAGAACAGGTATTCGATCTTATTGAAAATCTGGCTTTTAATAACTATTCTTGGGAAAGTATAAGGTCTAGAGCTCGTATGCAAGGAGTACACAAAATAGATGCTGTGGTAGCATTGGAAGCTAAGGTGGACGCTTTAACTCAAAAGATAGAACGAATGGTGATGCGTCAAGGCCATGTATTGAACGTAAGTTATGATTTCTGTGGAGAGGGACACTCGAATCATGAATGCCAAAACATGGGGTCACTCCAAGAAACCTCGAAACAAGTGGCCTTCGCAGGTAATGTCTGGCTAGGTAACAACCCTTATAGCTCTACCTATAATCCTAGTTGGAGAAATCACCCTAATTTCTTTTGGAGCAATGAAAATCAACCTAGGCAGGGCTCCTTCAATTTTGGAGGAAATCAAAGGAACCAAAACCCTATGAACAATAACGTAGCACCTTCAAAGCCACCATTGGAAGAATTGATTGGCCAATTGGTAAGTACAACGGAAACTAAGTTCCAAGGGGTCGATGTTACAACAAGGAACCTAGAGGCCTCCATGCGCAACTTGGAAAACCAAATTGGTCAACTAGCTAAACTATTGGGAGATCGTCAAGTTGGGACATTGCCAGGAAATACTGAGGAATATCCACGGAATCAAAATCGTGGAAAGCATTGAAGCCAATTTTTGTCATTTTACTTTACTTTCAATTTTGCGCTTGAGATAATTTTTACTTCTGTCACTTTGATTAATTGTTTTTCATGAATTAGAGTGCATTTTTCATCATTATTATGTGTTCATCATTTTTTATTAATTGAAAAAAATGAAAACTGGACAGAATTTAACTGGCGCCGACTAGGACTAGGACCGGTGCCGGTTCTTGTTGAGTAAGGCACAACATATAGGCCATTGGCCACTTTTCTTTCAAAATCTCCAACTCCCTCTCAAAGTCTCTCTAGCCCGCGCCGGCTTCACCTCCCCAACTTCCCAAAATTTAATTTTTCACTTCCCAATCACTTCTATAACATTTATCTACCTCTCTTTTGTTGATCCTACGGATCAAAAATCTCAAAATCTTCCATTTTGCATAATAACCTCACTTTCAATCCATTAGCAAGGAGCTTAGATTTCTACAAAAAGCTTACATATTTTTCTTGCCTATGCATACATGAGCATAAATGCATGATTTTTTTTTTTCCAATTCCCACGGTTAAAATTGTGTAGATGACTTTTTCTAATTTTAGGGATAATTTTGGCCGAAAATTGGGATTATTTATGTTATCTTGAATTGTGCATTACTCCTTGAGCTTTATGAGTTTGGGTAGATTAGGAGTTAATGGTTCTTGAATACTTGATTCATGCACATGATCATTAGAAACTTCATGCATATATCTAAGGTTAGAATTGTAGCTATTTATGATGATTGAATAAATGCTACATATGGAACTTGAATTACTTTTCAGGTAATGCCATAATAATGCCTTCATTCACACGATCATGTACACTTGAACGCATTGGGGATATTTAACACGTTTATTCTTTACAATGAGCTTTCCATGTATTATTGCAAATTGTGTTGAATTGATTGGAGGGATGGAATTGATTGTTGATTGGAGTGTGATATACATTGAAGGAGTTTGGGCTTTATAGTTATGAGATTGGTTGAGGGTTGAGTGTGAGTTGAGGATTATGTTTGCAAAGAGTAGCTACACCCCGTTTTAAGTCTTTGATCTCAATTGTTCTATCCTCCTATTTTCGCCACTCCTTACTTGATAACATGTCTAGAGCAAGGGGTCATTCCTCTAAAAGGGCGAGAGCTTCTTCTTCCTCAGGCCCTTCATCAATTGACCCTGTGTTTCTTAACCCAACTGAGTTTATCGATCTATCTTGTGAGGAATGGTACAATAGGAGAGCATCTAATAAAGTCATTGTAGAACGTACTTTCGCACCTACCCTAGACCATGCCCTTAAATTGGGAATGATGTTTAGGAGGCTAGGATGGGGTTTGATAGTACAGCTGAAAGGGAAGTATTGTCTAGTGCTCATCAAGGAATTCTATGCTAATATGGTTGACAAGGGCAATAAACACCTTCCCCATATTGAAACGAGAGTAAAATGAATCCCCATTGTCATCACCCAAATCAATTAGCTAATCTCTTCCAGGTGTTTGATGATGACTCTTGGCAAGGGATAGACATGAATAATCAAAAAATTCTTTCTATCCCGAATTAGGATGCCAGTGGGACTAGAGCCATTCTAGGGTTATATAAGCATAATGCCTTCCAAGCCAATAGTTTCTATTCGAATAATGATCTGGCTGCCGATTTTAGAGCTCTAGTCTATATGTTTGGGTTCAATATTGTACCCCGTGCTAGTGGTTTTAATGAGACTCGACTTATCGACACCTACATTTTGCATAGGATGATGAATACCCTACCTATCCCTCTTGCACCCCTAATTATACAATCCATTAGGGATGTGGTTCATCATTATTTCGCTACAAAAGCCTTCTTCTTCCCTCTGGTTATAATGAAAATTCTAAAAGACTTTGGTGTTAGTCTTGAGGGAGAGCTGATAGAGGCTACCACTGAGCATGATATGGTTACGGAACAAACTTTGATGAGTTACGGGTACAACTACAGCCTAGAGTTGAAAAAGTGGCTAACCCCCTTTGAGGTCAGACATCCCGGTTAGGTTAGGCCACCCACTGTAGAGGAGGAGCAAACACTGCCACTGGCACGTGCATGAGCTAGTAGTTCTCAGTCCCAACCCTGGACTAACTTTGAGACTACCGTGCTGGGACAGTTAGCCCAGCAAACGGAGATGCTCCTACGCTTGCAGGGATGCGTGGATGACATGGCGAGACGGCATGCTACTATGGAATAGCAATTGGCTGAATGGAGGCAGCATTCTTCCGAGCAACAAGGTGATGAGGGAACTTCAACACCGGCTGATGATGTTGATCATGATGATGATGAGAAGAAGGACTGATGATGATTGTCGACACTTTCTCGATCCTTCTTATTTCTCCTTTATCTTTTAATGTCTTTTCTACTTAATTTTTTATTTTTTTCTTTGTTTGTACTATTTCATTTCTTTTATTTTTGATTTAATTTTCTTTTCTAGTTTTTATGCTTTGGTGTGCTTTTTTGTATTTTCCTTTTTTTAGGTACTTTGCCAATGCCTCGTTCTTCAAGAATTCAGTTCTTGTACAACACATTGCACAATATATGGAAGTATTGTCTTTCTTATCTCTTCTCCTTTATATTTTTGGTCCCTTGGCAATGTTTATTTCTTATTATATTTATTTGGCCATTGAGGACAACGTCCAGTTTAAGTGTGGGGGAGTGATTTGATTGAAAATACTTCTATTAAAACTTCTATGCATATACTTTAGCCAGCCTTCTTGTGATCAAAACTTTTCAAATTTTTTTTTATTTTCTTTGAGATTTCAAGTGGTATTTTTAGTGCATGTCTTTATGATGGGTTATAGAGCATATGTTCTATATCATTTATGGCTTATGCATGACTTTTTGCACGCACTTGAACTAAGTAGTTCTTGATCAAATGCTTTACATTGTTCTTAAACTTATTTTTCTACTAAAATTCACGGAGCATTCTAGACTTACTTGAATATCTCTCGAGGCGAAATAAGAAAGACATTAATGGTTTAGCTTAGGGATGACGGCAATAGGCCTTTTTTGGATAGTTTGAGCTTTTCAAGCCTACCTATTTTTATATTATCCCTAGTGCCTATTTTGAGCCTAAATTGTTGATTTCTTTCTTTAAAACCTATTATCATACTTTGTACATTGCTTGTTTCTGAGAGTTTGAATAAATTTTCAAATCTTAATGCTCTTGATGGATGAAAGTATATGTAGGAGAATGGTGAGGAAGAATACTTGGAGAAAGATCATGACTCGTTGCTTTCAATTATGTATCAATAGTTGTGTTGAGTTGGAAAGAGAAAAGAAAGAGAAGAAAGAGAAAAGAAAGATTGAAAACAAGAAAGAAAAATAGAAAGCTGCTAAAAGAAAGAGAAGAAAGAGAGAAACTGAGAAAGAAAAGAAAAGCAGCAGTTGAAAAACAAAAGATGAGTGAAAGAAAAGACAAAAGAAAATTGAGAGAGAAAGATAAGAAAGATCACAAGAGAATGGTGATTGAGCTGTAAAAGTTGAGTTCATATCAAATCCTAGACACCATTGCTGAAAATAGGAGTGATCTTGTGAAAAATAGAGAAGAGTTGATGAAGGAAGTGAAAAGATGAGAAAAAGAAAAGCTACATTACAAGCCTTTGGCCTTACATTACAAGCTTGAAAGTCCTACTTGACCTAAGTAGAATCTTGATATGTCTCAGATTAGTGGAGAGAGTGTATGAAAAGTAAGCTTATGGAATGCATATTTTTTTCAAACTAAATTCTTCCAAATAGTTTGAGAATATTGTTAAGTATTGGGATCGTTCTACTAAGTCATTATTCACTTACACAAGTCTTGCATTTGTTATGAAAGATGTAGTAGCATGTGTTTTATGCTCTTGAATGAAGGAAGCGTTGAAGATATTATTTTGAAGTTGATTGAGTGATTTGTTACACCTTGTGTTTGCCTACTTGTCTGTGATACTTTGCTTGAGGACAAGCAAAGAGCTAAGTGTGGGGAATATGATAGGGCCTAAATCAGTCACATTTTTTCTAATTATTTGAGGCTCTTTTGTGATATATTTTGTTCAATAACTTGTCATATTCCTTCTTATTTGAGATTTTACCCTTGAAAAGGTATTTTGTGCATTATTTCAGATTTTAGGGGTAAAACGAAGCAAAAACGTCGCAAAACAGAATAGAGGCGGTGCCGGCCAGGGCAAAGGAACCGGTGTCGGCCATATGCTGATGAGACGAACTTTGAAGCGACGAAAAATTGTTGAACCAAGATCAAAATAGAACCGAACCAGCGCCGGCTGCATTCTGGACAACAGTGCATAGAAATCAAGAAAAAATTGACGAACAACGGAAGATACAAAACACAACCAGTGCCGGCTCTAGCAGCCAAGGTGGTATCGGTTGTGCCCTAAGGAAAAGGCGGGATTTTGATTTTTGTACGCAGTTTTTGGAAATCTGTGCCAAGAACCTTACACTAACGAGTTTAGGCACTTCCTAAGAGTATAAATAGATGAAAAACACAAGGGAAAAAGAAGAGAATTCATAGATCATCATAGAAAATCACTCAATCAAATGAGGAATTCTTTAATTCAATGAGGGTTATACAAGAAGGTCTTCAAAGGAAAAAGAAGGATGCTTGTTTATGAGTGCTTTCTTTTACTTTGTTTTCTTTTTCTTGATAATGATGTATTAATTGGTTTATTGTAATTTGATATTATTTTAGATATTCATGATTTTGAGAGTTATTTGATTTTTTGATTAGTTGATTGTTATTCTTGGTATTTAATTACTTGTGCTTATTTCGAGATTAATTGGTTATTTCTTTCCATTAACTTACTTGGACAAAGGGGTTGATGGTTGTCTCAATTCATTAGTTTCATATTTGTTAGTTCTTAACTTGTTTGGACAAAGGGGTTAAGAGTAGGGACAAAGTAATTAGAGGTTAATTGATGTCTGCCAGGACATGGATTCATTGGTTAATTTCATGTGTAAATTTGCCAGGAATGGAAATTTAATCAAGGATTGTGTTTAATGCATCTTTTAGGTGAATTAGTTGAGACAGGATATGTGATGCTAATATGTCTAGAAGATAGGGATTTCATGGATTGGACAAAGAAGTGAATCTATATTATTCTTCATGATGCTAAGAGAATGACTAGTTATGATAATGATTAAGTACTCGAGAATCATGTTTGTCTAAAAAATGCTTAATTTACATAATTCTTCATCCTTAACATGTATATATTTTTATTTTATTTTATTTTATTTTATTTTTCACTTTATCGAGTCGGTTAAACAATGAAAGAAAATGGAGTAATGTATACTTGTTCCTTAAGGATTGACACTCGTTTGAATCCTATACCATGTTAATGATGAGTACGCTTGCTCATATGTGTAATTTGGGGTTAACCTTTTTAATTTAAAATTGATTGGGAATATGCTTATTTTTGTATGATTTTTATACCCAAATCCATTCACATCACCTTCTCAACTCTTGCCTTAGCCCTTTGACAAACTGTCTTATCTTGTTCTACTCAGTGTCCACCAGCCTCTTGCAATACTTTGACAATTGCGTGAATCGTGCTGCGTATTGAGCTACCGTTATACCTCCTTGCTTTAAATTCTGGAACTCATCTTCCCACTTCTCAACTATCCATTGAGGGATATACTCAGCTTTGAATGCTTCCACAAAATTGGCCCATGTCCAGTCTTGGTCAATCATCTCCCAGTCGTCCTGAACCCGTTACCACCATACTCGAGCTGGGCCTCTTAATCAGAATGCAACAAACTTCACCATTCATTTCTCAGTGTATTGAAGCGCAGTGAAGATGTCTTCTATTTGCTCTATCCACTGTTCAGCTTTCTGATCCTGCTCGTCTTCTCCCAAGAAAATAGGCGGTTGAAATTTTAGAAACCGCTCCAAAGCTTCGTCCTTCCCCTTTGGGTTCCTCCGCTCAGTTAGGGTTTGAAGAATCTCGGTTATCTTGCAAAATGCTTGCTCTATTGTCACTCCAATAGGTTCTTCTGACCCCAATTCCAAATCCGGCTCGTTCTTATCCCCCCGGTTGGGTGACGGCATCTGAGTCATCTCAAACTCCGGTGTCACAAGCTCTGCCTCCGGAACTCTTCTGCTTGATATGGTTGCACGACGCTTAGGTTCCATTCTAAACCATGCCCAGATAATGAGTTTATGCATTCAAGTTTAAAACATTTTGAGTATGCATTCACATTCAAGTTTAAGTAAAAGAAAATCAGATGCAAGTTTTGTAAAAAGAATTGCATATAAATTTTTCTCAAACCTTAGAGTACTCCAGGTACTCTTATTTGCATAAATTTGAAATTAAAGCAGTAAACATGAATGAAATCCTTAACATAGGAGTTTATGAAAAGTAGTAAATAAAACATCCAAATCATAGCAGCACTTAGCCTCTCTAGTCCTAATCAGAGTCTTCAAAGTTGGCCTCATATAACCATCCCCCAGAATTCCTAGTGAAGTTTATCCCAGCCCCATTTGCAAACCCATCTATTGGCTCCTTCCCGGGTTGCCTAGAACTCTCCCCGGTCTCAACCTGGTTGGGTAAAGGTATGAAGGAAGGTTTAGGTGGAGATTCATAATCTATCTCCCCCAGGTCATCACTATCAGCTGTCAAGTCAACTATGGGACTAGGAGGAAGGGGAACATATTCCATTTCAATCTCCTAGTCTTCACTGTCAGTAACCAAGTCTATCACAGGTATTGGGGGTGGCTCAATGATCTGAACCTCATTGTCACTGCTATTATCTAAGGGAATAATTGGCTGCGGTGCAGGCTGAGGCACTGGTAGGTCTTCCGAGTAGATAGGGATGGGAGGATGAAATTGCTACCCTTACCTTGCAGTTCTAAGCATTTTAACCATCCTACAGCATACACAAGATAGGTTAGTCAAAGGATTTGAACTTAATAAAACAAAACATATACTATCAATATTTGCCTAAACCTAGTCTCTGATGTCACTTGTAACACCCCACTACCTAGGCTCGACAAGGCCGGGGATGTCGCCCCGTCCATAAGACAAAGAGTCTTTATAACTAGGTCACATAATGGAAAATAAAAGCAATACTTTAAAATTGAACTTATTACAACCCAAAAATACAAGAACAAATCCAAAATAAATTGTTTGTTACCGTCTCTCAAAACAACACATAAGAAAAATAACATAAAGCCTTCAAAGCATAGGCAAAAAATCTAGCTATTCACCTCCACAGTAGGATCGACCTAAAAACATGGAATAAAAGGTGATAAGATAAAAATCTTAGTAAGCCCGTTTGTGCTTTGAGTGTTTCAGATAAAACAGTTCGTGTATGCAAGTTGTAAAAATTTCATAAGAGAAAGTGCTGGCAAGCATTAAATAAATGTTAAAAATAAAGAGTGGTGTTTTACTTTTCAAACCATACAAGTGCACAATAAATACAACCACCCAAAGGGGTAGCCATGGGTTACCACACATTGGGCCCCATGACCATATAACAATCAAAATGCCACACTTTGTGCAAATTGACAAAAGATAGGTGTACAGCCTACCAGGTGAGATACTCCTCTATCTCTACACCCAAACTTACCGGTTGTCCACTTTGGAAACACACAATCTACATTACTGAAACTTGCTAGTTCGGACCGGCATGACCTATCAGACTAGTATCCTATCCAGGAAGGACTCACCCCTTAGAGGTGGCCACCTACTAAGAGACTTACCCTAACCCTTCAAAGACTAGTCCTAGTAGCTTACCCTTATTGAGTACTCAACGTTGATTGTCCCACTTGGGAGAAAATTAATCATACATTATTTACTTGGAAATAGCAATTAAAGGTTTCTAAAATTACTGTCAAAGTTGGATTTTAGAAAGAGTTTAGCATTTTGTGTAAATTTGCTTGTTTGATTTTTCAAATGATTTGCTTGACTGAAATAAAAAGGAAAACAGTCCTTAATTGCTTTTACAAGATGAGTGTCCATACACATCGCGTTTGGCTTGCCACAGTAATTTGTGGTCTTCAAATAAGTTCATGCAGGGAGCTTACCTGATCCTTTACTTGCTCGAATTTCAAAAATCTTCCAAGGCTGACCTAACCCCGCATAGGGGAAAACACAAGAATAAGGTTATACTCAAGCTATACTTGCCTTACACAAATAATTCCTAGTTCAGCTAATTACAATCATGACCTTAATGTCCTAAGCTTTAAGGCTAGCTGATAAAGAATTTTATAAAATAAGTCCAACTTGATAAGTTAAAATAATTAGGGGTTGTAAAGTAATTACTAATAAGTTATAGGTTCAAATAATAAATCTTGAGTGTTATTATTAATAAATAAACTAGGGTTTAATTATTGAAGAATCCTAAGTCCTAGATGATAGTAATAAATGATAATTTTTAAATAGTATTATTAAAATAAATAATAAATTATTACTAATCTCTTAATTAATAATTAATAGATAGCAAATAATTAATAATAAATAAAATTTATTAAATTTTGATTAATATATAACAAATAAATTTTATTATAAATAATATTTATGAATATATGGTCTACAAAGTCATTAATATTTTACTTATTATTATTTATATAAAAGGTTTTATTTATTATTATACATATAAATATATATATATTATTTTTAATAAAAGATATAATTTATTTGGCTAATAAAATATCACTATTTCATTTAATATTCCATTTCTAAAGCTTCCTAGGAATTTCAAAATCCTTAGAGAAAAATATAGCCTTTAGAGGAAAAATATAGTAATAATTTTAATCAAGGTAATAAATTTTGTTAATTAAAATTACCTAGGATCAACAAGATCATAATCATAATTTTCCTATTGCTAATAAGAATCATGAACATGTTCTACAGCATCAAACAACAAAAACTAATCCATTCATGAATATAGGTTTAAATCCATACATACTATCATATGGCCAAATTTCTACTAAGCATAATCATAATCATGGCTTCAAATGAGATAAGAATATAAAAATCCTATTCACCAAAGGTGTCATAACATCTAGCATGCTTAAACATTCATAATTTCTTAAGACATGATGAACATACATCAATTCTCAAGGAATTCCATATGGCTTAATCATGATCATCCATTCTCATGTTCTAATCTCCTGAAAACATGATGTAAAACCGTGTGAGAATAAATCTGAGTAAGTCCTGTGTGTGCACATAGTGTTTTGAATAGTACGTGTATGCAAAATGTAAAACATTTGTAGAAATAATTTGGCAAGTCATAAACAATCTCTTTCTGCAAAGAGTGGGTTTTTCTCATTATCACACTTTGTACAAAATAAATCCTCCACTCGAATAAATAGTCATGTCACCATATGTTGGGCTCCATGAGAACAAAATGGCCAAGGCACCACACTTTGTGCACCTTGTCCAGACCAGATTACCACACGTTGGGCGTTCTGATCAAGGTGAGTGTACAACTCACCGGGTGAGATTCTTCTCCATCTCTACACCCAACAAAACCATCCGGGTGTCCATACCGGGAATATAAATATTACCATACCAGGTCCAAATGCTAGCTCGGACTGGCCTGACCAACCAACACTGTCGCCTTTTCAAGCAGAGTTCATCTTCTGGATATGGCTTCCTGCCAGAAGGCTTATGCTAGCCCTCCAAGACTAGTATTGTTAGCCTATCCTTATTGAGTACTCAACGAACATTTCCGTCAATTCATGATTCAAAATATCTCCACACCTTGGCTTTGTACAACGCGGTTTTTCTCTAAAAGAGTTATCTAAAAATTTAGGAAAGAATAGTTTTCTTGATAAAATCATTAGTTTGACAAAACTGTTTAAAGAATAATCTTCCACGTTTACAACCCAAATGATCATAGTTCAACAATAGCTTTACAAAGCCTCACAACATAGACTTGCCATCACAACATTTAACAAAAGAGTTTATACAAGGACTTACCATCACAACATTTAACAAAAGAGTTTATGCAAGAACTTACTTGATATGCCTCAGATAAATGAGATAAAATCACAGCTTGCTTTCCTCAATTACCCTCCTGATCTACACCATATAATATCATGATCAGGGTCTCAATTAATTCGAACATGCTCTAATCTCATTTATTTTCACAACAATTCGCAATCCCCTATTTAAATCCAAGTAAACTATCCAATCCCCACAGATCATATACCATGACCATATGCTCATCCACCTAATAGACATCATTAAACCTTACTTTCGGCATCAAGGGTGGGTATTCCCTTACCTTGCAACAACCGGGTAATGAGGTCTCGATGCTCCTATGGTGATCGTCCCGAGTTTGCTTGAAAAGAAAAGAAAAGCTACCTCCTTTGCTCCTCTTGATCAAAAATTAAAGAAGAAGATGAAATCAGCCTCTATGTGGCGTGATTTAAGGGAAGAAGAAGGAGAAAAGAATCATTAGAGAAAACGGCATCAAGAGGTTGAGAGGATTTTTGCTTACCTTAAGGTGTGTTCGATTTTTGCTAGGTATTGCTCTTAAGATTTTCGAAAATTGCTGTGGAGTTCTTGCTGGAATTTTTCGTGTAGAATAGAGAGGGTAATCGGCTACTATGCTTTAGGGTTAGAGAAGATTGGTTTAGGGTTAGATGGTGGTGTTTAGGAAGACTCCTAATGGCTTTAGGTTTCTTGGACAGCAAGGGAAAAAATTGCAGCTTATGGTGTGCCTTATTGCTGCCGACTTTGGGAGGGTTTAAGGGAGAAAATATTCTGTAATTTGCTTCTTTGTACTGGCCGAAATATTGCTCAAGGGAAGGGCTGAATGTGTTCAGAATTTTGGGCCGAACAAAGAAGAGTTTGAGAAGGTTTGAAGAGCTGAAATTTCTGTGCGCGTGCAGTGGTTTTGCTGTACGAAATTGCTGAACAATAAGAGGAGAAATTCTGGTCTGTTGTAGCTGTGGTTCTGCCGCAATTTTCAGAGAAAAGATGAGGGTTTTAGGCGTAGAAAATTAGCTTGATCAACTGAAGATTCTGGTGTGTTTTGGTGTGCAGAATTTCGGATTGTGTAGGAGTGCAAGCTGGCTGAAATCTGTAGTTTTTTTGGAGATAAAAATCTGGTTTTGTGCAGCTAAGGTAATTTGAATTTATGAGGAGTGTTCTAGATGTTTGGAGTTAGGGTTTGGAGTGTTGTATTGCTCCTAGGAGTGCTAGAGTTTTAGGACTGCTTGTGCTTGCACAAGGCTGCCGAATTTCAGCTAGGAAAAGGTAGCAAAACCTAGTTAAATTAGAATTGAAATAAAATCTGATTTGCTAAAGGATTTAGGATAAGATTTCCTAGCTTTGGAAGAGTTTGGGTTGAGCTAAAATTCCTTCAAGAAATGGCGGCACCTGCTGGGAAAATTTTCCAGATTTTTAGCTAAAGTTCTAGGTTTAAAATCAACAAGGTTTCCTACTAGAAGAATGACTGTTTAATTCCAACTATCCATGGCAACATCTATTAAGCTAAAATCAAGAAGAATTTTTAATTATTATCTAGGGTTTTTTTTTTCAAAAATCCTAAGGAATAAAAGCTGAAAATTAAGAGTGAACTTTATTCACATCAAAGTTCTTGAATTTAGGAAATAAATATAGAGACTTATTTCCTTGGAACATTGGCACTAAAATTTCTCTAGGTTTGCTATATCTTTTTCAGCCAAGACATGGAAACTCTAAGGAAAAGAATCTTCAAGAAGGAAAACTAGGATTCACAAGAGATAGGATTCGAACTCAGGCCACCACGGAAAAATCACCATCCTCCCCGCTATTCCAAATCAATTCCAATACTAATTCTTCCTGCAAGAAGTTCTTACCACCCCAATACTCATCCTTCCAAATCTTCGACCAAACCTCCCTTAACCAAATCTTTAAGAACACACTATTTCACCTTAATTAATTCAAATGCAAGAGCAACGGAAAAATTCACATGCATCCATACAAATAAAATAATTCTAAGCTACCAAATAAAATGCAAAATATTATGCAATGCATGACTTTTCCCCATAGTCAAAGGTAGTTTTGGGCTGGGTATTACATCCCCTCCCCCTTAAGAGAATTTCGTCCCGAAATTCAGATGTCATACCCTTAGAGCATATCCGAATACTTTCGTCTTAACCATTCCTCCATTTCCCACGCCACATCATGTGCTCCATGATGATCCCAAAGTATCTTCACCATGGGTATCTGCTTGTTTCGAAGAGTCTTGGTACTCCGTTCCAAGATCTTGACTGGTCCCTCCACATAACTTAGATTCGGTTGCAACTCTAACGGTTCCTCATTGAGTACATGACTCGGATCGGGGTTATACTTCTTCATCTGAGAAACATGGAATACATCATGCATCCCTGCTAGACCATCAGGTAGATCCAATCGGTAGGCCACCGGTCCAATTTTCTCTAATATCGAGAACGGTCCTAAATACCTAGGACTCAACTTCCCTCCTCTCGGATGCTTCAGGATTCCTCTACTATGAGTCAACGTCAAGAATACACAATCACCTACTAGGAATTCCAGTTCCCTTCTCCTAGAGTCTGCATAACTCTTCTGTCTGCTTTGCGCTGCCCTTAGCCTTTCTCGAATTAACTTAATCTTGTCCGTCATCTCATGAATGCATACTTCACCAGTCCTCTTAACATTCCCCTCTTCTGTCCATCCCCAGTATATCGGTACTTGGCATTTTCGCCCATACAGTGCTTCGTACGGTGCCATCCCAATAAACGCATGATAACTGTTGTTATATGCTAACTCTGCATGCGGTAAGGACTCAATCCACTTATCTCCAAAGTCCAAGATACATGCTCGGAGCATGTCTTCCAGAATCTGAATGACTCTCTCGTATTGACCGTCCGTCTGCAGATGAGCAGAAGTGCTGAATTTCAGGGTCGTGCCCAAGGACTCCTGAATCTTACCCCAGAACCTTGAAGTGAATCTAAGGTCCCTATCCGACACAATACTCGACGATACACCATGCAACCTTACAATTTATCGTGTATATGTCTGAGCCAACTTTTCCATCGAGTCCCTCACGTTCTCTGGTACAAAATGCATTGTCTTGGTCAATCGGTCCACTACCACCCAGATTGCATCCTTGTGTGACTTGGTCATCGGAAGGCCAGTCACAAAGTCTATGGTCACCTTTTCCCATTTCCACTCGGGAATTAGTAACGGTTGCAGTAAACCTGCAGACTTCTTATGCTCCATCTTAACCTTCTGGCATGTCAGGTAGGTTGACACATGCTGAACTACATCCCTCTTCAGTCCAGCCCACTAATATTTCTTCTTCAAGTCTCGGTGCGCTTCGTCCAGTATCCTCTTCTTTAGGTCTCGGATGTCAGGCACACAAATCCGGTCCTGAAAGTATAATACCCCTTTCTCATTGGTTCGGAAGTCACTTCCTCCTCTTGCGATCTCTTTCTCCTTAAAAATCTGAAATTCTGCACTATCCTGCTGGCCTGATACAATCTTCTGATCCAGATCGGGCTTTATGGTCAGATTGCTCACGCAGATCTTCCTCTCTTGAACTTCTGCCTCTTGCTCCATGATATCCTGGACTGCTGACATCTACTGCATTCTCAAGTGAGCCATCTTCACCTTTCGACTCAGTGCGTTAGATACCACATTCGCTTTGCCCGGGTGATAATTAATAGGGCACTTATACTCCTCAAGAAATTCCATCCACCTACGCTGTCGAAGATTCAGGTCCTTCTGTGTGAAGATGTACTCCAGACTCCTATGGTCAGTGAAGACCTCGTATTACGCACCGTACAAGTAATGTCGGCATTTCTTCAAGGTAAACACTATAGCTGCCAACTCCAAGTCATGCGTTAGATAATTAGCTTCATGCAGCTTTAGCTTTCTAGATGCATAGGCTATGACCTTCCCTTCCTGCATCAGCACGGCCCCCAAACCTTCCTTGGACGCATCTGTATAGAGTGCATAGGGCTTATCAGCCTCAGGCGGACTCAGTACGGGTGCTGAAATTAACCTCCTCTTAAGCTCATGGAAGCTCTTTTCACACTTCTCACTCTAAACAAAAGAGACATCCTTCTTCAACAATCGAGTCATTGGTGAAGCCAGAGTAGAAAATTTTTTGATGAATCACCGATAGTATCCGGCTAGCCCAAGGAAACTTCGTATCTCGGTAATGTTCTCCGGTTGTTTCCAGTTAGCTACGGCTTCCACTTTGGCTGGGTCCACTTTGATCCCCTCCTTAGATATCACGTGACCAAGGAAAGACACTGAGCTCAGCCAAAACTCACATTTACTGAACTTGGCGTAAAGCCTAAATTCCCTCAGCTTCTCTAAGACCAATTTTAAATGCTCTGTGGGGTCCTCCAGATTCTTGGACTAGATTAAAATGTCATCGATGAATATAACCACGAACTTGTCCAGGTATGGTTGAAAAATGCGATGCATCAAATCCATGAATACTGCCGGTGCATTGGTTACGCCGAACGGCATTATCACGAACTCGTAGTGGCCGTATCGCGTGTTGAATGCAGTCTTAGGAATGTCTTATTCCTTAATCCATACCTGGTAGTATCCTTGCCACAGGTCCAACTTCGAAAAGCAAGCGGCGCCTTGCAATTGATCAAACAACTCATCGATCAAGGGTAGAGGGTATTTATTCTTCATCGTTAGATTGTTTAGTCCCCGATAGTCGATACATAGCCTCAAGGAACCATCTTTCTTCTTGACAAACAACACTGGGGCTCCCCACGGTGACGTACTCGGTCGAATGTAGCCTTGCCTTAGCAATTCTTCCAATTGCTCCTTCAACTCCTTCAATTCTGTCGGTGCCATCCGGTAGGGGGTTCTTGACACCGGTTCTGCTCCAGGAGTCAGATCCACGGTGAACTCAACTTCCCATTCAGGGGGTAGGGAAGTGAGCTCCGTAGGGAACATATCTGAAAAGTCTTTCACTACCTCCGTACTTTTCAAGGTGCACTGGTCTTTCGATTTGTTTAGGAGATACACCAAATATCCCGTACATCCTTTCTTGAGCAATTTTCGGGCTTTAGCTCCAGCAATGAGAAATTTCAGTTCCTTCGTTCGTCTGCCGTTGAATTCAAATACGTCCCGACCAGGTCTCACAAACTGCACCGTCTTGATCTTACAGTCCACACGAGCTCCGTGCTTCGACAACCAATCCATGCCCAATATCAGGTCATAATCATCCATGAGGTCGGCCTCCATAATCTCCTTCCCTTCCTCAACTCCACAACTTCCCATTTTCTTGCCTGCTTCCGCCACCTTTCCTAAAGGGGAACTAACTACTAGGGTATAAGGTAGCTCATTTCCTTCCCAACCCAGACATGAAGTACATACTTTACTTACATAAGAGTGTGTGGATCCTGGGTCTATCAAAACATTAACAACACAACCTTGGATAGAAAGGTTACCTTCAATCACGGCGACGTCCGCTCCGACTTCCTCTCGGTTCAGGGCAAAGACTTTAGCCTTCACCTAAGGCTTCTGGCCTCCCGCTCCAGTTGGTCCAGCAGCGGCGCCTCTATTACCTCCCATTGGTTGAGCTGGCGGCGCGGTCTGTTCAGTCCTTAGGGGTTTGGGGCAGGCGTTTCTCAGATGTCCCTGGTCTCCGCAATTGAAGCACCTCCTTACACCCCCATTACCCCAGCAATTCCTCTCGGTGTGACCTCGCTTCCCACACAGTTGGCAATTTAGGCTGCCTTGCATTGGTCCTGCTATAGGCACTCGAGGCTGCTTACCCCGGTTTCCCCACGATATAAAGGCCGCAGGTCGCTTATTGCCGAAAGGCCTTATAGGTGGACGACTCGGTTGGAAGGGTTGGTTCACCGGTCGATGCAGATCTTCGTTCTCCATCCGAGAAGCTGCTTCCACAACGGTAGTGTATGACGTTGGTGGCGATGGGGCCAATGCTTTCCTCAACTCTGGCCTAAGCCCTTTCACGAATTGCCGGGTGCGCTTCTGCCCCGTATCTACCAAGCACTTGTAGTACTTGGACAACTGCATGAATCAAGCTGCATATTGGGCCACGGTCAGGCCTCCCTGCCTGAGGGTCTGGAATTCATCCTCCCTCTTCTCAGCCACCCATCGAGGAATGTACTCAGCCCGGAAAGCTTCCGTAAAATCGTCCCAGGTCCACTCCTGCTCCTTCTTGTCCCAATCACCCCGTACTCACTGCCACCATGCTCGAGACGGTCCCTTAGCCGAAAAGCAGCAAACTTCACCATCATCTCTTCTGAGTACTGCAAAGTAGCGAAGATGCCCTCCATCTGCTCAATCCATTGCTCGGTCTTCTCATCTTGTTCCACCTCCCCTTGGAAGATGGGAGGCTGGAACTTCAGGAAACGCTCCAGAGCCTCATCCTCTCCCAGCGGTGGTTTCTTGGCCACCTTGTCCACCCTTTCAGTTAGGTTCTGCAGGATCGAGGCCATCTTGTCGAAAGCCTGACCCATGGTCACATCCCGAACCTCTCCGAAGCTAATTCCTGCTCTTGTGGCAGGTGCTCTTCCACGTCGGGGGTGGAATGATGCATCTGCTCAAATTCCAGGGTGAAGGATGCACTCTCCTGCACTGTTCTGCTATGCACAACTGTTCTGCGTCTTAGTGCCATCTTAATCACGTTCACTCCGGGTCAATTAGTTACCAAGGGAAAAGAATATGCTTAGATGCATGATCAGTTGATAGCAATGTATGTACCTACAAGAGAATGTGATGATATCGTGCAAGGGTAAATCAAGTAATAAACGAAACTCATGCTTTTCATATAAACCATTCTTTGCAGAAAAGAAGGGGTTATCCCATATAACACCCTTTTTATTTAATAAGATAATAAATAAGTCCTATGAGCAACATGCTCCTTTAAAAGAAATAAACAACCAAAGGTATGCAAATCCCAAAGAAAGAAAAGTAAAAGCTGCTGGTCTTCTAGACTCGACTCTCTCTAGTTTCAACTAAAGCATCGGAGTCGTCAGAGGATGGTTCCACAAGCCACCCCACGGAACTATCAGGTCTCCCTATGTAGTTTCTCGCAAATCCAACACTCTCACTCGGCTGCCCTGACTCACCCTCTCGGCCTCTTTTGGCTCTCATGGCCGTCTCATAGAGCTCATCCAGTGCTAATCTAACCGCACCCTTAGGCGCAGGCCTCTCACTCCCCAAGTCAGATGGATCAACCAACCCTTTTCTCCTTAGCATGGCATCTGTACCCAGTCCATATCGAAGTCCACACCCCTTAGGACTCTCTTCTAGCTTCCTCTTTCCCTTATCTACCCCTCCTGGAATTGACGGCTCAAGTTCCTTCTCTCCCGAGGCAACTCCATCCCTTGACCTACCTTCCCCACCACCGGACTCCTTAGGGTCGTAGCAAGCAAGGGTCCTATCAACTTCTCCTATCTGCGGGGTCTGGGGAACCTCCATTCCTTTCTCATCCTCCTCTTCTACCCCAGCCATCTCTCCCTCGTTCTCATCGTCCTCATTGTTCCCGAGCTCATCTACCTCTTCCTCACTCAACTCTGCCATCTCCTCATCCCCCTCGTACTCTCCTAAGCTCTCCTCGGCCTCTATCTCCACCTCAACCACCGGGTCATCTAGCACCGGTAGCTCACGCTCCCTCTCTGAATCAGACGCTAGTGGATTAGCTATGGGTAGTGAGGCAGGTGGATTCCCGCAGCCAGCGGGAATGTCTCTGACAGCCGATACAACCCTTTTGACCATCCTATAAACAAAAGACAAGAATTAGTACCAGATCAAAATTCTTAAGAAGATAGAATCCAATAAGTCAAGTAATTGCCTAAACCTTGTCTCTGATACCACTTGTAACACCCCACGACTACGTACCCTAAAAGGGCGGGGATGTCGCCCCGTCCTGTAGGACAAGGGGTCTTTAAAACGAGGTATAAAATATAAAGGCAATCTCCAAAAGAATCAAATTTGTTAAATGAAGAAATACTCTTATTACATCAGGCTCAAATTGGAGCAATACGAAATAAAAGAAATATTGTTCAGAAGCATAAACGACAAAATTCTCCTAGAACAGCATAGGAAAAATAGCAAAAGCCTCTACTGTCAAAGCCCCGCTGACTCGGCACAATCTATCTCCTGAAAACATGATGTAAAACCGTGTGAGAATAAATCTGAGTAAGTCCTGTGTGTGCACATGGTGTTTTGAATAGTACGTGTATGCAAAATGTAAAACATTTGTATAAATAATTTGGCAAGTCATAAACAATCTCTTTCCGCAAAGAGTGGGTTTTTCTCATTGTCACACTTTGTACAAAATAAATCCTCCACTCGAATAAATAGTCATGTCACCACACGTTGGCTCCATGAGAACAAAATGGCCAAGGCATCACACTTTGTGCACCTTGTCCGGACCAGATTACCACACGTTGGGCGTTCGATCAAGGTGAGTGTACAGCTCATTGGGTGAGATTCTCCTCCATCTCTACATCCAACAAAACCATCCGGGTGTCCATACCGGGAATATAAATATTACCATACCAGGTCCAAATGCTAGCTCGGACTGGCCTGACCAACCAACACTGTCGCCTTTTCAAGCAGAGTTCATCTTCTAGAGGTGGCCTCCTGCCAGAAGACTTACGCTAGCCCTTCAAGACTAGTATTGTTAGCCTACCCTTATTGAGTACTAACGAACATATCCGTCAATTCCTTATTCAAAATATCTCCACACCTTAGCTTGGTACAACACGGTTTTTCTCTAAAAGAGTTTTCTAAAAATTTAGGAAAGAATAGTTTTCTTGATAAAATCATTAGTTTGACAAAACCGTTTAAAGAATAATCTTCCACGTTTACAATCCAAATGATCATAGTTTAACAATAGCTTTACAAAGCCTCACAACATAGACTTGCCATCACAATATTTAACAAAAGAGTTTATACAAGGACTTACCATCACAACATTTAACAAAAGAGTTTATGCAAGAACTTACTTGATATGCCTCAGATAAATGAGATAAAATCACAGCTTGCTTTCCTCAATTACCCTCCTGATCTACACCATATAATATCATGATCAGGGTCTCAATTAATTCGAACATGCTCTAATCTCATTTATTTTCACAACAATTCGCAATCCCCTATTTAAATCCAAGTAAATTATCCAATCCCCACAGATCATATACCATGACCATATGCTCATCCACCTAATAGACATCATTAAACCTTACTTTTGGCATCAAGGGTGGGTATTCCCTTACCTTGCAATAACCAGGTAATGAGGTCTCGATGCTCCTATGGTGATCGTCCCGAGTTTGCTTGAAAAGAAAAGAAAAGCTACCCCCTTTGCTCCTCTGGATCGAAAATTAAAGAAGAAGATGAAATCAGCCTCTATATGGCGTGATTTAAGGGAAGAAGGAGGAGAAAAGAATCATTAGAGAAAACGGCATCAAGAGGTTGAGAGGATTTTTGCTTACCTTAAGGTGTGTTCAATTTTTTTTCTAGGTATTGCTCTTAAGATTTTCGAAAATTGCTGTGGAGTTCTTGCTGGAATTTTTCGTGTAGAATAAAGAGGGTAATTGGCTACTATGCTTTAGGGTTAGGGAAGATTGGTTTAGGGTTAGATGGTGATGTTTAGGAAGACTCCTAATGGCTTTAGGTTTCTTGGACAGCAAGGGAAAAAATTACAGCTTATGGTGTGCCTTTTTGCTGCCGACTTTGAGAGGGTTTAAGGGAGAAAATATTCTGTAATTTGCTTCTTTGTACTGGCCAAAATATTGCTCAAGGGAAGGGCTGAATGTGTTCAGAATTTTGGGCCGAACAAAGAAGAGTTTGAGAAGGTTTAACGAGCTGAAATTTCTGTACGCGTGCAGTGGTTTTGCTGTACAAAATTGCTGAACAATAAGAGGAGAAATTCTGGTCTGTTGTAGCTGTGGTTCTGCCGCAATTTTTAGAGAAAAGATGAGGGTTTTAGGCGCAGAAAATTGGCTTGATCAACTGAGGATTCTGGTGTGTTTTGTTGTGCAGAATTTCGGTTTGTGTAGGAGTGCAAGCTGGCCGAAATTCCTGTACAAGACTGGCCGAAATCTGTAGTTTTTCTGGAGATAAAAATCTGGTTTTGTGAAGCTAAGGTAATTTGAATTTATGAGGAGTGTTCTAGATTTTTTGAGTTAGGGTTTGGAGTGTTGTATTGCACCTAGGAGTGCTGGAGTTTTCGGACAGCTTGTGCTTGCACAAGGCTGCTGAATTTCAGCTAGAAAAAGGTAGCAAAACCTAGTTAAATTAGGATTGAAATAAAATCTGATTTGCTAAAGGATTTAGGATAAGATTTCCTAGCTTTGGAAGAGTTTGGGTTGAGCTAAAATTCCTTCAAGAAGTGGCGGTACTAGCTGGGAAAATTTTCCAGATTTTTAGCTAAAGTTCTAGGTTTAAAATCAACAAGGTTTCCTACTAGAAGAATGACTGTTTAATTCCAACTATCCCTGGCAACATCTATTAAGCTAAAATCAAGCTAAAATTTTAATTATTAGCTAGGTTTTTTTTTTTCAAAAATCCTAAGGAATAAAAGCTGAAAATTAAGAGTGAACTTTATTCACATCAAAGTCCTTGAATTTAGGAAATAAATATAGAGACTTATTTCCTTGGAATATTGGCACTGAAATTTCTCTAGGTTTGCTATATCTTTTTCGGCCAATACATGGAAACTCTAAGGAAAAGAATCTTCAAGAAGAGAAACTAGGATTCACAAGAGATAGGATTCGAACTCGGGCCACCACGAAAAAATCACCATCCTCCCCGCTATTCCAAATCAATTCCAATACTAATTCTTCCTGCAAGAAGTTCTTACCACCCCAATACTCATCCTTCCAAATCTTCGACCAAACCTCCCTTAACCAAATCTTTAACAACACACTATTTCACCTCAATTAATTCAAATGCAAGAGTAATGGAAAAATTCACATGCATCCATGCAAATAAAATAATTCTAAGCTGCCACATAAAATGCAAAATACTTTGCAATGCATGACTTTTCCCCATAGTCAAAGGTAGTTTTGGGCGGGGTATTGCAGTTCTTCCTTTTCCTAATTGGTCGCGAATGAACTAACGTAGGGATGGATTACACTGGTACTTCTTGCGTTGGAGAAGGAGAAGGAGGCGCCTGCTATTCAACTAGAACTCCAGCCAATCTTCTACTCCTATGCATCACTTCTCTTTGTCTTCCAGAGTATGACTCTACCTTACTCTTAGTTTAGCTTGGTGAAAGCTCCTTCTTTGAATAGTCAAAATCCTTTCCAAGAGATAAAAAAGAGAAGAACGGGGAATAGAGAGAGAGGAAGAGACGAGCACACCAGAGAGAACAGGAAAATTAACCTCACAAATTTTTTCCCTCCTATTCCCCTCTTAATTTCGGCCAGCCCAAGGGCTTCCTCAAGCCCTAATGGCCGAAATCATCATGCCCTAATGGCCTTGTTGCTGTGTTCATAAATCAGTTTAAGACTAGCCTAATCATCTTAATTAATTAATTACCTTTTCTAGAATTCATTAAATACCTAAGACTAAATAATTAATTCTAACTGGATTCTTAATATATGTTAACATATATCAACCCAATTAATTAATTTATTCCAGCCCAATTTTCTTAATTAATTAATTATCTTTTCTGGGCCTTATCAAAATTTAAGACTAATTAATTAATTCTAATTGGACTCTTAGAATAAATTTTATTCTCTTCCAAATAATTATCCATTAAGTCCAGATTGTGTCTAAACAACACCAAGGTGACTTGAGCTATTCTGGGGTCCAAGAGACATATTATTTCTGGTTGCTAAAATGACCTAAATGCCCTTACTATTAAATAGCTACATTTTACCATTTTAAGTATTTCCATTTATTACCAAATGAAAATATTAATCCCAAGAATAATATTGCTAAAGCAATGTCTCGACCCATAGGTGAAATAACAGAATTACTCCTCTATGTAACACCCATCAATGAGAGAGGATAAATGTCCTAATACCTATCTCAAAGGCATCTACCATTCTTAGATCTCTAGTCCGACAATCTATGACTCACTCAAATGTACTTGCTCATAATTGGAAGCTACCCAAAAGCACACATCCTAGAGTCACGTTCCTAGGGCCCTGGATTATTAGATTATCTTGGACAATCACAAGGGGGTAATTTAACTTCACTAAGTGAAGCATAGAAACTCTGTTACATGAGTCTGTCTTAACTAACCAGAGTAATACACCCAACATACAAGGATATTGATCTCACAAAAGAAATCTCACCCAACATATATTTAAGTATAAAACCTTAGCTTCGCTAGACCACCAACTCATATTCAAGTATGAAGGTATCCGTCCACGCTGTATTAGTAATAGTCCAGTCTCTATAATCATAGTACTTTATAAGAGACTAATACTACAGGTCTAGTTCTACGTATTCGAAATACACTTATGCCAATGATGTGATTGAACTACTCGCTGATTCAAGGTAAAACATTTCTCATTGGAACTCATGGCATAATAGTCTTACCATGATAAAATGCTCAATTCCATCAAATAACTAAAAACTTAATTTTACTTATATGATAAGTACCCATGATCTATACCTTATATTGAAGAACGACCTAACACATAGGCTAATGCTTGTCATACTTGGACCTTTAAATGTGCAATAATATAAGAAATAAACTAAATTAAATGAAAAAACATTTTATTGCAATATGTTTACATAGAATACATAGTCTTTGAGGGCATACATTTCAATAATCTCCCACTTGCACTATAAAGACTAAGAAAGTCAACAAGTGCCCACCCCTATAACATCTAAGTGTCTGCGAAACACCTTTTCTGTCAAAGACTTGGTAAAAGGATTCACCAAATTATTAATAGAGGAAATCTGATCAACCACAATCTCCTATTTCTGGATGAACTCCCGGATAAGGTGATACTTCATCTCTATGTGCTTACCATTTTTATGGTTTCAAGGTTCCTTACATTATGACAACGTTCCAGTGTTGTCACAATAAATCGTGACAGGACTATCCATGTGTTGTACTACTCCAAGTTCTATGAGGAACTTCTGGAGCCACACAGCTTCTTTAAAAGCTTCTAAAGCAACAACATACTTAGCTTTCGTGGTAGAATTAGCAATGTAAGATTGCTTGATACTTCTCCATGAAATAGCTCATCCAGATAAAGTGAAGATATATCCATTAGTGGATTTTCTTTCATCTTTATCCTCTTGGAAGTCTGAGTCTGTGTAATCGATAGGAACCAAATCATCAGCATGATATACAAGCATATAATCTCTCGTTTTCTTTAGATATTTGAGTATATGCTTTACGGCTTGACAGTGAGCTTTCCTTAGGTTTGATTGATATCTACATACCATGCCTATTGCAAAGTAGATATCTGGCCTAATACAAAGCATGGCATACATGAGATTTCCCACAGACGAAGCATTAGGGATCTTGCTCATTTTCTATTTGTCTTCCTGTGTCTGAGGACACTATTTAGAAGATAAGGATAATTTATGTCTAAATGATATAATAGCCCCTTTACATTAATCCATGCCGACTTGACCGATATCTTATCAGTATAAGCAACCTAGGATAAGGCTAACATTCTCTACTTCCTATCTCTAAGAAGCTTAATACTTAGAATATAGCTAGCTTCTCCCATGTCTTTCATGCTAAAGTGATTAGATAGCCAAACTTTAACGGAAGACAATGTCCCTACATCATTTTCAATAGGTGGAATGTCATCTATATAAAGTACCAAGAAAATCACTTTGCACTGTCCAATTTGCTATATACACATGGTTCATCCACATTTTGAATGAAACTATAAGCTTTCACAGTTTCATCAAAACGTATGTTCCATACTTGTGACACTTGCTTAAGCTTACCGATGGACTTATTAAGCTTACAGACCATTTGTTCTTGACCTCTAGCAACAAAATCTTCTGACTGGGACACATAGATGTCTTTGCTAAGAGAGCCATTTAAGAAGGCTGTCTTGACATCCATTTACCATATCTCGTATGGCTAAGAAAATTTGGATGGACTTAAGCATGGCAACTGATGAAAAGGTTTCCTCATAATCGATCCCTTCTTTCTGAGTATAACCTTTAGCAACCAACCTCGCTTTATAGGTTTCAACCTTTCTATCTGCACCTCTTTTTCTCTTGTATACCCACTTACACCCAATGAGTTTTATCCTATCAGGCACTGTAACAATATCCCAGACCTAATTGAGGCACATAGACTCAATCTCGACATTCATAGCTAGTTTTCATTTGTCTGCATCAATATCAACAATGTCCTCCTCGTATCTAGTAGGATCTTGCTCCTAATGATCAGAGACTAGATTATAGATCTCTCTAGTCCACCTTTCTGGAGCTCTTGTGATCCTCCCACTATGATGAGGCTTAGTTTGAATGGGAACATCTGGTAGTGTTCCTCTTGGTTCCTCGATCGGGGTGTTAGAAGTACCTGAAGTTGAATCAGTGACCAACTTCTCTTCTAACTCTATTCAACTTGAACCTGTAGTGGATGTAACTTGTTCATCCTCTAAGTATCTAGCATTAATATTAGCAAGTACTTTATGATCTTGAGGATGATAGAAATATCTACATCTTATTTTTTTTGGATACCTAACAAAGTAGCACATAAGCTGGACAACCCATATCTTAAGATGGTTCAAACTGGGCTTTTGTCCAATCCATATCTCATAAGGCATCCTAGGTACTGATTTGAAAGGCACCAAGTTCAAAATATATACGTCTGTTTCTAAGGCATACCCTAAAAAAGAAATAGAAAGAGACGCATGACTCATTATGCTTCTGACCATTTCCATCAAAGTTCTATTTCTTCCCTCAACTACTTCATTCTGCTGTGGAGTCCCAAGCGTAGTTAACTAAGATACTATACCATGATGTACTAAGTAATTCATAATCTCACCGAGAAGGTACTCTTCACCACGATCTGATCTTAAAGTTTTAATTAATTTACCTATTTGATGCTCTACCTCAGCCTTAAACTCCTTGAATTTATCAAAAGAGTCAGACTTGCACCTCATCAGATAAATCTAACCAAAATGAGTGTGATCATCTGTGAAAGTAATGAAGTACTCGTAGCCTTCCCTAGCTGGTGTAGTTATCAGACCATAAATATCCGTATAAACTAGTGCAAGTATTTCCATGGCTCTATCCGCCTTTTTGGTAAAGGACCTTTTGGTCATTTTACCTTTAAGGCAAGATTCACACTAAGGTCATTCTTCTAATCCCAATGAACCTAAAGGCCTATCATAGATTAGCCTTTGAATTTGATTGCGATTTATATATCCCAATCTTAGATGCCACAAATACGAGTCATTTGATATGGCCTCTTTCTTTTTATTATCAAGTTCAGTTTAAATATTGTTTACTTGATTTCGAATAGGATGTATATAAAAAAGATTTTCATACATGTATTCTATACAAATTAAATTACCATATCTACTAATGGAGGCACTAGAATGAAAAGAAACAGAATATCCTTGATTCATCAATTTGGAAACTGAAATCAATTTCTGTTTAAAATAAGAAACATATAAAATATCTTTTGAAATTAACTTCCTATTATAATAAAAAAAAAATAAGCTCAAGATCTCCACTGCTTCAGCTCATATTCTTGCTCCGTTGTCTACTTGAAGTTCATGCTTACCCTTGCTGAGTCTCCTTATCCTTCTAAACCCCTTCAAGTGGCTCCAGAATTAACTATCGAGGAAGATGTTGATATAACCATCAAAATAGACTTTAGGTATAGAATAATACCTGAAGTAAACTTGGCTAAGAAGTCCAGACAATCTTTCTTTGAATGCCCCTTCTTGCCACACTAGAAGCATTTGCCTTTGGGCTTCCCGTTGGGCTTGGCCTAACTAGATGCTTTGGGCTAGGCCCCTGCGTTGTTCTGGACCTTATTCTTCTTGAATTTCTTAGGCTTTGCCTTAATTCCAGAAGAAGAAGTAGAATGAGGGACCAAAACCTTTGACACGGGCTTTATGATCTTTTCTACTGTCTGGAGCTCTTTCATAAGCTTTGTGAAATTCATATCCAACTTGTTCATGTTATACTTCAACTTGAATTGAGAATATGAATCGGGTAGAGTTTCAAGAACCATGTTAATTTGGCTCTCAGGATCTATCATCGCACTTAGGACCTCGGCCTCTATGAAGTAGGCAATCATCTTGAACAGATTCTCTCGAACATGATTACCCTCCTACCTTGCGGGCCAACTCTTGTCAGCAAACATGGTACGCAGTGGTCATGTGCTCATGCTTAGATTGGAGCATACTAAACATAGAAGCCAACATGTAGTATTCAGCCATCTCATCGGCTTTCTTCCATGCTTTCTTAGCCAACATGTAATGGATTCTTCTCCAATCTCTGGATAGGGATCCGTAAGAACATACTTGTAATCCTCGGCAGAGAGTACTATGTTCAGGTTCCTCTTCCAATCTACATAATTTGGGCCTATCAATTTATTCTCCTTGAGAATGATTAACAATGCATTGAAACTAGACATTTCTAAAATATTGTGAAAAATATTTATTTAGTTTGTAAGAAATAATTATTTCTTTGATAATAGATAACTCTTAAAACCATTATCAATAATATAAATAGTTTGGCTCTTAGAAAAGCTAACAGAACTTCGTAGCAAGATTTATAGCATCCTAAGTTAAGTGTATAACCATCATGAATCAAAACTTCCTAAAATAGGTAATGGTCTAGAAAAAGTTCCACCGATAGGATAGCTACTAGTTCACACCATCTACAGGCAATCTAATGCTAAAAACCTCCAACGTAGGTTGGTCGATCCTAGTAAATACCCTAGGCTTTTAATTTTACTCTTCCATTAGTTTTAGATACTTGTAAAAATCCATCCTATAGGGGGTCATACTTAGAATGACACAAGGAAATCCACTATCTCTAATGAGAGTTGTGATGGAAGCCATAGGGTCATTGGAACCATTCTTCCACTTAATCTTTGATTGAAAATAGAATTTTCGGCCCAAAAATATTTTCTATAATCTTATGGTTTCATTAACTTTAGTAAAAATCTAAAATTCAATATTATTCTCTATATCAAGGATTAAATCCTTTGAGAGAATAAACTATGAATTTATTTTACTATTCTAAGTGAATAACCAATTAAAACATTATTAAATAACCTTAAGTTCAACATCATTCTCTATGTTAATGATTAAAGCCTTTAAGAGAATAAACCATGAACTCTTTTATTTTTAATGTTTCTTAGATTAAAACGTTTTATAAAAAACCATCCTATCTAGTGAGACTTTGGTCTCACAAGAACGTGCACATTTGATCACAAAAATCGAAATAAGCATGATACCAAAAAGTAAACGTATTCATGCTCAAACTATTCATTTATTCCTAAGTGACCAAATAATGGACTAAACATCATGAATTAAAATTTAATGGTCCTTTTTAATCCTAAGGTGGTTCCATCTTTTACTATTAATTTTCATGCAAATTATTCATCCATAGATAAATAAAGCTATTACAGAAAATTAACCTCATACAATGCTTTCAATACATGGTTACACCAAGAAAAAAATTGGGGTACAGAACTTCAGCAGGACTCTCCTATTTCTTGGACAATTTGCACACAACTACTTCTAGGCAGAGTGGACCTAGCGTTTGGTCCGATCGGCCCACCTGGCACTGGGTCTGCATTGGATTTTGCTGATTTTTGGAAAAATCCAGCTTTTCAGCCATTTATATCCCCTAAAAAAATTTCAGCAATCATGTTCTTTAGTTCTCAAGATTTATAGGTTAAAAGAATACAACAAAATGCTAAACCAGGCATAAAAAACATGCCTTTACAAGCCCCTATGCCTCTACCCACAAGGTGTACAATGAATCTACTTAAAACCAGAAAAATAATGGGAAAACCATTAGAATACATGATCATATGCCTCTAACTGCGAGGCATACATGAACTCTAGAAACTAATGTATGAGGGATCACATGAAATCACAAAAGATTCATTTTTAATAGTAAAGAAACCACCTTTTTCCAGTTTTAACTCTAGCACATGCTCCTAGATGAAAACTGTGGCTCTGATACTACTTGAAGGATCAAAATGGAAAACATTAAATAAAATGCAGTGGAAGATTTTTTAGTTTTTCGAACCTCATTTAGAAGAGAGTACTTACTTTTCCTTATTGGTAGTGAATTGACCAACACAAGGATGGGTTGCACTCGAAATTCTTCTTGCATTGGAGGGGGAAAAGGGGGCACCTGTTGTTCAATTGAAACTCCTGCCAATCTTCTACTCCTACGCATCAAGCGTTTACAAGCTACTTCTCTTCATCGTTTAGAGTATGACTTTACCTTTGCTCATGGTGTTAACTTGGTAAGAGCTACTTTTGGATAATCAAACCACATTCTACTATAGAGAGAGAAAAGAAATGACGAAAGACCAGAGAGGGAGAAGGAGAGGGAAGACAGCACACACTCCAGAGAAGAGAACTCACGAGAACAACGACGTTATTTTTTCCTCCTCATATCACTTTATTCCGCTAGCTTAGGGCTTTCTCAAGCTCTAATGGCCGAAAACATGAAGCCCTAATGGGCTAGGTGCCATGCTAAAAAAATAATAATAAAAATCCAACACTAGCTCAATCCACTTAATTAATTAATTATTTTTTATGGGCCTCATTAAATACCTAAGTCTAATTAATTAATTGTAATTAGACTATTAATATATGTCAACATATATCAGCCCAATTAATTAATTTATTCCACCCCCAATTTATCTTAACTAATTAATTATTTTTTATGGGCCTCATTAAAACCCAAGGCTAATTAATTAATTCTAATTTAACTCTTAGAATAAATTTTATTTTTCTTCCAAATAATTATCCATTAAGCCAGATTGTGTCTAAACAAGACTAAGGTAACTTGAGCTACTCCGAGGACCATGGGACATATTATTAATGGCTACTAAAATGACCAAAATATCCTTATTAATTAAATAGCCGTAATTTTATCATTTTAAATATTTTCATTTATTACCGTATAGAAATATTGACTCCAAGAATAGTATTGCTAAAGCAATGTCTCCGACCAACAAGTCTAATGATAGAAATATCCTTTTATGTAACACCTATCAATGAGATAGGATAAATTTACTAACACCCATGTCAAAGACATCTACCATCCTTAGATCTCTAGTCCGATAATTCATGACTCACTTGAATGTACTTGCTTATCATTGAAAGCTACCCAAAAGCACACATTCTAGATTCACATTCCCAGGGCCTTGGATCATTAGATTATCTTGGACAATCACAAGGGGGTGATTTAACTTTATTAAGTGAAGTATAGAAACTTTGCTACATGAGTTCATCTTAATTAACTAGAGTAATACACCGAACATATAAGGTTATTGATCTCACAAAAGAAATCTCACCTAACATATATCAAAGTACAAAACCCTAATTTTGCCAGACCACCAACTCATACTCAAGTATGAAGGTATTTGTCCACATTGTAGCAGTAATAGTCTAGTCTCTACAATTATAGTACCTTAAGAGAGACCACTACAACAGGTCCAGTTTCACGTATTTGAAATACGCTTATGCTAATTATGTGAATGAACTACTCACTAATTCAAGGTAAACCATTCATCTTTGAAAATCATGGCATAATTGTCTTACATTGATGAAATTCCTAGTTCTATCAAACGACTAAGAACTCAATTTTACTTGTATAACAAGTACCTATGGTCTATACCTTACTATGAAAAATGACGAAATACATAAACCATTACTTGTCATACTTGGACGTTAAATGTGCAATAATATAAGAAACGAACTAAATTGAATAAATAAACATTTTATTGCAATATGTTTATACAGAATACATAGTCTTCGAGGGAATATTTTCCAACAATAGTACGTATCCCGGGTTATTAGTTAGATCATTCCATTAGTTCTGGGTCTTTGTGGTATCTCCATCCTATACGGGTTCACTCCCAGGGTGATGCGAAGAGACCCACGATCTCTAATGAGGATCATGATGGAAGCCGTTGGGCCATTAAAACCCCTCTCCTACTTAGCTTTTAAATAAGGGTTTTCTTGGAAAAATATCTTTTGAAAGATGTCAATTAAGTTCTCTTTTAACTTAAAATAAAAATATCTAAACTCATAAAAATTTATATGTCAAGGTTTATACCTTTTGAGAAATTTTTCGATAGATTAATTTTTATTTAAGTTAAAAACTTAATAACTTCAAAAAATTTCACTAAAACTTTCTAGAGATTTTGATCTCAAGTTTTTTTTATTTAACCAAAAATAATTTGCCTTTGTGAAAATAAATTAAAATGGTTTTCCATATTAACTTACAAAAATTTCTAAATCTAAAATATTTTCTATATCAAGGATAAAAACCTTTAAGAAAATAACCAATTAATTTTTGTTTAATTTAAAATTAACCATTTAATTATAGAAAAATATTTTTCTTGTCAAATAAAATTTCCCAAAAACTTTGGTCTTTGAGGAAACGTACACATAGGAATTAAAATAAATAGCATGCTAGAAAACTGTAAATGTTTTCATACTTTTCTATTTTTAAACCTAAGTACCCAAATAATACAATTAAACATATTAACTAAATTAATTAATGCTCTTGTTTAATTCTAAAAATCCTTTAATATTATTTTTTTATGCAAAATATTCAAAGAATATTAACTATTGCAAAAATAATGACTTTTGCTTTAAGAGCTGACCTGGAGGGTAAAGAAATTACGTAAAGAGAGGACAATGAGTGTCTCCAAAAAGAAATTAAAAAAAAAATCTTCTCTTGGTATAGGACCAAAAACAAAGAAGAAATTCCCTACGAATTACAAGGAAAAAATTAAAAAATATATTTTTTTCTCTTCTCGGTCTTGCGCACCTACCACACTGGATCATGGCCTATGGGCAGACCTATGGACCATAACTTGCACGGGTGCCTGCAAGCCATGGGTTACTTGCGTCCAAAACATGGTCATTGTTGTGACCACATCATTGGGAGGATGCATTGCATCCTACCCAAGATGCAAAGGATTTCTACTTGCTATGGCCCTTGAGCTGCAGCTTGGCTGAGTCGCCCCTTGGCTCCACTCACGTAGAGTCGCTGCAACTTGGCTTGGCTCGACCAGGGTTGGGGTTGGCAGCTCAGTGCTTCTTCTCTGTTTTTTTTCTTTTTCTTCAGCGATTTTCTCTAGAAGCTTTGCAACATCGCTCCATGACTTCAAAGGCAGTCTTTTATTACAGATTTTCAACCAAAAAAAAAAAAAAAAACCCACATCTGCCTATGCCCTTTAAAATCGGGTTTACACTATTTCTACAGAAAGCTTTAAATTTACATAGCTTCCTAAACCCCAACCGTGAGGTGTTCAGTAATCTATGCCATACCAAAAATAGAAAGGTTCAAAAGCATAATCAATTAATTATCTTGTCAATTTTATTAACTAACATGCATCTTTCCTAAGACTTTCAAAGCTTCATATCTCTAATACCACTTGAAGCTTGAAAAATAAGAGAACATGAATGCATACCGGAAACCATAAAAAAAAAAAAAGCACAGATTACAGCGGAAGGCAAAAACATTTTATATCTTTGCACTTAGATGTTGTTTTTGGTGCTAGAGTCGCTGATGAAACCATAGGGACTTCCTCGCGCTTGGAAGATGTCTCTAGTTCAAAGCCTGCAATCCTTCGGCTGCGTCTTGCTTGCATGAATGCAAAGCTTCTTGAGAACTTAGAATATTCCACCGTCGAATATCCTGTTGGTGAAACAAATAGGCAAGTAATACCAGTCTCTGTTCTTCTTGATTCTCTATTATTGATTAACAGAATCAAGAATCCAACCAGAAGAAAGACGAGAGAAAATAAACAAAACTAGAAAGGCTTGTGGGTTTTTTTCTAGACATGTGTAGCTATCAAATATATCAATAATACACAGCTTCTCTATCTAATAGCATAACACTGGGGTTTTGATATTTCAAAACACCCGGAAGTTATCAATAGAATACATTTGGCTTTTTTCAAACTCTTCCGTTTCGTGAATTAAAAAAAAAAAACCTTTTGGTCCAGGCTATTGGGCCAATTATTATTATTATTATTATTATTGTTGTTGTTGTTGTTGTTGTTGTTGTTGTTGTTGTTGTTGGACCCGATGAGCCCACAATTATAAAAATTAATTATTTATTTGTAGGCCTATAAAATTAATTGAATAAATAATTAATGAGTCCAAATAAACTAAAATAATTATTTAAGCTTTTTTATCTGGTTTAAGCCTAGCTTAATTTTCTAATTATTCAATCTGGCTTAGGCCCTAAATAATTAATTAACCAATTAAATTAGATAATAAATTTAATTTAATTTCTCTCGTTCTTTTATTTTTTTCCAATCCAAAAATAAATTAAACTTTCTAAATAAAATAAAATACTTTTGACCAAGATCATTTCCTTGACCCAAAATTAATTTGGACTTATGGGCTATTCCGAGGACCAAAAAGGCATATTACCTTGGCTACTAAAATGACTAAAATACCCCTGCTATATAAATAGATGTATTTAGCATTTCAAATATTTTCTAATATCACCATAAGAAAATATTGACCCCAAAGACAATGCTACGTTAGTTACATCTTCGACTTGTAGGTGAATAACTACAATATCCCTTTACACATCGCTATACATTTCGAGAGAAAAAAGTGTACTAACACCTCTCTAAAAGACATTTACCAGTCTTAAGCTTTTAGTCCAATGATCCACAACTTCTTGGAATATTTATGTTTTCCAAGGGAGCTACCTTAAAACAAAAATCCAAGTCATGTTTCTCAAGACCCTGGACAATTAGATCACTCAGACAACCATAAGGGGCGATATAATATAGAAGCTATCTTGTATAAGTCTGTCTTAACTAACTAGTTACATATACCCAGTATATAAGTATATTGGTCCTACTAAAGAGCCTCAACTATAATATATCAAAGCTTACTCTTCCAGCTTCATTAAACCACCAACTTATGCTGAAGTTGTAGAATACAAGTTCACGCTGTAGCAGTAGTAGTCTAGGTTTTTACCATATAATACTTTTAGAAACCACTACTATAGGTCTAGTTCTACGTATTTGAAATACGGTTATGTTATGAAATGAGAAGACTACTCATTGGCTGATGGTAAGCCATTCTATAATTAGAATTCATAACGCAATAACCTTATCATGATGAGATTCCCATTCTCATCATTCGGTTAAGAATGATAGTTTATGTGTTAAATGCCCCATGGTCCATTCCTTACTTTGAAAGACCTCCATTCATATGAACCATTTACTTAAACACAATAGGTCTTTTCTATTGGAATTGTGCACAAAATTAAAGAAGAATTCAAAAAAAAAAAAAAAAGGGAATAATACTTTTATTAATACAAGTCAAAATAATATTAGAAATCTAGTCTAAGTGGGCATACAACCCAACACCAACCTGAAGGTTTTATTGCAAAAGGCCAAGAACATATGGTCTGTATGCTTAAAAACTCTATTTATAGACTTAAACAAGCATCACGAGTATGGAACATACATTTTGATGAGACTGTAAAGTCTTATGGATTCATACCAAATGTAGATGAACCATGCGTGTATAGAAAGACAAATGGCAACAATGTGTCTTTTATAATACTTTATATAGATGACATTCTACTCACTAGATATGATATAGGGACATTATCATCCATAAAAGGTTGGCTATCAAGTCAATTTAGCATGAAGGATATGGGAGAAGCTAGCTACATTCTTGGAATAAAACTTCTTAAAGATAGGAAGCAAAGAATGTTAGGCTTATCCCAATTTACTTACATTGACAAGATATTGGCTAGGTTTAGCATGGATCCGTGCAAAAGGGCAATTATACCCTTTAGACATGGATTAGCTTATCTTCCAAGTAGTGTCCAAAGATATACGAAGAAAAGAAAAGGATAAGTAGGATTTCATATACCTTAGTAGTGGGAAGTCTCATGTATACCATGCTTTGCGCAAGGCTGGATATCTTCTTTGCAGTAGGCATGGTTAGCAGGTATTAGTAGCTTTAAAGTAGATTCTCAAGTACCTAAAGGGAACGAGGGATTGTATACTTGTATACAAGGCTGATGATTTGGTTCCTACCAATTACACGGACTCAGACTTTCAGGTGAATAAAGATGAAAGAAAATTCAGTAGTGGATATGTTTTCACTTTATCTAGAAGGGCTATTTTATGGAAGAGTGTCAAGTAATCTTGTATTGCTGATTCTACCATGGAAGCTGAGTATGTGGCAGCTTCAGAAGCTTCTAAAGAAGCAATTTAGCTCTGGAAGTTCCTCACAGAACTTAGAGTTGTGCTACAAATGGACAAGCCCATAACTATATATTGTGGCAATTCAGGAGATGTGTCACAATATAAGGAGCCAAAACACCACAGGAAGGGAAAACACATTGAGAGGAAGTATCACTTGATCTGGGTATTCATCCAAAACCGGGAGATAGTGGTTGACTAGATTTCCTCTACAAATAATCTGGCGGACCCATTTACCAAGTCTTTTATAGAGAAGGTGATTCGAAGACACTTAGATGTTATAGGGGTAGGCACATATGGACTATTATAGTCCATTTAGTGCAACTGGGAGATTGTTGGAATGTATGCCTAAAATGGCTTATGTATTTTTGTATTTTGAAAATTAATAAAATTTTTTGTCATTAATAGTTGTTTTTTTTTACATATATTGCACATTAAGGTCTAAATATTTTAGTAAGTAATCTATGTGATTGGGTCGTGTTTCCAGAGTAAGATGTAGATTATGGGCTACTAACATATAAGCAAAAAAAATCTCTTGATCAATTAATAAAGGTGGGCACTTCATTAAGGTTTAGATCATTACACTATAGTTTTTAAAAGGGGAATGGTTTACCTTTAAACAGTGAGTAGTTCATTCACACCATTAGTGTAAGCTATTTAGAATACATAGAACATGACCACGTGATAATAATCTTTATCAAAAATACTAAAATAAATAACGATTAGTTTATCACAGCTAGTGGATGGATGAGTACCCTAAGACTTGAGTATAAGTTGGTGGTCTAGTGAAGTACACTTTGAAGTATGTTAGGTGAGGTCTCATCGCAAGGCCAATAACCTTATATGTTGGGTGCATTACTCTATTTAATCAAGACGGACTTATACAATAGAGTTTCTATGTTTCATTACGTGAAAAAAATCATCCCTTTGTGATTGTCCGGGATAATCTAATAATCCAGAGCCCTGGGAAACGTGATTAAGTATGTACACTTTTGGGTAGCTCCCTGTGCTAAGTGGATACATACTGGATGTTATGGATTATCGGACTAGCTATCAAATGATGATAGATGTCATTGAGAAATGTATTAGTGTATTTCTCCTATCTCAATTACAGGTGTCACGTAGAGGAGTATTTTTGTCATTACACTTATAAGTCGAAGACACTGCACTTGTAATACTATTCTTGAGGTCAATATTTTTATATGGTGATAAATGAAATATTTAAAATGATTAAAATACCGCTATTTGTTAACAAGGGTATTTTGGTCATTTTAGTAGTCAAGAATAATATGTCTTTTAGTCCCTAGAATAGCTCAAATAACCTTAGTAAATTTATTTA
Organism: Voacanga thouarsii; assembly: GCA_026120185.1. Taxonomy (NCBI): domain Eukaryota; kingdom Viridiplantae; phylum Streptophyta; class Magnoliopsida; order Gentianales; family Apocynaceae; genus Voacanga; species Voacanga thouarsii. The sequence goes on along the minus strand of JANUWF010001659.1, from coordinate 101,858 downwards.
CTATATGGGCGGCTTGAATTTATTATTGGAAGAATTATTCTAGGAGTCCAATTAATTATTTATTTAGGCTAGAGTAATTCATTGGGCCAATTTTATTAATTACTTTATTAATTAATTATCTTGGGTAATTTTATATTGGACCCAAGTGGTTTAATTAATTAATAAAAGAGTTAATTGAATTCATTGGTTTATTAATTAATTATTTTGGATAATTTTATATTGGGCTCATGTGGATTAATTAATTAATAAGAGAACTATTAATTTAGTCATTGGACTAATTAAGAAAACATGGTCCATCAGCGTTTGATGGTAGCCAATGTGTGCAAAAGGAAAAAACAAAAATAAGGAAAATAAAAGAAAAATAGGAAGGTCGGTTGTTTTGTTAGAAAAGGAAAAGGAAAGTCGTTTATATATGTGATATGGGCTAAATTCATCAATACTTTTCTATTTATTTGAGGATGTTTTGTGATACATTTGATGCAAAGATTAGTATATTCCTTCATATTATTGCTTCGAAAACCAACGGAAGCCATGCATGCAATAAAAACGAAGCCAAAAACAGCACAGAGACTGTGCAATGGAAGAATAAAAATTTCAATACCTCTGTGTTGTGTTGTTTTTTGCGGTTGTGAAGTAGATGTTGAGCAAACAACTAAAATGGTTTCTTCTCTACATAACGTTTTCAATTGATGACCTGCCAATCTCCTACTCCTCCGTGGCATGAACGCGAAGCTTTTGCTTCTCAGAATATTCCATTGCCCAATCTATATTAGTGAAACAACTTAGGTGAGGAAACACTCTTCTTGATCCTTTGCTATTGATTAGCAAAATTAAGAAGACAAAAAGGAAGAAAGAAAAACGAACGAGAGAGAGAGAGAGAGAGAGAGAGAGAGAGAGAGAGAGAACAAGTGAGCTTGCCAGAGAAAGGCTCAACGTATTCTTCTTCTTGTGTCCACTGTGTTGAGAATCCAACAAGAACACATGACTATTCACTCTATATCAAATGATCAAAACACCAGAGTTTTGATATTTCAAAACTCTCGGAGGCTATCCACAGAAAAGGTTTGGCTAAACCTTAACTCTTTTGCTCTGTGAATCAAAATAATCCTTTAGTCCAGGCTATTGGGCCAAAATTTATTTTTTATTTTCCTTAGACTCAATAAGCCCAAAAATAATAACTATTAATTAATTATTTTTGGGCCTATTAAAATAATCTAATAAACAATTAATGAGCCCAAATGAACTAAGAAATTTATTTAAGCCTTTTATTAACTAGTTTAAGCCCATGTTAATTTTTCTAATTATGCAATATAGGCTTAGGCCCTGAATAATTAATTAACCAATTAAACTAGATAATAAATTTAATTTCCCTCGTTCCTTTATTTTATTCTAGTCCAAAAATAAATTAAACTTCCTGAATAAAATAAAATCATTTTTATTGTGACCATTTCCTCAACCTAAAATAATTTGGACTAACAGATTATTTCGATGACCAGAAAGATACACTGCCTTAGCTACTAATATGATCAAAATACCTTTGTTATATAAATAATTGTATTTTGCATTTTAAATATTTTCTAATATCATTATAAGAAAATATTGACCCCAAGAACAATACTGCGTTAGCTATGTTTTTTACCTACAGGTGAAATGATTAAAATACCCATCTATACACCGTCATGTATTTAGAGAGGAAATAGTGTACTAAAACCTCCCTAAGAGTCATCTACCATCCTTAGGTTTCTAGTCCAATGATCAACGACTTCTTGGAATATTTTCGCGTTCCAATGGAGCTACCCTAAAACAAATATCCAAGTAATGTTCCACATGGCCCTGGATAATTAGATCATTCTGATAAACACAAGGGGCGATATAGTGTAAACACTATGTTGTACAAGTCTATCTTGACTAACTAGTTACATTTTCCTAACATAAAAGTATATTGGTCCTTCTAAAGAACCTTAACTATAGAATATCAAAACATACACTTCTAGCTTTGTCAGACCACAAACTTATACTTAAGCTATAGAGTAAAAGTCTGCGCTGTAACAGTAGTAGTCTAGGTTTCTATCACATAATACTTTTAGAAACTACTAATACAGGTCATGTTTTACGTATTTGAAATATGCTTGTGTTATTAAACAAGAAGACTACTCATTAGCTAAAGGTAAGCTATTTTCTATTTATAATTCATAACACAATAACCTTGTCATGAAGAGATTCCTATTCTCATCATCTGGTTAAGAATAGTAATTTAAGTGTTAAGTATCCTATAGTCCATACCTTAATGTGAAAGACCTCCGTTGACATGAACCATTTAAGTAAACATAATGGGTCTTTTCCAATGAAAAATTGTGCACAAATATAAAAAATATTTCACAAACAATTTTTGAGAAAAATATTTTATTAATACAAGTCAAAATTACATCAGACACCTAGTGATATGACCTTAGGAAGCACCAAACTTGTGGATTATGCTAAAAAACAAGAACCTAAACACACTCATACACAAGAACACCAAAATGCAAAGAAATTAGCACTCTTGTGATAATGCGAATCTATCATGCTTCAAAGATACCTTAACATCCTAATCTAATTAGAGATTAGAACACCAAGGATAGGAATTTGAAGGCACCTAACTCAATCCTATCAAACACACCAGGCAACCTAGCACATAAGAATAGAGATGAGTTTAGATTATCTCAGAAGATTTAGAGACAAGATCAAAGGCGGGACTAAATCATTTGATTTAGTCTTGAAGTTTAATGGAATCACTCATGAGGATCACCCACAAGAACTCTCTCTCTAGAGAGAAAATCTAATTTCCTTCCCAAAATACCAAAGTTTTTTTTTACAAAGCTATAAGAACATATTTATAGTGGCCTTGATCTAAACTACTTAACTAACTAAACCTAATTATTAAATGGCCTTAATACATGTTTTAAGGCCTTATTAAAGGCACGGAAAGTGGGAAAACACAGGGCATGTAGCAGAAGCGAACATAAAAAAATTGAAAAAACACAATAGGGGATTCCAGGACAGGGCTAGCGCTAGCTCTGGCTGCCCTAGCCGGCGCCGGTTGCGCCCTGTCCAAATCCCGAGGTTTTAAAATTTTTACCTTTCCTTCTGGTTCTCAAAGGTGGTTGGACCAGAACGTACGCAACCGTGGTAAATGTGCTGGTGGAAGCCTCTGGTGCGATTCCTGCAAGCCTCCTACTCCGCCTTTGCATGTATGTGAACGCCGAATTCTCGGTCTTCTAGTATATGGCTTGCCTAACTACCGTTTGGTGGACAACTAACAGGCTAGGGAATTCTTCTGGAGAGAGAGAGAGAAAGAGAGATGCCTAGCCTTTCATAGAGAAGAAGCCGTCTCTTTGAGTGTGTATTCTGTAACAACGATGTTATTTCCAATCCTCCTGTTTAACCTAAATAAAACCCTAGGTTAAACTGGACTGGGCCATTGGACTCTTAGATTAACCTTTTGTGCTTAATTACTTATTCTGATTAGAACTAGCTTAATGGCCCAATTAATAATTAATTTTCTAGCCCAAATAAACTAGTCCAATTAATAAGCCTATATTAGTTTAGTCCCAGGTTAATCTTTAATTATTCAAACTGGGCCAAAGCCCTGAATAATTAATTAACCCACTAAACTAATTTAATTAATTCTCTCTCTCTCTCTCTCTCTCTCTCTCTCTCTCCATGGACCTTTATTTTATTCTAACCCAATAATTAAATCAGGCTACTTAAATAAAATAAATACCATTTAATTTAAGATCAATTCCATAGCTTGTATTTAATTAGGACTCACGGTCTATACTGGGGACCAAAAGACACACCGCCTTGGCTACTAAAATGACCAAAATACCTTTGCAATATAAGTAGCTATATTTTGCATTTTAAATATTTCTTGATATCACTATAAGGAAATATTGATCACAAGGACAGTGCTGCGTTAGCAAAGTCTTCGATCTACAGGTGTAATGACTAAAATACCCCTCTATACATCACTGTACATTCAGAGAGGAAGAAGTGTACTAACACCTCTTTAAATGACATCTACCATCCTTAGGCCTCTAATCCAATGATCCACGACTTCATGGATTGTTTTTGCTTTCCAAGGGAGCTACCCTAAAGCAAACATCTAAGTCATGTTTCCCAAGGCCCTGGATATTTAGATCATTCAGACAACCACAAGGGGCGATATAGTATAGAAACTATCTTGTACAAGTTTGTCTTAACACTAACTAGTCACACATACCCAACATGCAAGTATATTGGCTCTACGATAGAACCTCAACTATAGCATATCAAAGCATATACTTCTAGCTTCGTCAGACTACCAACTCATACTCAAGTCGTAGAGTACTAGTCCAAGTTGTAGCGGTAGTAGTCTAGGTTTCTACCATATAGTATTTTTAGAAACCACTACTACAAGTCGTGTTCTACGTATTCGAAATATGCTTATGTAATGAAGTGAGTGGACTACTCACTGGCTAAAGGTAAGCCATTCCCCATTTAGAATTCACAATATAATAATGTAGACATGATGAGATTCCCATTCTTATCAATCGGTTATGAACAAAAGTTTATGTGTTAAGTAACCCGTGATCCATACCTTACTGTGAAAGACCTCCTTTCATATAGACCACTTACTTAAACGTAATGGGTCTTTTCTAAACGTAATTATGCATAAATAAAATTGTAAATTCACAAATAATTTTTGAAAATAAATTCTTTTATTAAAACATTCGATATTTTTTTTTTTTTTTACATTAGAAACCTAGTCTAAGAGAGTATACATCTCAATAATCTCCCACTTGCACTCTAAGACTACGTAAGTCCATAGGTGCTTACCCCTATGGCGTCTAAGTATTTTTTGAAGACTCTCTCAGCCAAAGGCTTGGTGAAAAGATCTACTAGATTGTTCTCGAAGGCAATCTGTTCCACCACAACTTCCAGTCTCTGGATGAAATCCCGTATCAGGTGCTACTTTCTCTTTATGCTTCTCCTTCTTGTGGTTCCGGGGTTCTTTTTGTTGTGATACTGCTCCAGTATTGTCGCAATACATCACAATCGGCCTGTCCATGTGTGGCACGATTCCAAGTTCTGAAAGGAACTTTCGGAGCCAAACTGCTTCCTTGGATGCCTCCGAAGCTGCCACATACTCAGCTTTCATGGTTGAGTCAGCAATGCAAGATTGTGTGATACTCTTCCATGAAATAGCTCCTCCAGACAAGGTGAAGACATATCCACTAGTAGATTTTCTCTCATCCTTATCTGTCTGGAAGTCTGAGTCTGTGTATCCTGTAGGAACCAAGTCATCAGCCCTGTGAACCAGCATATAATCTCTCGTTCCCTTGAGGTACTTGAGTATATGCTTTACTATTTGCTAATGAACCTCCCCAGGATTTGACTAATATCTGCTAACCAAGCCTACGGCAAAGCAGATATCTGGCCTAGTATACAGCATGGCGTACATGAGACTTCCCATAGCCGAAGCGTAGGAAATCCTACTCATTCTGTCATTTTCTTCTTGAGACTTAGGACAGTCCCTTGAAGAAAGTGACAACCCATGTCTGTAAGGAATTAGAGCTCCCTTGCATGAGTCCATGCTGTACCTGGCCAGCATCTTGTCAATGTATGCCACTTTGGATAATCCTAACATTCTCTACTTCCTATTTCTAAGAAGTCTAATCCTGAGAATGTAGCTGGCTTCTCCTAAGTCCTTTATATTGAATTGACTAGACAGCCAAACCTTTGTAGATGACAATGACCCTACATCATTTTCAATGAGTAGAATGTCATCCATATACAAGACAAGAAAAACCACATTAATGCCTTCGAGTTTCCTGTACACACATGGTTCATCCTTGTTTTGAACAAAATCATAAGACTTTACAGTTTCATCAAAATGAATGTTCCATACCTTTGATGCCTACTTAAGTCCATAAATGGACTTCTTAAGCTTGCAAACCATATGCTCTTGGCCTTTAGCAATAAAGACTTCTGGTTGGGACATATAGATGTCTTCACTAAGATGGCTATTTAAAAATGCCATCTTAACATCCATTTGTCATATCTCGTAGTCATAATAACATGCTATGGCAAGGAGGATACGGATGGACTTAAGCATGGCTACCGGGGAAAAGGTTTCCTCATAGTCGATTCCCTCTTTCTGAGTATACCTTTTCGCCATAAGCCTAGCTTTGAAGGTTTCCACCTTCCCATCTACTTCCCTCTTTCTCTTGTATACCCGCTTACACCCTATGGGTTTTATCCCTTTAGGTGAAGCTACAAGATCCTAAACCTGATTGAGATACACAAACTTAATCTCGGCTTACATTGTTTCATGCCACAGATTTGCTTCGGCATCAGCAATAGCCTCCTCGTATCTAGTGGGGTCTTGTTCTTGATGGTTAGAGACCAGCTCAAAAGCTTCTCTAGTCCACCTTTCTGGAACCTTAGACACTCTCCTACTACGACAAGGCTCTATTTGTATAGAGTATTGAGGCTATGCCTTTTCTTGTTCCACAATCGGGTCAAAAGAAGTTGCTTCCGAAGATAACTTCTCCTCCAGTTCCAACTTAGTTGAACCTTTCGTGGAAGTACTTTGATCATCCTCTAAGTATCTAGCATTGGTACTAACTAGTACCTTCTGCTCCTTAGAATGATAAAAGTAACTACCCTTTATCCCTTTTAGATACACAACAAAATAGCATAATTCTGATATTGGTTCCAACTTGTCTCCCTGGACCAGTACATAAACTGGACAACCCTATATCCTGAGATGATTCAGACTAGGCTTACGCCCCGTCCATATCTTATAGGGAGTCCTAGGTACTGACTTGGAAAGCACCAAGTTCAGAATGTATGCTGCTGTTTCCAGGGCATATCCTCAATAAGACACTAGAAGAGTAGCATGAGACATCATGCTTCGTTCCATTTCCATCAATGTCCAGTTCCTTCTCTCAGCTACTCCGTTCTGTTGGGGTGTCCCCAGCGCAGAGAGCTAGGATACTATCCCATGATGTACCATGTAGTCCTTAAATTCACTAAGGAGGTACTCTCCACCACGATCTGATTGTAAGGTCTTGATCAATTTACCTGTCCAACGCTCCATTTCAGCCTTCAACTCTTTGAACTTGTTAAAAGAGTCATATTTGCATCTCATTAGGTAAACGTAACCAAACCTTGTACAATCATCCGTGAAAGTGTTGAAGTACTCAAAACCTCCTCTAGCTGGTGTAGACAAGAGACCACACACATCAGTGTGAACAAGACTCAATACCTCTTTGGCTCTATCTGCCTTAGGGGCAAATGACCATTTGGTAATCTTTTCCATCAGGTAGGACTCACATTAAAGCTAATTTTCCAATCTCAATGAGCCCAAAAGGCCATCATGGATTAACTTCTGAATCTTGGTTGAGTTGATATGCCCCAACCTTAGATGCCAAAGATAAGAGTCATTGACTTTGGGTTTTCTCTTCCTTGTTAAAGGTTTAGATCGAGCGTTATTTAATTAATTATTAATAGGGTTTAAGAAAAATAGATTCCCATACATATGCCTAATACATAAAATTTTTCCATCTCTACTGATAGAAATACTAGATTAGAAAGATACAAAATATCATTGATTTATTAGTTTCGCAACCGAAATCAAATTCTGTCTAAATCCAGGTACATATAAGATATATTTCACAACCACTATTCTATTACAATCAAATACAAGATCCAGCTCTCCCACTATAAGGGCCCAAACTTGTGCTCTATTTCCTGCATGAAGTCCATGTTTGCCCTTCTGGAGTCTTCTAATCTTTCTAAACCCCTGCAAGGAGTTACAGATGTGATAAGTAGCTCCTGAATCAACAATCTATGTGGAAGTTGATCAACCATTGATATAGACTCTAGATAAAAAACATTACTTGTGGGGTTTTTCTTGGCTTGAAGATCTGGACACTTCTTTTTCCAGTGTCCCTTCAGTCCACACTTGAAGCACTTGCCTTTGGGTTTGTCTTTGGGCAGGACCGCTGCGTTCCTCTTCTTCTTCTTGAACTTTTTGGGCTTGGGCCCAATTCTAAAAGATGAAGCCTTAGCAATCATAGCCTTATATTGTCGCTTCATGACCTTCTCGGCCATCTGGAGCTCCTTCTTCAACTCAGTCAAACCCATGTTCAACTTGTTAATGTTATAGTTCAACTTGAACTGAGTAAAGGAACTCGGTAGAGATTCGAGAACCATGTCCACTTGGCTCTCAGAGTCAATGACAACCCCTAAGATTTCTGCCTCCTCGAAAGCAGCAATTATCTTGAGCATATGCTCTCTGACTGATGCTCCCTCAGGCATCTTAGTGTCAATGATGGTTCAAAGAGTTTCTTGCCTTGCGGGCTGGCTCTTCTCCACAAACATCGTGGCTAATGATTAGGTTATGTCATACACAGTGGTCATGTGCTCATGTTTGGATTAGAGCACATTAGATATGGAGGCCAACATGTAAAAATGAGCCATCTTGTCGGCCTTCATCCATGCCTTCTCAGCCTCACGCTCCTCAGCGGTGGAACCCACCCCTCCCCGATAACAGGGCAGGTTTTGTAAAGAACATACTTATACTCTTTCGCTGTAAGTATTATGTCCAGATTCCTTTTCCAGTCCACATAGTTTGGTCCTGTTAGCTTATTCTCTCGGAGAATAATGGCCAATAGACTAAAAGAACCTCCCACCATTTCTGAAAAATTTAAAAATAAAAGAAAAAATATTCAGTTTGTGAAAACCAAACAAATATGTGCACTTTATCCTTATTATAAAAACTGATTATAATCAATTTGGCTCTTAGGAAAATTGATATAGCTTCTTGGGAAGATTAACAATTTCTTAAGCTAAGTGTGTTAACTATCACAAATTAATTTTCCTTCTAGGTAATAATCTAGAAGATAACTCCATCGAGGGGATGGCCATTTCCTCTCATTTCCTATGGACATACCTTGTACTATGACCTCCAACAAGGGGTAGGCCGATCATAGTATGTGCCCCCGGGTTATTAATTACATCCCTCCATTAGATCTAGATCCTTATGGTATCCCCATCCTATATAGGTTCACTCCCAGGGTGACACGAGAGGACCCACGATCTCTAATGAGGATCGTGATGGAAGCCGTGGGGCCGTTGGAACCCCTCTCCCACTTAGATTTTTAAAATAAGGATTTTCTTAAAAATATCCTTTTGAAAATTTCCATTAAGTTTTCCCTTAACTCAAAAATAAAATGTCTAAGTCCATAAAAATCTCTATGTCAAGGCTTATATCCTTTGAGAGTTTTCCACATGGACTAATTTTATTTAAGTTAAAAACTTAATGATTTCAAAAATTTTCCAATTAAAATGTTCTAGAGACTTTTGTCTCAAGTTTATTTGACAAAATAATTTTTCTTGTGCCAAATTAAAATAAAATGGCTTTCTATTTTAACTTTACAAAAATATCTAAATCCAATATATTTTCTATGTTAAGGATTTAATCCTTTGAGAAAATATCTAAGGATTAATTTTTGCTCAAGTTAAAATAACCATTTAATTTGTAGAAAAAATGTTTTCCTTGTCAAAAACATTCTCAAAGACTTTGGTTTTTGAGAAAACGTGAACATAAGTGCCAAAAATAAATAGCATGCTAGAAAACAGTAGATGTTTTCGTGCTCTTCTATTTTTAAACCTAAATGCTCAAATACTAGAATTAAACACATTAATTAATTAATGGTCTTGTTTAATCCTAAAATCCATTACTAATATTTTTCATGCAAAAATATTTCTTGAATATTAACTATTGTAAAATATTAACTTCACTTGGTATGAACCCAAAAACCAAAAGAAAATTGCAAGAAAAATGACATGGAAAAATTTTTAAAAAATTCCTTAGTCCATTGCATCCACCGTACTGGATCAACCACCCATCTGAACTGTAGATCACTGCACCCGCCGCACAGAACCAGGACCCACGAGAAAATAGTGCAGACCGCCCTTCCAGACTCTAGCTGGCGCCGATTCGGGACAGCTCCTTTCTGCAATTATTTTTTTCCTCTGTGAATTTTCTCTGTTTTTTGCACGGTTTCGGGTGCCATTGGCTCTCCGATTTCAATCCTAATGTAATGAAATCAACCAAAATCAACAATCACCTATACCCATAAACATTGGGCTTACACGATTTACTAAGAAAAATAGTAAATTACAGATTCCTATACCTACACCCGTGAGGTTTAACAGAGAATCTATCCATACCATAAACAGCGAAGGATCATAATTTTAATCACACATATGTGTCCAGTTTTATTCATCTAGATGCATCTCCCTATATTTTCACAAAACCTTCATACTCTGATACTAATTGAAGGCACAGAAAGCAAGAAAACACAGGGCACGCAGTGGAAGTGAACATAAAAAAACTGGAAAAACACAACAGGGGATTCCAGGACAGGGCCAGCGCTGGCTCCGGCTACCTTAGCCGGCATCGATTGCACCCTGTCCAAATCCCAAGGTTTTAAAATTTTTACCTCTCATTCTGATTCTGAAAGGTGGCTAGATCAGAACATGCACAACCAGGATAGGGGTGCTGGTGGAAGCCTCTGGTGCAAATCCTGCAAGCCTTCTACTCTGCCTTTGCATGTATATGAACGCCGAACTCTCGGTCTTCCAATATATGGTCTGCCTAACTACCGTTTGGTGAATAACTAACAGGCTAGGGAATTCTTCTGGAGAGAGAGAGAGAGAGAGAGAGAGAGAGAGAGAGAGAGAGAGAGAGAGAGAGAGAGAGAGAGAGAGAGAGATGCCTGGCCTTTCACAGAGAAGAAGCCGTCTCTTAGAGTGTGTATTCTGTAACAACGACGTTATTTCCAATCCTCCTGTTTAATCTAAATAAAACTCTAGGTTAAACTGGACTGGGCCATTGGACTCTTAGTTTAACCTTTTGGGCTTAATTAATTATTCTAATTAAAACCAACTTAATGGCCCGATAAATAATTAATTTTCCAACCCAAATAAAACAAATCCAATTAATAAGCCTATATTAGTTTAATCCCAGGTTAATCTTTAATTATTCAAACTGGGCCAAAGCCCTAAATAAATAATTAACCCACTAAACTAATTTAATTAATTCTCTCTCTCTCTGCATGGATCTTTATTTTATTCTAGCTCAATAATTAAATCAGGCTACTTAAATAAAATAAATTACATTTAATTTAAGATAAATTCCTTAGCCCGTATTTAATTAGGACTCACGGTTTATACTGGAGACCAAAAGACACACCGCCTTGGCTACTAAAATGACCAAAATACCCTAGCTGTATAAATAGCTGTATTTTGCATTTTAAATATTTCCTGATATCACCATAAGGAAATATTGACCCCAAGGATAGTGCTGCATTAGCAAAGTCTCCGATCTACAGGTGTAATGACTAAAATACTCCTCTATACATCGTCATACATTGAGAGAGGAAGAAGTGTATTGACACCTCTCTAAATAACATCTACCATCCTTAGGCCTTTAGTCCAATGATCCACGACTTCCTGGATTGTTTCCGCTTTCTATGGGAGAGCTACCCTAAAGCAAACATCCAAGTCATGTTTCCCAGGGCCCTGGATATTTAGATCATTCAGACAACCACAAAGGGCGATATAGTATAGAAACTATCTTGTACAAGTTTGTCTTAACTAACTAGTCACACATACCCAACATGCAAGTATATTGGTCCTACGATAGAACCTCAACTATAGCATATCAAAACATATGCTTCCAACTTCGTTAGACCACCAACTCATACTCAAGTCATAGAGTATTAGTCCACGCTATAGCGGTAGTAGTCTAGGTTTCTACCGTATAGTACTTTTAGAAATCACTACTACAGGTTGTGTTCTACATATTTGAAATATGCTTATGTCATGAAGTGTGTGGACTATTCACTGGCTAAAGGTAAGTCATTCCCCATTTGGAATTCACAACATAATAACCTAGACATGATAAGATTCCTATTCTCATCAATCGGTTACAAACGAAAGTTTATGTGTTAAGTAATCCGTGATCCATACCTTACTGTGAAATACCTCCATTCACATGGACCACTTACTTAAACATAATAGGTCTTTTTCAAATGTAATTATGCACAATTAAAATTGTAAATTCAAAAAGAATTTCTGAAAATAAATTCTTTTATTAAAAAATTCGATTTTTTTTTTTTACATTAGAAACTTAGTCTAAGAGGGCATACATCGCAACACCTATTACATGCCTTAAAAATAGGTTAAACATAATAAAAGTCGTGGAAATTTATTTGGGAAAAAATAGAACAAAATAAGAAAATTCAAAAAAATAGGGCAGGGCCCGAATGGACGTGGTTCTAGATGCTTTTGGTGGACCTGGCGCTAGGTGTGTTATGGAAATAGAACCTTACTCCAGTGTGGACATGGATCCAGGTGTGCTAGTGAACTTAGCGCTAGGTGTATTTTGGTTACTGTTCCTCTTTTATTGCACTTCAAAACTTGCTCTTTAGATCTCTATTCCATTTCTCTGTGTTTCTTTAATCCTCTAAATGAAATCTTGGTCATCTTAAGCTCTTCTTGATACTCCTTTGGCTTTCAATTCTTGTTTAAAGATTAGCTAGGTCCTCCATATAGTTTGTTGCTTGTGTTGTGTTTCCTTTGGCCCTTCCTTTACGATCCATCTCTTCACAATCTTCTTAGCTCTTGCCTTGTATGCTAGGATGGCTTGAAAATTCTCCTGAGATTTCTTAAATGTTGAATGTCCCTATGGAGATTTGAAGGAAGTCTTGACTTTCCATCCCCCTTTTTTAGATGTGCTTTGATGCGTGGATATATTCCTTTCATTTTCCCCTTCTTTGAGATGATTCATCCTCGAATCGATGCACCTTGTTACTTGTATGGATTTCCCTGCATAAGAATTCAAATAAGAGAGTTTTTGTAAAAGTAAAATTTTAGACTTTTATTCCACAACTCCTGCCTTGTTTTCTTTCTTTCAATCCAAATTTTTACTCTCACCTTACTTCGCTCTTTTTCCTCCCTCTTGTTGTTTTCACCTCTCCAAACCCAATTTGGCACTCTTGTTTTACCTCCTTGCTCCCTCATGTGTTCTCTCTCCTCCCTTGTTTTTTCTTGTATTTGGAGCTCTAACCTTTCTTTTTTTTCTTTTGTTCTTCTCTCATTTTTTCTCATCTCTTGCTCTTGTTTTTCCCTCTCTCGCTATTCCCTCTCTTTTTGTTCTCTTCTCTTTTTATCTTTCTCCCTTAAAATGTTTTGATCTTTTGCAATCTCACTTGGGGACATAGGGTAATGTATGAATTTTCTTTCATCCTTGTGCAAAGAGTAAGTGTTTTTTTTTTCCTATGGTGAACTACCTCCCTATCATATAGCTAAAGCCTTCCAAATAATATATGCCCAACATGCATGGGAAACACATCACACATCACCTCATCTTTATATCCTCCTATAGAAATTGTAACATTAACTTGTTTGTTCACCTTTACTTCACTACAATTGTTCAACCATTAAAGTTTATAAGGTTTAGGATGTTTCAAAGCCTCCATTCCTAATTCCTTCACCAATGTTATACTAATCACATTTTTACAACTCCCACCATCAATAATCAAGCTACATGATTTTTCTTTGATTTGACACCTTGAATAGAAAATATTTTCTCTTTGTAGATCCTTTTTTCTTTCAACCACATAAGCTTCAATAATTTCCCACATACCACCAATTAACGCACATGGTTTCTCAAATGTATCCCCATCTCTTTCATCCACTCTATCTCCTCCACTAGATTTGATGTCATTTTGTGAAGTTAAACTAGATTCTTCATCCTTACTAGTTTCATTCATTTTCATTTACTTTTGCACCACCACTAGCCAACTCCTCTTTTTCTCCTCTTGTGGATTTAAGCTTTCTCCCACTTTATGACTACTTGAAGCACTTTGGGAACCTTCATCTATAGCATGCATTTGCTCTTCCTCTGCCTTATCCCTTGAATGTATTTTCTTTTCATCAAATTCTTCTCCATTTTGCTCAACTCCTTCTTGCTCATTCTCCTCTAACACTTCCAATGGATTTGACTCATCCTCTAGAAAGAATAGGATGTTGTAAAATTCCTTAGTCTCCCTATTTGTTGAATTCAATGGTTCCACGTCTTCTTCATCATCATTACTAAGCTCCTCATCAAGCTCATCAATATTTTTCTCAACTTCTTCATGCACTACTTCATCATTTTGATGGAGCATTCCTTAGCCTTTGGCTTTCTTTTCTAGCTTCTCCTGTAACACCCCACGACTATGTACCCTAAAAGGGCGGGGATGTCGCCCCGTCCCGTAGGACAAGGGGTCTTTAGAACAAGGTATAATATATAAAGGAAATCTCCAAAGGAATCAACTTAGATAAATAAAGAAATACTCTTATTAAATCAGGCTCAACTTGAAGCAAAACAAGATAAAACAAATATCATTCCGAAGTTAAAATGACAAAAGTCCCCTAGAACAGCATAGGAAAAATAGCCAAAGCCTCTACTATCAAGCCCCATTGCCTCAACACAATCTATCTCCTGAAAACATGATGTAAAATAGTGTGAGAATAAATCTCAGTAAGTCTTGTGTGTTCACATGGAGTTTTGAATAGTACGTGTATGCAAAGCGAAAAACATTTGTAGAAATAATTTGGCAAGTCATAAACAATCTCTTTTCGTAAGGAGTGGGTTTTTCTCATTGTCACACTTTGTACAAAATAATTCCTCCACTCGAATAAACAGTCATGTCACCACACGTTGGGCTCCATGAGAACAAAATGGCCAAGGCACCACACTTTGTGCACCTTGTCCGGACCAGATTACCACACGTTGGGCGTTCTGATCAAGGTGAGTGTACAGCCCACCGGGTGAGATACTCCTCCATCTCTACACCCAACAAAACCATCCGGGTGTCCATGCCGGGAATATAAATAATACCATACCAGGTACAAATGTTAGATCGGACTGGCCTAACCAACCAACACTGTCGCCTTTTCAAGCAGAGTTCATCTTCTGGAGGTGGTCTCCTGCCAGAAGACTCACGCAAGCCCTCCAAGACTAGTATTGTTAGCCTACCCTTATTGAGTACTCAACGAACATATCCGTCAATTCCTGATTCAAAATACTTCCAAACCTTGGCTTTGTAAAACGTGGTTTTTTTAAAAAAGAGATTTCTAACAATTTAAGGAAAAGAATAGTTTTTTTGATAAAACCGTTAGTTTGACAAAACCGTTGAAATAATAAATATCCACGTTTACAACCCAAGCAAACATAGTTCAACAATAGCTTTACAAAGCTTCACAACATGGACTTGCCATCACAACATTTACCAAAACAGTTTATATAAGGACTTACCATCACAACATTTAATAAAAGAGTTTATGCAAGGACTTACTTGATACGTCTCAGATAAACGTGATAAATTCACAGCTTGCTTTCCTCAATTATCCTCCTGATCTAAACCATATAATATCATGATCAGGGTCTCAATCTCATTTATTTTCACAGCAATTTGCAATCCCCTATTTAATTCCAAGTAAACTATTCAATCCCCAAAGATCATATACCACGACCACATGTTCATCTCGCTACTAAACACCATTAGACTTTACTTTCGGCATCAAGGGTGGGTATTCCCTTACCTTGCAACAACCGAGTAATGAGGTCTTGATGCTCCTATAGTGATCGTCCCGAGTTCGCTTGAGAAGAAGAGAAAAGCTACCTCCTTTGCTTCTCTTGGCCGAAAATTAAAGAAGAAGATGAAATCAGCCTCTATGGGGCGTGATTCAAGGGTAGAAGAAAGAGAAAAGAATTATTAGAGAAAACGGCATCAAGAGGTTGAAATGATTTTTGCTTACCTTAAGGTGTGTTCGATTTTTGGCTTAGAATAGTTCTTGAGTTTTCGAAAATTTGCAGAGAGAATTTGCTGGAATTTTCGTGTAGAATGGAGAGGGTAGAAGGTTGCTATGATTTAGAGTTGGAGAAGATTGGTTTAGGGTTAGATGGTGATGTTTAGAAAGACTCCTAATGGCTTTAGGTTTCTTGGACAGCAAGAGCAAAATTTCAGCTTGTGATGTGTCTCCTTGCTGCCAATTTTAGGTGAGTTTAAGGGGGGAGAATAATCTGCAATTTTCTCCCCTAGGCTGACCGAAATAATTCTCAAGAGAAGGGTTGAGTGTGTTCAGAATTTTGGGCCAAACAAGGAAGAGTTTGTGTGGGTGTTGATGATTGAAAAATCCTGTGCAAGTGCTGTGCAAAATTGCTGAACAAAAGGAGAAGAAATTCTGGACTGTTTAGGCTGTAATTCTATCGAAATTTCCAGAGAAAAGATGAGGGTTTTGGGCGCTGAAATTGGCTTGATCAGCTGGGGTTTTTCAGTGTGTTTTGTGTGCAGAATTTTGGTTAGATTAGGAGTTCAAGGCTGGCCGAAATTCCTGTGCAAGCTGACCGAATTTTCTGGTTTCCAAGCTGCCGAAAATCAGTAGTTTTTTGGGGATAGAAATTCTGGTTTTGTGCAGCTAAGGTAGTTGAATTGTTAAGGAGTGTTCTAGGTGTTTTGTGCTAGGATTTACAGAGTTGGATTGTAGCTAAAGAGGGCTGGAATTTCAGACAGCTTGTGTTGATACAAAGCTGCCGAAATTCTGCTAGGATAAGGAAGAAAATCCTAGTTGAATTTGGATTGAATAAAATATGGTTTTATCAAGGATTTGGATAAGATTTCCCTAGTCCTAGAAGGGTTTGGATTGAGCTAAAAGGGCTCCAAGGTGGTGGACAAAATCTAGAAAAATTACCAGAATTTTCCAGCTTAAGGTTTTCGAAAATCCAAGAGAAAAAAAAGCTGAAAATAAAACAAACTTTATCCTTATCTAAAATCCTTGAACTTAGGAGTTAAATATGGAGTCTTATTCCTATAAAAGTGACCTTTAAACCCAAAAAAGATATCTAAGACTTTAGTAAAAATATTTCTCTAAAACAATTAAATAAATAAAAGGGATTACGGCTAAAATTCTTGAAGAGGTATGTAACACCCCACTACCTAGGCCCATCAGGGCTGGGGATGTCGCCCCGTCCAGAGGACAAAGGGTCTTTATAACTAGGTTACATGAAAATAAAATAAAATAAAGACTTTAAAATTAACCTTATTACAACCCAAAAGATAAGTACTGGAACAAATCCAAATAAACTATTCGCAACAAACTCTCAAAACATCACATAAAGTAAATAACATGAGTCTTTAAAGCATAGGCAACATCTAGCTAATGACCTCCACAGCAGGATCTTCCTGAAAACATGGTATAAAATGTGGTGAGATAAAAATTTCAATAAGCCCGTGTGTGCTTTGAGTGTTTCAGGTAAAACAACTCATGTATGCAAGTTGTAAAAGTTTCATAAGAAAAAGGTGCTGGCAAGCAATAAATAAGTGTTGAAAATAAAGAGTAGCGTTTTCACTTTTCAAACTATACATGTGCACAATAAATACAACCACTCAAATGGGTAGCCATGGGTTACCACACGTTGGGCCCCAAGACTAAATAACAGTCAGAATGCCACACTTTGTGCAAGCTGACAAAAGGTAGGTGTACAGCCTACCGGGTGAGATACTCCTCCATCTCTACACCCAAACTTACCGGTTGTCCACTCCGGAACACACAGTCCACATGACTGAAACTTGCTAGCTCGGACCGGTATGACCTATCGGACTGGCATCCTATCCAGGAAGGACTCACCCCTCAGAGGTGGCCACCTACTGAGAGACTTACCCTAACCCTTCAAAGACTAGTCTTGGTGGTCTACCCTTATTGAGTACTCAACGTTGATTGTTCCACTTGGGAGAAAATTGATCATAATCCACTTTATTTGGAAATAGCAATTAAGGGTTTCTAAAAGTCTTGTCAAAGTTGGGTTTTAGAAAAAGTTTAGCATTTTGTGTAAAACTGCTTGTTTAACTTTCAAATGATTTGCTTGACTGAAATAAAAAGGAAAACACAGTCCTTAATTGCCTTCACAAAATAAATATCCATATACATCATATTTGGCTTGCCACAATAACTTTTTGGTCTTCACAAACTCCATGTAGGAGCTTACTTGATTCTTTGCTTGCTCAACCCAAAAGTCTTCCAAGGCTGACCTAACCCCGCCTGGGGTAAACACAAAACATAAGGTCACATTCAAGCTATACCTACCTTTCATAAATAATTCTTAGCTCAACTAGTTACAACCATGTCTAACCATGACCTTAATGTCCTAAGCTTTAAGGCTGGATGCTAAAGAATTTTATAAAATAGGGCTACTTTGATAAGTTAAAATAACTAGGGGTTCTAAAATAATTGCTAATAAATTATAGACTCAAATAATAATTCTTGAGTGTTATTAACAATAAATAAACTAAGGTTTGAATTTTAAATAATATTAAGTCCTAAATAATTTTAATAAATGATAATTTAAAAATAGTTTTATTATAAATAAATAAATAATTAATTAATTTTTAATAGATATTAATTAATTAGTAATAAATAAAATTAATAATAAATGAATTTTATTAAATTTTTGTTTAATAAAAATATTAATAGTCTAATTAAATATTCCAATCCAAATCCCCTAGTGTTTCGAATTTTTGAAGGAAAATATAGTAGTAATTCTAATTTTTTTGTAATAAATTTTGTTAATGAATATAACCTAGAATTAATAAGAAAACAATCTTTTATCACGATTTTCCTAGTGCTAGAAAAGATTCATGATCACATTCCCCATCATCAAACAATAAACCATTCCATTCATGAACATACACTTGAACTATCGCATACCATCACATGGCCAAAATCCTACTAAGCATAATCATCAATCATGGCTTCCATGGAGAATAAGAACATAAAAGCCTAATCACCTTTGGTGTCATAATATCAAATCATGCTTCAAACATCCATAAAATTCATTGAGCATGAAGAACATAAATTGATTCAAAAGGAAAACACATACATCCTAGTCATATACAACAATCATCATGTCCTAACCCCAATCCCTTTATCCACATGCATATACTCAATCTCCCAATCATATTCTATCTCCCTATCAACATCTAAGAGACATGATTTCAGAATTTAATAAGAGAGATTTAAGAATGAATACTTGATTGTCGAGTACTTTGATGAAGACAAAAGAAGGTCCACACGCGATGGAGTGTCTTGAATGGTCAAACGAAACAACATCCATGGTTGATGGTTTGATCAACCATTTCGGTTAGAAGAGAGAGAGAGAGAGAGCATTAGAACAGTACAATCGAATGGAAGAAGATGAACAAGAAGGTTGTTCTTGCCTTACCTTGTTGATGTTCTTGAGACCTTCAAAGAAAAGTTAATTTTGATCCGTTTGAAAATTCTTATTTGCGAGGTTTTGTGTTATAAATACCAGAAATGAGGTTTAGAGATTAAATGAAAGTGATTTGGAGTATTTGAGAGTGATTGGAGGTGTTTAGAATAGGGTTAGGCTTGAAGAAGGTTAGTGTGTGTTCTTGGTGTTCTAGGTGAAAATGGAGAGAATTTGGAAGAAGTACTGCACGAATTTTGGTAGAAGGCTGGCCGAATGGTATGGAATGAATGAGGGTTTCGGTTTTCAGCAAGAAGGAGAGAGAATGATCAGATTTTTTTTGAAATTTAAATGGAGGAAATGGTGGAGATGTTTAAGGTAAGAGGTTAGCTATGGTGTTTTGATCCAGAGAGGTTTCTATGTCTTTGAATGGTGCCGGCTGAACAAGGGGTTTTTGCTGGAATGATTAAAGGTTAATGTTGCTCAAGGCTGGCCAAAATTCAGTCTTAAATGGCAGAGGAAATTCTGGTTTATTAGCCTAATACAAGAGTGACTTTAATGGAGTAAAATGCTGAAATTATTTGAAGTTCAAAAAGAGTTTGAATGGAGTGATCTTAGGAGTGTTTTGTGGTGTGGCTATGGAGTCCTTATGCTCAAGGTGAGTGTGGGGTTAATGGTGTTCAGTCTACAGCTGAGCAATGTTCAATTTTACAGAGGTTGAAGGTGATTTTCGGCCTAGGCTAGAAGGGAGCAAAGCTGGAAAAAAATCTGGTTTCATGGTTGTTCTTAATTTCGAAGATTGCAGATTTTTTTGTGCAGAATTTCTGCACTCACTTGGCTTGATTTTCAGAGGTTCTTCTGAGGGTCTTCCAAGGATGGTTTTTCAGCCTTATTTCTGGACAAATACAGGGAAGTTTTGCTGGCTTGAAGATGAGCTAAAAATAGCTTCATTTCCTTGATTGGAAGTGGCGAAATGTCCAGAATTTTTCCTGGTTTGGTGCTGTTTTGTGCAGTCCAAAAATTGCACAGTTTTTCCAGCTTCCAATCCACATGAAATGACCATTTTTCTGGCAGAAAATGAGTGGTTTTACTGGCTGAATTTTCGAAGAGAAGGTCTGTAAAATATCTGGAAAATTTCCAGATTTTTCCTTCACTAAGCTATGGACAACATGAAGGTGGAGTTGAAGGTTCTTTCATGGTGATTGATTTTCTCTTGGAAACCCTTCCTATTTCTCCTCCTACTTTCGGCCAACTTCCCAAACACCAAAGCTGATTTTCGAATTTCATGGTGGAGGAGTTATCACAGAATTTTTTTTGGAATTTAAAAGAAAGGATTTAATGGTTTTGAATTATAAAGATGTTAGGACAAGCTAGTAGTAATAAAAAGGACAAGAATTCATCTAGAATTCTTTTTAGGACATGAGGATAAGATTAGGACATTCTCTTCATGTCTCCCCTAAGACAACATTCATATTTCCATGAAATGCAAGAAAACAAAAATTCAAACTTAGCTAAGATAATCATGACAAAAGCTTAAATGATGGGATTCAAACTCATGACCTTAGAAATTAATTCACCAATCACTAACCATTAAACCACACTAACTCTTGTTCTTATTTTCTCACCCACGTATTCTTCTTGTTTAATTCTCAAGCTATCTTCCTAATTTGACCTCAAGCAAAATTACCATTTTACCCCTCCTACTCAATAAGCATAACTAAGCATTTCAACCTATAATCCATAACTCTAAAGCACATAAAATCATTCAAAAACATATATATTCATGCAAAATAATATGATATGCATTCCCGACCCCCTTACTCTGGGGTTGGCTTTAGGTGGGATTTCACAAAGTAAAATAAGATTTTTCCCTAATATATTCCCTAACTCTAATATTCATCAAGAAGAGTTTTATACCACTTGAAATTCTTCAAAGTGGCACCTCACTAGGGGTTTTCGACTAAGGCATGAAGAATACTAGAAAAGGAATTCAAAAGAAAGCTTAAAATTTTCAAGAGATAGGATTCGAACTCGGGTCACCAAAGGAAATCACCAACCTCCCCGCTATTCCAAAACAACTCCAATACTAATTTTTTCCACAATCAATTCTCACCACCCTAATACTCATCCTTCCAAATCTTCGACCAAACCTCCCTTATCCAAATCTTTAACAACACAACTATTTCACATCAATTAATTCAAAAGCAAGAGCAACGGAAAAATTCACATGCATCCATGCAAATAAAATTATTCTAGCTACCACATAAAATGCAAGATGCTATGCAATGCATGACTTTTCCCCATAGTCAAAGGTGGTTTTGGGCGGGGTATTACATCCCTTCCCCCTTAAGAGAATTTCATCCCGAAATTCAGATTTCATACCCTTCGAGCATACCTGGATACTTCCGTCTTAACCATTCCTCCATTTCCCACGTTGCATCCTGTGCTTTATGGTGATCCCAAAGTATCTTCACCATGGATATCTGTTTGTTTCGAAGCGTCTTAATACTCCGCTCCAAGATCTTGATGGGTCTCTCCACATAACTCAAATTGGGTTGCAACTCCAACGGTTCCTCATTAAGTACATGACTCGGATTGGGGTTGTACCTCTTTAATTGAGAGACATGAAATACATCATGCATCCCGGTTAGACCATCAGGTAGATCTAATCGGTAGGCAACCGGTCCAATTTTCTCCAATATCGGGAATGGTTCCAAATACCTAGGACTCAACTCCCCCCCCCCTGGATGTTTCAGGATTCCTCTACTAGGAGTCAACTTCAAGAATGCACGGTCACCTACTTGGAACTCCAATTCCCTTCTCCTAGAGTCGGTATAACTCTTCTGTCTGCTTTGCGCTGCCCTTAGCCTTTCTCGAATTAACTTAATCTTATCCATCATCTCCTGAATGCATACTTCACTAGTCTTCTTAACGTTCCCTTCTTCTGTCCATCCCCAGTATATCGGTACTTGGCATTTTCACCCATACAGTGCTTCGTACGGCGCCATTCCGATCGACGCCTGATAGCTGTTGTTATATGCTAACTCCGCATGCGGTAAAGACTCAATCCACTTATCTCCAAAGTCCAAGATACATGCTCGGAGCATGTCTTCCAGTATCTGAATGACTCTTTCGGATTGTCCGTCTATTTGCAGATGAGCAGAGGTGCTGAATTTTAGGGTCGTGCCCAAGGACTCCTGAAACTTACCCCATAACCTTGAAGTGAATCTAGGGTCCCTATCCGACACAATGCTTGACGGTACACCATGCAACCTTACAATTTCTTGGGTATATGTCTGAGCCAACTTTTCCATCGAGTCCCTTACGTTTACCGGTATGAAGTGCGCTGTCTTGGTCAATTGGTCCACTACCACCCAGATCGTATCTTTGTGTGACTTGGTCATCGGAAGGCCAGTCACAAAGTCCATGGTCACCTCTTCCCATTTTTATTCGGGAATCGGTAACGGTTGCAGTAAACCTGCAGACTTCTTATGCTCCATCTTAACCTTCTGGCACATCAGGCAGGTTGACACATGCTGAACTACATCCCTCTTCATTCCAGCCCACCAATATTTCCTCTTCAAGTCTTGGTACATCTTTACCTCCCCAGGGTGTATGGTATATTTGCTCTTGTGTGCTTCGTCCAGTATCCTCTTCCTTAAGTATTGGATGTCCGGTACACAAATCTGGTCCCGAAAGTATAATACCCCATTCTCATCGGTTCGGAAATCGTTTCCTCCTCTCGCGATCTCTTTTTCCCTGAAAATTTGAAATTCTGTACTGCCCTGTTGACCTGATACAATTTCCTGGTCCAAATTGGGTTTTAGGGTCAAATTGCTCACGCAGATCTTCCTCTCTTGTATTTGCGCCTCCTTCTCCAGGATATCCTGGACTGTCGACACCTCTTGTATTCTCAAGTGCACCATTTTCACCTTCCGACTTAGAGCGTCTACTACCACATTCGCTTAACTCGGATGATAGTTAATAGGGAACTTATATTCTTCCAGGAACTCCATCCACCTACGCTGCCGGAGATTTAAGTCCTTTTGCGTGAAGATGTACCTCAAACTCTTATGGTCTATGAAAACCTCGTATTGTGCACCATACAAGTAATGTCGCCATTCTGTGTGTTGAATGCAGTCTTAGGAATGTCTTCTTCTTTGATCCTCACCTGATAGTATCCTTGCCGTAGGTCCAATTTCGAAAAGCAAGCAGCGCCTTGCAGTTGATCAAACAACTCATCGATCAAGGGTAGAGGATATTTATTCTTGATCGTTAGATTGTTCAGTCCCCGATAATCGATACATAGCCTCAAGGTTCCATCTTTCTTCTTGACAAACAACACCGAGGCTCCCCACGGTGACGTACTCGGCCGAATGTAGCCTTGCCTTAGCAATTCTTCCAATTGCTCCTTCAACTCTGTCGGTGCCATCCAGTAGGGGGTTCTGGATACCGGTTCTGCTCCGAGAATCAGATCTACGGTGAACTCAACTTCCCGTTCAGGGGGTAGGGAAGTGAGCTCTATAGGGAACACATCCGAAAAGTCTTTCACTACCTCCATACTTTCCAAGGTACACTGGTCTTTCGGTTTGTTTAGGAGATACGCCAAATATCCCGTACATCCTTTCTTGAGTAACTTCTGGGCTTTAGCTCCAGCAATAAGGAATTTCAGTTCCTTCGTTCGCTTGCCATTGAATTCAATTACATCCCGTCCAGGTCTCGTAAACTCCACCGTCTTGACCTTGTAGTCCACACAAGCTCCGTGTTTCGACAACCAGTCCATGCCCAAGATCAAGTAATAATCGTCCATGGGCAGGATTATAAGGTCGGCTTCCAGAATCTCCTTCCTAACCTCAACTCCACAACTTCCCATTTTCTCGCCTGCTTCCACCACCTTTCCCAAGGGGGAACTAACTATTAGGGTATAAGGTAGCTCATTTCCTTCCCAGCCCAGACGTGAAGCACATACTTTACTTACATAAGAGTGTGTAGATTCTAGATCTTTCAGAACATTAACAAGACAACCCTGGATAGAAAGGTTACATTCGATCACAGCGGCGTCTGCTCTGACTTCTTCTCGGTTCAGGGTAAAAACTTTGGCTTTCACCTGGGGCTTCAGGCCTCCCACTCCGGCTGGTCCAGCAGCGGCGCCTCTATTTCCTCCCATTGGTTGGGCCGGCGCGGTCTGCTCAATCCTTAAGGGTTTGGGGCAGACGTTTCTCAAGTGTCCCGGGTCTCCGCAATTGAAGCACCTCCTCACACCCCCATTACCCCAGCAGTTTCTTTCGGTGTGGCCCCGCTTCCCACACAGTCGGCAATTCAAGCTGCCTTGCATTGGTCCTGCTACTGGCACTCGAGGCTGCTTACCCCGATTTCGCCACGGCATAAAGGCCGCAGGTCGCTTATTGCCGGAAGGCCTCATAAGTGGACGACTTGGTTGAAAGGGTCGGTTCACCGGTCGATGCCGATCTTCGTTCTCCATCCGAGAAGCTGCGTCCACAGTGGCAATGTACGATGTAGGCGGCGATAGGGCCAATGCTTTCCTCAACTCTGGCCTAAGCCCTTTCACGAATTGCCGGGTACGTTTCTGCTCCGTGTCTACAAGCACATGCAGTACTTGGATAACTGCATGAATCGGGCTGCATATTGGGCCACGGTCATGCCTCCCTGCCTGAGGGTCTGGAATTCGTCCTCCCTCTTCTCGGCCACCTATCGAGGAATGTACTCAGCCCGGAAAGCCTCTGTAAAATCGTCCCACGACTATTCCTGCTCCTCCTTATCCCAATCACCCCGCACCTACTGCCACCATGCTCGAGACGGTCCTCTCAGCCGAAAAGTAGCGAACTTTACCATCCTCTCCTCCGAGTACTGCAAAGTAGCGAAAATGTCCTCCATCTGCTCAATCCATTTCTCGGCTTTCTCATCCTGTTCCACCTCCCCCTGGAATGTGGGAGGTTGGAACTTCAGGAAACACTCCAAAGCCTCATCCTCTCCCCGCGGTGGTTTCCTAGCCACCTTGTCCACTCTTTCAGTCAAGTTCTGTAGGATCGAGGCCATCTTGTCGAAAGCCTGACCCATGGTCACCTCCCGTAACCTCTCCGAAGCCAATTCCTGCTTACATGGCAGGTGCTCCTCCACGTCGGGGGTGGAACGATGCATCTGCTCAAATTCCGGGGTGGAGGATGCACTATCCTGCACCATTCTACTATGCATAACTTTTCGGCGTCTTGGTGCCATCTTAATCATATTCGCTCAGGGTCAGTTAGTTACCAAGGGGGAAAAGAATATGCTTAGATGCATGATCAGTTGCTAGCAATGTACTCATCTAAAAGAGAATGTGATGATAACATGCAGAGATAAATTAAGTAATAAACAAAACTCATGCTTGTCATATAAACCATTCTTTGCAGAAAAGATGGGGTCATCTCATACAATACCCTTTTTACTTAAAATGATAAATAGGCCCTATGAGCCACATGCTCCCTTAAAAGAGATAAACAAACAAAAGTATGCAAATCCCAAAGAAAGAAAAGTAAAAGCTACTGGTTTTCTATGTTCGACTCTCCCTGATTTCAACAAAAGTATCGGAGTCGTCAGAGGCCGGTTCCACCAGCCACCCCACGGAGCTATCGGGTCTCCCTATGTAGTTCCTCGTGAAACCAACGCTCCCACTTGGCTGCCCTAACTCACCCTCTTGGCCTCCCTTAGCTCTCATGGCCGTCTCATAGAGCTCATCCAATGCTAATCTAACTATACCCTTAGGCGCAGGCCTCTCACTCCCCAAGTCAGAGGGATCAACCAACCCCTTTCTCCTTAGCATGGCATCTACGCCCAGTCCATATCGGAGTCCACACCCCTTAGGACTCTTTTCCAGCTTCCTCTTTCCCGAACCTACCCCTCCTACAGCTGACTGCCTACGGTCTCTCTCTCTTGGGACAACCTCCATTACCTCCTCATCCTTTCCTTCTACCCCAACGATCTCTCCCTCGTTCTCATCGTCTCCCTCATTCCCTAGCTCATCTACCTCCCCCTCACTCAACTCCATCATCTCCTCATCTCCCTCATCTTCCCCTAAGCTCTCCTCGACCTCTATCTCCGTCTCAACCACCGGGTCGTCTAACACTGACGGCTCGCGCTCTCTCTCTGAATCAGGTGTAGGTGGATCAGCTATGGGTAGTGGGGCTGGTGGATTCCCGCAGCCAGTGGGCCAGTCTCTGACAACCGATACAACTCTTTTGACCATCCTATAAACAAAAGATAAAAATTAGCATCAGATCAGAATACTTAAGAAAATAGAACCCCATAAGTCAAGTAATTGCCTAAACCTCTCTCTGATACCACTTGTAACACCCCACGACTACGTACCCTAAAAGGGCGGGGATGTCACCCCGTCCCGTAGGACAAGGGGTCTTTAGAACGAGGTATAAAATAAAAAGGTAATCTCTAAAGGAATCAACTTAGATAAATAAAGAAATACTCTTATTACATCAGGCTCAACTTGGAGCAAAACGAGATAAAACAAATATCGTTCCGAAGTATAAACGACAAAAGTCCCCTAGAACAGCATAGGAAAAATAGCCAAAGCCTCTACTATCAAGCCCTGCAGCCTCAACACAATCTATCTCCTGAAAACATGATGTAAAATAGTGTGAGAATAAATCTCAGTATGTCCTGTGTGTGCACATGGTGTTTTGAATAGTACGTGTATGCAAAGTAAAAAACATTTGTAGAAATAATTTGGCAAGTCATAAAAAATCTCTTTTCGCAAGGAGTGGGTTTTTCTCATTGTCACACTTTGTACAAAATAATTCCTCCACTCGAATAAAAAGTCATGTCACCATACGTTGGGCTCCATGAGAACAAAATGTCCAAGGCACCACACTTTGTGCACCTTATTCGGACCAAATTACCACACGTTGGGAGTTCTGATCAAGGTGAGTGTACAGCCCACCGGGTGAGATACTCCTCCATCTCTACACCCAACAAAACCATCCAGGTGTCCATGTGGGGAATATAAATAATACCATACCAGGTACAAATGCTAGCTCGGACTGGCCTGACCAACCAACACTGTCGCCTTTTCAAGCAGAGTTCATCTTCTGGAGGTGGCCTCCTACCAGAAGACTTACGCTAGCCCTCCAAGACTAGTATTGTTAGCCTACCCTTATTGAGTACTCAACGAACATATCTTTCAATTCCTGATTCAAAATACTTCCAAATCTTGGCTTTGTAAAATGTGGTTTTCTTTAAAAGAGATTTCTAAAAATTTAAGGAAAAGAATAGTTTTTTTGATAAAACCGTTAGTTTGACAAAACTGTTTAAAGAATAAATATCCACATTTACAACCTAAGCAAACATAGTTCAACAATAGCTTTACAAAGCTTCACAACATGGACTTGCCATCACAACATTTACCAAAACAGTTTATATAAGGACTTACCATCACAACATTTAATAAAAGAGTTTATGCAAGGACTTACTTGATACGTCTCAGATAAACGTGATAAATTCACAACTTGCTTTCCTCAATTATCCTCCTGATCTAAACCATATAATATCATGATCAGGGTCTCAATTAATTCAAACATGCTCTAATCTCATTTATTTTCACAGCAATTTGCAATCCCCTATTTAATTCCAAGTAAACTATTCAATCCCCAAAGATCATAGACCACGACCACATGTTCATCTCGCTACTAAACACCATTAGACTTTACTTTCGGCATCAAGGGTGGGTATTCCCTTACCTTGCAACAACCGTGTAATGAGGTCTCGATGCTCCTATGGTGATTGTCCCGAGTTCGCTTGAGAAGAAGAGAAAAGCTACCTCCTTTGCTTCTCTTGACCGAAAATTAAAGAAGAAGATGAAATCAGCCTCTATAGGGCGTGATTCAAGGGTAGAAGAAAGAGAAAAGAATCATTAGAGAAAACGGCATCAAGAGGTTGAAAGGATTTTTGCTTACCTTAAGGTGTGTTCGATTTTTGGCTTAGAATAGTTCTTGAGTTTTCAAAAATTTGCAGAGAGAATTTACTGGAATTTTCGTGTAGAATGGAGAGGGTAGACGGTTGCTATGATTTAGAGTTGGAGAAGATTGGTTTAGGGTTAGATGGTGATGTTTAGAAAGACTCCTAATGGCTTTAGGTTTCTTGGACAGCAAGAGCGAAATTTCAGCTTGTGATGTGTCTCCTTGCTGCCGATTTTAGGTGAGTTTAAGGGGGGAGAATAATCTGCAATTTGCTCTCCTAGGCTGACCGAAATAATCCTCAACAGAAGGGTTGAGTGTGTTTAGAATTTTGGGCCAAACAAGGAAGAGTTTGTGTGGGTGTTGATGACTGAAAAATCCTGTGTAAGTGTTGTGCAAAATTGCTGAACAAAAGGAGAAGAAATTCTGGACTGTTTAGGCTGTAATTCTGCCGAAATTTCCAGAGAAAAGATGAGGGTTTTAGGCGTTGAAATTGGCTTGATCAGCTGGGGTTTTTTGGTGTGTTGTGTGTGCAGAATTTCGGTTGGATTAGGAGTTCAAGGCTGGACAAAATTCCTGTGCAAGCTGACTGAATTTTCTGGTTTCCAAGCTGCCGAAAATCAGTAGTTTAGCTGCCGAAAATCAGTAGTTTTTTGGGGATAGAAATTCTGGTTTTGTGCAGCTAAGGTAGTTGAATTGTTAAGGAGTGTTCTAGGTGTTTTGTGCTAGGATTTACAGAGTTGGATTGTAGCTAAAGAGGGCTGGAATTTCGGACAGCTTGTGTTGATACAAAGCTGCCGAAATTTTGCTAGGATAAGGAAGAAAATCCTAATTGAATTTGGATTGAATAAAATATGGTTTTATCAAGGATTTAGATAAGATTTTCCCTAGTCCTAGAAGGGTTTGGATTGAGCTAAAAGGGCTCCAAGGTGGCAGACAAAATCTGGAAAAATTTCCAGAATTTTCTAGCTTAAGGTTTTCGCAAATCCAAGAGAACAAAAGCTGAAAATAAAGTAAAATTTATCTTTATCCAAAATCCTTGAACTTAGGAGTTAAATATGGAGTCTTATTCCTATAAAAGTGACGTTTAAACCTAAAGAAGATATCTAAGACTTTAGTAAAAATATTTCTCTAAAACAATTAAATAAATAAAAGGGATTATGACTAAAATTCTTGAAGAGGTAAAATAAGATTTTCCCCTAATATATTCCCTAACTCTAATATTCATCAAGAAGTGTTTTATACCACTTGAAATTCTTCAAAGTGGCTCCTCACTTGGGGTTTTCGGCCAAGGCATGAAGAATACTAGAAAAGGAATTCAAAAGAAAGCTTAAATTTTTCAAGAGATAGGATTCGAACTCGGGTCACCAAAGGAAATCACCAACCTCCCCGCTATTCCAAAACAACTCCAATACTAATTTTTTCCACAATCAATTCTCACCACCCTAATACTCATCCTTCCAAATCTTCGACCAAACCTCCCTTATCCAAATATTTAACAACACAACTATTTCACATCAATTAATTCAAATGCAAGAGCAATGGAAAAATTCACATGCATCCATGCAAATAAAATTATTCTAGCTACCACATAAAATGCAAGATGCTATGCAATGCATGACTTTTCCCTATAGTCAAAGGTGGTTTTGGGCGGGGTATTACATCTCCTCCTTCTCAAAGTTATGCAACTTACTTTGCTCAATCCTCTCAACTTTTTCTTCACTTCTTGCCCTTCTTGGATCAACATCTACAACATTTTTCTTGGCCACTTTAGTCTCAAATCTAGCTTTTTGCTTCTCAATTTGTCTCTCTCGTTGGCAATTGTGCATCTTTTATATTCTATTTTATTTGGATAATCAACCTTTGTGTGCCTTCTACTACAACAAATCTCACAAGTCAATCCTCTACTACTCATTTGTTGTACCACGCTTATAGAGGCTTGAGATTCTCCCGTCATAAGATTCTCACCAAGTCTCCCTCGGCTTTTTCCTCTACATCCTCTCAACCCATTTCTCCCTCCTCTCATAGGAACCTATTGATATCCACCAACTGAGTATTCATCCCATTCTTCTCTAGGTTGGGTATTCACGAGAGGCGTGTTGTAGGCTTCCGATTGTTTTTGTCCCCTTATTTGATTGGCAGTAGATGTTTAGCCTTGTTGAGCTTGGAGTTTTATCATCTCCATCCAAATACCCTCTATACTCCTTTGCAATGAAACGAAGGTCTCACGAACATCTCTCGGATCCTCTTGTGGTCTACCTATTCCACCAAGATTTATCCTAGCCGATTCCTCTCATTGCATCACTGTTGGAGTTTAGATTGATATTCCTACAAAATATCTAAGAGAACAAAAATAGAAATTGGTTTCCTCATTCACTCCCTAAGTGTTTGCACTCCACTCTCGTGTTTGCACTCTTCTCGGCTTTTATTACAATGAATTCACCCTCTTGCCTTTGTCAAACTCTCAATTCCTCACTCAAGTTCTTCCCAAATCTTTCCCACTTCAAAGGATTTAGTTCTGTTAATCAAGTTAACTAAATTCCAAGGGATAAGAAAGAAAGGTGTCTTAAAGGCAATTTATCAAACACTTAGTGTGCGATAAGGAAAATACATGAATTTCAAAGAGTTGTTACACTAAGTGATGATGATCAAAACGTCAAGAACACAATTTATCAATTATCAATCACTTAAATGCTCTTCACTACACAAATTATTCATCCTAATTTATGAATGGAAGCTTTGGTAGTCAAGTATGAGCATTCACAATTCATTAGGACAATATATCAAACACATTATGTGCATTTCTGTAGCTCAATTTGGTATAGCAAATTTCAGCTTGGTTTTGGCCCCAAATCAACAAATGTTTATACCAAATGACTCCTCAAACATCAATATACTGTATAGGGACAAATTAACAATATTTTCATAGCACAAATTTAAGTTTTCAACCTCCAAAAATTGTAAGGAATATAGTTACGGGAATAAAATTTTTTGCAGCAATATGATCTTCAATTTTTCATGCCAAAATATTCCTCAAACAATATACCAACATATAGGATCAATTTAGCATCACGTTCATGGCATAATCTTAAGTTTCAAGTAAAGTGACAAAAATTGAAAACGTTCAACAAATCTTGAAAAAGATTGTACTTTAACCCAAAGAAAGTTGGTGATTAGAATGAACAAAATGCAAGCACTGATACTATTTGATATGATCTTGAAAACTACCAAACTTGTGGATTATGCTAGAAAATAAGAACCCTAACACACTCATACACAAAGAACACCAAAATGCAAAAAAATTAACACTCTTGTAATAATGCGAATCTATCATACTTCAAAGACACCTGAACACCCTAATCTAACTAGAGATTAGAAAACTAAGGATAGGAATTTGAAGGCACCTAACTCAATCCTATCAAATACACTGGGCAACCTAACCATAAGAATAGAGATGAAGTTTAGATTATCCCCTAAGATTTAGAGACAAGATCAAAGGTAGAACTAAATCTTTTTATTTAGTTTTGATGTTTAATGGAATCACCCATGAGGATCACCCTCAAGAACTCTCTTTCTAGAGAGAAAATCTGATTTCCTTCCCAAAATGCCAAAGGTTTTTTTACAAAGCTATAAGAACATATTTATAGTGGCCTTGACCTAAACTACTTAACCAACTAAACCTAAATATTAAATGGCCTTAATACATATTTTTGAGGACCTATTACATGCCTTAAAAATAGGTTAAACATAATAAAAGTCATGGGAATTTAATTGGGAACAAAACAAAACAAAACAAAACAAGAAAATTTAAGAAAACAAGGCAAGGCCCGAATAGACCTGGTACCAAGTACTTTCGGTGGACCAGGTGCCAGGTGTGTTCTAGAAATAGAACCCTACTCTAGTGTGGACCTGGCTTCAATTGTGCTAGTGAACCTGGCACCAGTTGCATTCTGGTCGCTGTCTCTCTTTTATTGCACTTCAAAACTTGCTCTTTGGACCTCCATTCCATTTCTCTGTGTTTCCTTGATCCTTCAAATGAAATATTAGTCATCTTAAGCTCTTCTTGATACTTGTTTGGCCTTCAATCCTTATTTAAAGATTGGCTTGATCATCTATATGGATTGTTGCTTGTGTTGTGTCTCCTTTAGCCTTTCTTTTACGATCCATCTCTTCACAATCTTCTTAGCTCTTGGCATGTATGCTTCGATGGCTTGAAATTCGTCCCGAAACTTCTTGAATGTTGAATGTTCCCAAGAAGATTTAGAAGAAAGTCTTGACTTTCCATCCTTCTTCTTTAGATGGGCTTTGTTACGTGGATAGATTCCTATCACCTAGTCTAAGAGGGCATACATCCCAATAGTCTCCCAGTTGCCCTCTAAGACTAAGTCCATAGGTGCCCACCCCTGTAGTGTCTAAGTGTCTACTAAAGACTCTCTCCACAAAAAACTTGATGAAAGGATATGCTAAATTGTTCTCTGAGACAATTTGTTTCACCACGACTTTTCGTCTCTGGATAAAATCCCAAATCAGGTAGTATTTCCTCTTTATGTGCTTCCCTTTTTTGTGGTTCCTAGGTTCTTTAGATTGTGAGACTGCACTAGTATTATCGCAATATATCACAAAGGATTTATCTATTTGTGACATGACTCCAAGTTCTAAGAGGAACTTCTAGAGCCAAACTACTTCCTTGGATGCCTCCGAAGCTGCCACATGCTCAGCTTCCATGGTTGAGTCAGTAATACAAGATTGCTTGATACTCCTCCATGAAATGGCTCTTCTAGACAAGTTGAAGACATATCTACTAGTAAATTTTCTCTCATCCTTATCCGTCTGGAAGTCTGAGTTTGTATATCCTATAGAAACCAAGTCATCAGCCCTGTAAACCAGTATATAATCTCTTGTACCTTTAAGATACTTGAGAATATACTTTACAGCCTGCCAATTAACCTCCCCAGAGTTTGACTAATATATGCTAACTAAGCCTACAGCAAAGCAGATATCTGGCCTAGTACATAATATGGAGTACATGAGACTTGCCGCAGCTAAAGTATAAGGAATCCTACTCATTCTATCTTTTTTGCTTGAGACTCTAGACAGTCATTTGAAGAAAAAAAATAACTCATGTCTATAAGGGATACATGCCCCGTTATATGAGTCCATGCTGAACTTGACTAGCATCTTGTCAATGTATGTAGCTTAGGAAAAATGTAACATTCTCTGCTTCCTATTTCTAAGAAGCTTTATTCCAAGAATATAACAGACGTCACCAAAATATTTCATACTAAATTGACTAGATAGCCAAACCTTAGTAGATGACAGCGTCCCTACATCATTTTCAATAAGTAGAATGTTATCCATATATAGTGCAAGGAAAATCACGTTTATACCTTCCAATTTCCTATACACACATGGTTCATCCTCATTTTGAATGAAACCATAAAATTTTACAGTCTCATTGAAATGAATATTCCATGCTTTGGATGCTGATGCGTATTTATTTGGGTATAAAAATCAGATAAAAATAAGCACATTCCCAATAAAGTTTAAATTAAAATGCTAACCCCAAATTACACACATGAGCAAGCATACTCATCATTAAAATAGCATAGGGTTCAAACGAGTATCGATCCTCCAGGAACAAGTATGCATTAATCACTTTTCTTTCATTGTTTAACCAACTCAATAAAGTGAAAAGCAAATAAAAAGGAAAATAAAGTGGAAAATAAAAGAAAATAAAAGAATATATATACTTGTCAAGGATGGAGAATTATGTAACTCAAACCATTATTTTAACAAACATGATCTTAAAGGACTTAATTATTATCATAATTAACTATTCTCTTAGCATCATAAAGGATTAAGATAGATTCGCTTCTTTTTCAATCCATGAAATCACTACCTTCTAAATAAATCAGAATCACTTGGTCTCGTCTCAACTAATTCATCCAAAAGATGCATTAAACACAATCCTTGACTAAATTCCCTTGGTCTCGGTGAATTTAAAACATGAAATTAACCAATGAATCCTTGGTCTCGGCAAACATCAATTAACCTTTAATTACCAATTCTTAGAAATTAACCCCCTTGGTCTCAGCGAGTTAATAGACAACAAATATAAAATTAATAAATTGAAACCACCATCAACCCCTTTGGTCTCAGCGGGTTAATAGAAAAAACCAACCAATTAATCTCGTAATAAGCTCAAGTAATTAAATACCAAGAAGAACAATCAATTAATCAAAAGATCAAGTACTCTAAAAATCATGAATACCTAAAACAATGTCAAATTACAATAAAATAATTAAAACATCATTATTCAAGAAAAAGAAAACAAAGTAAAAGAAAGCACTCATAGACAAGCCTCCTTCTTCTTCCTCTGAAAACCTTCTTGTACAACCCTACTTGATTTGGAGAATTCCTCATTTGATTTGAGTGATTTTCTATGATGATTTATGAATTCTCTCTTTTTCTCTTGTGTTTTCCATCTATTTATAGACTTATGAAGTGCCTAAACTCATTGGTGCAAGGTTTTTGGGCGAGTAGAAGTAAGAAGTTACTAAAATTCTGTAGATTACCAAAAACCACATAGAAAAATCAAGATCCCGTCTTATCCTTAGGGCACAGCCGACACCGCCTTAGCTAGACCCGGTGCCGGTTGTGTTCTATTTCTTCAATCGTTCATCGATTTTTTCTTGATTTCAGCACAATATTGTCTAGAGTACAGTTGGTGCTGCCTTGGCTGCTAGAGCTGACACTGGTTTGGTTCTGTTCCGGTCCTATTTCAACAATTTTTGTCGTCTCGAAGTATGTGCCAATAGTGTGTGGCTGGCACCAGTTCCTCTGCCTTGGCCGACACCGCTTATATTCTGTTTTGCGATGTTTTTGCTTTGTTTTACCCCTAAAATCTGAAATAATAAACAAAATACCTTTCTAAGAGTATAATCTCAAATATGAAGGAATATGATTAGTTATTGAACAGAATGTATCACAAAATAGCATCAAATAACTAAGAAAAGTATAACTAATTTAGGCCCTATCACATTCCTCCACACTTAGCTCTTTGCTTGTCCTCAAGCAAAGTATCAAAGACAAGTAAGAACACACAAAGTTTCATCAATCACTCAATCGATTTCAAAATAGTTACCTAATGCTTTCTTCATTCAAGAACATAAAACACATGCTACTACATCTTTCACAACAAATGCAAGACTTATGTAAGTGAGTAGTGACTTAGTAGAACCATCCCAATACTTAACAATATTCTCAAACCACTGGAAAGAATTTAGTTCAATCAGGATATGCATTCCATAAGCTTACTTTTCATACACTCTCTCCACTAATCCGAGACATATCATAATTCTACTTAGGACAAGTAGGAATTTCAAGCTTGTAATGTAAGGCTAAAGGACTTGTAATATAGCTTCTCAAACGAAGGATATAGGAGAATCAATTATCAAAGAAGCTGAGAGTTTGCAAGAAAAGGATAAACAACATGTATCAATAATTTCTAAACTCTTCTTACTCTCCTATTCCAAGATCCATCAAAACCCATAACCTTGTTTAGTAATTACAATTCAACTCAAGCAAATCTTGCATTTTCTCTCTTCATTTCCTTCTGTCATCAACTCTTCTCTATTTTTTCACAAGATCACTCAAATTTTTAGCAATGGTGTCAAGGACTTGATGTAAACTCAACTTTTACAACTTAATCACCATTCCTCTTATGATCTCTCTTCTCTTTTTCTTTCAATACTTTCTCTTTTTTTTTCTTTTCTCGCTTCTTTTGTTTTTTTTTTCTACTGCTGTTCTTTTTTTTTTCTCAGTTTCTCTCTTTCTATCTTTTCTAGCAGCTTTTTGGCTTTCTTTTCTTGTTCTCAATCTTTTCTTTTTCTTTCTTCTTTTTCATTTTTTTTCTAGCTCAACATAACTATTGATGCATGACTGAAAGTAACGAATCATGATCTTTCTCTAAGTATTCTCCCTCAACATTCTCCTACATGTACTTTTATCCATCAAGAGCATAGAGATTTGGAAGAAGTATTCAAACTCTCAAAAAGAAATAATGGACACAGTATGATAACGGGTTTTAAGAAAGAACTTCACCAATTTAGGCTCAAAATAGGCACTAGGGATAAT
Organism: Voacanga thouarsii; assembly: GCA_026120185.1. Taxonomy (NCBI): domain Eukaryota; kingdom Viridiplantae; phylum Streptophyta; class Magnoliopsida; order Gentianales; family Apocynaceae; genus Voacanga; species Voacanga thouarsii. The sequence goes on along the minus strand of JANUWF010001659.1, from coordinate 65,411 downwards.
ACAAAAATAGGTAGGCTTGAAAAGCTCAAACTATCCAAAAAAGGCATATTACCGTCATCTCTAAGTTAAATCATGAATGTCCTCGAGAGGTATTCAAGTAAGTTCTAGAATGCTCAATGAATTTTAGTGGAAAAACAGGTTTTAGAACAATGTAAAGCATTTGATCAAGAACTACTTAGTCCAAGTGCGTGCAAAAAGTTATGCATAAGCCACAAATGATATAGAACATATGTTCTATAATCCATCCTAAAGACATGCATTAAAAATATAGTTTGAAATCTCAAAGAAAATTAGAAAAAAATTTGAAAATTTTGCTCACAAGAAGGATAAAGTATAAAAGAATGATGCATAGAAGAATTTTCAATCAAATCACTCCCCCACACTTAAACGGGACATTGTCCTCAATGGCCAAATAAATAGTACAAAGAAGGGCAAAATATGTCAGCCACCCTTGAACTTTCACAAATTTTAATTTTCACCCTCGAACTTTAAAATGCTTGATTTTAGCCCTCGAACTTTTAAAACACATAAAAAAATAACCCTTTCAACAATAAAAGCCCAAGTACAATACAAAATCACTAGATTTTAGCTCTCATTCTCCTATTTTTATTTCTAAAATATTATTCTTCAACTTTAATCTCACTTTCTTCTCTTTGAATTAGCTCTTCCATTAATTAAAACTATTAAGTGTTCACGGAAGTTCATCACATGACTTCCACATGACCTATTTTATAGGTATTTTCATTTACTCAACTCTCACAATGTGGTATCATCCTTCTAATTCTTATAAAGTAACCTCTATATATGACATGAAACGATTATTGCAACTTGCGCATCTCTCACTTCTCTTTTTAGATTTTTTTTTTTTTTATAATTCACATCTACTTTCAAATTTATTCTTCCTTCCTATAGAAATGCCAAGAAAATTAATATTCGTCAAGAACTGAATCGATTTTTTTCCTTTTCATCTTTATGTCTTAGTTTTGTTTATTAAAGAGTAAAATATGTTATTTTTGTTATATGGTTAGATTCGAAAAAATGCGAAAGAGTAATCTCAAAATTATTAAGTCACATAAAAGGTTTGAAGTTATATCTTAAAATTGTTGTTGATAAATGAAGAAATTCGAAGAGAAAAGAACAAGATTAAAGTTGAAGAATAATATGTTAAAAACTAAAAATAGGAGAATGAGAGCTAAAATCTGGTGATTTTGTATTGTACTTGAGCTTTTATTATTGAAAGGGCTATTTTTTAGGTGTTTTAAAAATTTGAGGGCTAAAATCATACATTTTAAAGTTCGAGGGTGAAAATCAAAATTTATAAAAGTTTAAGGGTGGCTGATATATTTTGCCCAACAAAGAATAAATAATGCCATAGGACCAAAAATATAAATGAGAAGAGATAAGAAAGATAATACTTCCATATATCATGCAATGTGCTGTACAAGAGCTGAATTCTTGAAGAAAGAGGCATTGGCAAAGGACCTAAAAAGAAAAATAAAAAAGAAACACCAAAGCATAAAAACTAGAAAAGAAAAATAAAGAAAAACGAAAGGAATAAAATAGGACAAAAAGAAAAGAAAAAAAAACGAAATCAAGAACTAACTAGGAAAGACATTAAAAGATAAAGGAAAAACAAGAGTGAACAATAAGATAAAGTATAGAACAAGCAGCTCAGTCCTCCTCCTCCTCATCATCATCATCAGCCGAGGCGGAAGGGCCCTCACCACCATGTTGGCCCGGAAAATGCTGCCTCCATTCAGCCCATTGCTGCTCCATAGTAGCTTACAGTCTTGCAATATCATTGATAGAGCCCTACAAGCGTAGTAGCATCTCTGTCTGCTGGGCTAACTGTCCCAGCACGGTAGTCTCGAAGTTAGTCCTGGGTTGGGACTAAGAACTACTAGCTCGTGTGCGTGCTGGTGGCGGTGGGTGCTCCTCCTTCACAGGTGGTGACCTAACCTGACCGGGATACCTGACCTCATGGGGAGTTAGTCACTTTTTCAACTCCTGGTTGTACTTGTACCCACAACTCATGAATGTTTGTTCCGTAACCATATCGTGCTTAGTGGTAGCCTCCATCAATTCTCCCTCAATACTAACGCCAAAGTTTTTCAGAATTTTCATGATAACTAGAAGGAAGATGAAGGCTTTGGTAGTGAGACGGTGATGAACCACATCCCTAATGGATTGTATAATCAAAGGTGCAAGAGGGATAGGCAGGGTGTTCATCATCCTATGCAAAATGCAGGTGTTAATAAGGCGGGTCTCATTAAATCCACTGGCACAGGGTACAACATTGAACCCAAACATATAGACTAGAGTTCTAAAGTTAGCAGCAAGATCATTGTTCAAATAGAAACTATTGGCTTGCAAGGCATTATACTTATACAACCCTAGAATGGCTCTAGTCTTACTGGCATCCCAATTAAGGTCAGAAAGAATTTTTTTGATTGTTAACATCTATCCCTTGCCAAGAATCATCATCAAAGACCCAGAGAAGATTAGCTAAGTGATTTTATATGATGATAATGGGGATTCATTTTACTCTCGTCTCAATATGGGGAATGTTAGTGTTGTGCCCTAGAGGCAATCACTTGTACATTGTATATGACACATTTTCTTTTAATAAAAGGTATTATTTATCTTACAGTTTCTTTTGTTTACTTTAAGTAATATAACTGTTCGATAAAGTCCCTAGTACAACATTGTGTTAAGAAAATCATGATAGAGATCATGATATGAGATTACTACTACACTGGATGGTGTTGGTACTTAAATAGTCCCTAGTCATAGTATTAATGAGACATGACATCATTAATGCGTTAAGACTAGCATGTGTTAGACTTTCTGATTTGATCAGGCGGTGGTTCTCATAACCGTGAGTATTGAGATACTCAAAGTTAACACATGAATGCTTGTTAATGGAACAAGTTCATTGGATGACCTGGCTTTGAGATAATCATATGGATAACTATTTAGTACCAGTGATATAATCTCAATATAGCAAATGTGCAAGTATCATTAGACTTGAGATCTCTAAGGTACTTTGTTTGCTGAGCTTTGTACTTTGATTCCAATCTCAACCATCTAATCCCACGTCTATTTTGAGAATAGATGAACCTTCTAATATACAAGAACCTCGTAGATCTAGTAGGATACGTGTGGCACCTAAGAGATATGGATTTGTCATTAGTGACCGCAATGACGTATTGCTCATAGATGAAGATGAGCCTACTACCTACAAGGATGTTCTGAATAGTTAGAATCTAGCAAATGGCTTGACGCCATAAAATCATAAATGGATTCCATGTACGACAACCAACTATGAACTTTGGTTGATCCACCCAAAGGAATTAAACCTATTGGGTGCAAGTGGGTTTTCAAGAAGAAAACTGACATGGATAGTAACTTAGTTACCTATAAAGCACGACTAGTGGCGAAGGGTTATCGTCAACAACATGGCATTGACTATGATGAAACCTTCTCACTAGTAGCCATGTTGAAATCCATCAGGATACTCCTAGCCATTGTTGCTCATTATGATTATGAGATTTGGCAAATAGATGTGAAAACAGCTTTTGTAAATGGAAATCTGATTGAGGAAGTGTATATGACACAACCTGAGGGTTTCACATCTAGTGGTGGCACAAAAGTGTGTAAGCTGCAAGGTCTATTTATAGACTTAAATAAGCTTCTAGGAGTTGGAACATCCGTTTTGATGAAAATAATCAAATAGTTTGGTTTATTCAAAATATGGATGAGCCTTGTGTATACAAGAAGGTTAGTGGAAGTGCAATTGTTTTCTTATTACTTTATGTAAATGACAAATTGCTAATAGGAAATGATATACCTATCTTGCAAGCAGTTAGAATTTGGTTGTCTAAACAATTCTCCATGAAAGACCTTGGAGAAGCAACCTATATTCTTGGAATAAGGATCTATAGAGATAGATCCAAAAGGTTGCTAAGTCTTTCACAGTTTATATACATAGATAAAGTGCTAAAGAGGTTTAGCATAGATCAATCCAAAAAGGGATTCTTACCCATGTCACATGGTGTAAGCCTTTCAAAGTCAATGTCTCATAAGACACAAGTTGAAAGGGATCACATGAGTAAGATTTCATATGCCTCGGCAATTGGATCTATCATGTATGCTATGATATGTAGTAGGCCCGATATATCTTGTACTCTCAGTTTGACGAGCAGATACCAATTCGACCCTGGTGAGGGTCATTGAGTGACTGTAAAGAACATCCTTAAGTACTTACGAAGGACTAAGGATATGTTCTTAGTATATGGAGAAGGTGATTTGAAAATAAATGGGTATACTGATGCCAGTTTTCTATCTGATAGAGATGATTTCAAATCACAATTCGGCTATGTGTTTACATTGTGCGGAGGGCCAATAAGTTGGAAAGGTTCCAAACAAGAGATTATTGCCAACTCAACGACAAAATGCTGAGTATATAGCCGTTTCTGAAGCAGCTAAGGAAATAAAGATAGAGAGAGTTCCCACGGATGAGAACTTAGCTAACCTGCTTACGAAAGCACTATCCCAAAAGAAACATGATTGTCATGTTGAGTCATTCGGTATTAGATACATAAATGATTGGCTCTAGTGTAAGTGGGAGTCTGTTAGTGTTGTGCCCTAGAGGCAATCACTTGTACATTGTATATGACACACTTTCTTTTAATAAAAGACATTATTTATCTTACAATTTTGTTTGTTTACTTTAAATAATATAACTGTTCGATAAAGTTCCTAGTATAACACTGTTTTAAGGAAATCATGATATGAGATTCCTACTACACTAGATGGTGTTGGTACTTAAATAGTCCCTAGTCATAGTATTAATAAGACAGGACATCATTAATGCGTCAAGATTAGCATGTGTTAGACTTCCTGATTTGATCAGGTGGAGGTTCTCATAATCGTGAGTATTGAGATACTCAAAGTTAACACATGGATGCTTGTTAATGGAACAAGTTCATTGGATGACCTATCTTTGAGATAATCATATGGATAACTATTTAGTACCAGTGATATAATCTCAATATAGCAAACGTGCAAGTATCTTTAGACTTGAGATCTCCAAGGTACCTTGTTTGCTGAGCTTTGTACTTTGATTCTAATCTCCGAAGCTCGATCGAGGGCCGCTTATGAGATAGATATTGGGTACATTGTGACGTAAATGAAAGTAGTTGAGAGGGTTAATAAAAGATTCACCACTCCTAATAGTAGAGGTGAATATCTCACGACCACTTATAGGAATTACTACTTAAAAAGTCCTTGGTCAAGGCAATTGTGTATTGAAAATAGTTTTAATTGATACACATCTAGAGTAGTGGAATTCTGGTACAAGTGCTATTGTTTTCGGGCTAGAATTATTTATGGAAGGAGTTGGCACTAATTAGTACTCCAAACCGAATGAGATATTGTATGGTGAAAGGAGTTAATTGCACTGAAGTTTGTTATTGAAGGGTTCATGTCAAGCCACTTGACTTCCTGGACTCTTGGGTGGTCATGATGTGTTGCTAGATACTGCTCATGATTCTGGGAATATGGGTTTATTAATTGATAAATTAATAAACCAATCCTGATTAGAATTAATAAGATTAATTCTAATTAATTATGGATTATTAGTCTCAAAGATGTTTGGATTAATTCATATTCTCTACCAATTAACTAGAAAACCTAATAGGTGACACACAATAGAGGATTATATACTCAAGATGTTATTTGATAATATTGTAGGGTTAATTGAGAGAAAGAGAAGTTATTGTGGACAAATTATAATTAGTTATAATTTGTGGTACAAGTTATAATTATGAGAACTTAATGTTTCCAATTACAATTAGGGAACTCTAATTGTTTTAGAATTCCATATTTTCAATGAATTTTTGATTTTTTGATGATATAACCAAAAACCCTAAGGGTGATTCACGTGAGAAAAACTGCAGCCACATAAACCTTCTCTTCTTCTTCTTCTCTCTCGATTTGATCTTATAAAGGAACCCTAGTCGCCACTTAAAATTTTTTCTAGCACAGAAAACTTCATGCTTGAGTGTTCCTCTATGTGGATTACTATTAGAGATAATCACACACTGTGATTATAGTGGTTTGACGGTCAACTCACGTGGAGGTTGATCACGAGGATTGATGGATCACGCCTCAACTTGAAGAAGAATTTTTTTGTTCTTGGGACGATCACCTAAAGGTAAAAAGCTATTACCTTTACTCTCTTTGTGTCTTGTTTTCCACACATAGACGGGTCCTAGGAGGGTATCTCGTTTTATTTTTCCGCTGCGCCGTATACGATACGAGCCTAAGATACCCAACAGGGAAGGTGTTTATTGCCCTTGTCAACCATGTTGGCATAGAATTATTTGATTAGCAATGGACAATACTTCTCTTTTAGCTGTACTATCGATCCCCATCCTAGCCTTCTAAACATCATTCCTAATTTAAGGGCACGGTCTAGGGTAGGTGCGAATGTACGCTCTACAATGATCTTGTTGGATGCTCTCCTATTATACCCTTCCTCACATGATGGATCGATAAACTCAGTTGGTCTAAGGAAAAAAGGATCGATGGATGAAGGGGCTGAGGAAGAGGAAGCTCTCGCCCTTTTAGAGGATTGTCCTCGTGCTCTAGACATATTGCCAAGTAAGTGGTGGTGAAAATAGGAGAATATAACAAATGAGCTCAAAGAATTAAAAAAGGGTGTAGCAACCCGTTTCAAACACAATCCTCAACTCTCACTCAACCCTCAACCAATTCTCACAACAACAATGCCTAAACTCCTTCAATGTATAGCACACTCCAATCAACAATCCATTCAATCTCCTCCAATGAATTCAACACAACCTGCAAGAATACATATAAAGGTCATTGGAAAGCTGATGTGTATGGATTTAGGTATTAAAATCACATAAAAACTAAGCGCATTCCCAATCAAGTTTACATTAAAACGTTAATCCCAAATTACACATCTGAGCAAGCGTACTCATCATTAACATAGCATAGGGTTCAAACGAGTGTCGATCCTCCAGGAACAAGTATATACAAATCACCTTTCTTTTATTGTTTAACCGACTCAATAAAGTAAAAAAAAAAGAAATAAAATAAAAGAAAATAAAATAAAAACAAAAATATATACGTGCCAAGGATGGAGAATTGTGTAACCCAAGCCATTGTTTAGACAAACATATCCTAAAGTATCCAACCATTATCATAACCAAATATTTTCTTGGCATTATGAAGGATGAAGATAGATTCACTTCAATGGTCATTCCATGAAATCACCATCCTCTAGATAAATTAGCACTACTTGGTCTATCTCAACTAATTCAACCAAAAGACGCATTAAACACAATCCTTAATTAAATTTTCTTGGTCTGGCAAATTTAAAGCATGAAATTAATCAATGAATCCTTGGTCTGGGAAACATTAATTAACCTTTAATTACTTAATCCTCAGCAATTAACCTTTTTGGTCTAGCAAGTTATCAGCCAATAAATATGAAATTAATCAATTGCAACCACCATCAACCTCTTTGGTCTAGCAAGCTAATGAAAAGAAACAACCAATTAATCTCGTAATATGACCAAGTAATTAAATACCAAGAAGAACAATTAATTAATCAAAAAGATAAAACAACTCTAAATATCATGAATGCCTAAAACAATGTCGAATTATAATAAAACAATTAATACATCATTGTTCAAGAAAAAGAAAACAAAGTAAAAGAAAGCACTCATAGATTAGCCTCATTCTTCTTCCTTTGAAGACCTTCTTGCACAACCCTCCTTTGATTTAAATGATTTTCTGTGATGATCAATGAATTCTCTCCCTTTTCCCTTGTGTTTTCCGTCTATTTATAGGCTTGGGAAGTGCCTAAACTTGTTGGTGTAATGTTCTTAGCCGAGTAGAAGTTGAAAAATACTAAAACTCCACAGATTACCAAAACTCGCGTAGAAAAAATCAAGCACCACCTTAACTTCAGGGCACAACTGGCGTCGCCTTGGCTCTCGGAGCCGGTGCCAGTGCCGGTTGTGTTTTGGTTTTCCACTCATTTGACGATTTTTCCTTAAATTCCACACAATGTATTCCAGAATGCAGCCGGCACCGCCTTGGCTACTGGTGCCAGCGCCAGTTCCACTCTATTCCGCTAATTTTTTGTTGTCTCGAAGTTTGTGCAACCAGTGCATGGCCGGCACTAGTTCCTCTGTCCCAGCCAGCGTTGCCTCTAATCTGTTTTGCGATGTTTTTGCTTCCTTTTACCCCAAAAATCTGAAATAATAAAAAAATACCTTTTCAAGGGTAATATCTCAAATATGCAAGAAAATGGCTAGTTATTGAATAAAATGTATCACAACAAAAACCTCAAATAATTAGGAAAAATACGACTAATTTAACCCCTATCATATTCCCCCACACTTAGCTCTTTGCTTGTCCTTAAGCAAAGTATCAAGAACAAGTAGGAAAACACAAGGTTTCATCAATCACTCAATCAATTTCAAAACAATATCTATAATGCTTTCTTTATTCAAAAACATAAAACACATGATACTACATCTTTCACAACAAATGCAAGACTTGTGTAGTGAATAATGACTTAGTAGAACCATCACAATACTTCATAATATTCTCAAACCATTAGAAAGAATTTAGCTCAAAAAGGATATACATTCCATAGGCTTACTTTTCATACACTCTCTCCACTAATCCGAGACATATCACGAATTATTTCCACTAGACACTCAAAGCACACACAGACTTACTGAGATTTCTGTCTCATCACCATTTTTACCATGATTTCAGGTCGATCCTACTGTGGGGATGAGTAGCTAGATATTGCATGCTTTGGAAGATTTTTTGATAATTTAATTTGTGTAATGCTTTGGAGAGATGAGAGTGGATAAATTTTATTATGGATTTATTATTATTATTTTTTTGAATTCATGGATTTATTCTTGGGTTGTAATAAATTTTAAGTTAAATTATTATTTTTATTCCACTATTTTATTTGTGTGACCTAGTTATAAAGACCCCTTATCCTTTAGACGGGGCGATATCCTCAGCCCTGGCGGGCTTAGGTAGTGGGGTGTTACACTTCGTCCAAGTGCGTGCAAAAAGTCATGCATAAGCCATAAATGATCTAGAACATATGCTCTATAATCTATCACAAAGACATGCATTAAAAACACATCTTGATAGTTAAATAAAAATCTGAAAATTTTTTGAAAATTTTGAAAATTTGCTCAAATGTTGCATAAAGGTTCAAAGAAGAATTTCAAGAAGAATTCTCATTCTAACCACTCCCCCACACTTAAACTGGACATTGTCCTTAATGGCCAAACAAATAGAGTAAGAAACTATTGCCACAGGACCAAAAATATAAAGGAGAAGAGATAAAAACGACAATAATTCCATGACGGGTAGCTCCAATTTTCCAAACTTTGTGCCCAAAATAAAATTGATAAAATCTTGGACAAAGTATATCACCAAACCACTCCCCCACACTTAAATTGGACAATATCCTCATTGGCAAAACATAAACACAAGAAGCATCTCCAAAGGGACTAAAAATAGTAATGGGTTAGAAAGTTTAAGTAATACTTCCAAGTACAATAATGCTCCAATAGGTATCCAAACTTGAGGTAAATAGAAGGGCTTGTCTAAAAGGACTTTATTCCTATAAAATAAATCACAAATAAAAGCACAAAAAATAAAAATAATAAAAACATATGTAAATAAAATAAAACAAGCTAAAGAAAAAGACTAAAATAAAAATAAAATAAAAACTTTTCACACTCATCATGCTTCCTCATCAAACCTTTTGAAAAGAAATTAAAGCTCAAAATAGAAGAAAGGTATGATGAATGTAGAATGGAGAGAGGTTTTTGAGAAATAAAAGATTTATGAAAACAAGTTTTCTCACTAAAGCAAAACACCTAAACCTCTTTCTCTAACATTTCTTTAGACACACAAATATTTTTCTCAACGTAGAAGTTTACATGGTTTCTAAAGAATGCATTAAACTTGAAATCACCTTTTAACGCTTTAAAAGAATGTTCATAATTAAAATTTCCCTTTAAACTTAGTATTTGAGTTCTTAAAGATGAGATCAAGAAATCCTTATTTTTTAAATATATCTAAAAATACGAAGTTACCTCTCTTTAAATGGGGTGAAGGGTAGAATTTGTCAACATCCTCAAAAGGGTTTCTTAGAATGAACGATAAATCCAACTTCTTGAGGCATGTTAAACTCCATACATCACCATTAGGACCATTGTTCCCCAAAACGTGAGAGGAACCTAAAAAATCATGTAATAAAGAGAGATTAAAAGTATTAGCACATAGAGTAGAATTGAATACCTCCCTTTCCACATTGGACAATTAGTCCTCATATCCTCTCTCCTTTCCTTTGAGATTCTCTTGTTCAAGCATATGGGCCTTTATGGTATCTTCAACCAACTTGGCTAGTTGTGTTATGTGATAGCTCAATCGTTGGGATACTGCTTTATGCCATTTTATGGGGGAATTTGAATTGGCGACAAAAGAATGCATTGAGGCTTCAAGTGACATCTCACAAAAAGCATCGATCCGAGATTGCAACTGTGCCAAATTCTCATCATTGCAGTTCCTTTAATCGTGTGCCTAAAAGTAGTTGTCCATGATGATGCCAATCAAGTGCACAAAGAAAAACAAAAATCAAATCGAAAATAAAAAAATAAATAAATAAATAAATAAAGAAAAGAAACAAAAACAAAAGTTAAAAATAAATAATATAAAAATAAAGAAAAGCAGAATGCATGCATTCCCAAACTACCTAAATATAAAAGTTAGTGGTATTTACAGTACAACAAGAAGTATGTTAGTCAATTAAACAGAGTTCGAGTTAGTAAGTTAGATTACAAAGATACACAATACAACAAATGGCACCATTTTTTAAAAAGAATAATTGTACAAATTTACATATTGATATATGCGCATATTTACATATTCACATGGTTAAATCAGCAAAATCCAAGCTTTCATGATATTGTTCCCTGGCAACGGCGCAAAAAACTTGATGCGTATGGATTTGGGTATAAAAATCATATAAAAACTAAGCACATTCCCAATCAAGTTTACATTAAAACGTTAATCCCAAATTACACATATGAGCAAGCATACTCATCATCAACATATCATAGGGTTCAAACAAGTGTCGATCCACCAGGAACAAGTATACACTAATCACCTTTCTTTCATTGTTTAACCGACTCAATAAAGTGAAAAAAATGAAATAAAATAAAATAAAATAAAATAAAAACAAAAATACATACGTGCCAAGGATGGAGAATTGTGTAACTCAAGCCATTGTTTAGACAAACATGATCTTAATGTATCCAACCATTATCATAACCAAATATTTTCTTGGCATCATGAAGGATGAAGGTAGATTCACTTCAATGGTCAACCCATGAAATCACTATCCTCTAGATAAATTAGCATTACTTGGTCTGTCTCAACTAATTCACCCAAAAGATGCATTAAACACAATCCTTAATTAAATTTCCTTAGTCTGGAAAATTTAAAGCATGAAATTAATCAATGAATCATTGTTCTGGAAAACATTAATTAACCTTTAATTACTTAATCCTCAGCAATTAACCTCTTTGGTCAAGCAAGTTAATAGCCAATAAATATGAAATTAATCAATTGCAACCACCACCAACCTTTTTGGTCTAGCAAGCTAATGAAAAGAAACAACCAATTAATCTCGTAATATGCCCAAGTAATTAAATACTAAGAAGAACAATTAATTAATCAAAAGATCAAATAACTCTAAATATCATGAATATCTAAGACAATATTAAATTACAATAAAACAATTAATACATCATTGTTCAAGAAAAATAAAACAAAGTAAAAGAAAGCACTCATAGATAAGCCTCATTCTTCTTCCTTTGAAGACCTTCTTGTGCAACCCTCCTTGAATTAAAGAATTCCTCCTTTGATTTGAGTGATTTTCTGTGATGATCAATGAATTCTCTCCATTTTCCCTTGTGTTTTCTGTCTATTTATAGGCTTGGGAAGTGCCTAAACTCATTGGTGTAATGTTCTTGGCTGAGTAGAAGTTGTAAGATACTAAAACTCTACAGATTACCAAAAATCGCGTAGAAAAATCAAGTAGCGCCTTAACTTCAGAGCATAGCCGGTACCACCTTGGCTCTCAGAGCCGACGCCGGTTGTGTGCTGGTTCTCCACTCATTCGCCAATTTTCCTTAAATTCCGCACAATGTATTCCAGAATGTAGCCGGTGCCAGTTCCACTCTGTTCCGTTCTATTCCACCAATTTTTTTCGTCTCAAAGTTCGTGCAACTAGTGCATGCCCAGCGCCGGTTCCTCTATCCCAGTCGGCACCGCCTCTAATCTGTTTCGCAATGTTTTTGCTTCGTTTTGCCCCAAAATTTTGAAATAATGAACAAAATACCTTTCCTAGGGTAAAGTCTCAAATATGCTAGAATATGGTTTGTTATTGAATAAAATGTATCACAAAAAAACCTCAAATAACTAGGAAAAATATAACTAATTTAGCTCCTATCAAAGGCATAAAGGTGTTGAATATCCCCAATGCATTTGAGTATACATGATCATATGAATGAAGGCATCATCATGGCATTACGTGAAAAACAATTCAAGTTCAATATGTAGCAATTACTCAACCATCATAAATAGCCACAATTCTAACCCTAGACATATGCATGAATTTCCTAATGATCATGTGCATAAATAAAGTATCCAAGAACTATTAACTCCTAATCTATCCAAAGTCATGAAGCTGAAGGAGTAATGCACAATTCAAGAGAACGTAAACAACCCCTAATTTTCAGCCAAATTTGTCCCTAAAATTAGAAAAAGTCATCTACACCATTTTAATCGTGGGAATTGAATAAAAATCATACATTTGTGCTTGTGTATGCATGGGTAAGCAAAAGATGTAGGCTTTTTGCAGAAATCCAAGCTCTTTACTTGTGGATTAAAGGTGAGTTTGTTGTGCAAAATGGAAGATTTTGAGATTTTTGATCCATAAGATCAACAAAAGAAAGGTAGATGGATGTTATAGAAGTGATTAGGAGGTGAAAAATTAAATTTTGGGAAGTTGGAGAGGTGAAGCCGGTGCGGGTTAGAGAGGATTTGGGAGAGAGTTGGAGATTTTGAAAGAAGAAGTGGCCAAACTGGACTATTTCTTGCGTCTTGCCCGACAAGAACCAGCGCCGGTCCTAGCCCTAGCCAGCGCCAGCTGCATTCTGTCCGGCTTTCTCAACTTTTTTTAAAATTTTTTTAATTTAAGAAAAAGGATGAACACACAATAATGATGAACAATGCACTTCAATTCATGAAAAATAATCAACCGAAACGACAGAAGTAAAAATTGTCTCAATCACAAAAATGAAAGTAGAAAAAAAAAATGGCTTCAATGTTTTCCACGGCTTTGATCCCGTAGATTTTCCTCAGTATTTCCTGGCAATATCCTTGCTTGACGATCCCCTAGTAGTTTGGCCAGTTGACCAATTTGGTTTCCCATGTTGTGCATAGAGGCCTCTAAGTTCCATGTTGTAACATCGACCACTTGGAACTTAGTCTCTGTTGTACTTACCAATTGACCAATCAATTCCTCCAATGGTAGCTTTGAAGGTGCTGTATTATTGTTCATGGGGGGATAGTTCTTTTGATTACCTCCAAAATTGAAAGAACCCTTCCTAGGTTAGTTTCCATTGCTCCACGAGAAATTAAGGTGATTTCTCCAACTAGGATTATAAGTAGAGCTATAAGAGTTGTTACCTAGACGAACATTACCTGCAAAGACCACTTGTTCCATGGTTTCTTGGAGTGAACCCATATTTTGGCATTCATAATTTGGGTGTCCCTCTCTATAGAAATCACAATTTACGTTTAATACCTGGCCTCGCGGCATCACCATTTGTTCCATCTTCTGAGTCAAGGCATCCACCTTAGCTTCCAAAGCCGCCAAAACATCCACTTTGTGCACTCCTTGCACATGATCTCTAGACCTTGTACTTCCCCAAGAATAGTTATTAGAAGCCAGATTTTCAATAAGATCGAATACCTGTTCCAGGGTCTTACGATTGATGGAACCCCTTGCAGAAGAGTCCACCACTTGGCGTATTGCGAACGTAAGGCCATTCAAAAAGATAAGCATCTGCATTCCTAGCTCAAATCCGTGGTGTGGGCATTTTCTCAGCATTTCCTTGAATCTCTCCCAACTTTCATATAAGGGCTTAGAATCTAATTGTTGGAAGGCAAATATCTCATTCCTAAGTTTGGCTATCCTAGTTGGAGGGAAATATTTGGCCAGAAATGTTTCAGCTAAGGCATTCCAAGTAGTGATAGACCCTGTAGGTAAAGACTTTAACCAAGATTTGGCTCTATCTCTTAAGGAAAAAGGGAAAAGTCTTAACTTTATGGCATCCTCAGAAACACCATTCATTTTAAAAGTATCACAAATCTCCAGGAAAGTAGCTAAATGGATATTGGGATCTTCTTCAGATAGCCCATCAAATTGAACCATGTTTTGGACCATCTGGATAATATTGGGCTTTATTTCAAAATTATTCGCATCCACCTTAAGCCTAGTGATACTCAAGCCTGTGCCCGAGATTGCAAGTTTTACAAAGTCATCCATAACCCTCCTATTATTCCCAGCATTGTTATTTTGAGCACCGTCCATGTCGCCGATCAAGTTCCTTTGGATTGTCCGATGGATCTTTGATAATGTCCTTTCGATTTCAGGGTCAAAATTGACTATCTCTGTAACACCCTACTACCTAAGCCCAATAGGGCCGGGGATGTCGCCCCATATAAAGGACAAGGGATCTTTATAACTAGGTCACACAAATAAAATAGCGAAATAAAAATAATAACTTACCTTAAAATTTATTACAACCCAAGAATAAATTCACGAATAAAACCATGAATTCCCAAAAGAAAAACAAATTCATAAATAAAATCATCCACTCTCAACTCCCCAAAGCAATACATAAAAATAAAAGATAACATTCTCTTCCAAGGCAGATAATACTAACTAATCATCCCCACAGCAGGATCGGCCTGAAATCATGGTAAAAAGGTAATGAGACAGAAATCTCAGTAAGTCCATGTGTGCTTTGGGTATTCAGTGAAAACAGTTCGTGGATGTAAATTGTGAAATCTTTATAAGAGAAATATTGGCAAGCAATAAATATTAGTCAAAAGCAAGAGTGGTGTTTTCGGCTTTTCTAGCCATACATAATTTATAAGATCAACCACTCGAAAGAAAGGATTATGGGTTACCACATGTTGGGCCCTATAACCGGATGGTCAGTATGCCACACTTTGTGCATATTGTCGGTTAGAATGCCACACTTTGTGCAGACTGACAAAAGGTAGGTGATCAACCTACCGGGCAAGATACTCCTCCTTCTCTATACCCAAACAACAACCGGGTGTCCATTCTGGCAAAACACAGTCACTTGACTAAAATAAAAACTGCTAGCTCGGACCGGCATGACTAAGTAGTCCTAACATTTCTTTAAGTTGAGTTCATCTTCTGTAGGAGGCCTTCTGCCAGAAGACTTACTCTTGCTCTTCAAAACTAGTACTACTAGCCTACCCATATTGAGTACTCAACGTAACGTATCCCACTTGGGAAAAATGAACAAAACATAGTTCCACTTGAAAATGGCAATTAAGGTTTTCCAAAGTTTGGGGCAAAACTAGTTTTAGAAAGAGTTTTAGGTTTTGAGTAAAACCGCCCCTTGATTTGCAAATAATTTATTTGTCTGAAATGAGAATGGAAATATTCCTCAATTGCCTTTATAGAAATGAGTGACCACGCACTCTACGTTTGGCTTGCCATAAAAAAAAATCATTTTTCATCAAACATGTTTTATGCAGAAGCTTACCTAATCCTTGCTCACAACAAAGGTCTCCAACAGCTGACCTAACCCCGCATGGGGTAAATACAAACCACAATCAAACCCAAGCCAAAATTCACTTTCACAAATAAACTAACTCAACTCACTACTACAACCATGATCCTAGTGTCCCAAGCTTTAAGGCCAAATAATAAATAAAAAGGTTTATAAGCTAAGGCTAATTTTGATATTTAAAATAATTAGAGTTTTGGGAAATAGGTACTAATAAGTTGAAGGTTTAAATCTTGCTAAAATAATTTGGAGTTTATTTGATGAAAAGTCCTAGGTGGTACCAGGTAAAATAATAATTTATTAATAATTAATTGCTAGAAAATAATTGATAATTAAAATTAGTTGAAAATAAATTTTAATGAGTCTTGATTGAAAGATACTAAATAAATTTTAGTAGGTTTTGGTTAAAAGATAATAATTAAATTTTAATAGTAAATATTTTACTTATTATGATTATTTTCATAAAAGACTTTATTTGATATTATCATTTTATATATAATATCTATATATTTTATTTTTCTAGCAAAAGCTATTATTTATTTGACTAAAATATCATTATTATATATATAATAATCTAAATCTATCCCTCCTAGGATTTTTTTCGAAATTACTAGCAAAATCATATTATTAAATATTTTATTCATGCAATAAAAATTAGCTTAGGGACAACTAGATCATGATCATAATTCCACTTGCTAATCACAATCATAAACATATACAATCCTTCAATTCATCAAATCATCCAAATCAAGCATATACGCATAGATCTAGACTTACTAAGGCATGATATAACCTCTACTAGCATAAATATAATCATGGTTTCAATAGATCATCATGAATATAAATCCTATTCACCAAAGGTGACATAATCTCTAGCATACTTGATCACAAATACTACCTATGACATGGAGACATGCATTAAACCTCAAAACATCACACAATCAACCAAGATAACCCATCCATGCATAAATCCCATCTCCAACATATTCATGCTTCAATCTCAACTCATCACAACAATATATATACTCATCTCTATTCATTATTCATCTTCTATCAACATCATCCTAGAGACATGAATCTAGAATTTAAAAGAAGGGTTAACAAGGTTTACTTGATTGATGAATACCTTGAAGGAGTTTCAAATGAATCTCAACTCCTAGATGCCTAAATCCATCCAAAGGAGATGAAGGAAGTATGGCCATGGAGAAGAAACCATTCGGCCAAAAGAGTGAGGGAGTGTTCGGTCAAGAGAGAGAGTGAGAGAGAGAGAGAGAGAGAGAAAAGAGAAGAAGGAAATTCATTAGCATGCTTAAACACATATATGTTCATTAGAGATCAAAGATTAGCGAAGATAAAGTTGATTGAATAAACCTACCTTGAAGGTGTTCTTGAGCCTTCACAAAATTTCTGGTTTTTTATCCAAAAGTGCAAGTTAGATTTTGGAGTTTGATGTTAAAAATGGTACGGATGGACTCACAGAAATGAATAGATGAAATTTGAAATTTTTAGAGGTGGTTTGAAGCGATTTGGAGTGGTATTAGATGAAAGGAATGAGTAGGTGTTCTTGGTGTACTATGTGTTCTTGAGGTTGAAGAGAGTAGAGAGCTTTTAGATGGAGGCTGCCAAAATTCTATGAGGATTAGGGTTTCCAAT
This sequence comes from Voacanga thouarsii, assembly GCA_026120185.1. NCBI lineage: Eukaryota > Viridiplantae > Streptophyta > Magnoliopsida > Gentianales > Apocynaceae > Voacanga > Voacanga thouarsii. Next base: position 47,778 of record JANUWF010001659.1, on the reverse strand, counting down.
TTGTTTGTAGGGTTTAGGTAGATGGTTTTTCTGGTTTGGAAAGGAAAAGGAAAGGCTAGTTGTTGGAATCTTTGAAGAATATTTTAGGAAGCAAATTTGGAAACTAAATATTCAAGAATATCTTTGATTATGGAAGAGCTTTTGAAAATCTGCCATGGCCGACTGCTTGTGCAGAATTTTAGCTGGATGAAAGCTGGTTGAAGGAGGCTAATGGTGGCCGAAATTAAGGAGTCTAATGGTGAAGGGAAGGTCTGGTTGTTTGAGGTATATTTTATGGAATGTTGTTAAATTATGGTGGCTGGAATTTTGGTATCCAAATCAAGGCATGATTGCAGAATTTTTTTGGCAGCCATGACTGGATTTTCGTGCAGAACAATGGAGTTTAGTTAATGGAGGTTTAAGGGTGCTTTGAGTAGAAAAAGGATGGAGTTTCGGCTAGGAGAGAATTTGGAAACAAAGATGGAAAAACTACTGTACAGCATTTTTTGCAATGCTGGAATTTTCCTGGGTAATTTTAGCTGCCATCTTTCCAGCCGATTTGCAGAGGTTTTGAAGGGGAATTTTAGGGGCTTTCAAGGCTGGTTTCTAGCCTTCTTCATGGAGGAAAAACATGGCTAAGGTGCAGCACAAAAACTAGAAGAAAACAGCTTGGTTTTGGACCTCCAAAGCTGCGATTTGCAATGGAATTTTTCTGGTTTTGCACCATTTTTGTGTAGTCCGAAAATAGCCAGAAAAATCCAAATTCTAAGCTGATCAAAAGGGACATTTTCTGGCAGCATTTGGAAGGGAATAATGGTCAAGAATTTCGACACGTTGAAGGCACACAAAGCTGGGAAAAATTTCTGCTCATGACATGAAGGAGAATGAACCTAGCTAGAGTGAAATTTTAGAAGGTTCACTAGAGGGATTTATTCTCTTAGAATCTTGCACATCTCTTCTACATTTTCAAACCATATGATGCCTTTCACTAAGGCATTTTTGTAACACCCCGGAAAACCTAGGCCCGCCAGGGCCGGGGATGTCGCCCCGTCCAAAGGACAAGGGGTCTTTATAACTAGGTCACAAATAAAAATTGCTGGAATAAATAATACTCAAACTAAAAGAATTTATTACAACCCAAAATACTTCAAAAGTACATCCATGAAATTCCAAAACAAAAACCATAATTAAAATCACCCCCTCTCGTCTTCCCAAAGCAATACATAAAATCAAAAGACACATTCTCTTCCAAGGTAGCTACTCACCCACAACAGGATCAACCTGAAATCATGATAAAAGGTGGTGAGACAGAAATTTCAGTAAGTCCGTGTGTGCTTTGGGGGTTTAGTGGAAACAATTCATGGATGCAAAGTGTGAAATCTTTATAAGAGAACATTGGCAAGCAATAAACATTAGTCAAAAGCAAGAGTGGCGTTTTCGCTCTTCTAGCCATACATAAGTAATGAAATCAACCACTCAAAAGAAAGGGATATGGGTTACCACACTTTGGGCCCCATAACCGGTCAGAATGCCTAACACGTTGTGCAGACTGACAAAAATAGGTGATCGGCCTACTGGGCAAGATACTCCTCCTTCTCTATACCCAAACAACCGCCAGGTGTCCATTCCGGCAAAAACACAGTCACTTGACTGAAACAAAATAAACTGCTAGCTCGGACCGGCACGACTCACTGGAACTGGCATCTTATCCGGGAAGGACTCACCCCTCAGAGGTGGCCACCAGCTGAGAGGCTTACCCTAACCCTTGAAAGACTAGTCCTAGTAGTCCACCCTTATTGAGTACTTAACGACATTCCCCACTTGGGACAAAATGAACAAAACATTGTGCTTCATGAAAATAACAATTTGAGGGTTTCCAAAGCTTTGGGAGAAATTAATTTTAGAAAGAGTTTCAAGTTTGGAAAAATCTGCTCAAAGACTTTCAAATAATTTAAGCGTTGGAATTAATGATGAATTGAACCCTCAATTGCTTTCAAATAACCGAGTGTCCTTGCACTCCACATTTGGCTTGCCATAAGGAAATCATTTCACATCAATCAGGTTTTATGCAGGAGCTTACCTGATTCTCGCTCACAACAACAAGGTCTCGGATAGATGACCTAACCCTACATGGGCAAATATAAATCTTAATCAGATTCAAGCCACAATCCACTTTCTCAAGTTTAAATCAACTCAATTCACTACTACCATGATTCTAGTGTCCCAAGCTTTAAGGCAAAACAATAACTGAATAGGTTTATAAGCTCAGTTTAATTTGTTATTTAAAATAATTAATGGATTAGGAAATAAATTCTATTAAGTTGAAAGTTCAAATCTTGTTAAGGAAAATTTAGAGTTTATTTGATCAAGAGCCATAGGTGGTACTAGGTAAAATAGTGATTTAATGATAGCTTAGTTGTTAGAAAATAATTGATAGCTAAAACTAGTTAAATTTAATAAGTCTTTCTTGGAAAATAATAAGTAAATCCTTAAGGGTTTTGATCTAGTAAATATTTTATTAAGTATGAATCTTTTTCATAAGGGCTTTAATTAATTTGCTTTATTTTAAATAATATTTATTTATTTTCTTTTCTAGAAAAAAATCATTACTTATTTGACCAAAATATCCTTTACATATATTATAATTCCAAATCTACCCTTCCTAGGGTTTTCAAAATTCTTTAGCAAAAATTATTAGTAAATATTTTATTTATGAAATAAAATTTGCTTAGGGACAACTAGATCATGATCAAGATTCCATGGTCAACCATAATCAATAACATACTCAATCCTTCAATTCATCAAATCATCCAAGTCTTGCACATAGGCATAGATCTAAATTTATTATTACATGATTTAACGTCTACTAGCATAAACATGATCATGGCTTCAAAATCTATTCATGCACATAAATCATATTCACCCATGGTGACATAATCTCTAGCATGCTTCATCACAAATACTACCTATGACATGCATCAAATCTCAATTCATCATTAAATCCACCAATATAATCCTTCCATGCATAAATCCCATCTCCTTCACAATCATACATATACTCATGCTTCAATCAACAACATCACATACACAAACCCATCGCCATTCATCAACCTAGAGACATGATTCTAAATTTAAAAAAAAAAAAAAAAAAGAGGATTGAAGGTACTTACTTGATTGATGAATGACTTGAAGGAGTTTAGAGAAGATCTCAACTCCTAGATGGCTAATCTTGTTCAAGAAGGGTGGTGAAGGCATGGTCATGGGAAGAGAGACCATTCGGCCAAGGGAGGAAATTTTGGTCCATGAGAGAGAGAGAGAGAAAGAAGAAGAGATCATTAGCATGCTTATTCATATAGGTTTTCATTAGAGATTAAGTTTGAAGAGGATGAAGTTGTTAGAATAAATTTACCTTGAAAATGTTCTTGTTCTTCACAGAAATTTCTACTTTTTGATCCAAAGTAGCAAGATGATTTGTGGAGTTTGATGTTAATAAGGGTGTTGATGGATGCACAGCAAGGAGAAGATCAAATCTGGAGATTTTCGTGAGGGTTTGAAGTGGTTTGGAGGGGTATTAGGTGTGGAGAAGGAGTAGGTGTTCTTGGTGTAGTGTGTGTGTGTGTGTGTGTGTGTGTGTGTGTGTGCTTGTTGCTTGAAGAAAATCGGGAGAGAGAGAAGAAGAAGCTGTCGATTTTCTGAGGAATTGGACTGCCGAAATTTTGTAGGGTTTAGGGAGTGATTTCTCTGATTTGGAAGGGAAAGGAAAGGTTAGTTGTTACAATCCTTGAAGAATATTTTTAGGAAGAGAATTTGGAAACTAGATATTCTAAGAATATCTTGATTTTTCTGGACAGCTTGAAGTCTCCTATGGCCGACTGGATTGTGCAGATTTTCTGGGGAATTAAAGCTGGTTAAAGGAGGCTTGTGATGGCCGAAACTAGGGTGCACAATGGTGGAGAAGATGTCTGATCAATTGAGCAAAATTTTATGGAAAGTTGTTAAACAAGATGGCTGAAATTTTGGAAAGTAATCAAGCTAAATTGCAGGGATTTGGTTGAGGAATTTTCGGTCAGCCATGGAGGGAATTTCGTGCAGAAGCTTCAGGGAACAATGGAGCTCTATTAATGGAGGTTTAAGGGAGGTTTTGACAGAAGTAGGTTGGGGTTTTCGGTTGAAACAAATTAGGAAACAAGCTGGACAAAACTTCTGCACAGAAATTTCGCTGAACAGAAATTTTCTGGCAGAATTTTCGTCTGCCATTTCCAGCAGATTTGCAGCGAGTTTTGAAGGGGATTTCAGGGGTATTCAAGGCTGGTTTCCAGCCTTCTTTATGGAGGAAAAACATGGCTAAGGTGCTGCACAAAATCTGGGAGAAAACAGCTTGGTTTGGAGCTCACAAAGCTGATTTTCGTACAGGAATTTTTCCTGCTTTGCTCCAGCTTGTGCAGTCCGAATTTGGGCAAAAACTTTCAGGTTTCAACTGATCCTAAAGACCATTTTTCTGGTAGCATTTGGGAGGGAATGTGAGCTAGAATTTTCGACCTTTTGAAGGTACAACAAGCTGGAAAATTTCAGCTCATTCCATGAAGATAGATGAACTAAGTTAGAGGAAAAAAATTTCAGCAAGCTTTCAAGAGGGATTTTCCTCTTGAATTTTTCCACAAGTCATTTACATTTTCCAAACCATGAGAAGCCTCTTACTAGGACATTTTGATCCTAAAAGACCTTAGTCCTCTACTGAATTTTCTGGAAAGGAAAAGGATAGAACACCTTGATCAAGCTAAGGAGTTGGAAATTAAGAAAAGCTAAAGATCAAGGGAGAATGAATTCCCTTTGGGCATTTCGCGAAGAACAAAAGAGTGAAGTGAAAATTCTCCTAACATGTCTCTCCTAGGACATCATCACCACATTGATCTAGGCCCTCATGGCCGAAACCATCCTTTTCCAAGCAAAATAAAATATACTCAAGCTAAAGCTTCTATGATGGACTTTGAACCTTAGACCTCAAGAATTAATTCCAAGGCTCTAACCACTAAACCACAACAACTCTTGTTGCTATTTCTACTAGAAAAATTATTTCCTATTCAACCCACAAGCTATCTCCTTATTTTCACCTTGGGCAAAAATTACCATTTTGCCCCTCTCACACATCACTCACCAACAAGACTTCAAGATAATAAAAATCAAATTCAAAGCACATAGAAATCATATCAAAACATATTTAATCATGAAATAAAGCATGATATGCATCCCAACCACCTTCTCTAAGGTTGGTCTTGACTGGGGTTTCACAATTTTGATCCTTCAAAACCACAGCACTTTACTAAAATTTTTGGAATGAAATTGGCTAGAACAAATTTGACCAATCTAATTAATTGAGATATAGGAAAAATTAAGGATCAAAAGGAAATGAATTCCCCTTAGGAATTTTGCGTAGGGCATAAGAGTAGGATTAGGATACTCCTATCATGTCTCCCTTAGGACAACACTCCTGCTCTCCCCTAAATCAAGCTAAGAACAAAATATAGTCTACTTCACCAAAAATAGAATTTAACCTTGCTAAAACTTCAATGATGGAATTTGAACTCAAGACCTCAAGAATTAACTCCAAGGCTCAACCACCAAACCACAACAACCCTTATTTTTATTTTCTCTCTAAAATATCTTTCCTATTTAATCCTCAAGCTATCTCCCTAATTTCACCTCAAGCAAAAATTATCATTTTGCCCTTCTTACTCAATAAACATAATCAAGCCCTCTAAACTATAAAACACAAATCCAAAGCACATAAAATCATACAAAAATATATTTAAGCATGCAAATAAATATGATATGCATCCCAGCCCCCTTATTCTAAGGTTGGTTTTGACTAGGGTTTCACAATCTCGCCTTTAGATTTCCGGGTCATGTACCAAGGATAACATCGAAAAAAAAAACAAGGAGTGAGTTAGATAACAGAATTCATGATTACAAAAGAATACCAAGTTAGTCAAAGTTAGTAAATTAGATTACAAAGATATACAAGATACAAACGATAGAACCTTTTTGTGAAAAGAACAATTGTACATATTTACATATTGACATGGTTAAATCAACAAAATCCAAGCTTTCAAGATATTGTTCCTCGGTAATGGCGTAAAAAACATGATGTTTTTGGCACGAGGAAAGAGTTATTAAACAAATGAACATAGATTTTTTTCCCCGGCAACAACACCAAAAACTTGATGCGTATTTATTTAGGTATAAAAATCAGATAAAAATAAGCACATTCCCAATCAAGTTTAAATTAAAATATTAACCCCAAATTACACATATGAGCAAACATACTCATTATTAACATAGCATAGGGTTCAAACGAGTGTCGATCCTCTAGGAACAAGTATGTATTAATCACTTTTCTTTTATTGTTTAACTGACTCAATAAAGTGAAAAATAAATAAAAAGGAAAATAAAATAAAAAATAAAAGAATGTATATACTTGTCAAGAATGGAGAATTATGTAACTCAAACCATTATTTTGACAAACATGATCTAAAAGGGCTTAATTATTATCATAATTAACTTTCTCTTAGCATCATGAAGGATTAAGATAGATTCACTTCTTTTTCAATCCATAAAATCACTACCTTCTAGATAAATCAGAATCACTTGGTCTCGTCTCAACTAATTCATCTAAAAGATGCATTAAACACAATTCTTGCCTAAATTCCCTTGGTCTCGGTAAATTTAAAACATGAAATTAACCAATGAATCCTTGGTCTCGGCAAACATCAATTAACCTTTAATTATCAGTTCTTAGAAATTAACCCCTTTGGTCTCGACGAGTTAATAGACAACAAATATAAAATTAATAAATTGAAACCACCATCAATCTCTTTGGTCTCAGCAAGTTAATAGAAAGAACCAACCAATTAATTTCGTAATAAACTAAAGTAATTAAATACCAAGAAGAATAATCAATTAATCAAAAGATCAAGTACTCTAAAAATCATGAATACCTAAAACAATGTCAAATTACAATAAAACAATTAAAACATCATTGTTTAAAAAAAAGAAAACAAAGTAAAAGAAAGTACTCATAGACAACCATAGCTGCAATAGAAAAGGCAGTAGTTGGAGTTGGTACTTCAACCGGTGCTTTTACAGTCCCACCTTTATAAGAAAGAACTACCCGAAAAGGTAGGGAAGGTCAAAAGAGTGGGAATCTTTCCTACCTACAGCTAACTCTATCAATCTTAGAGGGGGGTTGCTCTCCTAATAGACCTCCTTAGCACCTTGGCTATAGCTTACGAAGCGGAGGGAACAATTCCCGCATGGAACCCCTTTGTCTGAGTCCATGTACACAAAGAATCTCACACTAATAGAAAACTATGGGACACATCACAGCCTTTCATATAAGTTCCTTATGGATGCGATATATAATAAAAATATCACTTTGTACCTCATTCTTTTTCCTATGAAAACCTTCTTGTACAACCCTCCTTGATTTAGAGAATTGTTCCTTTGATTTGAGTGATTTTCTATGATGATTTATGAATTCTCTCTTTTTCTCTTGTGTTTTCCATCTATTTATAGGCTTAGGAAGTGCCTAAACTCGTTGGTGCAAGGTTCTTGGCCGAGTAGAAATAGGAAGATACTAAAATTCTACAGATTACCAAAAATCACGTAGAAAAATCAAGATTCCATCTTATCCTCAAGGCACAGCTGGCGCCACCTTGGCTGTTGGAGCCGACGCCGATTGTATTCTTTTTCTTCAATCGTTTGTCGATTGTTTCTTGATTTTAGCACAATATTGTCCGGAGTACAGCCGGCGCCGGTTTAGTTCTGTTCCGGTCCTGTTTCAATAATTTTCTGTCATCTCAAAGTGCATGCCAATAGTGTGTGGCCGACGCCGGTTCCTTTACCCAGGCCGGCTCCACCTATGTTCTATTTTGTGACATTTTTGCTTTGTTTTACCCCTAAAATCTGAAATAATTAACAAAATACCTTTCTAAGGGTAAAATCTCAAATATGAAGGAATATGATTAATTATTGAACAGAATGTATCACAAAATAGCCTTAAATAACTAATAAAAATATGACTAATTTAGGCCCTATCAAATGCCAATTTATGTTTATAAATAGATTTCTTAAGCTTACAAATAATATGCTCTTGGCCTTCAGCAATAAAGCCTTCTAATTAGGACATATAGATGTCTTCACTATGATAGCCATTTAAAAGTGTCATCTTGACATCCATTTGCCATATCTCGTAGTTATAATGACATGCGATGGCAATAAAGACATAGATGGACTTAAGCATGGTTACCGGGGAAAAAGTTTTCTCATAATCGATCCCTTCTTTCTGAGTATACCCTTTCGCCACAAGTCTAGCTTTGAAGGTTTCCACTTTTCCTTCTGCTCCCCTCTTCCTCTTGTACACCCAATGGGTTTTATCCCTTCAGGTGAAGCTATAAGATACCAAACCTGATTGAAGTATATAGACTTAATATCGATTTTCATTGCTTCATGCCATAGGTCTGCATCGACATCAGCAATAGCTAGCCTTCTCGTAGCTAATAGGATCTTGTTCATGATAGTCAGAGACTAGGTCAAAAGCCTCTCCTGTCTATCTTTCTAGAACTCTAGATATCCTCCCACTACGACGAGGCTCTGTTTGTACAAGTTCCTGAGGCTATGCCTCTTCTGGTTCTATAATCGGGTTAGGAGAAATTGATTCAGAAGATAACTTCTTTTTGAGTTCCAATCTTGTCGAACCTTTAGTGGATGTACTTTGATCAGCCTCCAAGTATCTAGCATTGGTACTCACAAGCACTTTTTGCACCTAAAAAAATAGCAAAAAATACATACGCTTTTGGATACCCACCCTTTGTACTTTTTAGATACCCAACAAAATAGTATAATTCTAATCTTAGTTTTAACTTATCTCCCTTGATCAGTACATAAGCTAGGCAACCCTATATCTTGAGATAATTTAGACTTGACTTATGCCCAATCCACATCTCATAGAATGTCCTAGGTATAAACTTGGAAGGCACCAAATTCAGAATATATGTCACTGTTTCTAGGGCATATCCCCAAAAAGACACTGGAAATGTAGCATGAGACATCATTCTGTGGACCATTTCCATCAATGTCTTATTCCTTCTCTCTCTGCTACTTTATTCTGCTAAGGTGTCTCCAATGCAGAGAGCTAGGATACTATTCTATGATGTACTATGTAATCCTTAAATTCACCAAGGTGGTATTCTCTACTACGATCCGATCATAAGGTCTTGATTAGTTTACCTGTCTGATGCTTCACTTCATCCTTAAACTCTTTAAAATTGTCAGACTTGCATTTCATTAAATAAACATAATCATACTTTGTACAATCATCTATGAAAGTGATGAAATACTTAAACCCCCTCTTGCTGGTGTAGACAAAGGACCACACACATCAGTGTGAACAAGACTAATGCTTCTTTGCCTCTATCTGCCTTTTGGTTAAAGGACCTTTTGGATATTTTTTCCATAAAACAAGATTTGTATTGAGGCCAACTTTCCAATCCCAATGAGCCTAAAGGCTCATCATGGATTAACCTCTGAATACTGGTTAAGTTAATGTGACCTAACCTTAGATGCCAAATATATGAGTCATTGACATTGGTCCTTCTCTTCCTATTTAAAGGTTTAGATTGAGCATTATTCAATTGATTGTTAATAGGATTAATGAAGAATAGATTTCCATACATGTGCCCAGTACGTATAACTTCTCTATTTCTATTGATAGTTATACCAGAATGGAAAGAAATAGAATATCCTTAAATTATTAGTTTTGCAACTGAAACCAAATTCTATCTGAAGCCAAAAACAAATAAAACATCCTTCAAAATAACTATTCTATTACATTCAAAAGTAAGTTCCAGTTCTCCTACTGCAAATGCCCAAACTTGTGCCCCATTTCTCATGCATAGTTCATGTTCTCCCTTCGGAGTCTTCTCGATCTTTCTAAACCTTTGCAAGGAGTTACGGATGTGATCAATGGCTCCCGAATTAACTATCCAAGTGAAATTTGATCCAACTATTGATATAAACTCTAGATAGAAAACATTACCCGTGGGGCTTGTTCTACCCCGAAGATCTACACACTCCTTTTTCGGTGTCCCTTCTTCCCACATTTGAAGCATTTGCCCTTGGATTTATCTTTGGGCTAGTGCACTCGCATTCCCTTTCTTCTTCTTAAACTTTCTAGGTATAGGCCCAGCTTCTTGAAGACGAAGCCATCATAGCCCTAGCTTGTGACTTCATGACTACCTCTCGCCACCTAAAGCTCCTTCATCAACTCGTTAAACTCATGTTTAACTTATTCATGTTGTAATTTAACTTGAACTGAGCGAAAGAGCCAGGTAAAAATTTCGAAAAACATGTCCACTTGACTCTCGGGGTCAATGATAGCCCCTAAGACTTCTACTTTCTCGAAAGTAACAATCATCTTAAGCATATGCTCTCTGACTGAAGCTCTCTCAGCTATCTTACTATTTATTATTGTTCGAAGAGCCTCTTGCCTTGCGGGCCGGGTCTTATCCGTGAACATTATGGCTAGTGACAGACTTATGTCATATGCAGTTGCCATGTGCTCATATTTAGATTGAAGCACATTCAATATGGAGGCTAGCATATAGCATCGAGCCATCTCATCAACCTTCCCTGATCACAGGACAGGTCTCATAAAGGACATACTTATACTCCTCGGCTGTGAGTATTATGTCTAGGTTCCTTTTTCAGTCCACATAGTTTGGACCTGTTAGCTTAGTCTTGCAGAGAATAACACTAAGGGACTGAAAGAACCTCCACCAACCATTCTTGAAATTTTGAAAAATAAAAGAAATTCTCAGCATTGTGAAAATAAAATAATTTTGTGCACTTTATCCTCATATTAAACCGATAATAGCTAACCCCATTACTATTATCTTTAACATAATTAATTTTGCCTTAGGAAAACCGACAAAGCTTCTTGAGAAGATTAACAGTTACCTAAGCTAAGTGTGTTAACCACCACAAATTATTTTTCCTTCTACGTAATGATCTAGAATATAAGTCTATAGAGGATATGACTGTTTCTTCTCATTTTCTATGGACATACCTCGCACTACAGCCTCCAACGTAGGCTGGCCGATCATAGTATGTGTCCTGAATTATTAATTATATCCTTCCCTTAGTTCTACATCCTTGTGGTATTTCCATCCTATACGGGTTCACTCTCAGAGTGAAGCGAGGAGACCTACGATCTCTAATGAAGATCGTGATAGAAGCTGTGGGGCCATTAGAACCCCTCTCCCACTTAATTTTTTTTTTTTAAATAATGGTTTTCTTGAAAAAAAATATCATTTGAAAATTTTCTATTAAGTTCTCTTTTAACTTAAAATAAAATATTAAATTCATAAAAAAAATTCTATGTCAAGGTTTATATCCTTTGAGAAATTTTTCCTTATGGATTAATTTTATTTAAGTTAAGAACTTAATAATTTCAAAAATTTTCCATTTAAAATTTTTGAGAGATTTTGATCTCATGGTTTTATTTGACAACAATAATTTTTCCTTTGCTAAAATGATTTAAAATGTCTTTCCATTTTAACTTATAAAAATTTCTAAATCTAAAATATTTTATTTGTCAAGGATAAAAAACCTTTAAGAAAATAACCAAGGATTAATTTTTGTTTAAGTTAAAATAACCATTTAATTAAAGAAAAATATTTTTGCTTGTTAAATAAAATTTCTCAAACAATTAGATCTTTGAGAAAATGTGCACATAGGAATTAAAATAAATAGTATGCTAGAAAATTGTAAACGTTTTCATGCTTTTCTATTTTTAATCCTAAGTGTCCAAATAATAGAATTAAACACATTAATTAAATTAATTAATGATCTCGTTTAATCCTAAAATTCCTTTACTATTATTTTTCATGCAAAATATTCAAAGAATATTAACTATTGCAAAAATAATAATTTCGCCTGGTATGGGACCAAAATCCAAAAATTACAAGGGAAAAAATTTTAGTCTTGTGCACCCACTACACAGGATCATGGCCTATGGGAAGACCCATGGTCCATGGTTCGTGAGTGGGTGCCCGCGACTGACCATAGCCTCGGGAAGCATCCTAGTTAATGCCAGCTGAACCGAGGTGTCTTGAGCCCCGCTACAGCTGCGAGCCATGGTTGGCCCTGGAGTTGTCTCGGCTCCCGGTACACCGAGCCGCGGCTCAGCTCGACTCGACTGATCGTCTTCTCCAACGATCTATTTTTTCCATTGTTTCTTCTATGATTTTTTTAGAAGTCTACAACTTCCCTCGCAATCAATCTGGGTAGCCTCTTGTTACATTTTTTCAACAAAAAAAAAGCACTACATCCACCTATACCCTTTCAAATTAGGTTTACATAAAAGCTAATCAAAGCATAAAAATTTTGCAGAGGCTCCAATACCTCAATGGTGAGATTTACAAACAAACTACCTGTGCCAAAACAATGAAGGATCTCATGGTATTAATCAGCATTAGTCTTGCCAATTTTATTAACTAGCATGCATCAATCCTAAGCCTTTCAAAGCAACTCACTCTGATACCACTTATTGCTTTGAAAACCAACAGAAGCCATGCATGTAATAAAGACGAAGCCAAAAACAGCACAGAGATTGTGCAACGGAAGAATAAAAATTTCAATACCTCTGCACAGTGTTATATTTCGCAGCTGTGAAGTAGATGTTGAGTGAATCACTAAAATGAATTCTTGCCTAGACGACGTTTCCGATTAATGACCCGCCAATCTCCTACTCCTCCATGGCATGAACGCGAAGCCTTTGCTTCTTAGAATATTCCACCGCCCAATCTATGTTGATGAAACAATTTAGGTTAGGAAAAGCTCTTCTTGATCCTTTGCTATTGAATAGCAAAATCAAGAAGACAAAAAGGAAGAAAGAAAAATAAACGAGAGAGAGAGAGAGAGCTTGGCAGAGTAAGGCTCCGCATTTTTTTTTTCGTGTGTCCACTATGTTGAGAATCTAACAAGAACACACGACTATTCACTCTATATCAGATAACCAAAACACCAGAGTTTTGATATTTCAAAATTCCCAGAGGCTATCAACAGAAGAGGTTTGGCTAAGCATTAACTCTTTTGTTCCGTGAGTCAAAATAACCCTTTAGCCTAGGCTATTAAGCCAAAATTAATTTAATATTTTTCTTGGACCCAATGAGCTCAAAAATAATAATCATTAATTATTTATTTACTGAGTCTATTAAAATAATACAATAAATAATAAATGGGTCCAATTGAACTAAAATAATTATTTAAGCCTTTTATTAACTAGTTTAAGCCCAGGTTAATTTTTTTAATTATTCAATCTAGGCTTAGGCCATAAATAATTATTTAACTAATGAAACTAGATAATAAATTTAATTTCTCTCGTTCCTTTATTTTATTCTAGTCCAAAAATAAATTAGACTTCCTAAATAAAATGAAATCATTTTTATTGTGACCATATTCTCAACCTAAAATAATTAGGACTCACAGGCGATTCCAATAACCAAAAAGACACATCACCTTAGCTACTAAAATGACCAAAATATCCTTACTATATAAATAAATGTATTTTGTATTTTAAATATTTTCTAATATCATCATAAGGAATTATTGACCCCAAGGACAATGCTACATTGACTATGTCTTCGACCTACAGGTGAAATGACTAAAATACCTCTCTACACACTACCATGCATTTAGAAATGAAAGAGTGTACTTGACACCTCTCTAAAAGACATCTATCATCCTTAGGCTTCTAGTCCAATAATCCACGACTTGGAATATTTTCTCCTTCCAAGTGAGCTACCCTAAAGTAAATATCCAAGTCATGTTCCCCAGGCCCCTGGATAATTAGATCATTAGGACAACCACAAGGGGCGATATAGTGTAGACATTATCTTGTACAAGTCTGTCTTGGCTAACTAGTTACATATACACAACATACAAGTATATTGATCCTTCTAAAGAACCTCAACTATAGTATATCAACCATACGCTTCCAACTTTGTCAGATCACCAACTTATACTCAAGTTGTAGAGTGCAAGTCCACACAGTAGCAATAGTAGTCTAGATTTCTATTATATAGTACTTTTAGAAACTATTATTATAGGTTCTATTATACAAATTCGAAATACACTTGTGATATGAAACGAGAAGACTACTCATTAGCAAAAGGTAAGCCATTCTCTATTTAGAATTCATAACACAATAACCTCACCATGAAGAGATTCCCATTCTCATCATCCATTTAAGAACAATAACTTATGTGTTAAGTATCCCATGGTCCATACCTTATTGTGAAAGACCTCCATTCATATGAACTATTTACTTAAACATAATGGGTCTTTTCCAATGAAAAATTGTGCACAAATATAAAGAAGAATTCATAAAAAATTTCTAAGAAAAATACTTTTATTAATACAAGTCAAAATTACATCAGAAACCTAGGCTAAGAAGGCATACCTCCCAACAAATATTTGATATTTTACCCTTAGAAATGTATTTTGGTGTTTTATTGCAAAACAAAACCGGAAAACAACGAAAAAACTGGTCGCTGAGCAATGCCAGGCCCACGCCGGCCGTGAGGAGCATAGCCGGCGCCGACCCAATGCTGGAATAGGGGAATTTTCTGAAGAAAAAATAGAGCATTCTAGGAACAGTGCACGGCCGGCGTCGGCTGTATTTACTGGTGGCAATTTTTCCTGTTTTGCCCGAATTTGGGAATTTCCTAAGAGTTTTGGTATTTTTTAACATCTACTTGGTGAAGAACTCTCAGGGAACGAATTTAGGCCTCTTGGGAGCCTATTTAAGCAAGGAAAACACAAGAAAAACATATGAATCCAAGGATAAAAGCTGTCAATCAATCACAAGAAGAGGAGAGTCATCAATCAAGGGACATATGAGTGTACTTGCTCATGTGTGTAATTTGGAGGTTAATGTTTTAATTAAAACCTAGTTAGGGATGGGCTTAAATTTGAATGATTTTATACACCCAAATCATACACATCAATATGTATGGTTTGTGTACTGTACATGGGTTGACCAAAACTTCACATAGAAAAACAGCTTTCAGTTTTTCCTTAGGAATGAAACCAAAGGCTATTGTTTTCTTGTCATTTTTCCTTCATTTTTCCCCATTTAATGTTTAACTCTTCCGTTTTTCTTCCAATCTTCTTCATCCTAGTTCTACTTTCACCGATAGAAGTCCACAGGAGGTTTGAGAATACTTTGAAAGGTCAAGAGTTAGCAAACATGGTAAGTGTTTGATGCGAAGAAGTCGACGGTTAGCTAGTATTCCCGCAAAACAAGTAGACGTTCCTGTTCAAAAAGTGTTATTGAGCTCGAATCCAACCCTAGAAGTAAGTACTCCTAGACTTTAGCTCGGAAAAAATTTTAATTTACATACTTTCGTTGTATATTTATTTTTTTCCGCGATCCTTTAGTTTCTCTCTAATTCTTATAAAGTAGCTTTTATATATGACATAAAAAGACTATTGTGACTTGTGCATCTCTCACTTCACCTTTTGGTATTTTTTTTATAGTAATTCACTTATCTTTCTATTCTTTCTTTCTGTAGAAATGTCAACAAAATTACTAACTATCGAGAATAGAATTTGGTTTCTTTCATTTTTTTTTTCTCATCTTTATGTTTGGGTTTTGTATATTAAAGGGTGAAATCTGTTATTTTTGTTATATGGTTAGATTCAAAGATGTCAAAAGTGTAATTCCAATATTATTGTGTCGCATAAGAAGTATGGAGTCAGATTTTGAAATTGCTAGATAATATGAAGAAATTTGAAGAGCATATAGTAGGATTGAAGTTAAAGAATAATATTTTGAAAGCAGAAAATAAGAGAATGTGGGCTAATATATGATAACTTTGTATTGTACTTGAACTTTTATTATTGGAAGAGCTATTTTTTTTTTAGATGTTTCCAATGTTCAAAAGGTAAAATCACATATTTTAAAGTTCAAATGTGAAAATCAAATTTTGATAAAGTTCAAGAGTAGTTGGCATATTTTACCATTATTTTTATATACATATAAATATATAAATATATATAATTAGTATTTAGTACAAATATATATATATATATATTTATATATTATCATAATTTAAAATATAATAACTGATTATAAGAAACTTAAGAAAAATAATGGTAAGGAATGTAACTTTTTTGGGTAGGAACTAGTAATTTTTGCTTAAGGAATGTAATTTTTTTTAAATTTTTCCTTCTTGTTCGGTGTTGAATTGCAGTATCTTCTACATGACTTACGTTGACTTGTTACTTTTATACAACCTTTTTTCTTCTTCTTTTTTCTCATTGGGGGGAAGGGGTTGCGTGGCAGCACTAAATACGTATTTGAAAGTATGCTTGGTCAAGCATCGTGATTATTTACTGAAATGTCTTGCCTTTTCTTTCTCTCTTTAAATTTTCAGCTAGCTATGACATGCCCCCAGCTTCATTCTGAGATGGCCTTGCAAACTTCTCGAGTGCTCGAGTTGACAGAAAACACAACCAGGGCTCGAGATATAGGTCTACCAATGGATCTTGGAAATGTTGGATTATAGATGTTGAGATGTTGCTTTGGCAATTCTTGATGAGTGATTGGAAATTTTAATGCATATTTATTTGGGTATAAAAATCATATAAAAATAAGCACATTTCCAATCAAGTTTAAATTAAACGTTAACCCCAAATTACACATATGAGCAAGCATACTCATCATTAACATAGCATAGGGTTCAAACGAGTGTCGATCCTTAAGGAACAAGTATGCATTAATCCATTTTCTTTCATTGTTTAACTGACTCAATAAAGTTAAAACGAAGTAAAAAATAAAATAAAATAAAATAAAATAAAATAAAATAAATATATACATATCAAGGATGTAGAATTAGGTAACATAAACCATTATTTTTACAAATATGATCCTCGAGTACTTAATCATTATCATAACTAATCATTCTCTTGGCATCATGAAGGATAATATAGATTCACTTCTTTGTCCAATCCATGAAATCCCTATCTTTTAGATAAATTAGCATTACATATCCTGTCTCAACTAATTTACCTAAAAGATGCATTAAACACAATCCCGTGATTAAATTTCCATTCCTGGCAAATTTACACATGAAATTAACCAATGAATCCATATTCTGGCAGACATCAATTAACTTGTAATTACTTTGTCCTCACAATTGACCCCTTTGTCCAAGTAAGTTAAGAGTCAACAAATATGAAACTAATGAATTGAGACCACCATCAACCCCTTTGTTCAAGCAAGTTAATGGAAAGAAACAACCAATTAATCTCATAATAAGCACAAGTAATTAAATACCAAGAATAACAGTCAATTAATCAAAAGATCAAATAACTCTCAAAATAATGAATACCTAAAATAATGTCAAATTACAATAAAACAATTAATACATCATTGTCAAGAAAAAGAAAACAAAGTAAAAGAAAGCACTCATAGACAAGCCTCCTTCTTCTTTCTTTGAAGACCTTCTTGCACAATCCTCCTTGAATTGAAGAATTCCTCATTTGATTTAAGTGAATTTCTATGATGATCTATGAATTCTCACATTTTCTCTTGTGTTTTCCCTCTATTTATATACTTAGGAAGTGACTAAACTTGTTGGTGTAAGGTTCTTGGCCGAGTAGAAGTAGGAAGATACTAAAATTTCACAGATTACCAAAAACTGCGTAGAAAAATCAAGATTACATCTTATCCTTAGGGCACAACCAGCACCGCCTTGGTTGCTAGAGCCAGCGCCGGTTGTGTTCTGTTTCTTCCGTTGTTCACTGATTTTTCCTTAATTTTAGCATAATGTTGTCCAGAGTACAGCCGACGCTGCCTTAGCTGCTAGAGCTGGTGCCTATTTGGTTTTGTTCCGGTCCTATTTCAACAATTTTTTTTCGTCTCAAAGTGTATGTCGATAGTGTGTAGCCGACGCAGGTTCCTCTGCCCTGTCCGGCGCCGCCTTGGTTCTGTTTTGTGATCTTTTTTCTTTGTTTTAGCCCGAAAATCTGAAATAATGAATAAAATACTTTTCAAAGGATAAAATCTCAAATATGAAGGAATATGACTAGTTATTAAACAGAATGTATCACAAAATAGCCTCAAATAACTAGGAAAAATATGACTAATTTAGGCCATATCAAATTTGTACATTTTCTATTTTCTCTTCTTTTTTTGTGCGTTTTTTGTTTGTTATATTTCTACCTTTTTTTTTTGTGGATTTGTTTCTTTTGAGTACATACATTTGTGTTGGAAGGCAGTAACTGAACTGCAGATAAAGAAATATGGAAGTTTAAGGAGGTCGAGGCATGAATGGCCACTCCAAATCAGTTACTGCTACAGATCTGTTGGAGAAAGATGAGTGGTGCAGTGCTAGTAGCTAGTGGTGATGCCATCAAAAAATCTATTGAAGGGATGGGGCAATGCCACCATTGCTGGTAATATATGCATGTTCTTTATTTGCTCAAATTTTTAGTATCCATAGTATGCTGGAGTGAATTATCTTAGTTCTTCTATCTCTTTATTTTTTTTCTTGGCCCTTTTATGTGTTAGTAAAATTTTAAATAGCTTGTTCAAATTTCTTCTTCAAGATCCATGCTTTTTTAGTTATATTGGTACTATTATCAATGCCAAAGTTGTAAAAGCTTTGTTTTCTGGTGGAACAATAAATTGGTTTATCATAAGCACTTATTTTCCTACTAAAATAATAATAATAATAACAGGGGGTGTTCTATATATCATTAGAGAATTCAAAATGAAAAGTGAGCTTAATATAGAAGGCTCATTGTGGCCATGTCACTTATTGGAGGAACTGTAATTACAATATTCTCTAGTGTTGTTGCTGATTGGCTGGGTCGACGTCCTATGCTAATAATCTCATCTATCCTATATTTTATTAGGGGTATTGGATGTTGTGGCCTCCAAATGTGTATGTCCTACTTTTGGCTAAGCTTAGTTGATGATTTTGGGGTTGGTTTGTGTGAAACCCCATCTAAAGCCAACCCTAGAGTAAGGGAGTCAGGATTCATATCATATTTTCTTGCATGAATGTATATATATATATTTGAATGATTTTATGTGCTTTAGAATTACGATTTATAGTCTAGAAGGCTTAATTATGCTTAATGAGTAGGAAAGGTAAAATGGTAATTTTTGCTTGAGGTCAAAATAGGAAAATAGCTTGGGGATTAAATAGGAAGAATATTTGGGAGAGAAAATGAGAACAAGAGTTGTTGTGGTTTAGTGGTTAGAGCCTTGGAATTAATCTCTAAGGTCTTGAATTCAAATCCTATCATTTAAGTTTTTGTCATGATTTAAGGTGGAATTTTCGTCCCTTGCATTCCATAACTAAAAATAGGAGAGTTGTCCTAGGGGAGTCATGAAGGGAATGTCCTAATCCTATTCTTATGTCCTAAAAAGTATTCTTAAGGGATTCATGTCCTTTTATTTCCTAGCTTACCCTAAATTCCTTACCAATTAAATTTGTTCAATTTATCCAAATCTATGTTTTGATTCCAGAAAATTCAGCAAGGTTTATTAGCCTTTAAATTTTGAAAGTAATTCTTAGAGGTTGGAGATTAGACTAAAAATAGGGAAGGGGTTAAGGAAGGTTCCCAAGAGAAGTTAATCTCCATGGTTGGACCTTCAAACTCCACTCCATAGTGTTCATCTTTTCCATGGAAGAAATCTGAAAATTTTCCAGATTCTTAGGCAGCCTAACTTTCGAAAACCTTAGCCATCTTTCTTACTCAATTGCTGCCAAAAAAATGGCCAACTTAGTAAACTTCAAGATTAAAATTCTTTGCCAAAAACTAGACTGCACAAAGCTATGCAAACCAGAAAAAAATTATGGGCAGCTTCGATACATAGCAGACCAAAAACAAGCTGTTTCTTCTACCCTTCAAACCAGTAAATTACCTCTGCTTTTCCTACATATAGAAGGCTAGAAACCAGCCTTAAAGGACCCTCAAATACCTCTTTAAACCCTCTACAAATTGGCTGGAACCTTGCAGAAAAAATGCACAACAAATTCCAGCAAACAATTTGAATCTCAACCAGAAAATTGCAGCCTTGCTCCCTTTTCAAGACTTGTCCGAAAATCACCACAAACTTCTGTGAGTTTACCTTTGTTCAGCCATGAAATGAATTCCATTGCCCCCTCCACTGACCTTACACAATTAGACTCCATAGCCACTCCTCAAATTTCTCCTACAATCACTCCAATCAAACTTCCATTTGAAGTTTAAAAATTCTAGCAATTGCTCTATGAAAACACCCTTGGATTAAGCTTCCAAAAACCAGAAATTCTCCCACCATTGAACTCAGAATTTTGGCCAGCCTTATAGCTCCTTCAACCCTCATTCATTTTAGCAAACCAGCCTACTTCATTGTAGCTCCAAGGAACCTCCATCAATCAAACATCATTACCATATCTTTTACCTTAAAACACTAAATAAATTTCTCCATTTGAATTTCAAACAACCAGATTTCTCTCTTCCCTCTAATCTGAAAATCAAAATCCTAGAACCTCCTCAATCATTTGGCCAACCCCTTCAGCAATTTCATCTAGCACTTCTCTCCAATTCTCTCCATTTTCACCAAGAACACACACTACTTTTCTTCAAGCCTAAGACCACTCTAAACACCTCTAATCCCTCCCAAAAGTTCTAGAACATGCCTACATACTCCCTAGAGTCCATTTCTGGATTTTATAACATCAAATCTTGAAAACAAAAATTTGCAATCGGATAAAAAACCAGAATTTTCCTTGAAGTCTCAAGAACATCATCAAGGTAACCAAGAACAACTTTTGTTCATCTTCTTCCCTTCAATCTTTAACATGTCATACTAATATTCTCTTTCTCTCTCTCTCTCTCTTAGCCGAAATGGTTGCTACAACCATGGCTGTTTTCCTTCTCCCCTTTTGGACGGTTCAAGCCTCTCAAGCGTGTGGATCTCCTTAAATCTTCATCGAGATAGTCATCAACCAAGTATTTCTCTTTAACCTTCTATTCAATTCTAAATTTATGTCTCTTAGATGTTGATAGAAAAGGATAGAATATGATTGGGGATTGAGTATATGCTTATGTATGAAGGAGTTGAGATTGGAGCATGAGAATGTTTGGCCGTGGTTAAGCTTTATGAATTTCCTTGTGGATCGATGCATGTTCTTCATGTCTTAAGTGAGTATGAATGTTTAAGCATGCTAGATATTATGTTACCTTTGGTGAATAGGGTATTATGTTCTTATTTTCATTGAAGCCATAAGTATGATTATGCTTAGTAGAGATTTGGCCATGTGATAGTTGGTATGGATTTAAGCCTTTATTCATGAATAGGATAGTTTGTTGATTGATGTTGAGGTATATGTTCATGATTCTTGTTAGCAATAGGAAATTTATGATCATGACCTTGTTGATCCTAAGTTATTTTAATTAGCCAATTTTATTACGATAATTAAAATTAATACTACATTTTCCTCCAAAGATTTCAGAAGCCCTTGGAAGTTTTAGAATTGGAATATTAAATGACATAGTGATATTTTAGCCAAATAAATGATATCTTTTGTAATATATAAATACTTATATATGATAATAACAATAAATAAAACCTTTTATATGAATAATAATAATAGATAAAATATTAATCTTGTAGGCCATATATTCATAAATATCATATTTATTTGCTAATCAAGATTTAATAAAATTTATTTATTATTAATTTTACTTATTTTCTATCTATTAATTATTAATTAATAGATTAGTAATAATTTAATATTTACTTTAAAATTATTATTTAAGAATGACCATTTATTAATATCACCTAGAACTTAGGATTCTTCACCAATGAAACCCTAGTTTATTTATTAACAACAACACTCAAGGTTTATTTTTTGAGCCTATAACTTCTTAGTAATCATTTTACAACCCCTAGTTATTTTAAAGCTAGTCATATTTTATAAAAGCCTTAATCATCTAGCCTTAAAACTTAGGACAATAGGGTCATTATTAGAATAAGTTGAACTAGGATTATTTATGGAATCGAATATAGCTTGAGTATAACCATATGACTTGTGTATACCCCAGACAGGGTTAGGTCAGCTTTGGAAGATTCTTGATTTTGATCAAGTAAAGAATTAAGTAAGCTCCTACATAAACTTATTTGACGACAAAAAGGTTACTATGACAAGCCAAACGCGAAGTGTATGGATACTTATTTGTTGCTATTTGTACTAGAAAAATTATTTCCTATTCAATCCACAAGCTATCTCCTTATTTTCACCTCGGGCAAAAATTACCATTTTGCCCCTCTCACACATCACTCACCAACAAGGCTTCAAGATAATAAAAATCAAATTCAAAGCACATAGAAATCATATGAAAACATATTTAATCATGAAATAAAGCATGATATGCATCTCAACCCCCTTCTCTATGGTTGGTCTTGACTGGGGTTTCACAATTTTGATCCTTCAAAACCACAGCACTTTACTAAAATTTTTGGAATGAAATTGGCTAGAACAAATTTGACCAATCTAATTAATTGAGAGATAGGAAAAATTAAGGATCAAAAGGAAATGAATTCCCCTTAGGAATTTTGCGTAGGGCATAAGAGTAGGATTAGGATACTCCTATCATGTCTCCCTTAGGACAACACTCCTGCTCTCCCCTAAATCAAGCTAAGAACAAAATATAGTCTACTTCACCAAAAATAGAATTTAACCTTGCTAAAACTTCAATGATGGAATTTGAACTCAAGACCTCAAGAATTAACTCCAAGGCTCAACCACCAAACCACAACAACCCTTGTTTTTATTTTCTCTCTAAAATATCTTTCCTATTTAATCCTCAAGCTATCTCCCTAATTTCACCTCAAGCAAAAATTATCATTTTGCCCTTCTTACTCAATAAACATAATCAAGCCCTCTAGACTATAAAACACAAATCCAAAGCACATAAAATCATACAAAAATATATTTAAACATGCAAATAAATATGCTATGCATCCCAACCCCCTTATTCTAAGGTTGGTTTTGACTAGGGTTTCACAATCTCGCCTTTAGATTTCCGGGTCATGTACCAAGGATAACATCGAAAAAAAAACAAGGAATGAGTTAGATAACAGAATTCATGATTACAAAAGAATACCAAGTTAGTCAAAGTTAGTAAATTAGATTACAAAGATATACAAGATACAAACGATAGAACCTTTTTGTGAAAAGAACAATTGTACATATTTACATATTGACATGGTTAAATCAACAAAATCCAAGCTTTCAAGATATTGTTCCCCGGTAATGGCGTAAAAAACTTGATGTTTTTGGCACGAGGAAAGAGTTATTAAACAAATGAACATAGATTTTTTTCCCCGGCAACAGCACCAAAAACTTGATGCGTATTTATTTGGGTATAAAAATCAGATAAAAATAAGCACATTCCCAATCAAGTTTAAATTAAAATATTAACCCCAAATTACACGTATGAGTAAACATACTCATTATTAACATAGCATAGGGTTCAAACGAGTGTCGATCCTCTAGGAACAAGTATGTATTAATCACTTTTCTTTTATTGTTTAACCGACTCAATAAAGTGAAAAATAAATAAAAAGGAAAATAAAATAAAAAATAAAAGAATATATATACTTGTCAAGAATGGAGAATTATGTAACTCAAACCATTATTTTGACAAACATGATCTAAAAGGGCTTAATTATTATCATAATTAACTTTCTCTTAGCATCATGAAGGATTAAGATAGATTCACTTCTTTTTCAATCCATAAAATCACTACCTTCTAGATAAATCAGAATCACTTGGTCTCGTCTCAACTAATTCATCTAAAAGATGCATTAAACACAATTCTTGCCTAAATTCCCTTGGTCTCGGTAAATTTAAAACATGAAATTAACCAATGAATCCTTGGTCTCGGCAAACATCAATTAACCTTTAATTATCAGTTCTTAGAAATTAACCCATTTGGTCTCGACGAGTTAATAGACAACAAATATAAAATTAATAAATTGAAACCACCATCAATCCCTTTGGTCTCATCGAGTTAATAGAAAGAACCAACCAATTAATTTCGTAATAAACTTAAGTAATTAAATACCAAGAAGAATAATCAATTAATCAAAAGATCAAGTACTCTAAAAATCATGAATACCTAAAACAATGTCAAATTACAATAAAACAATTAAAACATCATTGTTTAAAAAAAAGAAAACAAAGTAAAAGAAAGTACTCATAGACAACCATAGCTGCAGTAGAAAAGGCAGTAGTTGGAGTTGGTACTTCAACCGGTGCTTTTACAGTCCCACCTTTATAAGAAAGAACTACCCGAAAAGGTAGGGAAGGTCAAAAGAGTGGGAATCTTTCCTACCTACAGCTAACTCTATCAATCTTAGAGGGGGGTTGCCCTCCTAATAGACCTCCTTAGCACCTTGGCTATAGCTTACGAAGCGGAGGGAACAATTCCCGCATGGAACCCCTTTGTCTGAGTCCATGTACACAAAGAATCTCACACAAATGGAAAACTATGGGACACATCACAGCCTTTCGTATAAGTTCCTTATGGATGCGATATATAATAAAAATATCACTTTGTACCTCATTCTTTTTCCTATGAAAACCTTCTTGTACAACCCTCATTGATTTAGAGAATTGTTTCTTTGATTTGAGTGATTTTCTATGATGATTTATGAATTCTCTCTTTTTCTCTTGTGTTTTCCATCTATTTATAGGCTTAGGAAGTGCCTAAACTCGTTGGTGCAAGGTTCTTGGCCGAGTAGAAATAGGAAGATACTAAAATTCTACAGATTACCAAAAATCACGTAGAAAAATCAAGATTCCATCTTATCCTCAAGGCACAGCTGGTGCCACCTTGGCTATTGGAGCCGACGCCGATTGTGTTCTGTTTCTTCTATCGTTTGTCGATTGTTTCTTGATTTTAGCACAATATTGTCCGGAGTACAGCCGACGCCAGTTTAGTTCTGTTCCGGTCCTGTTTCAATAATTTTCTGTCATCTCGAAATGCATGCCAATAGTGTGTGGCCGACGCCGGTTCCTCTACCCAGGCCGGCTCCGCCTATGTTCTATTTTGTGACATTTTTGCTTTGTTTTACCCCTAAAATCTTAAATAATTAACAAAATATCTTTCTAAGGGTAAAATCTCAAATATGAAGGAATATGATTAATTATTGAACAGAATGTATCACAAAATAGCCTCAAATAACTAATAAAAATATGACTAATTTAGGCCCTATCAAATGCCAATTTATGTTTATAAATAGATTTCTTAAGCTTACAAATAATATGCTCTTGGCCTTCAGCAATAAAGCCTTCTAATTAGGACATATAGATGTCTTCACTATGATAGCCATTTAAAAGTGTCATCTTGACATCCATTTGCCATATCTCGTAGTTATAATGACATGCGATGGCAATAAAGACATAGATGGACTTAAGCATGGTTACCGGGGAAAAAGTTTTCTCATAATCGATCCATTCTTTCTGAGTATACCCTTTCGCCACAAGTCTAGCTTTGAAGGTTTCCACTTTTCCTTCTGCTCCCCTCTTCCTCTTGTACACCCAATGGGTTTTATCCCTTCAGGTGAAGCTATAAGATACCAAACCTGATTGAAGTATATAGACTTAATATCGATTTTCATTGCTTCATGCCATAGGTCTGCATCGACATCAGCAATAGCTAGTCTTCTCGTATCTAATAGGATCTTGTTCATGATAGTCAGAGACTAGGTCAAAAGCCTCTCCTGTCTATCTTTCTAGAACTCTAGATATCCTCCCACTACGACGAGGCTCTGTTTGTACAAGTTCCTGAGGCTATGCCTCTTCTGGTTCTATAATCGGGTTAGGAGAAATTGATTCAGAAGATAACTTCTTTTTGAGTTCCAATCTTGTCGAACCTTTAGTGGATGTACTTTGATCAGCCTCCAAGTATCTAGCATTGGTACTCACAAGCACTTTTTGCACCTAAAAAAATAGCAAAAAATACATACGCTTTTGGATACCCACCATTTGTACTTTTTAGATACCCAATAAAATAGTATAATTCTAATCTTAGTTCTAACTTATCTCCCTTGATCAATACATAAGCTAGGCAACCCTATATCTTGAGATAATTTAGACTTGACTTATGCCCAGTCCACATCTCATAGAATGTCCTAGGTATAAACTTGGAAGGCACCAAATTCAGAATATATGTCACTGTTTCTAGGGCATATCCCCAAAAAGACACTGGAAATGTAGCATGAGACATCATTCCGTGGACCATTTCCATCAATGTCTTATTCCTTCTCTCTCTGCTACTTTATTCTCGCTAGGGTGTCTCCAACGCAGAGAGCTAGGATACTATTCTATGATGTACTATGTAATCCTTAAATTCACCAAGGTGGTATTCTCTACTACGATCCGATCATAAGGTCTTGATTAGTTTACCTGTCTGATGCTTCACTTCAGCCTTAAACTCTTTAAAATTGTCAGACTTGCATTTCATTAAATAAACATAATCATACTTTGTACAATCATCTATGAAAGTGATGAAATACTTAAACCCCCTCTTGCTGGTGTAGACAAAGGACCACACACATCAGTGTGAACAAGACTCAATGCTTCTTTGCCTCTATCTGCCTTTTGGTTAAAGGACCTTTTGGACATTTTTTCCTTAAAACAAGATTTATATTGAGGCCAACTTTCCAA
The DNA here is from genome assembly GCA_026120185.1 of Voacanga thouarsii. NCBI lineage: Eukaryota > Viridiplantae > Streptophyta > Magnoliopsida > Gentianales > Apocynaceae > Voacanga > Voacanga thouarsii. The sequence continues at coordinate 21,001 of JANUWF010001659.1, read as the reverse complement.
TCCCAATGAGCCTAAAGGCTCATCATGGATTAACCTCTGAATCCTGGTTAAGTTAATGTGATCTAACCTTAGATGCCAAAGATATGAGTCATTGACATTGGTCCTTCTCTTCCTATTTAAAGGTTTAGATTGAGCATTATTCAATTGATTGTTAATAGGATTAATGAAGAATAGATTTCCATACATGTACCCAGTACGTATAACTTCTCCATTTCTATTGATAGTTATATACCAGAATGGAAAGAAATAGAATATCCTTAAATTATTAGTTTTGCAACTGAAACCAAATTCTATTTGAAGCCAAAAACAAATAAAACATCCCTCAAAATAACTATTCTATTACAATCAAAAGTAAGTTCCAGTTCTCCTACTGCAAATGCCCAAACTTGTGCTCCATTTCTCATGCATAGTTCATGTTCTCCCTTTTGGAGTCTTCTGATCTTTCTAAACCTTTGCAAGGAGTTACAGATGTGATCAATGGCTCCTGAATTAACTATCCAAGTGAAATTTGATCCAACTATTGATATAAACTCTAGATAGAAAACATTACCTGTGGGGCTTTTTCTACCCCGAAGATCTACACACTCCTTTTTTCAGTGTCCCTTCTTCCCACATTTGAAGCATTTGCCCTTGGATTTATCTTTGGGCTAGTGCACTGCATTCCCTTTCTTCTTCTTAAACTTTCTAGGTATAGGCCCAGTTCTTGAAGACGAAGCCATCATAGCCCTAGCTTGTGACTTCATGACTACCTCTGCCACCTAAAGCTCCTTCATCAACTCTGTTAAACTCATGTTTAACTTATTCATGTTGTAATTTAACTTGAACTGAGCGAAAGAGCCAGGTAAAAATTTCGAAAAACATGTCCACTTGACTCTCGGGGTCAATGATAGCCCCTAAGACTTCTACTTTCTCGAAAGTAACAATCATCTTAAGCATATGCTCTCTGACTGAAGCTCTCTCAGCTATCTTACTATTTATTATTGTTCGAAGAGCCTCTTGCCTTGCGGGCCGGGTCTTATCCGTGAACATTATGGCTAGTGACAGACTTATGTCATATGCAGTTGCCATGTGCTCATATTTAGATTGAAGCACATTTAATATGGAGGCTAGCATATAGCATCGAGCGATCTCATCAACCTTCCCTGATCACAGGACAGGTCTCATAAAGGACATACTTATACTCCTCGGCTGTGAGTATTATGTCTAGGTTCCTTTTTCAGTCCACATAGTTTGGACCTATTAGCTTAGTCTTGCAGAGAATAACACTAAGGGACTGAAAGAACCTCCACCAACCATTCTTGAAATTTTGAAAAATAAAAGAAATTCTCAGCATTGTGAAAATAAAATAATTTTGTGCACTTTATCCTCATATTAAACCGATAATAGCTAACCCCATTACTATTATCTTTAACATAATTAATTTTGCCTTAGGAAAACTGACATAGCTTCTTGAGAAGATTAACAGTTACCTAAGCTAAGTGTGTTAACCACCACAAATTATTTTTCCTTCTACGTAATGATCTAGAATATAAATCTATAGAGGATATGACTGTTTCTTCTCATTTTCTAAGGACATACCTCGCACTACAGCCTCCAACGTAGGCTGTCCGATCATAGTATGTGTCCTGAATTATTAATTATATCCTTCCCTTAGTTCTACATCCTTGTGGTATTTCCATCCTATACGGGTTCACTCTCAGAGTGAAGCGAGGAGACCTACGATCTCTAATGAAGATCGTGATAGAAGCTGTGGGGCCATTAGAACCCCTCTCCCACGTAATTTTTTTTTTAAATAATGGTTTTCTTGAAAAAAAATATCATTTGAAAATTTTCTATTAAGTTCTCTTTTAACTTAAAATAAAATATTAAATTCATAAAAAAAATTCTATGTCAAGGTTTATATCCTTTGAGAAATTTTTCCTTATGGATTAATTTTATTTAAGTTAAGAACTTAATAATTTCAAAAAATTTCCATTTAAAATTTTTGAGAGATTTTGATCTCATGGTTTTATTTGACAACAATAATTTTTCCTTTGCTAAAATGATTTAAAATGTCTTTCCATTTTAACTTATAAAAATTTCTAAATCTAAAATATTTTATTTGTCAAGGATAAAAAACCTTTAAGAAAATAACCAAGGATTAATTTTTGTTTAAGTTAAAATAACCATTTAATTAAAGAAAAATATTTTTGCTTGTTAAATAAAATTTCTCAAACACTTAGATCTTTGAGAAAATGTGCACATAGGAATTAAAATAAATAGTATGCTAGAAAATTGTAAACGTTTTTATGCTTTTCTATTTTTAATCCTAAGTGTCCAAATAATAGAATTAAACACATTAATTAAATTAATTAAGGATCTCGTTTAATCCTAAAATTCCTTTACTATTATTTTTCATGCAAAATATTCAAAGAATATTAACTATTACAAAAATAATAATTTCGCCTGGTATGGGACCAAAATCCAAAAATTACAAGGGAAAAAATTTTAGTCTTGTGCACCCACTACACAGGATCATGGCCTATGGGAAGACCCATGGTCCATGGTTCGTGAGTGGGTGCCCGCGACTGACCACAGCCTCGGGAAGCATCCTAGTTAATGCCAGCTGAACCGAGGTGTCTTGAGCCCCGCTACAGCTGCGAGCCATGGTTGGCCCGGGCGTTGTCTCGGCTCCCGGTATACCGAGCCGCGGCTCGGCTCGACTCGGCTGATCGTCTTCTCCAATGATCTTTTTTTTTCCATTGTTTCTTTTATGATTTTTTTTTTAGAAGTCTACAACTTCCCTCGCAATCAATCTGGGTAGCCTCTTGTTACATTTTTTCAACAAAAAAAAGCACTACATCCACCTATACCCTTTCAAATTAGGTTTACATAAAAGCTAATCAAAGCATAAAAATTTTGCTGAGGCTCCAATACCTCAATGGTGAGATTTACAAACAAACTACCTATGCCAAAACAATGAAGGATCTCATTGTATTAATCAGCATTAGTCTTGCCAATTTTATTAACTAGCATGCATCAATCCTAAGCCTTTCAAAGCAACTCACTCTGATACCACTTATTGCTTTGAAAACCAACAGAAGCCATGCATGTAATAAAGACGAAGCCAAAAACAGCACAGAGATTGTGCAACGGAAGAATAAAAATTTCAATACCTCTGCACTGTGTTATATTTCGCAGCTGTGAAGTAGATGTTGAGTGAATCACTAAAATGATTTCTTGCCTAGACGACGTTTCCGATTAATGACCCGCCAATCTCCTACTCCTCCATGGCATGAACGCGAAGCCTTTGCTTCTTAGAATATTCCACCGCCCAATCTATGTTGATGAAACAATTTAGGTGAGGAAAAGCTCTTCTTGATCCTTTGCTATTGAATAGCAAAATCAAGAAGACAAAAAGGAAGAAAGAAAAATAAACGAGAGAGAGAGAAAGAGAGCTTGGTAGAGTAAGGCTCCGCATTTTTTTTTTCGTGTGTCCACTATGTTGAGAATCTAACAAGAACACACGACTATTCACTCTATATCAGATAACCAAAACACTAGAGTTTTGATATTTCAAAATTCCCAGAGGCTATCAACAGAAGAGGTTTGGCTAAGCATTAACTCTTTTGTTCCGTGAGTCAAAATAACCCTTTAGCCTAGGCTATTGGGCCAAAATTAATTTAATATTTTTCTTGGACCCAATGAGCTCAAAAATAATAATCATTAATTAATTATTTACTGAGTCTATTAAAATAATACAATAAATAATAAATGGGTCCAATTGAACTAAAATAATTATTTAAGCCTTTTATTAACTAGTTTAAGCCCAGGTTAATTTTTTTAATTATTCAATCTAGGCTTAGGCCATAAATAATTATTTAACTAATGAAACTAGATAATAAATTTAATTTCTCTCGTTCCTTTATTTTATTCTAGTCCAAAAATAAATTAGACTTCCTAAATAAAATGAAATCATTTTTATTGTGACCATATTCTCAACCTAAAATAATTAGGACTCACAGGCGATTCCAATAACCAAAAAGACACATCACCTTAGCTACTAAAATGACCAAAATACCCTTACTATATAAATAAATGTATTTTGTATTTTAAATATTTTCTAATATCATCATAAGGAATTATTGACCCCAAGGACAATGCTACATTGACTATGTCTTCGACCTACAAGTGAAATGACTAAAATACCCCTCTACACACTACCATGCATTTAGAAATGAAAGAGTGTACTGACACCTCTCTAAAAGACATGTATTATTCTTAGGCTTCTAGTCAAATAATCCACGACTTGGAATATTTTCTCCTTCCAAGTGAGCTACCCTAAAGTAAATATCCAAGTCATGTTCCCCAGGCCCCTGGATAATTAGATCATTAGGACAACCACAAGGGGCGATATAGTGTAGACATTATCTTGTACAAGTCTGTCTTGGCTAACTAGTTACATATACACAACATACAAGTATATTGATCCTTCTAAAGAACCTCAACTATAGTATATCAACCATATGCTTCCAACTTTGTCTGATCACCAACTTATACTCAAGTTGTAGAGTGCAAGTCCACACGGTAGCAATAGTAGTCTAGATTTCTATTATATAGTACTTTTAGAAACTATTATTATAGGTTCTATTATACAAATTCGAAATACACTTGTGATATGAAACGAGAAGACTACTCATTAGCAAAAGGTAAGCCATTCTCTATTTAGAATTCATAACACAATAACCTCACCATGAAGAGATTCCCATTCTCATCATCCATTTAAGAACAATAGCTTATGTGTTATGTATCCCATGGTCCATACCTTATTGTGAAAGACCTCCATTCATATGAACTATTTATTTAAATATAATGGGTCTTTTCCAATGAAAAATTGTGCACAAATATAAAGAAGAATTCATAAACAATTTCTAAGAAAAATACTTTTATTAATACAAGTCAAAATTACATCAGAAACCTAGGCTAAGAAGGCATACCTCCCAACAAATATTTGATATTTTACCCTTAGAAAGGTATTTTGGTGTTTTATTGCAAAACAAAACCGGAAAACGACGAAAAAACTGGTCGCTGAGCAATGCCAGGCCCACGCCGGCCGTGAGGAGCATAGCCGGCGCCGACCCAATGCTGGAATAGGGGAATTTTCTGAAGAAAAAATAGAGCATTCTTGGAACAGTGCACGGCCGACGTCGGCTGTATTTACTGGTGGCAATTTTTCCTGTTTTGCCCGAATTTGGGAATTTCCTAAGAGTTTTGGTATTTTTTAACATCTACTTGTTAAAGAACTCTCAGGGAACGAATTTAGGCCTCTTGGGAGCCTATTTAAGCAAGGAAAACACAAGAAAAACATATGAATCCAAGGATAAAAGCTGTCAATCAATCACAAGAAGAGGAGAGTCATCAATCAAGGGGCATTATTTAATGAGGTTTTCAAATAGAAGTTCTTTCTTTTACCTTTGTTTTATTTTTCTAGAATAAAGATGTAATTAATGTTTTTATTTTAATTTGACATTATTTTGGAATTCATGATTTTTGGGTTAATTTAGCTATTTGATTAATTTTTTATTATTCTTAGTGTTTGATTACTTGTGATTATGGAAGAATTGATGAATTTAGATTTACTTCTAATTGACTTGGGAAATGAAACATATAGGGTTATCGGAGTTGGGAAACAAAGTTAAGACAAAGAACCAAGGTAATCAAAGATTAGTTTATTTCACCTAGAGTATAGGGTTATCGGCTAATTTCATGTTCACTATCACCTGAGTATAAGGATAATTATTGAAGGATGAGTTTAATGCATCTTTTTGGTTATGCTGGTTTGATTGAAAAATGTGCTAATTTAATCATAAGTAAGTGAGTCTATGACTTGGAAAATGATTGGATTCTATTATAATTCTTTTATGATGCTAAGATGATAATTAATTGTGATATTTACTGAGTAATTCACTGTCATGTCTTCAAGAATATTTGTCTAAACTGCATATTCTTTCATCCTTGAGTTTTATAAATTTTTATTTATTTTACTTTTTACCAGCTTATCACTTTATTAGGTTGGTTAAACAATGAATGAATGGTAACTAATGGCAGCTGTTCCTTGAGGATCGATACTCATTAATTCCCTATACTGTGCTTGCTATGAGTGTACTTGCTCATATGTGTAATTTGGAGATTAATGTTTTAATTAAAACCTAGTTAGGGATGGGCTTAAATTTGAATGATTTTATACACCCAAATCATACACATCAATATGTATGGTTTGTGTACTGTACATGGGTTGACCAAAACTTCACATAGAAAAACAGCTTTCAGTTTTTCCTTAGGAATGAAACTAAAGGCTATTGTATTCTTGTCATTTTTCCTTCATTTTTCCCCCTTTAATGTTTAACTCTTCCGTTTTTCTTCCAATCTTCTTCATCCTAGTTCTACTTTCACCGATAGAAGTCCACAGGAGGTTTGAGAATACTTTGAAAGGTCAAGAGTTAGCAAACATGGTAAGTGTTTGATGCGAAGAAGTCGACGGTTAGCTAGTATTCCCGCAAAACAAGTAGACGTTCCTGTTCAAAAAGTGTTATTGAGCTTGAATCCAACCCTAGAAGTAAGTACTCCTAGACTTTAGCTTGGAAAAAATTTTAATTTACATACTTTCGTTGTATATTTATTTTTTTCCGCGATCCTTTAGTTTCTCTCTAATTCTTATAAAGTAGCTTTTATATATGACATAAAAAGACTGTTGTGACTTGTCCGTCTCTCACTTCACCTTTTGGTATTTTTTTTATAGTAATTCACTTATCTTTCTATTCTTTCTTTCTGTAGAAATGTCAACAAAATTACTAACTATCGAGAATAGAATTTGGTTTCTTTCTTTTTTTTTGTCTCATCTTTATGTTTGGGTTTTGTATATTAAAGGGTGAAATCTGTTATTTTTGTTATATGGTTAGATTCAAAGATGTCAAAAGTGTAATTCCAATATTATTGTGTCGCATAAGAAGTATGGAGTCAGATTTTGAAATTGCTAGATAATATGAAGAAATTTGAAGAGCATATAGTAGGATTGAAGTTAAAGAATAATATTTTGAAAGCAGAAAATAAGAGAATGTGGGCTAATATATGATAACTTTGTATTGTACTTGAACTTTTATTATTGGAAGAGCTATTTTTTTTTTAGATGTTTCCAATGTTCAAAAGGTAAAATCACATATTTTAAAGTTCAAATGTGAAAATCAAATTTTGATAAAGTTCAAGAGTAGTTGGCATATTTTACCATTATTTTTATATACATATAAATATATAAATATATATAATTAGTATTTAGTACATATATATATATATATCTATATTTATATATTATCATAATTTAAAATATAATAACTGATTGTAAGAAACTTAAGAAAAATAATGGTAAGGAATGTAACTTTTTTGGGTAGGAACTAGTAATTTTTGCTTAAGGAATGTAATTTTTTTTAAATTTTTCCTTCTTGTTCGGTGTTGAATTGCAGTATCTTCTACATGACTTACGTTGACTTGTTACTTTTATACAACCTTTTTTCTTCTTCTTTTTTCTCATTGGGGGGAAGGGGTTGCGTGGCAGCACTTAATACGTATTTGAAAGTATGCTTGGTCAAGCATCGTGATTATTTACTGAAATGTCTTGCCTTTTCTTTCTCTCTTTAAATTTTCAGCTAGCTATGACATGCCCCCAGCTTCATTCTGAGATGGCCTTGCAAACTTCTCGAGTGCTCGAGTTGACAGAAAACACAACCAGGGCTCGAGATATAGGTCTACCAATGGATCTTGGAAATGTTGGATTATAGATGTTGAGATGTTGCTTTGGCAATTCTTGATGAGTGATTGGAAATTTTGATGCGTATTTATTTGGGTATAAAAATCATATAAAAATAAGCACATTTCCAATCAAGTTTAAATTAAACGTTAACCCCAAATTACACATATGAGCAAGCATACTCATCATTAACATAGCATAGGGTTCAAACGAGTGTCGATCCTTAAGGAACAAGTATGCATTAATCCATTTTCTTTCATTGTTTAACTGACTCAATAAAGTTAAAATGAAGTAAAAAATAAAATAAAATAAAATAAAATAAAATAAAATAAATATATACATATCAAGGATGTAGAATTAGGTAACATAAACCATTGTTTTGACAAATATGATCCTCGAGTACTTAATCATTATCATAACTAATCATTCTCTTGGCATCATGAAGGATAATATAGATTCACTTCTTTGTCCAATCCATGAAATCCCTATCTTTTAGACAAATTAGCATTACATATCCTGTCTCAACTAATTTACCTAAAAGATGCATTAAACACAATCCCGTGATTAAATTTCCATTCCTGGCAAATTTACACATGAAATTAACCAATGAATCCATATTCTGGCAGACATCAATTAACTTGTAATTACTTTGTCCTCACAATTGACCCCTTTGTCCAAGTAAGTTAAGAGTCAACAAATATGAAACTAATGAATTGAGACCACCAGCAACCCCTTTGTTCAAGCAAGTTAATGGAAAGAAACAACCAATTAATCTCATAATAAGCACAAGTAATTAAATACCAAGAATAACAGTCAATTAATCAAAAGATCAAATAACTCTCAAAATAATGAATACCTAAAATAATGTCAAATTACAATAAAACAATTAATACATCATTGTCAAGAAAAAGAAAACAAAGTAAAAGAAAGCACTCATAGACAAGCCTCCTTCTTCTTTCTTTGAAGACCTTCTTGCACAATCCTCCTTGAATTGAAGAATTCCTCATTTGATTTAAGTGAATTTCTATGATGATCTATGAATTCTCACATTTTCTCTTGTGTTTTCCCTCTATTTATATACTTAGGAAGTGCCTAAACTTGTTGGTGTAAGGTTCTTGGCCGAGTAGAAGTAGGAAGATACTAAAATTTCACAGATTACCAAAAACTGCGTAGAAAAATCAAGATTCCATCTTATCCTTAGGGCACAGCCAGCACCGCCTTGGTTGCTAGAGCCAGCGCCGGTTGTGTTCTGTTTCTTCCATTGTTCACTGATTTTTCCTTAATTTTAGCACAATGTTGTCCAGAGTACAGCCGACGCCGCCTTAGCTGCTAGAGCTTGTACCGATTTGGTTTTGTTCCGGTCCTATTTCAACAATTTTTTGTCGTCTCAAAGTGTATGTCGATAGTGTGTAGCCGGCGCAGGTTCCTCTGCCCTGTCCGGCGCCGCCTTGGTTCTGTTTTGTGATCTTTTTGCTTTGTTTTAGCCCAAAAATCTAAAATAATGAATAAAATACCTTTTCAAGGATAAAATCTCAAATATGAAGGAATATGACTAGTTATTAAACAGAATGCATCACAAAATAGCCTCAAATAACTAGGAAAAATATGACTAATTTAGGCCATATCAAATTTGTACATTTTCTATTTTCTCTTCTTTTTTTGTGCGTTTTTTGTTTGTTAAATTTCTACCTTTTTATTTTGTGGATTTGTTTCTTTTGAGTACATACATTCGTGTTGGAAGGTAGTAACTGAACTGGAGATAAAGAAATATGGAAGTTTAAGGAGGTCGAGGCATGAATGGCCACTCCAAATCAGTTACTGCTACAGATCTGTTGGAGAAAGTCGAGTGGTGCAGTGCTAGTAGCTAGTGGTGATGCCATCAAAAAATCTATTGAAGGGATGGGATAATGCCACCATTGCTAGTAATATATGTATGTTCTTTATTTGCTCAAATTTTTAGTATCCATAGTATGCTGGAGTGAATTATCTTAGTTCTTCTATCTCTTTATTTTTTTTCTTGGCCCTTTTATGTGTTAGTAAAATTTTAAATAGCTTGTTCAAATTTCTTCTTCAAGATCCATGCTTTTTTAGTTATATTGGTACTATTATCAATGCCAAAGTTGTAAAAGCTTTGTTTTCTGGTGGAACAATAAATTGGTTTATCATAAGCACTTATTTTCCTACTAAAATAATAATAATAATAACAGGGGGTGTTCTATATATCATTAGAGAATTCAAAATGAAAGTGAGCTTAATATAGAAGGCTCATTGTGGCCATGTCACTTATTAGAGGAACTGTAATTACAATATTCTCTAGTGTTGTTGCTGATTGGCTGGGTCGACGTCCTATGCTAATAATCTCATCTATCCTATATTTTATTAGGGGTATTGGATGTTGTGGCCTCCAAATGTGTATGTCCTACTTTTGGCTAAGCTTAGTTGATGATTTTGGGGTTGGTTTGTGTGAAACCCCATCTAAAGCCAACCCTAGAGTAAGGGAGTCAGGATTCATATCATATTTTCTTGCATGAATGTATATATATATATTTGAATGATTTTATGTGCTTTAGAATTACGATTTATAGTCTAGAAGGCTTAATTATGCTTAATGAGTAGGAAAGGTAAAATGGTAATTTTTGCTTGAGGTCAAAATAGGAAAATAGCTTGGGGATTAAATAGGAAGAATATTTGGGAGAGAAAATAAGAACAAGAGTTGTTGTGGTTTAGTGGTTAGAGCATTGGAATTAATCTCTAAGGTCTTGAATTCAAATCCTATCATTTAAGTTTTTGTCATGATTTAAGGTGGAATTTTCGTCCCTTGCATTCCATAACTAAAAATAGGAGAGTTGTCCTAGGGGGGTCATGAAGGGAATGTCCTAATCCTATTCTTATGTCCTAAAAAGTATTCTTAAGGGATTCATGTCCTTTTATTTCCTAGCTTACCCTAAATTCCTTACCAATTAAATTTGTTCAATTTATCCAAATCTATGTTTTGATTCCAGAAAATTCAGCAAGGTTTATTAGCCTTTAAATTTTGAAAGTAATTCTTAGAGGTTGGAGATTAGACTAAAAATAGGGAAGGGGTTAAGGAAGGTTCCCAAGAGAAGTTAATCTCCATAGTTGGACCTTCAAACTCCATTCCATAGTGTTCATCTTTTCCATGGAAGAAATCTGAAAATTTTCCAGATTCTTGGGCAGCCTAACTTTCGAAAACCTTAGCCATCTTTCTTACTCAATTGCTGCCAAAAAAATGGCCAACTTAGTAAACTTGAAGACTAAAATTCTTTGCCAAAAACTAGACTGCACAAAGCTGTGCAAACCAGAAAAAAATTCTGGACAGCTTCGATACATAGCAGACCAAAAACAAGCTGTTTCTTCTACCCTTCAAACCAGTAAATTACCTCTGCTTTTCCTCCATATAGAAGGCTAGGACCCTCAAATACCTCTTCAAACCCTCTACAAATTGGCTGGAACCTTGCAGAAAAACTGCACAACAAATTCCAGCAAACAATTTGAATCTCAACTAGAAAATTGCAGCCTTGCTCCCTCTTCAAGCCTTGTCCGAAAATCACCACAAACTTCTGTGAGTTTACCTTTGTTCAGCCATGAAATGAATTCCATTGCCCCCTCCACTGACCTTACACAATTAGACTCCATAGCCACTCCTCAAATTTCTCCTACAATCACTCCAATCAAACTTCCATTTGAAGTTTAAAAATTCCAGCAATTGCTCTATGAAAACACCCTTGGATTAAGCTTCCAAAAACCAGAAATTCTCCCACCATTGAACTCAGAATTTTGGCCAGCCTTATAGCTCCTTCAACCCTCATTCATTTTAGCAAACCAGCCTACTTCATTGTAGCTCCAAGGAACCTCCATCAATCAAACATCATTACCATATCTTTTACCTTAAAACACTAAATAAATTTCTCCATTTGAATTTCAAACAACCAGATTTCTCTCTTCCCTCTAATCTGAAAATCAAAATCCTAGAACCTCCTCAATCATTTGGCCAACCCCTTCAGCAATTTCATCTAGCACTTCTCTCCAATTCTCTCCATTTTCACCAAGAACACACTACTTTTCTTCAAGCCTAAGACCACTCTAAACACCTCTAATCCCTCCCAAAAATTCTAGAACATGCCTACATACTCCCTAGAGTCCATTTTTGGATTTTATAACATGAAATCTTGAAAACAAAAATTTGCAATCGGATAAAAAACCAGAATTTTCCTTGAAGTCTCAAGAACATCATCAAGGTAACCAAGAACAACTTTTGTTCATCTTCTTCCCTTCAATCTTTAACATGTCATACTAATATTCTCTTTCTCTCTCTCTCTCTCTCTCTCTCTCTCTCTCTCTCAGCCGAAATGGTTGCTACAACCATGGCTGTTTTCCTTCTCCCCTTTTGGACGGTTCAAGCCTCTCAAGCGTGTGGATCTCCTTAAATCTTCATCGAGATAGTCATCAACCAAGTATTTCTCTTTAACCTTCTATTCAATTCTAAATTTATGTCTCTTAGATGTTGATAGAAAAGGATAGAATATGATTGGGGATTGAGTATATGCTTATGTATGAAGGAGTTGAGATTGGAGCATGAGAATGTTTGGCCGTGGTTAAGCTTTATGAAATTCCTTGTGGATCGATGCATGTTCTTCATGTCTTAAGTGAGTATGAATGTTTAAGCATGCTAGATATTATGTTACCTTTGGTGAATAGGGTATTATGTTCTTATTTTCATTGAAGCCATGAGTATGATTATGCTTAGTAGAGATTTGGCCATGTGATAGTTGGTATGGATTTAAGCCTTTATTCATGAATAGGATAGTTTGTTGATTGATGTTGAGGTATATGTTCATGATTCTTGTTAGCAATAGGAAATTTATGATCATGACCTTGTTGATCCTAAGTTATTTTAATTAGCCAATTTTATTACGATAATTGAAATTAATATTACATTTTCCTCCAAAGATTTCAGAAACCCTTGGAAGTTTTAGAATTGGAATATTAAATGACATAGTGATATTTTAGCCAAATAAATGATATCTTTTGTAATATATAAATACTTATATATGATAATAACAATAAATAAAACCTTTTATATGAATAATAATAATAGATAAAATATTAATCTTGTAGGCCATATATTCATAAATATCATATTTATTTGCTAATCAAGATTTAATAAAATTTATTTATTATTAATTTTACTTATTTTTTATCTATTAATTATTAATTAAGAGATTAGTAATAATTTAATATTTACTTTAAAATTATTATTTAAGAATGACCATTTATTAATATCACCTAGAACTTAGGATTCTTCACCAATGAAACCCTAGTTTATTTATTAATAACTACACTCAAGGTTTATTTTTTGAGCCTATAACTTCTTAGTAATCATTTTACAACCCCTAGTTATTTTAAAGCTAGTCATATTTTATAAAAGCCTTAATCATCTAGCCTTAAAACTTAGGACAATAGGGTCATTATTAGAATAAGTTGAACTAGGATTATTTATGGAATCGAATATAGCTTGAGTATAACCATATGACTTGTGTATACCCCAGCATGAGGTTAGGTCGAGCTTTGGAAGATTCTTGATTTTGATCAAGTAAAGAATTAAGTAAGCTCCTACATAAACTTATTTGACAACAAAAAGGTTACTATGACAAGCCAAACGCGAAGTGTATGGATACTTATTTGTTGCTATTTCTACTAGAAAAATTATTTCCTATTCAATCCACAAGCTATCTCCTTAATTTCACCTCGGGCAAAAATTACCATTTTGCCCCTCTCACACATCACTCACCAACAAGGCTTCAAGATAATGAAAATCAAATTCAAAGCACATAGAAATCATATGGAAACATATTTAATCAAGAAATAAAGCATGATATGCAACTCAACCCCCTTCTCTAAGGTTGGTCTTGACTGGGGTTTCACAATTTTGATCCTTCAAAACCACAGCACTTTACTAAAATTTTTGGAATGAAATTGGCTAGAACAAATTTGACCAATCTAATTAATTGAGAGATAGGAAAAATTAAGGATCAAAAGGAAATGAATTCCCCTTAGGAATTTTGCGTAGGGCATAAGAGTAGGATTATGATACTCCTATCATGTCTCCCTTAGGACAACACTCCTGCTCTCCCCTAAATCAAGCTAAGAACAAAATATAGTCTACTTCACCAAAAATAGAATTTAACCTTGCTAAAACTTCAATGATGGAATTTGAACTCAAGACCTCAAGAATTAACTCCAAGGCTCAACCACCAAACCACAACAACCCTTGTTTTTATTTTCTCTCTAAAATATATTTCTTATTTAATCCTCAAGCTATCTCCCTAATTTCACCTCAAGCAAAAATTATCATTTTGCCCTTCTTACTCAATAAACATAATCAAGCCCTCTAGACTATAAAACACAAATCCAAAGCACATAAAATCATACAAAAATATATTTAAACATGCAAATAAATATGCTATGCATCCCAACCCCCTTATTCTAAGGTTGGTTTTGACTAGGGTTTCACAATCTCGCCTTTAGATTTCCGGGTCATGTACCAAGGATAACATCGAAAAAAAAAATAAGGAGTGAGTTAGATAACATAATTCATGATTACAAAAGAATACCAAGTTAGTCAAAGTTAGTAAATTAGATTACAAAGATATACAAGATACAAACGATAGAACCTTTTTGTGAAAAAGAACAATTGTACATATTTACATATTGACATGGTTAAATCAACAAAATCCAAGCTTTCAAGATATTGTTCCCCGGTAATGGCGTAAAAAACTTGATGTTTTTGGCACGAGGAAAGAGTAATTAAACAAATGAACATAGATTTTTTTCCCCGGCAACAGCACCAAAAACTTGATGCGTATTTATTTGGGTATAAAAATCAGATAAAAATAAGCACATTCCCAATCAATTTTAAATTAAAATATTAACTCCAAATTACACATATGAGCAAACATACACATTATTAACATAGCATAGGGTTCAAACAAGTGTCGATCCTCTAGGAACAAGTATGCATTAATCACTTTTCTTTTATTGTTTAACCGACTCAAAAAAGTGAAAAATAAATAAAAAGGAAAATAAAATAAAAAATAAAAGAATATATATACTTGTCAAGAATGGAGAATTATGTAACTCAAACCATTATTTTGACAAACATGATCTAAAAGGGCTTAATTATTATCATAATTAACTTTCTCTTAGCATCATGAAGGATTAAGATAGATTCACTTCTTTTTCAATCCATAAAATCACTACCTTCTAGATAAATCAGAATCACTTGGTCTCTTCTCAACTAATTCATCTAAAAGATGCATTAAACACAATTCTTGCCTAAATTCCCTTGGTCTCGGTAAATTTAAAACATGAAATTAACCAATGAATCCTTGGTCTCGGCAAACATCAATTAACATTTAATTATCAGTTCTGAGAAATTAACCCATTTGGTCTCGACGAGTTAATAGACAACAAATATAAAATTAATAAATTGAAACCACCATCAATCCCTTTGGTCTCATCGAGTTAATAGAAAGAACCAACCAATTAATTTCGTAATAAACTTAAGTAATTAAATACCAAGAAGAATAATCAATTAATCAAAAGATCAAGTACTCTAAAAATCATGAATACCTAAAACAATGTCAAATTACAATAAAACAATTAAAACATCATTGTTTAAAAAAAAGAAAACAAAGTAAAAGAAAGTACTCATAGACAACCATAGCTGCAGTAGAAAAGGCAGTAGTTGGAGTTGGTACTTCAACCGGTGCTTTTACAGTCCCACCTTTATAAGAAAGAACTACCCGAAAAGGTAGGGAAGGTCAAAAGAGTGGGAATCTTTCCTACCTACAGCTAACTCTATCAATCTTAGAGGGGGGTTGCCCTCCTAATAGACCTCCTTAGCACCTTGGCTATAGCTTACGAAGCGGAGGGAACAATTCCCGCATGGAACCCCTTTGTCTGAGTCCATGTACACAAAGAATCTCACACTAACGGAAAACTATGGGACACATCACAGCCTTTCGTATAAGTTCCTTATGGATGCGATATATAATAAAAATATCACTTTGTACCTCATTCTTTTTCCTATGAAAACCATCTTGTACAACCCTCCTTGATTTAGAGAATTGTTCCTTTGATTTGAGTGATTTTCTATGATGATTTATGAATTCTCTCCTTTTCTCTTGTGTTTTCCATCTATTTATAGGCTTAGGAAGTGCCTAAACTCGTTGGTGCAAGGTTCTTGGCCGAGTAGAAATAGGAAGATACTAAAATTCTACAGATTACCAAAAATCACGTAGAAAAA
This sequence comes from Voacanga thouarsii, assembly GCA_026120185.1. Lineage (NCBI taxonomy): Eukaryota > Viridiplantae > Streptophyta > Magnoliopsida > Gentianales > Apocynaceae > Voacanga > Voacanga thouarsii. Next base: position 4,892 of record JANUWF010001659.1, on the reverse strand, counting down.
TCAAGATTCCATCTTATCCTCAAGGCACAGCTGGTGCCACCTTGGCTATTGGAGCCGACGCCGATTGTGTTCTGTTTCTTCAATCGTTTGTCGATTGTTTCTTGATTTTAGCACAATATTGTCCGGAGTACAGCCGGCGCCGGTTTAGTTCTGTTCCGGTCCTGTTTCAATAATTTTTTGTCATCTCGAAGTGCATGCCAATAGTGTGTGGCCGACGCCGGTTCCTCTACCCAGGCCGGCTCCGCCTATGTTCTATTTTGTGACATTTTTGCTTTGTTTTACCCCTAAAATCTAAAATAATTAACAAAATACCTTTCTAAGGGTAAAATCTCAAATATGAAGGAATATGATTAATTATTGAACAGAATGTATCGCAAAATAGCCTCAAATAACTAATAAAAATATGACTAATTTAGGCCCTATCAAATGCCAATTTATGTTTATAAATAGATTTCTTAAGCTTACAAATAATATGCTCTTGGCCTTCAGCAATAAAGCCTTCTAATTAGGACATATAGATGTCTTCACTATGATAGCCATTTAAAAGTGTCATCTTGACATCCATTTGCCATATCTCGTAGTTATAATGACATGCGATGACAATAAAGACATAGATGGACTTAAGCATGGTTACCGGGGAAAAAGTTTTCTCATAATCGATCTCTTCTTTCTGAGTATACCCTTTCGCCACAAGTCTAGCTTTGAAGGTTTCCACTTTTCCTTCTGCTCCCCTCTTCCTCTTGTACACCCAATGGGTTTTATCCCTTCAGGTGAAGCTATAAGATACCAAACCTGATTGAAGTATATAGACTTAATATCGATTTTCATTGCTTCATGCCATAGGTCTGCATCGACATCAGCAATAGCTAGTCTTCTCGTATCTAATAGGATCTTGTTCATGATAGTCAGAGACTAGGTCAAAAGCCTCTCCTGTCTATCTTTCTAGAACTCTAGATATCCTCCCACTACGACGAGGCTCTGTTTGTACAAGTTCCTGAGGCTATGCCTCTTCTGGTTCTATAATCGGGTTAGGAGAAATTGATTCAGAAGATAACTTCTTTTTGAGTTCCAATCTTGTCGAACCTTTAGTGGATGTACTTTGATCAGCCTCCAAGTATCTAGCATTGGTACTCACAAGCACTTTTTGCACCTAAAAAAATAGCAAAAAATACATACGCTTTTGGATACCCACCCTTTGTACTTTTTAGATACCCAATAAAATAGTATAATTCTAATCTTAGTTCTAACTTATCTCCCTTGATCAATACATAAGCTAGGCAACCCTATATCTTGAGATAATTTAGACTTGACTTATGCCCAGTCCACATCTCATAGAATGTCCTAGGTATAAACTTGGAAGGCACCAAATTCAGAATATATGTCACTGTTTCTAGGGCATATCCCCAAAAAGACACTGGAAATGTAGCATGAGACATCATTCTGTGGACCATTTCCATCAATGTCTTATTCCTTCTCTCTCTGCTACTTTATTCTGCTAGGGTGTCTCCAATGCAGAGAGCTAGGATACTATTCTATGATGTACTATGTAATCCTTAAATTCACTAAGGTGGTATTCTCTACTACGATCCGATCATAAGGTCTTGATTAGTTTACCTGTCTGATGCTTCACTTCAGCCTTAAACTCTTTAAAATTGTCAGACTTGCATTTCATTAAATAAACATAATCATACTTTGTACAATCATCTATGAAAGTAATGAAATACTTAAACCCCCTCTTGCTGGTGTAGACAGAGGACTACACACATCAGTGTGAACAAGACTCAATGTTTCTTTGCCTCTATCTGCCTTTTGGTTAAAGGACCTTTTGGACATTTTTTCCATAAAACAAGATTTATATTGAGGCCAACTTTCCAATCCCAATGAGCCTAAAGGCTCATCATGGATTAACCTCTGAATCCTGGTTAAGTTAATGTGACCTAACCTTAGATGCCAAAGATATGAATCATTGACATTGGTCCTTCTCTTCCTATTTAAAGGTTTAGATTGAGCATTATTCAATTGATTGTTAATAGGATTAATGAAGAATAGATTTCCATACATGTGCCCAGTACGTATAACTTCTCTATTTCTATTGATAGTTATACCAGAATGGAAAGAAATAGAATATCCTTAAATTATTAGTTTTGCAACTGAAACCAAATTCTATCTGAAGCCAAAAACAAATAAAACATCCTTCAAAATAACTATTCTATTACAATCAAAAGTAAGTTCCAGTTCTCCTACTGCAAATGCCCAAACTTGTGCTCCATTTCTCATGCATAGTTCATGTTCTCCCTTCTGGAGTCTTCTGATCTTTCTAAACCTTTGCAAGGAGTTACAGATGTGATCAATGGCTCCTGAATTAACTATCCAAGTGAAATTTGATCCAACTATTGATATAAACTCTAGATAGAAAACATTACCTGTGGGGCTTTTTCTACCCCGAAGATCTACACACTCCTTTTTTCAGTGTCCCTTCTTCCCACATTTGAAGCATTTGCCCTTGGATTTATCTTTGGGCTAGTGCACTGCATTCCCTTTCTTCTTCTTAAACTTTCTAGGTATAGGCCCAGTTCTTGAAGACGAAGCCATCATAGCCCTAGCTTGTGACTTCATGACTACCTCTGCCACCTAAAGCTCCTTCATCAACTCTGTTAAACTCATGTTTAACTTATTCATGTTGTAATTTAACTTGAACTGAGCGAAAGAGCCAGGTAAAAATTTCGAAAAACATGTCCACTTGACTCTCGGGGTCAATGATAGCCCCTAAGACTTCTACTTTCTCGAAAGTAACAATCATCTTAAGCATATGCTCTCTGACTGAAGCTCTCTCAGCTATCTTACTATTTATTATTGTTCGAAGAGCCTCCTGCCTTGCGGGCCGGGTCTTATCCGTGAACATTATGGCTAGTGACAGACTTATGTCATATGCAGTTGCCATGTGCTCATATTTAGATTGAAGCACATTCAATATGGAGGCTAGCATATAGCATCGAGCCATCTCATCAACCTTCCCTGATCACAGGACAGGTCTCAGAAAGGACATACTTATACTCCTCGGCTGTGAGTATTATGTCTAGGTTCCTTTTTCAGTCCACATAGTTTGGACCTGTTAGCTTAGTCTTGCAGAGAATAACACTAAGGGACTGAAAGAACCTTCACCAACCATTCTTGAAATTTTGAAAAATAAAAGAAATTCTCAGCATTGTGAAAATAAAATAATTTTGTGCACTTTATCCTCATATTAAACGGATAATAGCTAACCCCATTACTATTATCTTTAACATAATTAATTTTGCCTTAGGAAAACTGACATAGCTTCTTGAGAAGATTAACAGTTACCTAAGCTAAGTGTGTTAACCACCACAAATTATTTTTCCTTCTATGTAATGATCTAGAATATAAGTCTATAGAGGATATGACTGTTTCTTCTCATTTTCTATGGACATACCTCGCACTACAGCCTCCAACGTAGGTTGGCCGATCATAGTATGTGTCCTGAATTATTAATTATATCCTTCCCTTAGTTCTACATCCTTGTGGTATTTCCATCCTATACGGGTTCACTCTCAGAGTGAAGCGAGGAGACCTACGATCTCTAATGAAGATCGTGATAGAAGTCAGTGGGGCCATTAGAACCCCTCTCCCACTTAATTTTTTTTTTAAATAATGGTTTTCTTGAAAAAAAATATCATTTGAAAATTTTCTATTAAGTTCTCTTTTAACTTAAAATAAAATATTAAATTCATAAAAAAATTCTATGTCAAGGTTTATATCCTTTGAGAAAATTTTCCTTTTGAATTAATTTTATTTAAGTTAAGAACTTAATAATTTTAAAAATTATCCATTTAAAATTTTTGAGAGATTTTGATCTCATGGTTTTATTTGACAACAATAATTTTTCCTTTGCTAAAATGATTTAAAATGTCTTTCCATTTTAACTTATAAAAATTTCTAAATCTAAAATATTTTATTTGTCAAGGATAAAAAACCTTTAAGAAAATAACCAAGGATTAATTTTTGTTTAAGTTAAAATAACCATTTAATTAAAGAAAAATATTTTTGCTTGTTAAATAAAATTTCTCAAACACTTAGATCTTTGAGAAAATGTGCACATAGGAATTAAAATAAATAGTATGCTAAAAAATTGTAAACGTTTTCATGCTTTTCTATTTTTAATCCTAAGTGTCCAAATAATAGAATTAAACACATTAATTAAATTAATTAATGATCTCGTTTAATCCTAAATTCCTTTACTATTATTTTTCATGCAAAATATTCAAAGAATATTAACTATTGCAAAAATAATAATTTCGCCTGGAATGGGACCAAAATCCAAAAATTACAAGGGAAAAAATTTTAGTCTTGTGCACCCACTACACAGGATCATGGCCTATGGGAAGACCCATGGTCCATGGTTCGTGAGTGGGTGCCCGCGACTGACCACAGCCTCGGGAAGCATCCTAGTTAATGCCAGCTGAACCGAGGTGTCTTGAGCCCCGCTACAGCTGCGAGCCATGGTTGGCCCGGGCGTTGTCTCGGCTCCCGGTATACCGAGCCGCGGCTCGGCTCGACTCGGCTGATCGTCTTCTCCAATGATCTTTTTTTTCCATTGTTTCTTCTATGATTTTTTTTAGAAGTCTACAACTTCCCTCGCAATCAATCTGGGTAGCCTCTTGTTACATTTTTTCAACAAAAAAAAGCACTACATCCACCTATACCCTTTCAAATTAGGTTTACATAAAAGCTAATCAAAGCATAAAAATTTTGCAGAGGCTCCAATACCTCAATGGTGAGATTTACAAACAAACTACCTGTGCCAAAACAATGAAGGATCTCATGGTATTAATCAGCATTAGTCTTGCCAATTTTATTAACTAGCATGCATCAAT